>CM065802.1:201333095-202583095 GCA_033398695.1 Orobanche coerulescens
AAATAGACTTTTCAAATGCGAAGATCAGCTAAGGGAGCTGTGTTTGTATTTAAGTCAGCCGTGTTAGTCACAGGCCGATATTATGATTTGCATAAGTCGCTTCTTGTTATGAGTTTTGCTGGTTTTAATTTTGAAGGACCTATCTGTCCACCTGTTTTTTTTTCCGCTTATGCTCTGTAATTTCTTTTAGTTGGTTTTCGGATGTTCGTGTACTTAAAAGATTATAATGAGGTTGGTTTTGGGGGCTGCTTTCTTGGATTATTGTTTCTATGAGTTATTATTTCGACGAAATTGATCAAGTTTGAGCTTGCAGTTATTGGAACTTAAACCACACGGTTAATCTTAATTTTCTGTCTCGAATTGATGTTCATTTTATTCTGATGCCTGCCAAAATGGTCAATCTGTTTGAAATTTTGTGAATGTCTCCATTTATGAATGAAGTATTCTGCTTACGGAATGTGTTTGTATGACGGTCTCATACAAGGGGTTGCCTGTTTAAATTAGGAGATATTATTGGACCGTGTCAGGTCCTGGGTATGTTCAATTTCGGCTAATTATGCTTACTCTTGATCAATTTGTTAAGTCTCAACTAATTGTGTATAATTGCACATTGATCATGTACAATTGCAATTAATTATAAATAATTGCGATTGATTATGTATAATTTCAAATCGATCATGTACATTTTCAAATCGATTACGTGAAATTTCAAATTGAGTATGTTCAAATTTGGCCAATTATGTTTACTCTCGCCCAATTATGCTCAATCTCAATCAATTATGTATAATTTCAAATCGATTATGTACAAATTACAACTAATTATAAATAATTGTGATCGATTACGTATAATTTCAAATCGGTCATGTACTACAGTTTAGTGTAGATAATTTCGATCTGTTATGTACCATTTCGACCAATTATGTATAATTTCAAATCGATCATGTACTATTACAACTTAGTGTATGTAATTTCGACCAATTATGTATGATTTCGACCCATTATGTATAATCTCAAAGCGATTATGTTCAATTTCAACCAATTATGTATAATTTCAAATCTATTACATCCAATTTCGACCAATTATATATAATTGTGAATCGATTATGTATAATTTCAACAAATTATGTACAATTTCAAATCGATCATGTACAATTACAACTAATTATAAATAATTGCGATCGATTATGTATAATTTCAAATCGATCATGTACGATTACAACTTAGTGTATATAATTTCGACTTATTATGTACCATTTTGACCAATTATGTTTAATTTCAAATCAATCACTTACATTTTCAAATCGATTATGTGCAATTTCAAACCGAGTATGTTCAATTTCGGCGAATTATGTTTATTCTCGACCAATTATGTTCAGTCTCAACCAATTATGTATAATTTCAAATCGATTATGTTCAATTTCGACGAATTATGTATAATTTCAAATCGATTATATTCAATTTTGATCAATTATTTATAATTTCAAGTCGATTATGTACAATTGTAAATCTATTGTGTATAATTTCAATAAATTATGTACAATTTTCAAATCAATCATGTACATAAATAATTATGATCAATTAGGTGTAATTTCAAATTGGTCATGTACTATTACAACTTAGTGTATGTAATTTCGACCTATTATTACCATTTCGACCAATTATGTTTACTTTCGACCAACTATGTTCAATTTCAAATCGATCATGTACTATTACAACTTAGTTTATATAATTTCGACCTATTATGTACCATTTCGACCAGTTATGTTCAATTTCAAATCGATCATGTACTATTATAACTTAGTGTATATAATTTCGGCCAACTATGTCTACTCTCAACCAATTATGTTTAATTATTTTATTTTATATATACTTATAAATTATAACATAGTGTGATTTTTTTTGAATTTCGACGGGTTGGACACTAGTTATGTACAATTTCAAGCCAGTCATTAAAGTTTCAAGTTGATTATGTATAATTCAAATCGATTATGTTCAATTTTGACCGATTATGTACACTTTCAAATCAATTACGTGTAATTTTAAGTCGATCGTGTATAATTTCAAACATAATTTCAATAAATTATATACAGTTTGTTAAAATTGTACAATTTCGACCCATTATGTAAATTTTCTAATTGATTATGTACATTTTCAAATCGATTATGTACAATTTAAATTGATTATGTATAATATCAACCGGATTATGTACAATTTCAAAATAAGTATGTATAATTTCAACTACTTGTGTATAATTTCAAATTGATATGTTACGGTGAGAGGGAATGGATTGTTGACATTATACCGGAGAGTTCGAGATATGCGATGGCCGGTTCATCATGCAGAAGTTTTCTATACGGATGCAGTATACCCATTATAAATAATTGGTCGAAATTAAAAATAATCATTTTGAAATTATACATAATTGATCGAAATTGAACATAATCGACTTGAAATTACACATAATGGGTTGAAATTATACATAATTATTCGAAATTGAACATAATCGATTGAATTATACTTGATCGATTTGGAATTTTACATAATGTGTCGAAATTGTATAATTTCAACAATATGTATATAATTTGTTGAAATTATATTTGAAAGTATACATAATTAATATTTAGCTAGGGTTCAGTCACCCGATGTCATTTACCATGCGAGTGGTAGTGAATCTAAATAATAAGGTTAGAGTTCGACCACTAGAACCGTTTAGGATTTATAATTGTATGTGATCGATTTGAAATTATACATAATCGGTCGAAGTGTTGGGCATAATTGTAACACCCCCAAGTTATTCAGGGTATATTACAGCGCCGTGAGCCCCGCCGTGGGACACACAAGGCTAAACATACGCGGAACTATAAAACTTGACCGAGAAGGTCTACATATAATGGGGAGAAAGACGATACAAAGGTATCCAAAAACATAACCAATGTATTCACAGACATTACATCACAAATCAATACTTCGGCAAACACAGTAGGAACTTCAAGGAAAGAGGAAAACAATACTCGAGTATTCAATAATCAATCCAAGACAACAACACCGAATGGAAAACTCAAAACATAACCTGGAAGACCAACACGGATCACACTTGCCCACCATCTTCATGCCGACCCTGCACTCGCTGTCCGATCTCCTGGAACCTGAAATACATGAAACGTATTTCCCCCATAAAGGGGTTAGCCGTCGAATAGCTAGTGCAAGTATATCAAGTATGAAACACAATACTCCTCGACAATAAAGTAAATGTAATCCGTCAATTCGTCAATTTAAGACTAGTATTCCGGAATGACTAAAATCTCATGACGTACGTGAATGCCGTAGAAACGGTTCGTTCAGATCATACGCCGTTACATGTAGGAATGCCGTCAAAACGGTTCGTTCGTTACATGCCAATAATACATATATGAATGCCGTAAAAACGGTTCGTTCATAATATGCCATCAATATATCTATGAATGCCGTAAAAACGGTTCGTTCATATCATACCATCAATTCCTCTTACTTTCAAAGTCGAGAACGCACAATCATAAATGTATACTTGCCTTTGAGACATCGAGAAAATTGAACGGAGGAAGGGTATGAGTTCGGTAGGTCCAAGAACGCGCTTCCGGCACCTAAATGATTCGCAAGGAGTATGATAATCAATCATCCATATTCAAACTACACGAAGGAACTCCCCAAACCCGTCTACGATTCATAAGGATATACGGATAATCAACTAAAGGTTGGAAAATCGTCCTAAATCTCACAAGTCCGAAAATGGCACAATATAAACCATAAAATCGTAGGAAAAGTATACACACGGTATAGATACATCATAATCTCAAGGTTCTCAAGCTTCAAAACGGGTAAATCGGACAAATCTACGAAAAACCCCAAAATTCCCAAAAGGTAGGGTTCTAAGGATTTTTACCTTGATTCGGACGTTAGGAGGAATTAGATGTTGAGAAATCCTTGTTCTCCAAGCAAATATATTGTTGTTAGAAGGAAGATCGCTTCCAAACGCCTAAGATCGCCTCTCCCGAGTGATTCCCGTCGAAAAGGAGTGAAGAAGGTGAGAAATGACGAAAATAAAGTCAATCGCCATATTTATGTATGTCCAGTCTAGCGCACGCTACGCCTTCTTCATTAGCGTGCGCTAGCGAAGTCACCGGATAGTCCGGTGGCTTCGCCGGTCTCGTTAGCGTGCGCTAATCATTTGCCCTAGCGTGCGCTAGCCCAAAATATGGCATCCAAGATCGAGTCCGAACTCATCGACTCGCCACTCAATACTTAACGTGCGCTACCGCCAATGCTTAGCGTGCGTTATGCCATAGCTTTAGCGTGCGCTAGTCGAAGTTCAGCGACGCTATCCGATAGTCCGTAAAACTGGCAACTTCATCGCCTCTGGCGGCCGGCCGTGGCGTGCGCTACGGACGGATGTTAGCGTGCGCTACTATACATGGATAGCGCGCTAACAAACTCCTAGCGTGCGTTAATCCGCCACCCAGAGCATCCGAATACCGTTCGACTGACTGATACTCTTAGCGTGCGCTACGGCTCAGAGCTAGCGTGCGCTAATCAAGCAGAATTAGCGTGCGTTAGTCTAGGCCTAGCGTACGCTAATTCTCTAGCACATAACATTCCCGCAAGGTCTAAACGACATGATCAAGAACCAAATGAGATACGAAACTCAATAGCAATATCAACCACGTCTCCAAGCATTTACAGAGCGACAAAAATAAGGAGGATGACAGAGTCAAACAGTCAATAAAAGTACGGGTATTACAATAATAGGTCGAAATTATATACAATAAGTTGTAATAGGTCGATTTGAAATTGAACATAATTGGTTGTTAATTATTTATAATTAGTTGTACTTGTACATGATCGATTGAAATTATACATAATAGGTCGAAATTATATACACTAAGTTGTGAGAATTTTTAATTAGTTGTGATTGTACATGATCGATTTGAAATTATAGATAATTGGTCGAAATGGTACATAGTAGGTCGAAATTATATACACTAATTAAGTAGTAATAGTACATGATCGATTTGAAATTAAACATAATTGGTTGGGATTGAACATAATTGGACAAGAGTAAAACATAATTGGCCGAAATTGAACGTACTCGATTCGAAATTGCACATAATCGATTTGAAATTGCACACAATCGATTCGAAATTGCACATAATCGATTCGAAATTGCACATAATTGATCCAAATTGTACATAATTAGGCAAAATTATACACAATGAGTCGAAATTGTACATATTTGGTCGAAATGATGTATAATTGATTAAAATTATGTGCAATCCATTTGAAATTGTACACAATTGATTGAAATTATGCACAATCGATTTGGAGAAAATTTTCTTAATTACATTCCGACCCAAGGGGCACTTGTGATAATCTTCCTTAATTACAATTCAAGCATCATTATGGTATTTTTAGTAATTTTTATTCATTAAAATTCATGCCAAACTTAAACTTGGTGGTATTTGTCATAATTTTAAGTACTTGTAATTAGCCACATATTCACAAAAATATCATCACACTAATTTCACAAATCTATTTTTACTTGTTCAATATTGAATTTTTTTTATAAAACAGAGTTTTACATAATTAGGCAGATTTATACACAATGGGTCGAAATTGTAAGCATGCTAATATCTCAATATTTTGATGCGCGTAACCAAACTCATTTTAGTTCATGTTTACTATTTTTTTGAGAACAGAGGTATATACTGGATGGAAAAAAAGATGACGATAAATTAGTAGACTGGTACTTCAAAGGAGATGGCAGTTTCACCAACTCGGTTGAACATCTCGAACGAGTTCATTTTCCTATCCATGATCAACAAGATCATTGGTTCTTGGCAATCGTCGATTTTAATTTAAATGTCATTGAAGTTTGTGATACAGCTCCTGATCATAGTAAGAAGGAGCATCGGAGAAATCTTATTCAAAGAGTGGTACGAGTTGTCTTTATGCTCAAACCTTATATGTTCTTAAGTGAAAATTTGATAGTGTAATTTCATCACTGCATGTAATTTCTATATATATGTATGACATGGCCTGTAGTCAAGATGCTTTGTGCATGATGTGATTTTGTTCATTTATCAATATATTTTCTTCAACTGAATAGCTAAATAATTTAGTGTTTTTATATGCATTTACTTGGGGATGTAGGTGCAAAGATTTGACAATTTGATGCACAAGTACGCTGGTAAGAAGTACAAAGTGAAGGATGCGAAAAATTTTCTTTACGAAGACATGAGTTGGGTACCTCGGCAGAACAATGGGTGTGTAACACTTATTCGAAAATTTATTGAAATATTTGACTTTGAAACGTGGAAAAATCAAATGGTTTATTCTTTGAACAGGTACGACTGTGGCTTATATGTTTGCTTGATCATGATATTCGAAAGAGGAGTCCAATGCATTAGGACAAAGGTAAATTATATTTCAAATGTCATGTTATTCCCCAGCCTATTTTTTACTAAAATGTTATGTTTTTTTTACAATTTATTTTTGTAGGAAGAATCCGACTTGGCCCGTCAAAAATTAGCTGTGATGCTGTACAGAAACAGTGCAAACAAATTTACGTGGAAATAATTTTCAGATAAATTTGAGGAACCTTTTGTTATTTTCTTTAAAAATTGTATGAGAGAGTTTTGAGACACCTTTAATCTCTAGTCATTACATTTCTGATTACAATGAAGATGATTGATAATATGCATCAGTAACTCTTTATTGCAGAGAATTGGTTATCTAATTGATGTTCCTTCCTACAATTACATGTTTTACTCGGTGAATTCATATTTTGATGTTCTATGTATAGTCCCTGGTTATATCTGTCTTGGTAATAGTTGTGCCAATATGTATATTCCCTACGTGTGGCGAATAATTTTCATAATCTATATATTTATTCATCATGTAGTCTCCATTCAGCTTACGTTCTTATTAATGTCTTCTTTTTTGGATATCTTGCATAATTGTTACTTGATCTTTTACTGTCATGTTTATCTATAATTCGTATGGATTAATTTAACCAAAAAAAGTTGAATTCTTTTTGGGCAACTTTGATACACTTGACAACATTGGATAAGAGAATATGACTTAAAATACTATTTGGAATAGGAGATTCAATTAAATTGGACATGTATTTAGCGATTCTATAATGTATATTTGCTAATACTAGAATCTTTTGATCTTATGTAGAAAATTAATCCTTAATTAATGATATAAGCAGAAGATCATAAAAAATTGTACATTCGACACTTCAACTCGTGAAATGTGAATCAGATCCACAACTGGCAGTCCCGTTTTGTTTAGTAATTCTGAAAATAAAATAAAATTTATCATTGAATATTTCGGTTATTCGAAATGATCATGATTCAACACTTGCCTTGTTCAAACAAACTCAATAGCAATAACTCCAACAGAATCAAAGAAGAGTCGAATAAATATATCACCTATGAGATCCACTCCGCTGAGACTGAGAGAGTACTTGGACCCAATTTTACCTAGGGCACGTTAATGTTACATTGCATTCCTGCTGCCAAATTGCAAACGAGATACTTTGGGTTCTTGGGTGAGTTTAACCTACTTTACATGTTCGAACTTTTGCAGAAAAGATGTATCCGACGACCCATAGTATTACGGGTGCACTGACTTCCACCGAACAATCACGAGACGTACCACGTCTCAACACATTCGGACAATCATCCATCTAAAAACACACACACAGAAAGATAGAGAGAGGGAAAATTACTATGATGGTGGTAAAGTCATCAATTATTACTGTTACATAAGAAAAGCAAAAACCACATAGATCATTTTATGATTCCCAAAGTGCCATTAAATGCCTGTATTTTGTGAAAAATACAAATTCAGCATAGAACAAAGATAGAATTTGGAATATCTTCGAGTCGAAACTCAGCCAATGAGCAGTTATCACAACCCTAAAAGGAAAAAAGCCCAGGTCAAAAGGTCACGAAACAGTTTATCGAAGGAGCTAAGAGATGACATGAAGATGTGAACATCATCTAAGTCTTAATCCCAAAATAATTTAGGGTCGGCTAACATAAAACATCCATCGAAACCGTCAACAACCAAGAAAATCAAACCGTGGCAAAAAAAATGTAATATCCGCAATTTTCGATTTCCGGTAATTTCTTTTTTTTCGGCGGAAGTCTGTTTTGACGACTCGCTCATGTCCGTTTCGTCATTCTGAGAATGATTAATTCTACACTTTTTGACATCCGAGTTCGTTTCGGTGTCGTTTTGTTGAGTTCCGTGCTTTTTAGCGACTTTTCCGCACTTGAGTTCGATTCTTGCGAATCTCGTCCGAAACTGTTGTTTCGAGTTTCCCGCAAGTCCGTTTAACTTTGTTAGACGTGTTGTGAACTTCGGATTGGTTATTCGATCACGTATCGTGATTTCCGGGCGTTTTGGGCCATTTTGTAATTTCTTGAAAGTTACGGGTATCCGTATCTGTAATTGTTGTCTCGACCCGTTTCTTGGTCGCGTATGACTAATTATGGTATTACGCTTTCATTTCGAGTCGTTTATGTTGTCCGCGAACTTTTGGTCGTGTTCGTTCCGTACGTTTTCGGAAATCGGGTCGTCGAGCCACAGCGGTGGCGGGGCTGGCCGGACAGTGGCGGATCGGCCGGACGACAGGGCACCGGCCGGACGGTGCGGCAGAACCGCGTAGCGCACACTACGGGCCGTAAGGCTGCGACGCTAACCGGCAGTGTAAGCGCCGCCGTGGCTTAGCGTCACGCTTATCGCCCGGGCAGATGGGGTTTCGAGGTTCGGACTCGGTCAGATCGGCGGGTAGCGCACGCGCCGCCGGGTCGTAGCGCACGCTAACCGGCGGGGTAGCGCATGCCGCCGGCCGACTAGCGACGTTACTGGATAAGTTGGTTAGTCCGGTGGCTCTTCGGGCCGGCTAAGCGCGCAGGCTTCCGGCCGTAGCGCACGCTAGCGGGAGTCGGGTCGACAGGTTTGGTCGGCAGGGTTGGTTGGTGATGCCGGGTCGTGTGGGCCCTAGCTGAGGGTACTCGGCCGATACCGGCCGATAGCGCACGCTAGTCCGGTAAGGCTAGCGCACGCTAGTCTGGCCAGTATAAATATGGCTGAGCAGTCACATTTCACTTCGTTTTTCATTTCCTTCCTTCTCCGTCCGCGAATGGCGATTCATGGGCGACGAAGCCATGTTGTTTAACAACAAAACCATGAAGTTCTGGAGTCCATAACATCAATCAATCGTCCGTTATCATCCTTTGATCCAGCGAATCAAGGTAATCTTCCTTAGAACCCTAATTTCGTGAATTTGGGGATTTTTGCAATTTCGTCCGATTCGTTCCGTGTTGTTGATTAATTCATGATGGGTATGATTAATCTTGGTAGTATTCTTGTGTTTAACATCATTTAATCCATTGTTCTTCGTCGAATCGAAGTATATTTCTTGATTTCCTTCGAGTTGACTTTTTGGGGGATTTGTCCCCGATCTCTTATTTCATCAATTTTCGATGGATCGATTATGTTTATATGATGTTGTTAAACATATTCTATGGATTGTATATCCATATTTCAACTTCAATTCCGTTTCGTGATTTGACGGAACGAATCGTGTTCTTGGCCGTTTTGGGGGAAATCCTTGAACTTTCGTCATTCGTTCTTTGAATTCAACGGCTTTGAGTCGTGTTATGAAATTCATTTCATTGTTATTATTGTCCTTCGTAGTTTATGACGTGAGTTGGTGATCGGTGCAGTCGGCGGGTTCGTAATCGGTTCGTGTCAACCTACTTTGGTCGATTCTCCGCGTTGTTCTTATTCGAGGCAAGTACCTTGTCCATACTTTTCTTGTTTCGTGGATATGATGATTGGTGATCGTCTTGATTTGTTTGTTTGTTTGAAATGAGTTTTCAAAAGATTTGGTTAGCCTCGTTAAAGGCCCTCTTTCAAAACCGTGTGTGTTTTGTGATTGGTGTGGTTCGTGAATAACTATGTGAATTCTATGTATATGCTTGGTGTTCATGTTGCACTTGGTATTGTGTGTGGACGTATATTATTTCATTTCGGTGCGTTGTGGATTGACTGTTGACACAAAATGTATTTTGATGATGGTTACATACAAAACATTTAATTGGATCTATCTCGGCTCGATAATATTTTGAAGGAGCCAAATATGGCTAACGCACGCTACGTATCATATCGTAGCGCACGCTATCGGGACATGCTTATACAATCCAGTCAAGTCAGCTGCAGCCTACTCAAGTCGCCTGATCGATAGCGCACGCAAGCTATTCAAAGATAGCGCACGCTAAGAACCTAAAGTTAGCGCACGCTATACAACAAATATAACGCACGCTATCGCAAGTCTCCAGAGATCAGTGAAGTCTGGAAGGAAATCAAAATTGGACGTTGCGCACGCTACTCATATATTCCTACGTACGCTAAAGTGAAGACATAGCGCACGTTACTGATCATTTATAGCGCACGCTACCAAAATTATGGTTAGTAGTCCAGTAGCTACTGGACTCACTTCGTCAAGGCTTTTACGTACGCTACACAAGGTAACGGACGTTAATGAAACAACTCGAGAGCGCACGCTAAGAGAAAGGTATTAGCGCACGCTAAATGGAATCTGCAGTTTACCGTTTGAATTTCAACCGTTGGAAGCAAGAGTCAATGCAGATCCGGAAAATCTGGAAAAATTGGATTTAATTAATGCTAGCGCACGCTATGCATACTTGCTAGCGCACGCTAATCATAAATTTAGCCGTTGGAAAAAGAGTCGTTGGAGAGAAAATCGGATATTGTCAAAGTCAAGATCGAAGACTGGTTGACCAAGACGCTAGCGCACGCTACCACTTCATTACTAGCGCACGCTAGTCATAATATTTTACCGTTACAACAGTCTTTGTGACCGTTCAGAGATTTCAAGTCAAAGTTCGTTAGCGCACGCTACAAGGCACTATTAGCGCACGTTAATAGTATGTTTTTCAGAATTTGAAGGCTGTCTCACACCTATAAATACCCGAAGGACTTGGGTATCAAACACACAACTTCAAGCATTCAAGCATACAAGCATACAAGCAATCAAAGCATTCTTGAGCTCAGATCTATATACTTTATTGCATTACAAGTTGTGAGAAAAGAAAGATACAAGAGCGATTTCAATTGTAATATCTATTAGTCTTTGTATTCTTTCATTTGGTTGTAAGTGTTGCATCACTTACACTTGAGCGAAAAAAGAAACGAATCAAGAGTCACTAATCCGGTGTTATTAGGATCTTTGATCCGGCATTGTTAGGATTATACTCCCATATTCGTATAGTGAGGATTATCTAGTTCCTATAGAACACTAGATAAACAATCATCTATATTGAAGGAAAGGTTGAGCTTGGACCGATAGAAGACAAGCGGATTGTAACGTTTGTGAACTCGGACCGATAGAAGACGAGTTAAGGTTGTGGTTTTTCTTAAGCCAATAGAAAAAGAAAGTCGGAGAGAGGACGTAGGCAAGTTGCCGAACCTCTATAAATTCTTGAGTCTTTAAATTCCGCACTGTTTTCTTTTTATTTGCAAGAAATTTCGGTATTCCGCATCACCACTATTCAACCCCCCCTTCTAGTGGTGAATTTATCTCTTCAGTTGGTATCGGAGCGGGTCTCTTTTTAAAGGTTTAACCACCTAAGAGAAAAAGATCCGCAAATGGCACTTCTTGGCCAAATTGAAGGAAATGCTCTCAACCGTCCTCCCTTCTTCGACGGTTCCAATTTCATGACGTGGAAAAAGAAGATGGCGATCTTCGTTCAAGCCTACGATATTGAAATCTGGAAAGTTATTGCTCTCGGTCCTAAACTTGCTAAGAAAGAAGATGTATCGTTGAAAAAGATCGAAGAATTCAACGATGAGGATTGGAGAAACACGCATGTCAACTCCCGAGCTACTCAACTCCTCTATTGCGCTCTCAATCCCGAAGAACTTAATAGGATATCGTCCTATGAAAGTGCAAAAGAAATTTGGGAAATTCTCGAAGTCACTCACGAGGGAACCACCCAAGTCAAGGAGACCAAAATTAATATGTTACTCCATGACTACGAATTATTTTCCATGAAAGACGAGGAAACGATCACAAATATGTTGGATCGATTTTCGGCTATAACAAACGGTCTTGCATCTTTCGGAAAGCCTATATCGAGCAGCGACAAAGCTAAGAAAATTCTTCGATCGTTGCCACGAGAATGGGATGCCACGGTCACCGCGATCATGGAATCCAAGGATCTCAACAAGCTCGAATTTAGTGCCCTCATCGGGTCACTCATCAACTATGAGATCGTTCTCAAGTCTAGAGGCACAAAACCAAAGCCTCGGGAAAGAGTAGTCGCATTCAATGTTTATAGCGACGTTGAGGAAGATGTTGCCGAAGATGAAGACGACGAGGAACTCGCTCTTTATGCCAAAAACTTTAGAAGGTACAAAAACCTAATTCAAAAGAGGCGAAGCTTTCTTGGCCGGGATGGCAAACCGGAGCAAAAGAAGAGTGGCTACACTCCTATCAAGAAGTTCGACAATAATTGTCGGAAATGTGGTCAAGCCGGTCATTATGCCAAAGAATGCCGAGGATCCTCTTCAAAACCGCAAATGGAAAGATTCAAAAAGAAGGAGGTTCTAATCGCTTCTTGGAGTGATGACGAGGAGGAGATTGAAAGATCTCTAGACGCAAATCTTGCATTCATGGCCCTCGACTCCGAAAGCAATATCGAGGTAAGCTCTAAGCTCAATGATGATGAATATGACTCGTTTGATTTTTGTGATTCACAAGAAGTTCATCAAGATGATGAGTTGTTGAGTGCGTTTGAATCGTTAAATACGGAGTATGATGAGATGGTCAAGTTAAATATATCTTTAAAGAGAAAAATAAAATCTCTAGAACTCGAAAACTCCTCTCTTCAAAACAAGGGCAAAACTATTGAGACCGACCATACTTCATGTCTTGAAAAAGAAAATGTTTTGAAAATTGAGCTAACAAAAACTCAAAAGGAGCTAAAATATATTTTGAACAAATTTACTCTCGGAAACGAGAAATTTGAAAGGCTCCTATCTATTCAAAAATCGCCTTTGCTCAAACACGGTCTTGGTTTCGACCCTTTTAAACGGGAACAATCCCTTATCAACCTTGACAAAATAAAGAAAACCGAAACCGGGAACTCAAAAGATCCGCTCAAACGAGTTCACAATATTAATATTCATTCAAAGTTAAGAACTATCAAAGTTAAGCAAATATGGGTTCCGAAAGGGACGATTGTTCCGAATGCTATAAGCATAATTAACTTTGGAGGACCCAAACGGGCTTGGGTACCGAAACAACCGAGAAATTCTACTTTTGTAGGTACCGGCACCAAGGAAAAACAAGTGGTACATTGATAGCGGATGCTCAAGGCACATGTGCGGCTCCGAGGACCTATTTGAAGACCTCGAATATCAAGATCAAGGACATGTGACCTTTGGAGACAATCAAAAGGGAAAAATCAAAGGAATCGGCAAAGTCGGTAAGGAACCTTCTCCTTCTATCAACAAAGTACTATTTGTTGAAGGTTTGCATCATAATCTCCTTAGCGTTTCGCAACTTTGTGATGAAGGTTTTAAAATTCTATTTGAGCAAACGCATTGCACGGCATTTAGAAATAATAAAATTGCATTCATTGGTTTGAGATGTGGAAACATCTATATTGTCGATCTTAATGATAAGAGTTCTTTCAATGAAAAATGCCTCATTACCTTGGATGACAATGCATATTTATGGCATCGAAAATTGGGGCATACCTCTCTACCTATTATTTCTATTTTATCTAGACACGACCTTGTTCGTGGATTGCCCAAACTCAAATTCGATAGAAAACATTTGTGTGAATCATGCATTAAAGGGAAACATACTCGAGAATCGTTTAAACCAAAATTCGAGGTTTCCACTAGTCGAGTTCTTGAACTCGTGCATATGGATTTGATTGGACCATCTAGACATGTTAGTTTAAATGGTAAACTTTATACCTTGGTTATTGTTGATGATTTCTCTCGATTTACTTGGGTTAGATTTTTAGCTCATAAAGATGATGCATTTTCCGAGTTTTCTAAATGGTGTCGTTTGGCATCAAATGAGAAAAACCTCTCCATAATCTCTATTCGCACCGACCACGGAGGTGAATTTGATTGCACCCCGTTTGAACTTTTATGTGATAAATACGGTATTAATCATAATTTTTCGGCTCCTAGAACGCCTCAACAAAATGGAGTTGTTGAAAGGAAAAACCGATCTTTGGAAGAAATGTCGAGGACAATGCTAAATGAATATTCTCTTCCACGATATTTTTGGGCCGAAGCAATTTTTACGGCATGTTATGTGATTAACCGAGTTCACGTTCGTAGAACTCATCTTAAAACTCCGTATGAATTATGGAAGGGGAAAAAGCCCAATATTGCTTACTTTCATCCTTTTGGTTGCAATGTATTTATTTTGAACAATGGTAAGGATAACTTGGGCAAGTTTGATGCCAAATCCGACTCCGGAATTTTTCTTGGCTATTGTACTAATAGCAAAGCATATCGTGTGTATAATATTAGAACGAATAAAGTTGAAGAATCCATACATGTTAAATTCAATGATATGATCTCACCCCCGAGAAAGGTAGAATATTTTGATGATGCAGGTACCTTTCCGGATCCCTCACCCGAAGTGAAGAAATTTTCGGAAATCGAAACAAACACAATCGTTGATTTACCGAAAGATTGGAGGCACATCAAAGACCATCCGAAGGATCTCGTGATCGGAAACATTGAAGACGGTGTTCAAACCCGAAGGAGGACCACCGAATTTATGGCTCATTGTGCTTTTGTATCCGAAATAGTTCCCAAAAATATATCCGAAGCTCTCGATGATGAAAGTTGGGTGATGGCAATGCAAGAGGAGCTTGTGCAATTCAAGCACAATAATGTATGGAATTTAGTTCCCGCGCCTAAAGATAAAACAATTATCAGAACTAAATGGGTGCATAAAATCAAGAGTGACGAAGACGGCTATCCTATTCGAAATAAATCTCGTTTGGTCGCCCAAGGATATAATCAAGAAGAAGGTCTTGATTACGAAGAAAGTTTTGCTCCCGTGGCTCGACTCGAAGCCATTCGATTGCTTTGTGCATTTGCCGCCCATAAGAAGATTAAACTATTTCAAATGGATGTCAAAAGTGCATTCTTGAATGGTTTCATTCAAGAAGAAGTCTACGTCAAGCAACCTCCCGGTTTTGAAGACCATCATTTTCCGGATCATGTCTACAAGCTCAACAAGGCACTTTACGGGTTGAAGCAAGCACCCCGAGCATGGTATGATCGTTTAAGTCAATTTCTAATAGCTAATGACTATAAAAGAGGCAAAGTCGATAATACCTTGTTTGTTAAAACACTAAATGATGATATACTTGTTTGCCAAATTTACGTTGATGACATTGTTTTTGGAGCTACTAATGAATCCTTGTGCCAAGATTTTTCTAATCTTATGAAAGGAGAATTCGAGATGAGTATGATGGGAGAATTAACGTTCTTCCTCGGGCTTCAAATCAAACAATGCGAAGATGGAATTTTTATTCATCAAACGAAGTACTCAAACGATCTTCTCAAGAAATTCAATATGGAAAATAGCAAGGTGATATCTACGCCAATGTCGTCATCATTAAAGCTCGAGAAAGATGAAAATGGCAAATCCGTAGATCAAAAACTATATCGAGGTATGATCGGATCTTTGCTATATTTGACTGCATCTAGGCCAGATATAATATTTGCTACGTGTCTATGTGCTCGATTCCAAGCTAATCCCAAGGAATCACATTTAATTGCTTGTAAACGCATTTTTCGCTATTTGAAAGGAACTATTGGACTAGGTCTATGGTATCCTTCTTGCTTGGATTTTAATTTAATTGCCTATAGTGACGCCGATTTCGGCGGATGCAAAATTGATAAAAAGAGTACTAGTGGTACGTGTCATTTTGTTGGATCTTGTTTAATATCTTGGGGAAGTAAAAGCAAACCAAGTAGCATTGTCTACAGTGAGGCCAAATATGTCAGCAGGAGCGCACGTGCTCAAGTGCTATGGATTAAAAATCAACTACGCGACTACGGCATTCATTTTGAAAATACCCCTATCTTATGTGATAACACTAGTGCTATTAATTTGAGCAAAAATCCTGTTTTGCACAGTAGAACCAAACATATAGATATTAGACATCATTTTTTACGTGATCATGTTCAAAAGAAAGATATCTGTTTAATTTTTGTCGGGACGAAGGAGCAACTTGCTGACATCTTTACAAAACCTCTTCCCGAAGAATCTTTTAACTCCATTCGTTTACAACTTGGCATGGGACATGTAGACAACTTTTGAAATAAGCTTCTACTCAAAACATCAAAATTCTTGATTCAGATCAATCGCTAGCGCGCGCTAGCTTCATATTCTTAACGCGCGCTAAAATCTGCATTCGATAGCGTACGCTAAACTCTACTATCTAGCGTACGGTAATTAAAGTTTTTAGAATTACACTGGACAGTCCAGTAAGCCCTTCTTTTTCGCCTAACGTACGCTAACTCTACAATCCTAGCGTACGCTAACTTAAAGCTTGCTGACTATATATATATTTCCGTACAACCCTAAAACACATCTCATCCCTAACGTACGCAATCGACTTCTCTCTTGCAAAAACCCTAGACACACATCCGATCCAATCTGCGAGCTTTCGTCTTTCCTTCATTATGTCTAGCAAAAATCGCAAGGCTATGGAGAAGAACTATAAACGTCCTCGCAACAACGATTTCGACAGCAATCGATTCGTCTCCTTCAGTGCATCGAAAATTTTCTTCGATGTTCTTCCGCAAGAAACCTTGACCGATTGCTACTATTTCAACTTCAGTAGCCTTGAACGGGTCAAGGTAAGCATTCGCGATTTTTTTGAAGCTTTGGGTATTGCACGTTTTGTCGAGTGTAAGGAAATTGTGTACCCTGAGTGTGTTCGTCAATTCTATGCGAACTTGCATTTTGGTGAAAGTGGTAATGGAGGTTTCGTGCTCGAAAGCCTCGTGAACGGAACTATGGTGAAGGTTTCCGGAAATCCTTCACGAGTTGTTTGGGTTGTCGAAGGAAGGATTTGATTCCGTGGTAAAATCATTGATGAGGAATCATGTGTCGAGGGAGAGATTGCTAATTTTACGTGTTCAAAACTCACATCGAAGTCACGGATGACGTTTTGAAAACAATGATTTCGGTATACACATTCGGTTCTTGTTGGCCGCTTTAACGAAATGCCTAATGCCAAAGGTCCACACCCAACATAAGCTAGTTGGTGTTGATAAGAATGTCGTATCTGAAGTCTTTGAAGGATGATCGAGTAGATTTCACTGGGATTGTGTTAAGTTGGATGAAGGCTAAAGGGGAGTCCTTTCGGTCAAAGAACTATATGTCGAGAACCAGGAAGTCTGGACTGCCATACGGGTCAATCCTTACGGTGATTTTTCGTCATTTCAGTGTTGATTTGTCCAATGACGCTCACGTTCCGGTGTCTCGGGGACACGAGATAAGTGACATAACCCTCAAGGCCATGCACTATGTCGAGACCTTCAATCGAGGCTGGGTTTTGTTTCCATATCTCCGAGATGACGACCAAGTGCCGAAAGGCACACGGATGCCTACACCGACCGAGCAAGTCATGCACCGAGGACCCCACACGCTTAAGGAGCTGCAGTCCAAGTCTTTTGTTCGTCATCCAAGAACGAAAGGAAAACGCCCGATGAGAGATGTGGTGACAGAAGAGGAGGAAAGTGATCTCTGTGCCCGGATGCGGGGCATCGAGACCTCACACGCTGAGATACGAGAGGATGTTCGGGCTCTGCGTTCAGAAGTCCGGGAAGTGCGCTCAGAAGTCCGGGAAGTTCGTGGGCTGATATCCGAGTTCATACGTTTCACACACCCCTCGTTCCCTTTCCCTTCGTCTTCCTCCGATCCTTAGATTTGATGATCTCTGATGTCTGATGTAGAAACTTGTTGTTCGAATAATCTATATGTCTTTTGTCATGAACACTCGTTGTATTCCTTACATTCTATCTTAATGAAATTCGCATTTCTTCATTTGGCATTTGTTATGTACAAGTATTTGCTATTTACAAGTATTGTTACTGTTGTTTACTAGTATTGTTGATTGCACCTTGAATAATGCCAAACTTTCGTTAATATTTATTAATAATGCAACAATTCAGGGGGAGTTCCTTTTTGTTTATGTCAAAAAGGGGGAGAATACTCCAAAAACGAAAATTTACTAATATATCGAACAAGTTTACCTTGATTCGAATTATTTCAAAATGTTTTTGCAGGTATTAATTAAATGTTTTGACATCATCAAAAAGGTGGAGATTGTTGACACAAAATGTATTTTGATGATGGTTACATACAAAACATTTAATTGGATCTATCTCGGCTCGATAATATTTTGAAGGAGCCAAATATGGCTAACGCACGCTACGTATCATATCGTAGCGCACGCTATCGGGACATGCTTATACAATCCAGTCAAGTCAGCTGCAGCCTACTCAAGTCGCCTGATCGATAGCGCACGCAAGCTATTCAAAGATAGCGCACGCTAAGAACCTAAAGTTAGCGCACGCTATACAACAAATATAACGCACGCTATCGCAAGTCTCCAGAGATCAGTGAAGTCTGGAAGGAAATCAAAATTGGACGTTGCGCACGCTACTCATATATTCCTACGTACGCTAAAGTGAAGACATAGCGCACGTTACTGATCATTTATAGCGCACGCTACCAAAATTATGGTTAGTAGTCCAGTAGCTACTGGACTCACTTCGTCAAGGCTTTTACGTACGCTACACAAGGTAACGTACGTTAATGAAACAACTCAGTAGCGCACGCTAAGAGAAAGGTATTAGCGCACGCTAAATGGAATCTGCAGTTTACCGTTTGGATTTCAACCGTTGGAAGCAAGAGTCAATGCAGATCCGGAAAATCTGGAAAAATTGGATTTAATTAATGCTAGCGCACGCTATGCATACTTGCTAGCGCACGCTAATCATAAATTTAGCCGTTGGAAAAAGAGTCGTTGGAGAGAAAATCGGATATTGTCAAAGTCAAGATCGAAGACTGGTTGACCAAGACGCTAGCGCACGCTACCACTTCATTACTAGCGCACGCTAGTCATAATATTTTACCGTTACAACAGTCTTTGTGACCGTTCAGAGATTTCAAGTCAAAGTTCGTTAGCGCACGCTACAAGGCACTATTAGCGCACGCTAATAGTATGTTTTTCAGAATTTGAAGGCTGTCTCACACCTATAAATACCCGAAGGACTTGGGTATCAAACACACAACTTCAAGCATTCAAGCATACAAGCATACAAGCAATCAAAGCATTCTTGAGCTCAGATCTATATACTTTATTGCATTACAAGTTGTGAGAAAAGAAAGATACAAGAGCGATTTCAATTGTAATATCTATTAGTCTTTGTATTCTTTCATTTGGTTGTAAGTGTTGCATCACTTACACTTGAGCGAAAAAGAAACGAATCAAGAGTCACTAATCCGGTGTTATTAGGATCTTTGATCCGGCATTGTTAGGATTATACTCCCATATTCGTATAGTGAGGATTATCTAGTTCCTATAGAACACTAGATAAACAATCATCTATATTGAAGGAAAGGTTGAGCTTGGACCGATAGAAGACAAGCGGATTGTAACGGTTGTGAACTCGGACCGATAGAAGACGAGTTAAGGTTGTGGTTTTTCTTAAGCCAATAGAAAAAGAAAGTCGGAGAGAGGACGTAGGCAAGTTGCCGAACCTCTATAAATTCTTGAGTCTTTAAATTCCGCACTGTTTTCTTTTTATTTGCAAGAAATTTCGGTATTCCGCATCACCACTATTCAACCCCCCCTTCTAGTGGTGAATTTATCTCTTCATTGACGTGGTGTTTTGCTAAGTGTTTGATGCCTCTGGGTGAATTGTTTGAATATCCTTGATGTGATATGTTATTTGTGTGAATGTGTGGATATGGTTGAAGGTCTACGGTGGCACATGGCATGTGATCATGTGGCCAGGATGCAACAAGTGATTGATCCAACCGTGAGAGCCTGAGATAATCTACGGTGGCACATGGCATGTGATCATGTGGCCAGGATGCAACAAGCGATTGATCCAACCGTGAGATGTGTGTGATTTGTTTCGCTAGCCAGCTCGGGAGGGTCCTTCGAGGCCTCGGGTGGGATGTCGGTGGTATCGTCCCGGTCCTAGGCGATGCGCGTGCGTGATTATGTTTCATTGATTTTACGTCCGTTGAGGACACGTGATGTTGGGCTCTGACCCTGTAAATTGTTGGTGATTTCCTATTTGCGAAAACAAAACATTTGGGCTGTGACCCTATTGATTTTTGGAAAGAGAAGGATTTCATAGTCCTAAATTGTTTTCTATTAAAACTCTCGATGGCATTTTAAACTGTTTTGTAAATTGTTCCCCTTATTTGCGATCTTTCGTTTTGGAAATGTTTACCCAAACTCTTGCCTCGGGAAGTACTTTTCTTTACGTTTGGATCTTTGAGGATTCCTGATTATTATTGTTCTTGGAACTTGTATTGTATGGCTCGTATTTTTGCACTTGTACTTGCACTAGCAAAACGGTGGAGTTTTGCTAACCCCCAGTATTCGGGGTGGATGTCTATTTTTGCATTCGGGTTTTGGAGCATAGCACGTGGTCGGCACGAAGGATGATGAAAGATGAACGATACTAATCACACGGGGATTTGTTGATGTCGTTTTGGTCTAGCCGTATTTTCTTTTCCGTGAAGTATCTTTTCCCGTTGTACGGGAGTTTATTGTATTTTGACCCCTGTGTGGGTATGTGTTTGGAATTGAGTTGTATGTTATTATTGAATGACCAAGTCGGTCTCTTGAGTCATTTTAGCCTTAAAGGCGAGGTTTAGATGTTTGATTTTAGTTATCGGCTGGTAGATCCTCGAGGAGAGGGTCTACGGCGTGTAATATCCTGAGCGGATTGGGGGTGTTACAGAATGGTATCGGAGCTTAGGTTGTGGAAACCTAGCCGCCGGGTCGATGGTGTCTATTGAGTTTTTGTCTCGTCGGATTTTATCCGATGGTCGTGTCGCGACGCGTCATTGCCCGAGTTGATTTGTTGTGATTAGTATCGTGGGGCGATCATCATCTTCGTGCGACCTGTGGATGTAAGTCTCCCTTCTTTGTGTTGTGCCTCGTGTGACACGAGCTATTTTTTATTATGAGTTAATTGACGGAATCCTCTTATGGATTTTGATTTCGTGATACGTGATTATTTGACTCCCATTTTTCGTTCATATGAGGAGTAGTGTTCTTTGTCTTGTGCATGTTTGACTTTATTTCTTTTATCCATTGCGTGAGTTCTTACGTAATGGCTTTCGGTATTTTACCGACTGAGTTTTATTTCGAAAATCAATTCCCTTAACCGAGTTTTTGGCATTATGGCCTTGATCATTTTGGCGAAATTCTTATGACGGAATCTAGTATTTTGTAAATGGATTTTGTGAGTTTTTGAAATATTACGGTCATCGACCTTTTTGGCGTTTTGTGAATGGTTTTTAGCACGGTGGGTTCCAGCAGGACCCACGGCGCTATATTGTTCCTTGTAATTACGAAATTTTTGGGCATTCTAGCCCATTGAATTATTTTGAAAACCTTGAGTATCTTAGAAAATTAAAATTCGGGACGTACTTTTAAAACGAATTATTTTCTTGCGGTGTTTTCAAGGTGTTTTCTAATGCCGCAATACATTTCAAAAATTTTCCGGTTGAGGACCAAAAATATTTTTGAGGTATTTTCAAATGCAGTTGCTTAGACCCAAGGGTCGAATATTTTTGAAAGTTTTTCACTAAAGGAAAGGTGTCCTCATTTTTGTTCAAACGCAAGATGATTTTCAAAGTCTCGATAAAGGTGTTTGTACTACTTTTTGTAAAATGATACTCAAGATCAACTGTTGTTTCCAAACTGTTTTCAAAAGGTGGTTCTCATTTTTAAAACCTATCATTCCTGTTTGCGGACCGGAAATGCGTGTATGGTTTTCGAACTTTCGTTACGGTGTTAACCCCGAATTGTGATTGAATTGGTGGCGTGAGCGTCGAGCCATTCACCACGCATATGTTTTGTTGGCCCTCTGTGAGAGGTGTGAACTGGTGTTTACTGTTTATCGCCTCGTGGTGATTTGCGTGTTGTCGCACTAGTGTGAGTTGTTAAAGCCTGGATTTTTGTGCGTTATACACATGGGTGATTGTTTCATGATGTTTGTGATTGTGTGCTGGCTGTCGTTCGGGATGTTGTAATCGTCGAACGATGCCGTTGTTGTGATTTTTGTATGCGTTGATATGCTATGCTGAGTTGGCATCTCCGGTATATTGTTTTGCGGTGTTAGTTCCATTGTATCTAGCATTTGTATTTTCGGTATGCCGAGCCGAGGCGTTTCAACCGTGATGTGCCGGGGCATGCACGCGTAAATTGTCCTTCTCGTAAGTAACACATTTCAAGTGTGGACTCGAGGGACACCAACTTCAGTTTTGCGAATCGGCTACCGAGACTTTCGGAGTTCGCGCTTCAGCACAGATATCAAAATCGGCTTTGAGAGGCCTTTGAAGGATGTTTCTGTTGATTGCCTGTTGTGTCGTCTCCTTGATTTTGTTGCTGTGAGTTTCGGGGACGACACTTCTTTTAGAAGAGGTCGAATATAATACCCGTATTATTTTTGGCTTCTATATTTTCTCTTTCTCCAGTCTATCGATACACTCATGTTCGTTGATACTTTCTGAACTTGTTCTGTATTTCGGTTTCATCGTTCGAATGAACTGTGATCTTGTTTTGGGTTGATCTGGTATCGCTGTGACTTTTCCGAGTTCGGTTCGATTCTTGTGAACCTTGTTCGGAAGTGACATCATTTGGTTCTACTAGTTCTTTTATTCAAGTGGATCGGATTTTGAACTTGTATATTCTACTTTGTCGACTCATTTATGTTTGTTGACATTCGTGAGCTTGTCCGCCTTGCTTTTGTTGATCGAACGAGTGTGGTATTGTTTCGGAATAACTCGTTTGTCGTTGTGACTTTTCAATCGCTATTCCCTTTCCTGTGGATCTTATGGGAATGCATGTCTTGTAGTTCTCACCAGATCATCCTGGGAGTTGTTGTTTGAATTTTACTATCCTTCGTGTTTCGGACATGATTGTTCGATTTTTGTTGTCTCGATCGTTTGTTTGTTTGTTCGGTTTTTGTCCTCGTTTCTTGATCGTTGAGCATTCAGGCTCCTTCCTAATTCCCTTAAGTTTGGGAAATTAGTCTCGTTTTTGATCTTTCAACCTTAGGCGGTGGAATTCCGTATTTGTTCAGCGTTTGGCTCGCGTTCTGATCAATGTACCGTTAGGTTGGTCAATCGTATTGATTTTTGTTCATTGTGTTTTGCGATTGTTCGGATAATTGACTTGATTGTATTATCCATTTGATGACGCTTGTCACTTGTTGGTTTTATTATATCCCTAACGGCGACGTTGTGTTGGTCGCCGTGAAGCGTGTTTACACGCCGTATACTCTATTGCGTTGTTTGTAACATTTCGCCGTTGGGCGTTAGTTACGCATTCTTGTGTATCTCGTTGAGTTTTTCCTGGCGGAATATTTCTTCTCCCTACTTGTTTTAAGTTTCGGGACGAAACTTCTTTTAAGGAGGGTAGAATGTAATATCCGCAATTTTCGATTTCCGGTAATTTCTTTTTTCGGCGGAAGTCTGTTTTGACGACTCGCTCATGTCCGTTTCGTCATTCTGAGAATGATTAATTCTACACTTTTTGACATCCGAGTTCGTTTCGGTGTCGTTTTGTTGAGTTCCGTGCTTTTTAGCGACTTTTCCGCACTTGAGTTCGATTCTTGCGAATCTCGTCCGAAACTGTTGTTTCGAGTTTCCCGCAAGTCCGTTTAACTTTGTTAGACGTGTTGTGAACTTCGGATTGGTTATTCGATCACGTATCGTGATTTCCGGGCGTTTTGGGCCATTTTGTAATTTCTTGAAAGTTACGGGTATCCGTATCTGTAATTGTTGTCTCGACCCGTTTCTTGGTCGCGTATGACTAATTATGGTATTACGCTTTCATTTCGAGTCGTTTATGTTGTCCGCGAACTTTTAGTCGTGTTCGTTCCGTACGTTTTCGGAAATCGGGTCGTCGAGCCCAGGCGGTGGCGGGACTGGCCGGACGATTGCGGGCACCGGCCGGACGGGTGCGGCAGGAACCGGCGTAGCGCACGCTACGGCCGGAAGGCTGCGCACGCTAACCGGCAGGTGTAGCGCACGCTGCCGGGTGGCCTAGCGTACGCTATCGGGCCTGGGCAGTGGGGTTTCTGAGGTTCTGGACTCGGTCAGGATCGGCAGGTAGCGCACGCTGCTGTCGGTCGTAGCGCACGCTAACCGGCAGGGGTAGCGCACGCTGCCGGCCGACTAGCGTACGTTACCTGGATAAGTTGGTTAGTCCAGTGGCTACTGGACAGGTCGGCTAGCGCGCGCAGGCTTCCGGCCGTAGCGCACGCTAGCGGGAGTCGGGTCGACAGGTTTGGTCGGCAGGGTTGGTTGGTGATGCCGGGTCGTGTGGGCCCTGGCCGAGGGTACTCGGCCGATACCGGCCGATAGCGCACGCTAGTCCGGGAAGGCTAGCGCACGCTAGTCTGGCCCAGTATAAATATGGCTGAGCAGTCACATTTCACTTCGTTTTTCATTTCCTTCCTTCTCCGTCCGCGAATGGCGATTCATGGGCGACGAATCCATGTTGTTTAACAACAAAACCATGAAGTTCTGGAGTCCATAACATCAATCAATCGTCCGTTATCATCCTTTGATCCAGCGAATCAAGGTAATCTTCCTTAGAACCCTAATTTCGTGAATTTGGGGATTTTTGCAATTTCGTCCGATTCGTTCCGTGTTGTTGATTAATTCATGATGGGTATGATTAATCTTGGTAGTATTCTTGTGTTTAACATCATTTAATCCATTGTTCTTCGTCGAATCGAAGTATATTTCTTGATTTCCTTCGAGTTGACTTTTTGGGGATTTGCCCCGATCTCGTTTTTCATCCATTTTCGATGGATCGATTATGGTTAAATGATGTTGTTAAACATATTCTATGGATTGTATATCCATATTTCAACTTCAATTCCG
The DNA here is from genome assembly GCA_033398695.1 of Orobanche coerulescens. Taxonomy (NCBI): domain Eukaryota; kingdom Viridiplantae; phylum Streptophyta; class Magnoliopsida; order Lamiales; family Orobanchaceae; genus Orobanche; species Orobanche coerulescens. The sequence goes on from CM065802.1 coordinate 201,358,375, forward strand.
TTTCGTGATTTGACGGAACGAATCGTGTTCTTGGCCGTTTTGGGGGAAATCCTTGAACTTTCGTCATTCGTTCTTTGAATTCAACGGCTTTGAGTCGTGTTATGAAATTCATTTCATTGTTATTATTGTCCTTCGTAGTTTATGACGTGAGTTGGCGATCGGTGGAGTCGGCGGGTTCGTAATCGGTTCGTGTCAACCTACTTTGGTCGATTCTCCGCGTTGTTCTTATTCGAGGCAAGTACCTTGTCCATACTTTTCTTGTTTCGTGGATATGATGATTGGTGATCGTCTTGATTTGTTTGTTTGTTTGAAATGAGTTTTCAAAAGATTTGGTTAGCCTCGTTAAAGGCCCTCTTTCAAAACCGTGTGTTTTGTGATTGGTGTGGTTCGTGAATAAGTATGTGAATTCTATGTATATGCTTGGTGTTCATGTTGCACTTGGTATTGTGTGTGGACGTATATTATTTCATTTCGGTGCGTTGTGGATTGACGTGGTGTTTTGCTAAGTGTTTGATGCCTCTGGGCGAATTGTTTGAATATCCTTGATGTGATATGTTATTTGTGTGAATGTGTGGATATGGTTGAAGGTCTACGGTGGCACATGGCATGTGATCATGTGGCCAGGATGCAACAAGTGATTGATCCAACCGTGAGAGCTCGAGATAATCTACGGTGGCACATGGCATGTGATCATGTGGCCAGGATGCAACAAGCGATTGATCCAACCGTGAGATGTGTGTGATTTGTTTCGCTAGCCACTCGGGAGGGTCCTTCGAGGCCTCGGGTGGGATGTCGGTGGTATCGTCCCGGTCCTAGGCGATGCGCGTGCGTGATTATGTTTCGTTGATTTTACGTCCGTTGAGGACACGTGATGTTGGGCTCGACCTGTAAATTGTTGGTGATTTCCTATTTGCGAAAACAAAACATTTGGGTGTGACCCTATTGATTTTTGGAAAGAGAAGGATTTCATAGTCCTAAATTGTTTTCTATTAAAACTCTCGATGGCATTTTAAACTGTTTTGTAAATTGTTCCCCTTATTTGCGATCTTTCGTTTTGGAAATGTTTACCCAAACTCTTGCCTCGGGAAGTACTTTTCTTTACGTTTGGATCTTTGAGGATTCCTGATTATTATTGTTCTTGGAACTTGTATTGTATGGCTCGTATTTTTGCACTTGTACTTGCACTAGCAAAACGGTGGAGTTTTGCTAACCCAGTATTCGGGGTGGATGTCTATTTTTGCATTCAGGTTTTGGAGCATAGCACAGGGTCGGCACGAAGGATGATGAAAGATGAACGATACTAATCACACGGGGATTTGTTGATGTCGTTTTGGTCTAGCTGTATTTTCTTTTCCGCTGAAGTATCTTTTCCCCGTTGTACGAGAGTTTATTGTATTTTGACCCCTGTGTGGGTATGTGTTTGGAATTGAGTTGTATGTTATTATTGAAAGACCAAGTCGGTCTACTGAGTCATTTTAGCCTTAAAGGCGAGGTTTAGATGTTTGATTTTAGTTATCAGCCTGGTAGATCCTCGAGGAGAGGGTCTACGACGTGTAATATCCCTGAGCGGATTGGGGGTGTTACAAAAAATGCAGATAGGAAGTGTAAAGAAAAATCATATTGATTCAGGAGAACGCAGCCAGACGAGAAAGACCGAAAAAAGAATCATTCAAATATTAAGAAGATGTGAACGTTTTACAAAAATTCCACTAATCCTTCTCAACGAAACAAATAAAGCCCTGCCAGTCTCAGCATTTGCTAGCAAAACTAAAATCAAAATGAAAAAGCACATGAAAAATGGTAACTTCTTGCTTCAGGCTCATTCAAGACTATTTACGAGGCATTCCCTAGTGCACATGTAAATAAACCTTCGCGGGAACCATCCACAGTCCTCATACATCATCTTTGCAATCTGATGAATACCACACATTAGCTTGACTTATTACAACTAATTTAGCATGATATGTTTCTTCTAACAGACACTCGGATATATAATCAAACTATCTTGACAATATCGGGAATTTCTTTAATCAATACTCAAGGATGCTGCGTGTTTCATGAATAAACAAGTTGGCATCAAATTTGCTGGATTTGATCTCACAACGGCGCCAAAATTTGATCGGTCAAAAACTTATCCTAAAAATAGGAGTTCTTGAGTCGCTCGCAAATATATACGAGGTAGAATTAGTTTGTGGTAAGTTCTATCAAGGTCTTTTCTCTCGAGGATTGTCCAATGCGCCGTATAATATTTTGTTACAAATTGCGAGAAATAAATACTAAAATATTCTAAAATATATTTTTGGGTTTTTAAAAATTAACTAAATTAAATTTCACTATATTTTAAACTAAATTATTTTTTACTAAGACTATTTTTATACTAGACTATTTATATTAAGACTATTTATACTAGACTATTTATATTAAGACTATTTATATTAGACTATTTATATTAGACTATTTATACTAGACTATTTATACTAGACTATTTTTAACTAGTGAAAATGAATAGAATTAAAATGAGTTGGGAATTTATAAAATCTAGGGGATTACGGGTTCATTAAATTAGGTATTTAATTAAGTATAGGAATTGATTTATATGGATATAAAAGAAAAAACGAATGTTTATCGAGTAATCAACTTTTCACCTCCGTACTTTCGTAATCAAAGATGTCTTAATCGCTGTCACTTTTTTAAGATGTTGATAACAAGATTAACACTTGATAGATTGAAAAGATGTGTTTCCAATACACTTAACAATCAATCAAGGAGGTTTCACTAGTAGAAATAGGATATGATCAATCTCTATTTAAACCAATTAGTCCTTTCATTTCTCTAACTTGACTATTTTTAGGATAATCGATCGTTCATCGAGTAATCAACTTTTCACCTCCGTACTTTCGTAATCAAAGATGTCTTAACCACTTTCGCAATCTTAAGATGTTGATAACAAGATTAACATTTGATAGATTGAAAAGATATGTTTCCAATTCACTCAACAATCAATCAAGAAGGTTTCATTAGTAAAAATAGGATATGATCAATCTCTATTTAAACCAATTAGTCCTAAAAATAGTTTAAATCAATCAAATACTCAATATATAACCTAATAGAAATCCCCCTTCCCCTAGGAAGAAAGATTAGCTACTCATTGGTTCATACAAACTAAAATTATAATAGAAATAATTGATATATATAATATATATAGAAACTTTTAATTACTAGAACTTAATGACAATAGATAAAACTTACTTGAATATGATGAATCAAAGTGCAAGAAACAAACTTCAAAATATAACTTCAAACTTGTTTAAAGGTTACAAGTTTACAAAAATTGAAAGTAAAATACTAAGTAAAATACTAAGTGCTTATTGATCAAGCACTTTTCAATTACAAACTAAATGAAAGAAAAACTTCAAACCAAAAATAAAATACAAACTAAAATTGAAAGTTCTAAGGAAAATATATTGCTAAAAGAAAGGAGTATTTCTTAGCAAGAAGATGAGTTTGAGAATTGGTAATTGGTCTTTGGTGCAATGGATGAACATGTCCTTTTATAGGTGATTCTCAAGAATACAATTGATTATTTAATTTGTGGCATCTTTGACAAGTCTTTGGTGTTTGATTCACACTTGATCTTCCTTGCATGTCTTGATTTTCAGATCATTGACTTCATACATAGTTGTTGAGCTCACAAGATGCTAAATGTGGAAAATTCCACAAATATCAGTCTCAAAAACGGCTATGAAAAACGGCCCATTTTTCGCCGTGTTGTGCGCCGTTTTGTGGTGACTCGGTCTCTTCCGGAATACGCGTGAGGACACGGCGCTAAATGCCGGCCGTGTGAAACGCCCAAGACACGGCCTTTTTGCGCCGTATGTGAAACGGCCGGCGTAACACGGTCCATTTTGCGCCGTTTGGTATGGTCGCTTTTTCCTGGAAAAATTCCCGTCGTTGGATTTGATCTTGTTTTCCGTCCTTTTGATGCTTCATGTCGAATCAGAAATAACCATTTTTAGCTCATGTTTGGACATATCTCGTAAAATATATATTTTTAATCACAAATCGCACAATTATGCCGGAAAAATGAATATTTTGTATATGAATTTTAGATCAATTATGCACTAATAAAATACCCCACACTTAAATTCTTGCTAGTCCCGAGCAAGACTCTTTATTAATCACACACAAAATAAAAATTAAAATAAGACATAAAATAAAAAATAAAAATAATACACACAAATTTAAGAAAAATAATTATATATAAAGATAAAAAGAGATCAAAATGCCATTAATACACAATAACCAACTTTATACGGTAGATAGAAATGAATCAAGATTCAAAATAAATCTACTAACGATTTTGAAGTTAAAACACGGTTTTTATTTTTGTAATTCCAAAATACAAGGTTTTCCACCCAAAAGGTTGATTATTTCTTTCCCACTCGTGACTTCACACGACTCCCTTTAATGGTTGCTCTCGATCACTCGTTTATTTTTCGACTCAATATGAAGAAAAATTTCATCGGCGTCATCAAATATTGTGATTTTCACAAAATTGAGTGTATTGAAATTCAGCTGCTAATTAATTCAAATCTGCTCATAAACTACATCCCTTTTAGTGATAGCTTTCACACAGTTATTTGCTAACGTGTAGCTCTTTTCACTAACACAATTTCTATCTCATTATTTTTCTTTCGTAAAAAGGTGATAGCTTTCACACCGTTATTTGCTAACGTGTAGCTCTTTTCACCAATTTTTCTGAGACGACAGCTACGCACCAACAATGGTTAGTCCTTTATTTTCCGCAAAATTTAAGACTTCCAAAATTAGGCATTATTCGCTCAACACTTCTCCTTTTAGTGTTTTATTTTTTTAGGTGATAGCTTTCACACCGTTATTTGCTAACGTGTAGCTCTTTTCACCAATGACTCCTTTTTTTTTCGGGAATAGAATTTTTGCAGAAAATCATTTTTAGTTAAGCATGAAAAATCAAAACTCCACAAATTAAGTAAATTTCGCTTTATTTTTCATCAACCAATTGATTCTTCTTTTCTCAAGGTAACGAATGACTCGATTTTATATGATAATTACAAGGCTTGGAAAGAGAGATTAAGGCTCAAAATTTTTTTGGAATATACAATTTTTTACGGTTAAAACGATTTTAGAAGTTTGTATATAGCTAATTTATTGGTGTTATGGCCGATCTAAAAATCTCAAAAATCAAAATACTATAAATATATATATATATATAATAAAAAAATTAAGGCAAATAACCAAATCAATCAAAACACACCAAAATTATTAAACAAACCACACCAAAATTACAACACACCAAAATACTAAAACAAACCACCCCAAACTTGAAAATAAAACTGTCTCGGTTTATAAAATAAAAATAAAAATCAATGCGTAAAAGCGAATACTCCTGTTAAGAAAGTTGATGTCCGAGCCTAACGCCTTTTAGAATGCAAGAGAATAAATATACGAGGCACACACAAAAGAAAATAAAATATACTCGTAAGTATAACATAATTTTTAGATGCGCATCAAGAAAGTCCGAAGAGTCGCCTTTACGCTGCCATCAAAGTTTTTATAAAAGCAAAACACGAAATAAAAATTACAAGAATACATAAATCGCGAATAGATGCGCGTCAAGAGATCAAGAAGAAACTCCTTAAGCCGCCATCATTTAGCACGATTATTACACACGACGTAAAGTAAAAATACAAGAGGTCCGTCATGGGTTATCAAAGGGAGAGGAATGAATCCACTTTTCGCTTTTCTCACTGTAAAATCTTCTACCTGCACAATTTTAGCTAGAGCCGGATCCGGTTGAGGAACAAATTCATTGAGTTTTTGATTAGTTCTTCTCGGTGTTGTTGCAACGACTATGATTCGCTTTTGCACGCTCGGAAATAAAGCCCTTTTTGGCGAGTAGTCGATGAAAGACAAGAAACCATCAAAGAAACCATTGACATTAAGCACTCCTATTGGTTTTTGATGAACATTTAGTGGCCTCTGGTAACCACATGAAAAAGTTCCTCAAGGGTGCCAAAACCACCGGAAGGGTGATAAAGGCGCGAATTATTTATCATGTGAGTTATGCGATCTTGCATATTCACGATCTAAACTCATCTCCAATAGTTGACCCGGTGATTTTACTTTCAGAGGTTTTGGGATTACTCCCAACACTCTTACTCCTTCCATATAGGCGTATGCGGCTCGTCCCATTAATCCTAGACTTCCTCCTCCGTAAACTACATGAATGCATTTTTCTCCTAAGGTACGACCTGTTGTGGGTCGCCGGTGAAGCATGCCTCTTTCCGTAACTAGATCCACCAAAAATGCAGACTGTAAAATTTTTTTGTAGAAGATGATGACTCCATTTTTGAAAAGAAATTTATTTAGAGAGAAAAAGAGAAAAGTACAAGTTTGAGGGATGAATAAAAGAAACAAGCACAAAGGTTATTTATAGAAGAAAAAATGAGGAAAAATTGTTTAACAAGTTTGTGATTGCGTTTGATTGTGCTTCAACTACTCAATAGAATAATGAAAGCTTTTATCGCGTATCACATTTTTTATTCAGAAAATCTCACCACACGACAAAAATAAAAGATACTTACGCGTATGTACAGTAGTTGTGATTGTGGCTCACATCTTCCTCTGATTTTACGTTCAGAAACGGCCTAAACGCCTTCTATGAGTCGGGGAGAAGCTTCCCATCCAATTTTCTTACAAATTGGCAAACAGGGTCTTTTAACGTCAGATTCCCAAGACGTTGTTCATATTCTGGTTTGAATTTATTCCACAAACATTGAATTCCGTAATACACAAGTCCACTAGGATGCGTGTCAAGAGAAATTTCGATATTATCTAAATTCTCCTTATTCAGACCATCATTAATGAACTGAATTTTATCTTCTCTGTTTGTAGATGGAATTCCTAAAGATCGACATTTTGCATTACAGTTCCATCTAGCACATTTATAGCAAACGGCTAGAATCTTTGCTCGTCGTTTCTTGGCATATGAACTTTTTCCAAGCCCTGGTAAGAATCTAGTTGGTGTTTCTGTGAATTCACCTTCTATTCTTACTTTGGCTTCGATAATGAATCTTATGTCAAAAGGTATGCTTATATTCGTAAGAAACCTCATCCTTTCAAGCCTTGTCTTGTAAATTTTTAAAATTGCATTTTTGCTTAGAAAGGGAAATCTTTTTTCAATTTTAAACAATGTTTCATCCATGACCAAAAAAATTAAAATGAAAAACGATAAAATATCTACAAATATCAGTTGTTGTGGGAAATTGAAAAATCCGACTTTAATAGTCACGGAGTACCGTTATCCGCCACTTGACCGGACAGAAAAATTATATTTGGCCTAAAACAATCCCCGGCAACGGCGCCAAAATTTGATCGGTCAAAAACTTATCCTAAAAATAGGAGTTCTTGAGTCGCTCGCAAATATATACGAGGTAGAAGTAGTTTGTGGTAAGTTCTACCAAGGTCTTTTCTCTCGAGGATTGTCCAACAGGGCTTCGTATAATATTTTGTTACAAATTGCGAGAAATAAATACTAAAATATTCTAAAATATATTTTTGGGTTTTTAAAAATTAACTAAATTAAATTGCACTATATTTTAAACTAAACTATTTTTTACTAAGACTATTTTTATACTAGACTATTTATATTAAGACTATTTATACTAGACTATTTATATTAAGACTATTTATACTAGACTATTTATATTAAGACTATTTATATTAGACTATTTATATTAAACTATTTATACTAGACTATTTATACTAGACTATTTTTAACTAGTGAAAATGAATAGAATTAAAATGAGTTGGGAATTTATAAAATCTAGGGGATTACGGGTTCATTAAATTAGGTATTTAATTAAGTATAGGAATTGATTTATATGGATATAAAAGAAAAAACGAATGTTTATCGAGTAATCAACTTTTCACCTCCGTACTTTCGTAATCAAAGATGTCTTAATCGCTGTCACTTTTTTAAGATGTTGATAACAAGATTAACACTTGATAGATTGAAAAGATGTGTTTCCAATACACTTAACAATCAATCAAGGAGGTTTCACTAGTAGAAATAGGATATGATCAATCTCTATTTAAACCAATTAGTTCTTTCATTTCTCTAACTTGACTATTTTTAGGATAAACGACCGTTCATCGAGTAATCAACTTTTCACCTCCGTACTTTCGTAATCAAAGATGTCTTAACCACTTTCGCAATCTTAAGATGTTGATAACAAGATTAACATTTGATAGATTGAAAAGATATGTTTCCAATTCACTCAACAATCAATCAAGAAGGTATCATTAGTAAAAATAGGATATGATCAATCTCTATTTAAACCAATTAGTCCTAAAAATAGTTTAAATCAATCAAATACTCAATATATAACCTAATAGAAATCCCCCTTTGTAACACCCCCAATCCACTCAGGGATATTACACGCCGTAGACCCTCTCCTCGAAGATCTACCAGGCTGGTAACAACATTTAACATCTCGACAATGCCTTCAAGGCTAAATGACTCAGTAGACCGATTTGGTCTTTCAATAAAAATATACAACTCAATTACAACATATACCCACGCAGGGGTCAAAATACAATAAACTCCGTACAACAGGGGAAAAGATCTGCAATGGAAAAGAAAATACAACTAGACCAATACGACATCAACGGATCCTCGTGTGATTAGTATCGTTCATCTTTCATCATCCTTCGTGCCGACCTGTGTTATGCTCCAAAACCCGAATGCAAAATAGACATCCACCCCGAATACTGGGGTTAGCAAACTCCACCGTTTTGCTAGTGCAAATACAAAGTGCAAATACGAGCCATACAATTCACATTCCACGAATAACAATAACTGTGAATCCTCAAAGATCCAAACGAAACGAAAAGTACTTCTCGAGGCAAGGGTTTGAGAAAACCTTTAAAAATCGAAATACCATAAATCAATGGAAATAATTTATAAGATGGTTTAGATTGCCATCGAGAGTTTTAATAGAAAACCATTTAGGATTATCAAATCCTACTTTTCAAAATCCACAAGACAAAAGGGGTCACCGCCCCAATCTTTACTTTCCGAAAATGACATTTACCTACCCTTTGGTATTTTAGCCCCAAATCCATAAAATGACTTTTACAAAACCATTGGGATTTTAGCCCCAAATCTCATCAACTCACAGTACACAAGAACGACCACAAGGTTCGTCTCCCAACATCAAAATCCACAAATAAAGGATTTAAAACAAACAACAAAATACTCTTGTGCCATCCTAGCCAAGTAAGCCAAACGAACAACTTACCTCTTACACACTTAGTCGATGCATGCAATCATGAAAACCGTTCAAAAGCGCTCATTTCCGGAAATGCCATAAATAAGTCACATTTGTAAAATGCACCACAATTAACCGTCGATCCACGTCTCTGTGGACCCCTACCGAGACCCCGTCGGATCTAACCCGTAGTGGTTAAAAGCGAGCTCGTCGATCCACGTCTCTGTGGACCCCTACCGAGACCCCGTCGGATCTAACCCGTAGTGAGAATACACACACACACACATTACTCATGCAAAACTAACATGCTAAGAATGTAAGTTCATTAAGAATACTCACTAGAGATGGCCATTAACTCGACACCATTATCAAACTCTTCAAAACACAATAACAAGATTAAATACGGAATACACGATTCCATAACTTTAAACAATAGGAGTATCATCATCAAATCCTTCAACGTTAAAAATAATCAAATCATAATCAATTCCCAAAACACGCCGTTCACAAAACACACACGCATTTTGAAAGAAAACCTTTAACGAGGCCAAACCGAAATCTTTTGAAACTTCATTTCAAACAACCAAACAAACACACCAAGACGATCACCGATCATCATATCCACAAAATAAGAAGAGTATGGGCAAGGTACTTGCCTCGATATCACGAGCAATGGAAAAGTGAACGGATACGGCCGGTAGCCCTCAAATTCCCGAACACTATCTAAAGACGTGATAAAGACCAAATTACTACGGAAAACACCATATGAATCATCAACACCAACGGAATTCAACATCGGAATCATCGAGCACCTATAATCCTCCGTAGGGAATAATAAAACATGATTACGACGAGAATCAAGGCCTAAAACAACGGAAATCCCAACAAACTATCAAAGGGAACTCATTCGAACATTTAATCGAACATTAAATGTTCAAGACCCTTCAAGAACAAAGAAATCACCCCTCGGGTTGAACGAACCAAAGATACGAGTATCCAATCTAGAGAACAAGTTCAAAACAACGTTTATACAACAATTAATTGATTAAAAACGGATTGGAATCGAAATCAAAAAGGAAAATCCCCAAATCTACAAAAACAAGGGTTCAAGCCAAAATACCTTGATTTGGATGAAGGATTCAAGTAGAGGTCGAAAATCTACAACAAGACTTGAGGTAGATGATCTCTACAAGTTTTGGAGCACTCAAATCGCCCAAAATCGCCATTGAAATCGCTCTAGATGGGAGGAGGAAGAAGAGAGGAGAAAATGAAGTTTTCTCTCGAAAATCTGCTAAAAACGCAAAAAGCCCGTGTGCCGCGGCACAGACAAGTGTGCCGCGCCTGTGGCCACCAAAAACGCCCAGGAATCAGCTTAGTGCCGCGGCACAGCCCGAGTGTGCCGCGCACACGGCATGCCCCCTTCAACACCAAAAAGGCACACCGTGCAGTCTTCGCTATTTCGACCATAACTCTTTCGTCTGGACTCCGATTGACTCACCGTTTAAACCATTGGAAAGCTAACTTGATTCTCTATAATGTTGCAAAGATTCAGAATTTTTGGAGTTTCCAAGAATTAATGGTGACTTTACAAACTCGAATTCCCACGTGAAAAAGTCGATTAAGGACACGGAACTCAACAAAACGACACCGAAACGAACTCGGATGACAAAAAGTGCAGAATTAATCATTCTCGGAATGACGAAACGGTCATGATAGAGTTGTCAAAACGAACTTCCTCCGGAAAAAGAAAATTACCGAAATTCGAAATTGCGGATATTACATTCTACCCTCCTTAAAAGAAGTTTCGTCCCGAAACTTAAAACAAGTAGGGGGGAGCAATATACCCGCCAGGAAAACTCGACGAGATACACAAAAATAGAAAACTCGCGCCCAACGGTGAAACGCTGCAAGAAATGCAAAGAGACATACGGCGTGAAAACACGCTCCACGACGACCAACACAACGTCGTCGTTAGGGATACAATAAAACCAACAAATGACAAGCGTCATCAAACGGATAATATAGCCAAGTCAATTATCCGACAATCACAAAACACAACGAACGAAAGTCAGTATGATTGGCCAACCCAACGGTACATCAATCGAAACGCGAGCCAATCGCTGAACTAATACGGAATTCCACCGCCCAAGGGTTGGAAGATCGAAAACGAGACTAATTTCCCAAACTTAAGGGAATTAGGAATGAGCCTGATTGCTCAACGATCACGAAACGAGGACAAAAACCGAACAAACAAACGACCGAACCACAACGGTCGAGACAAACAAAAGCGAACAATCATGTTCGAATCACGAAGAACAATAAAATTCAAACAACAACTCCAAGGTTCACGTCTCGACTCGAGACAATATATGATCCGGTGAAAACAACAACGTATGCATTCACATAAGATCCACATGAAAGGGAATAGAAATTGAAAAGTCACAACGACAAACGAGTTATTAGAAATAATGCCACACTCGCTCGATAAACAAAAACAAGGGGCAGACAAGCTCGAAATGTCAACGAACATAAATGAGTCGACAAAGTAGAATATACAAGTTCAAAATCCGATCCCTTGAATAAAAGGACTAGTAGAACCAAATGATGTTACTCGAACATGGTTCACAAGAATCGAACCGAACTCGAAAAAAGTCACATCGATAACTGATCGGCCCACAACAAGATCACACTGCTCGAACGATGAAACCGAAATACAGAACAAGTTCATAAAGTGTCAACGAACATGAGCGAATCGATAGACTGGAGAAAGAGAAAATACAGAAGTCAAAATAGTACGGGCATTACCTCCGACCTCGTCCACGAAATTCACAAAAACGGGAGCAAGGTAACAAGACATTAAACAACCGACACATAACGGAATGATCACCGATGCACACGACCATACCAACCCAAGCTCTAACAGCTCGCACATGCGCGACAACGCAGAAATCACCACGAGGCGACAATATTCAACACCAACATCCCACCTCTCACAAGGGGCTAACACAACAAATGTGTGGAAAACGACTCAACGCTCACACCGCCAATTCGGTCATACTCGGGAGCAAACATCAATATGACAACGCGAACATCATACATATATACCCAGCCCTCAAACGGGAATGGATAGGTTTTAAAAACGAAAACCTCATTTTGAAAATAATTTAGAAGAACACCGATTGATCTTGAGTATCACCTTTTAAAAAGTACAAACGTGAAACATCGTTATCGAGACTTTGGAGAACCATTTCGCATTTGAAAAAAAAAATGAGGACACTTTCTCTTAGTGAAAACTTTCAGAATATTCGACCCTCAGGTCTAAATAAAAGTGTTTCTAAAACATTGAAAATATCTCAAAACATTTTGGTCCTCGAGGCAGAAAAATTTTGGAATATATTGTGGCACCTGGATGTACCACAAGAAAATAACTCATTTGAAAAAAAATATGTCTCGAAATTTATTTCTAAGATACTCAAGTTTTCGAAAATAATTCAATGCCAAAAGGACGATGCCAAAAGGCTAGAATGCCCAAAAATTTCGTAATCACACGGAACATCCTAGCGCCGTGGGTCCCGCCGGAACCCTGTGCCAAAAACCATTTACAAAAATGCCAAAAAGGTCGATGACGGTAATATTTCAAAAACTCACGAAAGCCATTTACAAAATACTAAATACCGTCATAAGAATTTCACAAAGCGGTCAAGGCCATAATGCCAAAAACTCGGTTAAGGGAAGCGGTTATCGAAATAAAACTCGTCGGTAAAATACCGAAAGTCATTACAAAAGAACTCACGCAATGGATAAAAGAAATACGCTCAACATGCACAATCCAAAGAACACTACTCCTCATAAGAACAAAATATTAGAGTCAAATAACCACATTCAGAACAAAACCACTGGCCCCATTCGAGGCCTCTAAAGACCCTACCGCACTGGCTAGTGAACAAGTCGAACGTGTATAAGCACAAAGCTTCCACAAGAGAACTTGTAAAACGTGCAAATCGATTCGAAAATCATCAGCAACGGACAAAAACAACAATAAAAAGGACATCACAAGCGACGACACTCCTCGTATAAATCAAATACGAGAGTCGATTAAATACATATCGTGAAATCAAAATCCACATAAGGATTCCATCACTTAACAAATAATCATAAAAATAGCTCGTGTCACACGAGGCACAACACAAAGAAGGGAGACTTACTTCCACAGGTCGCACGAAGATGATGATCGCCCCACGATACTAATCACAACCAACAAACTCAAACGACGCGTCGCGACACGACTCAGTCAGACTAAATCCGACGAGACAAAACTCAATAGACACCACTGACCCGACAGCCTAGGTTTCCACAACCTAATCTCCGATACCATTTATGTAACACCCCCAATCCACTCAGGGATATTACACGCCGTAGACCCTCTCCTCGAAGATCTACCAGGCTGGTAACAACATTTAACATCTCGACAATGCCTTCAAGGCTAAATGACTCAGTAGACCGATTTGGTCTTTCAATAAAAATATACAACTCAATTACAACATATACCCACGCAGGGGTCAAAATACAATAAACTCCCGTACAACAGGGAAAAGATACTGCAGCGGAAAAGAAAATACAACTAAACCAATACGACATCAACGGATCCTCGTGTGATTAGTATCGTTCATCTTTCATCATCCTTCGTGCCGACCCTGTGTTATGCTCCAAAACCTGAATGCAAAAATAGACATCCACCCCCCGAATACTCGGGGGTTAGCAAAACTCCACTGTTTTGCTAGTGCAAATACAAAGTGCAAATACGAGCCATACAATTCACATTCCACGAATAACAATAACCAGGAATCCTCAAAGATCCAAACGAAACGAAAAGTACTTCTCGAGGCAAGGGTTTGAGAAAACCTTTAAAAATCGAAATACCATAAATCAATGGAAATAATTTATAAGACGGTTTAGATTGCCATCGAGAGTTTTAATAGAAAACCATTTAGGATTATCAAATCCTACTTTTCAAAATCCACAAGACAAAAGGGGTCACCGCCCCAAATCTTTACGTTCCGAAAAATGACATTTACCAACCCGTTGGGATTTTAGCCCCAAATCCATAAAATGACTTTTACAAAACCATTGGGATTTTAGCCCCAAATCTCATCAACTCACAGTACACAAGAACGACCACAAGGTTCGTCTCCCAACATCAAAATCCACAAATAAAGGATTTAAAACAAACAACAAAATACTCTTGTGCCATCCTAGCCAAGTAAGCCAAACGAACAACTTACCTCTTACACACTTAGTCGATGCATGCAATCATGAAAACCGTTCAAAAGCGCTCATTTCCGGAAATGCCATAAATAAGTCACATTTGTAAAATGCACCACAATTAACCGTCGATCCACGTCTCTGTGGACCCCTACCGAGACCCCGTCGGATCTAACCCGTAGTGGTTAAAAGCGAGCTCGTCGATCCACGTCTCTGTGGACCCCTACCGAGACCCCGTCGGATCTAACCCGTAGTGAGAATACACACACACACATTACTCATGCAAAACTAACATGCTAAGTGTAATATCCGGTATTTTTCTTTCCCTTGTATTTTCATTTTTGGTATATTTCTCGGTCATAGTGACCCTCATGTATCTTTCAGTATGTCCTTCCTGTCAACTGTTGAATTGTATTCTCGTTATTGTTCATTGTTTCAACTTTCCTCATATGAGTTCGACTTTGTTAGATCACCATTAATTTTGGTGACTCCAAAATTTATAAATCTTTGCAATATTATAGAACATCGAGTTAGCTTTCCAATGGTTCTAACGGTAAGTCAATCGGAGTCCGGACGAGAGAGTTATGGTCGTTTCAGTTCTTGGCCAATCGCTGTGGAAATGGAGCTTTTTCCTCAAATTTCTTCACATTCGAACTTCCAGGAGCCTTTCGGCCGATAGGGGGGGTCGATAGGCTCCACTGCCGGCATTC
Organism: Orobanche coerulescens; assembly: GCA_033398695.1. Classification (NCBI taxonomy): domain Eukaryota; kingdom Viridiplantae; phylum Streptophyta; class Magnoliopsida; order Lamiales; family Orobanchaceae; genus Orobanche; species Orobanche coerulescens. The sequence goes on from CM065802.1 coordinate 201,373,658, forward strand.
TGTATGGGTATCGGTTGGGCCTATCGGCCGATAGGCTGGCCGATAGGTAAATTTCTTCACATTCGAACTTCCAGGAGCCTTTCGGCCGATAGGGGGGGTCGATAGGCTCCACTGCCGGCATTCTGTATGGGTATCGGTTGGGCCTATCGGCCGATAGGTAAATTTCTTCACATTCGAACTTCCAGGAGCCTTTCGGCCGATAGGGGGGGTCGATAGGCTCCACTGCCGGCATTCTGTATGGGTATCGGTTGGGCCTATCGGCCGATAGGCTGGCCGATAGGTTCTGCTGTGTTTCACTATATTACACGGGATCTGAGGAAGATTTTTCATTTTCCTCTCCTCTCTTTTCTTCCTCTCGCCTTGGGCGATTCAGGAGCAACTTTTGGGCGATTTTAACATTTTCGGACTTGAAGAAATCATCCACTCCGAGTTTTGTTGTAGATTATCGATTTCTTCTTGAATCATTCATCCTAATCCAAGGTAATCTTCTAAGAACCCATTTTTGGGAGATTTGGGGGTTTTGGGTTTTTCTTCCGATTAGTTCCGTTTTGTTGGTGGATTCTTGATGAATACGATTAATATTGTTAGTATCTTTAGTTTCCTACGGATTCATGGATATTTTGTAGATTTTTACGGAATCGAGAGGGTTTGGTTGTGGTCCGCCCTCGTTGTTATTTTTGGTATGAATATACATGAATCGTGGGCGGGTTTTCGGGTGTATTCCATTTCCGTATTCGACTAGAGTTGGTTGTAATTATGTTCTTCGAATCGTTAGGTTTGGTTCCGTTGATTCCTAGTGTTCGTCGGTGATTATCCTTTCCGTTCGTTGCGTCATCAAAATATTCAAGGCAAGTAATTCTTGGAAACCTTTATGCTTAACGTGAAATGGTAATGTATATTGTGTGTGCTTTACTCACCTCGGGAGGGTCCGACGGGGCCTCGAGGGAATCTATGGCTTCGTCCTGGATTCATGAGTTTGATTCGCTAGCCAGCTCGGGAGGGTCCTTAGAGACCTCGAGTGGGATTCGTGGCTTCGTCCCGGTCCTAGGTGACGTGTGGTGCTTGATTTGTTTTGTGAATGTGGCCAGCTCGGGAGGGTCCTTAGAGGCCTCGAGTGGGATTCGTGGCTTCGTCCCGGTCCTAGGCAAATTAATTGTGACTGTTTGTTTCCGGAAAAAGACATGTCTAGTTTTGGTTTTTGAAATGATATTGGTGCATGTACTATGAAATGTGTAAGCGATTGGTTTGCCTTGAATACTTGTACTAGCGTAATTGCTAACCCCTCTGGGGACCCGTTTTGGGGAAATTCTTGTTATGGATTTCAGGTTATGATTATCCGGACGAGCGGGCACCTGGACAGTACGAGGATGTTGGCCAGGGTCGTTGACATGTGCATTTGGGTCTTTCTATTTCTTTCGTCCATTTCGATTTGGTTGTTTTCTACATTTATAAACTGATAGACTGTACTCGCGAGTACTTAGGCTTTTCGTTTCAAACTCCGTGTCGTACTACTTTTAAATTGTCACGTTGTTGGTTGATGCTTATTTTGCCGGTTGTTCGGGCGTATATTTATATGTCATATTATTTAATTATGTATCCTCGCTAACCAAGATGGTTAGTCGAGCGGAGTTTTCCTATTGTAGCCCGGTAGGTCCCATGTAGGGGTTCACGGCCAGAACATATTTCCGAATATCTCGGGGTGTTACGTAAAATGGTATCGGAGCACTAGGTTTATGGATACCTAGGCTTGTTGGTTATTTGGGTCTAGTCATGTTTTGTTTGCACATTGTCACACCGCCGCCAAAGATCTCGGTACTTCCAAAGGCTCGTAAGTTTTCTTACTCGATCCTTTGTTTTCTTACATTGTATTTCGCTTTTGAGTTAAAGTTGCTTTTTCCTCCCTTACTCATCATCAATATACTGTTATCTCTTAACACCGTATGGACGCCGGAGGTAACCGTGGTCGTGGTCGTGGTCGTGGTCGTGGACGCGCCGAGGACGTGGGGCGGTGGGGCGGCCACGTCACATTCTTCGAGCCGCGATCGGTGACCGTCATAGTCATGCTTCTCAGAGCGCGCCGATCTTGGTATTGCGGCCATTATGCAAAGCAAATGGTTAACCAGATGGCGGCTATAGCTCAGTGGTCCGTAACCCCGATCGTGCCCATGCTAATCGGGCGAACGGATCGCCGGCTTCAGGATGTCATCAAGATGCATCCTCCCCGCTTTCGGGAGTTTCGACCCGATCGGGCCGGGAAGGGTGGGTCAAGGAGATATCCAAAGTCTTCACCGCTACCAATCGCCCCGAGGACCGTAAGGTCCCTATTGCTCAATATTTTCTCACGGAGATGCTACGGATTGGTGGGAGGCCGTTGGTCCCAAAGATCATGTGGCTTCATGGGCCGAATTTCAAGAATTGATGGAGACCGAATATTGTCCGTGGCCGGTCGACAGTGCTCGAGTGCATGCATTCTATGATGCTCAACCACGGGATATCCCCGTATCTCGTGCCATTGCCGACTTTAACAAGGAGTTGGGTTATGTGAAGACCCAAGTTGTCGAAGAGATCGACAAAATTTTCCATTTTCCAGGAGGATGAAACTCCATTCGGGACTATATGCAGGCTCGTCTGTACTACCTTGAAGGATTATCAGTCGAGCTCTTGCTTATGATATGTCGGTGACGGCTAGCGATTTGGCTCGCGAGAGCAAGAAGCGAGTCGGTCGGAAATTTTTCCGGTCCCAAGAGTGGAGGCCAGCGAAATCTCAGCCGCAAATATTTCTACGGGCGGTTCGGCTCGTTTTTAAGGAGCTTTGAGTCTCGCCGGAACCGTCCGGACCCCGGATGCTTTAAGCGTGGCAAGCCGTGCCACGTGAACGGGATTGTCTTCGCCCACCTTTGACTTGTCATACTTGTGGTCGATCGGGCCACAAAGCTTCTTTTGCGAAGCTCGAGACAGTTTCGCGGTGCCGTTCTTCTCACCCGGCACCTATGGAGCCGAGCGTGAACCGGGGCTCATTTGCTCGCCGCCTCCACCGAGTGCCGGCCGAGGTAGGGTCGGGGTCAGCCCGCTAGGGAGGAGCATCCAGTGTCGGCTCTGCCCGACCGCGTATCTACGAGATGAGGAGGACCGATGATCCAAAGCTCTTGTGGCGGCAGGTACCGTTCATATCCATTCCCATCTGTCGGTGTACTTTTTGATTCGGGTGCTACGCATTCATTCATTTCTCTAGAGTGTGTACGCCGTTTGAGTCTCGACTGCTTGTCACCTTGCGAGCCTTTCATCGTTAAACTTCCTAGCGGTGATAGAATTGTCGGTGATCGAGAAGTCCGGGACTGCTCTGTGATTATTTGTGAGATGGATTGGCTCTCTAATCTTATTGTCGTGAGTATCTAGGGCGAGGATTTAATTCTCGGGAATGATTGGCTCGAACGGCATGGTGTAATCATGAACTACCGCACGAGGATCATTACCATGTTAGCCGAGGACGGCATCAACACTCTTTCGCAGGGCGAAAGAGAAACAGTTTATTATTAACGCCTTGAAGGCGATGAAACTCTGCGAAAAGGATGTACGGTTATTGGTGCTACGCCTTGAAGGCGGAGAATGGTGGAGTTGAGCTTTCATCGATTCCGGTCGTTAGTGAGTTTCTGATGTATTTCTGACGAGTTGCGGGATTGCCGCGGATCGTGAGGTTGAGTTTACTATAGAGTTAGAGCCGGGTGCGGCTCCGATTTCAAGGCGCCGTATCGCATGGCACCTTGAGAGATGTCGAGTTGAAGAAACAGCTTGAGTGAACTTCTTGAGTCGGGGTATGTTCGACCGAGCGCCTCGCCTTGGGGCGCACCGGTCTTGTTTGTGCGTAAGAAGGATGGTTCACTACGTTTGTGTATCGACTATCGTGGCTGAACAAGGTGACCATCAAGAACAAGTATCCTTTGCCGAGGATTGACGACTTGTTCGACCGATTGCAGGGAGCGGCTGTATTCTCAAAGATTTATATGAGATCGGGGAACTATCAGCTCCGCGTGAGGGAGTCCGACGTGCCGAAAACTTTTCGGACGAGATACGGACATTATGAGTTTGTAGTTATGCCTTTCGGGTTAACTAACGCGCCGGCGGTGTTCATGCAGTTGATGAACAAAGTCTTTATCGAGTATTTGGATAGGTGTGTCGTCGTCTTCATTGACGATATTCTTATTTATTCGAGGAACGAGGAAGAGCATGCCCATCATTTGCGGGTAGTGTTAGACATTTTGAGGACCGAGCAACTCTATGCGAAGTTCTCGAAATGTGAGTTCTGGCTGAAGGAGGTGATGTTTCTAGGTCACGTGATTTCAGCCGAGGGGGTTCGGGTGGATCCACAGAAGATAGAGGCAGTATTGGATTGGGCACCGCCCAAGAATGTGAAGGAGATTCGTAGCTTCTTGGGTTTGGCTGGCTACTACCGTAGGTTCGTCGAGGGTTTCTCAAAACTAGCTCGGCCACTTACACAGTTGCTCCAGAAATCCGAGAAGTTCGTCTGGACCGATGAGAGGCAGTCGAGTTTCGAGGAGCTGAAGAAGCGTCTGACTTCAGCCCCGGTTTTGGCATTGCCATGTGGCAACGAGGGATTCGCCGTTTATAGCGATGCTTCGGGCCAGGGTCTTGGGTGCGTATTGATGCAGCACGGCAAGACCATTGCCTATGCGTCGAGACAGTTGAGGCCGTATGAGCTTAACTACCCTACTCATGATTTGGAGTTAGCGGCGGTTGTCTTTGCACTCAAGATTTGGCGTCACTATCTTTTCGGCTCTGCATGTCAGATTTTTACCGATCATAAAAGTCTGAAATACATATTTACTCAGCGAGAGTTGAATATGAGACAGAGGAGGTGGTTAGAGTTGATTAAGGATTATGACCTCGAAATCCTTTATCATCCGGGTAAGGCGAATGTCGTGGCCGACGCCTTGAGTCGGAAACCGATTGCGTTGCGAACGCTTGAGATCCTTACGTCTCAGTCTGAGCTTCGGCGGGCTTTGATTGAGTTTGATATTGAGGTTTTGTTGCCTGGAGTCGAGGCAACTTTGTGCTTTAGAAATTTCGTCGTCTTTGATCGATGAGATTAAGCTATTGCAATTAGAGGATACTTTGATTACTCAAATCCGAGAGAACGTTCTTATGGGAAATTCTCACGGGTTTGTGATTCACGAGGATAGTGTTTTGAGGTTCAGTCGGCTTTGTGTGCCGAGCGATCCAGAGTTGCGGCAGTATTTTGCGTGAGGCCCATTCCACACCTATTCCGTTCATCTGGTTCGAGTAAGATGTACAAGGACACGAGGAGGAACTTACGGTGGAATGATATGAAGGAGGAGGTCGCAGCTTTGTGGCGAGATGTTTGACTTGCCAGCAGTCAAAATCGAGCATCGGCCGGTCAAGTTATTGCATCACTTCGTTCGGAATGGAAATGGGAAGATATATCGATGGATTTCATTACGAGTTTGCCGAGATCGAGATCGAGGCATGAATATGGTTTGGGTGATTGTTGATCGTCGACCAAGTCGGCACATTTTCCGGGCATCAAGGACACTTGGGGCCGGAGAAATTGGCTCGTGTGTTTATCGCAGATTGTGAGGCTTCACGGTACTCAAGTCAATCGTTTCGGATCGTGATTGCCGATTAGTATAACAAAATTGGAAAGCGGTGCATAAGGCATTTGGTACCCCTTTTCAATTGAGTACCTCTTTTCATCCCGATCGGATGGGATCGGAACGCACTATCCAGACATTCGAGGACATGTTGCGTGCTTGTGCCCTCGATTGGAGTAGCGACTGGGAGGAGCATTTGCCATTGATCGAATTCACGTACAACAATAGTTGGCACGCGTCGATTCGGATGGCACCGTATGAGGCACTTTATGGGCGGCGATGTCGGTCACCGATTTGTTGGAATGAGGCGTCCGATTTAGTCGGGACCGAGCCGGATGTCGTTTTAGAGACGAGGCGGAAGATAGAATTAATTCGAGAACGGATGCTGACGGCCCAGAGTCGACAAAAGTCATATGCCGATGTCCGTCGTAGACCTCTAGAATTTGAGGTGGGAGACCACGTTTTGCTGAAGGTGTCGCCAACAAGAGGAGTTTTCCGTTTCGGGAAGAAGGGGAAGTTGAGTCCGAGATTTATTGGACCCTTCGAGATTCTCGAGCGAGTCGGTGGGTTAGCATACCGTTTGGCGTTACCTCCGGCCTTGAGTCATGTTCATAGCGTTTTTCATGTTTCCCAGCTGAGGAAATATGTTCCGGATCCTAGTCACGTCATCGATTATGACGAGATTGATATTGCTGAAGATATTACTTTCGAGGAGCGTCCTTTGAAGATTTTGGAGCATCGGGAGAAACGACTGAGGCATAAGACCATCCCTTTGGTCAAAGTGCAGTGGTCGAGACACGGTGTCGAGGAGGCAACTTGGGAAACCGAAGATAGCATGCGTGCTAGGTACCCTGAGTTGTTTGTTTCTTAAGTTTCGGGACGAAACTTATTTTTAGAGGGGTAGAATGTAATATCCGGTATTTTTCTTTCCCTTGTATTTTCATTTTTGGTATATTTCTCGGTCATAGTGACCCTCATGTATCTTTCAGTATGTCCTTCCTGTCAACTGTTGAATTGTATTCTCGTTATTGTTCATTGTTTCAACTTTCCTCATATGAGTTCGACTTTGTTAGATCACCATTAATTTTGGTGACTCCAAAATTTATAAATCTTTGCAATATTATAGAATATCGAGTTAGCTTTCCAATGGTTCTAACGGTAAGTCAATCGGAGTCCGGACGAGAGAGTTATGGTCGTTTCAGTTCTTGGCCAATCGCTGTGGAAATGGAGCTTTTTCCTCAAATTTCTTCACATTCGAACTTCCAGGAGCCTTTCGGCCGATAGGGGGGGTCGATAGGCTCCACCGCGGCATTCCGTATGGGTATCGGTTGGAGCTATCGGCCGATAGGCTGGCCGATAGGTAAATTTCTTCACATTCGAACTTCCAGAGCCTTTCGCCGATAGGGGGTCGATAGGCTCCACCCCGGCATTCTGTATGGGTATCGGTTGGGCTATCGGCCGATAGGGTGGCCGATAGGTTCTCTTTGTGTTTCACTATATTACACGGGATCGAGGAAGATTTTTCATTTTCCTCTCCTCTCTTTTCTTCCTCTCGCCTTGGGCGATTCAGAGCAACTTTTGGGCGATTTTAACATTTTCGGACTTGAAGAAATCATCCACTCCGAGTTTTGTTGTAGATTATCGATTTCTTCTTGAATCATTCATCCTAATCCAAGGTAATCTTCTAAGAACCCATTTTTGGGAGATTTGGGGTTTTGGGTTTTCTTCCGATTAGTTCCGTTTTGTTGGTGGATTCTTGATGAATACGATTAATATTGTTAGTATCTTTAGTTTCCTACGGATTCATGGATATTTTGTAGATTTTACGGAATCGAGAGGGTTTGGTTGTGGTCCGCCCTCGTTGTTATTTTTGGTATGAATATACATGAATCGTGGGCGGGTTTTCGGGTGTATTCCATTTCCGTATTCGACTAGAGTTGGTTGTAATTATGTTCTTCGAATCGTTAGGTTTGGTTCCGTTGATTCCTAGTGTTCGTCGGTGATTATCCTTTCCGTTCGTTGCGTCATCAAAATATTCAAGGCAAGTAATTCTTGGAAACCTTTATGCTTAACGTGAAATGGTAATGTATATTGTGTGTGCTTTACTCACCTCGGGAGGGTCCGACGGGGCCTCGAGGGAATCTATGGCTTCGTCCTGGATTCATGAGTTTGATTCGCTAGCCAGCTCGGGAGGGTCCTTAGAGACCTCGAGTGGGATTCGTGGCTTCGTCCCGGTCCTAGGTGACGTGTGGTGCTTGATTTGTTTTGTGAATGTGGCGGCTCGGGAGGGTCCTTAGAGGCCTCGAGTGGGATTCGTGGCTTCGTCCGGTCCTAGGCAAATTAATTGTACTGTTTGTTTAGGAAAAAGACATGTCTAGTTTTGGTTTTGAAATGATATTGGTGCATGTACTATGAAATGTGTAAGCGATTGGTTTGCCTTGAATACTTGTACTAGCGTAATTGCTAACCCCTCTGGGACCCGTTTTGGGAAATTCTTGTTATGGATTTCAGGTTATGATTATCCGGACGAGCGGGCACACAGACGATGCGAGGATGTTGGCGAGTCGTTGACATGTGCATTTGGGTCTTTCTATTTCTTTCGTCCATTTCGATTTGGTTGTTTTCTACATTTATAAACTGATAGACTGTACTCGCGAGTACTTAGGCTTTTCGTTTCAAACTCCGTGTCGTACTACTTTTAAATTGTCACGTTGTTGGTTGATGCTTATTTTGCCGGTTGTTCGGGCGTATATTTATATGTCATATTATTTAATTATGTATCCTCGCTAACCAAGATGGTTAGTCGAGCGGAGTTTTCCTATTGTAGCCTGGTAGGTCCCATGTAGGGGTCTACGGCGCTGTAACATATTTCCGAATATCTCGGGGTGTTACACTAAGAATGTAAGTTCATTAAGAATACTCACTAGAGATGGCCATTAACTCGACACCATTATCAAACTCTTCAAAACACAATAACAAGATTAAATACGGAATACACGATTCCATAACTTTAAACAATAGGAGTATCATCATCAAATCCTTCAACGTTAAAAATAATCAAATCATAATCAATTCCCAAAACACGCCGTTCACAAAACACACACGCATTTTGAAAGAAAACCTTTAACGAGGCCAAACCGAAATCTTTTGAAACTTCATTTCAAACAACCAAACAAACACACCAAGACGATCACCGATCATCATATCCACAAAATAAGAAGAGTATGGGCAAGGTACTTGCCTCGATATCACGAGCAATGGAAAAGTGAACGGATACGGCCGGGTAGCCCTCAAATTCCCGAACACTATCTAGCACGTGATAGCACCGAAATTACTACGGGAAAACACCATATGAATCATCAACACCAACGGAATTCAACATCGGAATCATCGAGCACCTATAATCCTCCGTAGGGAATAATAAAACATGATTACGACGAGAATCAAGGCCTAAAACAACGGAAATCCCAACAAACTATCAAAGGGAACTCATTCGAACATTTAATCGAACATTAAATGTTCAAGACCCTTCAAGAACAAAGAAATCACCCCTCGGGTTGAACGAACCAAAGATACGAGTATCCAATCCGTAGAACAAGTTCAAAACAACGTTTATACAACAATTAATTGATTAAAAACGGATTGGAATCGAAATCAAAAAGGAAAATCCCCAAATCTACAAAAACAAGGGTTCAAGCCAAAATACCTTGATTTGGATGAAGGATTCAAGTAGAGGTCGAAAATCTACAACAAGACTTGAGGTAGATGATCTCTACAAGTTTTGGAGCACTCAAATCGCCCAAAATCGCCATTGAAATCGCTCTAGATGGGAGGAGGAAGAAGAGAGGAGAAAATGAAGTTTTCTCCTCGAAAATATGCTAAAAACGCAGAAAAAGCCCGTGTGCCGCGGCACAGGACAAGTGTGCCGCGGCCCAGGGCCACCAAAACCGCCCACGAATCAGCTTAGTGCCGCGGCACAGCCTGAGTGTGCCGCGGCACAGGCTGACCCTTCAACACCAAAAAGGCACACCGTGCAGTCTTCGCTATTTCGACCATAACTCCTTCGTCTGGACTCCGATTGACTCACCGTTTGAACCATTGGAAAGCTAACTTGATTCTCTATAATGTTGCAAAGATTCAGAATTTTTGGAGTTTCCAAGAATTAATGGTGACTTTACAAAATTCCCACGTGAAAAAGTCGATTAAGGACACGGAACTCAACAAAACGACACCGAAACGAACTCGGATGACAAAAAGTGCAGAATTAATCATTCTCGGAATGACGAAACGGTCATGATAGAGTTGTCAAAATGAACTTCCTCCTGAAAAAGAAAATTACCGAAATTCGAAATTGCGGATATTACACCCTTCCCCTAGGAAGAAAGATTAGCTACTCATTGGTTCATACAAACTAAAATTATAATAGAAATAATTGATATATATAATATATATATAGAAACTTTTAATTACTAGAACTTAATGAAAATAGATAAAACTTACTTGAATATGATGAATCAAAGTGCAAGAAACAAACTTCAAAATATAACTTCAAACTTGTTTAAAGGTTACAAGCTTACAAAAATTGAAAGTAAAATACTAAGTAAAATACTAAGTGCTTATTGGTCAAGCACTTTTCAATTACAAACTAAATGAAAGAAAAGCTTCAAACCAAAAATAAAATACAAACTAAAATTGAAAGTTCTAAGGAAAATATATTGCTAAAAGAAAGGAGTATTTCTTAGCAAGAAGATGAGTTTGAGAATTGGTAATTGGTCTTTGGTGCAATGGATGAACATGTCCTTTTATAGGTGATTTTCAAGAATACAATTGATTATTTAATTTGTGGCATCTTTGACAAGTCTTTGGTGTTTGATTCACACTTGATCTTCCTTGCATGTCTTGATTTTCAGATCATTGACTTCATACATAGTTGTTGAGCTCACAAGATGCTAAATGTGGAAAATTCCACAAATATCAGTCTCAAAAACGGCTATGAAAAACGGCCCATTTTTCGCCGTGTTTTGTGCCGTTTTGTGGTGACTCGGTCTCTTCCGGAATACGCGTGAGGACACGGCGCTAAATGCCGGCCGTGTGTGAAACGGCCCAAGACACGGCCTTTTTTGCGCCGTATGTGAAACGGCCGACAGAACACGGTCCATTTTGCGCCGTTTGGTATGGTCGTTTTTCCTGGAAAAATTCCCGTCGTTGGATTTGATCTTGTTTTCCGTCCTTTTTGATGCTTCATGTCGATGTCAGAAAATAACCATTTTTAGCTCATGTTTGGACATATCTGTAAAATATATATTTTTAATCACAAATCAGTACAATTATGCCCGGAAAAATGAATATTTTGTATATGAATTTTAGATCAATTATGCACTAATCAGTGATTAACTCTCAATCTTTCAATGCATAACCAATTTAATGCCAAAAAGAATTGTGTAAATTTGAGTTTAACATCTTACGAAGGGATAGAAAGTAGAACACCGGCACAAATTACAATCCATGTCTTACAAACAAGAAATCATTAATTTGAGTTTACCGAGGGGCATTTTTTGTAACTCATTAATTAGAAATCAACCACACTAGAGCACTTTTCATATTTTCTTTTAATTACGTTTCAACCCCTCTTAAATTATGAATGATTTTTTCAGTAAAGAAGTTTATGTAATTTTTCTTAATTATAATTCAATCCCATTGGACTAGTTTTTATAGGTTTAAATGAGCTATAAATGGGATATTTCCCAAATTGTATTCCTTATTTTTTTCCACTGCACATTGTGCTATCATCCCTTCCTCTTTCTAACACCAGAGTCCTATCAAGTATCTTAAGAAAAGATGATCAGTCGTTTAGTTATTATTACTATCATGGTATTTGATCGTCGGCGAGTTAACTTGCTATATCAATTTTATCTTAAAATCTTGCAGTAACTAACGCCGAAGGTTCAAAATCAAGTTCAGCAAAATGAGGGCGAGTTTTAAAAAAGCTAATGAGAACAAAATTTTAAGATACTTCCTGAAGCAAGACCGATTATGTGCGCTTTCTATGGGGAATGGTTGTTTAAAAGGATTCACAAAATGGCCTTATACTTCTTATTGATTAGATTAACTGAAACTAGTATGAGAATATACCAAGCCTCGACTTCAGTAGGTTGCCTTATATTTGAACCTACTAATGACAAAGATATATATCATCATTAACACAACCCTTGTGCTAATAGCTGAAAGTCTCAGTCAGAGAATATACCATAAATACATCAAACTCGTCTATTGCACGGAAGGGCGCTTCTGTCATCTCATGAAGTGCAAGGGCAAAACACAATGTTGAAAAAGAACGCTCACCACCTGTTCAAACATCAAAGAACAAAAAAACTCACACATCCAGCATAAACCTTTTGGTAGTCAATGATAGTAGTTATTGTCAATAATCAAATGCAGGTATATCTTTCAAGTAATGTTCCAAGCATATTTTTTCATATAAATGATTAGTCGTACCATTGATGTTATCCACTCGCTTATTATCCAGTTGGTTACGGTATGAAGGATATAATTGTCAAAGATAGCATAAATGTAAGAAATAAAAATAAAATATATGTACCTCAATATATCATATACCAAATCAAATACATGATTGTGACGGTGTGACTGAATTTGCTTTATCCCGGGTCCTTGGACGGACATCTTCATGACGTTCTCCGTTTGCAGAATTCTTTGGACATGTAACACGGTTGTGGCCTGGCACTCTGTCTGTAATACCCGAGATTTCTGACTTGTGATATTGTAATCGTTGTACTTGATCTGAGTATTAGTCTCCGTATTTTATAATCCGATGTTGTCGAGCGTATGATTTCATGTATGTGATTTACAAATTGTAATTCTGCGCATGTAGCGCACGCTATCGGCTATGTGTAGCGTGCGCTAACGTGGATTCATAGCGCACGCTACAGAGGGTCATTAGCACACGCTATGCGTGGTCAATTTGATTGAGACGTGCGGTAGGTGAGATCTGGCCGGGGGACCCCTGTCGGATCGTGTCGGGATGTACCTGGACGGCTTTCGGGAAAAGCCGAGTCAACGCCTTAGCGCACGCTACAGGTATGTGCATAGCGCGCGCAAAGTGCTGAGTACAGTTAAGTCAGTGAGCCGTTAGCGCACGCTACGAGCAGGGTCTAGCGCGCACTAATAGCCATTTCTTATAAATAGGACAACATCCTATTCGTGATTTCAGTTCTTTCTTCTCCCATTACCCGAATTCTTACACTTAGAACATAATTTCCTTCATCCTAAACACTCCATATCAACATCCTAGTTCGTGATTGGAGATCGTATGTCATTGGAGATTGGTGTTCAAGCTTTCGGAGTTGGATTGCTTCAATTTCCTCCGTGTTCTTCACTACCTTGAGGTAGGTGATTCTTCACCAATACTAGTAGTGTTCTAAAGGATGTTGATCATGTTCATCTAGTCAGTTAAGATTCGTTATTAGTCGTACCTCATGTGTTAGAAGGATATTTTCGACGTTTCGACACTTATTCATCGTATGATCCATTGAACCTTTTAGTATGTGGATTCCTAAGCATGTTATGTATCTTCAAAACCAATCGACCAGTATATGAAGATTACCTAGTTCGTATGTTTTACGTAAGGAATCATATGTTTTGGGACTTGGAATAATCGGAACTCGGAATATTTCCTAAAGATTGAAGATGAATTATGATGTTGAGATGATTATCCGTATATTTGTACCTCATGATCATGGAATTTCCACAAACCTTATTAGCATGATATGCCCGAGGATAATTTGTATTATCACCATAGAGTTCATGAAATTCACCACCTTTCAACCCAGTTTTTCCGTTAGCAGTATTCTGCCATGCAAGATTAGCGCACGCTAACATATTTGAGTTAACGTGCGCTATCGGGGTTCAGTTAACGCACAATACGTACGTAGCGTGCGTTATGTATCAGCCGATTCAAACTGTCAGTTCGTGGCTAGCGCACGCTGGTCTTACACGATAGCGTACGCTAACAGGCAGGCTTAGCGCACGTTACGTAGGATACGTAGCGTACGCTAAGCAGTCCAGGCAGATTGTTTATTTTGAACTTTTGGGCCGTAGAATGAATTGTTAGGCCATCATTCGACTTGAGATGATTTGTATATCATTCCTTTTGTTAAGGTTCGAGTTTTGTTACGTTGATCGGAGGAGGCGGCCTTCGAGTGTGTTGAGATCATCGAGGTGTTTCGTCCTTGCCATTTTCGAGGCAAGTATCATATGTCGAGTTCGATTTATATTGAAAACTTTGATCATGCTTGTGGTTTTGTTCATATTGTTGAATATGAAATGTATTTCTAAAAATTCTCGTGATATTCGTTGATATTTGTTCGTATTGATGAACATATTGAAATGCATATGTGTATGCATAGTTGATTGATTTATGGTATAAATGATCCGAGGGGATAATGAGGATCTATGCTGAGGGCGCTGGATCGAATGTCCACCATGCGTTGGTCCGACGGGATCATCATGGGGATCTATGCTGAGGGCGCTGGATCGTTGGACGGGTTTTCCACCATGCGTTGGTCCGACGGGATCGTCATGGGGATCTATACAAAGGGCGCTGGATCGCTGGATTACCCTGTAGTGTGTTGATGGAATCGTGAGGATTCGCATCGTTGGATTCCGGTGGCGGAAGTCCGTTGTATGATGCATTGATGATTTATTGTATGATGATACTTGTACTAGCATTGTTTTGCTAACCCCTTCGGGGGTGGACATTGTTTTGATGTTCAGGTAGCCGAGGAGCGGGGAGGCAACCACAGTACCGACAGGACGATGAAATGGCTCAGTGATGTGGTTGATGTTATTGTTATTGTGAATTGTCTTCTTGGTTCGTTTAGTACTCGAGTACGTCGGTTTTTAATAAGGTCATTTCGATATGGTTGTATAAGTTAACTCATTTGATCGGTTGAATCAAATCTGTATTTGAACTTCAGTTGTTCGATTGAATTATTTTTACACTTCTTTTAAAATTAGCCTTGTAAATCCTTATCTAAAGGGTTTACGGCGCTGTAATTATTCCGAATATCTCGGGGTGTTACAGAATATGGTATCGGAGCTAAGATTCATGGATATCTTGGCAGTCGGGTTAGTTGGGTCTGTTTACGTTATTTGATTATTGGTAGTTCGTAACATCACTGCTGAGCCAGCATCGTCGTGTGGACCGTGGTTGTAAGTTTCCTAATCTCGAATACTACCGTTTTATTTAATTCATGACTTGTAAGCATTGATGAATGTACTTTGAGAAAGTTTGCCCTGGATATTGAGTATTTATGTTTACAGTATGTTGAGAGGCGGTCGTGGACGCGGACGCGGACGTGGAAATGCGAGGCAAGAAGAGTCGGTATCTACCCCAGAGATAACCGCTAGTCGAACGGATTCCCATTCCGGGGGACAGCAGGAATCGGCAAATAATAATGCAGATCCTAACGTGCCGGGAGTGCTTCAGCAGGTGGTTGCCCAGATAAACCAGTTTGCTCAAGTTGTGGATCGCATGCAAACGGCGATGGGACAGCAGCATAACGTGGAGAATCGAGGAGATAGATGGCTTACCGAAGTGATTAAATTGCACCCTCCGAAATTTGACGGTTCTGCCGAGACGCTTTCTTGGGATCACTGGCTGAAGGAATTAGAAAATAATTTTGCAGGGATTAACTGTCCCAACGATAGGAAGGTTCCGGTCGCCCAGTATCTTCGGCCGGGAGGCTTTCGATGGTGGGAGGCCATTCGACCGGAGGAGCACAATGTTGAGGACGGAATTCAAATTGATGATGGAGGCGCAGATTGTCCTCGCCCGATTAGAGAGGCCCGAGTTCGAGAGTTTTCTCACCACGTAATTGAAGCATACATTACGGACGTGATTAAGACTTTTAATCACCAGCTGACTTATGTGCGCCACTTGGTCAGGACCGAGGCGGAGAAGATTTTCCATTTTGACATGCGAATGAAGCCGGAAATTCAGCAATATATGTCCGGATTTGATTGTACCACCTTGCGACAGTATCAGGACAAGGCATTGGCCTATGATATGAAGGAGGCAGCAGTAGAGAAATCGACGGAAGCAAAGAAACAGAAGGTGTCTGGCAACTTCACGGAGGATAAGAGTAGCGGGCCTCGCAGGGGTCAGTCCTCTTTTCATTCATCCAGGAGACCTCCGCATCCTTCTCGAGTTGGAAAGAAGTTCCGGGCAGCACCAACTGTTTCAGACGCAGGGAAAAAGTGTTATAACTGTGGCAAAGCGGGACATGTTCGACGTGATTGTTTCGCGCCCGCTGTGACCTGTTTCGAGTGTGGACAGGAAGGACATCGCGCAACATTTTGTGGGAATGCGACCCGATCTTTTGGTTCTCGCACTCCAGCTCCAGTTCCGAAGGAGACGAGTGTGAACCAGACGCAACAGAGTGGATTTCAGCAGCAGAACGTTGGGAAGAGAGAGACATCCAGTGCTGGGTCCGTTCCTCCACGCCTGTACGAAATGAGGAAATCTGATGATCAGAACACTGTTGTTGCATCAGGTACAATTCAGATCCTTTTGCAACCAGTTAGTGTTTTATTCGATTCCGGAGCTACACATTCTTTTGTATCTTTGAACTGTGTTAATCGTTTGAAAATCTCGTGCTTGTATAATTGTGAACCTTATGTTGTGGGATTATCGAGCGGAGAGAAAATTGTGGGAACCCTAGAAGCTAGGGATTTCCCAGTATCTATAGAAGGAAGAGATTGGCCATCGAATCTTATTGTAGTTGACATCTGCGGTGACGATTTAATTCTCAGAGATGATTGGCTCAACCGTTATGGAGCTGTTCTGAATTACCGAGAGAGAGTCATTTCTATCATTGCTGATGACGGATCTGAACACTTATTCCGAGGATGGAGACCGGGAAGCTCGGGAAAATTGATCAAAGCAATGAAAGCCGTGAAATTATCAAGCAGGATGTCACGGACTTTGGTGCTATGCCATGAGGAAAGAGGAAGGAGTAGAGCTCTCGTCTATTTCAGTTGTGAATGAGTTCTCGATGTATTTCTGACGAACTACTCCGGGTTACCTCCGCAGAGAAGTGGAATTCACTATCGAATTAGAGCCCGGAGCAGCCTCCTATTTCCAGGCACCATACCGCATGGCGCCAACCGAGATGTATGAACTCAAGAAGCAACGGAGGAATTGTTACTGTAAGGGCTATATCCAACCTAGTGTTTCTTCTTGAGGAGCGCCTGTTCTCTTTGTCCTAAGAAAGACGGATCCCTCCGATCGTGTATTGATTACAGGGAGCTCAACAAGATGACAATCAAGAATAAGTATCCTATACCTCGGATCGACGACTTGTTTGATCAACTGCAAGGGGCAAGGGTATTCTCGAAGATTGACTTGCGATCGGGATACCACCATTGAGAATTAATGAATCGGATATACCGAAATCGCTGCATCCCAGACGGCATTATGAATTTGTAGTAATGCCATTTGGACTTACCAATGCTCTGCGGTATTCATGCAATTGATGAATCGGGTATTCTTGGAATACTTGGATAAATTTGTGGTCGTCTTCATTGACGACATCCTGATATATTCGAGGGACGCAGAGGAACATGCTGAACATTTACGTGTGGTTTTGAGCACCTTGAGGAAGGAACAGCTGTATGCAAAACTTTCAAAATGTGAGTTCTGGCTTAAGGAAGTAACCTTCCTTGGACATGTGATATCAGCCGACGGAGTTCAAAGGACCCAAGAAAGTAGAAGCAATCTTAGAATGGGAAGCTCCTAAAGCGTGAAAGAAGTCCAAGCTTCTTAGACTTGGCCGGATATTATCGCCGCTTTGTAGAGGGATTTTCCAAAATTGCTCGTCCGCTCACTCAGCTGTTACAGAAAACTCAAAAGTTCACGTGGAATGAGAAGTGCCAGGCTGGTTTTGACGAACTTAAGAGGAGACTGACGACAGCACCTATATTAGCGCTTGTAACACCCTCAAGATATTCGAGGTATATTACAGCGCCGTGAATCCCTATATGGGACCCACCAGGCTGAACATCATCATACACAACGACTCACAGAAACAATAAAATAACACCACGTCATAAAGATGCAAAACAGAATAATCCACCCGGTTCAACCGGTCAAACATAACATCCTCAATCAACACAAGCATAATAGGCGACAATACAATCCGGACGAACAGGAACTCTTAAGTACTCGAGTACAACTATTAGTTCAAAAACCACAAAAGATGAAAAGATAAAAAGACACTAAAACGTCACTCGTGCACAATCATCACGCACAGCCATCATCCGTGTATCGGTCAGCGCTCATTGCCTCGATGAGCTTGACCTGAAATTCATAAAACGAATTTCCCCAAAACGGGTCCCCAGAGGGGTTAGCAATTACGCTAGTACAAGTAACCAAATGAACAATTTACATCTTACACATATAGTAATGCATGCCATCAAGAAATCATAGTTTCCAAAACACTCATTTCCGGAAATGCCAATAATCAAAAACACATTTGTAAAATGCACCACAATTAACCGTGGACCCACGGCCGTGGATCCTCGCCGAGACCCCGTCGGATCTAACCCACAGTGGTTAAAAGCAAGCTCAGCCTCCACAGCTTCGTGGAGCCCTACCGAGACCCCGTCGGATCTAACCCGTAGTGAGCATACACACACACACACAATTCTCATACAAAACTACTATGTCAAGATCGTAAGTTCATAAGGATACTTGCCTCGATTAAATAGACGACACGAACTAACGGAAGAATCAAGCACGATCGCGAGGAACCGACGAGAATGAACCTAACGATTCGAATAGCACAATCACAACCACTTCTAAACGATTATGGAAATGGAATACACCGAAAACCCGCCTACGATTCATGTATATTCATACAAAAATAACAACGAGGGCGGACCACAACCAAACCCTCTCGATTTCGCAAAACCATGAAAATATACCATGAATCCGTAGGAAAACTAATTATACCAACAAGATTAATCATATTCATCATGAATCCACCAACAAAACGGAACGAATCGGAAGGAAATCCCAAAACCCCCAAATTATCCAAAAGTAGGGTTCTAAGAGATTTACCGTGGATTAGGACGAAAGATTCGTGTTGTTGTTGATATAATACTCCAAGAACTCAAGAAGGATGTTGGATGAGATGATTAGAGGAAGAAATCGCCAAGAGAATCGCTTCGGGATCGCTTTCGCATGAGAGAGGAAGAAATGAGGAATTATGATTATCTCGGTCAACTCCCCGGTTTATATAGTTGGGAGTGTTAGCGCACGCTAAAACCTCAAGGTTAGCGTGCGCTAACGGATAAGATTCCAAACCCTACCGTTAGCGTCCCATCAAAGCCAGCCTGGTGGCCGTTAGCGTGCGCTACTCGATACGTAGCGTGCGCTAATAACTTCTCGGTAGCGTGCGCTATCGACCAATAGCGTGCGCTACTCGGACATCGCCGAGTCCATGACAAACCGGCCCGTAACCCACGATCCGTTAGCGTGCGCTACCATACAATCGTAGCGTGCGCTAACTAGCACTGATCGAGTTCGGTAGTAAATCTGCCCAAGATCGATACCACGCTAGCGCCGCGCCATCAACAACTTAACGTGGCGCTAGTCTCCCGACATTAGCGGCGCTAGACAAGATAGCGCGGCGCTAATCCGATAGTCCGAGGCACGGGAGTTGAACCGCCACCCCGGGGTTCACTCGCTAGCGCGCCATTTAAGTAAACGTAGCGTGCGCTACAAAGAGACTTCTAGCGCGCGCTATGCAGAAAAATTAGCGTGCGCTAGGTACAGAACATAAACGGTCCACCACACCAGAATACGAATGAAACATCAAACGGAACACCTCAAAACGCATCATAGCGAAGAATAGATCCACGGCAACCCCGAAACGGCGGTTCCGCACATCAATTACGAGAATCAGATCAAAAGATGACGGAAAAGTTACACTGAAGGATACACGAGGGTCACTACAATCGAGAATTACACCGGAAATACAATTACAAGGGAAAGAAAAAAATGCGGATATTACATTCTACCCCTCTAAAAATAAGTTTCGTCCCGAAACTTAAGAAACAAACAACTCGGGGTACCTAGCACGCATGCTATCCTCGGTTTCCCAAGTTGCCTCCTCGACACCGTGTCTCGACCACTGCACCTTGACCAAAGGTATGGTCTTATGCCTCAATCGTTTCTCACGATGCTCCAAAATCTTCAAAGGGCGCTCTTCGAAAGTAACATCTTCGGCGACATCAATCTCACCATAATCGATGATGTGACTAGGATCCGGGACATATTTCCTCAATCGGGAAACATGAAAAACGCTATGAACATGACTCAAGGCTGGAGGTAACGCCAAGCGGTATGCCAACCCACCTACTCGCTCGAGGATCTCAAAGGGGCCGATAAATCTCGGACTCAACTTCCCTTTCTTCCCGAAACGAAAGACTCCCTTCGTCGGCGACACCTTTAGCAAAACGTGGTCTCCCACTTCGAATTCCAAAGGTCGACGACGGACGTCGGCATACGACTTCTGTCGACTCTGGGCAGTCAACATCCGTTCCCGAATTAACTCTATCTTCCGCCTCGTCTCTAAAACGACATCCGGCTCGGTCCCGACCAAATCGGACGCCTCATTCCAACAAATCGGTGATCGACATCGCCGCCCGTAAAGTGCCTCATACGGTGCCATCCGAATCGACGCGTGCCAACTGTTGTTGTACGTGAATTCGATCAATGGCAAATGTTCCTCCCAATCGCTACTCCAGTCGAGGGCACAAGCACGCAATATATCCTCGAATGTCTGGATAGTGCGTTCCGACTGTCCATCTGACTGGGGATGAAAAGAGGTACTCAAATGTAAACGGGTACCCAACGCCTTATGCACCGCCTGCCAGAAGTGCGATACAAAACGGCCGTCACGATCCGAAACAATAGACTTCGGAGTACCGTGAAGTCTCACAATCTGCGCGATAAACACACGAGCTAACTTCTCCGGGCCCCAAGTGTCCTTGATGCCCAGAAAATGTGCCGACTTGGTCAGACGATCAACAATCACCCATACCATATTCATGCCCGACCTCGATCTCGGCAAACTCGTAACGAAATCCATCGATATATCTTCCCATTTCCAGATCGGAGCGAAGTGACTGCAATAACCCAAACGGTCGTTGATGCTCGATTTTGACACGTTGACAAGTCAAACATCTCGCTACAAACCGTGCGACCTCATCCTTCTTATAATTCAAGGATAAATTTATTCTCTTGTCCTTGTACATCGTAATCGAAACAGGATGAACGGAAAAAGGTGTAGCATGGGCCACACGTAAAATACTCGCCTCAACTCGAGTCGTTCGCACACAAAGACGACTCTTGAATCTCAAAATACCATCCTCGTGAATCACAAACCCAGGAGACTTTCCCTTAAGAACGTTCTCTCGGATTTGAGTAATCATCGGATCCTCTGATTGCTTCAGCTTAATTTCATCGATCAAAGATGACGAAATCTCTAAAGCACAAAGTTGCCCAACAGCTCCCGGCAACGAGACCTCAACATCTAACTCGATCAAAGCCCTCCGAAGCTCAGACTGAGATGTAAGGATCTCAAGCGTTCGCAACGCAACTGGTTTCCGACTCAAGGCGTCGGCCACGACGTTCGCCTTACCCGGATGATAAAGGATTTCGAGGTCATAATCCTTAATCAACTCTAACCACCTCCTCTGCCTCATATTCAACTCCCGCTGAGTAAATATGTATTTCAGACTTTTATGATCGGTAAAAATCTGACATGCAGAGCCGAAAAGATAGTGACGCCAAATCTTGAGCGCAAAAATGACTGCCGCTAACTCCAAATCATGAGTAGGGTAGTTCAGCTCATACGACCTCAACTGTCTCGACGCATAGGCAATGGTCTTGCCGTGCTGCATTAACACACACCCAAGACCCTGACCCGAAGCATCGCTATAAACGGAAAAACCCTCGTTGCCACATGGCAACGCCAAAACCGGGGCTGAAGTCAACCGCTTCTTCAGTTCCTCAAAACTCAACTGCCTCTCGTCATTCCAGATGAACTTCTGACTTACGGAGCAAGCTGCGTAAGTGGTCGAGCTAGTTTCGAGAAACCCTCGACGAACCTACGATAGTAGCCAGCTAAACCCAAGAAACTACGGAGCTCCTTCACATTCTTGGGCGGTGCCCAATCTAACACTGCCTCAATCTTCTGCGGATCCACACAAACCCCCTCGGCTGAAATCACGTGACCTAAAAACATCACTTCCTTCAGCCCGAACTCACATTTCGAGAACTTTGCATAGAGTTGCTCGGTCCTCAAAATGTCTAATATTATCCGCAAATGATGGGCATGCTCTTCCTCATTCCTCGAGTAAATAAGAATATCGTCTATGAAGACGACGACGCACTTATCCAAGTACTCGATAAAAACTTTGTTTATCAATTGTATGAACACCGCCGGCGCTTTAGTTAACCCGAAAGGCATGACTACGAACTCATAATGTCCGTACCTCGTCCGAAAGGCTGTTTTCGGCACATCGGACTCTCTCACCCGGAGCTGATAGTACCCCGATTTCAAATCAATTTTTGAGAATACCGCAGCCTCCTCGCAATCGATCGAACAAGTCATCAATTCTCGGCAAAGGATACTTGTTCTTGATGGTCACCTTGTTTAGTTCGCGATAGTCGATACACAAACGTAGTGAACCATCCTTCTTCCGCACAAACAGGACCGGTGCGCCCCAAGGCGAGGCGCTCGGTCGAACATACCCCGACTCAAGAAGCTCACTCAACTGCTTCTTCAACTCGGACATCTCTGAAGGTGCCATGCGATAGGGCGCTGAAATTGGAGCCGCGCCCGGATCTAACTCTATAGCAAACTCAACCTCACGATCCGGTGGCAATCCCGGTAACTCGTCAGGAAATACATCAGGAAACTCATTAACGACTGGAATCGACGAAAGATCGACTCCACCATCCTCCGCCTTCAAGGCATAGCACCAATAACCAGTACACCCCTTTCGCAGGAGACTCATCGCCTTCAAGGCATTAATGACGAATTTCTGATTTCCCCTCCTTCGCCCCGCGAAGGAGTGCTCGGTGCCATCCTCGGCTAACATGGTGATGGTCCTCGTGCGGTAGTTCATGATTGCGCCATGCCGCTCGAGCCAATCATCCCCAAGAATCAAATCCTCACCCTCAATATCCACAACAATAAGATTAGAGGGCCAAGCCCTCTCACAAATAAGTACGTAATGGGCCTCGAACCTCCTGATCACCAACGATCCTATCACCGCTAGGAAGCTTAACGATGAAGGGTTCACAGGGCATCAAACAGTCGAGACTCAAACGGCGCACACAATCCAAAGATATGAACAAATGCGTAGCAACGGAATCGAAAAGCACACTAACAGGATGAGAAAGAATATAAACGGTACCTGTCGCCACAGTAGCCGCTGGGTCATCGGCTCTCCGCATCTCATAGACACGCGGGTGGGCTGAGCCGACACTGGAAGCTCCCCCCTTAGAGGGTCGACTCGACCTCTCCCGACTAGCACTCGGCGGAGATTGAGGAGCAAACGATCCCTGATTCACACTTGGTTCCCTAGGCGCTGGAATGGAAGCCCGGGCACCAAGGATTTTCTCCCTCTCAGCACAGAAAGCCGCCTTGTGACCCGGCTGGCCACACTGATTACACGACAGCAAAGGGTTTGGACAAATACGACTGATGTGGCCCTGGCCACAGTTAAAGCACTTCACCTCTCGAGAAGGGGCACTGGCAGCCCTACGGGGAAACCCAGTAGATCGAGCTGGGCCACCAACAGCGGAAAAGTTAGCAGACTGAAATTTCTGCTGACCCCCACCTTTGTGGCCCGAAAAATTCCCGGCGGACTTCTGCTTCTTACTCTCGCGGGCCGCCTCACTCGCCGTCACAGACATATCGTAAGCAAGGGCCCTACTCTGATAATCCTTCAAGGTAGAACATACGAGCCCCGACATATAGTCCCGAATCGACGACTTCATCCGTCTGGAGAAATGGAAAATTTTGTCACTCTCCTCGACAACTTGGGTCTTCACATAACCCAACTCCTTGTTAAAATCAGCAATAGCTTGAGCTACGGGGATATCCCGCGGTTGAGCATCATAAAAAGCATGTACCCGAGCCTGTCTGACTGGCCACGGGCAATATTCAGTCTCCATCAACTCTTGAAACTCAGCCCACGAAGCAACATGGTCTTTGGGCCCAACGGCCTCCCACCAGTCCGTAGCGTCCCCTGTGAGAAAGTATTGAGCAATAGGGACTTTACGGTCCTCGGGACAGTTAGTGGCAACGAAGACCTTAGATATCTCCTTGATCCACCCTTCCCAGCCAATCGGGTCTGAAGCTCCCGAAAACTGAGGAGGATGCATCTTGATAACATCTTGGAGCCAACGATCCGCTCCGTCCCGATTAGCGTGGGCCTGATCCGGGTTCTGAACCGCCTGAGCTATTGCCGCCATTTGGTTCACCATTTGTTGCATAACGGCCGCAATACCAAGATCGGCACGCCTCGAGAAGAAGCATGGCTATGACGGCCGCCAGATCGCGGCCTCGAAGATCGTGACGTGGCCGCCCCACCGGCTGCCCCAAGTGCCCGGCCGCGTCCAAGACCTCGACCTATTCGAGCATCCATACTGGAGTTAAATAAGTAGCAAAAGCCATACGAGGATCAGTACAAGAAAAGAACAATTACAAGTCGAGAATCAAGGGTACGATACAAGGAATTAATGAACAGAGGAAGGAAAACTTACGGACACTGGTAGTACCGGAATCATGGCAGCGTGACGATGATGTGCAAAACAAAACACCACAAGACCCAATAAACCGACAAGCCTAGGTATCCATAAACCTAGAGCTCTGATACCATTTTCTGTAACACCCTCAAGATATTCGAGGTATATTACAGCGCCGTGAATCCCTATATGGGACCCACCAGGCTGAACAGCATCATACACAACGACTCACAGAAACAATAAAATAACACCACGTCATAAAGACGCAAAACAGAATAATCCACCCGGTTCAACCGGTCAAACATAACATCCTCAATCAACACAAGCATAATAGGCGACAATACAATCCGGACGAACAGGAACTCTTAAGTACTCGAGTACAACTATTAGTTCAAAAACCACAAAAGATGAAAAGATAAAAAGACACTAAAACGTCACTCGTGCACAATCATCACGCACAGCCATCATCCGTGTACTGGTCCAGCGCCCGCTCGTCTCGATGAGCTTGACCTGAAATTCATAAAACGAATTTCCCCAAAACGGGTCCCCAGAGGGGTTAGCAATTACGCTAGTACAAGTAACCAAATGAACAATTTACATCTTACACATATAGTAATGCATGCCATCAAGAAATCATAGTTTCCAAAACACTCATTTCCGGAAATGCCAATAATCAAAACCACATTTGTAAAATGCACCACAATTAACCGTGGACCCACAGCTTCGTGGATCCCTGCCGAGACCCCGTCGGATCTAACCCACAGTGGTTAAAAGCAAGCTCGCGGTTCCACAGCTTCGTGGAGCCCTACCGAGACCCCGTCGGATCTAACCCGTAGTGAGCATACACACACACACACACAATTCTCATACAAAACTACTATGTCAAGATCGTAAGTTCATAATGATACTTGCCTCGATTAAATAGACGACGACACGAACGGAACGGAAGAATCAAGCACGACCGCGAGGAACCGACGAGAATGAACCTAACGATTCGAATAGCACAATCACAACCACTTCTAAACGATTATGGAAATGGAATACACCCGAAAACCCGCCTACGATTCATGTATATTCATACAAAAATAACAACGAGGGCGGACCACAACCAAACCCTCTCGATTTCGCAAAACCATGAAAATATACCATGAATCCGTAGGAAAACTAATTATACCAACAAGATTAATCATATTCATCATGAATCCACCAACAAAACGGAACGAATCGGAAGGAAATCCCAAAACCCCCAAATTATCCAAAAGTAGGGTTCTAAGAGATTTACCGTGGATTAGGACGAAAGATTCGTGTTGTTGTTGATATAATACTCCAAGAACTCAAGAAGGATGTTGGATGAGATGATTAGAGGAAGAAATCGCCAAGAGAATCGCTTCGGGATCGCTTTCGCCGCGGAGAGAGGAAGAAATGAGGAATTATGATTATCTCGGTCAACTCCCTGGTTTATATAGCCAGGGAGTGTTAGCGCACGCTAAAACCTCAATGTTAGCGTGCACTAACGGGATAAGATTCCAAACCCTACCGTTAGCGTCCCACCCAAGAGCTGCATGGTGGCGTTAGCGTGCGCTACTCGATACGTAGCGTGCGCTAATAACTTCTCAGAGCGTGCGCTATCGACCAATAGCGTGCGCTACTGGACATCACCAAGTCCGGTGACAAACCGTCCCGTAACCCACTGATCCGTTAGCGTACGCTACCATACAAGCGTAGCGCGGCGCTAACTAGCACTCGATCGAGTTCGGTAGTAAACCTGCCCAAGATCGATACCACGCTAGCGCGCCATCGAACAACTTAACGTGCGCTAGTCTCCCGACATTAGCGTGCGCTAGACAAGATAGCGTGCGCTAATCCGATAGTCCGCAGGCACGGGAGTTGAATTGCCACCCCTGTGGTTCACTTCGCTAGCGCCATTTAAGTAAACGTAGCGTGCGCTACAAAGAGACTTCTAGCGCGCGCTATGCAAAAAATTAGCGTGCGCTAGGTACAGAACATAAACGGTCCACCACACCAGAATACGAACGAAACATCAAACGGAACACCTCAAAACGCATCATAGCATAGAATAGATCCACGGCAACCCCGAAACGGCGGTTCCGCACATCAATTACGAGAATCAGATCAAAAGATGACGGAAAAGTTACACTGAAGGATACACGAGGGTCACTACAATCGAGAATTACACCGGAAATACAATTACAAGGGAAAGAAAAAAAAATGCGGATATTACAGCGCTGCCAGAGGGAACTGATGGATTCATGGTGTACAGCGATGCTTCAAATCAGGGTTTGGGTTGTGTGTTGATGCAGAAGGATAAAGTGATTGCTTATGCTTCCCGGCAATTGAAACCGTATGAGATTAATTACCCGACTCATGATCTGGAGCTAGCAGCTGTGGTCTTTGCCTTGAAAATTTGGCGACATTATTTGTACGGCACTCATTGTCAGATCTTTACAGATCATAAGAGCCCCAAGTACATTTTCAGTCAGAAAGAATTAAACATGAGGCAGAGAAGGTGGCTGGAATTGATCAAGGATTACGACTTGGAGATTCTCTATCATCTGGGGAAAGCAAACGTAGTAGCCGATGCTTTGAGCCGTAAACCTGTTTCTCTTCGAGTGTTGGAAGCACTTACGTTCCAAACCAGTATTCAACGAGAACTGATCCGCGAAGGGATTGAAGTATGGGCACCAGGAATCCAAGGGCAACTTTATGTGATGGAACTGACTTCATTACTAGTCGAGGAGATCAAGTCTAAACAATTGAACGATTCTCTGATCCTTCGATTATGTGACGAAGTAAAGAAAGGAAAAGCCCCAGGATTCGTGATACAAGACGATGGGGTTCTGAGATTTTAGAGTCGACTTTGCGTTCCCGAGGATGATGATTTGAGATGGACAATTTTAAAGGAAGCTCATAGCGCGCCCTATTCTATTCACCCAGGCAGCAGTAAGATGTATAAGGATTTAAAGCAAAACTTCTGGTGGGGGAATATGAAGAAGGACGTAGCGGAGTACGTTTCGAAGTGTTTGACTTGTCGCCAGTTAAGATTGAACATCGCCGACCACGGATGTTAAAGCCGCTTCCGATCCCTGAATGGAAGTGGGAGGACATCTCGATGGATTTCATCACCAGTATGCCAAGGACTAGAACGGGAATGAACATGATTTGGGTTGTAGTTGATCGACTAACCAAGTCGGCTCATTTCCTAGGGATTAAAGATACATGGGGACCCGAGAGATTGGCGCGAGTATTTATTGCGGAGATAGTCAGATTGCATGGGACGCCAAAGACCATTATTTCGGATCGAGATGGCCGCTTTCGTGTCACACTTCCGAAAGCGATTCACGTGGCTTTGGGGACTGAGCTCAACTTTAGTACAGCTTATCATCCCCAAACGGATGGTCAGTCTGAAAGAACTATACAGACAGTAGAGTACATGCTTAGAGCTTGTGCATTAGATTGGTCGACTGATTGGGAAGTTCACTTGCCCTTGATCGAGTTCACCTATAATAACAGTTGGCATGCTTCTATTAAGATGGCACCATTTGAAGCTTTGTACGGGAGAAGATGCCGATCACCCCTGTGTTGGGATGATTCTTCGGATTTGATCGGGACGGAACCGGAATTGATTATTCAGACTCATGAGAAGATAGCTTTGATTCGAGAGAGACTGTTGACTGCCCAGAGTCGACAGAAGTCTTATGCAGATGTACGTCGTTGCCCTCTAGAGTTCGACGCTGGGGACCATGTACTATTGAAGGTGTCTCCTACGCGAGGGATTTTCCGTTTTGGGAGGAGAGGCAAACTTAGTCCGAGATATATCGGACCATTTGAGATCCTCGAGAGAGTTGGAGATTTAGCATACAGGTTGGCCTTACCGCCATCGCTAAGTCACGTTCACAATGTGTTTCACGTATCCCAATTACGGAAGTATGTACCGGACCCCAGTCACGTCATTGATTTCGACGAGATCGAAATAGCTAATGATGGCACCTTCGAAGAGAGACCAATCAAGATACTTGAGAGCCGGATCAAACAATTGAGGAATAAACCAATACACTTGGTTAAAGTACAATGGTCACGACACGGAGTCGAAGAGGCCACTTGGGAAACGGAGGACAGTATGAAGGCTAGATATCCAGAGTTGTTTTCATCTTAAGTTTCGGGACAAAACTTCTTTTTAGGGAGGAAGGATGTAATACCCGAGATTTCTGACTTGTGATATTGTAATCGTTGTACTTGATCTGAGTATTATTCTCCGTATTTTATAATCCGATGTTGTCGAGCGTATGATTTCATGTATGTGATTTACAAATTGTAATTCTGCGCATGTAGCGCACGCTATCGGCTATATGTAGCGTGCGCTAACGTGGATTCATAACGCTCGCTACAGAGGGTCATTAGCGCATGCTATGCATGGTCAATTTGATTGAGACGTGCGGTAGGTGAGATCTGGCCGGGGGACCCCTGTCGGATCGTGTCGGGATGTACCTGGACGGCTTTCGGGAAAAGCCGAGTCAATGCCTTAGCGCACGCTACAGGTATGTGCATAGCGCGCGCAAAGTGATGAGTACAGTTAAGTCAGTGAGCCGTTAGCGCACGCTACGAGCAGGGTCTAGCGCGCGCTAATAACCATTTCTTATAAATAGGACAGCATCCTATTCGTGATTTCAGTTCTTTCTTCTCCCATTACCCGAATTCTTACACTTAGAACATAATTTCCTTCATCCTAAACACTCCATATCAACATCATAGTTCGTGATTGGAGATCGTATGTCATTGGAGATTGGTGTTCAAGCCTTCGGAGTTGGATTGCTTCAATTTCCTCCGTGTTCTTCACTACCTTGAGGTAGGTGATTCTTCACCAATACTAGTAGTGTTCTAAAGGATGTTGATCATGTTCATCTAGTCAGTTAAGATTCGTTATTAGTCGTACCTCATGTGTTAGAAGGATATTTTCGACGTTTCGACACTTATTCATCGTATGATCCATTGAACCTTTTAGTATGTGGATTCCTAAGCATGTTATGTATCTTCAAAACCAATCGACCAGTATATGAAGATTACCTAGTTCGTATGTTTTACGTAAGGAATCATATGTTTTGGGACTTGGAATAATCGGAACTCGGAATATTTCTTAAAGATTGAAGATGAATTATGATGTTGAGATGATTATCCGTATATTTGTACCTCATGATCATGGAATTTCCACAAACCTTATTAGCATGATATGCCCGAGGATAATTTGTATTATCACCATAGAGTTCATGAAATTCACCACCTTTCAACCCAGTTTTTCCGTTAGCAGTATTCTGCCATGCAAGATTAGCGCACGCTAAC
Organism: Orobanche coerulescens; assembly: GCA_033398695.1. Taxonomy (NCBI): domain Eukaryota; kingdom Viridiplantae; phylum Streptophyta; class Magnoliopsida; order Lamiales; family Orobanchaceae; genus Orobanche; species Orobanche coerulescens. Next base: position 201,403,484 of record CM065802.1, read on the forward strand.
ATATTTGAGTTAACGTGCGCTATCGGGGTTCAGTTAACGCACAATACGTACGTAGCGTGCGTTATGTATCAGCCGATTCAAACTGTCAGTTCGTGGCTAGCGCACGCTGGTTACACGATAGCGTACGCTAACAGGCAGGCTTAGCGCACGTTACGTAGGATACGTAGCGTACGCTAAGCAGTCCATGCAGATTGTTTATTTTGAACTTTTGGGCCGTAGAACGAATTGTTAGGCCATCATTCGACTTGAGATGATTTGTATATCATTCCTTTTGTTAAGGTTAGAGCTTGTTATGTTGATCGAAGGAGGCGGCCTTCGAGTGTGTTGAGATCATCGAGGTGTTTCGTCCTTGCCATTTTCGAGGCAAGTATCATATGTCGAGTTCGATTTATATTGAAAACTTTGATCATGCTTGTGGTTTTGTTCATATTGTTGAATATGAAATGTATTTCTGAAAATTCTCGTGATATTCATTGATATTTGTTCGTATTGATGAACATATTGAAATGCATATGTGTATGCATAGTTGATTGATTTATGGTATAAATGATCCGAGGGGATCATGAGGATCTATGCTGAGGGCGCTGGATCGAATGTCCACCATGCGTTGGTCCGACGGGATCATCATGGGGATCTATGCTGAGGGCACTGGATCGTTGGACGGGTTTTCCACCATGCGTTGGTCCGACGGGATCATCATGAGGATCTATACCAAGGGCGCTGGATCGCTGGATTACCCTGTAGTGTGTTGATGGAATCGTGAGGATTCACATCGTTGGATTCCGGTGGCGGAAGTCCGTTTTGCATGTTGTATGATGCATTGATGATTTATTGTATGATGATACTTGTACTAGCATTGTTTTGCTAACCCCTTCGGGGGTGGACATTGTTTTGATGTTCAGGTAGCCGAGGAGCGGGGAGGCAACCACAGTACCGACAGGACGATGAAATGGCTCAGTGATGTGGTTGATGTTATTGTTATTGTGAATTGTCTTCTTGGTTCGTTTAGTACTCGAGTACGTCGGTTTTTAATAAGGTCATTCGATATGGTTGTATAAGTTAACTCATTTGATCGGTTGAATCAAATATTTATTTGAACTTCAGTTGTTCGATTGAATTATTTTTACACTTCTTTTAAAATTAGCCTTGTAAATCCTTATCTAAAGGGTTTACGGCGCTGTAATTATTCCGAATATCTCGGGGTGTTACACTGTCAACATGCCAAAAATTGAATAAGTTGAACATTCACACAGATATATTGACATTTAAAAGGATATGTAGAAATAGGAAAATAACAGACCCGCATAGTCCGCAATTTTGCTTTTGTCGCGGCGGAGAACCCTTCGACTTAACTTTTATAGGGTCGCGTATGCCATAATTTGCTTCAACACACGGACCAACCCCATGATTGCACTCTACTTTTTCATCATCTCTAGCTTCACCCCTACTATCTTCTATATCGTTTGTAATTTTTCTCAACTTATTCAACGAGTTAGTAAATTGTGAATCATCTTGGGACAAAAATTGATATAATTTGACAAACTCCTTGTATAGAAGGCCTAATCGAGTGCGCTGTACTTCAGGCATTGCGAATGCCTCTGCAAACAAAATCCTAATTCTCTTTCCGGTTTCAATGAGCCAACGATTATGTATACTTTTAGCTGGAAAGGCCATAATGCCCATAGACTTGAAACCATAAAGAATATGTGAACACGGAACACCAACAGACTCCAGCATCATGCAATCGCATCGAAAAATTGCATTCTCAACATCAACTTTTACGGAGTAGCGTTTCTCCTCATCCTTATTATACTCTCTAAAGCTGAATAAAAATTTCCCCTCTCCCAAATTTTCTGTGGTCTCGGTGATAATACCTTGCTCAGAAGAAATATTCTTACGAATTTTTTTGAAAACCCTTTTAGTACACAAATTAGCAGCATGTTCCTCAAGATCAAATAGAGCACTCCCGATTCTCGCCTTTGGCTTCCTAATCTCATCGTCCAACTGCTTCTCGATAAAATTGTTTCTCATCTGCTTCAAGGCCTGATAGAATATCTGGATGAAGTCCGTTAGTGATAAACTTGGCTTCAGATACAACTTCAGAAGTGCATTTATTGACTCTGCACGCGATGTAGTACTCATTCCTACCAAGAACACTCCATTAAAATAAGCCTCGCTCCACATTGCTCTTTTCTCATATGTGTCGCTCACCCATGAGTTATCAGCCACTCCATAATCTCTAACTAATTTAGCCCAGTATTCCCCGAACTGCTGTACAGAGCATTTTCTCTTTGCCAACTTAACAAACTCGCATGCAAAATTAGCTTTTCTCACCCTCTTTTTGGCATTCCGGCATAGGTGCCAACCACATAATCTGTGTGGAATGCCGGGAAATTCATCCTGAATTGCTTGGCATATAGATGCATCTTGATCGGTGATCACTGCAGATGGAAGTTTATCATTCATCGCATCTTTGAACGCGCGCAATAACCAACAGTAGGATTGAATTGTTTCACTACATACTATCCCTGCACCGAAAATACAATTGCTAGCTTGGTTGTTTGCACCAGATAGTATGACAAGTGGAAAACGGTATGTATTAGTCTTGTAAGTACTGTCGAGAACTAATACATCACCAAATATTTCATACTCGACCTTTGATTGTGAATCACACCAAAACATGGTTGCTAGTGCACCATCAGCATTCTCCGTGTGCTTTAATACAAACCCTGGGTCATGCAACCTCATTCCATCGAGCATGTTGAAAGCCATATTCACGTCACCATATCGAATTTTCTCCATTTTTTGGTTCTGTAGAAAATTATAACCATCTTTCCTCATAAACGGTAGCTTTCCGGTTCCACCTACCAGACTTTGGATAAAATCCATTGTTTTTGATGGTGTAATCCCGATTTCTGTCATATGTGTCAAAGTACTCTTATCAGCTGATGTCAAATACTCATCAATAAATAAATATATAAAATATTTTGGATGAGTAAGAGTAAAAAATGTAGTGTACAAAAATCTAGACAAAATATAAACCCTTAAAGTAAGGCGGAGCGTTGGTTTAGTGATAGAGTAAATAATTACAACGTAGAAGGTGTGAAGTTTCAAATTGCTAGTTCATGATTATGATTTGCTTGAAGTTGGCGACTCTATAACAACCGAATAACGATGATATGCCACTCGCATAAAAGCCTTACATACAAGTCCGGTTTCAGCCTACTTTCTCGCTCCCGAAATAAGCAATCTGCTGCCTTTCTATGACCTTCACGATTGCAAACCCATTTTATGCTCTGTATGAACTTATTTGGTTTCGTGGTTTGTACTTTTTGTGTTCTGATATCAAAACCAATTTCTCTACCGTATGCGATATAAAATTTTTCTGCTTCATCTATGGTACGAAACATCATTTTTCGTACTCGCGTGACAACGTCATCACCACTATCATGCAGACCACTAACATCTTCATATTCACATCCAATATTCCCAAAATTTCTCCTTTTACGCCTATTACTTGAATTAGTACCGTCTCCAAAAGCGGGCAACTCGCATTCTTCCATATCTAAAGAAATATTCTTACCAACAAAATTTTTTAGTTCAGATTTGTCCAGCAAATTTCGCCTAATATCAGATATTAAGAAATATTCGCCTAATATCAGATACTAAGAAATATTCGCCTAATATCAAACCACTAAGAAATATTTTTTCGCTGGTAAGAATTCTGGGAAAACAATTATATCAAAAAAATATGCATAATCGATTATCCATATTATTTTTTTGAAAACCCTTTTAGTGCACAAATTAACAGCATGTTCCTTAAGATAAAATTCACTTGAATTAGATTTTCAGTTCAAATTCACAAAAGAGTTCTTTTTTTACATGACCAGTAGCTTTCTAGGCTGCATTTCCATCAAAATAAAAGCCTTATTATAAACTGCTTAGACCCTAGTGCAATCATCATTTCAAAATTCACAAAAGAGTTAATAACATACGCAAGAGAAAAAAAAAGTAAACAGGGGATGAAGGGTCGAACCGATGATGGGGAAGAAGAAAGAAGTGACGACCAGCACCGATGACAGAGAAGAAAAAACGAGTGACAACCGGAAGAAGACACGGATGATGGCTGCGGCGCGCCTCCCTCTGATGCAACCCTAATCGAATTTCAAAACAAAACCTTTATTCTAGCCGTAATCTTTTCTCTCAATCATAATCTTTGATAATTTGGAGGTTGGCAAGTTGCGATGATAAGGAAGAAAGGGGTTGGAAGTGGCGATGGCTGGACTGAGTTCTTCGTGAATATGATTTGAGAAAAGTAAATCTATAATTAACAGAAAAATAAGTTTATATCGTAAAATAAGAAAAGAATTATTATTTTGTTTTCTCTTGTTTATTTTACAAGGAGATATTAGTAATTACATAAATATTTTTTTAAAAAATTCTAAATTATATTGTACATCCTTATTTTTAATTGTATATATATTAACGGTCATGATGTAGTACAATATATTATATTAAGATATACAACTAATCTAACGATTAATAATTAGTACATCTTAATTTGATGTATATTCACTAGGTACAACTGTAGTGGACCGTAGAACTACCCATCAAAACATACAAAAGCATTGAGCAAAACATATATACTTGTTATATCATTGTAAACATCCTAGTTGTTGTACTTAAGCTTATATTATTTAGTGATTGAATGTTATACACGAAATCATACAAGAGAGGAAAAAGAAAAGATACGATTGGATTCGGTGTTATTAGGATCAAGGATCCGGCATTGTTAGAATCGCAATCGATATCTAAGTGAGGTTTATCTAGTACCCATAGAAAGCTAGAGTGGTTGATTTCTTGTCCAATAGAAAAGGAAAACGGTTTAACTTGGACCGACATAAAGATAAATGAGAGAATGGTTTACTCGGACCGATAGAAGACGAGCTTGTAACGGTTATCCCTCGACCGATAGAAGAGAGGTGCAGAGGTTTATCTTTTGCCTATAGAAAAAGATACCGAGAGAGGACGTAGGCACGTTTGGCCGAACCTCTATAAATCCTTGTGTTGTTTAATTTCTGCACTTTCATTTAAATACGCTTCCGCACAATAGCGCGTATAACCGATCTCGTTTCAAAAATTGGTATCGGAGCGGTACCTCCAATAAGCGGCTTAACATCCGAGGAGTCGATCCAAATGGCATTTCAAATTGCTCCAGTCGAAGGTCTTGCTCTTAACCGACCACCATTCATTGATGGATCAAATTTCATGACGTGGAAGAAAAAGATGTCAATATTCATCCGAGCGTATTACATCGAGCTTTGGAAATTGATATGTCTTGGTCCGAAAATTCCTCTTAAATCTGACGGTATGCTTAAATCTTTCGAAGAATATGATGACGCGGATTGGAAAAATGATCATTACAATTGTAAGGTGACAACTCCTATACTGTGCCTTAAATTCGGAAGAACACAACCGGATATCTTCGTGTGACAGTGCCAAAGAGATTTGAAAAATTCTTGAAGTCACACATGAGGTAACGTCTCAAGTCAAAGAGATGAAGATCAACATGCTTTTTCACGATTATGAGCTACTCTAAATGAAAGTAGATGAATCCATCATGATCATGCTTGACCAATTTTCGGTAATCACAAATAGATTGGTATGTTTTAGAAAACCACTTTCGAGTAGTGAAAAAGGTAAAAAGATCATACGATCACTACCTCGAGAATGGGACGGGACAGTGATGGCTATAATGGAATCTAAAGATTTTAACAATTTTGATTTTAGTGCTCTCGTTGGTTCACTTATAAACTATGAGATTGTCCTAAAATCTTGGAACACTAAACTGAAGCCGAAGGAAAGATCAATAACTATGAAGGCTAAGATGTCAAAAAGAGAAGATATCTCGGTTGATGAAAGCGACGAAGAATCGGCATATTATGCCAAGAATATTAATAAGTTCCAACACTTATTAAACCGGAGAAAGCAATACATCCAAAAGGGCGAATCTAAGAAATTCGACAACAATTGTCGATTATGTGGTAAACCAGGCCACTTTGCGAAAAATTGCCGAGCAAAACCCAAGAAGGAGGTTCTAATTGCAACATGGAGCGATGAAGACGAAGATGATGATTTTATCAATCAAAAAAATCTCGCTCTTATGGCCAAAAGTTCATTCGATGATAGCGACATCGAAAGTCAAGTAAGTAATTCTTACGATGAATTATTTGAAGCATTTGAATTATTGCCTACGGATTATCAAAATGCTTTATCGAAAATAAAATCTCTTAAATCTAAAAATAAATCATTGGAAATTGAAAATTCCAAAATTCTTGAAAAGGGAAAAGTTGTCGAGACCGATCATTCAAAATGTGTTGAAAATGAAATTATCTTAAACAATGATCTTTTAAAACTTCAAGATGAACTTAAAATTTTGACGAAGAAATTTTCATGCGGAAATGATAAATTTGAACAAATGCTTTGTGTTCAAAAATATAATTTAAATAAACAGGGGTTAGGATTCAAACAGTATACTAAAAACGAATCCTTAAATTTCAATAAACCCCGATGTAATTTTTTTTTTTAAAATTAGGCATCATTTTACGAATTGCAAAAGCCCAAGACGGGCGATTAAAATCAAAAAGATTTGGATTCCAAAGGGAACCGTTATTCTAAATATCGTCTACGTTTCGAAACAAAAACTAACTCTCGGTTGGATCCCCAAAAATTGATTTTTATCAAATTGATATTTTACTCAGGGGGAGTAATATTTTTTTTGGTGAGATAATATTTTCAGGGGGAGTTATACCCGTATCATGCATATTTTTATACATCAATTGGTATTTTTATTCGTTTATATTATTTACACTTTTTGTTGATGATAAAAATGGGGAGAAAAGCGATGAATGAGATAAAAAGCATCATGGAAGAATGAAGAGAAAAATAAAATGCAAAAAGGGGGAGAAAAGAAAGAGACGAAGAAGTCGAAAAATATAGATCCCGTGAAAAATAAAAAGGGGAGAGAAAAGGCGAAAATCGAAAATGACAACGAAGAAGTCGAAAAGGACAGAAAAACAAAAGTTGGGAGAACTAACGTAACGATCAAAGCCGAAAACTTGGATTCGTAGATATATATATATATATATATATATATATATATATATATATATATATTGTTTTTGCAGGTTTTATCCATTCAAAGAGTGTTGTTTTGTAATGTAAAGCCCCAAAAATTTCGAATCTCAAATTTTCGTCTAATTTCAAAATTTCCCTATACTTTGTAATAATTTATTTTTTTTTAACCTTAACCTATATACTATATGGTATAATTAAATTAAGAAATTAGTAACCTAAGTCTATGTTTAAATTGAATAATTGTACACCAAAGAAACCTTCATAAATGATAATCTATCACACGTTTCAAATCAATGTCCATAACCGAAAATTTGCCATTAAACTCCATAATTTCGGCCACTATTCTTATTACCATAACCGATCCATTAAACCGAAACCTTAAACACAATTATGACCAATTACTACCTTCCTTATATGCAGCCTCTCCTCTTCCTTATTAACGTGAATTCTGTCCTTCTTCTCCCATTCCATCTTACGAACAAAACACACACATAGACGGCTGCTACGTTTTTTTTTCTTTCTCTATCAAGATCAAGGTTACTGCTGTTCGTGACCCTTAAAAAGTGTTGCTGAAGTCGTGTAATAATGAATCCTTGGTGCTTGTTGTTTGGATCGTGATTAGGGTTCAATTCGTGAGGGTTTCGTTCTTGTTCTCTCCTTTATCCGATTCATCATAAGGTATTTCTAATCGATCTTGAATCTCTTTTCTATTCGACACATGATTTCACATATAATATGAATATATAAACTTGAAACCTAATTCGTATACATACTAAACAAAATCTGATCTGTTCTATTCGAATTATATGTTAAGACGTATATAGAAGATCACATAAAATCATAACGGTATTGGATGTTTCGATATGTAAATGCCAAATCAAATCAACTCATGTTTCTGATCTGATTTTCTGAGTTATGTGTGTGCCGTGTGCATGATCATCAAAGGCTGGAAACATGTGGGTTAATATATGAATTAAACCAGGTCTTGTAATATATATAGGTCTCGTATGCGTTTGTGTAAGTAAAACATGTTAAGAATGGTCTATAACAGTTTTCTGCAGGAGACAGTTTTGAAAAGCTGAATATGTGTGCATTATAGCTCGAGTTCCATAAGGATTTAATTCTGTACTTTTGCCTAAAAACTTGGTTTAATGTCTTATTTAAGTTTTCCAAATGGTTTGAAGGGAATTGGAGTCGTATTGGTCTTGCTTTTGAATTTTACGGGATCATATGTCAAAATCTGAGTTTTAAGAATTTAAATACAGTCTGGTTTCACGATTTTTCATTTGAAAACTGTAAGGAGTTATGACTTGAAAATATACATGATTGATATTTCACATGTTTTCTAAGTTTTGGAATTTTTTTGGATTTTTCCAAAGTGTTTTGATATGCCTTTGTAATGAATAACTTCTGGGTGTTTCAGCAGTTTACTTTCTGGATAGTCGTGTAAAGAGTGATTTTTATTGTATAATTTTACTAATGAATAAAATCTTAGAAAATTCAAGTAGACTCCTAAGACAGATATGCTTCAGTGTTAATTTTTCTAAATTTTTACTTTGACATCTGGTGTGGTGTTAAAGTTCATAAAATGAAGGCAAAAACATAGTAAAACCAGAATTTTGTTAGAAGATTAAGATTTTTGTGATTTTAATACCATTTAATATACTTGAACCCTAAAATGCACTTGAACATTAATTATGATACAATTGGTCATATGTTAACCTAATTCCAATAACGAAACTCTAATCACATTAATAAATGGTGTTAAGTAATTAAGAACCCGTTATGACATTATGAGCTAATAAGTATGAAATGAACCTAATTCGTGTAGATTCGCTGAAGGAGTAACCTCTGATCTTTATATATCTTCTGATGTGTTTTGCATTTTGCGGTTTGAGGTACGGATATTCTTGATACCCCCTTCTCCCTACCATTTGTTATTGGTTGTTTCGTTTGTTTGATTATTCGTACGGATATTCTTGATACCCCCTTCTCCCTACCATTTGTTATTGGTTGTTTCGTTTGTTTGATTATTCGTACGGATATTCTTGATACCCCCTTCTCCCTACCATTTGTTATTGGTTGTTTCGCTTGTTTGATTATTCGTACGGATATTCTTGATACCCCCTTCTCTCTACCATTGTATCGGTTCTTTCGTTTGTTTTGATATTCGTACGGATATTCTTGATACCCCCTTATCTCTACCATTGTATCGGTTGTTTCGTTTGTTTTGATATTCGTACGGATATTCTTGATACCCCCTTCTCTCTACCATTGTATCGGTTGTTTCGTTTGTTTTGGTTATTCGTACGGATACTCTACCCTTTCTCAGTAAGGGTTCTGATTCTATGTACTATTGTTATTGTTTGTTTCGTATCGGTACATATATTCTGACCTTATCCCTTAAGGTTTCTCATGATTCGCTCACAACGGTTTGATATTAGTTTTGATTATGATGCCTTTGAACTGAGCCTCCTTATTATGACTTTCTTATTTTTATCTATGCCTTTGCTATGCTCCATTAGATTTGTAAATTTTTTATTATGAACCTATGCTTTGAACCTTTGCTATGAACTTATGAACATTTGATATGAACCTTTGATATGAACTTTGATATGATATGACATTTGAACCCTTCAGTTTGATACCCGAGCCAAGTTCGTTTCCTAGCCATGAAGGTAACATGGCCGTGTCATTGATGCACCAATGGCACGACTCTAGTGTGGTTGAGTGATGTTCCACACCATCCCATTTTGTTGTGATATGTGCACTTTATATTGGTTATGGCCAATACGATTGTTCGGGGGCGTATGGATGCATCCTAGGTTCGATTTGTATTTGATTGGATATGACATGATATGATATGATATGTTCGGTGATTGATGCTTGTATGCAATACACGTCTTTCACATGTTCGGGAGCTAGCTACTCCATGGTTACTATGATATTTGATTTGACTCATGTTCGGGCTCGTGGTAGATTACTGACCTCTCCTTATTTTGATATACCTTTGTTATACCTCATGCTTGCTCAATGCACTATATCCTATTATCCTTTGATTCGTCATATTCTTGATTCAGTTGACTCACGAGATTTGTTCAGTTGACCGTTAATCCCTTATTCATTTGACAGATGACATTCTTTCAGCAAGAGCTTATTATTTCTTTTCTTATTCTCATATGCGTATTCGATTATTCATTTGTTTATATATCTGTTCACTGAGCTTGTTAAGCTCAGCCGCATTTCTTTTCTCCGCGGCAGGTTTTAGGTTGGAAGATGGGTTTGAGTGGAGAGTGCATAGGAGCTTAGTGGACTACCCCGACGATTAGAAGCCCATTTGCATCTTGAGTAGACTTGGATTGGATTTAGTTAGTTTGTAATTATTATGTTTAGAGGTCTTCCGCTTGCGTTGTATGTTCTGATTTGGCACCATAATGTGATACTTCTACCCTTGTCGGGTTGGGGTGTTACAATTATGGTATCGGAGCCCAGGCTGCGACCTGTAGTACATAAGTTATGACCTGTGAGGATTTGGACCCTTAGGTTTGCACTGTAGGAGCTTATGGAATAACTTTGGAAGGAATTGCTTTAGGTTCTCCCCTTAAGAACTTTAGTATGACCGGTGAGGATTGGGTAGATGATATGATAAGAAGTTGGTTAGTCATCTTGCTTCCGCATCACTCTGATTCGTGCTTTACATTTAGTTAAGCCATTTCAAGATCAATCTCTCTGGAGGTTAGAAACTTATTATTTTTCACAACATAAGATTAGTGACCAAGTGAGTTTAGAGTTCCCCGAGAACTACATGGATACCTTACACCATTTAAGCTTCACTTTCTGATTCTGACCTCCATTCCGATTCGTTTGATAATCAGTTGGACACCTTTCAACTTATGAACATAATGTGTTTGACACATTCTGTAAACTCTATTACTTATGCTGGGCATATTAAGTTTCCTCTGACACTACTTGATTTTGCATAACCCATTTCTATTCCTATGAGAAATCTGGTGGTTATTAACCACGAGTATAGGAAATTGTCCACTCCATTCTGATGATGAATTAACTCTGCTAATTGTTTCCTTTGGAAGGTTATGATTTTGATATTATTCTGATAGGTTACTTTTTCACAACTCGAGATAGAGTATGACCATCATGAGGGCATATTTATATGATGCTAGTATTATGACGCCTGATCAACGTGATAATACTTACATCATATAACGTGTACTTATTGTGATCATAGGATATCTTGAGGAGTGCCTTAGAAGCATTAGAAGTTTTGATATCCAACGAAGAACTATTCGCGATATGTTAGCCCTTAGGCTCATTCTTATCCGTACGATTATCCTATCATTCCCATTATGCCTTATGATATGTTTCGATACTCCGATACGCGCCTAATGATCGTTAGTACAAATAGGTTATCCCTTTTCTTAGGAAACTCTTGATACGTTTGATCAGTCGATTTGTGCTCCTTCGACTTTGGCAAATCCCTTGTTCATTCAGAATTCGGTAAAAAATTGATGAAGTTTCATCATTTAGTACTACCTCTGTGCTTGCCTCGTAGGCATATGCGTTTCGTGTATCTCATTGTGATCTGTCATCTGCTACGCAATTGTTTTGCATTCATTGGATCATATTTGTTACGATTTGTGTTCTGTGGAGAGCCTGAGGCTATCCAAGTTTGTCGGGATCGAGTCATGAGAAAACAATCTGTTTGTGAAAATTCTTTAGAAGAATCACCCCGAACATGAAGCTACCTGGGAAACCGAGGAATCGATGCGAACAAGTTACCCACATTTCTTTTTGTAGTCTGGTACGTATCTTTTCGCTTTCAATTCAATTTTCGAGGACGAAAATTTTCTTTTAGAGGGGAAGAGTTGTAAAGCCCCAAAAATTTCGAATCTCAAATTTTCGTCTAATTTCAAAATTTCCCTATACTTTGTAATAATTCGTTTTTTTTAAACCTTAACCTATATACTATATGGTATAATTAAATTAAGAAATTAGTAACCTAAGTCTATGTTTAAATTGAATAATTGTACACCAAAGAAACCTTCATAAATGATAATCTATCACACATTTCAAATCAATGTCCATAACCAAAATTTTGCCATTAAACTCCATAATTTCGGCCACTATTCTTATTACCATAACCGATCCATTAAACCGAAACCTTAAATACAATTATGACCAATTACTACCTTCCTTATATGCAGCCTCTCCTCTTCCTTATTAACGTGAATTCTGTCCTTCTTCTCCCATTCCATCTTACGAACAAAACACACACATATACGACTGCTATGTTTTTTTTCTTTCTCTATCAAGATCAAGGTTGCTGCTGTTCGTGACCCTTAAAAAGTGTTGCTGAAGTCTTGTAATCGTGAATCCTTGGTGCTTGTTGTTTGGATCGTGATTAGGGTTCGATTCGTGAGGGTTTCGTTCTTGTTCTCTTCTTTATCCGATTCATCATAAGGTATTTCTAATCGATCTTGAATCTCTTTTCTATTCGACACATGATTTCACGTATAATCTGAATATATAAACTTGAAACCTAATTCGTATACATACTAAACAAAAATCTGATCTGTTCTATTCGAATTATATGTTAAGACGTATATAAAAGATCACATAAAATCATAACGGTATTGGATGTTTCGATATGTAAATACCAAATCAAATCAACTCATGTTTCTGATCTGATTTTCTGAGTTATGTGTGTGTCGTGTGCATTGTAACACCCCAAACTAGGCGGATATTACAGTGCCGTGGATCCCCGATTGGGACCCACCAGGCAAATGAAAATGAATGAATTACACAGGATAAATGTAGTACCGAACCACATTACAACAGTAATTACTCCGATGAGGAGTTTAATTACAACACACCAGGACAATACCGAATACTAGTGTATTTTATATGAAGATAAAATACACAACACTGAATGAAACGGAGTATCCAAATGAAAATCTGCTGCGGAAGATAAATGACAATAATATGAATAACTGAAAGATCGGGGCCCCCTACTAGTATCACTGGGACTCCTCGACGTCAGCGTGTTCTCCCCGTGCTTTTGCCTTGCCAAGACCTGAAAAACAAAATCCCCAAACGGGGTCAGTTACAAAGAACAACAATCCTCAAGGGTTGAAAATACACAATCATGATTATATCTGAAGTTATCAAATATCCTTAATTATGAATTACGCTGAAGAGGAGTATCATAGTACGCCCGTAGTGTTCTGTGCAAGTGTACAAGACGAATGACCGGACACACCCGTCCTTGTACCTAATTAGTCTCACGGAGGTAATGCATTACCGTGTGCACGATCGATGTATCACTCCCAATACATGGCCATCACGTGCCCGACTAAAAATTCCACACATCCGCACCCGGCTACGCAATATGAACCCAGAAGGTCATATGAACGAGAATGACCGTAATGAATATCAATGAATAAATAATAATCTGACAAAGTCAAGAATGACTCACCGAGATGAGAGTAATAATGAAGTGATTGATAGTTTCAATGGAATAATTGGAACCGCCATTCCCGTTAATGAAGTGATTGTTCAACAATTACAAGTGTCAATATGATTAATACAATGATTAATGAGTTATGATTATGAATGATCAACAACAAAAGGAATGAATATCCTTTTAACCGAGTAAGAATTAACTTACACAATACCGGTGACAATTATCCTTCCACGAACGACGTCCTAATTGAGATATCGGTCGCTCGAACAACCTTGAATTATACAATATCCAACAACCCGTTCAATATACGAATCAAACACGAATATAACGAACTCAAAACGTCGATACGATTAAACTAAATCCATTGAGACATTAAATCAAACACATTGCGGCCAAACTCCGATTGTTTACAATCAAACCTCAATATACCAATATCAAATCCCCCAAGAAGTGTTTCAAGCCAACAAAACATCTTCAATATGATTTAATAATCCAAGACGAATATCCGAAAACGTGATTATAACGACAATTAATCGAAAACCCCCAATTTCAACTCGATATTCAAAGTGTTCTTGAATAATCCCTCAATAATCCAATGAATCCTTATACAAACTCATAATCATATACATATCCCTTCATACAACATGATTATAACGTCCAAAACTTCATATCTCAACATAGAATCGAAATCCAAGGTGTTGAAGAAATTACCTCTTGAAGATCCAACCACTTCGATCCGAAGAACACGAGTTTACTCGAGTATCCAAGCTTCCCAAATGATTGAAGGTGATGAAAAAATACACACTCAAATGATAATTGATGGATAAATCTCTCCCTCAAGACCCTCTCTCGCGTATGAAGGTGAAAGAATGAAGAAATGAGCTGAAATGCTAAAAAAAAACGAAATTATAGGGGTTGACTGGTCTGTCGGACACGGCCCGTGCCATTCGGCACGGCCGCGGCGCACAACTGGCCAACAGGGACTCGACCGTGTCCTGCTTGACATGGTCGCGGCGCGAAGGGGCCCTTCCGATAGTGACCTGTCCGACGCCGGCATTGACTCGACCGTGTCCTGGAACACGGTCGGGCGTCTGGGCAGTCGGTTCTGGCTTATCCGGAAGAGTTCGACTCGGCCGTGCCAGACGACACGGTCGAGTACTGTGGCAGAGACTTCGGCATTTCTGAACGAGTACAGCACGGCCGTGTCGGACGACACGGCCGAGTTCGGTCGGCAGTGATCGGCCAATAACTGAAAAATGAGCGGGTGAGCTAAAACGACCATAACTCTCTCGTCCGGACTCCGATTGACTCACCATTTGAACCATTGGAAAGCTAACTCGATGCTCTATAATATTGCAAAGATTCAGAATTTTTGGAGTTACCAAAAGTTAATGGTGATCTAACAAAGTCGAACTCATATGTGGAAAGTTGAAACAATGAACAATAACGATACACAACTCGAAGTTTTTCCGAACGGTGAACACGGGTGAAAGAACATGATTGATGAATGATTATAAATGAGTGAAAATCCACTGAGTGACAATCACCGAATGAAATTACTGAATGATAATGACTGAATTACAACCGGGTATTATATACACCCCCCCTTAAAAGAGTTTCGTCCCCGAAACTAAGGGTCAAACAACTCGGGATAACTTTCCCGCATACTATCCTCGGTTTCCCAAGTAGCCTCTTCGACTCCGTGTCTGGACCACTGAATCTTGACCAAAGGGATCGTCTTGTTCCTCAACTGTTTGATTCGCCGCTCCAACACTCGTACAGGACGCTCCTCGTACGAATGATCATCCGCGATCTCGATATCGTCGAACTGAAGTATGTGACTTGGGTCGGCAACATATTTCCGTAGCTGAGAGACGTGAAACACATTACTAATTCGGCTCAACGCCAGAGGTAAAGCCAATCGATAAGCTAACTCGCCTATTCGATCCAGAATCTCAAACGGTCCAAAGAATCTCGGACTCAACTTTCCCCTCTTCCCAAAACGGAAGATATTACGACTCGGGATTACCTTGACCAAAACTGTAACACCCCAAATGGCGGTTATTACAGTGCCGTGAATCCCACACTGGGACCCACCAGGCGATATCCAAAACAGGTTAAATAAATATTATTTGTGATACCGAATCACAACGAATAGTCATTTCTCCGATTAGGAGTTTATTAAAATATGGCCAACGGCCTTACAACACCCAGGATCCGAAAAACAAGTATAAACCATATGGAGATGGAGAATACTTCAAATGTCAAATACAACCAAAAAGTAATTTAAATGAAACAGGAGATAACATAACGCGGTTTAACATAACCGGACAACAAGAGATGTGGGGCCCCCGAACTAGTATCCTCCGAACCCTTCGCCGTCGACATGCTCTTCCCGTGTCTTGCCTTTGCCTCGACCTAAAATACAATACAAGTATTTCGCCCAACACAGGGTCAGATATACATGATAATCAATTCTTCCGACATTATACAATTCACATATATAGATCTCAAGAAAATCATTCCGACTATTAATCATACCCCTCGGGCGTATGAAACAATCAGTCACAAAATATTGAACACATCCAATCAAACATGGTCTGTGAACGATTAACATTATGGCTCAAGATGGACATCACAGTACGCCCGATCCGGAAATGTGTCCGTGCACATGTCCACCCCGTATACGGAATCCAGAGATATATGTGGGACAATGTACCTAATTAGCCTCACGAACTAACGTCTCGTGTGCACGGTCCAATGCGGAAACATCCACGCATGACCATCGTGTGCCTGGCTAAAAATCCTACACAATAACCAATCGGCACGCAGATATGATTCCGGATATGTCACGATACAACATGACAACGAAACTCAAAGGATAACACATCCAATTAAGGATCAAGAAAAACTCACCAAAGTGAAAATAAGGACCAACGAGATCAACGATTCGAAACGGCGTACTAGGGAATGCAATACCATAACGTCAAGGACAATATCAAATCACGACAAACGTCACATGGACAATTCATACACATGAAATATATATAATCATCACAAGAATCTAATCATCATTATAACCAAGCAAGATAACTTGCCTTAATACGGAGACGAGAATAGTCCTCTTCTTATCGGAACGAACGGACGGTCCTCGACAAGTTTTACTCGAACAACCAACCTTAAACGAAATACATTTTACTCAAAACATATTCGTATAATGATCAATATAGGATTAGTAAGACGTCAACCTACAATCCTTTAGAATAGTTTGTTACTACAAATTATTGAAGCCTTATGCTAGGAGTCCTTCTAACATCAATACAACTATAAGAATCGGTTTACAAAATTTACCGAATGTTCGCATGGTTCAACATAACAAGAGTTCTATCAAGGGTATGTTGAATAACTAATCATGATGTTAAGATCATCTTATGATGATTAAACTTTCCAAAACATTAAAAGGTTGAAAGGTAAAATCTGCACATTATGATTATTCTCCTCTCATTTAAATTGACTTTTAAGCTAACAACAAGTTCATAAGTTACGAGATTACACCATACTCATGAAGGTTATCAAAGTCTTTGTTACAAGGTGGAGGATTCATTAACATGATGGTGAAATCACCAATTTTAGTATGATGATCAAAATATTCTAAGTTCTCAATACATTAGATTAATGAAAAATTATTGTTGAAATTATCAAGATCCTTATCAATCTTCAAAGACTTGTGGCCCGAACAATCATGATTTGTTAAAGCTTCTAAGATTCTGAACTAGATCATCTAATCTCATCTTTAACATCATCAAGTTCTTCTCAAGGTAATTAAATACCTAAAATGGTGTTTAATCACTATATGATATCAAGTTCTTGACTAAGTCCAGTTATGATGAAGCTAACCGATCCAACAATGTCCTACTGAGCTAAATTTGTCCAGAAGATGAGTAATGACAGCTACAAACATGGTTACCATTACTACAATATCAAGAACTCCTCTAAACTAAACCCTCATTTAACATATTCATCAAAAGTGTTAAAAAGGTTGGATTAGAACTATGTTTTACTTGCTTAATCTAACTCTAGGTGAAGTATAATTCGTCATTAACATCAACATAAGAAAATAATGCAGAGAAGAAAACACACCAACCTCCAGAAATGAAGAACAACTTCAATGCTATGAGAGAATATGTTCCAAGCTTAAAAACAACTCCAAATCTCCAAGGAAATAAGCTCCACTCCGAGATTCAAGGATTAGAAACAAGTTGGTGTAGGTTGATATCGTTTTTAGAGTGCAGAGGGACGATAAAATGGAGAGAGAATCGGTTTAGAGTTGTGAAGAAATGAAAAACAGGCTGGCCCTATAAATAGACTGGACATCCTTAGCGCACGCTATCAGGACAGTTTAGCGTACGCTAGTGCCCTTACGTACGCTATCCGGTCGATATTACGTACGTAAGCGGCTTACAGTGGCTACTGTCCTGAATTATCGCAGGCCGTTAGCGCACGCTAACGAGAAATGGGTTACGCACGCTAATAAAAGTAGATTCTCACCGACACGCCACTCGATTTAGATCTCATGCATGCTAACGGTTAAAAGGGTTCACGTGCTGAAGTCAACTGCTGCGATTCCTTCTTAGCGTACGCAACCAGAAACCTTACGCACGCTAAGTCGCATGATTAGCGACGTTAATAGTCTTGTGTAGCGTACGCTACATTAACAAAAATTCGAAAGTGTAACACTCTAATAACATCGAATCATCACATATGAAATAACAACGATATGATATTCAAATCTATAATACCTCAACATAATACTAAATGCAACGATTTCGATAATCAGATTATCCGAATAATACAACGACAGGTAAAAATGAAAAGTTACAGTCGGATATTACATACTCCCCCCCTTAAAAAGAGTTTCGTCCTCGAAACTAAGGGGTAAATAACTCGGGGTATCTCGCTCGCATACTATCTTCGGTCTCCCACGTAGCCTCCTCGACTCCGTGTCGTGACCACTGAACTTTCAGTAGTGGAATCGTCTTGTTCCGCAATTGCTTGATTCTCCTCTCGAGTATCCGTACAGGACGCTCCTCGTACGAATGATCCTCTGCTAAATCAATATCTTCGAATTGAAAAACGTGGCTCGGATCAGCAACATATTTCCTCAGCTGGGAGACATGAAACACGTTGTGAATCTTACTCAAGGTCGGTGGCAAGGCTAGTCGATAGGCCAGATCACCTACACGCTCCAGAACCTCAAACGGCCCAATATACCTTGGGCTCAGCTTGCCCCTCTTCCCCAAACGAAAAACACCTCGAGTAGGAGACACCTTCATTAACACATGGTCACCAACCTCGAACTCAAGCGGTCTTCGACGATGGTCAGCATAAGACTTCTGTCGACTTTGAGCCGTTAACAACCGACTCTTAATCAAAGTGATCTTCTCACGGGCGGCTAACAACATATCGGGTTCCGTACCCAGAGATTCCGACAGTTCGTCCCAACACAAAGGGGACCTACAGCGACGGCCATATAATGCCTCATACGGTGCCATCTGAATCGAAGCGTGCCAACTATTATTATAAGTGAATTCCACCAAAGGCAGCTGGGCTTCCCAATCGTCCTTCCAATCAAGAGCACATGCTCTCAACATATCTTATAGAGTCTGTATGGTTCTCTCCGATTGACCATCAGTCTGTGGATGGAAAGCCGTACTGAAATTCAACTGCGTGCCCATCGCACGATGAACTGCCTTCCAGAAGTGTGACACAAATCGCCCGTCACGATCGATACAATGCTCTTGGGGGTACCGTGTAGTCTCACAATTTCCTTAATAAACAGCTGGGCCAATCTCTCGGGGCCCCATGTGTCCTTAATTTCCAAGAAGTGAGCTGATTTGGTCAGACGGTCCACAATCACCCAAATCGTATTCATTCCTCGACGACTCGTCGGCAAGCCAGTGATAAAATCCATAGATATGTCCTCCCATTTCCATTCAGGAATCGGGAGCGGTTTCAGCATTCCTGCGGGTCGCTGGTGCTCAATCTTAACTTGCTGACAGGTTAAGCACCTCGAAACGAATTCGGCAACCTCACGTTTCATATTTCCCCACCAATAATTCTGTTTCAAATCCTTATACATCTTGCTAGAGCCCGGGTGGATAGAGTACGGGGTAGCATGGGCTTCTCTCATGATAGAGTTCCTCAACTTTTCGTCAGCGGGTACACAAACTCGATTTCTAAAACGTATCAATCCATCCTCGTGGATCACGAATCCAGGGGCTTTCCCCTGGGTTACTTCATCCTGAACCCGAGATAAGAATGGGTCTGTAATTTGCTTCGATTTGATCATATCATCGAGAGACGAAGAAATATCAAGGGTGCAAAGTTGTCCCTGAACACGCTGTAACCAAACTTCAATTTCTGACCTCATAAGGTCCAACTGCAATTCCTCTCGTAACGTTAAACGGTTCAGCATCTGCTCCTGCACTGTCTTACGGCTTAATGCGTCGGCAACCACATTTGCTTTACCCGGATGATAAAGGATCTCGATATCATAGTCCTTGATTAATTCTAGCCACCTTCTTTGTCTCATGTTCAACTCCTTCTGAGTAAAAATGTACTTTAGGCTCTTGTGGTCCGTAAAGATCTGGCAGGTAACTCCATAAAGATAGTGACGCCAGATTTTCAAAGCAAACACCACGTTGCTAACTCCAAGTCGTGGGTCGGATAGTTAACTTCATAGGTCGCAATTGTCTCGATGCATAGGCGATTACTTTCCCTTCTGCATTAGTACACATCCTGCACTCGTCTCGACGCGTCCAATATACACCACAAATCCTTCCGTTCCCTTTGGTAAGACCAAAACAGTGCGAAATCAATCGACTCTTGAGCTCTTCAAAACTTTGCCGACATGCTTCGACCACAAATACTTCTTGTCCTTCCGCAGTAGTTAGTCATCGGTTGCGAAATTTTGGAGAATCCCTCCACGAATCGTCGGTAGTAACCTGCTAGGCCGAGGAAACTACGAACTTCCTTCACGTTCTTCGGTGGTAGCCAATCTCGAATGGCTTCCGTCTTTTGTGGGTCCACTCTCACCCCTTCGGCTGATATCACATGCCCGAGAAAGACAACCTCAGGCATCTAGAACTCACACTTAAAAAATTTCCCATAAAGTTGTTCTCGCCTCAAAGTATCGAGAACTTGGTGGAGGTGACTCTCGTGCTCCTCGTGGTCGCGAGAGTAAATCAGAATGTCGTCAATGAAAACGACTACAAAGCGATCCAGATAGTTAATAAAAACTCGATTCATCAACTCCATGAACACTGCCGGTGCATTAGTCAGTCCAAATGGCATCACCACGAACTCATAATGCCCATAGCGAGTACGGAATGCTGTCTTCGAAATGTCAGACTCTCGAATCCTCAACTGATGATAACCAGATCTCAAGTCGATCTTAGAAAACACGGCAGCTCCCTGAAGTTGGTCCAGTAAATCATCAATACGAGGCAAGGGATACTTGTTCTTGATGGTTACCCTGTTCAGCTCACGGTAATCAATACACAATCGTAGAGATCCATCTTTCTTCCGCACAAATAACACTGGTGCTCCCCAAGGGTGTAACACCCCCAAGATATTCGAGGTGTATTACAGCGCCGTGGACCCCTACATGGGACCCACCAGGCTAACACAAGAAAACACCTCTCGACTAACCATCTCGGTTAGCAAGGAAACAATTGTTAACAACTAGAACATAAAACAACACGTCCGGAACAACCGGCATAATAAACATCAACCGACAAATACAGTAACTCCAACAAGGACCAATTACAATCTGAGAGGAAAAGCCTAAGTACTCGCGAGTACAATCTATAAGTTTACAATTTGGAAAACATCCATATCAAAAGAGACAGTAGGAAATAACAAGACTCAATTGCACATGTCAACAACCTTGGCCGATATCCTCGTACCATCCCGTAGCCGCTACGCTGGCTGAACATAACCTGAAATCCATAACAAGAATTTCCCCGACAACGGGTCCCCAAAGGGGTTAGCAATTACGCTAGTACAAGTATTCAAGGCAAACCAATCGCTTACACATTTCATAGTACATGCACTAATATCAAGTTCAAAAGTCAAAACCAGACATGTCTTTTCCGAAAAATAAACAGTCAAACAATTAGCCTTGGGAACAGAGTAATATCATAGATTCCCGCACGAGGCCTCTAAGGACCCTCCCGCACTGGCTACATTACAAAACAAAACACGCACATGCATCGCCTTGGGAACAGAGTAATATCATAGATTCCCGCACGAGGCCTCTAAGGACCCTCCCGCACTGGCTAGCTAAACAAACTCGTGAAATCCAGGGAGGCAGCATAGATTTCCCTCCTTGACCCCGTCGGGCCAACACGAGGTGAGTTACACACAAGTAATATACATCACCATTTCATGTTAAGCTTAAAAGTTTCCAAAAATACTTGCCTTGAATTATTGACGACGCAACGAACGGAAAGGAAAGTCACCGACGAACGCTAGGAACCAATGAAACCGAACCTAACGATTCGAAGAATACAATCACAACCATTTCTAAATGAATACGGAATTGGAATACACCCGAAACCCGCCTACGATTCATGTATATTCGTATATAAACAACAACGAGGGCGGACCACAACCAAACCCTCTCGATTCCGTAAAAATCACGAAATATACCATGAATCCGTAGGGAAACTAAGAATACCAACAAGATTAATCATATTCATCATGAATTAATCGACAAAACGGAACGAATCGGACAAAAACGCGAAAATCCCCAAATCTACCCAAAAGTAGGGTTCTAAAGATCTAACCTTGATTATTTGGATCGAAGGATGTTATAGGATGATTGATCAACGATATAACCTCAAGAACTTCATGGATTTGTTGTTCAACAACATGGTTTCGTCTCCTCCAAAACCTCACCATGGACCGAAGAGAAATGAAATGAAAATGACGAGAAAGTCGCTGTCTCATCATTTATATATCGGGCCGGAACTAGCGTGCGCTAGCCTTCCCGGCCTAGCGCGCTATCGGCCAAGATCGGCCGAGCACACTCGGCCATGGCCCGCACGACCCGGCACCACCGACCACCCCGCCGACCGTGACTCGACCGCCCGACTCCGCTAGCGTGCGCTACGGCGGAAGCTGCGCGCGCTTAGCCGACTTGGCCCAAAGAGCCACCGGATCGACAACTCATCCGTGCAACGACGCTAGTCGGCCGGCGTGGCGCTACCTCCCGGTTAGCGCGCTACGACCGGCGATGGCGTGCGCTACCCGCCGATCCCGACCGAGTCCGTAACCTCGTAATACCTCCGCCTGTGCCCGATAAGCGTCTGGCCGACTCGACAGCGTGCGCTACATCGCTGAAGCTAGCACAGAAGGCCCCGGCCAGAGCGTGCGCTACGCGGTTCTGCCGGCTCGCTCGGCGATGTCCAAGACTGTCCGGCGATCCCGCACCCGTCCGACCACCGCCACCGCCACGACCCGACGCCTCGATTTCCGAAAACGCACGGAACGGACACGACGAAAAGTTCGCGGACGACGTCAACGACTCGAGATGAAAACGTAATGCAATAATTAATCATACGCGACCAAGAAAAGGGTCAACACGACAAATACAGATATGGATACCCGTAACTTTCAAGAAATTACAAAATGGCCCAAAATGCCCGGAAATCACGATACGTGATCGAATAACCAAACCGAAGTTCACAACACGTCTAACAAAGTTAAACGGACTTGGGAAACTCAAACAAGAGCTTTGACGAGATTCACAAGAATCGAACTCAAGTGCGGAAAAGTCGCTAAAAAGCACAGAACTCAACAAAACAACACCGAAACGAACTCGGATGACAAAAAGTGTAGAATTAATCATTCTCAGAATGACGAAACGGTCATGAGCGAGCCGTCAAAACGGACTCCAGTCGAAAAAAAAGAAATTTACCGAAAATCGAAAATTGCGGATATTACATTCTACCCTCCTTAAAAGAAGTTTCGTCCCGAAACTTAAAACAAGTAGGGAGAAGCAATATCCCTCCAGGAAAACTCAACGAGATACACAAAAACCAGAAACTCACGCCCGACGGCGAAATGCTGCAAGAAACGCAAAGAGACATACGGCGTGAAAATACGCTCCACAGCGACTAACACGACGCCACCGGTAGAGACATAATAAAATCAACGAGTGACAAGCGTCATCAAATAGACAATACAATCGAGTCGATTATCCGAACAATCACAAAACTCAACGAACGAAAATCAATACGATTGACCAACCCAACGGTTCATCAACCCAAAACGCGAGTCAACGCTGAACAAATACGGAATTCCACCGCCCAAGGGTTGGAAGATCGAAAACGAGACTAATTTCCCGAACTAAAGGGAATCACGAAGGAGCCTGAACGCTCGACAATCACGAAACGAGAACAAAAACCGAACAAACAAGCGATTGAGACAACAAAAATCGAACAATCATGTCCGAAACACGTAGGATAATAAAATTCAAACAACAACTCCTTAATGACCGGTGAGAACGAAGACGTGCATTCCCATAAGATCTACAGGAAAGGGAATAGCTATTGAAAAGCCACAACAACAGACGAGTTATTAGAAACAATACCACCCTCGTTCGATCAACAAAAGCAAGGGATAGGGAAAGTTCAGAAATGTTAACGAGCATAAACGAGTTGATAGAGCTAAAAATACAGAAGTTCAAAATCCGATCCACTTTGAATAAAAGAACTATTAGAACCAAAAGATGTTACTTCCGAACAAGATTCACAAAAGTCGAACCGAATTCGGAAAAGTCACAGCGATAACCAGATCGACTCAAAACCAGATTACAGCTCGTTCGAATGATGAAACCAAGGTATAGATCAAGTTCAGAAGGTATCAATGAACACGAGCGAATCGATAGACTGGAGAAAGAGAAGATATAGAAGTCAAAATAGTACGGGTATTACTTTTGACCTCGCTCCCGAAACTCACAACGGAACCAAGGTAACGATACAATAAGCAACCGACACGATGCGGAACAATCACCGATGCACACAATCATACCAACCCGAGCTCTAACAGCTCGCATATATGCGATAACGCATAAACCGCTACGAGGCGACAACATCCAATACCAATATCACACCCCTCGCAGAGGCTACCACGACAACTGTGTGGCGAACGACTCAACGCTCACACCACCAATTCAACAACAACTCGGGGTTAACACCCTAACGAGAGCATGAACATCACACATATATTCCCGGACCACAATTAGGAATGATAGGTTTTGAAAACAAAACCATCTTTTGAAAATAACTTGCAAGCACCAGTTGATCTTGAGTATCATATATCAAAAAGTAGTACAAACATCGTCATCGAGACTAAAAAAAAATCATCTTGCATTTGAAAAAAAAGAAATGAAGACACCTTTCATTAAATTAAAACTTGTCAGCTATATTCGACCTTCGGGTCTAAGCGAATGCATTTCTAAATCATTAGAAATATTTCAAAATATTTTGATCCTCAAAGTAGAATAATTTTGAAACACAGCGTGACACTAGTAGGCATCTTGAGAGCACTGTGAGAAAATAATTTATTTTAAAAGTACGTCTCGAGGTTTATTTTCTAAGATACTCAAGGTTTTTCAGAAGTACAATAGGCCAAAATGCCCAAAATTCGCACGTATCAACATTTACTTAAACACATCATATCACACGCATCAAATCGCTCAAAATCACGACAGTGATATACAATCCTCAGGATATGTTTAACAACATCGTTAAAACAACAATCGGTTTATCAAAACTGGATGGAAAACGATATCAAGAACAGAACTCCAAAAAGTCAACTCTAGGGATTCAAGAAAATACCTAGATTCGGCGAAGAACAATGGATTAGATGATGTTAAAAATCATCTAGGATACTCCAAAACACCTTTGGGTGGAAGAAAAATCAGCCCAGATGCGAAACCGAGTCGCTACGTCTCAAACTCATGGAGGAAGGAGAAGAAATGAAGAAAAATGCAACTTAGATCGGGTGTCCAGATTTATATCGACACAATTAGCGTGCGCTAATCATTAAGGTTAGCGTGCGCTATCACGGCACCAAACAAAACTCCTGACCAAAAATACACTGTTAGCGTGCGCTAACCCCAAGTGTTAGCGTGCGCTAACGAGAACTTCAGGCCCAGTCCAGTAGCTCCTGGACTACCCTGAACTACCAGGTAGCGTGCGCTATCCTCTCCTTAGCGTGCTACCAACGCACTCTTGCGCGCGCTAGCTGCAAAGCGTAGCGTGCGCTAACGACCCACAGAGACAACAACAGAACACATCAGGAAAATTACATGCCGTAAACCTTTCTCACAAGGATTTACCTGGCTGAGCACAATTTCCCATCTCATTTCGAAAATTCTAAAAAGACCAATGACGATAATATTTTTCCAAAGCTCACAAAATCATTTGTCAAACCATCATGAAATATTCAAGGCCAAAATGCCAAAACTTGATTCAAGGAATCGGTTTTACGAAATAAAACTCAGTTTGCAAAATACCGAAAGCCGTTTGAAAGAACTCACGCAGCGGATAAAATACGGTACGAAAATACATCAGCAGAGACGACACTCCTCGTATAAACCAAATACGAGAGTCTAATAAACACATATCGTGAAATCAAAATCCACAGAAGGATTCCATCATTCAATCGACTAATCATACAAATAACTCGTGTCACACGAGGCACAACACAAGGAAGGGAGTTTTACATTCATAGGTCGCACGTAAGTGACGACCACCCCTCGATACTAATCACGACCAATGATCTCAAACGACGCGTCGCGATGTGACTAAGTCAGACAAAATCCGACAAGACAAAACTCAACAAACACAACTTGACTCGACGGCCTAGGTTTCCCCAGGC
This sequence comes from Orobanche coerulescens, assembly GCA_033398695.1. NCBI lineage: Eukaryota > Viridiplantae > Streptophyta > Magnoliopsida > Lamiales > Orobanchaceae > Orobanche > Orobanche coerulescens. Next base: position 201,430,053 of record CM065802.1, read on the forward strand.
TAATCTGATTTTAAAATCATATACTCTAGTTATTCGAAAATAAAACCGATAAGTTAAAAATCGTTTTCAAGACCCTTTTAAACACGACAAGGGCTTAACAGCGGTAGCATTTTATAAAATGTCCTAAACACTTTTAAACACGACCTTTAAATACGACACCAGGTTTTATTTGAAAATACAAGGCTGGCTCGCCCAAATTCATGTCACTTTTCAAAAACCCACAATACGATCAAGTCTAAGAAATTTTCAAGCATGCACGCCACATGTATTATTATTAACAGAAACACATTGGTTGTAAATATTAATAATTAACCAAGTACCAACAATTCCAGAAGACACGCATATACGGCATTCAAAAATCACCAGTTCAACAAGCGCAACTCGAAAATACTAATTCCAAGCATTTGTCAAACTATCTCTTCAAGTTTGACAGCGTAACCAAAGATCACCGATTTGGACGTATGTCGAAACCATCTATGTGAGTTTCTCAACAAACTCTGCCATCAATACCTATACCGGAACATATCAATGTTCAAAACTTCTACATCATACTGCACCCTTCGGTGTCCAGCCCATCAGTACATTCGGCTCAACATACATTTAGTATATCGCAATTACCAAACACAGATTCCATCATACAACAAAAGACTAGAGAGTCAAGCCCTCTCACAATATACCACGGAGCAAAATTTGGATCTTTCGATCACCAACGATCCCACCAATGCTAGGAAGTTTAGCGATGGAGGGCTCGCAAAACGACAAACGGTCAAGCCCAGAACGGCGCACATACTCCAGAGAGATAAAGGACTGCGCAATACTAGAATCAAAAGTACACAACCGGATGGATCGAGAAACAACTCGACGATAAGTACGAGAGAGGCAATCACAGTTCAAGAAGTGGAATTTCAATACGAGAAAACAAGAGAATTGAGTAAGGAAAACTTACGAGCACTGGATGTACTGAGATGCCGGCAGCGGTGTGACAATGTGCAAAACAAAACACAACTAGACCCAAATAACCAACAAGCCTAGGTATCCATAAACCTAGAGCTCCGATACCATTTTCTGTAACACCCCCAAGATATTCGAGGTGTATTACAGCGCCGTGGACCCCTACATGGGACCCACCAGGCTAACACAAGAAAACACCTCTCGACTAACCATCTCGGTTAGCAAGGAAACAATTGTTAACAACTAGAACATAAAACAACACGTCCGGTACAACCGGCATAATAAACATCAACCGACAAATACAGTAACTCCAACAAGGACCAATTACAATCTGAGAGGAAAAGCCTAAGTACTCGCGAGTACAATCTATAAGTTTACAATTTGGAAAACATCCATATCAAAAGAGACAGTAGGAAATAACAAGACTCAATTGCACATGTCAACAACCTTGGCCGATATCCTCGTACCATCCTGCCCGCCGCCCGGGCTGAACATAACCTGAAATCCATAACAAGAATTTTCCCGACAACAGGTCCCCAAAGGGGTTAGCAATTACGCTAGTACAAGTATTCAAGGCAAACCAATCGCTTACACATTTCATAGTACATGCACCAATATCAAGTTCAAAAGTCAAAACCAGACATGTCTTTTCCGGAAAATAAACAATTAGCCTTGGGAACAGAGTAATATCATAGATTCCCGCACGAGGCCTCTAAGGACCCTCCCGCACTGGCTACATTACAAAACAAAATACGCACATGCATCGCCTTGGGAACAGAGTAATATCATAGATTCCCGCACGAGGCCTCTAAGGACCCTCCCGCACTGGCTAGCTAAACAAACTCGTGAAATCCAGGGCGGCAGCATAGATTTCCCTCCTTGACCCCGTCGGGCCAACACGAGGTGAGTTACACACAAGTAATATACATCACCATTTCATGTTAAGCTTAAAGGTTTCCAAAAATACTTGCCTTGAATTATTGACGACGCAACGAACGGAAAGGAAAGTCACCGACGAACGCTAGGAACCAATGAAACCGAACCTAACGATTCAAAGAATATAATCACAACCATTTCTAAATGAATACGGAATTGGAATACACCCGAAAACCCGCCTACGATTCATGTATATTCGTATATAAACAACAACGAGGGCGGACCACAACCAAACCCTCTCGATTCCGTAAAAATCACGAAATATACCATGAATCCGTAGGGAAACTAAGAATACCAACAAGATTAATCATATTCATCATGAATTAATCGACAAAACGGAACGAATCGGACAAAAACGCGAAAATCCCCAAATCTACCCAAAAGTAGGGTTCTAAAGATCTAACCTTGATTATTTGGATCGAAGGATGTTATAGGATGATTGATCAACGATATAACCTCAAGAACTTCATGGATTTGTTGTTCAACAACATGGTTTCGTCTCCTCCGAAACCTGACCATGGACCGAAGAGAAATGAAATGAAAATGACGAGAAAGTCGCTGTCATTATTTATATCTCGGGCCGGAACTAGCGTGCGCTAGCCTTCCGGCCTAGCGTGCGCTATCGGCCAAGATCGGCCGAGCACACTCGCCATGGCCCGCACGACCCGGCACCACCGACCACCGCCAACCGTGACTCGACCGCCCGACTCCCGCTAGCGTGCGCTACGGCGAAGCTCGCGCGCGCTAGCCGAATCCGCCCAAAGAGCCACTGGATGACAACTCATCCGTGCATCGCACGCTAGTCGGCGGCAGGCGCTACCCTGCCGGTTAGCGCGCTACGACCGACAGATGGCGTGGCGCTACCCGCCGATCTCGACCGAGTCCGTAACCTCGAATACCTGCCTGTGCCCGATAGCGTCTGGCCGACTTCGACACACAGGCGCTTACATCGCTGAAGCTAGTGCGCAGGCTGCCCCGGCCAGAGCGTGCGCTTACGCGGTTCTCGCGTGCTCGGCCGTTGTCCAAAGACTCGTCCGGCTGGGCCCCGCACCCGTCTGCCACCGCCACCGCCACGACCCGACGCCGATTTCCGAAAACGCACGGAACGGACACGACGAAAAGTTCGCGGACGACGTCAACGACTCGAGATGAAAACGTAATGCAATAATTAATCATACGCGACCAAGAAAAGGGTCAACACGACAAATACAGATATGGATACCCGTAACTTTCAAGAAATTACAAAATGGCCCAAAATGCCCGGAAATCACGATACGTGATCGAATAACCAAACCGAAGTTCACAACACGTCTAACAAAGTTAAACGGACTTGGGGAAACTCAAACAATAGCTTGGACGAGATTCGCAAGAATCGAACTCAAGTGCGGAAAAGTCGCTAAAAAGCACAGAACTCAACAAAACAACACCGAAACGAACTCGGATGACAAAAAGTGTAGAATTAATCATTCTCAGAATGACGAAACGGTCATGAGCGAGCCGTCAAAACGGACTCCAGTCGAAAAAAAAGAAATTTACCGAAAATCGAAAATTGCGGATATTACAAAGGGGACGCACTAGGTCGAATATAGCCTTTGTCAGTCAACTCCTCAAGCTGGTTCTTCAATTCTTGCATCTCAGTCGGAGCCATACGGTACGGTGCTTTTGAGAGCGAGGACGTACCTGGTTCTAACTCAATAATAAACTCCACGTCACGATGAGGAGGTAAGCCTGGCAACTCGTTTGGAAATACATCTGGGTAGTCTCGGACTACCGGAATGTCGGCCAATTCAACTGGTCGATCTGCTGTTTTGGTCATGTAGCACCAATAACCAATACACCCTTGATTAAGCAGTTTCACTGCTTTCATAGATCGATGACTCTCCCAACGATCGGGATTATCATCTCGAAAAATACACTCGAATCCATCATCGAAGTGACGGTAACCATCCGCTTGACACCGAGTATTGCATCGTGACGATCCATCCAATCGTTGCCCAAGTTTATATCTTACTTAGGTAGATCGACTACTATCAGTTTTGACAACCCCTCACGGTCGTTTAAACGAATCCTGATACCCTGGACTTCACGATTTCCAATAATTCTTCTACCATCGGGTAGACCAATCACGTAGGGCTCACAATTGATGACATGGTCTAGAGGCAAACGACTTAAACAAGAAGAAGATATAAAGGAGTGTGAAGCACCGGTATCAAAAAGAACACACACAGTGGGAGTAGATCTCGAGTATACGAAATCATGCCGGCCTCGGATCATCACTCTCTTCATCTCGTAAATCCTGGTTTCGCAGATTCCGGCACTGTGTACCACTTTGATTCCCACGGCCCATTCCCTATTTGCCCTTGGTCGTCCTGATAGAAGCGACGGAGGCGTCCGGCTCGGACAGAGGATTGAATGGGAGCATGAGACGCCATCTTGGATCATGTCCGGGCCCACCCTGCAAAAACGAGCACGGTGACCAATCTTGCCACAAGTAAGGCATGTGACGGCAGGCTTCGGGCATTTGGTGCTGAAATGCCCCTGGTCTCCGCAGTTATAGCACACAACAGATGAGGGGACCGCTCGAGAGTGCGATCCAGCTGGCTTTGACGCCATGGGTGGTCGATCAGAGGGGTTTGGCAATGACTGGGGCTTCTGAATGTCCCGGTTACTCTCGGTCGATTCTGGTTCTTGGACCTTTTGTTGTTGGACTGTGGTTGCTTCTTGGAAATCTCCTTCGCGGTGAGTTCGTACTCCAGAGCCTTCTCGATAAACTCCGGTAAGGTAGTACAGTGGTGATTCAACAGCTGCATTCTCATTCGGGGTTTAAGCCTCTTGAGAAAGTATTTGATCTTATCGGCCTCTGTTCGGATAATTGTCGTGGCGAAAGGAAGGAGTGCCTGGAATTTCTCAGAACAGATAATACATCATCGTCTTCAGACGGGTCGGGGTTCAAAAGTTCCGACAGTTTGGCCTCACGGAGTGGCCCTGGATAGTAACGGTCTAGCATGAGGTTTTTAAATTCCTCCCATGTGCAAACACCATCAGCTGGCCTTACTGAAAGCCACCAGGTATGAGCGCTTTTGCTAAGATAATACGCGGCTACCGAGACGCGATTCTCTTCAGGCACCCACCATCTGGAAAAGTTTCTCAAAATGCTCGATCCAATTGCACAATGTCGGCGAGCTCAGGAGCCTTCAAAAGTCGGTGGTCGCCGGCGAGAGATGTCGCCGATAATCGACTCACGGGTCCGCCAATCACAGGAGGAGGATGAGCCCTTGCCGCCGCAGCGGCCCTCTGCATATCATCCATAAGTTGACCCATCTGGGTCATATGTGTCATCATGCCCTGCATTACGACGTAAGGATCGACACGTGCATCCCCGCGCCCACTGTGGTGCGATTGTTCCCTAGAAGGTGAACCACTGTCTGCGGAACTCTGATCCGCATTCGCGCGTCTGTTGGCTCGAGGTATTGGGATTCGGCCCCTTCCACGGCCTCGTCCCCCTCTGCCACGACCTCTCAGGTTTCTTTCCATACTGAAAGAATCAATCGTAATGATAACCATAAGTACCTTCAAGATACTAAAATTCACGCTAAATTAATAGTAACAAGGAATCATATATTCAAGGAAAACGGTTATTGATACCACAAATGTCGCACCGAATATCATATCGGTGTCAAGTCGAACAATTTCAATTGTATAATAAATTCAGCATTTACCTCGGATTATCAATCAGATAAATCCTGTCACAATTCCTTGAAATAACATGATCAGCAGGGAGACCCATACTGATATCAATATCATGCCAGTAATTAAACCATGGCTCATAAAGTACATACCGTATTTGGCTCGTAGGGTCTGGCGCTTGCACAGGTCACACGTGACACGAAGGTCTCTTTATACTAGTTCATTTCTCAATGACTCATAAAAAAACGACCGCTCCGATACCATCTTCTGTAACACCCCAAATGGCGGTTATTACAGTGCCGTGAATCCCACACTGGGACCCACCAGGCGATATCCAAAACAGGTTAAATAAATATTATTTGTGATACCGAATCACAACGAATAGTCATTTCTCCGATTAGGAGTTTATTAAAATATGGCCAACGGCCTTACAACACCTGTGATCCGAAAAACAAGTATAAACCATATGGAGATGGAGAATACTTCAAATGTCAAATACAACCAAAAAGTAATTTAAATGAAACAGAGATAACATAACGCGGTTTAACATAAGCGAAAACAAGAGATGTGGGGCCCCGAACTAGTATCCTCCGAACCCTTCGCCGTCGACATGCTCTTCCCGTGTCTTGCCTTTGCCTCGACCTAAAATACAATACAAGTATTTCGCCCAACACAGGTCGATATACATGATAATCAATTCTTCCGACATTATACAATTCACATATATAGATCTCAAGAAAATCATTCCGATTATTAATCATACCCCTCGGGCGTATGAAACAATCAGTCACAAAATATCGAACACATCCAATCAAACATGGTCATAGAACGATTAACATTATGGCTCAAGATGGACATCACAGTACGCCCGATCCTGAAATGTGTCCGTGCACATGTCCACCCCGTATACGGAATCCAGAGATATAAGTGGGACAATGTACCTAATTAGCCTCACGAACTAACGTCTCGTGTGCACGGTCCAATGCGGAAACATCCACGCATGACCATCGTGTGCCTGGCTAAAAATCCTACACAATAACCAATCGGCACGCAGATATGATTCCGGATATGTCACGATACAACATGACAACGAAACTCAAAGGATAACACATCCAATTAAGGATCAAGAAAAACTCACCAAAGTGAAAATAAGGACCAACGAGATCAACGATTCGAAACGGCGTACTAGGGAATGCAATCCCATAACGTCAAGGACAATATCAAATCACGACAAACGTCACATGGACAATTCATACACATGAAATATATATAATCATCACAAGAATCTAATCATCATTATAACCAAGCAAGATAACTTGCCTTAATACGGAGACGAGAATAGTCCTCTTCTTATCGGAACGAACGGACGGTCCTCGACAAGTTTTACTCGAACAACCAACCTTAAACGAAATACATTTTACTCAAAACATATTCGTATAATTATCAATATAGGATTAGTAAGACGTCAACCTACAATCCTTTAGAATATTTTGTTACTACAAATTATTGAAGCCTTATGCTAGGAGTCCTTCTAACATCAATACAACTATAAGAATCGGTTTACAAAATTTACCGAATGTTCGCATGGTTCAACATAACAAGAGTTCTATCAAGGGTATGTTGAATAACTAATCATGATGTTAAGATCATCTTATGATGATTAAACTTTCCAAAACATTAAAAGGTTGAAAGGTAAAATCTGCACATTATGATTATTCTCCTCTCATTTAAATTGACTTTTAAGCTAACAACAATTTCATAAGTTCTGAGATTACACCATACTCATGAAGGTTATCAAAGTCTTTGTTACAAGGCTGGAGGATTCATTAACATGATGGTGAAATCACCAATTTTAGTATGATGATCAAAATATTCTAAGTTCTCAATACATTAGATTAATGAAAAATTATTGTTGAAATTATCAAGATCCTTATCAATCTTCAAAGACTTGTGAAACTGAACAATCATGATTTGTTAAAGCTTCTAAGATTCCTGAACTAGATCATCTAATCTCATCTTTAACATCATCAAGTTCTTCTCAAGGTAATTAAATACCTAAAATGGTGTTTAATCACTATATGATATCAAGTTCTTGACTAAGTCCAGTTATGATGAAGCTAACGATCCAACAATGTCCTACTGAGCTAAATTTGTCCAGAAGATGAGTAATGACAGCTACAAACATGGTTACCATTACTACAATATCAAGAACTCCTCTAAACTAAACCCTCATTTAACATATTCATCAAAAGTGTTAAAAAGGTTGGATTAGAACTATGTTTTACTTGCTTAATCTAACTCTAGGTGAAGTATAATTCGTCATTAACATCAACATAAGAAAATAATGCAGAGAAGAAAACACACCAACCTCCAGAAATGAAGAACAACTTCAATGCTATGAGAGAATATGTTCCAAGCTTAAAAACAACTCCAAATCTCCAAGGAAATAAGCTCCACTCCGAGATTCAAGGATTAGAAACAAGTTGGTGTAGGTTGATATCGTTTTTAGAGTGCAGAGGGACGATAAAATGGAGAGAGAATCGGTTTAGAGTTGTGAAGAAATGAAAAACAGGCTGGCCCTATAAATAGACTGGACATCCTTAGCGCACGCTATCGGGACGCTTTAGCGACGCTAATGCCCTTACGTACGCTATCCGGTCGATATTACGACGTAAGCGGCTTACATGGCTACCGCCCCGAATTATCGCAGGCCGTTAGCGCACGCTAACGAGAAATGGGTTACGCACGCTAATAAAAGTAGATTCTCACCGACACGCCAGCTCAGATTTAGATCTCATGCATGCTAACGGTTAAAAGGGTTCACGTGCTGAAGTCAACTGCTGCCAGATTCCTTCTTAGCGTATGCAACCGAGGAAACCTTACGCACGCTAAGTCGCATGATTAGCGTACGTTAATAGTACTGTGTAGCGTACGCTACATTAACAAAAATTCAAAAGTGTAACACTCTAATAACATCGAATCATCACATATGAAATAACAACGATATGATATTCAAATCTATAATACCTCAACATAATACTAAATGCAACGATTTCTGATAATCAGATTATCCGAATAATACAACGACAGGTAAAAATGAAAAGTTACAGTCGGATATTACAAAAACATGGTCACCCGTCTCGAATGCTAATGGTCGACGACGATTACCTGCATATGATTTCTGTCGACTCTGAGCTGTCAACATACGACTCTTGATCAAAGCTACCTTCTCCCGGGCGGCCATAAGCATATCGGGCTCGGTGCCGATTGATTCTGACAAGTCATCCCAACACAAAGGAGATCGACAACGACGACCGTACAAGGCCTCGTAAGGTGCCATCATAATGGAGGCATGCCAACTATTATAATACTTGAACTCGATCAATGGCAGTTGGGCTTCCCAATCGTCCTTCCAATCGAGGACGCATGCCCTCAACATGTCCTCTAATGTCTGAATAGTCCTCTCTGATTGTCCGTCGGACTGAGGATGAAAGGCGGTACTGAGATTGAGCTGAGTTCCCATAGCACGATGAACTGATTTCCAAAAATGGGATACAAATCGTCCGTCACGATCGGAAACGATACTCTTAGGAGTACCGTGCAGTCTCCCTGATTCTCCCTGATTGCATCCTCAAGAGATGATGAAATCTCTAACATACAAAGCTGTACCTGAACTCGCTGAAGCCAGACCTCGATCTCGGGTCTAAGGAATTCCTGTTGGAGCTCCTTCTGAACTGATAAACGAGCATGCATCTGCTCCTGAACGGTCTTACGACTCAAGGCGTCGACGACAATGTTCGCCTTGCCCGGGTGGTAAAGGATCTCGATATCATAATCTTTGAGTAGTTCCAACCACCGTCTTTGTAGCATATTTAACTCCTTCTGATTAAATATATACTTCAACTATTGTGATCAGTGAGGATCTGACAGGTGACGCCATAAAGGTAACGACGCCATATTTCCAACGCGAAAACCACGGCTGCTAGCTCCAGGTCGTGGGTCGGATAATTAACCAGCTAATCCGAGGAAACTTCGGATTTCCTTAACATCTTTCGGAGGTTGCCAATCTCGGATAGCCTCCGTCTTCTGAGGGTCGACACGAACTCTGGCAGATGAAATTACATGCCCGAGAAAAGTCACTTCGGACATCCAGAACTCACATTAAGAAAACTTTCCATAAAATTGCTCGCGTCTTAACACGTCGAGAACCTGATGAAGACGTACCTCGTGTTCCTCTCGATCACGAGAATAAATCAAAATGTCATCGATGGAGACAACAACAAACTGATCCAAAAAGTCGATGAAAACCCGATTCATTAACTCCATGAATACCGCAGGTGCATTAGTTAGCCCGAACGGCATAACTACGAACTCATAATGACCACAGCGTGTACGAAACGCTGTCCTTGCGATATCCGACTCTCGAATCCGCAACTGGTGATATCCAGATCTTAAGTCGATCTTGGAAAATACTGAAGCTCCCTGAAGTTGATCTAAAAGATCATCAATACGGGGTAAGGGATACTAATCTTGATTATCACCCTGTTCAACTCCTGGTAATTAATACACACACGAGATGAGCCATCCTTCTCCTTGACAGATCACACTAGTGATCCTCACGGGGATGCAATCGGTCGGAGATAACCTTTCTCGAACAACTCCTCAAGTTGAATCTTCAACTCCTGCATTCTGGTCGGGGCCATCCGATACGGTGCCTTCGATAAAGGGGACGACTGCCCAACTCACTCCTGAATTCCCCTACTCTATGTGAAGGCAACCAGATAACTCGTCTGGAAATACATCGTCAATCGATGACAATGATACCACGAATGATTGAACATTTCGATTGCCCTAGAATGGTCAATCGATAAAAAGTGATACCAATAATGATTGAACAACTCGATTGCCTTAGAAAGGCCAATCGATGAAAATGATACAATGAATGTTTGAATAACTCGATTGCCTTAGAAAGGCCAATCGATGAAAATGATACAATGAATGATTGAATAGTTCGATTCCGGAATTTCTCTGCTTTCGTCATAATAATACTTCTTCTGGAACAACGGGGATTACTTCCCTGAAGCACACATTCAACAACCAACGACGGAAAGATAGCGACCAAACGCTAACAAACACTGAGGATAGTATCAAGACGATCAAACCAACTAATACCGAAAATCACATCGTCCTAAGATAAATTCACCACGATTAGATCCATCAACTAATCGCGGTCGTTAAGCTTAATTCGATATGATTTCCGAAAGAAAAAAAAAATCTTCCATCGTCAGGTAGACCGATGGTATGAGGTCCACAAGCAATAGGACTATCCCAAAATAAGTCTATTCAATCATGATTCGAAAATGAATGAATGCGGTGTACCAGTATCAAAAGGTACACACAGGTTGAAATAAAATTACGAGTATACCTGAGATCATTCGGGCCACCGGATCATCGATCCTCTTCATCACATGAATCCGGGACTTGCCAGCCCCCGAACCGGACGCTCCCGTCTGATAAATATGAGCTCCAACTTTATTTGCTTCCATTGTCTTAAACGACGTTGACAGAGCGATCGATTCAATCGCTAATTGCTTCGGCTCGAGATGCCGCCGAGCCGACTTGGAGTCCTTTCGGCAAAAACGGGCCTTATGCCCAAATTCCCACAATTATAGCACGTGATAGAAGGTTTCGACACTCGCTGAAAATGACCTTGCGTTCCACAATTGAAACAGTGATGGCCGAATCGCCGTTCGGGATCGAGATCCCGCACGATTATGCACCGTAGAGGTCGCTCGAAACGATAGGACTCACACGAGGCTTCTTGCAGTTGACCGACCGCCTTCGGGTTGATTACGCCGTTGATTTCTTGCCGACAGATGAAGGTTGTTGTTCAAAGACTTTCCTTAGCAAATGGCTCATACGGAGAGTTCTCTCCATTAATCCGCCAGCAGTGGCGCAATGATGATTGAGCAACCGCACATGGGTCATCATGGCTCGCATAAAAGTGAGTGGATCAACCGAACATCTTCCGATCGAGCCGAGTCCTGGGCACGATTTCCCGACGAGTGATTATTTCCGGGTTTCGCCCGCACCGCGCCTCTCCTGTGCATCCTCTGACAGCTCTCCCCATACTGAAGTAGGAAGGTCGCATAATGATTATATTTCCCGCATGATTATCACTTATGATTATGTCATGAGATGATGAAAATGAGTATACATGCTCTAACTTAGTGATTATATGAATGATTACTGAAGTGACATGATTATCTGATGAAATTCTTGAAATGATTATCTTGAATAACTTAACAAAATTAATAATATGATCATCCAGATCGACAACTGAGTAATGAAACGAATTGAGTAATTAATGAATTAACATGATCGTCCTGATCATTAACTGAGTAATGAAATGAATTAAGGGATTAATGAGTTAACATGATCGTCCTGATCATTAACTGAGTAATGAAATGAATTAAGTGATTAATGAGTTAACGTGATCGTCCTAATCACAATGAATGATGATGTTTGAGGATTGTTAATTGATGAATGATAAATGAATGACTATTGCTAGAAATTATACCATGGCGTTAGAAATCTTACAGTTCTTTCGGTCAGATTGGCTCGGCATTTGCACAGGTCACACGTAACGCGAAAGTCCAATGATACTAGTCTGATGACGATGATTTCAAATGAGACATGACTCGGAAGGTAGTATTCAAAACCACGCTCCGATACCAACTCTGTAACACCCCAAACTAGGCGGATATTATAGTGCCGTGGATCCCCGACTGGGACCCACCAGGCAAATGAAAATGAATGAATTACACAGGATAAGTGTAGTACCGAACCACATTATAACAGTAATTACTCCGATAAGGAGTTTAATTACAACACACCAGGACAATATCGAATACTAGTGTATTTTATATGAAGATAAAATACACAACACTGAATGAAACGGAGTATCCAAATGAAAATCTGCAGCGGAAGATAAATGACAATAATATGAATAACTGAAAGATCGGGGCCCCCTACTAGTATCACTGGGACTCCTCGACGTCAGCGTTCTCCCGTGCTTTTGCCTTGCCAAGACTGAAAAACAAAATCCCCAAACGGGTCCGCCATAAAGAACAACAATCCTCAAGGGTTGAAAATACACAATCATGATTATATCTGAAGTTATGAAATATCCTTAATTATGAATTACGCTGAAGAGGAGTATCATAGTACGCCCGTAGTGTTCTGTGCAAGTGTACAATACGAATGACCGGACACACCCGTCCTTGTACCTAATTAGTCTCACAGAGGTAATCTGTTACCGTGTGCACAGTCCAATGTATCACTCCCAATACATGGCCATAACGTGCCCGACTAAAAATTCCACACATCCGCACGGCCACGCAATATGAACCCAGAAGGTCATATGAACGAGAATGACCGTAATGAATATCAATGAATAAATAATAATCTGACAAAGTCAAGAATGACTCACCGAGATGAGAGTAATAATGAAGTGATTGATAGTTTCAATGGAATAATTGGAACCGCCGTTCCCATTAATGAAGTGATTGTTCAACAATTACAAGTCTCAATATGATTAATACAATGATGAATGAGTTATGATTATGAATGATCAACAACAAAAGGAATGAATATCCTTTTAACCGAGTAAGAATTAACTTACACAATACCGGTGACAATTATCCTTCCACGAACGACGTCCTAATTGAGATATCGGTCGCTCGAACAACCTTGAATTATACAATATCCAACAACCCGTTCAATATACGAATCAAACACGAATATAACAAACTCAAAACATCGATACGATTAAACTAAATCCATTGAGGCATTAAATCAAACACGTTGCGGCCAAACTCCGATTGTTTACAATCAAACCTCAATATACCAATATCAAATCCCCCAAGAAGTGTTTCAAACCAACAAAACATCTTCAATATGATTTAATAATCCAAGACGAATATCCGAAAACGTGATTATAACGACAATTAATCGAAAACCCCCAATTTCAAGTCGATATTCAAAGTGTTCTTGAATAATCCCTCAATAATCCAATGAATCCTTATACAAACTCATAATCATATACATATCCCTTCATATAACATGATTATAACGTCCAAAACATCATATCTCAACATAGAATCGAAATCCAAGGTGTTGAAGAAATTACCTCTTGAAGATCCAACCACTTCGATCCGAAGAACACGAGTTTAATCGAGTATCCAAGCTTCCCAAATGATTGAAGGTGATGAAAAATACACACTCAAATGATAATTGATGAAGAAATCTCTCCCTCAAGACCCTCTCTCGCGTATGAAGGTGAAAGAATGAAGAAATGAGCTGAAATGCTCAAAAAAACGAAATTATAGGGGTTGACTGTCTGTCGGACACGGCCCGTGCCAATCGGCACGGCCGCGGCGCGCAACTGGCCGGCAGGGACTCGACCGTGTCCTGCTTGACACGGTCGCGGCGCGAAGGGGCCCTTCCGATAGTGACCTGTCCGACGCCGGCATTGACTCGACCGTGTCCTGGAACACGGTCGGGCGTCTGGGCAGTCGGTTCTGGCTTATCCGGAAGAGTTCGAATCGGCCGTGCCAGACGACACGGTCGAGTCCTGTGGCAGAGACTTCGGCATTTCCGGATGAGTACAGCACGGCCGTGTCGGATGACACGGCCGAGTTCGGTCGGCAGTGATCGGCCAATAACTGAAAAATGAGCGGGTGAGCTAAAACGACCATAACTCTCTCGTCCGGACTCCGATTGACTCACCGTTTGAACCATTGGAAAGCTAACTCGATGCTCTATAATATTGCAAAGATTCAGAATTTTTGGAGTTACCAAAAGTTAATGGTGATCTAACAAAGTCGAACTCATATGTGGAAAGTTGAAACAATGAACAATAACGATACACAACTCGAAGTTTTTCCGAACGGTGAACACGGGTGAAAGAACATGATTGATGAATGATTATAAATGAGTGAAAATCCACTGAGTGACAATCACCAAATGAAATTACTGAATGATAATGACTGAATTACAACCGGGTATTACATGCATGATCATCAAAGGCTGGAAACATGTGGGTTAATATAAGAATTAAACCAGGTCTTGTAATATATATAGGTCTCGTATGCGTTTGTGTAAGTAAAACATGTTAAGAATGGTCTAAAACAGTTTTCTGCAGGAGACAGTTTTGAAAAGCTGAATATGTGTGCGTTATAGCTCGAGTTCTATAAGGATTTAATTCTGTACTTTTCCATAAAAACTTGGTTTAATGTCTTATTTAAGTTTTCCAATTGGTTTGAAGTGAATTGGAGTCGTATTGGTCATGCTTTTGAATTTTACGGGATCATATGTCAAAATCTGAGTTTTAAGAATTTAAATCCAGTCTGGTTTCACGATTTTTCATTTGAAAAATATAAGGAGTTATGACTTGAAAATTTACAGGAGTTATATTTCATATGTTTTATAAGTTCTGGAATTTTTGTGGATTTTTCCAAAGTGTTTTGATATGCCCTTGTAATGAATAACTTCTGGGTGTTTCAGAAGTTTACTTTCTGGATAGTCGTGTAAATAGTGATTTTTACTATGTGCTTGTACTAATGAATAAAATCTGAGAAAATTCAAGTAGACTCCTAAGACATATTTGTTTCAGTGGTAATTTTGATGAATTTTTACTTTGACATCTGTTGTGGTGTTAAAGTTCATAAAATGAAGGCTAAAACATAGTAAAACCAGAATTTTGTTAGAAGATTAAGATTTTTGTGATTTTAATACCATTTAATATACTTGAACCCTAAAATGCACTTGAACATTAATTATGATACAATTGGTCATATGTTAACCTAATTCCAATAACGAAACTCTAATCACATTAATAAATGGTGTTAAGTAATTAAGAACCCGTTATGACATTATGAGCTAATAAGCATGAAATGAACCTAATTCGTGTAGATTCGCTGAAGAAGGAGTAACCTCTGATCTTTATATATCTTCTGATGTGTTTTGCATTTTGCGTTTTGAGGTACGGATATTCTTGATACCCCCTTCTCCCTACCATTTGTTATTGGTTGTTTCGTTTGTTTGATTATTCGTACGGATATTCTTGATACCCCCTTCTCCCTACCATTTGTTATTGGTTGTTTTGTTTGTTTGATTATTCGTATGGATATTCTTGATACCCCCTTCTCCCTACCATTTGTTATTGGTTGTTTCGCTTGTTTGATTATTCGTACGGATATTCTTGATACCCCCTTCTCTCTACCATTGTATCGGTTGTTTCGTTTGTTTTGATATTCGTACGGATATTCTTGATACCCCCTTATCTCTACCATTGTATCGGTTGTTTCGTTTGTTTTGATATTCGTACGGATATTCTTGATACCCCATTCTCTCTACCATTGTATCGGTTGTTTCGTTTGTTTTGATTATTCGTACGGATACTCTACCCTTTCTCAGTAAGGGTTCTGATTCTATGTACTATTGTTATTGTTTGTTTCGTATCAGTACAGATATTCTAACCTTATCCCTTAAGGTTTCTCATGATTCGCTCACAATGGTTTGATATTAGTTTTGATTATGATGCCTTTGAACTGAGCCTTCTTATTATGACTTTCTTATTTTGATCTATGCCTTTGCTATGCTCCATTAGATTTGTAAATTTTTGATTATGAACCTATGCTTTGAACCTTTGCTATGAACTTATGAACATTTGATATGAACCTTTGATATGAACTTTGATATGATATGACATTTGAACCCTTCAGTTTGATACCCGAGCCAAGTTCGTTTCCTAGCCATGAAGGTAACATGGCCGTGTCATTGATGCACCAATGGCACGACTCTAGTGTGGTTGAGTTATGTTCCACACCATCCCATTTTGTTGTGATATGTGCACTTTATATTGGTTATGGCCAATACGATTGTTCGGGGGCGTATGGATGCATCCTAGGTTCGATTTGTATTTGATTGGATATGACATGATATGATATGATATGTTCGGTGATTGATGCTTGTATGCAATACACGTCTTTCACATGTTCGGGAGCTAGCTACTCCATGGTTACTATGATATTTGATTTGACTCATGTTCGGGCTCGTGGTAGATTACTGACCTCTCCTTATTTTGATATACCTTTGTTATACCTCATGCTTGCTCAATGCACTATATCCTATTATCCTTTGATTCGTCATATTCTTGATTCAGTTGACTCACGAGATTTGTGCAGTTGACCGTTAATCCCTTATTCATTTGACAGATGACATTCTTTTCAGCAAGAGCTTATTATTTCTTTTCTTATTCTTATATGCGTATTCGATTATTCATTTGTTTATATATCTGTTCACTGAGCTTGTTAAGCTCAGCCGCATTTCTTTTCTCCGCGGCAGGTTTTAGGTTGGAAGCTGGGTTTGAGTGGAGAGTGCATAGGAGCTTAGTGGACTACCCCGATGATTAGAAGCCCATTTGCATCTTGAGTAGACTTGGAATGGATTTAGTTAGTTTGTATTATATATTGTATAGAGTTAGCATTTCTTTTGTTCTCTTAGAATACCTTTGTAATTATTATGTTTAGAGGTCTTCCGCTTGCGTTGTATGTTCTGATTTGGCACCATAATGTGATACTTCTACCCTTGTCGGGTTGGGGTGTTACAATTATGGTATCGGAGCCCAGGCTGCGACCTGTAGTACATAAGTTATGACCTTTGAGGATTTGGACCCTTAGGTTTGCACTGTAGGAGCTTATGGAATAACTTTGGAAGGAATTTCTTTAGGTTCTCCCCTTAAGAACTTTAGTATGATCGGTGAGGATTGGGTAGATGATATGATAAGAAGTTGGTTAGTCATCTTGCTTCCACATCACTCTGATTCGTGCCTTGCATTTAGTTAAGCCATTTCAAGATCAATCTCTCTGGAGTTTAGAAACTTATTATTTTGCACAACATAAGATTAGTGACCAAGTGAGTTTAGAGTTCCTCGATAACTACATGGATACCTTACACCATTTAAGCTTCACTTTCTGATTCTGACCTCCATTACGATTCGTTTGATAATCAGTTGGACACCTTTCAACCATTCTGAGAATCCTTATGAACATAATGTGTTTGACACATTCTGTAAACTCTATTACTTATGCTGGGCATATTAAGTTTCCTCTGACACTACTTGATTTTGCATAACCCATTTCTATTCCTATGAGAAATCTGGTGGTTATTAACCACGAGTATAGGAAATTGTCCACTCCATTCTGATGATGAATTAACTCTGCTAATTGTTTCCTTTGGAAGGTTATGATTTTGATATTATTCTGATAGGTTACTTTTTCACAACTCGAGATAGAGTATGACCATTATGAGGGCATATTTATATGATGCTAGTATTATGACGCCTGATCAACGTGATAATACTTACATCATATAACGTGTACTTATTGTGATCATAGGATATCTTGAGGAGTGCCTTAGAAGCATTAGAAGTTTTGATATCCAACGAAGAACTATTCGCGATATGTTAGCCCTTAGGCTCATTCTTATCCGTACGATTATCCTATCATTCCCATTATGCCTTCTGATATGTTTCGATACTCCGATACGCGCCTAATGATCGTTAGTACAAATAGGTTATCCACCTTTTCTTAGGAAACTCTTGATACGTTTGATGAGTCGATTTGTGCTCCTTCGACTTTGGAAAATCCCTTGTTCATTCAGAATTCGGTAAAAAATTGATGAAGTTTCATCATTTAGTACTACCTATGTGCTTGCCTCATAGGCATATGCGTTTCGTGTATCTCATTGTGATCTGTCATCTGCTACGCAATTGTTTTGCATTCATTGGATCATATTTGTTACGATTTGTGTTCTGTGGAGAGCCTGAGGCTATCCAAGTTTGTCGGGATCGAGTCATGAGAAAACAATCTGTTTGTGAAAATTCTTTGGAAGAATCACCCAGAACATGAAGCTACCTGGGAAACCGAGGAATCGATGCGAACAAGTTACCCACATTTCTTTTTGTAGTCTGGTACGTATCTTTTCGCTTTCAATTCAATTTTCGAGGACGAAAATTTTCTTTTAGAGGGGAAGAGTTGTAAAGCCCCAAAAATTTCGAATCTCAAATTTTCGTCTAATTTCAAAATTTCCCTATACTTTGTAATAATTCATTTTTTTTAAACCTTAACCTATATACTATATGGTATAATTAAATTAAGAAATTAGTAACCTAAGTCTATGTTTAAATTAAATAATTGTACACCAAAGAAACCTTCATAAATGATAATCTATCACACATTTCAAATCAATGTCCATAACCAAAATTTTGCCATTAAACTCCATAATTTCGGCCACTATTCTTATTACCATAACCGATCCATTAAACCGAAACCTTAAATACAATTATGACCAATTACTACCTTCCTTATATGCAGCCTTTCCTCTTCCTTATTAACGTGAATTCTGTCCTTCTTCTCCCATTCCATCTTACGAACAAAACACACACATATACGGCTGCTATGTTTTTTTTTCTTTCTCTATCAAGATCAAGGTTGCTGCTGTTCGTGACCCTTAAAAAGTGTTGCTGAAGTCGTGTAATCGTGAATCCTTGGTGCTTGTTTGGATTGTGATTAGGGTTCGATTCGTGAGGGTTTCGTTCTTGTTCTCTCCTTTATCCGATTCATCATAAGGTAATTCTAATCGATCTTGAATCTCTTTTCTATTCGACACATGATTTCACGTATAATCTGAATATATAAACTTGAAACCTAATTCGTATACATACTAAACAAAAATATGATCTGTTCTATTCGAATTATATGTTAAGACGTATATAAAAGATCACACAAAATCATAACGGTATTGGATGTTTCGATATGTAAATACCAAATCAAATCAACTCATGTTTCTGATCTGATTTTCTGAGTTATGTGTGTTTCGTGTGCATGATCATCAAAGGCTGGAAACATATGGGTTAATATATGAATTAAACCAGGTCTTGTAATATATATAGGTCTCGTATGCGTTTGTGTAAGTAAAACATGTTAAGAATGGTCTATAACAGTTTTCTACAGGAGAGAGTTTTGAAAAGCTGAATATGTGTGCATTATAGCTCGAGTTCTATAAGGACTTAATTCTTTACTTTTGCATAAAAACTTGGTTTAATGTCTTATTTAAGTTTTTCAATTGGTTTGAAGTGAATTGGAGTCGTATTGGTCATGCTTTTGAATTTTACGGGATCATATGTCAAAATCTGAGTTTTAAGAATTTAAATCCAGTCTGGTTTCACGATTTTTCATTTGAAAAATATAAGGAGTTATGACTTGCAAATTTATAGAAGTTATATTTCATATGTTTTATAAGTTCTGGAATTTTTGTGGATTTTTCCAAAGTGTTTTGATATGCCCTTGTAATGAATAACTTCTGGGTGTTTCAGAAGTTTACTTTCTGGATAGTCGTGTAAAGAGTGATTTTTATTGTGTGCTTGTACTAATGAATAAAATCTGAGAAAATTCAAGTAGACTCCTAAGAAATATATGCTTCAGTGGTGATTTTGATGAATTTTTACTTTGACATCTGTTGTGGTGTTAAAGTTCATAAAATGAAGGCTAAAACATAGTAAAACCAGAATTTTGTTAGAAGATTAAGATTTTTGTGATATTAATACCATTTAATATACTTGAACCCTAAAATGCACTTGAACATTAATTATGATACAATTGGTCATATGTTAACCTAATTCCAATAACGAAACTCTAATCACATTAATAAATGGTGTTAAGTAATTAAGAACCCGTTATGACATTATGAGCTAATAAGCATGAAATGAACCTAATTCGTGTAGATTCGCTGAAGAAGGAGTAACCTCTGATCTCTATATATCTTCTGATGTGTTTTGCATTTTTCGGTTTGAGGTACGGATATTCTTGATACCCCCTTCTCCCTACCATTTGTTATTGGTTGTTTCGTTTGTTTGATTATTCGTACGGATATTCTTGATACCCCCTTCTCCCTACCATTTGTTATTGGTTGTTTCGTTTGTTTGATTATTCGTACGGATATTCTTGATACCCCCTTCTCCCTACCATTTGTTATTGGTTGTTTCGCTTGTTTGATTATTCATACGGATATTCTTGATACCCCCTTCTCTCTACCATTGTATCGGTTGTTTCGTTTGTTTTGATATTCGTACGGATATTCTTGATACCCCCTTCTCTCTACCATTGTATCGGTTGTTTCGTTTGTTTTGATATTCGTATGGATATTCTTGATACCCCCTTCTCTTTACCATTGTATCGGTTGTTTCATTTGTTTTGATTATTCGTACGGATACTCTACCCTTTCTCAGTAAGGGTTCTGATTCTATGTACTATTGTTATTGTTTGTTTCGTATCGGTACACATATTCTGACCTTATCCCTTAAGGTTTCTCATGATTCGCTCACAAAAGTTTGATATTAGTTTTGATTATGATGCCTTTGAACTGAGCCTCCTTATTATGACTTTCTTATTTTGATCTATGCCTTTGCTATGCTCCATTAGATTTGTAAATTTTTGATTATGAACCTATGCTTTGAACCTTTGCTATGAACTTATTAACATTTGATATGAACCTTTGATATGAACTTTGATATGATATGACATTTGAACCCTTCAGTTTGATACCCGAGCCAAGTTCGTTTCCTAGCCATGAAGGTAACATGGACGTGTCATTGATGCACCAATGGCACGACTCTAGTTTGCTTGAGTGATATTCCACACCGTCCCATTTTGTTGTGATATGTGCACTTTATATTGGTTATGGCCAATACGATTGTTCGGGGGCGTATGGATGCATCCTAGGTTTGATTTGGATTTGATTGGATATGACATGATATGATATGATATGTTCGGTAATTGATGCTTGTATGCAATACACGTCTTTCACATGTTCGGGAGCGAGCTACTCCATGGTTACTATGATATTTGATTTGACTCATGTTCGGGCTCGTGGTAGATTACTGACCTCTCCTTATTTTGATATACCTTTGTTATACCTCATGCTTGCTCAATGCACTCTATCCTATTATCCTTTGATTTGTCATATTCTTGATTCAATTGACTCACGAGATTTGTTCAGTTGACCGTTAATCCCTTATTCATTTGACAGATGACATTCTTTTCAGCAAGAGCTTATTATTTCTTTTCTTATTCTTATATGCGTATTCGATTATTCATTTATTTATATATCTGTTCACTGAGCTTGTTAAGATCAGCCGCATTTCTTTTCTCCGCGGCAGGTTTTAGGTTGGAAGCTGGGTTTGAGTGGAGAGTGCATAGGAGCTTAGTGGACTACCCCGACGATTAGAAGCCCATTTGCATCTTGAGTAGACTTGGATTGGATTTAGTTAGTTTGTATTATATATTGTATAGAGTTAGCATTTCTTTTGTTCTCTTAGAATACCTTTGTAATTATTATGTTTAGAAGTCTTCCGCTTGCGTTGTATGTTCTGATTTGGCACCATAATGTGATACTTCTACCCTTGTCGAGTTGGGGTGTTACATGTAATCACCAAAATGGGGAAGATTGTTGGAATATTTTATTCCATACATTTATTAATAGAGTTTTGATGATTAAGTTGCTAAACAAAGCAAAACAACAAAGAAGCGAAGCAAAGCAACGAAGGAGTCGAAGACGCAAAAAGTAGCCCAAACTGCATGGATAACATACGCTATATACATTGTATAGCGCACGCAATCGAACGAAGATAACGTACGTAACATACCCACCATAACGTACGTAATAAGGACTTACCTGCAGATCAGACGACTTACCTGATGAAGAAAGCACACGCTACAGCTGATGATTAACGCACACTATCGAAGGCAGCTAACGTACGTAACACATAGATGTTAACGACGTAACGGAGTTTGAATATGAATTTAAACAGATGAACGTTGGAAAGAATCTAGTCAAAGTCAGAGAATCAAATGGATACTTTGACAAATGAAGGCAATGTATATATGAGTTAACGCACGCTAAGATGCAAGGTTAACATACGCTACACAAGGACGTTAATGTAGGTAATACAGAAGGCATAACGTACGTAATGGAAGAAACGAAGCTACTGGACTGAAACTAGATGTCGATAACGTACACTACATGAAAGCTATAACATACATAACAGGCCATAGCGCACGCTATGTAGTAAGGCTAGCGCACGCTAGCAAGTAAAGGAGCTAACGGCTAGTTGGATTGAAAATGCTATAAATACCAAACCACTTGGTATCAAAACATACAACAACCTTGAGCAAAAAATATATACTTGTTATATCATTGTAAACATCCTAGTTGTTGTACTTGAGCTTATATTGTTTAGTGATTGAGTGTTATATACGAAATCATACAAGAGAGGAAAAAGAAAAGATATGATTGGATTCGGTGTTATTAGGATCAAGGATCCGGCATTGTTAGAATCGCAATAGATATCTGAGGTTTATCTAGTACCCATAGAAAGCTAGAGTGGTTGATTCCTTGTCCAATAGAAAAGTAAAACGGTTTAACTTGGACCCACATAAAGACAAGTGAGAGAATGGTTTACTCGGACTGATAGAAGACGAGCTTGTAACGGTTATTCCTCGACCAATAGAAGAGAGGTGCAGAGGTTTATCTTTTGCCTATAGAAAAAGATATCGAGATAGGACATAGGCATGTTTGGCGAACCTCTATAAATCCCGGTGTCGTTTAATTTCTGCACTTTCATTTAAATACGCTTCCGCACAACAGCGCGTATAACTGATCTCGTTTCAACAACCTTGACCAACGGAATGGTCTTATGCGTCAGTCGCTTCTCACAGTGCACCAAAATCTTCAAGGGACTCTCCTAGAAGGTAATATCCTCTGCGACATAGATCTCACATATTCGATGACATGACTAGGGTCCGGAACATATTTCCTCAGTTGGGAAACATAAAAAATGCTATAGACTTGATTCAAAGCCGGAGGCAACGCCAAACGGTACGTCAACTCACCAACCCTCTCTAGAATCTCAAAGGGCCCAATAAATCTCGGGCTCAACTTCCCCTTCTTCCGCAGCAAAAAACTCCCCTCGTCGGTGACATTAACAAAACGTGGTCTCCCACCTAGAATTCCAAAGGTCGACGACAAACATCAGCATAGGATTTCTGTCGACTCTGAGCAGTCAACATCCTCTCCCAAATCAATTCCACCTTCCTTCTTGTCTCCAAGTCGATGTCTGGTTCAGTCCCGAACAAATCGGATGCCTCGTTCCAACAAATTGGCGATCGACATCGCCGCCCATAAAGCGCCTCATACATTGCCATCTTGATCGATGCGTGCCCACTATTATTGTACGTGAACTCGATCAACGTAAAATGCTCCTCCCAATCACTGCTCCAATCGAGAGCACAAGCACGCAACATATCCCCAAATGTCTACATAGTGCGCTCCGACTGCCCATCCGTCTGAGGATGAAAAAAAGTACTCAGACATAAACAAATACCCAATGCCTTATGTACCGCCTGTCAAAAATGCGATACAAAATGGCCATCACGATCCGAAACAATAAACTTTAGAGTACCGTGAAGCCTCACAATCTGTGCAATAAATACACGAGCCAGCCTTTCCGGACCCCAAGTATCCTTGATGCCCAGGAAATGTGCCGACTTGGTCAGACGATCTACAATCGCCCAAACTATATTCATATCAGACTTCGATCTCGGCAAGCTCGTGATGAAGTTCATCGAAATATCTTCCCATTTCCATTCTGGAATGGGAAGCGACGGCAACAACCCAGCTGGTCGCTGATGCTCGATTTTGACCTGCTGACAAGTCAAACATCTCGCTACAAATTGTGCGACCTCCTCCTTCATATCATTCCACCAAAAGTTCCTTCTTAGGTCCTTGTACATCTTACTCAAACCAGTATGACCGAGTAAGACGTAGCAAGGGCCTCACATAAAATACTCTGCCTCAATTCCAAGTCGTTCGGTACACAAAGTTGACTCTGGAATCTCAACACACCATCCTCGTGGATCAAAAACCCAGGAGCCTTCCCCTTAAGAACATTCTCTCAGATTTGAGCAATCATCGAATCCTCCAACTGCTTCAGTTTTCTTTCATCGATCAGCGACGACAAAATTTCCAAAGCATATAGTTGGCCGACAACTCCTGGCAACAAAATCTCGACACTCAACTCGATCAAATCATGCCAAAGCTCAGATTGAGATGGAAGTATCTCAAGTATCCGCAACGTAACCGGTTTCCGACTCAAGGCATCTGCCACGACGTTCGCCTTTCCCGGGAGATAAAGGATTTCGAGGTCATAATCGTTAATCAACTCCAACCACCTCCTATGTCTCATATTCAATTATAGCTGAGTGAATATGTACTTCAGACTTTTATGATCGGTAAAATTCTGACAAGCAGAGCCAAAGAGATAACGACGCTAAATCTTGAGCGCAAAAACAACTGCCGCTAACTCCAAATCGTGAGTAGGGTAATTGAGCTCATACGGCCTCAACTACCGAGACGCATATGCAATAGTCTTGTCGTGCTGCATCAACACGCACCCAAGACCCTGACCCGAAGCATCACTATAGACAACAAACATCATTATACATGTCAACGCTAGAATATGGGCGGAAGTCAAACGCCTCTTCAGCTCCTCAAAACTCATCTGCCTTTCATCATTCTGAAGCAACTGTGTAAGTGACCGATTCAGTTTCGAGAACCCATCGACGAACCTATGATAGTATCCAGCCAAACCCAAGAAACTACGGACCTCCTTCACATTCTTAGGCGGTGTCCAATCCAACACCGCCTCAATCTTTTGTGGATCCACACAGACCCCCTCGACTGAAATCACGTGACCCAGAAACAACACTTCCTTCAGCCAGAACTCACATTTCAATAACTTCGCATAGAGTCGCTCGGTCCTCAAAACGTCCCACACCACACACAGATGATGCGTGTGCTCTTCCTCATTCTTCGAGTAGATAAGGATGTCATCAATGAAAACAACGATACACTTATCCAAATACTCAATGAAAATCTTGTTCATCAACTGCATGAACACTGCCGGTACGTTAGTTACTCCGAAGGGCATAACCACAAACTCGTAATGTCCGTATCTCATCCGAAAAGCTATTTTTGGGACATCGGACTCCTTCACCCGAAGCTGATAGTACCCCGATCTCAAGTCGATCTTCGAGAATACCGCAGCTCACTGCAACTGATCAAACAAGTCATCAATCCTCAGTAAGGGATACTTGTTCTTGATGGTCACTTTGTTTAGATCTCGTTATTCGATACATAAATGCAGAGAACCATCCTTATTACACACAAACAGGACCAGTGCACCCCAAGGGGAAGCGCTCGGTTGAATGTACCCCGACTCAAGAAGCTCACTCAATTGCTTCTTCAACTCATCCATGTCTGAAGGTGCCATGCGATACGACGCCTTCGAAATCGGAGCCGCACCCGGCTCTAACTTGATAGAGAACTCAACCTCATAGTCCGGTGGCAACCCTGGCAACTCATCATAAAAGACATCTGGGAACTCACTAACGACGGGGATCGATGAAAGTTCAACCCCACCATCCTCCTCCTTCAAGGCGTAACACCAATAACCAGTATACCCCTTCCGCAAGAGTCTAATCGCCTTCAAGGCGTTAATTACGAACTTCTGGTTTCCATTCTTTCGCCCTGCGAAGGAGTTCTCGGTGCCGTCCTCGGATAACATGGTGATGATCCTCGTGCGGTATTTCATGATCGTACCATGCCGCTCGAGCCAATCATCTCCGAGAATCAAGTCCTCACCCTCAATACCCACAACAATAAGATTAGAGAGCCAAGCCCTTTCACAAATAACCACAGAACAGTCTCGGATCTCCCGATCACCAACGATCCGATCACCGCTAGGAAGTTTAACGATGAATGGCTCACAAGAATACAAACAGTCAAGACTCAAATGGCGCACACACTCCAGAGAGATGAACGAATGCGTAGTACCAGAATCGAAAAGTACAATGACAGGATGAGAATGAATATGAATGGTACCTGTAGCCACGGTAGCCGCTGGATCATCGGCCCTCCTCATCTCATATGCACGTGGATGAGCGGAGCCGACACTGAAAGCTCCCCCTCTAGCGGGCTGGCCTCGACCTCTCCCTCGGCTGGCACTCTGCAGAGGCTGCGGAGCAAACAACCCTTGATTCAAACTTGGGTCCCTAGGCGCTGGGAAAGAAGCTTGGATGCCGAGAGTCTTCCCTAAACGATCACAAAAGGAAGCCTTGTGGCCCACCTGGCCACAAGTATGACAAGTCAACGGCGGAAAGGGACACTCCCGGTTCCTATGGCTCGACTGGCCATAGTTAAAACATCTGATCTCTCGAGTGGGGGCACTGGCAGTGTAATACCCGTAATTTTGATCCCCGAAAATTTTCTACTTTTGGCGGAAGTCTATTTTGACGACTTGCTTGGGACCGTTTCGTCATCCTGAGAAATGATTAATTCTACACTTTTTGTCATCCGAGTTCGTTTCGGTATCGTTTTGTTGAGTTCGGTGTCCTTAATCGACTTTTTCACGTGGGAGTTCGACTTTGTTAGATCACCATTAATTTTTGGTAACTCCAAAAATTCTGAATCTTTGCAATATTATAGAGCATCGAGTTAGCTTCCCAATGGTTCAAACGGTGAGTCAATCGGAGTCCGGACGAGAGAGTTATGGTCGTTTTAACTCACCCGCTCGTTATTGGCCGATCACTGCCGGCCGAACTCGGCCGTGTCGTCCGACACGGCCCGTGCCGTACTCGTCCGGATAAGCCGAAAGTTTCTGTCTCAGGACCCGACCGTGTCGTCCGACACGGCCCGTGCCGAACTCTTCCGGATAAGCCTGTAGCGACTGCCGACACGCCCGACCGTGTTCCAGGACACGGTCGAGTCATGCCGAGTCGCTGTCGGACGGGTCACTATCGGTAGGCCCCTTCGCGCCGCGACCGTGTCATGCAGGACACGGTCGAGTCCCTGTCGGCCAGCTGTGCAACACGACCGTGCCGATCGGCACGGGCCGTGTCCGGCAGGCAGTCAACCCCTATAAAAGGCCCTGCAGACGTTTTTCTTGCCATTTTTCACCTTCTTCTTCTCCTCTTCCGCAGTTGGGCGTGTTCTAAGCTTGAAGCCATGTTGTTTAGCAACATATCCATGGAGTTCCTTGGGTTATATCATCAATCATTCGTCCGATAACATCCTTTGATCGAGCGAATCAGGTCAGATTTTCTAGAAATCTAATTTTGGGGATTTTGGGTATTTTGTTCGATTTCGTCCGTTTAATCCGATTTAACTTAGGATTTTGAAGGATTGATGATTATTTAGATGTATTGTATCATTTCCCTTGTTATCCCATGGTTGGATCGTATCGATTCGTTGTTTTGGTCGAGTTCTTGACCGACGCCTTGAAGGTGTCCTAGAAATGTCATAGAGGGTTTTCGGGCGTTCTACGATTATTCTTCCTCGTTTGATCGATGATTTATTGAATTTATGTTGTTAGGGTCGAATTCTTGTGAAGAAATCGAGTGAAACCCTTCCGCTCGTTGTCTTCTTCGTGGTTCAAGCTTCCGGTCGAACCGTGTTCTTCGGGATCTTGATAACGTTTATTAAGGCAAGTATACATTTATGATTGTACGTTCGACTTTGAAAGTATGAAATATTGATGGTATGATTATTTTTAGCCACTCCGGACGGGCCTATGGTACTCGAGGGTTTCGTAGCCTGCAGTGCGATTCCATGGTTGATATGAACGAACCGCTTTCTACGGCATTCATATGAAATAATGTTGGCATGTAATGAACGAACCGCTTTGACGGCATTCCTACATGTAACGGCGTATGATATGAACGAACCGTTTCTACGGCATTCACATACGTCTTGAGATTTTAGTTATTAGGAATACTAGTCTTAAATTGATGAATTGACGGATATTGATGAATTGACGGATTACATTTACTTTATTGTCGAGGAGTATTATGTTTCATATTGTTATACTTGCACTAGCTATTCGACGGCTAACCCTTTATGGGGAAATACGTTTCATGTATTTCAGTTCCAGGAGAGCGGACAGATTGCACCGGAGTCGGCATGAAGATGATGGGCAAGTGTGATACCGTGTCTTGTCTCGGTTATTTTCTTGATTCCTCCATTCGGTGTTGTTGTCTTGGAATGGATTTTTAAATACTCGAGTATTGTATTTCGCTTTCCTTGATGTTCGGCTGTGTTGCCGAGGTATTGATTTGTGAAGTGATGTATATGTTTTCGTTGGTTATGGTTTTGAATACCATTTGTATCGTCTTCCTTTCTTTTGTATGTAGACCTTATCGGTCAAGTTTATAGTTCCGCGTATGTTTAGCCTTGTGGGTCCCACGGCGGGCTCACGTGTAATATACCCCGAATAACTTGGGGGTGTTACGAATATGGTATCGAGCTTAGGTTTATGGATACCTAGGCAGCCGGTCTTTTGGGTCGATTGAGTCGGCATTTGCCTGATATCACTACTCTGCCATCATCACAGTGCGACCGGTACTTGTAAGTCCTCTCACTCTTCTTGTATTTTTTCTTAATCGTTTCGTTTATAGCTTGGTATTCTTAGGATTTGGTCACTTCGAGAATGTGCGATTCGGATTATACTTACGCACGGATGTGCCCTTCAGAATGTTGGCTGAAAGTAGGAAGAATCGTGGCTGTGATCACGGACGTGAACTCTTTCTTGAGATTTTGTTAAACTGCTAATTGCGATATTGGTGTGTAACGGTATTATGTTGAGACTTTGTTCAGGAGTCGCATGCTAGTATCACGGGAGATCTTCGACTTCACTGACCTATAAGTATGTTGTTCGGATTATTCGATAATTCTTGGTTATCTTGGTGATTTTGGATTTTCCGTTGAAATGTTGTTTGTACGAGTGATTGTAAGTTTCGAGGACGAAACTTATTTTTAAGGGGGGTAGAGTGTAACACCCCGATTTTTCGGATATATTTTTTTTTTCGTTTATATGTTGGATGTCGTTGATGGATAATTGTTCTTGAGGATGATGTGAACGTATGACAATGTTATTGAATGTGTTTATGTATTCATTGTGCCGTATGATCGTTTGGTATGTCGAGATGTTGGTCGAGAATAGCGAAAAATGGCTAAGTACAGCTACGTTAGCGCACGCTACAAGGTATGCCTAGCGCGCGCTAAGATATATACTTAGCGTACGCTACGGTGCATACTTAGCGCACGCTAAGAGGTTCGGTTACGTACGCTAAGGAGGACCCCTAACATACGTAACGACTTGCTGGGTTAGTTCGGAAGGCGACCGACAGGTAGGCCCAGGTTGATTTTTATATTGATTAGCGCACGCTAACGCATGTTGGTTAGCGCACGCTAACACCAGATCGCTATTAATGGAACCTTAACTTTCGGCGGAGGATGTTGACAAGTGAGTCAACGTCGTGTTACGACGTTATACAAGACGTGTTACGACGTGACACAACCATTTATCTTGTAGCAAGTTAATCGGTATATTACGACGTTGTATGGTATGGGTTACGACGTAATGGATCGCACGGATTGAGACAGTGAGTTGGTTACGACGTTATGGATTTTGGATTACGCACGTTAAAGTTGTTACGTACGTTAAGAAAGGACACCTACGTACGTAATGAGAGTGCAATTTATATATTGAAGTGTTGCCTTTCATTTCTCTCACGATCCTTTGCGATATTTCTCTCCAAAACTCGTCCCTCTTCACTTTTAAGAGTGTTCTAAGCACTTTTAACATGATTGTGAGCTTGGAATCATGGAATTAGAGCTTGGTTATGGAACTATTGTTGATTCTTGAAGTGATTCCTTGTGTTATCCATATTCTATGAGGTTTATGTTGAAGGAAGATAATGATATGCTTTGAATATGTTGATTATGATTATGGAATCATAGAGATCTTGGTGTTCTTGAGGCCATATGATGACTATGATGATTTAATGATTCTTGGAATGGAGTTCAATTATTCTTTCTTCGTGGTTCGTCCATACAAGGTAATCCTCGTATCCCTTTGATAGTGGCTCATTTTTTTCTTTTTGGATTACTACTTGGGAGGGAGTATGTTGGGAATCGTATATTTTGATGTTCGTCTTATTTCAATGAAAATGCATAAATTGACTGTACTTTTATCCACGCGAGAGTATTTTTGAAATGGATTTTGGTATTTTGCCAATGAAATTTTATTTTGTAAAACCGATTCCCTAAATCGAGTTTTTGGCATTTTAGCCTTGATCGCTTTGACGGTATTTGGAAAATGATTTTTAGTATTTGAAAAATATTACCGTCATCGGTCTCTTTGGCATTTTTGAAATGACGTGGAAAATTGTGCTTAGCACGGTAAATCCTTGTGAGAAGGGTTTACGGCGTGTAATATTCCAGGAGGATGCGGGGTGTTACAATTATGGTATCATGTGATAATGTTATACGAGATTTATTGGAATTGTAATAAGAGATTTCGGATGTTGATATGATCATTGAGATCTTCTTCATATAGTGATAAGGGTTTTGTTGCGATTCTTGAGATTGTATGAATGACATGATGAAGAAAATGGTAACATGGAGATATATACCTCGGATATGTTGTTCTGAACGTGATTTCGGATATTTCATGTTCTTGAAGAACTCTTGAATTATACGAGGTGATGAAAAAAATTTTTAGAAGTGTTGATGTTTTGAAAATGAATATGGAATATTCATATCTAGAGCTAAACTATGTGTTGGAAATAATATTCGTATAGGAATACGAATGTGATTATGAGTTTGATGAGACTATTATTCATCTCTGAATTTGGAAGCCCATACGTATGGAGCAAATATTCAAATCGAATGATTGGATTGTTTGATAACCTTTTTAATATGATTATCTATTATTTTGAACCAGTCGGATGATTCGAATTGATGACGGTTATAAGTAAATTTTAACGATGGATTTACGAGAAGGGAACCTTGTCAATTCGTATTTAAGAATTGAGTTTGGAACATTTAGACCCTTATTATTGGTCCGAATTGGTTGCTGATATGATCATCATATTTCGACTCGTATTGTGGACAGGATTTGTAAGTGCCTGAGTTGAATTGTTCAGACTGTGATTAGTCGAGATATGGTAAAACGATTGAGTTCGTGGTTTGGTGGTATTGATATTGGTCGTCATCGAACCGGTTGATTATCAATCCTTCGTTTTACAATAAGGTATGATATTTGATCGTGAATTATGACTGTTGTGTTGCGGTTAAGGTTGAAGGGTTCGTAGAGATTAACTTGGTCGAGATCGAGGGAATTCGTAAGACGAAATCAATCAATTGGTAACAAGATTTGTATTGATATCGAGACAAGTTTTATACTCGGACTAATCAATGAGACTAATGTTATCGTGTAGGCGTACGATTGTGTGTATCATTTTGGGACATGGCCTCTTTATGATTGTATTGATATCAGGGGATTGGTTGACACGACGCCTGGCCGGCAAATTATGCCAAATGTTACTGTTGTTTGTAAAAGGCCGGTTCGAGGCATTGCGATACTTGTTGGTTAAGTCGCTGTCGATTGCCGGTTCGCGGTATCGACGTATCGATTGTGATTGTGATGGATGTTCCATTGAGATATTGTGGTAATCGTCGTCATTGACATCGGTGTTTTTCTATTAATATTATATTAACCGATGAGAGACGTTTGATATATCCTTTTATCATCTCCGTTTCGGTGGTCGGTTTAAGACACCGGGACATCTATTCTATCGTATCATTGTTTATCGATTGACCGTTCTAAGGTAATCGAGGTATTGAATTGGGATTATCGAAGATAATTCCCATCCGTTGTCAAAAATATTCTCATCCGTTGTATCGTTGTTATCGATTGGCCATTCTACGGTAATCGAAGTATTGAATTGGGACTGTCGAGGATAGTTCCCATCCGTTGAATTATTATTGTCGTGTTGGCCGACTCAAGGCAGCACACTATTATTCTTGTGAACTCGGTAATTTTGTGATCGTTGAGGGTTGAGGATTTTCCGAATTGTGGTGTTGTGATTATTGCCGTGTTAATCGGTCCTTAGGGAATTCTAATCCTAGGATGGTTGTTTTGAATATCGTTGGTCGTGTCGATCTTTCATTATTCGTGTGTCATCGTTCACTTGGTGAGTCGTATGATCCGTATTGGATGTTTTATCCCTTGAGTTTCGTTGTCATGTTGTATCGTGGCATATCTGGAATCATGTCTGCGTGCCGATTGGTTATGTGTAAGATTTTTAGCCAGGCACCCGATGGTCATGCGTGGATATTTCCGCATTGGACCGTGCACACGAGACGTAGTTCTTGAGGCTAATTAGGTACATTGTCACACGTATATTCTGGATTCCGTATACGGGGTGGACATGTGCACGGACACATTTCTGATCGGGCGTCTTGTGATGTCCCTCTTGAGCTTTATTGATTGATCGTTCGTAGTCCATGTTGTATTGGATATGTCCGACGATTTGCGATGGTTGTTCATACGCCGAGGTATGTCCGGCGATCGAGTTTGCTTCTTTGAGATCTGTATTGTGATTATTTACAGCTTTGGGCTGTTCGGCTTTCAGGCCATTGTGATGTATCGGTATTTCCGTTGGAGCCTTCGGGCATTGTGAATTCGTATCTTTTTCGGCATTGGTTTGGTTTACCTTCGGGTAATGTATTGTTGTGTTCTATATTGATGATTCGCCGTTTGGGCGTATGTTTCAGTTCTTGTGCATCTCGTTGAGTTTTCCTGGCGAAATATTTCTTCCCCCTACCTGTTTTAAGTTTCGGGACGAAACTTCTTTTAAGGAGGGTAGAATGTAATACCCGTAATTTTGATCCACGAAAATTTTCTACTTTTGGCGGAAGTCTATTTTGACAACTTGCTTGGGACCGTTTCGTCATCCTGAGAAATGATTAATTCTACACTTTTTGTCATCCGAGTTCGTTTCGGTATCGTTTTGTTGAGTTCGGTGTCCTTAATCGACTTTTTCACGTGGGAGTTCGACTTTGTTAGATCACCATTAATTTTTGGTAACTCCAAAAATTCTGAATCTTTGCAATATTATAGAGCATCGAGTTAGCTTCCCAATGGTTCAAACGGTGAGTCAATCGGAGTCCGGACGAGAGAGTTATGGTCGTTTTAACTCACCCGCTCGTTATTGGCCGATCACTGCCGGCCGAACTCGGCCGTGTCGTCCGACACGGCCCGTGCCGTACTCGTCCGGATAAGCCGAAAGTTTCTGTATCAGGACCCGACCGTGTCGTCCGACACGGCCCGTGCCGAACTCTTCCGGATAAGCCAGTAGCGACTACAGACATGCCCGACCGTGTTCCAGGACACGGTCGAGTCATGCCGAGTCGCTGTCGGACGGGTCACTATCGGTAGGCCCCTTCGCGCCGCGACCGTGTCATGCAGGACACGGTCGAGTCCCTGTCGGCCAGCTGTGCAACACGACCGTGCCGATCGGCACGGGCCGTGTCCGGCAGGGCAGTCAACCCCTATAAAAGGCCCTGCAGACGTTTTTCTTGCCATTTTTCACCTTCTTCTTCTCCTCTTCCGCAGTTGGGCGTGTTCTAAGCTTGAAGCCATGTTGTTTAGCAACATATCCATAGAGTTCCTTGGGTTATATCATCAATCATTCGTCCGATAACATCCTTTGATCGAGCGAATCAGGTCAGATTTTCTAGAAATCTAATTTTGGGGATTTTGGGTATTTTGTTCGATTTCGTCCGTTTAATCCGATTTAACTTAGGATTTTGAAGGATTGATGATTATTTAGATGTATTGTATCATTTCCCTTGTTATCCCATGGTTGGATCGTATCGATTCGTTCTTTTGGTCGAGTTCTTGACCGACGCCTTGAAGGTGTCCGGTAAAATGTCATAGAGGGGTTTTCGGGCGTTCTACGATTATTCTTCCTCGTTTGATCGATGATTTATTGAATTTATGTTGTTAGGGTCGAATTCTTGTGAAGAAATCGAGTCGAAACCCTTCCGTTCGTTGTCTTCTTCGTGGTTCAAGCTTCCCGGTCGAACCGTGTTCTTCGGGATCTTCGGTAACGTTTATTAAGGCAAGTATACATTTATGATTGTACGTTCTCGACTTTGAAAATATGAAATATTGATGGTATGATTATTTCTAGCCACTCCGGGACGGGCCTATGGTCCTCTGAGGGTTTCGTAGCCTCTGGTGCGATTCCATGGTTGATATGAACGAACCGTTTCTACGGCATTCATATGAAATAATGTTGGCATGTAATGAACGAACCGTTTTGACGGCATTCCTACATGTAACGGCGTATGATATGAACGAACCGTTTCTACGGCATTCGCATACGTCTTGAGATTTTAGTTATTCCGGAATACTAGTCTTAAATTGATGAATTGACGGATAATGAAGAATTGACGGATAACATATACTTTATTGTCGAGGAGTATTATGTTTCATATTGTTATACTTGCACTAGCTATTCGACGGCTAACCCCTTTATGGGGAAATACGTTTCATGTATTTCGAGTTCCAGAGAGCGGACAGAGGCAGTGCAGGTCGGCATGAAGATGATGGGCAAGTGTGATCGTGTCTTGTCTCGGTTATTTTCTTGGATTCCTCCATTCAGTGTTGTTGTACTGGAATGGATTTTTAAATACTCGAGTATTGTATTTCAGTTTCCTTGATGTTCCGGCCTGTGTTGCCGAGGTATTGATTTGTGAAGTGATGTATATGTTTTCGTTGGTTATGGTTTTGAATACCATTTGTATCGTCTTCCTTTCTTTTGTATGTAGACCTTATCGGTCAAGTTTATAGTTCCGCGTATGTTTAGCCTTGTGGGTCCCATGGCGGGGCTCACGGCGCTGTAATATACCCTGAATAACTTGGGGGTGTTACAGGCAGTACCTCCGAAGCCCCCAGAGAAACGAGCCGAACCGCCTGCCGGAATGTTAGAAGGTTGAGACTTCTGCTGAATTCTGTCATTGTGACCCGAAAAATTACCGACGGATTTCTGTTTTTTACTTTCTCGAGTCGCCTCACTGGCCTTCAATGACATATCATAAGCAAGAGCACTACTCTGATAGTCCTTTATGGTGGTGCAGGTGAATCCAGACATGTAATCACAAATCCTCGGTTTCAATCGCCTTGAGAAGTGGAAATCTTGTCACTCTCCTCCTTAACCTGGGCCTTCACGTAGCCCAATTCCCGGTTGAAATCTGCAATGGCCTGAGAAATTGGAATATCTCGAGGCTGAGCATCATAAAAAGCATGGACCCGCGCCTGACGAACTGGACACGGACAGTATTCAGCTTCCATAAGGTCTCTTAACTCGGCCCATGAAGCATCATGATCCTGAGGCCCGACATCTTCCCACCAATCAGCAGCATCCCCACTGAGAAAATACTGGGCGATTGGGACCTTGCGATCCTCAGGATAATTTGTGGCAACAAAGACCTTGGACATCTCTTTGATCCACCCAACAAAAGAATCGAGCAAGGGAAACTTACGAACACTGGAAGTATCGAGATGCTGGCAGCGTGATGACGATGTGCAAAATAAAACACAACTAGACCCAAATAACCGACAAGCCTAGGTATCCATAAACCTAGTGCTATGATACCATTTTCTGTAACACCCCCAATATATTCAGGGTATATTACAGCGATGTGGACCCCTACGTGGGACCCACCAGGATAACTAATATACACCACTCGTCTAACCATCCCGGTTAGCGAGAATACACACATCACCAAGACGCAAAGATAAATAAAACATCTGGTACAACAGGTAAACCAGACATCATCGGAAATCACATATGAAATTTAGTATACAATCCATCTTACAAATTTAAAACACCTAAGTACTTACGAGCACTATCTATCAGTTTACAAGTTCGAAAAACAAACGTTTAAAAATGGACAACTCGAGTAAAAGGACCGAATTGCACATGTCAACAACCCTGACCAGCATCCTCGAACTACTCCAGTGCCCGATCGTCCGGCTGAACGCAACCTGAAATTCATAACACGAATTTTCCCAAAGGGGTTAGCAATTACGCTAGTACAAGTAATTAAGGCAAACCAATCGCTTACACATTTCATAGTACATGTATCAAGTTGTTCAAAATCAAAAAAAGACATGTCTTTTCCCGAAAAACAAACGGTCAATAATCACAGTCGAAAACTGCCTAGGACCGCGGCTAAACCACTGGTCCCATCCGAGGCCTCTATGGACCCTCCCAGACTGGCCATAGTTAAATTAAAATCACGCACATGCTTCGCCTAGGACCGGGGCTAAACCACTGGTCCCATCCGAGGCCTCTATGGACCCTCCCGGACTGGCTAGCCAACAAGGTCGTGAATCAGTAGCCAAATCACAGATTCCTCCGAGGCCCCGTCGGACCCTCTCGGAGTGAGCAATTCACACACATATACGTTACCATTCCATGTTAAGCATAAGTGTTTCACGAGAATACTTGCCTTGAGAATATTGACGACGAAATGAATGGGAAAATCA
Organism: Orobanche coerulescens; assembly: GCA_033398695.1. Lineage (NCBI taxonomy): Eukaryota > Viridiplantae > Streptophyta > Magnoliopsida > Lamiales > Orobanchaceae > Orobanche > Orobanche coerulescens. Next base: position 201,467,209 of record CM065802.1, read on the forward strand.
ACTACGCTTGCTAGGAACCGATGACCACGAACCTAACGATTCGAAGAATATAATCACGACCAATTCTATACGAGTACGAAAACGTAATACACCCGAAAACCCACCTACAATTCATGTAAATTCGTACAAAAACAACAACGAGGGCGGGTCGCGGCCAAACCCTCCTGATTTCACAAATACCAAGAAATTTACAATGAAGTCGTAGGGAGAACATGAATACCACTAAGATTAATCACATACATCATGGATTAATCAACAATACGGAACGAATCGGACATTAAATTGAAAACCACCAAATTTCCCAAAAATAGGGTTCTAAGAGTTTACCTCGGATCGGAGACGAAGAACAAATGTTGGTGTTGTTAATATACACCAAGAACTCAGGAAAGATGTTAGCTAGATGATTTCCCAGTCGAAATCACCCAAAATCGCCTACAAATTGCCCAAAACGCGGAGGAGGAGAAGGAGGAAGTAAAATGGACGAAACGAGTCAACTCTTGGTTATTTAAACCCAGGCCCCGATAACGTACGGAATCTATTTACAGCTAACGTATGTTAGCCTCTTAACGTACGTAGGCCTTCAAGCTTACTTACGTAATAGATTGGCACAACAATCTGCCCAACCATATGTAGACTATTACGTACGTTATGATAAGAGCCATTACGTATGTAATACTCCAGAAGTCTTAACGTACGTAATGCTCTTCACATAGCATACGTAAGGTACCCCAGTGCCAAACGGGCAGTCTGACGAGTAAGGGTGTGATGAAATCACGAGAAGATCAAAACACGAAACAAAAGCACACTTACAAAGAATTTGAGACAACGAACTTAAACGTTAAAAGAAAACATGTTCCCGACTACCTGAAGGTTCGAAAAACAACGACAAGCATAATTACCCCATAACTTTGGGAAATTATAGAACGGCCCAAAACATCCGTGATACATAATCAAAACTATTAGGGTTGTATATTGTAAAGCATATTTTATGCTTGTATACCTTATTTCCCTGTACATTTAATCACATGTTTTGCATATTTATTCACGTTATGGTTATGCAAATGAAATGTCTAATTATTTTATATTGTTGATAATATGGTGTGTTGGTGTCACACGGAAGATCACATTATCGGTGCCTTATAAAATAATATAATAGTTCACAACCTATATAATTATTAGACAATTTATATGAAAGGTTGTAGTGTATGTTTGAGATTAGTTGGTCTTGACTATTAGCATACATTAACGTATTTACATACGTTGAACTGGATCGAGGTGAGATAATGTCTTCTGTACTGACTCTAAGAAGAGCGTAAATCTCGGATAATTATTATTTCTTAATTCTAAGTATATAATATTTAATTGTGTATTTATAATACTTATTGCTTTGATTTACCATGGGTGAGAGTCAAAATAATCGACTCAATTAGCTTCGTATCTTGGGCAATAATGTTATTTATATGACATTATTATTACTATAAATCGTGTACCGACTCGTGCAAGTTAATGATGTCCCCTTGAGGAGCTCGATAATAATTATTCTATTAAACCCTGTAGGTGGATTTAATTCCGATATAATAATAAGGTTCGGGTGGTACTACCCTTGGATAAGATATTAATTAATTAATGGACATTCAATATCTTAAACACGAAAAATATTATATTTAAATAAGGAGCCCGATTTCATAAATTGGAATTTGGGTTGGAAGTGCAATATTAATTCTTTCGTGGATTGACTTGATATTAGTAGACTCGATATATTAGGAAAGGTCTGAATAAGGAAAGTTGAGGTCTATTAGGAGTCCTTCCTAATCCTCCTTAAGATCTCTAGTAGTAGTCCAAGAGCCTATATATAGGACAATAAGGGGGGGCGATTTTTGTACTCTTTTGCAAGGTTGTGAGATCAAATTTTTCTTCTTTTGTTTAATTGTAGATCTAGACTTGTGTCTTTGATTCTACAATTTAGATAACACATCAAATTTTCTAAGAGTGTTCATGCAATACTAGAAATAAAGAAAAATTGAGTGGCCACATACAAAAAAGGGTTCGACTGATCCATAGAAGTCCAAGCAAGATCTGGTAGTTCGTTGCCCACACAACATCCTGGTTAAGGCGGATCATACTCTAGAAGGTCTAAAGGTAGAAATACAAGGTGATCAAGATGAAAGCAACCACTTCACTTCAAAGGTAATATCCTATGATCTTTTAGATCTAGATTAGGATATCTCAACTCCAACATATTTATTTAATAAATCTAAATAATATTTAAATTGCTTATTAATCTTAGTAATTAATTAATTAGCATGCCTAAATAGATCTTATGCTCGTGGATGCGTAAAACGCATTTATCAAACTTTCCCAAACTTCGCTTCCGCTGCATGTTATATTCTATCAATTGATATTGGAGACGGAATATTAGGTTTTTGCTATTTTAATTAATTTTGGTGATTAATTGATAGCAATTTAAATATTCATGTAATTTGATATTGGTGTATTTTGGTAGATGTGTTCTTGCAGGGAATATGATCCAATTATCATGGTTTATGTGAATGGTTTATTTATTTATTTTTATTATTTATGCAATTGTTGGTTTTGGCCCGGTTTGAGGCATGTAATGGTTTTTCCCGTGAGAAAATCCGCGGGTAGATCTAGGTGTTTTATTCTTTTGTGTAATCTTGTTGTAATTTCGATGTATTTTATTTTGTATAAAATTTTAATCGAATTTGGAAAAGACGGGATCACGAAAAAATAGAGCGAGCAGGATTCTTTGGGCTAGCTGCGCTTGGCGGCAAGCGGCCGGCGAGCCTGCCGAAGACACGATCGCTTTCCGAGCAGCGCCGAGCTCGCCGTAGGGCAGCGGCACTGGTCTGGCAGTTCGTCGTTTCGGGTCAGGTCGTCCAGTTTTGGTCTAATTCGTTTCGCCTTCATTCCTTACATCCGCTGGAGAGTCGGGATTTAGAATTAAATTTTCTTTATGTAATTAATTTGCATTAAAGTGAAATTTTAGTTTTGGAAATCTACAACCCGGCCGGGGATGAGTGACGAGATGCTCGATTCAGTGGGAGAGATCGAGTCGAAGACTTTCTCGGATTCAACTCAAGGAAGAAGACCATGATAATTGGATAATTTAATTATCCATGCTTTATTTTGGTTTTATTGTTTTGATGTATGACATGTATGAATGTATGCGTGATATGTTTTCTGCATGTTAGGACGAGAAAATTAAAAACCATTAGGCTAAAATAACTAAGTGATTAAATTGATTTAATTTTATCAAATTAGCCTCCATAATTAATTTAAATTGTGAAGTAATTAGCATGCGCGTTGACATTAGGGTCTTCCTCCATATCGGATGTGCTAATTATAGGTTCATGAGTTTTAAATTTCAAATGATAACATAAGGTAAATATTATTTTTTATGATTGGACCTCTCCACCTGTAGGACTATTATTTAAAAGATAATATTTTAAAGATGTTAAATTATGGTATTCACTTAGGTGTATTAATTAATAAGCTTCTCATCGAAACTATGTTAATTAATACATGGCCAAGAAGAACCAACTATTAATTTTACTTATCATAACGTAAGTTGACTAGATAGTAAAACTAAAGACATAAAACTCTATTTGAAAAATGTGTTTGTAAACGTCCACACAATCGTGCCTTGCATATGCGGGTTTTTCGAGGTGTTGGTTGCTAGCATATATATTATGTTTTTCGGTTTTTAGATATATTTTGCTATGCATTATGTGATGTATGTTTTTAATTTTTATTTCATATGTCTTTCAATCCACTTGCTGTTATTCTCAAAGAAAATAAACTTGATGGCACTAACTTTTTCGACTGGAAAAAAATCTTGACATTTGTACTAACTGCCGAGGGGCATAAATTTGTGTTAACTGAGGAGAGCCCTCTGGATCCAGAATCCAATGCCACTCCTGGAGAGTTGGATGAATTCCAAAAATGGAAGAAGTCTAATGAGATGGCTCGCTGTTACATTTTGGCTTCACTGACAAATGTATTGCAGCATCAGCATCAGACGATGGGCTCAGCCGTGGAGATGATGAAAAATCTCACCGAGATGTTTGGTCATCAGAACCGGGCAGCTAGGCAAAATGCAATGAGGGTATTGATGACAACCCAAATATCTGAAGGGACCCCAGTAAGGGATCATGTTATGAAAATAATGTCTCATTTGAACGAACTGAGCATACTGGGGCTACTATCAATGTGGAGTCGCATATCGATATTATCTTGGGCAGCATACCAAGAAGCTTTGATCAGTTCCATCTTAACTACAATATGAACCGTATGACATATACTTTGGCGGAACTTCTGACAGATCTTCAATCTACTGAAGGTCTCTTCAAACAAGGTTATCATCAGATTTTTGCGGCAACCAGTGTTACTTCTTCCAAACCCAAATAGGGAAAGAAGAAAAAGCAGGTTGGCCAGAAGCAAGTGGAAACTTTCAAAGTGAAAAGCAAGGCTCCTCACCCCGAGGCGAACAAAAAGCCAAAGAGAAAGTGCTACAAGTGCGGTCAGAAAGGACATTTTAAAGCGGACTGCCCTGCTCTTAAGAAAGGTATGTCTTGTGCACTAGTAGTCAAAACATGTTTGGTAGCTTGTTCTTCCACTTCGTGGATATTTGATTCAGGCTCCACTGATCATGTTTGATTTGACTCGCATGATTTTCTGGTAACCAAGCAGCTTAGTGTGGGTGAGATTACCATCAACTGGGGTGATTATTCCAGGCTTATGGCTATTGCAGTGGGAGTCGTGCAGTTGAATATTAATTATAAATTATTAGTCCTCAATAATGTATTATTAGTAACAGATTTTAGAATGAATTTAATTTATGTTTCTAAATTAAAATCCGATGGTTATTCAGTTTATTTTGATGATGATGCTATTATTAGGAAAAGAAATGGTGAATATATTTGCAAAGGTATTTGTAATGATGGACTATATGTCGTTAATACTGCACAAATTCCCATGCACAAATCATTTAACTCTTTGTCTAAACCTAAAAAGAGAAAAGAACCTTCAAGCACAAACTAAACATATTTGTGGAATTTACGGTTAGGGTATGTAAACCTTGGTAGAATTCAAAGATTGGTAGATGTTGGCTCATTGGATGATCTCCAAGTTGAGTCATTTCCAATTTGCGAATCCTGTTTGGAAGGTAAGATGACCAAAAGGATTTTTAAAACCAAGGGAAACTGTGCTCAAAATGTGTTAGAATTGGTTCATATGGATGTATGTGGTCCAATGAATATCCAGACTAGGGGTGATTTCGAATACTTCATCACATTTATAGATGATTATTAGAGATATGGATACATATATTTGATGCGACGTAAGTCTGAAGCCTTTGACAACTTCAGAGACTTCAAGGCTGAAACGGAGAAGCGTCATGGGAAGAGTATCAAGTCACTATGATCTGATCGTGGTGGCGATCACCTTAGTGGCGAGTTTTTTGATTTCTTGGCGAATGAGGGGATTTCGTCCCAGCTCACTGCGCCGGGAACTCCACAACAAAATGGTGTTGCTGAAAGAAGGATTAGAACTCTTTTAGAAATGGTTATGTCAATGATGAGTTATTCAGATATACCTGTTTCGTTTTGGGGATGCGCCTTAGAAACAGCGGTCTACATTATAAACCTGGTGCCTTCGAAATCAGTTCCAAAAAGACCCACAGAGCTATGGAGTTGGCGAAAGCCTAGTCTAGGACATGTTCGGATTTGGGGTACTCCAGCACATGTGCTGAATAAGGAAGCTGATAAGTTGGCATCTCGTACAGAAGTACGAGTGTTTGTAGGATATCCTAAGGGAACGAAGGGTGGCTTGTTCTATAATCCCTAGGATCAAAAGGTCATTGTTAACACCAATGCTCGATTCCTGGAAGAGAATTATATGATTAGTCACAAGCCCATGAGCGAGATAATTCTGGAAGAGCTTAGGGGCAAGACTCCATTTATACCAATCGTACAAGCACCAACTAACATTGCACCACGTATCAATTCTGAGACTTTTATACCAACTCATGATTTGCCTCATCGTAGTGGGAGGGTTGTTCGTCAACTGGAATGATTCATAGGTGTGGGAAAGTCTTCGGACTCAATCCCAGGCGAAGATGAACCATATCCCTGGACCTACAAGGAGGCAATCCAAGATAAAGATGCTGACTCCTGGCAAGTAGCAATGGAATCAGAAATGGGATTTATGGATCCAAGTCACGTGTGGGAGACAGTGGAGCTACCTAATGGGGTACAAGCCATTGGGAGTAAATGGGTCTACAAGAGAAATAAAGGAGGTGATGGAATGGTTGAAACCTTCAAATCGGGGCTTGTTGCGAAAGGTTACACTCAGAAAGAGAGTATAGATTATGATGAAACCTTTTCGCCGGTAGCCATGTTTAAGTCAATCCGGATTCTTTTAGCTATAGCTGTGCATTTGGATCTGGAGATTTGGCAAATGGATGTCAAAACTGCATTCTTGGATGGGATTCTAGACAAGGAAATCTATATGCGCCAACCAGAGGGATTCATTGCTGAAGGAGACGAGCACTTGATGTGCAAGCTTAAGAGATCCATTTATGGACTTAAGAAAGCATCTAGATCTTGGAACACTCATTTTGACGAGGTTGCCTAGTCATATGGATTCGTCCAATGTCCGAGTGAGAGTTGTGTGTATAGGAAATGCGATGGAACGTATTGGTGTTTCTTGTACTGTATGTAGATAATATCCTTCTGATTGGAAACAACGTGAAGAAATTGTCAGACGTACAGGTATGGCTATCTGAGAAGTTCGATATGAAGGATCTGGGAGAAGCAGTACACATCCTTGGAATCAGGATCTTTCATGATCGGAAGAAAAGGATGTTGTGCTTATCCCAGGCATCCAATACAGTGCTAAAGCAGTTTAGCATGGAGAATCCAGGAAAGGTTTTCTACCTTACAGACATGGAATTCAACTATCTAAGGATATGTGTCCCAAGACACAAAAGGAGATAGATGACATGAAAATGGTCCCTTATGTGTCAGCTGTGGGAAGCCTCATGTATGTTATGCTTTGCACTAGACCAGATATCTGTCATGCTGTAGGCATGGCTGCTAGATATCAGTCAAACCCAAGACCAAGACACTGGATTGCTGTCAAGCACATACTCAAGTACCTAAGAAGGACTAGGGAGTACATGCTTGTATATCAATCAGACGACTTGTTTCCGGTGGGTTACACTGACTCAGATTTTTCATCAGACAAAAAAAGTCCAAGTCTACTTCGGGTTATGTGTTTAGCCTAGAAGGTGGAGCCATTAGTTGGGGGAGTGTGATGCAGAAATGCATCTCGGACTCTACCATGGAATTCGAGTATGTGGCAGCCTCTGAGGCAGCCAAGGAGGCAATGTGGCTCAAGTACTTCCTGCAGGACTTAGATGTGATTCCTGATTTGCCATGGGGTATTACACTTTATTGTGATAATACTGGTGCAGTCGCAAATTCGAGGGAACCATGAGCCCACAAGGCAAGTAAACATATCAACCGCAAGTACCACATCATATGACACTTCGTAAAGGAAGGAGACGTAGTTGTAGCAGGGTTGCATCGGAAGATAATCTTGCTGATTCTTTCACAAAAGGCTTACCTTCAAAAGTTTTTGAAAGGCGTGTGGAAGGAATGGGATTACGGTGTATGGTAGCATTGCTTTGAGTATAAGTGGGAGAAATGAGAGATTATGTAATAGACTAGTATACTTAAAAGCATGCTTTGAGTATAAGTGGGAGATTGTTAGGGTTGTATACTGCAAAGCATACTTTATGCTTGTATACCTTATTTCCCTGTAACTACCTATGAGAATATTAATTACATTTAATCACATATTTTTGCATTTCATTCAGGTTATGATTATGCAAATGAAATGTCTAATTATTTTATATTGTAGATAAATGTGGTGTGTTGGTGTCATACGGAAGATCACATTATCGGTGCCTTATAAAATAATATAATAGTTCACAACCTATATAATTATTAGACAAATTATATGAAAGGTTATAGTGTATGTTTGAGATTAGTTGGTCTTGACTATTAGCATACATTAGCGTATTTACATACGTTGAACTAGATCGAGATGAGATAGTGTCTTCTGTACTGACTGTAAGAAGAGCGTAAATCTCGGATAATTATTATTTCTTAATTCTAAGTATATAATATTTAATTGTGTATTTATAATACTTATTGCTTTGATTTACCATGGGTGAGAGTCAAAATGATCGACTCAATAAGCTTCGTATCTTGGGCAATAATGTTATTTATATGACGGTTATTGTTATTACTAGGAATATTGTCCCGACTCGTGCGGGTTGATGATGTCCCCTTGAGGAGCTCGATAATGATTATTATATTAAATTCTGCAGGTGGATTTAATTCGATATAATAATAAGGTTCGGGCGGTACTACTCTTGGATAAGATATTAATTAATTAAAGCTGTCAGTAGCTTATAATTAATTAATGGACATTTGATATATTAAACACGGGAAATAATATATTTAAATAAGGAGCCCGATTTCGTAAATTGGGATTTGGGTTGGAAGTGCAATATTAATTCTTTAGTAGATTGAATTGATATTAATAGACTCAATATATTAGGAAAGGTCCTAATAAGGAAAGTTGAGGTCTATTAGGAGTCCTTCCCGAATCCTCCTTAAGATCCCTAGTAGTAGTCCAAGAGCCTATATATAGGACAATAAGGGCGGCCGATTTTTGTACTCTTTTGCAATGTTGTGAGATCAAATTTTTCTTCTTGTGTTTAATTGTAGATCTAGACTTGTGTCTTTGATTCCACAATTTAAATAACACATCAAATTTTCTAAGAGTGTTCATGCTGTTGTTGCCCGAAATATTATCCGAAGATATATATTGCTGGAATGGTCGAGCAACAGCAAATTGCGAGAGCACATCCGAGGGAATGAAAAAACACAAGATTTACCGGGTTTGTTAGGCCCGGGCTTGAATGCTCTCGCGAGATGTTATTAATATAAATATTTGGGGATACAACTATTAATGTAAGAATGCGATTACAATGAGTGTAAAAGATCCTATTTATCTAGCTCTTGAGCGAAGCTCTGGTGTTTCGTCTCTGCCGACCGTCTTTCGTGTAAGAGGTGCTGAGAGAGAAGAAAGGCCGACAGATAGCTGTTGCCAAGAGTAAGGAAGCCAAGTTGTGAGTTGAGCTTGTTAAGAAACAGAGAGTTTTCCAAGTGCAGGCAGCCTTCTATTTATAGGAGCTGAGATGCTCTGTTTACTGACGGGCGATCGCCTTTTATGTAATATATTAATGAGCGATCGTCTTTATGTCACATGGGCTGTCTGCCTTAAAGCATGCGGCTGCTGCTGGCATCCAGCTGTGCGGTCCAATGAGGAGCCGGCACGCATCCTGAGTTGCTGTCACGGGCGGTCCCACTGTACACCTTTCGGCGGGTCTGTCGGTAGGTGAGAAGATGTTGACAGGCTGTGGTCAACGATCCATGTCCTGCGGTGCCTTTTCCGGATCTGCATGTGGGACTCTGTCCGAGCTTCGTCCTTCGCCGACTGGACATGCTGGCTTTATGTGGCAGGAGGCGATCGTCATCGGCCGGTCACCAGGGGTCGATCGCCGAGTACCGAGAGAAGATCGCCTTAGATGTCGATCGCTCGGAATCGGGACTTGACCTGGGATCTTCGATCGGCCAATCAGTCCCGGCTGTTAGGCTCTGGCTCGGTCGCCCGGTCTATGAGTAGATCGCCTGTTGAGACGTATAAATCTCGACACAACAATTGCCCCCCAGCTTGCTCCGATGTTGAAGACACGGGGTGAGGTGGTTCTTGATGGCGATCGTGTAGGATGAAGATGGGCGATCCGTCGAGCGGACTTTAGTTTCGGACTTGGGCAATCTAGTCGATTGGCTATATATCTTCGGTCTTGTACCTGCAATAAACAATTTTGCCGATCCCTCTTAGAAACTTGATAGTCTCGTCGTTGAGGAACCATGCACAGTCGCAGAGTTCGATGGACCGACTCCATGACCATGTCTTGTGCGCGAGCGACATTGTCTGTCTTGTGACTCATTTTATTGTGAGGGTCCTCTGTTAGGCTGCGCCTCGCCTTGTATTTAAACGAAGGGCGTGCGGTCTTGGCCTGGAGAAGTCCTTGCGCGGGGCGTCGTCGGATGAATCGACTCCACGTCCGCGGCTTGTTAGCTCTTTTCTACCTCGGATCGTCATGTTAGATGGCAATCCTCGATGGTATACGTTGAGACGGGGGTAGTGACGCGTCGCATTGTCCGGGTTCACCATGCTAGATGATGAACCTTTGAGGGCGGTCGATCGTGTCCACTGATTAGCTTGGAGGGTCCTTCGACTACGCCCGCCTAGTATTTAAACGAAGGGCGATCGATCTCAGCCCAAAGGAACCTTGCATTACCTAAGCAGTCGGTCCCATCGACCACCAGGACCATGGCTGTACTCTTCCACCTCAGATCGTCATGTCAAATGCCGACTTTCGACGGTGTACGTTGTGCGGGGGAGGCGATCTCGTGCCTTAGTCCAACATGTTAGATGATGAACTGTAGGTGGCGAGCGAGTCCTTCAGTTTTGGTGATGTTGCTTGATATCGGCGATCGGACTGGAAGACTGGAGATCGTCGTTCGGGCGCCGATCGCGCTGCTCATAGGCTAAGAAGAAACATTTGCCTGGCCAGAAAGTCTGCGGCTTTAGTGCGGAAGATCGCGTAGGTCGGGGAATGGTCCTTCGTAAGATTCCTGAACATAGGCGAAAGACCATGGAATCCCCCTAGGACCGAGTATAGGGCGATCTCATCGCTTATGGGCACGCCGTTGAGGATGATCTCATCTACTCGGTCGATATAGTCTGTGTCGGACTCTTCGTCCCCCTGCCTGATCTGCATCATGCGATGGGGACCTTCCGGCCGAGCGACATTGGCGGCGAAGTAAGCTGTGAAGCTGTTCGCCAGTTGATCAAAGGAGTTGATGGATCGCGGCGGCAATGAGGCATACCATCTGTGGGCAAGGTCGTCCAGCGTCAGTGGGAACATTCGGCACCTGGTCGCGTCTGATGCCCCACACCCGGTCATATAGATGCGGAACTTGCTCAGGTGAGTCTCGGGGTCCGACCTCCCCTCATACAAAGGTGTTTGCGGAGGAGCGATCTTAAGCTGCACGGGGGCGAGATCGATGTGGACTGCGAGTGGCTCGCCCGGCCCGGCGATCTTGCTCTTGGCGCCTGCCCCAGATTCCAGGAGCGCCTTCATGTCGTCGAGCTGGCATTGCATCGCGGCCATCGCTGTAGCTTGGTCGCTCGTGGTTCGGTTTTCGGAGCGGGAGCCGAGGCGATCATGTACCGATCTCCTGACTCTGCGGTCGCCGACCTCGGTTTCTTGGCGAGGAGGAGCCAGAAAATGGTGGCCTACCTTTTGGGAGTCGGATACGCCGAACTCCTGGTGATGGACTGGAGATCCGTCGTCTCGTGGCTGGGACCAGATTGCCCCGGTCGCCATGACGGGTCGCTGCCTAGGCGGCTGAAAACAGAGGTGCCCCGGCTTGCGAGCGCCTCTTCTTACGAATGGGAGCCTTTTGGCGATCGCTCGGTCAGTAATGCCTTGAACTTCTATTTGTTCAAGCAGCGGATGGCCGAGGGAGTTATAGCGGGCGGTGCGTCGAGAGCTCTCCGTCGCTCCTGTAGGATGGCCAAGGCCTTTTCAATTTGTTCCGCTGTTTGGAACTGATCGAGCGAGAGGCTTGGGCCGTCCCTCGGGGGCGGGATCGAGAGTCTCGCACTGCGGCGGCTACCCTCTGCCATGGGTTGCGGATCGGATTGAGACGGAATGAGGCGTCTGGCGGATCGGTCAGCGGCTTTCTTCGATGCAGAGGCAGAAGTCATGATTCTGAAAGCTTTCTCTAAGGAACAGTGAGTGTTTCATCAGGTATATGCCTCGGAGGACAGTGAGTGTTCTTCGAGACGGTAGGAATAAAAATGAGGGTTAGATCCCCTTCCTCTAGCGCCAATTGTTGTTGCCCAAAATGTTATCCGAAGATAGATATTTCTGGAATGATCGAGCAACAGCAAATTGCGAGAGCACGTCCGAGGGAATGGAAAAAAACACAAGATTTGCCGGGTTTGTTAGGCCCGGGATTGAATGCTCTCGCGAGATGTTATTAATACAAATATTCGGGGATACAAGTATTAATGTAAGAATGCGATTACAATGAGTGTAAAAGATCCTATTTATCTAGTTCTTGAGCGAAGCTCTAGTGTTTCGTCTCTGCCGACCGTCTTTCGTGTAAGAGGTGCTGATAGAGAAGAAAGGCCGAGAGATAGCTGTTGCCAAGAGTAAGGAAGCCAAGTTGTGAGTTGAGCTTGTTAAAAGCAGAGAGTTTTCCAAGTGCAGGCAGCCTTCTATTTATAGGAGATGAGATGCTCTGTTTACTAACGGGCGATCGCCTTTTATGTAATATAATAATGGGCGATCGTCTTTATGTCACATGGGCTGTCTGCCTTAAAGCCTGCGGCTACTGCTGGCATCCAGCTGTGCGGTCCAATGAGGAGCCGGCACGCGTCCTGAGTTGCTGTCACGGGCGGTCCCACTGTACACCTTTCGACGGGTCTGTCGGTAGGTGAGAAGATGCTGACAGGCTGTGGTCAACGATCCATGTCCTGCGGCGCCTTTTCCGGATCTGCATGTGGGACTCTGTCCGAGCTTCGTCCTTCGCCGACTGGACATGTTGGCTTTGCGTGGCAGGAGGCGATCGTCATCGGTCGGTCACCAGGGGTCGATCGCCGAGTACCGAGAGACAATCGCCTTAGATGTCGATCGCTCGGCATCGGGACCTGACCTGGGATCTTCGATCGGCCAATCAGCCCCGGCTGTTAGGCTCTGGGTCGGTCGCCCGATCTATGAAGCGATCGCCTGTTGAGACGTATAAATCTCGACACAACACATGCAATACTAGAAAATACAGAAAAATCGAGTAACCACATACAAAAAGGGTTCAGACGATCCATAGAAGTCCAAGCAAGTTCCGGTAGTTCGTTGCCCACATAACGTCCGGGTAAAGGCGGATCATACTCTAGAAGGTCTAAAGGTAGAAATACAAGGTGATCAAGACGAAAGCAACCACTTCACTTCAAAGGTAATATCCTATGATCTTTTAGATCTAGATTAGGATATCTCAACTCCAACATATTTATTTAATAAATTTAAATAATATTTATATTGCTTATTAATCTTAGTAATTAATTAATTAGCATGCCTAAATAGATCTTATTCTCGTGGATGCGTAAAACCCGTTTATCAAACTTTCCCAAACTTCGCTTCTGCTGTGTTTTATATTGTTGGAATATTTTATTCTAAATATTCATTATCGAGTTTTGATGATTAAGTTGTTAAACAAAGAAAACAACAAAGAAGCGAAACAAAAAAACGAAGAAGTCGAAGATGCAATAAGTCGCACAATCCTGATGAAAGTTACATGATCAGACAAGAAGAAATGTCACCTGATCAGCTTAAGTAACATAACGCAAAGCAGATAACGTACGTAATGTGAAAGCTGTCTGATGTCTCACCGAAGTTACCAGATGGTATTAACACATGTGAAGTTACAAGCATAACGCACGCTATCGAAGGATCATAACATACGTAACACAAAGATGTTAACGTACATATTGAAGGATTTCAGAATTTAAACAAGAAGCCATTGATGATGACGTCATGGCATAGGTCAGCCTGCAACGGATAATTTGACTGAAGATAACGCACGTAGGGGGGAGAAGCTTAACATACGTAAAGGTCAAGGCAGAAGCTACTGGACTGATTTGCACTATACTTAACGTATGTAACAAAATGGTGTTAACGTACATAATACAACTAACGTACGTAATGGATGGACAATAACGTACGTAAATGAATCAGAAAGAGCTAACGCTAGTTGAGGCTTTGGAGCCTATAAATACCACTTCCTATGGTATTGAACCTACAACGACTTCAAGCAATCGAGACATTGATATGATATTGCTATACATTCTATCGTTGTTATATTTGAGCTTATATTGATAAGAGTTTGAGTGTGTTACACGAAAACTCATACACGAGAGGAAAAAGAAAGGATAAGATTAGATTCGGTGTTATTAGGATCAGTGATCCGGCATTGTTAGAATTGCAATCTATATCCGAGTGAGGTTTGTCTAGTACCCATAGAAAGCTAGTGTAACACCCCAATTCTCATAAGGTACACGCCGTAGAACCTTCACAAGGTCTACCAGGCTAAACACAAGACACACAATTCATAATAGAATCCTATAACACATTAATATTAAGTATGGTCGTGGCCTCAGCCAAAATATTTTGATTCAATTCAAATGAGACATAGAATGAAAAATACATCCAATGCCCATGCAGGGGACTTCGCCGACATCAATAACCAAATATACGTTTGCTCGACTACATCAAACGATAACTGAATAACAGAATGAAAGATAACACCACTCAAGCCTCATCATCATGCTGGGCCATCCTTAGCATGCGTACCCCGTGCTGGCTCCCCGTCTCTCCCGATACCTGAAATTCATAAGACGCATTTCTCCCATTTAAGGGGTTAGCATTCTAATAGCTAGTGCAAGTACACAATTACACTTCATTATATACATATACGATTCGACACAAGCAATCCCATTTTAGAAAAACATTTTCAATCCATATTCAGGAATATCACATTTACATCAAAACAGTATCTCAACATGTTCAACATCACAACTATCCACACTTGGTAACCCGCGGCCGTACCTATTAGTATCGAACCCCAGTGGCCCCGTCGGACCGTCCCCGGATGGGAAACCACATCCGTGGCCGTACCCATTAATATCGGCCCCCAGAGGTCCCGTCGAACCATCCCCTGGTGGAAGAATAACAACACACGCACCCAAGTCCACTTCTGTGGCCATACCCATTAGTATCGACCCCCAGAGTCCACACATGCCATCCCCGGGTGGAAGAACGACAACACATCCATGCAATAACATAATTTACATCATTCGCATCAAAATCGTACACACATAACGGAATGTAATACATGTACTTGCCTTGAATAACACGACGTGAAGGAAATAGTGAAAGGAAGGGTTTCGATCCGACTAATCTTCACAAATCTGTTCCTAACACAATAACGATATACAACCAATCTCAATATGGTGAAAACGTAATAATTCATCCTAGTTCTACCTGATGGGACAATTCTTCAAACACTACGCGGTCGCAAAAGATTCTAATCTATGAACGGTGGAAACCTTGAAGTTTAATCCGAAAAACTAATATGAAAGCAAATGATTACGACTACACAATCGTAACCTAACAACTTATCGAAGCTAAAATGGTTACAAGGGTGAAATCACACCAAAATCCCGGAATCCCCCAAATACTAGGGTTCTAAGAATATACCTTGATTTGAAGGTGGACAACAACTGATTTGACGTTTGAATGATGATATGATGCCCGAGGATACTTTACCAACTAAGTTTTGAGTGAAATTGGACGAGCCCTAAGCTTAGTAATCGCCCCCATCGCGGAAAGAAGAGAAGAAGGATGAAAAATAAGGAAGAAACCTGCTACTAAAAGGGGTGCTGACCTGCGTGCCGCGGCGCGGGCTGAGTGTGCCGCGACCCGCGGCCAAAATCCTCGAGCAGGTGCCCAGGTCGTGCCGCGGCACGACACACAGTGGTCCGTGGTGCGCGGTACAGTCGTGCCAGGCCCGCGTTCTGCAAGGGGTGTGCTGCGGCGCACCCTGTTTGTGCCCAAAAAGTGACGAAAAACGACCCGGAAAGAGAATAAACGTAATAGAACCCAAAACTTGGGAATATTATGGAATAATCCAATCACGATACTCGATCGAAACACTAATAAAAGTTCACAACTCCAAAATAACATGAATTGGAACAACGGGAACCCCAAAACGGCGGTTCCAAGCAATGATTACGAGAGTTGGTCTAAAGTAGCAAGGATAAATCTACTCGAATACTAAAGTTCTCTACTGACGAGTTAAGCATAACAACCGACACATGTTTCCGGCCACCCGAAGGTCGGAATAAACGAGTTTTAACAACAACACTCAAAATAATAAGAATTTACAAAATGACTCAACCATTCGAAAATCTAGATTCAAGTCCTGAACGACAACCCAGGAAGTTGTAACATTTCCAGATTTAATAAAGGAACTCGTAAAAGTAACTAAATGTCAGATTAGGATGATATTTACGAGAGTCGAGCCTCAACGCAGAAAAGTCACATAATAAGTAAAATCACCTAAAGACAACTCCGAAACTCGTCCGGGTGATCGTGAATGCAGAACAAAATGTTTCAGAATTCCCCAACACTTACAAGCGAGTCGTCCGAAAGGTAAAATATACAAAAATGGAATTTACTAAAAATAGAAAGCGCGGATATAACATTCTATCTCCCCCTAAAAATTTGTTTCGTCCCAAAACTTACAAATTAAATAACTCGAGGTATCTCGCCTTCATATTGTCCTCGGTTTCCCATGTTGCTTCCTCAGATCCGTGTCTCGACCACTGCACTTTAACCAAGGGAATGGTTTTATGCCTAAGTTGCTTCACCCGACGCTCCAAAATCTGAATAGGTCTCTCTACAAAGGTAATGTTGGGACCTAACTCAATCTCTCCAAAATAAATAATATGGCTAGAGTCCGGTACATACTTCCGAAGCTGGGACACATGGAACACATTATGCACATGACACAAGGCGGCGGTAACCTAACCGATAGGCAAGCTCTCCAACTCTTTCTAAAATCTCAAATGGTCCAATATATCTCGAGCTAAGTTTACCCTTCCGGTCGAAGCGATAAACTCCCCGAGTTGCCGATACCTTCAGCAAAACATGGTCTCCCATATCAAACTCCAACGGCCGACGATGCATGTCGGCATAAAACTTCTGTCGACTCTGGGCCATTAACAACCTATCACGAATCAAGGCAATCTTCTCTCTGTCTCTACTACCATATCAGGTTCAGTGCCCGACAATTCAGATGCATCATCCCAACATAACGGCGATCTACACCTCCTCCCGTACAATGTCTCAAATGGAGCTATTCTGATCGAAGCGTGCCAACTATTGTTGTACGTGAACTCAATCAACAGCAGGTGTGACTCTCAATCATCTTTCCAATCTAAAGCACAGTGTCACGGGATGGGAGTTTTGCGCAGAAAACCCGTGCGGCACTTAAACAACTAAGCTGAGTCGAGTTGCTAAGTAAGCCTGAGAGTAACGAGAAAAGGGACAATGGCACAAAAGGATTTTATTAGATGAATGCTTTAGTACAAGAGAGCTTTACAATGCTTGATTGCTTGAGGATTTCTGGATGGAGTGAGCAAGTGAGGCTCCTCCTCCTTTTATACCAGCCTAGGAGAGTTCTGGAGTGGAACTCTCTACATAGAACACTCTAGATACTTGTAGTACATTTACATAGGTATTTACATGAGTATTCTACAAAGTGTGTAAGAAGTATATTTCTAGAGTCTTCTACGAATCTATAAACATGTAGAGGTCTTTTGGTCTTTCTTGATCATTCTAGAACCTTCCGGAACCTTCCGACACATAGAGACTCTCGTTAGGGTCATCCGGGTCACTTTCGCCCGACCCGTCACATCCTCCCCCACCTATTTCAGCGACGTCCTCGGCGCGTTCGCCTGTATGAACCTCTTGATGTGATCTTCAAATTGCCAAAGTTCGTCTTCCCGTTCCCATGTGGCTTCGCTATCAGGGAGGTTTTTCAATTTTACCAAGTACTCTGTGCAGGAAGGCACACCTCTCGTCCGAGTAACTCGTTCGGTCACAATATACTCCATCTCCTTGTCGAATGAGATGATTACGGCAGTAGGTGCACGATTCGACTCTTCTCGGTGCGGGTATTCCAAGTCAGCATGGTAGAGTTTCAATTGGCTCGCGTGGAAGACCGGATGTATTTTAAGTCTTGGAGGAGTTGTAACATATACGAGACATTTCCAACACATTTGATTATTGTAAATGGTCCTTCGTACCTTCTCACCAAACCCTTGTGCACCTTGCTTAACGCCTTGAATTGGTTGGTAGAAAGTTTGACCATGACCTGATCGCCTTCCTGGAACTTAATGTCTCTTCTTTTAGGATCAGCCCACTTATTCATCTTCCGGGCGGCCTTATCAAGGTAGGCGCGCGTAATGTCTCTTTCCTCATGCCATTCTCGGGCAATGCGGTGAGCTGCGGGACTTTTCCCTCCATGTGTCGAGGCTACAGCATTTGGGGTTAGTGGCTGAAAACCCGTAATAATTTCGAAGGGAGACTTACCTGTTGCCTCACTTTTCTGCAGATTGTAGGAAAATTGGGCCACATCAAGTAACCTTGGCCAGTCCTTCTGATGGGCGCTCACATAGTGCCTTAGAGACACTCTTGAAGCAATGGGCATGGGCTCCAACAATCCTGCCGGCATATTTTGTTCATTCTTGTCTTGCTGGCACACTAGACAACTCTTCACATAAGCTTCAATTTCGTCCCTCATTTGTGAACAAAAGTATGAGGCCTACACAAGCGCAGTGGTGTGTTCGATTCCTACGTGACCAGCCCACTTAGTGTCATGGCACTCCTTTATAATCTCCTTTCGAAGTTTTCCCCACTTAGGCATAAATATCCGATCGCCAATAGTGCGTACGACACCATCTTCCTCCCAAAATCGCCTTGTCTTGCCCTGCCTTATTTTGTCCAAAAGATCTTTGAGTTGGGCGTCTTGTTGGACTCCTTCCTTAATCCGTGGGATGAGGTCGGACTTCGGCATACTTGAACTCAATGTGGCCAGTTCTGCCTTTCTACTTAGGGCATCCGCAACTACATTAGCTTTCCCCGTCTTGTACTCGAGTCGGTAGTCAAATTCTACCAAGAAGTCTTGCCATCGAGATTGCTTGGGACTTAACTTATTTTGCGTCTGGAAATAACTCGTAGCAACATTATCCGTCATAATGACAAAGTGTGAGCCAAGCAGGTAGTGTCGCCATGTTCGCAGGCAGTGTATGACCACAGTCATTTCTTTTTCTTGCATTGTATACCGTCTTTCCATCTCATTGAGTTTCCGGCTCTCAAAGGCAATAGGGTGTCCATCTTGCATGGGCACTCCTCTAATAGCGAAATCAGAGGCGTTAGTTTGTACCTCGAAAGCTTTTGTGTGATTCAGCAAGGCCAGTACGGGTTCCTTGGACACTGCTTGCTTGAGTTCTTCGAAAGCTTGCTGACACTTGCTGGACCAATGCCATACTTGGTTTTTCTTAAGTAGATCGGTCAGTGGGGCTGCTTTGGCGAGTATCCTCTTATAAAGCGGCAGTAATAGTTCACCAAGCCAAGAAATGATCGAAGTTCGGGTACCTTGGTCGGGGGTTGCCAATCCAGAATCGCCTTCACCTTTGCATTTTCCATCATGATTTTACCTCCTTTAACCTTGTGACCGAGGAATTCAACTTCTTCTCGGGCAAATGAATATTTTTCCTTATTGACATAGAGCTCATTCTCGCATAGTGCTTAGAAGACTTGCTTAAGGTGTTGGAGTATGTTCTTCGAGAGTCGAGATGTACACCATAATATCATCCAAGTAAACAACAACAAATTGATCAAAGAAAGGGTGTAGTACCTTGTTCATGAGGGTGCAAAAGGTTGCAGGTGCGTTTGTGAGACCGAAGGGCATGACAAGGAACTCAAAAGCATCGTAGCGAGTCACACATGTGGTCTTGGCCTCATCTTCTTCAGCAATTCGTACTTGATAGTACCCCGAGCGCAGGTCAAGTTTGGTGAAGTACCGCGCTTTGCCAAGTTGATCGAAGAGATCAGCTATCAATGGTATTGGGTATTTGTTCTTGATAGTGATCCGATTGAGTGCCCGATAGTCTATGCACATTCGAAGGGTGCCATCCTTCTTCTTCTGGAATAGTACGGGTGCACCGTAGGGAGACTTAGAGGGATGTATGTATCCTGTTTCTTGAAGGTACTTGATTTGGCTTCGTAGTTCCGCGAGTTCAGGCGTGCCATGCGGTAAGGAGCAGCAGCTGGAGGTTTGGCACCAGGTTCCAACTCGATGAAATGATCCACCTCTCGCCTAGGTGGAAGTTTCTTAGGCAACTCTTTGGGCATCACATCCTTGTACTCTTCGAGAATGTTTTTCAGGATTTGCAGGTGGTCAGTCCGCGATGAGTTGGGTGCTTCTTCATCATTGAGCTGCCGAATTGTTACCAAGTAGTTAGGGTACTTTCACATCCCCTTCTTGAATTGGATAGCTGAGATCAATTTCTTCTGACATGGGCTCGTTCAATAGGGACCATGCATGCCTTGTCCCCATCGTAGATGGCGAGTGTATTTGTGGCCGGCATAGGAAAGGCTTGGAATCTGTCGAAGAATTCCATGCCTAGAACCATCTTAAAGTCGTCTATGGGGACGACAAAAAAGTCGAGCTTTCTGGACCATGTCCCAAGAGAGAGTGGGACGTCATGAGCAATTCCGACTATAGGCTTGGTAGGTGAGTTTACTTCCTTCATCGCACCTCCGTGATAGACCATATTGAGCCCTAGGCGCTTGGCTTCTTCCTCGGACATGAAGTTATGAGATGCCCCAGTGTCGAGTAATGCACTAACGGTGTGGCCGTTAATAGTGGCGTGAGTAAACATGAGCCCTTTCTTCGGAGTAACGGGCGTCGGGGGTTGTCCCTTAAGAGCGGACATATATTGAATGGAACCCATGCTGTGTCGGGGTTCTTCTAATGGAAGGGCCGAGGTATCATCGGCATTAATCTTTAAATGGGCAGCAAAGGCGTTTAGAGTCTTCTTCTCCGGACAGTCACATATCCAATGATTGCCGTTGCATATGAAGCAAGGGCTTTTGGGCTTTGATTGCTCCTTCCTTCCTGAAAT
Organism: Orobanche coerulescens; assembly: GCA_033398695.1. Taxonomy (NCBI): domain Eukaryota; kingdom Viridiplantae; phylum Streptophyta; class Magnoliopsida; order Lamiales; family Orobanchaceae; genus Orobanche; species Orobanche coerulescens. Next base: position 201,488,191 of record CM065802.1, read on the forward strand.
TTTTTGTTGCCCGATCTTTACACTTGGGGTTCGGTTAGTTTTACCGCCATATCCTTCTTTGCGATTTTCTCCCCCACCTTTGCCATGAATGGGCCCCTTATCTTTACCTTGTCCAGAGTAGTCAGAGAGTGATTCAGCCTTGGCGATAGCTTCGTCAAGGGTCTGAACACTATGTCTATCCAGCTCGGTTTTGGTCCAATTGTTGAGGCCATCGGTGAAATAGAAAGTGCATCTTTATCGGACATTTCAACTTCAAGCATGAGAGTCGTATATTCATTGATATAGTCACGAATCATACCTGTCTGCCTGAGTCTTCGGAGGTGAGCTATCGCATCTCGTTCAGCATTGCTTGGGACAAATTGTTTTCGGAGTTCTCTTTGGAAGTCTGCCCAAGTATTAATGGTGTAGATCCCTTTGCCCATATCGCCATACTTCCGGCGCCACCAGAGTTGTGCGGCACCATGCAGGTAATTTGGTGCGCCACTGACCTTTAGTTCTTCATCTTTCACGCCCATAGCATCAAAGTACCGTTCCATGCCGAGTAAGAAGTTATCGACCACCGTGGCATTCCGAGTGCCATCGTAGGTTTCAGGCTTCGGCACATCCAAGCGGCACGTATCAAAAGCGAACGGGGCGGCGGAATTAAATGATGCAGCTCGCTTGTGTGTCGCCCATTCCGTTCGGACTTCTTCCACTTCTGAGCGAATAGAGCGTGTCTCTTCCTGGACAACGCTACGGAGGTCATGAATCTCCTTCTGGAATTTAATAAGATGCCCACGCAACATATCCAACTGATCCAACATAAGTTTCTTCAGCACACCAACGATGTCGGCATATTCTGTCTCCAGAGTGTCGAACCTGTCATGGACTTGATAAAGGTTCTCCTCCAAGCTAGCCATCTAGGCTTCCAGTGTGGAAATCCTAGGTTCGAAGGCATCGGCAGAGGGTCCTTTGGACTTGCCTTGGACCTTGTTACCCCGTTGTTCCTCACGATCGCGTTGCTGCTCTTGGGTAGCATCAATAGGGACATCCTGAGTGTTGGCCATTATTCTCGTGTGATATGAGTCGGTTGTGTGCAAACCGTGATACCACTTGTCACGGGATGGGAGTTTTGCACAGCAAACCCGTGTGGCACTTAAATAACTAAGCTGAGTCGAGTTGCTAAGTAAGCCTGAGAGTAACGAGAAAAGGGACAATGACACAAAAGGATTTTATTAGATGAATGCTTTAGTACAAGAGAGCTTTACAATGCTTGATTGCTTGAGGATTTCTAGATGGAGTGAGCAAATGAGGCTCCTCCTCCTTTTATACCAGCCTAGGAGAGTTATGGAGTGGAACTCTCTAGATAGAACTGTCTAGATGGAACACTCTAGATACTTGTAGTACATTTACATGGGTATTTACATGAGAATTTACATGAGTATTCTACAAAGTGTGTAAGAAGTATATTTCTAGAGTCTTCTACGAATCTATAAACATGTAGAGATCTCTTGGTCTTTCTTGATCATTCTAGAACTTTCCGGAACCTTCCAACACATCGAGACTCTTGTTAGGGTCATCCGGGTCGCTTTCGCCCGACCCATCACAACAGGCTCTCAACATATCCTCCAGTGTATGAATCGTCCGCTCTGACTGTCCGTCTATCTGAGGGTGGTAGGATGTGCTAACTCTCAACTCAGTTCCCAAAGCTCGATGAACAGCCTGCCAAAAATGTGATACAAACCGCCCATCTCGATCCGAAACAATACTCTTAGGAGTCTCATGCAACCTCACGATCTCCGCAATGAACACTCGTGCTAGTCTCTCCGGTCCCCATGTATCCTTAATACCCAAGAAATGAGAAGATTTGGTTAGTCGATCGACAATAACCCAAATTATGTTCATTCTAGTCCGAGTCCTAGGCATACCAGTAACGTCCGTCTTCAAATTGCTCCAACAGTAGTTACTCCTTAGATCCTTGTACATTTTGCTTGTACCATGATGTATGGAATAAGACGTATCATGAGCTTCTCTCAAGATTTTCTGTCTCAACTCAATGTCATTCGGTACACATAATCTGCCTCGAAACATCAAAATCCCATCATCCTGAATCACAAACCCAGGGGCTTTCCCCTTCTTCACGTCCTCCCTCAACTGGACTAAAAATAGATCATCATACTGTCTCGCCTTGATATCATCAACCAAGGACGAAGTGATTTCTAACGCACATAGCTGACTCTGGACTCTCTGAACCCAAACCTCGATATCCTGACAAATCAAATCCCACTGGATTCTTGTCTGAGGTGTGAGTACTTCTAACATGTAGAGCCATCGGCTTACCCGGATGGTAAAGAATCTCAAGGTCATAATCTTTAATTAACTCCAACCACCTACGCTGTCTCATGTTCAACTCCTTTTGACTGAAGATGTACTTCAGAATCTTGTGATCCGTAAAAATATTACACGGCGACCCATAGACATAATGCCTCCAAATATTTAAAGCGAATGCGACCGCAGCTAACCCCAAATCATGTGTAGGATAATTTGCTTCATAAGGTTTCAACTGGCGATGCGCGTAAGCAATGACTCTATCTCTCTGCATCAAAACACATCCGAGTCCGAGGACCGAAGCATCACTATAAACCAGTAAATCCTCGTTCCCCTAAGGTAAAGCTAAAACTGGTGCAGTAGTTAACCGTCTCTTCAACTCATCAAAGCTATTCTATTTATCTGCGTCCACTCAAACTTCTGAGTCATTTGGAGTAACTGGGTGAGTGGTCTAGCGATCTTAGAAAATCCTTCAACGAATCTACGGTAATAGCCTGCAACTCCCAGAAAACTCCTCACTTCCTTCACATTCTTAGGCGGTTCCCATGCCGTCACTGCCTCTATCTTCTGCGGATCTACCCGAACTCCCTCTGCTGAAATCACATGCCCGAGGAATATCACTCCCTTGAGCCAAAACTCACACTTAGATAACTTCACGTACAACTGTTCATCTCTCAAAATGTCTAACACAATCCGAAGATGTAAAGCGTGCTCCTCCTGACTCCGGGAGTAGATAAGAATGTCGTCGATAAAGACGACTATGAATTTGTCCAGATACTCAATAAAAACTTTGTTCATCAACTGCATGAACACTGTTGGGGCGTTGGTTAGCCCGAAAGGCATAACCACAAACTCGTAATGGCCATATCGCGTCCGAAAAGCAGCTTTCGGTATATCACTATCCAGAATCCTCAACTGGTAATAGCCCGATCATAAATCAATCTTCGAAAATACTGCCGCTCCCTGAAGCTGATCAAACAAGTCATCGATTCGGGGCAAAGGGTACTTGTTTTTTATGGTCAGCTTGTTTAATTCTCGATAGTCGATGCATAGACGAAGCGATCTATCCTTCTTCTTAACAAACAGCACAGACGCACCCCAAGGAGATGTACTCGGTCGAATATACCCTTTATCTAGCAATTCCCCCAACTGTTTCTTCAACTCCAACATCTCCGACGGTGCCATATGATACGGTGCTCGAGAAACAGGAGCCGCATTCGGCTCTAGATCAATAGGAAACTCCACTTCCCTCTGCGGTGGTAATCCCGGCAAGTCATCAGAAATACGTCAGGATACTCATTCACAACTGGAATCGACGACATGTCAATTCCACCATCCCCCGCCTTCAAAGCGTAACACCAGTAGCCTACACAACCCTGGTTCAGAAGTTTTATCTCCTTAAAGGCGCTAATCACATATCCCGATCTACCCGGTTTACAACCTGTAACACCCCCGAGATATTCGGAGTATATTACAACGTCGTGGACCCCTACATGGGACCCACCAGGCTAAAACAAGAAAAACACTACTCAACTAACCATCTCAGTTAGCAAGGACACACATTTAAATAATGCAACACAGAAAGATACGCCCGGAGCAACCGGCATAATAAACAGCAACCAACAATATAGTAATCTGGGTTAATACAAAACAAAGTTCGAAGTGAAAAGCCTAAGTACTCGCGAGTACAATCTATAAGTTTGTAAATATGGGAAACAACCAAATCGAAGTAGACAAAAGAAACAAGAAAACCCAAATGCACATGTCAACGACCCTGGCCAACATCCTCGTACTGTCCCAGCGCCTGCTCGTCCGGCAAAACATAACCTGAAATCCATAACAAGAATTTCCCCAAAACGGGTCCCCAAAGGGGTTAGCAATTACGCTAGTACAAGTAATCAAGGCAAACCATTCGCTTACACGTTTCATAGTACAATGCACCAATTCATTTCAAAAACCAAAACCAAACATGTCTTTTCCGGAAACAAACAGTCAAACAAATTTGCCTAGGACCGGGACGAAGCCACAAATCCCACCTGAGGCCTCTAAGGACCCTCCCAAGCTGGCCATATCATAAAACAAATCACGCACATGCATCGCCTAGGACAGGGACGAAGCCACAAATCCCACCTGAGGCCTATAAGGACCCTCCTGGGCTGGCTAGCTAAACAAAGTCGTGAATCCAGAGTGAAGTCATAGATTCCCCTGAGGCCCCGTCGGACCCTCCCGGGGTGAGCAAATCACACACAATATACATTACCATTTCACGTTAAGCATAAAGGTTTCCAAAAATACTTGCCTTGAGTAATTGACGACGACACAAACAAAAGGAAAATCACCGACGAACACTAGGAACCAAAGGAACCGAACCTAACGATTCGAAGAACACAATCACAACCATCTCTAAACGAATACGGAAATGGAATACACCCGAAAACCCACCTATGATTATATATACGTATAAAAATAGCAACGAGGGCGGACCACAACCGAACCCTCTCGATTTCGCAAAACCATGAAAATATACAATGACTCCGTAGGAAAACTAATGATATCAACAAGATTAATCATATTCATCACGGATTAACCAACAAAATCGAACGAATCGGACGAAATTCCTAAAACCCCCAAATTATCCAAAAGTAGGGTTCTAAGAGAATTACCTTGGATTAGGATAAAAGATTCGTGTTGATGTTGTTATTATACACCAAGAACTCAAGGAAGATGATGGTTGAGATGATTAGAGGAAGAAATTGCCAAGAAAATCGCCTGGAATCGCTAACGCCGCGGAGGGGGAAAGAAATGAGAACAATACGTTCATCAGGGTCAACTCCCTGGTTTATATAGCCAGGGAGTGTTAGTGCGCGCTAACACCCATAACTTAGCGTGCGCTAACGGGACAAAACTCCAGTCCAGGAGTTAATGTCCCAGTCCAGTAACTAGATTACTTGGCCGTTAGCGTGCGCTACCCAAAACGTAGCGTGCGCTAATAACCTCTCGGTAGCGCGCGCTATCGGACATAGCGTGCGTTACCTTGACAACAGCCGAGTCCAGAAACAAACTGCCAGTACACACCTGATCCAGTTAGCGCGCGCTATCGGCCAAACGTAGCGTGCGCTACCTGGGCACCTAACCGAGTCCAGTAGCAAACTGTCCAGTACAGGGCAGTCATGCTAGCGCACGTTACCGGACACCTTAGCGTGCGCTAGTCCCCCGACATTAGCGTGCGCTAGGCAACGTAGCGTACGCTAATCTGTTAGTATAGAGGGATGGAAATAGAACTGCCACTCCCAGGGCTTACTCGCTAGCGTGCGCTACGAAGTAGACGTAGCGTGCGCTACTAAGGGACCTCTAGCGTGCGCTATGCAGAAAAATTAGCTGAGATGTCCTCAAACACCCTTGTATAAGGTGTTCTTTTCGGCGATTTGGGTGAATTTTTCTTACCTTTCGGTTCATCTATTTGACAAAAGAAGTCTTTTTATTATTGCTTCAATGCTTGGAAAACCTCTTAGGATTGACAGTGCCACAGCTGATTTATCTAGAGCTTCTACTCCACGGGTATGTGTTGAAATTAATGTGTCTCAATCCTTATTGCAAGAGGTGAAAATAAATCGTGATGGGAAAACATTATTTCAACTTGTTGAGTATGAGAACATCCCAAAATTTTGCTCAACTTGTAAGCACCTTGGTCATGTTGTGTTGGACTGCAAATCTGTGAAAAAACCTTCTGCATCAGCCCATGCTGGTACCTCTTTGAGCAGACCACCTCATCTGGAGGTTAAGGCTTCAGCCCAACAGCCCTCCAGCCCAGTCCAGGCTATGCAGCAGCCCGCTAGTGCAGTTGTCGATCCCCAGGCCGGACTCCCAAACCTAGGTTTTCCGCCGCCCGTTGACTCTAATTTGGATGAATCGATTTCTTTAGATTCGAAAGGAATTGTTACCTTTAATCCAGGATGCAATAATCCAACGAACAAGCCGGTGAATGTTTCAAAAATTAGGGATGATATCCTTCAATCTTATGATCGGTTTGATGATGTTTCAGAAGTCGAGTCGTTGTGTATCACTATTCAAAATGATGCTCTTTCAACGCCTAACTCTTTTGTTGAGAAGAATTATTACTCGGATGGGGACAACAATTCGGATTCGGCGCCTATTATACCACCCCCAAATAAAAAAGTTAAGAAAAAATCTAAGAATAATACCGCCAACCCAAAGAATGTTGAGGAATGGGTGGAGGACCAGAACCAAATGACGAAACATATTCAAGAGAGACTTTATACACTACAAAAGATCGATCCTTGCTCGTCCGACGATGTTCAAGTGAAGAATCGGAACAAGAATGTTTACTTGAAGGATAAGGAACCTGACTCTGACAAGGATATGGAATTTCAAAAGGTTGTGGGCAAGAAAAAGAAAAAGGAAGATAAAACAAGGAAATAGCTAGCTAGTGCTTCGTTCCCTGTGTTTTTTTTATTTCAGCTATGTAGGGGATTTAGCACCCCCAATTTGCACTAGGTGATTTATAAAATCGTGGTTTTTAAAAAAAAAAAAGTCAAGAACATTATCAATGTAATACTATGATGATTAAACACACTCTCAATCCATCAACACTTCCGATTAACGTTGAACATGTTAAAAGTTTGTGTTTCTTTACATTCTTCATCATCTTTCCAATGATTACGTTAAGCCAAACCAGAAATGAAATAATGACTTTAAGTTTTAAGCCTAATAAGAACATCATCCTAATTTACGTCATCCTAATACACGAGGACCAACGTAATAAAATTCAGTTGTTAATTCTACTGCATCATTATCACCCATAATTGTTATAATCGTCCTAAAAACACTATCAACATATTAATGTAGTGATCAACACCTTCTTGAGTTATCAACACACCCGATTATCTTGAATATATAAAGGTTATACTTGTGTTCTTCATAATCCATTATCATCCCTTAAAAGATTTGTTTAAAACATAATTATATCATTGAGGGTTTTTGAAATCCTAAGGACATCATCAAATTCTTCCGAATGAGTTGTTAAACCTTCTCCAATATATGGCTATAACATCATAGGATCCTACTAGCAATTAAGAACATATTCATAACTCTAATCTCCTGATTTTAACATGATTACCTAAGGGTTCTATATTGAACATGTTATTCCACAACTTCATCAATCATTCAAGGAATGGTTCTAACAATACTATCATGTTCCAAACTAAATTTGTACATAACTTCAATGTTCATCATGATCTACTAGGTTATTCTACTACTAACATCAACAATCATATGAAGCAACAAGAGTAAGATAACCAACCTCAAGAAAGGGATGAAAAATAGCACCAAATCTTCAAAGAACACACTCCTAGCTTCTAGTTACCAAGCTATAATCCAAGTATTGTAGCTCTAATACGAGATTGGAGGGCAAGTATATGATTTAAGGGGGCAGGGAATCGGTTATGAGAGAGGGAGGATGGAATAGAGTCGTGCAGAAATGAAGGGCAACCCATACTTTTATAACCCGAATTCAGCATTACGTACGCTATAGCTAAAATATTAACGTACTTTACAAACATTACATACGTAACCTTATGAGTATTACGTACGTAACCTTATGAGTATTACGTACGTAACAGATTCTCAGATGTTACTGACTCAAAATACACATGTTCTTACGTACGTTGCCAAAATGGATGTACGTAAGGCTCTTGTACATTACGTACGCTAAGGCGGGGTCATTACGTACATAATGGCCGTTGACTAGGCTGTCATGATCGACTCCCGACCACCTACCCACGCTCAGTCCCACCCACCGAAAGGTGAGTTGTTGATAGATACACCGCATTACGTACATTAACATAAGACCGTTACGTACGTAATGCTACGTACATAGCGTATGTAAAGATAACAAGCTAGCGCACGCTAAGGGCAACGACAAGTAAAAATGAAATTCTCCCAATAACATCTAACAATCAACTATAGTATGAACGACAAAGATTTCAATTTAACATAATTCATCAATATACTCATTACAATAAACACATATATGGTGCGACAATGCTCGATTTAAACGAAGAATACAGTAGTAAAGGCGAGGGTATTATAGTAATGATTCCCAGAACACTCCCCTTGTATCGAGCACTAAAACAATAATGGTGCAGAAGATATTGCCTGGGTAAAAAACTATACAATCCAAAACAAAATCCCATGGTAAAATAAAGGCTTGATGAGGAAAATAATTGCAACGCACCAACAAGATAAGTCATGTATATTTCCCCTGATGAATACAGAACACCCCCTCCCCAATGAGTATCTTGAATCATAGGAGTTGGAAACTATCCCAAGAAACATCCCAGTGGGAAAAGTACCGCTTGGTCTAAGTTGAATAGAAGTACAACACATCACTTTATGGATGTTCTCATGGTCACCTTGTTAAAAACCTTACCAAGTAAAAACCCAACGGGAAAAATAAACCTTGGTTTAAGGACAAAAAGAGTGTGACACATTCCAAGTGCAAGTCGAAAATCTAATTATTCAAAGTCTTGACCTTTATGGACTAATTCAACCATACTTTACTCGTTTCAATACACATCATAGACACTGTAATAAACTCTAAAAACTACACACTCATAGATTTTCATTCACAAATAGTATGTAACCTCAATCGGCCTGAGCAGATCATAAAGCTCTATCCAAGTTAACTTGGAAAATTACCGGATATATCCGTGACTCGTCCTACTTTGCAACAAGAGACATATGTCACTCAATATTATAGATACGATCAAATGGTTGATTTTATTGGAAAGTAGACACATATATCTTTCCAATAGTACCAATTTCACCATTTTCTAACAAATGAGCTGTCGTGTAGGTCATATGGGAGTTGACTAATACATTCTAGGCAAATTCAGGTATCAGTTTTCAAGTGTTATCAAGATAGAACAAGCTTCAAGCCTATCGTAAATCACATATATTGCATGAGTACATCCTAGGCCATCATCAATGTTCGAGTCAAACATGAGTACGTAATACCATACATTGATAGAGAGAACTACTCTTAAGACTGTGTCATCACTTAAGTGAGCCAAGTCCTATCATGACTTCAACTAGTCATTGGGAATCATATAGGCATTACTTTATCGTCTCTTAGCGTCCCTTAGATTGCCTTAAATCGATTGCTGAATATGTATCATCAAGTGTCCTCAAGATCCTTTCATTCTTAACTTCGGATTTAGCTGAATCTCTTAGTCAAGAGTACATCACTATAAACCCTTGGTTTTTCATGCAAAAACTTCATATCTCCAAATCAAGTATATACTTTGTGTGTGTGACGGACAATCACTTGTTAACGTGCTCCATGGTTAGGAGCCACTTGATTTGGGTTTGATCCACCACGAGATCATTTATCACTTAACCTAATTCCCCACTAAGATAAGATTTAACCATAAACTGCATGTTAGTTTTTGGGGAACTATCTAACTGATAAGATAGTGGATGCTATAACATCCATTATGACATCACAACTAAATTTTGTGTCACCGTAGTTGATTCCAGTGTGTTCTTGGTGAACCTCGCACCATGAGATGAGTTTAACCCTTTTTCTCACTCGCTTTAACAAAGTATACAGATAGATCTTGTTTTTGGAGTGTTGGCACCACTTCACCAAAGGACTATCACTTTGTTCATACTGGGGTTGTATATGTTTCCATTTTCGGGCAACACTACAATGTTGTATATTTTCAACGAAGTATGGTTCGAATTAAGCTCATGTTCCATATAATCATGAACTGAATTTATTCATAGCTTACTCTTGATGGAATTGGTATTCATTGAGGCGAACCCCAATGATGACTAAAATCCAGAATCACATGAGACGAATGAGTTCATTTGATCAGATGATCAAGTTTCATGTACCAAACTCGCATACATTCTTAGTGAGAGTATTTATCGAACCAAGTGGCATCCCAATACTATGGGATCCATGGCCTAGTAACACCATATACCATAATTCGTGGTGTTACCGTATCACCATTTTTAGATGAGAATGTCCATCACCGGACACAATCCTTGCAAACATGTTTGCAGTATATAGTTAATTTCATCCCGTTAGGGAACTTGTTGAGGCATAGTAGGGACAGACCATGATAATTCGAATTTGTTCTACTCGAACATGATCGCTCGCATCTCTCCCTAATGACGGAAAGACTGGCTCATCAAAGTGACTTACGAGATCATATGTCAAGGTATTGTTTAAGAAGACTATGAGTATAAGTGCATGTCATATTCATCATTTATAACCCATCATAATGCATTGTGGTGATGCACTTTGGCACATGAAAATATGGCGATAAAGGTTCTTCATGTTAACACAATCCAGTTAGCAAAATGCATACTGTTACACTTGTAACTAAGCATTTGAATGATGATAGGTATAGATGAATATGAGGTATTGACCTATGATACATAACCATAGCTACTAGTCTTGAGAATCCAAAAAACCACCACCATGCACCACTAGAATCAAATATAAAGAAATGATTGAACCGATGATACACAATTTGTTTTTTCGTACTTATAGTGCTTTCTTGAAGAGTTCACTCCCTTCACTAGCTTCAAACACCACAAAATTTCGTGAGCATGTATAAAGGGTGTTCGGATTCCAAAATTGTAATACCCGGTTGTGAATTCATTTATTATCATTCAGTAACTGTCACTCAGAATTTTTTTCACTCAGTAATAATCATTCATCATTCATATTCAGTCAACTATGTTCACCATTCGGCGTATTTTGGGATCATCACTGTTTGAGATCGAGCCGAGATTATTGTCATCATCATCATCATGTTTTGATTTTCATTTTGAGAGGTAGCGCACGCTACCCATTGTAGTTAGCGCGCGCTAATGAGGTGCATGTAACGCACGTAATGACTCAGTTTTAGCGCACGCTAGCGCAAGTGAGGCAGACAGTCCAGAAGGTACTGGGCTGATATTGGAAATTCGTAGCGCACGCTACGAGTGGTAAGTAGCGTACGCTAACTATGCTGGTAACGCACGCTAAGACTTCAGAGTAGCGCACGCTAGCGCGCCGCATCGAGAGGACAGTAGGTTCTGGACTCCAGGATTTTGGATACCAACTATCAGGTAGCGCACGCTAACATAAGGTTAACGTACGCTAAGGACAGGCTGTTAGCGCACGCTACCAAAGGTTCTTAGCGCACGCTAACGATTCAGTCAGGGGGTACTGGACTACCCGGTACACGCGTTAGCGCACGCTAACATCAGGAGTTAGCGCGCTAAACCGGGATGATATATAGATGCTTTGGTCCAACTTTCGTCATTTCTTCATTTCTCAATCATTTCGGACGAGCTCGGGCGATTCAGAAAGGTCTTTGCGAGCTACAATCACCTAGCATCATCTTCAACCTTCTAAGTTGGATTAATCATCATCTAAATCAGTTTCATCACTCCAAATCGAGGTAATGATTCTTGGATCTAGAATTTCGGATCTTGGGTGTTTTGCTTTCGATCTCTTCGTGTAAATCGATGTTATGTGGAATATGTTAGATATGGATTATATATCTTGGATACATGTATTTCTACGGATTCATTGGTGTAATTTTCGGAATTTGTGAATAATTGAAGAATTGTTCAAGAACCCTTACGGGTTGACTTTGGAATTTTGGGGGTTTTCGACTAAATGTTGTTGAAATATCGTTCTAAGTATTCCTATTGGATTATTGATAGTATTCATGAGTTTTTGTGGGTTTGAATCATTCATTGGGAGTTGGTTTCGGATGTAATTGAGTTTTGGTTGTAAACAATTGGAGATTGTTTACAACGCGTTTGTGTAAATGCCCCAATGAGTTTCGGGTATTGTTGTATCGACTTTTGAGTTGGTTGTGATTATGCTTGATTCATGTATTAAGAGAATTGTTGGTTTTTGTGTTGTTTAAGGTTGTTCAAGCGGCCGGTAATTTCATTAAGGACGTTGATCGTGGAAGTACCTTCTCGCCTTCGGTTTGAGGCAAGTTTTATACTTGTACTGGTCAATGAGCTAATGTCATCATGTATGTGTATGAATGTGTTGTATCATTCCGAGACTTAGTCTCTTCATGAATTCATTGATATCAAGAGATCGTTCGATACGATACCTTCCGGCAATTTTGCCAAATGTTGATTGTTGTTCGTTAACGGCCGATTCAAGGCATTGTAGTACTCATTATTAATGTCATTGTCGATAGCCGGTTCGCGGTATCGATGTATCGATTGTTGTTAATATAGATGTCAATTTAAGACATCGTTGAGATCATTGTTATTCCTGTTTGGATCGTCATTAAAACTGTACAGGCCGATTAAAGGTATTGGCTTATTCATTTCTCACCTTCGTCGTCGGTAACCGATTAAAGGTGCCGAGGCATCATTCGTATCATTGTCATCGATTGGCCATTCTCAGGCAAATCTAAATGTTCAATCATTCACTGCATCATTGTTATCGATTGACCTTTCTAAGGCAATCGAGGTATTCACTCATTCATCGTGTCATTGTTATCGATTGACCTTTCTAAGGCAATCGAGGTATTCACTCATTCATCGTGTCATTGTTATCGATTGGCGTTCTCGTGCAAATCGAAGTGTTCAATCATTCACTGCATCATTGTTATCGATTGACCTTTCTAAGGCAATCGAGGTATTCACTCATTCATCGTGTCATTGTTATCGATTGACCTTTCTAAGGCAATCGAGGTATTCACTCATTCATAGTGTCATTGTTATCGATTGGCCGCTCTCAGGCAAATCGAAGTGTTCAATCATCCATTGCATCATTGTTGTCGGTTGGCCGTTCTAAGGCAATCGAGGTGTTAATTTGGGACTGTCAAGGACGGTGTCTATCCGTGTGTTACTATCATCGTGTTGGCCGACTCAAGGCGGACACTATCATTCATTGTGATACGGCCCGTGCGTGGCTTCGCCCTAATTGTGATACGGTGGATGCCGTGGCCGCCCTAATTGTGATACGGCCGATGCCGTGGCTTCGGCCCTAATTGTGATACGGTGGATGCCGTGGCTTCGCCCTAAGTGTGATACGGCTGGATGCCGTGGCTTCGGCCCTCATTGTGATACGGCTTCGTGCCGTGGCTTCTCATTAATACTGACTTGGGCTGTTCGACTTCAGTGTTTGTGATATTTGTTAATTTCATTTGAACGGCTTGTAAGCCTTTATTATTGTCTGGTAATTTCATTGGAGCCTTCGGGCATTGTGATTCATAATTAATTCAGTTCTGGTTTGGTTCATGTCTTGTAATTCATTGTGGTATTCGTGATTATGATTCGCCGTCGGGCACTTATGTTCTAACACGTCGAACAGGTATTAATAGTATGCCGTGGGCATAGTATTTCACGAATGCTCGGTTCTTACCTTGGTTTGTGAGCATCTCGTATTACTATTATCATTGTACCGTTTCATTATGCCTTTGGATGCATATCATGTTATACATGTATTTGATGTTCATTATCTGGATGACTGACCCCGTGGGGGCGGAACATGTTTTCATGTTTTAGGTGCTTGCGAGGAGAGAGTTGAGACACAGAGGCATGACGTTGGCAACGAGGCATTCGAGCGATACTAGTCCGAGTTGTTCGTTGTTGGTCGATCGGTTGAGTGTACTCGGCATCGTCGATTGTTGTCATGTTGTATTACCCAACGGATGTTCGTGGATGTTGTTGTATTTCATTTTGGCCATGTAGGCCACTTTTGTCATTGAAATTCCTTATCGGAATATTGTGTCGGACATCATGGTAAGGACTATGATTTTCCCTTGTTGTTCAAATTAATGTATTTTTAGTCATGTTCGCACGGTGGATCTCTGGCGTGGGGTCCACGGCACCGTAATAACTTGATAGGATTTGGGGTGTTACGAAATGGTATCGAGCTTTGGGTTGTGAAATACTCGAGATGTGAGTTATGTGGTCCTACCGACGCGGTAGTAGTGGGATTGTCGAGGTTATGACAATCTAGTCGATCGAGTTTTGTGAGTCGTAATATTAGTGCGACTGCACGAGTCATTCATTCATCGAGTCGTCGTCAGTGAAGACTAGTATCGCGAGACCTCGAAGCTTCGTATGACCTGTGTAAGGACTCGATTCTCTTTATGTTCATACATTCATCATGTCATTAATTGTTCATGCTTTGCTGAAACCTATATGTGATATTAGTGTTATGATTGATTCATGACTAATTGTTTTGGGACACGTGTGGCTTGTGTAAGCATTAAGGATCAACTCATTCATCAGTTAATAATCCTCAATCATCATTCTGATCTTGTCAATCATGTTAATTCATTCATCACTCAGTCAATATCATTACTCAGTTAATTCATCGCCCAGATCATTCATTCATCACTCAGTCAATATCATTACTCAGTTAATTCATCACTCAGTTAATTCATTCATCATTCAGTCAATATCAATACTCAGTTGCTTCGTTCATCACTCAATTAACCTCATCGTTCAGCTAATTCATTCATCACTCAATTAACCTCATCGTTCAGCTAATTCATTCATCACTCAATTAACCTCATCGTTCAGCTAATTCATTCATCACTCAATTAATCTCATTGTTTAGCTAATTCACTCGTCACTCAGTCAATCTCATTGTTCAGTTAATTCATTAATCATTCAGCCCATCTCACGGTTGATTGTTGATCTTGAGGATCGAATTTTCAACCTTGTTAACTTGTTCAAGGTAATCATTTCAGAATTTCATCGTGCAATCATGTTACCTCATTTGATGTTTCATACGGTCTTATCATACTCCGACGTAATGTCGACGATCATTTCATTAAATCATTAATGCATTCATTGTGTTAGAGCATGTATGCTCATTATTGTCACTCGTAACGTAATCATAAAGCTATATACATGCGGAATCTATAAACATCCTGTGACTTTCCTACTTCAGTAAGGATAGAGCATCGGAGGACGCGGGGAAGAGGCGCGGTGCGGGCCGAACCCGGGATCTCGTGTGCATTCCCACACGAAAGCGAGGGATATCATTAATTAATCAAATAACGAGGCTACTCATACATCGTGAGATAATCATTCACCGTCAGGAGTCGTACCCGAGAGGCATCTCACTCGGAAGGTGTTCGGGTTGATCCATTCATATTTATGCAGGGCATGATGGCCCAGATGACTCAGATGACGCGGATAGTGGAGACCATGCAGACCTCGATGGGTTGTGGTCCACCGCAACAGGGATACCAGGTGCCATTTCATGGACAGACTGGAGGAGTGAATCAGATTGTTGGCGATATCTCTCGTCAGATGCCGCCTACTTTTGAGGGTTCGTCGAACAGTGATATTGTTCATTGGCTCGAGCATTTTGATAAACTCTTCGACATGGTTCAGTGTCCGGAGGAGAGTAAAGTGGCAGTAGCGGCTTATTACTTGAGTAAGGGCGCTTATTCGTGGTGGCTTTCTGTGAAACCCATCGATCGTGATTGTATTTGGAGCGAGTTCAAGACTCTCATGTTAGAGAGGTATTATCCGGCTCCACTTTGTGAAGCTAAGTTGTCAGAGGTTTTGAACCCCGAACCCGATGGGTACGAGGGTGTTATTGTCATCGCTGAGAAGTTTCAGGGACTACTTCAGTTTGCTTCGTCAATAATCCGTACTGAGGCGGATAAAATTAAGTATTTTAGCAAGAGGCTAAATCCGCAGTTGAGGATGCAGTTGTTCAACCACAATTGTAATTCACTTAGTGAGTTCATCGGGAAGGCTCTTGGAGCAGAGCTTTTGATCAAGGAGCTTACTCAGAAGCATCCTTCAGTTTCTTCGGGTGAGAGGACTAGAATGCCGGCTCGTTCAGAGGGACATCGGGCTCCGTCATCCAAGGGGTCATTTTCTAGTCGTCTTCGTGCTGGGACAGCATCTTCCTCTCAGGCGACGAGTTCGACTGTTGTTTGCTTTAACTGTGATTCAAGAGTCACGTTAGTACCCGGTGCACGGTGCCGGCTATTGTTTGTTTTTACGTGTGGGAGGCGGGGACACCGGCGAGAAATCTGCAGGGTTCTAGCGCCAAGAAATCTCAAGAGAGCTCGAGGGCCTCGAGAGACTTACTCCGGCCGTGCATCATCCAAGGGACCCTATCAGCCTCGAGGGCGAGGTAAGGACATTCATCACCGGTTTGAACAAGTTAATTCTTGTGCGTTAATAGTATAATCATTCATTTCATTGTCGTTCATTCATTCATATAATTCATTCATCATATATATCAATCATATGGGGACTCATAATTATCGATTAATCATTCAATTCACAAGGAACGGCGGTTCCAATCACTTCAGGGATCTATCACTCATGACGTTATTAATTCACCTTGGTGAGTCATTCCAAATCCTTGTCGGATTTGTAGTCATTTATCATCCATCATTCATTTTTGTCACTTTCATTCTCGTGACCTTCTGAGATCATAGTTAGTGGCGAGTTCATCGTCGGATATACCTTAAATCGTTGAGATAGAGGAAATCGATGATATGGAAGGATATCGATGTTGGGTACATTTGAGATGTAACCTTGTTTTTGGATAGTGTGTTAATCTATCGGTAATAATGTATCGTATTTGTGGATCATTTATTGTTGATCTATCTTATTATGATTATATTTGAGAATCTTGAGATTTGGATCATTTGTTGGGAGTTCATACCTCCGGCTTTGTGCTCGAGATTTCGTGATAATTTGAGAAATCGTTCACTGTGTTTCGAGACGTCAAGTCTTGGGGACTTGGGCTTGCGGTTGATTTGGTCCCGAGGACTATTTGGGCGTTATTGTTTTCAGATCGTGATGGATAGTTCATATCCCGAGTTGTTTACCCTCAGTTTCGAGGACGAAACTCTTTTTAAGGGGGGGAGTATGTAATACCCGGTTGTGAATTCATTTATTATCATTCAGTAACTGTCACTCATAATTTTTTTTCACTCAGTAATAATCATTCATCATTCATATTCAGTCAACTATGTTCACCATTCAGCATATTTTGGGATCATCACTGTTTGAGATCGAGCCGAGATTATTGTCATCATCATCATCATGTTTTGATTTTCATTTTGAGAGGTAGCGCACGCTACCCATTGTAGTTAGCGCGCGCTAATGAGGTGCATGTAACGCACGTAATGACTCAGTTTTAGCGCACGCTAGCGCAAGTGAGGCGCATACCCGTAAGGTCTTGGGCTGATATTGGAAATTCGTAGCGCACGCTACGAGTGGTAAATAGCGACGCTAACTATGCTGGTAACGCACGCTAAGACTTGAGTAGCGCACGCCAGCGTGCTCAGATCGAAGGGCGATAGGTTACGGACTCCGTGATTTTGGATACCAACTATCGGGTAGCGCACGCTAACATAAGGTTAACGTACGCTAAGGACGGTGTTAGCGCACGCTACCAAAGGTTCTTAGCGCACGCTAACGATTGATCGAAGTCTTGGACTACCGGTACACGCGTTAGCGCACGCTAACATCAGGAGTTAGCGCGCGCTAAACTGGGACAGTATATATAGGACAGTTTGGTCCAACTTTCGTCATTTCTTCATTTCTCAATCATTTCGGACGAGCTCGGGCGATTCAGAAAGGTCTTTGCGAGCTACAATCACCTAGCATCATCTTCAACCTTCTAAGTTGGATTAATCATCATCTAAATCAGTTTCATCACTCCAAATCGAGGTAATGATTCTTGGATCTAGAATTTCGGATCTTGGGTGTTTTGCTTTCGATCTCTTCGTGTAAATCGATGTTATGTGGAATATGTTAGATATGGATTATATATCTTGGATACATGTATTTCTACGGATTCATTGGTGTAATTTTCGGAATTTGTGAATAATTGAAGAATTGTTCAAGAACCCTTATGGGTTGACTTTGGAATTTTGGGGGTTTTCGACTAAATGTTGTTGAAATATCGTTCTAAGTATTCCTATTGGATTATTGATAGTATTCATGAGTGTTTGTGGGTTTGAATCATTCATTGGGAGTTGGTTTCGGATGTAATTGAGTTTTGGTTGTAAACAATTGGAGATTGTTTACAACGCGTTTGTGTAAATGCCCCAATGAGTTTCGGGTATTGTTGTATCGACTTTTGAGTTGGTTGTGATTATGCTTGATTCATGTATTAAGAGAATTGTTGGTTTTTGTGTTGTTTAAGGTTGTTCAAGCGGGTAATTTCATTAAGGACGTTGATCGTGGAAATACCTTCTCGCCTTCGGTTTGAGGCAAGTTTTATACTTGTACTGGTCAATGAGCTAATGTCATCATGTATGTGTATGAATGTGTTGTATCATTCCGAGACTTAGTCTCTTCATGAATTCATTGATATCAAGAGATCGTTCGATACGATACCTTCCGGCAATTTTGCCAAATGTTGATTGTTGTTCGTTAACGGCCGATTCAAGGCATTGTAGTACTCATTATTAATGTCATTGTCGATAGCCGGTTCGCGGTATCGATGTATCGATTGTTGTTAATATAGATGTCAATTTAAGACATCGTTGAGATCATTGTTATTCCTGTTTGGATCGTCATTAAAACTGTACAGGCCGATTAAAGGTATTGGCTTATTCATTTCTCACCTTCGTCGTCGGTAACCGATTAAAGGTGCTGAGGCATCATTCGTATCATTGTCATCGATTGGCCGTTCTCAGGCAAATCTAAATGTTCAATCATTCACTGCATCATTGTTATCGATTGACCTTTCTAAGGCAATCGAGGTATTCACTCATTCATCGTGTCATTGTTATCGATTGACCTTTCTAAGGCAATCGAGGTATTCACTCATTCATCGTGTCATTGTTATCGATTGGCCGTTCTCAGGCAAATCGAAGTGTTCAATCATTCACTGCATCATTGTTATCGATTGACCTTTCTAAGGCAATCGAGGTATTCACTCATTCATCGTGTCATTGTTATCGATTGACCTTTCTAAGGCAATCGAGGTATTCACTCATTCATAGTGTCATTGTTATCGATTGGCCGCTCTCAGGCAAATCAAGTGTTCAATCATCATTGCATCATTGTTGTCGGTTGGCCGTTCTAAGGCAATCGAGGTGTTAATTTGGGACTGTCAAGGACGGTGTCTATCCATGTGTTACTATCATCGTGTTGGCCGACTCAAGGCAGCACACTATCATTCATTGTGATACGGCTTCGTGCCGTGGCCCGCCCTAATTGTGATACGGTGGATGCCGTGGCTTCGCCCTAATTGTGATACGGTGGATGCCGTGGCTTCGCCCTAATTGTGATACTGGTGGATGCCGTGGCTTCGCCCTAAGTGTGATACGGTGGATGCCGTGGCCCGCCCTCATTGTGATACGGCTTCGTGCGTGGCTTGACCCTCATTAATACGGCTTGGTACATTACGACTTCAGTGTTTGTGATATTTGTTAATTTCCATTGAACGGCTTGTAAGCCTTTATTATTGTCTGGTAATTTCATTGGAGCCTTCGGGCATTGTGATTCATAATTAATTCAGTCCTGGTTTGGTTCATGTCTTGTAATTCATTGTGGTATTCTGTGATTATGATTCGCCGTCGGGCACTTATGTTCTAACCTGTCGAACAGGTATTAATAGTATGCCGTGGGCATAGTATTTCACGAATGCTCGATTCTTACCTTGGTTTGTGAGCATCTCGTATTATTATTATCATTGTACCGTTTCATTCTGCCTTTGGATGCATATCATGTTATACATGTATTTGATGTTCATTATCTGGATGACTGACCCCGTGGGGGCGGAACATGTTTTCATGTTTTAGGTGCTTGCGAGGAGAGAGTTGAGACACAGAGGCATGATGTTGGCAACGAGGCATTCGAGCGATACTAGTCCGAGTTGTTCATTGTTGGTCAGTCAGTTGGAGTGTACTCCGGCATCGTCAGTTGTTGTCATGTTGTATTACCCGAACAGATGTTCGTGGATGTTGTTGTATTTCATTTTGGCCATGTAGGCCACTTTTGTCATTGAAATTCCTTATCGGAATATTGTGTCGGACATCATGGTAAGGACTATGATTTTCCCTTGTTGTTCAAATTAATGTATTTTTAGTCATGTTCGCCTGGTGGATCTCCTGGCGTGGGGTCCACGGCACTGTAATAACCCAATAGGATTTGGGGGTGTTACAAAAACCATCAAAATTATAGTCGAAATCCGGTCAAAAAGACATCGAAGTAGCTGTTGAAATGGCCGGTGGTATGTGAAGACTTCATTTGAGTGGTTCACCTCCTTCCAAGTCTCCAAATGGTACCAAAATTTGTGAAAAAAGGTAGCCTTAGATGTTAGGAAGTATTGGTTAAAATTTCATTATAAGACTTGGTCTAAAAGTGGGTGTACCGAATGTTACAATGACTGGTCTGCAAGTTGGACAACCATATACTCAGGTTTCATCAACTTATTAATCATTGTCAAAGGAGCCACATAACATATAAATATTATCATTTGAGTACGACTATTTGTGAACACCACCCAGGCTAACATTGATGATCATGCATGTATAAGGACTTGATGAAAGGAAGTACTCATCGCCATGCTTATGCGAGTCGCTACATTATTTTCTTTAGCATAGGAGGGTGTCTTCTCTTGAATGTGCTAAAAATAGGATTTAATCAATAAACATGGCCTAAGAAGGATCATCATGGGGTCTTTGGCATCACACATGCTTATGAAAGCAAGACACGGATGACATCAATATCATCATAGATCATGGGCCTTGCTCACCAACATACTTTTGTGGTTTTGATCCAGCCAGCTTTTTGTTCAAAGAAAAAATGACATCCATTACAGTTTTGTGGTATATGGATCATCAAACTGTCCAAACTCCAGACTATTAAAGCCTAAATATATAAATGTCCTAATAGATATTCTGGTTACAAAAACCGATGTAAGCCGAACCATATTGACTCGTGAATATTCTTTCACGTATCCAGTACAAGTTATGCATAAGATCCTATTTCTCACAAATCACAATGAGATTCTATGAGTGATACACTTTGGTATAAATTCATCCAGTCATAACATGGTTCAATTATTGCAGAACATATGTGACTAGAAAACAATTTCAACAACTTGAGCATTATACCACTCACTGATTCTAATGATCTAATCATCATAGTCATTATGGTTTTACAACACGAAATCTAAAATATTGTGTTCCTTAGAAATAGCTTAATAAGCACTCAAGTTTGCTTGCAAAACTTACAAACACGAGCATAGCAAACACTCTAACAACATAGATATCTTATACTAGATAAGATCAAATGATCTATCATATCAAATGTATAACATGGCAAGATTATATGCCTAAGGGGAAAAATTATGACACAAGCATGGTGTAAAACTAGCATCCATACGGTCGACCTTCTTATAAGGGTGCGAATTTTGGGCTTCGCAAATAAAAGTGTTTCTCAACATTTGAAAGATGATATTTAAAAATCATATCTTTTATGGCAATTCAGCCGAAGAGAGGTTGAAAAATATGTGCCATAAGACTGCTTGCAAATTCAAGATGGGAACCAAGTTGGTTGGGACAGAAGTTAGCACAATTATTGAAAATAAAATTCCGTGCAGCTTGACCTTTGTTCACTAAGACACTGATAACTCCCTCATTAGAAAGGCTATCAACAAACTGTCAGATGTTCTAGAAACCAGACTTCCGTATATTTTTATCACAGGTTTTGCACCATATGGATTATTAAAATCAGATCACAGTGCTTGTTTTAAATGGCTGCTTCATTATTTCCCAAGTTTAGTGAGAAAACAAGGTTGAAACCATATTCAGTCGCATAAGTTTTGCTGCAAAAACATGGCAATAATAACCAGAAGTATTTTAGACATGTAAAAATATGGAGGTGTGTTCGATTTATGTCAAAACCAATGATTCTTTCGGTAACTCCAACTTGGTAGACTTGCAGAGAAAGTAGGAATGTCAGTACAACAAAGGTTGTTCAAAAACCACTGATTCCTTTGAACTTTCAATGCATAAACAAATACCAAGGAGGGTGCGCCTAGTCTTGATAAAAAATTTAGACAAAATCCACCAAAAGACATCAAACCAACCAAGTAATTCGATTCTCGATTTACATGTATACATCATAATAGCCATATTATGTGGATGCAACACGGTGCATAATAATTACACATTTTGAACCATGAGACATAATGAATATACCATAACCAACTCGTCTTGACCATCCAATTAAATTGACTAAACATAGTCAGATATGTAATCTTACTATTAACTAAGAATATTAAATTTCTTTACTCACAATGGTCCGATATCCAAGTTCCATACTATTGGATTTATACTTTATGTTTCTAAGTAAAGTGCCGACAATAAATATGTTGGAGGCAACTGGGTTCCTTTGCCATACGCTGGAGGGATCATTATACTGTGACTTCATTCATGCTGGATATCGTAGTGTGAACCATTGATATCATGGCCCACATCAATTCGAAATTGAGGGCGTTTGTATGAACATGAGCAATTTTCCCATAATTTTGGTCAAGCCTCGACCGAAATTCATCCTGAATTCTCAGTTGTTTTACACATGTGGCCCAGTCGGGCTGATTTTAGACTACTGCATTCTAGTTACCCGGATTCGCAACCACATCTACTACTCACGTGTTATTTCCCACTCTTTCCATCTCATCTAAAATATTCATTCTTACATTATTTGATTTGGCACTTGTTCTTCGAACAAATGCCTCAACTTCGAGAATGAAGTTTTCCATAGCTACTTGAGATGAGCAAGTTTTCATGCACTACATGAGCCACGTGAAAACACAAAACATAAGTAGTAAAAATAAATTAGAATAAAACTCAATAAAACAAAAAAAAAGTTATCTATAGTAAGACCAGAAGCACTAAATATCAATACTAATAAGAAGAAATTAATCCCCGATGTTGTGTCGAGAATTATACTCTTCGACCGGCGATCGCCTCAGAGATCGAACGACCTCCTCAGAGATCGGGCGACCTAGCCAGAGCCGAGAAGCCGAGGCCGAACTGCCGACTAGAGATCGGGCGACCTAGCCATAGCCGAGCAACCGAGGTAGATCGGCCGACCGAAGGTCCCAGGAGAAGTCCCGGTGCCGAGCGATCGACATCTAAGACGATCGTCTCTTGGTACTTGGCGATCGACTCCTGGTGGCCGACGACCAGACGATCATCTCTCGGCACTTGTCGACCGACCCCTGGTGACCGACCAATAGACGATCATCTCTCGGCACTTGACGATCGACCCTTGATGACCGACTAAAGACGACCGCCTCATGCCGCTCGAAGCCGATGATCACCCAGTCGGCAAAGGCCGAAGCTCAGGACAGACCCCACGTGCACAGCCGAGACAAGATCCGCATTTCACGGATCGTTTACCACAGCCTGTCAGCATCCTTCCACCAACCGACAGGCCCGCCGAAAGGTATCCGTGGGACCGCCCGTGACAGCAACCCCGGACGCGTGCTGGCTCCTCATTGGACCGCACAGCTAGCTGTCGGCCGTAGCCTTGGACTTTAGGCGGACAGCCCATGTGACTTAAAGGCGATCGCCCCATTATTATATTGGCCGAATGGCGATCGCCCGCCAGGAAACAAAGCTCCTCAGCCCTATAAATAGAAGGCTGCCTGCACTTGCCAAGGACCGAACTTTTACTCTCTGAAGTCCATCTGTCCAACAAGCACAACACAACTTGGCTTTCTCCTACTCTTGGCAACAGCTATCTCTCGGTCCATTCTTCTCTCTCAGCCTCTCTCACACAGAAGACGACCGGCCGAGAGCAAGAACACCAAAGCTTCGCTCAAGAGCTGGATTAACAGGATCTTTTTACACTCATTGTACTTAGATTCTCACATTAATACTTGTATCCATGAATATTTGTATTAATAACATCTCGCGAGAGCATTCAAGCCCGGGACTAACAAACCCGGCAAATCTTGTGTTATTTACATCTCCTTGGAAGTGCTCCCGCAACCTTGTTTGTTGTCCGTCCATTCCAGCAGTATTTCATCTTCGGATAAATATTTCGGGCAACAACTATTGGCGCTAGAGGAAGGGGATCTAACCCTCAATTTTATTCATACCGTCTCGAAGAACACTCACTGTTCTCTAGGGCATATACCTGAAGAAACACTCACTGTTCTTCAGAGAAAGCTTTCAGAATCATGTCTTCCACCTCCGCATCGAAGAAAGCCGCTGGCCAGCCCGCCAGACGCCTCGTTCCATCTCAGTCCGAGCCACAGCCGATGGCGGAAGGTAGCCGCCGCGGTCCGAGATGCTCGATCCCGCCCCTGGGCGGCGGCCCAAGTCTCTCACTCGATCAGTTCCAAACCGCGGAACATATCGAGGAGGCCATGGCCGTCCTACAGGAGCGACGGAGTGCTCTCGACGCGCCTCCCGCTATCACCCCCTCGGCCATCTGCCGGAAGACCAAACGGAAGTTCATGGCGTTGCCGACCGAGCGATCGCCAGGAGGCTCCCGTTCGTAGGGAGAGGCGCTCGCCAGCTGGGGCACCTCTGTGTTCGATCGCCTCGGCAGCGACCCGTCTTGGCGACCGGGGCAGTCCGGCCCCAGCCACGAGACGATGGAGTTCGAGTCCGTCACCAGGAGCTCGGCCTATCCAACTCCCAGAAATCCGACCAGCCATCTGGCTCCCCCTCGCCAAATAGCCGAGGTCGGCAGCAGCGGAGTCAGGAGATCGGTACACGATTGCCTCGGCTCCCGCTCCAAGAGCCGATCGACGAGCGACCATGCTACAGCGATGGCCGCAATGCAACGCCAGCTCAACGGCATGAAGGCGCTCCTAGATCGCCGAGCTGAGATCGCCGAGATGAGCAAGATCGCCGAGAGCAAGATCGCTAATTTTTATGATTTACATAATCGTTTTTAGACGAGTCAGGAATGCCAGTAACTACCAGTAAATAAAGAAACATTCATTGCCTTATATTAATGATTTACATAATAACAAGTACAATGCCCCCACTCAACATCCTCTGAGTGGCATTCGAGGACATACTCCCAACAAATAATACACAAATGCACGACAACAACAATACACGAATGCATCACAACATGATCGACACAAAATGACAAAAATGATATATATTTGCCCCAAGTCCTTAGAGAGCAATCTCGATGTCAAAACCATCACCAACCATTATCCTCAATATTCGACGGTCCAAATGTATCCTCGATACCCAACTATACCAATAACAAAAGTAAATCATATACATTATGATTTAAATTCCCAAAATCTGAAAACAACGTACAATCCCAAATCTCCAGTGTTCACAATTATAATCATTGTTGTACGAATTATAAAGGAATGAAATCGAAACCATTCATTAAATATTATAAACTGAGCAAGTAATAACTTGCCTCGATACGATACAACGATGAGGAAGCCATTGCCTTCGTCTACGAGCTCCTCAGCCCCGACCAAAGTAATCTACGAACGTTCTCGAACACGACCGCAAAGCATGGTTCTAATCACCGATCAATAATCTCAACTTATTACAATAATCGATTAACACACATTCGATAATAATCAACAACCGATATAACCAATCAACAAACCCAACGGTTCTACAATACCTCGGTTAAACATAATCTGAACAATCCAACTCAAACCAGCACGAATTCATAGCCATAACACGATATATACACTGTCTGTCCACTTAGCGCACGTTAATCATATACCATAGCGTCCGCTAAGTCACTTCAGTTAGCGTGTGTTGGCCAGTCGGCTAGCGTGCGCTAAACTCATGCAGTTGCATGCATTACAACTACCGCTCAGCACATTGTGATTACGAATACGAATGTAAAGGAAATCATATTCGATGATCAATCACAATCGTTCCGGATTCCAAATTGTTTATCATGATTCGTATTTCATCAAGAACATATGAATTCTACCACTACAATCAACACGACCTAACGAATATTCGATCGCCACATCTAAAAATACCGATAATTCAACATACGATCGTCTTGCTATGTTCTATTCATAAAAAAGTTCTTCAAGAATACCAAGTGATTCGAAACCATGTTGATAGTCATCAAAACAACGTAATTCGATATCCTTTAACATGTAGATAATCATCCAACTCATAATCCAAGTCATGTATCATCATATTCTTCAATATACACTTCTTATAATATTAAGAATCATATCAACACCACTATAATCATCATCATACGAATCAAATACGGATAACAATACCAAGAATCCGAAATCAAGGCGTATAGTTCAACAACATACCTCAAGAACATGAACAACACCATCAAACACATCAAGGATCAACAATATCTTCATATCCAAGCCTCAAATCCATGTTTCCAGAACTACATAGCGTACGTAACATCATTCCAGAACTCATTGTCTTGATTCGTATCTCTCATAACGTACGTAACACTTGTTCTATAGCGTACGTAATATATATGTTGACTTGCTATAGTATATGATCATATTACGTACGTAATATGCTCTGCATGGTGTACGTAATACCTAGCTGACTTATATTTTGGCACGCTAGCCGATACCTAGGCTCCACATGGCAGGTATTGATTCCTCTAACCGATTCCTCTCGTTGCGTACGTAATGCGTTATACATAGCGTACGTAACACTTAGCATACATAATCTCTTATGCTTAACGTATGCTACGCTTGACAAGGTCCTATCTGATCAGCCAACTATATCTCACCTGATGCTTTAACGTACGTAACGACCTAATATTAACATACGTAACCTTTGGGAATTAACGTACTTAAGCTCATATGCTTAACGTACGTTATGGCTTCTATACTTAGCCATTTACACTGATCTTGCTCGTCGTCTCAATATACCGAATACATATACACAACACATTATAACCTCAGATGTAATTGTCGACCAAGTACGACAATTATACCAATACAAATGTCTCAGTCCTTCATTTATTTTATCCATACTGTACAGATTCTACACTGTGCAACATAACTCAGATAAAATAACGTTAAACAACTATAGTAGAAATTCTGGATATTACACACGGGCCATGTCATGGTCGGGGCCCTATCCGCGTCATATGACACGGTCGTGTTTTGCTTGATCCTGTCCTGGTCGTGTCAGCTCTATTGGATCCATTTTGACCCTTTTTTACCCATTTTCTATACGTACATCCATCTTGGGGGTCTGGACATTGTTAGTTTATGCTTGTACTTAGCCTCAAAAGTACCTAAGAATACAACTAAATAAAATCAAGCGTAATCGAGTCCAATAAATTAAAAATAAATCATAAACACTACAATTGCACACATACAGGAATGATAAAGTCCAAAAAAATATTACAAAAATATGTGTAAAATTGACCGTAGACATTTAGCTTTGTCCATATCACTATCAGTATACAAGTTAATATCTGTTCGACTTTGGCCATATCATTATCAATATTTGTTTGTTTGGCTTCGGCCATATTACTAGAAGTACACAAATTAATTTTCTATTTGTCTTCGGCCATATCATTATCATTACACATGTTAATTATCTATTTGTCTTCGGCCATATCATTATAAGTACACATCTTAATTGTCTCTTTGAGTTCGGACATATCATTATATGTGTATAACTTAATTGTTTGTTTGGCTTCGACCATAACATTATCAGTATACATTTTATGTGTCTGTGCGGCTTTAGCCATATCATTAGCATGATACAGCTTAATTGTTTGTTTGGCTTCATCCATATTATAATCAATGTATAGCTTCAGGCTATTTGCCTTCATGCATATCACTGATTCGGATATAGTGCTAAATGTTCGTCATCATTCAGTGATCAAGTATTGATGGAATGATGCGGACATAACGTTTCATGGTTATACGATGTTGACTGTTGCTTCTGAACTTTTCATACTTTTGTTATCCATGTTGTACTGTTATCTAGTGCATATCGTGTTATATATCAGGTTTGATATTCCCAATGATTGACCTCATGGGGGCAAAATGTGTTTTACATGTTTAGGTACGAAGCGAGGAAGGTCTAAGATACAGGGTCATGACGACGACAATGAGGCATTTGAATGATAGTAGTCTTGATTTGTTATCGGGTTCATGTCATTATTCAGCATAGTTGGAGTGATTCCAACTTGTCATTTTATTGTTGTATTTAGATATTCCAGCGAGGCCTACGGGAAGGTCATCATTTGTGTTTTTGGCCATGTAGGACTATCATGTTATCAAACTCCATATAGGAGAGATTTATTGGATATAATAGTATGAGCTCTACTTTTCCTTTTTGTCATTGTTAAATCACTTTCGTAATTTTAGCCTTGTGATTCTTATGTGGGGTCCACGGTACTGTAATAACACAATGAGATTTTGGGGTGTTACAATCAGTTCCTTCCTTCTTATCATCATTGGCTTGTTTCTCCTCCAGCTCTTTTAATGTTTTACTCATTTTTTGCTTTGTGGTCCTATTTAAAAAATAACTAATAAGCTCAGCTTTATCAAGCAGCTGCTTTGTGGTTCTTTTTTTCAACAAATCTTGTCTAATGACTGATTCTACTATGTATAGGTGTTTATAACATAAAATACAATATGTGATGTGGTGATTATACGCCTATAACTGAAAAACCAGCAAATGATGCACCACGATGATTATAAGATATGTCGTGATGACTATATGCTACTACAGAAATTCGCGAAATACTAACAGAATTTACCTATGGATATATTTAGTTGGTGTTTACCAAGGGATTACTGGTTGTTTTCCGATAATTTTTGTTCTTATTTATTTGCAATTAAATAATTTTGATTACTGATTAATGACGGACTTGTAATGGGACTAGGCGAGTAAAAGGATTCGTCGATATTTTGTTGGTAAAGTGGTGCTCAATTTTACCGCCTAAACATAATGACGGTTTTGCCGAGGAAATTTTACCAACCGATAGTTATTCCGTCAGTATTTACCAACATAGTTTTGTCCATCATTATTTACCGAGGATAGTTCTTTCGTTAGGGTGCTTATTCGGTGGGATTTTTTGGGCTGGTTTGAAGAATTAGAGTTTAAGGGATGCTATAGTCAGTTTTTATCTCTTTCAATGAAAATATTTGTCGGTCCCATCTGCATAATCTTAATGCTCCTATTTGCTCAGCGTTCCATTCATATCTTTATCAAGAGAAAGAAACATGTCTGCAAATACCTGGTAATTATAAGCAAATGAGGCCAAAAACAAGATTTCACATATATGAAAACAATATCATGGCATCACAACCCTTTTCTCAGTTCCAGAAATACAAAGCCAAAATTACATTGAATACATACTAATAATACTTAATGTTTCAAACATATATGCATTGCATTTTGATTGTTATTTAATGGTCATCTCATTTTGGAAAAAGCACTAAGATTGTTTATTACAATATATAATGTGACAGAGCTGAAAGTCTTGATAGGAAACAACATTCACAACATGTATAATGTACAACATTAAATCAAATGAGGTGATTTATTGGCTAAAGGGCTGACATCCCCTTGAGTTGAATGATGAAGCAAATTCAATAAAGTCAAAACGAAATTATGCAAAATTTCAATGTAATCCTTATTAACTAGTAATATGACCATCCAAAGCCAACACTCCTAGAGTTCGCTAGTAAGTTTCCAATCTTTTAGGCTATTAAGGAATTTGATTTAACATAAGTACTACTAATTGTAATATGTATTTCATGCATGTGCGCTAACACCTTAGAATCATTTGGAGTTTAATATCAATTTAGTTGTAATATGTACTTATAATTTCATACTAAATTCTGAATTCACGAATTTTGGACAGCTTGAGAATGTATTGTGTTATGTGGTGGTGTTATTATACTTATTATTTTATGTACGTGTTTGTTTTGGCTTATATCTTCCTTTTGTTCTCGGGTGCACTGCAATATGTGTACTTTGAGAACTAAGGAGAGACGTTGTCGAAACTTTCACAACCATAAGGAGAGACGTTGTCTAAACAACATATTCCTGGATGGGATAGGATCCTTATCAAAAATAGGGAGGAGAAGTTGACAGAAATCCATACATTCAACTTTCGTTCTCATAATTTGCCTTCTTCTAACATGAATTTGATTTTCCACTATATGTTGTTATCGTGTACTTTATTCAGGATATATTCAAAATGAGCTCTGATAGTAGTTGGATGTATAGACGTACGGAAGATGGTTACTTAACCTCTCAATTTGTTGAGGGATTGAGGGTTTCATAAAATTTGCTACTTCACATCAGAAAAGGATGGATGGGGCAAAAATTAGGTGTCTTTGTACTCTTGTAAAATGCCGTAGGTTTTTCGATGTCGATACGATTAGGTATCATTTTTTTAGAAATTGATTTATACAGGACTATTGTATTTGGACTTCTCATGGAGAAACCTGTAATATCCGGCTGTAATTTTTCATTTTTATATTGTTGTATTGTATCTATTCAATTGGACTTGTACAAGTATTGTTGTATTATATTTGGATTTTTACAATGTTTATTATACTGAGATATTTCGGGATCGAAGTATTCATATTTGGCATTCGTATTGTTTTATCTCTTGAACGTTGCATGGTGAGTTGTGAATTTGGCTAAGTGTATTAGACCTAACATATGCTACATACAGTAGCTCGCATACGCTATCACAAAGAGGGTTACTTACACTACGCCGTGCGGGTTACATATGTAACCAAGGGAATCAGATGGCATCCAACTTTTGGCGTGTAAGGCCACACATGCTACTCACATGGTTGGAGATTTTGGCTTGATTAGGACAGCCAATTCAACGGGCATTACGCACGCAATATTAATGTGTTAGCGTATGTAATGGAGGAGAGCTAAAGTACGTTATTTATGACAATGTATGAGGTGATTTACGAAGTGAGGCAGTAGTCTCCGGAGGAGGTTTACGTACGTAACACCGAGGTGTTAGCATACATGATGGAGGTTAGTGTACGTTAATTCTGAGAGGTGGCATACGTTTGGGAAAGTGCATATTATAAGGACATGTCTTATCTCTCATTTTTGCACGATCCAACTCTGGGTTTTCTCTCTAGAAATCATCCCCCTGACCTCCTTAGTGATTAAAAGCCTCTTCTAACTTGCTTTGGAGTTTCACATCTTGGATCGGAGCTTGGAAGCTTGAAGATTGTGGTGGATTCTTGAAGAGGTATGTTGTCTACTCTTGTGTTAATGTCGTGATGATGATGATGATATTGTTGACTATTACTTCATGGGTCATTAGATTGTTGGAGGATATCAAGTTTATTGTTGTTTTTTATGAACACGTGATGAGGAATATAATGATTATAACTTGAAGATGAGTATATTCTTGATGTTTAGAAATACTTAGATGTTATAATCATGGTTTGGTAGGATTATGTTAAGATTGTTAGATGATTAATATAGTTTGAAGGTGATTATTGATACCATTGATGTCCTTGGGAGGTTATGACCATTTAATGAAAGATTATGATGAGTTATGAGATAATTATCATAGTGGGACCAAAATGAATAATCCCTTGGTAGGAGATACCTTCAGGAATACTTTATTGACAACACAAGATTCGAGATCTTTCCTATGCTTATCGGTATAAGATTTCTTTCGATCCCGTGCTATATTGATCCTCTCACGAATCTTGTCAACCACACTTACTATTTGTTCAATCATCTCGGTCCTTTCACCTACTTCGTCCCAATATAGTGGTGAGCGACACTTCCTACCGTATAAGGCTCCATACCAATTGTCGAATGGAAATTGTTGTTGTAAACAAATTCCACCAAAGGCAACAGTTGTTCCCAGTTATTGCCCATGTCCAACACACATGCTCGCAACATGTCCTCAAGAATCTGAATCATCCTCTCATACTCACCGTCCATTTGAGGATGATGGGCCTTATTGAAACTCAATTGCATTCCCAAAGCTTCGTGCAAGCTCTTCTAAAAAGGCGAGGTGAAATGAGTATCTCTGTCCGATACTATTGAGACCGTTTCTCCATGCAACTTTATGATCTCCCTGGCGTAGAGTTGAGCATACTGATCCGAAAATTCATCTTCACGGGAATAAAGTGAGCTGACTTTGTGATTATGTCGACGACAATCCAAATAGCACGATTCTCTCTTTTCGTTCGAGGCAAACATACCACAAAGTGCATCATGATATGTTCCCATTTTCTGGAATATGAAGCAATTTAAATAGTCCCAAGCGTTGGTGTTCTGCCTTCACTTGCTGACAGACTATACACCTTCTGACAAATTTTGACCCATCTCTCTTCAAATTTTCCCACCAAAATGTCAATTTAAGGTCTTGTACATCTTTGTACTATCTGGATGTGATGTATATAGAGTATATGTCCCTCTTTCAATATCACCTTTTCCAACTTAGCAATATCGGGCACACAAATCCATCCTCCAAAATACATTGTGCCATCATCAGCCACATTAAAACTATTGTCTTCTCCTGAAAGAGTACGTTCTTTCATCTTGACCAAGAAGTCATCTTGCTCTCGACCTTCCTTGATCCTCTTCCTAAAGGTTGGTCGTAACACCAAACTACCCAATACTGACTCCACCGACTTGGATGGCGTAACTATCTCAAGGTTTATTCTTGCAATTCCTTGACTAGGCTTTTCTCTTTGGTCAGCGTACAAGCTAGGTCTCCCCACGTCTTACGGTTTGGTGAATCGACGACCATGTTTGCTTTACTTGAATGGTAATGAATCGTACGTAGTCTTTAACCAACACTAGCCTTCTAGATTGTCGGATATTTAATTCGTTTTGTGTAAAAAGATATTTAAGACTTATATGGTCTGTATAAATTTCATACTTACCTCGACTTTAAATCACAAATGGTCCCATAACTATATGTCAAAATAGATCCAGTCCCAAATTTAACTTTTGCTCAATTTTAGTCCCAATTTTTCTGAAAATGTCCAATTTACATCCCAAATTCGTCGGAAACTAAACAACGGCGACGTTTCCGATCACGTGAGACACGCGTGCCGGTGGAAACTGGAATTTTCCGGTTTAGTAGATGACATGGCATCCATATGTATTTTTTTAATTTTTTAATTACCCCATCATTAAAAATAAAAAGAAAATACGCACCTGAATGCAAACACAACTTCCCCATCTACACGACTTCCCCATCTACAACTCTCACTCCCCCAAATCCACAGTTCACGACTTCGCAATAAATTTTAGGGTTCTTCGCAAGAAATTTTAGGGTTCTTCACGAATATGTCGCAATCGAGTGAAAGCCCAGGACCAGTCAAATGTCATTGTCGTCGAGCAGCAATTCTTGTGACTTCATGGAAGAATGATAATATTGGTAGAAGATTTCTAGGGTGTGAACGGTATCCGGTAAGAATATGCTTAGTATTGTTTGTTCATCTCAATTCTTTTAAATCTCTTTCTATTGAAGTTGTTTGTTTATATAGAATCATGGATACTATAACTTCTTTCGGTAGATTGACGGTCCGCTATGCGAAAGAGCTAGGCAAATAATTCCCTGATTATTGAAAAGGCTCAATGAACAGAATCATGAGAAAAGGGTGCTATAGTGTAGAATAGATGAGCTTGAAGGATTGAGAGATACAATGCAAAGTGTAATTGATAATTTGGTGGAAGAAAACAGAGTAATCAAGGGTTCGAATGTAATGTTGAGGGAGAAGATAGACCATCCTCAAACTGTCAAGTGCAAGCTGCTCTTGAGCTTTGTGGTAGTGTTGTTTGTATCTTTGGTAGTTAATGCTATATGTAGTTCAAGCATCGATATGGATATGAAGATGATAGCTTAAAATCCTGTGGTGTTTGTATGTTTTTTAGGCAAGATGGTAGCTTGAAGCTCTTCTGTTGGTCATTAATAGTTTTTTAGACAAATGCTCTTTTATCCATTAATAGTTTGTATGTTTGGTTTTATCAGTATGTATCTCTGGGAAGAAGCAATGAAAATTGTTGTGTTAGTTGTGTTTATATTTTTTTATGCTGTCCAAGTCATTTTTTCTGGTGTGTGTGTGTTGCTGATTTTTTTTGGGTGTGAATTGAAACTTTTGTGAATTGAAATCATTTTGGGTGTTGGACAGATAGGTTGCAACATTAGGATGATGTGGTGTTGAGGATGCTGTGCTGATACAAAATTTGCTGCACAAAACTAAAATTCAGGCTTTACAAACTTTGCAAAAAACAGTAAACTTTGCTGCACAAAAAAAAAAAGTAAACTTTGCAAACCATGCAAACCACAACCAAATTTGCAAACTTTGTAAAAGGAGAAACTGACGCAATAAATTCATATAAAAAGCATCCCACGTATGTGCAAGCACTCACAATTGATATCATATGGCAAACCTGGGAAAGCAAAAAACATAGCATATGAGCAAACCTGGCTGTAAATAATATGCTTGGAGTGAAATATGGCAAACCTGGCTGTAAATAATATGCTTGGCCTTTATCCAAGCATACTTGATTTTCACAGAAAGGTCAATTTTTGCAATATAGATGCACTGAACCTAAAGAAACTAAAAATTTATGTTCTAGAAATATATGTTCATCAGATACTAGCTGCAACATCAAGCAGCAGTAGAAGATAAATAAATAAAAAATAATGCCTTAAATTTACAAAAACACCAGCAAATTTTACAATATGCATCAAAAAAGTATGCATCAAACAAAGATGCGCTTGCAATTATGCAAGACAAGACCATCTCCAGCCATTGTAAATACACAGAATTATAACAAAAAAGCATAACAAAAAAGCATCAAACAAAAAAGAACCAGTATGCATCAAACAAAGCTGCACTTGCAATTATGCAAGACAAGACCATCTCCAGCCATTGTAAATACACCGAATTATAACAAAAAAGCATAACAAAAAGCATCAAACAAAAAGAACCAGTATGCATCAAACAAAGCTACACTTGCAATTATGCAAGACAAGACCATCTCCAGCCATTGTAAATACACAGAATTATAACAAAAAAGCATAACAAAAAAGCATCAAACAAAAAGAACCAGTATGCATCAAACAAAGCTGCACTTGCAATTATGCAAGACAAGACCATCTCCAGCCATTGTAAATACACAGAATTATAACAAAAAAGCATAACAAAAAAGTAAAGTTTACTGCAATCCATTGTTTTTCATAACCATACAAACCATTTAGAAGCAACAAAAGAAGCAGAATCCATTGTATGATTTTTCATAACCATACAAACCATTCAAAAGCAACAAAATAAGCAGAATCCATTGTTTTTCCCCTACTAAAGAATACAAAATAAGTAAAATTCATTGTTTTTCTACACAAAATCTGAATTAAAAAATCACTTCATTTCACACTTTTTTCTTCCCCTTCTTATCACCACTACTCTCACACTGAGATGACAAGTCCATAAACTTTTGGCCACCATCAATAACAATTTTCTTCAAAGTCCACAGCCGCACGGTTAATGCCACGAGAGAGAAATGTCCATCTGTAAATGGAGGAGGATCTCTGAACTTAATCCCTGGTAGAGAAGTGGACTTTCCCAGTTGTAGTTATTGGTGCATGGTAGGCCCTTGAACATGTAATATCCGTGTTTTCTATTTTCGGTAATTTCTATTTTTGGTGTATGTTCGTTTCAGACAACTCGCTTAGCACTGTTTGGAATTCTGAATCTATTTTGTTCTTGGAGTTTTTCCGTCTGGTCGAGTTTCGAGGATGTTTTTGCATAATTTCATTTTGAATTATATCTTGCCGCATGTGCGTTCGATTCTCGTAAAACTTGTTCGTTTTCGTTGTTTCTCGATTCGTATAAGTTTGTATGGTTGAGTTGGTCGTGTTGGAACTTTCGGTTTGTTAATCCGACGTTGTATCGCGATTTTTCGGGCACTTGGGCCGTTTTTGTAATTTTCATAAGTTTGGGGAATTTCGCTTTATTTGCTTCGTTTCAAACTCTCTAGTGATCGAGATTATATTCTCTTTCAACGCTCAACTTTGTCATCTTGATTATTAAGTGTTTATGATTCTGGATTCTGGTCTTGCTTCGTTTTTCGGCACTTTTGCGCTGTTGGTAGCAGTGTACTGTGCAGAACTGCTGCCTGAGTAGCGCACGCTACTCGGGATTTACTTGCATGCGCTATCATTGTGTGGTTAGCGTACGCTAACCTGGATTTCATAGCGTGCGCTAACGATTTCATGATGCAGGGCGGTGGGTTCGTACTTGATGCTGGACCGAGCGTCTGCACTAATCGGCGTTAACGCACGCTAATCCCGATCTTAGCGCACGCTAACCATGTTAGCTTGCGTACGCTATGAGGAGGACAGTGGCGGATTACGCCATGCCCGCTAGCGCACGCTAATGCTTGTGCGTAGCGTGCGCTAAGTCTGTTAAATATAAATAGGACAGCAGCAGTCAACTTCGTCATTTTTCCTTCATTTCCTATTCTTCTCGGCTTTGAGCGATTCCAGGCGGGGGTTAGGGCCGATTCCGACTGCATATCATCATTCACTACCACCGTGTATTCCTTGCGTGAATTCTTCAAGTTCCTAATCACTTTCCATCATCCGAATCAAGGTAAATATTCCCAAAACCCTTGTTTTGAGATTTTGGGGGAATTTTGGGGATTTCTTGGGATTTGACTCTTTTAGTCCGAATTATTACTGGGTTATCGCTAGACTTCGATCGTGTACTTGTAATCCTTCATTTTATTGATGATTTGTGGTTTTAAACTCCAAGTTCTCCATTGTTCGTCACTTATAGTCGACGATACCCAAGTTATGTTCGACTAAGGGTTTCAGCGGGTAGAACTAGGATGTATTCCATCATTTGTGTAGTTTTAAGATTGTTGTCCATCGTTATTGTGTTAGGATCGGATTTGTGAAGGTTGTTCGGGCCAAAACCTTTCCGTTCGCCGTTTTCCTTCACGTAGTATTAATCAGGCAAGTACATGTATTACATTCCGTTATGTGCATATGATTTTGATGCGAATGATGCAAATGGTGTTATTGAACGAATGTGATTGTTTCTCTTCCACCTGGGGATGGCGTGTGGCCTCTTGGGGCCGATACTAATGGGTACGGCCATGGATATGGACTGGGGTGCGTGTGTTGATGTTCTTCCACCTGGGGACGGTTCGACGGGACCTCTGGGGGCCGATACTAATGGGTACGGCCGCGGAAGTGGTTTCTCACCTGGGGACGGTCCGACGGGACCTCTGGGGACCGATACTAATGGGTACGGTCGCGAGTTACCAAGC
The DNA here is from genome assembly GCA_033398695.1 of Orobanche coerulescens. Taxonomy (NCBI): domain Eukaryota; kingdom Viridiplantae; phylum Streptophyta; class Magnoliopsida; order Lamiales; family Orobanchaceae; genus Orobanche; species Orobanche coerulescens. Next base: position 201,525,771 of record CM065802.1, read on the forward strand.
GTGTATAATTGTGATGTGGAAAACTTGTTGATATACTATTTTGGCGTTAATGTGATATTCCGGAATATTGATTTTCAAAATGATTTTTCCTAACGATTTATTTGCGTTGAATCGTGTATGTATATAATGTTGTGTAATTATGTACTTGCACTAGCTATTCGAATGCTAACCCCTTAAATGGGGGAAATGCGTCTTATGCATTTAGTCTTGATCGGTCGAGGAGGCGCACGGGATGCGCATGCAAAGGATGGGTTGGCATGATGATGTGGCTCAGTCTGTATTTCTCTGTTTTGCCATTGCATCCATTGAGTCTTGAAGTGGGTATTTATTTTTAAACATGGTTTAAGTCCCCTGCGTGGGCAATAATTTGGTATTTAACTTATGTCTCATGTACTCCGTTAAAATGTTTTGGCCGAGGCCACGGCCTTATTTACTTTTTGGGTGCAACTTTTGGGTTATCATTGTGGTTCATGTGTCACGAGTTAGCCTGGTAGACCTCGCGGGAGTTCTACGGCGTGTAATGTCCCATCTGTGAATGGGGATGTTACAATTATGGTATCAGAGCTTAGGTTTTGAATACCTAGGCTGTCGGTGAAATTTGGGTCTGTCAGTTGCGTCATTAGAGTCAGTCGTTGAGCCTAATATCATCATGCTACCGTCTTTTCGTGCGACCCGTGGCTGTAAGTCTCCTCGAACTCTTATATTTCTGTAATTCGTTTTCTTGCGCTGTTCGGAATCGTGACTTGTGTTACCAACTTTGTGAATTGTGAATCTTTCTGATCTTGTTCTTTTCTTATTTTCCTTCAGTATGTTGAGAGGTCGTGGTAGACCGGCTAGGGACGCGGCCGAGGCCGTGGTCGTGGTCGATAAAGAGGAGGGCTCACTTTCCCGGTCCTCTGCGGACTCGGCCTCTCACTCGGTGTCGTCGGGTAATAATGCCGACGCAGAGCTCTTGTCGTACTTGGCGGTTGGTAGCCCAACTTACTCGAATAGCTCGGGGTGGACGCGAGAATCCGCCCCGACACCGGAGGAGGAGGCTAGTAAGTGGCTTCAGACGGTGACTAAGATGCACCCTCCTCGTTTCTCCAGATCTTGACTCCTCGGTTGGGAGAATTAGCTCTTTCGGTTGTCCAGACCTTTGATGCCGTAGCTTGTCACGAAGACAGAGGAGGTACATATTGCCCAGTACCTCTGGATAAGGAAGGCTGCGGAATGGTGGGAGGCCGTTGCGCCCGAGACCGTCGGGCCACTTGGGATGAGTTCGGGTGCTATGGAAGCAGAATATTGTCCGCCGGATCAAGGCCTTGAGGTGTGGAGTTCTTCACCGCTACACCTCAGGATGTGCCTATTTCTCAGGCCATCATTTCTTACAATCAGCAGTTGGGTTTCGTGAGAGATCAAGTGAGAACGGAGGCTGATAAAATCCGTTACTTCAATATGAGCATGAAGCCGCATATTAGACAGAGTATGGTGCCGCTCATGTGTGCCACTTTGAAGGAATACCAGGATCGTGCTCTGGCGATCGAGATGGCTGTCCCGGAATCAGAGTCGGTTTCGGAAGCTAAGAAGCAGAAGACTATTGGTGGGCTCTCGGCCAGAAAAGGTGGTCAGTTTTCGAGGTCTCGTTCTGCTCCTACACCTGGGAAGAGGCCGTTTCATCAGGCCGGTGGATCTCAGGGTAACCGTTCAGTCCAGTCTGTTGCACCTGGCGGGAGAGTTTGTTTTAATTGCAGTCAGCCCGAGCACGTTGTGAAGGATTGCCCACTTCCGTTAGTTGCTTGCTTTACTTGCGGACAGACCGGGCATCGGGCAGCTCATTGTGAGAGGGCCACCAGGGCCGCTAGATTTACGACTACCACTGCCGATCAGAGGGATCACAGCTCACCAGCTACTCATGTTCCGCAGGGTTCGAGTCGTGGTAGAGGTCGGAGTCAGCCGGATCGCCGCGCAGCGTCGAGTTCGGGCTCAGTCCATCCCCGATTATATCAGATGAGGCGCACGGAGGAGGCAGACATTCTGGTGGCGTCAGGTACCACTCAGATCCTTTCTCATACAGTTTCGGTGCTTTTTGATTGAGTGCGACCCATTCCTTTATAGCTTCGGATTGTGTGAGTCGTATTGGTTTTGTTGCTTGTTTGAGTGTGAACCGTTTGTAGTGGGTACGCCCAGCGGGGATCGTATGGTTGGGGACCGGGAAGTTAGGGATTGCCCAGTGAGGATCGGGAGCCGGGATTGGCCCTCGAATCTCATTGTTATAGATCTTAAGGGTGAGGATTTGATCCTCGGGGACGATTGGTTGGATCGTCATGGTGCTATCATGAACTATCGGACTCGTACCATCACGATAGTTGCCGAGGACGGCACCGAGCATACTCTCGTCGGCTGTAAGCCGGGTAGATCGGGGTGTGATTAGCGCCTTGAAGGCGATGAAACTTTTGAACCAGGGTTGTGTCGGCTACTGGTGTTTCGCTCTGCAGGCGGAAGATGGTGGGGTTGACATATCGTCGATTCCAGTTGTTAGCGAGTATCCCGATGTATTTCCGGATGACTTGCCGGGATTACCACCACATCGAGAGGTGGAGTTTCCTATTGATCTTGAGCCGAATTCGGCCCCTATTTCTCGAGCACCGTACCGTATGGCACCGTCGGAGATACTAGAGTTGAAGAATCAGTTGGGAGAGTTGTTAGATAAAGGGTATATCCGACCGAGCGCATCGCCTTGGGGTGCGCCTGTACTTTTTGTTAAGAAGAAGGATGGATCGCTTCGTTTATGCATCGACTATCGAGAATTAAACAAGCTAACCATCAAAAATAAATACCCTTTGCCCAGGATTGACGATTTGTTTGATCAGCTTCAGGGGGCGACAGTCTTTTCGAAGATTGATTTGCGATCGGGCTACTACCAGTTGAGGATTCAGGACGTCGATATTCCGAAAGTTGCCTTTCGGACGAGATATGGCCATTACGAGTTTGTGGTTATGCCTTTCGGGCTAACCAATGCCCCAACAGTGTTCATGCAGTTGATGAACAAAGTTTTTATTGAGTATCTGGACAAATTCGTAGTCGTTTTTATCGACGATATTCTTATCTATTCACGGAGTCGGGAGGAGCACGCCTTACATCTCCGGATTGTATTAAACACTTTGAGGGCTGAGAAGTTGTACGCGAAGTTCTCTAAGTGTGAGTTTTGGATCGAGGAAGTGACGTTCCTCGGGCATGTGATTTCAGCAGAGGGAGTTCGAGTAGATCCGCAGAAGATAGAGGCAGTGATGGCTTGGGAGCCGCCTAAGAATGTGAAGGAGGTGAGGAGTTTTCTGGGTCTTGTCGGCTATTACCGTAGATTCGTTGAGGGATTTTCTAAGATCGCTAGACCACTCACTCAGTTGCTCCAGAAAACTCAGAAGTTCGAGTGGGTATGACGAGCGGGGCAGGTTTTGGCAGTTAAAGAGACGTTTGACTATCGCACCCGTGTTAGCGTTGCCTCAGGGGAACGAGGATTTCGTAGTGTACAGTGATGCTTCGGGCCTTGGTCTAGGATGTGTTTTGATGCAGAGAGACAGAGTGATTGCGTATGCATCCCGCCAGTTGAAACCTTATGAGGTGAATTACCCCACGCATGATTTGGAGTTAGCTGCGGTCGTTTTCGCCTTAAAGATCTGGAGACATTATCTCTATGGGTCGTCGTGTAAGATTTTTACAGATCACAAGAGTTTGAAGTATATCTTCAGTCAGAAAGAGTTAAATATGAGACAGCGTAGGTGGTTGGAGCTAATTAAAGATTACGACCTCGAGATACTTTACCATCCGGGTAAGGCTAACGTAGTAGCTGATGCGTTGAGCCGTAAGCCGATAACGTTACAGATGTTAGAGGTACTTACACCACAGAGTAGGATCCAGCGAGATCTTATTTGTCAGAATATTGAGGTTTGGGTTCAGAGAGTTCAGGGCCAGTTATGTGCATTAGAGATCACTTCGTCCTTGACTGATGATATCAAGGCGAAACAGTATGATGATCCGTGTTTGGTCCATTGAGGAGGATGTGAGGCAGGGGAAAGCCCCTGGATTTGTGGTTCAGGATGATGGCGTTCTGATATTTCGCGGCAGACTATGTGTACCGAATGATATTGAGCTGAGACAGAAGATCTTGAGTGAAGCTCATACCACACCTTACTCCATACATCCTGGTACGAACAAAATGTACAAGGATGTGAGGAGCAACTACTGGTGGAGTAATTTGAAGACAGACGTTAGCGAATTTGTGTCGAGGTGTTTGACCTGTCAGCAGGTTAAGATCGAGCATCAGCGACCCGCGGGGTTTTTGCGACCACTTCCTATCCCGGAGTGGAAATGGGAGGATATTTCTATGGATTTCATTACTAATATGCCTAGGACTCGGAATGGAATGAACATGATTTGGGTTATTGTCGATCGACTGACCAAATCAGCTCATTTTCTGGGTATTAAGGACACTTGGGGCCCGGAGAGACTGGCACGAGTATTTATTGCAGAGGTCGTGAGATTGCATGGGACTCCTAAGAGTATTGTTTCGGATCGTGATGGCCGGTTCGTGTCACATTTTTGGCAGGCTGTTCATCGAGCTTTGGGGATCGAGTTGAGACTCGGTACATCTTATCACCCTCGGGCGACGGCGGTCGAGCGGACGATCCAGACGTTAGAGGATATGTTGAGAGCACATGCCCTAGAATGGAAGGATGATTGGGAGTCGCACTTGCCGTTGATCGAGTTCACGTACAACAATAGTTGGCACGCCTCGATCAAAATGGCGCCATTTGAGGCGTTGTATGGGAGGAGGTGTAGATCGCCGTGGTGGGGGGAGGATGCGTGCGAGCTGATTAATACCGAGCCCGATATGGTACTTGAGACGAGAGAGAAGATTACTCGATTCGTGATAGATTGTTAACGGCCCGAGTCGGCGAAGTCTTATGCCGACACGCGTCGCCGCCGTTGGAGTTTGAGGTGGGAGATCATGTTTTGCTTAAGGTGTCGCCGACACGGGAGTTTACCGCTTGGTCGGAAGGGTAAACTTAGTCCGAGGTTTATTGGGCCGTTTGAGATTTTAGAGAGAGTGGGAGAGCTTGCCTATCGGCTAGGCTTACCGCCGTCCCGAGCCAGTTCATAACGTATTTCATGTTTCCCGACTTAGGAGGTACGTATCCGACCCTAGCCATATTATCGATTTTGGAGAGATCGGGTGGGACCCGACCTTACCATCGAGGAGAGGCCGATTCAGATTTTAGAGCGTCGGGTGAAGCAACTTCGTCATAAAACCATCCCTCTGGTTAAAGTTCAATGGTCGAGACATGGGTCCGAGGAAGCCACATGGGAGACGGAGGAGAGTATGCAGTCGAGATACCCCGAGTTGTTCGCGTTGTAAGTTTCGGGACGAAACTTATTTTTAGGGGGAGATAATGTAATATCCGTGTTTTCTATTTTCGGTAATTTCTATTTTTGGTGTATGTTCGTTTCAGACAACTCGCTTAGCACTGTTTGGAATTTTGAATCTATTTTGTTCTTGGAGTTTTTCCGTCTGGTCGAGTTTCGAGGATGTTTTTGCATAATTTCATTTTGAATTATATCTTGTCGCATGTGCGTTCGATTCTCGTAAAACTTGTTCGTTTTCGTTGTTTCTTGATTCTTATAAGTTTGTATGGTTGAGTTGGTCGTGTTGGAACTTTCGGTTTGTTAATCCGACGTTGTATCGCGATTTTTCGGGCACTTGGGCCGTTTTTGTAATTTTCATAAGTTTGGGGAATTTCGCTTTATTTGCTTCGTTTCAAACTCTCTAGTGATCGAGATTATATTCTCTTTCAACGCTCAACTTTGTCATCTTGATTATTAAGTGTTTATGATTCTGGATTCTGGTCTTGCTTCGTTTTTCGACACTTTTGCGCTGTTGGCAGCAGTGTACTGTGCAGAACTGCTGCCTGAGTAGCGCACGCTACTCGGGATTTACTTGCATGCGCTATCATTGTGTGGTTAGCGTACGCTAACCTGGAGTTCGTAGCGTGCGCTAACGATTTCAGCGATGCAGGGCAGTGGGTTGATACTTGATGCTTGGACCGAGCAACAGACGCTAATCGGCGTTAACGCACGCTAATCCTCAGTACTAGCGCACGCTAACCATGTTAGCTTGCGACGCTAACGGAGGACAGTGGCGGCTGTTACGCCATGCCGCTAGCGCACGCTAATGCTTGTGCGTAGCGTGCGCTAAGTCATTAAATATAAATAGGGCGGCAGATCAACTTCGTCATTTTTCCTTCATTTCCTATCCTTCTCGGCTTTGAGCGATTCCAGGCGGGGGTTAGGGCCGATTCCGACTGCAGATCATCATTCACTACCACCGTGTATTCCTTGCGTGAATTCTTCAAGTTCCTAATCACTTTCCATCATCCGAATCAAGGTAAATATTCCCAAAACCCTTGTTTTGAGATTTTGGGGGAATTTTGGGGATTTCTTGGGATTTGACTCTTTTAGTCCGAATTATTACTGGGTTATCGCTAGACTTCGATCATGTACTTGTAATCCTTCATTTTATTGATGATTTGTGGTTTTAAACTCCAAGTTCTCCATTGTTCGTCACTTATAGTCGACGATACCCAAGTTATGTTCGACTAAGGGTTTCAGCGGGTAGAACTAGGATGTATTCAGCATTTGCGTAGTTTTAAGATTGTTGTCCATCGTTATTGTGTTAGGATCTGATTTGTGAAGGTTGTTCGGGCCAAAACCTTTCCGTTCGCCGTTTTCCTTCACGTAGTATTAATCAGGCAAGTACATGTATTACATTCCGTTATGTGCGTATGATTTTGATGCGAATGATGCAAATGGTGTTATTGAACGAATGTGATTGTTTCTCTTCCACCTAGGGATGGCGTGTGGCCTCTGGGGGCCGATACTAATGGTACGGCCATGGATATGGACTGGGGTGCGTGTGTTGATGTTCTTCCACCTGGGGACGGTTCGACGGGACCTCTGGGGGCCGATACTAATGGGTACGGCCGCGGAAGTGGTTTCTCACCTGGGGACGGTCCGACGGGACCTCTGGGGACCGATACTAATGGGTACGGTCGCGAGTTACCAAGCGTGTATAATTGTGATGTGGAAAACTTGTTGATATACTGTTTTGGCGTTAATGTGATATTCCGGAATATTGATTTTCAAAATGATTTTTCCTAACGATTTATTTGCATTGAATCGTGTATGTATATAATGTTGTGTAATTATGTACTTGCACTAGCTATTCGAATGCTAACCCCTTAAATGGGGGAAATGCGTCTTATGCATTTAGTCTTGGTCAGTGAGGAGGCGTACGGGATGCGCATGCAAAGGATGGGTTGGCATGATGATGTGGCTCGAGTCTGTATTTCTCTGTTTTGCCATTGCATCTGTTGAGTACTGAAGTAGACTGTTTATTTTTAAACATGGTTTAAGTCCCCTGCGTGGGCAATAATTTGGTATTTAACTTATGTCTCATGTACTCCGTTAAAATGTTTTGGCCGAGGCCACGGCCTTATTTACTTTTTGGGTGCATCTTTTGGGTTATCATTGTGGTTCATGTGTCACGAGTTAGCCTGGTAGACCTCGCGGGGGTTCTACGGCGTGTAATGTCCCATCTGTGAATGGGGATGTTACAGAACATTTGGTGTTGGAGTTGGGGCCAACCAAGTTTCATCAATAACTTGGCTTTGTTGGGTTGCAATGTGTACATCTGAAACTCCATCATTAGGATACTCAGTGTCCATTTTAGGTGGTGCAATCTGCAATGTATCAATTCTAGTTAGTAGAAGAGTATAAATTCACTAAGAATGTTAAGAGTGTAGGTTTATACTTACATGTACTTCAGTCCTTTCAAACATGTGTTGGTCTTATTGCTTGATATAACTTCACTTATCTGATTCTCTAATACCTAAATAAGGTCAAGAACAAGTGTTACAACTGTTACAGCATATCCAAGAACATGAATGTTACAACTGTGACAGCATATGTCCTAGTTTATCAGAATATTCAAGAACAATTATAAATTAACTGACCTTCCTTCCTAGTTTATCAGATGCTCTAGTTTTTTTCCTGGTTACAGCAGGTGTCTTAGCTACTCTAGTCTTGAGACTAGACTCACCACCCACATTGCTGCTGTCATTCTGAAATAGAAAATAAATTACAATAGGTGTTATATAGAAAAGATAATTGTAACAACTAAAAAGATAATTGTAACATCTAAAACAACAGAAAAAATAGGTGTTATATAGAAAAGATAATTGTAACACAAAAAGTATATTTACCCCTTGTGATGAGCAAGTTGCTGCATTGTGACCTTGTGCTCCACACTTCCTACAATGTACACTAGTTTGTTGCCTTCTCATGCTGAGTTTTCTGCTCTTCTTCTTACCCTTGGGTTCATCAACTTCTTTTCTCCTCTTTGTAGCAATCCTGCCTCTTATTTTCTTGGTTCCAAAACTGTAATATCCGCAATTTCGATTTCTGGTAATTTTCATTTTCCCGGCAGAGGTCCATTTCGACGACTCTCTTATGACCGTGTCGTCATTCTGCGAATAATTTATTCTGCACTTTTTGTCATCCGAGTTCTTTTCGGTATCATTTTGTTGAGTTCCGTGTTCTTAAACGACTTTTCCGCACTTGAGCTCGATTCTCGCGGATCTCGTCTGAAACTGTTGTTTCGAGTTTCTCGTAAGTTCATTTAACGTTATTGTTCAGGTTGTAAGCTTTGGTTTGGTGTCTCGATCGTGTATCGTGTATTTCGGATGTTTTGGGCCATTTTCGTAATTTCCCAAAGTTTGGGGTAATTACTTCCGTTGTCGAATTTCAAACCCTCGGGTGGTCGGAATCGGGTGTTCTCTTAATGTTCGGATTCGTCTTTGCGAGTACTTCGTAATCTTGTTTTCAGTTTATGTTCAGGTTTGAGTTTCGGGATTTTTCGGACCATCGGATCGACCGAGGCCTGGCTGGCCAGACCTGGCCGAGTAACGGCCGTAATGGCCCAGCAGTAACGGCCGTAAGGCCTGTTATGTACGTAACAGCCTGCCGGTTACGTACGTAACATGTCCGGCAGAATGGGTACAGGGAGTTCGGCCTTGGCCGATTACGTACGTAGGCCTTGGCCGATTACGTACGTAAGCGGTCGGCCAGGGTCGGCTATTTAAGGCCTAGGCCGAGTCACATCCGGCATTTTCCACTTTTCTTCGTTCCTTCCGCGATTTTTCACCATAGATCGATGGTTTTGAGTAGAATCAACTTATAACAACATGTTTTGGAAGTTGAAATCATGGATTAACATCATCTTCCACCCGGATCGAAGGTAAGAACACCTAAACTTTTGGATTTTGGATGTTCTTGGGGTTTTTTGGTGTTTTGGCCGATTTGCTTTGTTTTGATTCAGATTGTTGATGAAACTTGATTGTAAACTCGTAATCATTCAATACCCTTGAAGTTTTGTGGAACGATTTTGAGTATTTATTTGAATAATCGATTGAATTGGACTACGCCTTCAAAGTGTCCGATAAAATGCTTCAATGGGTAGAACTTGGGAAGTTCCATACGTTTTCGTAGAATTGTGATTTAAATTATATCGTTGTGACTTAGGAACGAATTCTTGTGAATAACTCGAGTCGGAACCTTCCCGTTCGTCGCCTTCTTTGGGGTCCGAGCTTCCCGGTCAAACCGTGTTCTTCGGAGTATTCGGTAGCTGTAATACCCGTAATTTCGATTTCCAGTAATTTCTTTTTTTTCGGAGAAAGTCCGTTTTGACGACTCGCTCATGACCGTTTCGTCATTTCGAGAATTATTAATTCTGCACTTTTAGTCATCCGAGCTCGTTTCGGTGTCGTTTTGTTGAGTTCCGTGCTTTTTGGCGACTTTTCCGCACTTGAGTTCGATTCTTGCGAATCTCGTCCGAAACTGCTGTTTCGAGTTTCCCGTAAGTCCGTTTAACTTTGTTAGACGTGTTGTGAACTTCGGTTTGGTTATTCGATCACGTATCGTGATTTTCGGGCGTTTTGGGCCATTTTCGTAATTTCCCAAAGTGTGGGGTAATTACTTTCCGTTGTCGAATTTCGAGCCTTCGGGTGGTCGGAATCGTGTGTTCTCTTAGTTATCAGATTCGTCTTTGCAAGTACTTCGTAACCGTATCTTCGATTCGTATTCAGGTTCGGGTTTCGGGGTCGTTCGGGCCGTCGGAGTTGTCCCCGACCGAGTCATGGCCGGACGATGCAGGCCAGTAAGCCTTTGGCGAGTTACGGCCGGTAGTGCTCGGTCGTTACGCACGTAAGGCGATTACGTCGTAAGGCCACGGCGATAACGTGCGTAACGCTCCGGCATTTCGAGCGGTGAGTCGGCCATGGCGGGTTACGTCGTAAGCCATGGCGATTACGTACGTAAAGCGGCCGTAACTGTTATTTAAGGCCTGGCAGCGTTTTTCTTCAGCCATTTCTCACTCATTTTCTTCGCTTTCGCGTCTGGAGATTAGTTCATCATGGAGAAATGTTGTTGGACAATAAATCCATGAAGTCTTGGAGTTCATATCATCAATCATCCATCCTATAACATCCTCCGATCTACCGAATCAGGTCAGATTTCCTAGAAATCTAGTTTTGGGGAATTTGGGTGTTTTGGTTGTTTTCGTCCGATTAATCCGATTTAACTTAGGATTATGATGGATTGGTGATTATTTAGATGTTTTATATCTTTTCCCTTGTTATTCCATGGTTGGATCGTATCGATTCGTTGTTTTGGTCGAGTTCTTGGTCGACGCCTTGAAGGTGTCCGGTAGAATGTCATAGAGGGGTTTTCGGGCATTCTACGATTATCCTTCCTCGTATGATTGTTGATTTATGGATTATATGTTGTTAGGGTCGATTTTCTTGTGAAGAAACCAAGTTGAACCCTTCCGTTCGTTGTCGTTTTCCTTTTCGAAAACATCGGGCGTTTCGAAGCTTTCCGGTTGAGCCGTGTTCGTCGGGATACTTGCGTGCCGATTTTAAGGCAAGTACCTTGTCCATATAATTCTTGTTTTGTAGATATGATAATTGGTGATCGTCTAAATGTGTTTGTGTGGTCGTTTGAATTGAACTTTCAAAAGATTTGATTAGCCTTGTTAAAGGCCCTCTTTCAAAACGCGTGTGTTTTGTGAATGGTGTGGTTTGTGAACTATGTGAATTCTATGGATATGTTTGGTGTTGATGTTGCACTTGGTATTGCGTGTGGACGTATATGGTTTCTTTTCGGTGCGTTATGGTTTGACGTGGTGTTTTGCTAAGTGTTGTTGGCATTAACTCATGATTTGACATATTTGTGATTGTGGCAAATGTGAAACCCTTGTCGTTGTGAACTCTATGCATTGATGATTCGACCACAAGGTTATCAATTCGGGTAGGTCTCGAGAGGGCTCCGAGAATCGTCACTTGCGAGTGCGATGTCACGATAACTTGTGGGTATATTCGATTGATGTTTACCGGGGAGGGACCCGTGAGGCCTCCGGCGGCGTTACTTGCGAGTACGGCCATTTGATAGGATTTGACCATAAGTTTATCTAATTGGGTAGGTCTGGAGAGGGCTCCGAGAATCGGTACTTGCGAGTACGATGTCAAGATAACTTATGGGTGGTTTGAGTTTACTTCGCTAGCCAGCTCGGGAGGGTCCTTCGAGGCCTCGGGTGGGATTTGTGGCTTCGTCCCGGTCCTAGGCGATGCGCGTGCGCAATTATGTTTTGTTGATTTTTATGTCCGTTGAGGACACGTGATGTGGGATTCTGACCCTGTGAATTGTTAGTGGTTTTCTATTTGCGAAAACAAAACATTTGGGCTGTGACCCCTGTTGATTTTTGGAAAAGATAAGGATTTGATAATCCTAAGTTGTTTTCTATCAAAACTCCCGATGGCATTTTAAACTATTTTATAAATTGTTTCCCGTGATTTGTGACCTTTCGGCTTTAGAATATTTTACTAAACTCTTGCCTCGGGAAGTGCTTTTCGTTACGTTTGGATTTTTGAAGATTCCTGGTTATTGTTATTCGTGGAATGTGAATTGTATGGCTCGTATTTTTGCACTTGTACTTGCACTAGCAAAACAGTGGAGTTTTGCTAACCCCCGTGTATTCGGGGGGTGGATGTCTGTATTGCATTCAGGTTTTGGAGCAGAGCACAGGGTCGGCATGAAGGATGATGAAAGATGAACGATACTAATCACACGAGGACCCGTTGATGTCGTATTGGTTTAGTTGTATTTTATTTCCGCTGCAGTATTTTTTCCCCCGTTGTACGGGAGCATTTTGTATTCGACCCCTGCGTGGGCATGTAATGTGTTAGAGTTGTATGTTTTTATTGAAAGGCCAAATCGGTCTACTGAGTCTTTTTAGCCTTAAAGGCATTGTCAAGTTGTTCGATTGTTGTTACTGTAATACCCAGTTGTAATTCATTCATTTTCATTCAGTAATTATCAGTCTGTAATTGTCACTCAGTAATTCTCACTCATTAATAATCACTCATCATTCATGAATCACTCATTTGCGTTCAATGTTGGCATGTTGTAATCGTATATCAGTTACCGATCGTCATTTTATCTCCGTTTTTTTTAGATGGAGACGGGAGTATTATCATTTTCATTGTGATTGATAGCCTTGTACTGGGAGTATCATCTTTGGCTCGTGTTAGACTTGTTCACTTCCACATTCGTATGGTATGTCGGATCATTCATCAGTCGTAACGAGGAATCGGAGTTATCGGATTAATCCACCTTGGCCAGCATTGAGTTACGGCCGTAAGGTTCTGGGATACGGCCGTAAGTTCGGTATGCGGCCGTAAGGTTGGCGATTCTGGCCGTAAGTGGTCACAGTGCCCAGGCATTTTGGCCGAAGGTGAGTTACGGCCGTAAGGTGGGTTGGATACGGCCGTAAGTGGTGTTCGTAAATTTTGGGTGTTGTCGACCAAGGGTGACTTACGGCCGTAAGGGTTGCGGCATACGGCCGTAAGTCGGCGAGTACGGCCGTAAGGTGGCCGGATCTGGCCGTCTGGCTGACGAGGATGTCAGCCATTTTTGAAGGCGGGTTACGCCGTAAGGTTGGCTGGATACGGCCGTATCATCCGAGTTACGGCCGTAAGGTGTGCGATCTGGCCGTAAGGATGTCGACGGGTGTTTTTGATGAAGGCGGGTTACGCCGTAACTCGAGGCGGTTCTGGCCGTAAGTCTGCCGGCGAGCTTTCGGACGAAGCCGAGTTACGGCCGTCTGAGTTGGACGATTCTGGCCGTAAGGCCGTTGACTTGGAATGTTACGGCCGTAAGAGGGCCGAGTTACGGCCGTAACTTCCGGCGATGTTAAGGACTTGGCCGGGTCATTTTTCCTCACTTCTTCATTTTTCCATCTTCATCCGAGAGAGAGGGTTGAGGGAGAGTTTTTGCAATCATCAATCACTTGAGTGTGTAATTTTCATCATCTTCATTCATTTGGGAAGCTTGGATACTCGTTTAAACTCGTGTTCTTCGGATCGAAGTGATTGGATCTTCAAGAGGTAATTTCTTCAACACCTTGGATTTCGATTCTATGTTGAGATATGATGTTTTGGACATTATAGTCATGTTATATGAAGGGATATGTATATGATTATGAGTTTGTATAAGGATTCATTGGATTATTGAAGGATTATTCAAGAACACTTTGATTATCGAGTTGAAATTGGGGGTTTTTCGATTAATTGTCGTTATAATCACGTTTTCGGATATTCATTTTGGATTATTGATCATTCGGAAGATGTTTGTTGGTTTGAAACACTTCTTGGGGGAATTGATAGTGGCTTATTGAGATTTGATTATAAACAACCGGAGTTTGGCCACAACGTATTCGATATAATGCCCCAATGAACTTAGTTTAATCGTATCGACGTTTTGAGTTCGTTATATTCGTGTTTGATTCGTATATTGAACGAGTTGTTGGATATTGTATTATTCAAGGTTGTTCGAGCGACCGATATCTCAATTAGGACGTTGTTCGTGGAAGGATAATTGTCACCGGTATTGTGTAAGTTGATTCTTACTCAGTTATAAGGATATCCATTTCCTTTTGTTGTTGTTCATTCATAATCGTAACTCATTCATCATTGTGTTAACCATATTAAAACTTGTCATTGTCAATTAATCACTTCAGTCACAAGGAACGATGGTTCCAATCATTTTGTTGAGCTATCATTCATTTCACTATCATTTTATCTCGGTGAGTCATTATTCGTTTCCGATGTCACTTTTGTTATATCGTGGCTTTCCGGGTCATACTGGCGTGCCGGTTGGTATGTGTAGGATTTTCATGTCGGGCACATTTATGTCGTGTGTTGGTTGTTGACCTCACATTGGGTGTGCACACGAGTCGATTGCTTCGTGAGATCGATTAGGTACAAGACCACGCGGGTATTCGATCGATACTCGTTGGTGGCTTGTGCACGGACACATTTCCATCCGGGCGTAGTGTGGCACCACCCTTTGAGCCGTCTTGTTTAGTTGATTCATACGGCATGTTTGATTGCGTATGTTTTCAACAAGATTGGGTTATAATCTAACCGCTTCATTTTAATCGAACTTGTGGTTTATACTACATATTTATATGATTGTGTTTATTCAACTCTGGAGGATTGTTGTTACGTATAAGCGGCCCGTTTGGGGATATTTGTTTCTCGAGTCGGGGCAAGGCAAAGGCACGGGGAGAGCACGTTGACGGCGAGGAGTCCCAATGATACTAGAAAGGGGCCCCGATGCATTCGATCATTTATTGATCATTTATGTTTCTTTTATTTATTCCATGAGACATTCCGTTTGAATACTCATTTCATTCAGTGTTGTGTATTTTATCGTCACATAAAATACACATGTATTCTATTTTATCCTGGGTGTGTTGTATGAAACTCCTAATCGGAGTAATTGATGTCGTAATGTGGTTCGGTACTACATTTACCCTGTGTAATTCATCCGTTTTCATTCGCACAGTGGGTCCCGATCGGGGTCCACGGCACTGTAATATCCGCCTAGTTTGGGGTGTTACAGAGTTGGTATCGGAGCGTGGTTTTGAATACTACCTTCCGAGTCATGTCTCATTTGAAATCATCGTCATCGGGTTAGTATCATTGGACTTTCGCGTCACGTGTGACCTGTGCAGATGCCGAGTCAATCAGACCGAAAGAACTGTAAGACTTCTAACGCCATGGTATAATCTCTGGCAATTATCATTCATTCATAATTTATCAGTTAACAATCCTCAAACATCATTTTCATTTTGACCAGGACGGTCATTTTAACTCATTAATCACTCAATTCATTTCATTACTCGGTTGTTGATCTGGAAGATCATATAATTAATCTTGTTAACTTGTTCAAGATAATCATTTCAATAATTTCATCAGAAATCATGTCACCTCGGTTAATCGTTCATGTAATCACTGTGTTAGAGCGTATGCTCATTTTCATCACCTCATGTCATAGTCATAATGTGATATTCATGCGAGAGATATAATCATCATGTAACTTTCCACTTCAGTATGGAAAGAGCTGGCAGAGGACGAGGAGGACGAGGCCGTGGTGCGGGCCGAATCCCGAGATCTCATGTGAATACACGTGCGAATGCGAGGAACAATGCCAATTCATCGAGCAGCGACGCTGCCACTCATTCACCTGGGCGTGATTATTCACTATCGGGGAGTTGTACCCGGGACACGGCTCAGTCAGAAGGTGTTCGGGTGGACCCACTTGCTTTTATGCAGGGCATGATGGCCCAAATGACGCAGATGGCACAACTTATGGAGACGATGCACAATTCAGTCAATCAAAATCAACAGGCTCCTCCGCCGCCTCGGAGGCAAGAGAGGGTGTAAGCAATATCATTAGCGATATCTCTCGCTTGTGACCACCTACCTTTGAAGGCTCATCGGCCGGCGGATATTGTTCATTGGCTCGAACACTTCGAGAAGTTATTTTCTATGGTGGATTGCCCAGAAGGGCATAAAGTTTCAGTTGCGGCTTACTATCTTGGTAAGAGCGCTCATTCATGGTGGTTATCGTTGAAGCCCACAGACGGATCATGTACTTGGGATCAGTTCAAAACTCTCATGATGGAGAGGTACTATCCGGCCCCACTCAGAGAGGCCAAGTCGCCGAGTTACTCACTCCCGACCCTCATCGACGCGGATGTTCTCGCCATTGCCGAGAAATTTCAGAACTTCTTCCGTCGCCTCATCTATCATTCACTCGAGGCGGACAAGATCAAGTATTTCAAAGAAGAGGTCAAACCTCGTATGCGGCTACAACCGCTTAATCATAATTGCACCACGTTGGCGAATTCATTGAGAAAGCTCTTACTTACGAGCTTCGCTAAGGAGATTACTAAGCAACAACCTTCATCTGTGGCAAGAAGTCTAAGAACCGTAATCGGTCGGACGGGAGTCGTGCCACTTTCAAGAAACCACGTGCGGGCTCTACTTTTACGATCGACCTCCCTGGCGTCTAAACCCGCGGAATCTCGATCACGAGCGGCCGGTTCGGCCATCACTGTTTAATCAGTGAGGAACAGGGCCATTTCGGCACCAAATGTCCAAGCGATCATCACGTGCCACAAGGTGGGATTGCCGGGCATAGGGCCCGCTTTTGCGAAGGGACTCTAAACCCACTCCGGCGTCATCTTAGGCCCAGGACATTCAAAGATGCAGAATCAGGCCACTCGGTCGGCGTCGTTTAAGACGACAGGAGCTAGCAAGGGCGGAGCCAAGAGCTATCGACGGGAGCGTCTGGTTCGGGGCCAAGCCCCGAATTTATGAGATGAAGAAGACCGATGATCCAGAGGCCCGAATGATCTCGTACACTCGATATTCTATCCTGACCTATGTGTACCCTTTTTGATACCGTGCATCGCATTCATTCATTTCCGAGTCATGTTTGAGTAGACTACGTGCGGGTAGTGCTACTAGTTGTGAGCCTTATGTCATTGGCCTACCCGATGGTAGACGAATTATCGGTAATCGTGAGATTCAATTGTCCGATTCGGTTTCATGGTCGTGTATGGCCGGGACCTAATCGTAGTAGATTTGCCGGGACGATGTCATCTTGGGTATTGATTGGATGGATCGTCATGATGCCACCATTAATGTCCGTAGCGTATGATCACTATCATTGCGCATTTATGGGGTTGAATGTGTGTTTCGGGAGGTAATCCCTACTGCTCGTAAGGTCATTAATTTGATGAAAGCAAGACGATTACTCGATCGGGGATGTGTTGGTTATTGGTGCTATATGACCAAAACCGAGAAATCATCGATATTGTTGTCGGATATTCCGGTAGTATGGGAATATGCCGACGCTTTTCCGCACGAGTTACGGCTTGCCTCCACAGAGAGATGTGGAATTCACGATTGAGTTGGAGCCGATGCCCCCGATATCGAAGGCACCGTGCGGATGGCCCCGACCGAAATGTAGGAATTAAAGAACCAACTTGAGGAGTTGTTCGAGAAAGGTTATATCCGACCGAGTGCGTCCCGTGGGAGCACCGGTCTTGTTGTAAAAAAGAAGGATGGTTCGTTCCGGTTGTGTATTGATTACCGGGAATTGAACCGGGTGACGATCAAGAATAAGTATCCTTTACCCCGCATTGATAATCTCTTAGATCAACTTCAGGGAGCTTCAGTATTTTCCAAGATCGACTTAAGATCTGGATATCACCAGTTGCGGATTCGAGAGTCGGATATCGCGAGGACGGCGTTTCGAACACGCTATGGTCATTATGAGTTCGTAGTTATGCCGTTCGGGCTAACTAATGCACCTGCGGTATTCATGGAGTTAATGAATCGGGTTTTCATCGACTTTTTGGATCAGTTTGTTGTTGTCTTCATCGATGACATTTTGATTTATTCTCGTAACCGAGAGGAGCACGAGGTTCATCTTCATCAGGTTCTCGACGTGTTGAGACGAGAGCAACTTTATGGAAAGTTTTCCAAATGCGAGTTTTGGATGTCCGAAGTGACTTTTCTCGGACATGTAATTTCATCAGACGGAGTTCGTGTCGACCCTCAGAAGACGGAGGCAATCCGTGATTGGTTACTCCGAAAGAATGTTAAGGAAATCCGAAGTTTTCTCGGATTAGCGGGTTATTATCGGCGGTTTGTGGAAGGATTTTCTAAAATCGCTCAACCCTTGACGAACCTTTTGCGAAAGGATAAGAAATACACGTGGTCCGACGCGTGTCAACGGAGTTTTGAGGAACTCAAGAGCCGGTTAATGTCAGCACCTGTACTTTCCTTGCTGCAGGGGACGGAGGGATTTGTGGTTTATAGTGATGCGTCCGGACAGGGTCTCGGATGTGTGCTCATGCAGAACGGAAAGGTTATTGCCTATGCTTCACGGCAATTGAGACCTTACGAGGTTAATTATCCGACTCACGATCTGGAGCTAGCAGCCGTGGTGTTCGCTTTGAAAATTTGGCGTCATTATCTTTATGGCGTTACCTGTCAGATATTCACCGATCATAAGAGTTTAAAGTATATATTCACTCAGAAGGAGTTAAATATGCGACATAGGTGGTGGTTAGAACTAATCAAAGATTATGATATCGAGATCCTTTACCACCCGGGCAAGGCGAACGTTGTCGCCAACGCCTTGAGTCGTAAGTCCGTGCAGGAGCAGATGCTTGCTCGTTTAAAAGTTCAGAAGGAGCTTCAGCAGGAATTCCTTAGACCCGAGATCGAGGTCTGGCTCCAGCGAGTTCAGGGACAGCTTTGTATGTTGGAGATTTCATCGTCACTTGAGGAGGTAATCAGAGAGAATCAGAGTTCAGACCCTTCATTGTTGCGCATCCGTGAGGATGTGGCTCAGGGGAAAGCCCCTGGATTCGTGGTCCACGAGGATGGACTTTTGAGATTTAAGAATCGGTTGTGCGTACCGGCGAATGACGAGTTGAAAAACTCGATTTTGAGAGAAGCTCATGCTACCCCTTATTCTGTTCATCCGGGGTCCAGCAAGATGTACAAGGACTTGAAACAAAATTACTGGTGGAGTAATATGAAGCGAGAAGTCGCAGAATTTGTTTCGAGATGCTTAAGCTGTCAACAAGTTAAGATTGAACATCAGCGACCGGCGGGTATGCTGAAACCTCTCCCTATTCCGGAGTGGAAGTGGGAAGACATTTCTATGGACATCATCACGAGTTTTCCGACGAGTCGTCGTGGCATGAATACGATCTGGGTGATTGTGGACCGCTTAACTAAATCAGCTCATTTCCTTGAGATCAAGGATACGTGGGGTCCCGAGAGACTGGCTCAGTTGTTCATCAAGGAGATAGTGAGACTGCACGGTACTCCTAAGAGTATCGTTTCCGATCGTGATGGACGATTTGTGTCTCATTTTTGGAAATCAGTTCATCGTGTTATGGGAACTCAGCTCAATCTCGATCCGCCTTTTCATCCTCAGTTCGAAGGACAATCAGAGAGTACTATTCAGACATTAGAGGACATGTTGAGGGCATGCGTCCTCGATTGGAAGGACGATTGGGAAGCCCAACTACCATTGATCGAGTTCACGTATAATAATAGTTGGCATGCTTCCATTAAGATGGCACCTTACGAGGCCTTGTACGGTCGTCGTTGTCGCTCTCTTTTGTGTTGGGATGACTTGTCAGAATCAATCGGCACCGAGCCCGATATGCTTATAGCCGCCCGGGAGAAGGTAGCTTTGATCAAGAGTCGTATGTTGACAGCTCAGAGTCGACAGAAATCGTATGCGGATAATCGTCGTCGACCACTAGAGTTCGAGACGGGTGACCATGTTTTGGTCAAGGTATCCCCGAGTCTAGGTATTTTCCGTTTCGGAAAACGGGGGAAGTTGAGTCCGAGATTCATTGGACCGTTTGAAATTTTGGATCGAGTAGGCGAGTTAGCTTATCGATTGGCTTTACCTCCGGCTTTGAGCAGGATTCATAATGTGTTTCACGTCTCTCAGTTGCGGAAGTATGTTGCCGACCCAAGTCACATACTTCAGTTCGACGAAATCGAGATCTCAGATGATCATTCGTACGAGGAGCGTCCTGTACGAGTGTTAGAGCGGCGAATCAAACAGTTGAGGAACAAGACGATCCCTTTGGTCAAGATTCAGTGGTCTAGACACGGAGTCGAAGAGGCCACTTGGGAAACCGAGGGGAATATGCGGGAGAGTTATCCCGAGTTGTTTGACCCTTAGTTTCAGGGACGAAACTCTTTTTAAGGGCGGGAGTATGTAATACCCGGTTGTAATTCATTCATTTTCATTCAGTAATTATCAGTCTGTAATTGTCACTCAGTAATTCTCACTAATTAATAATCACTCATCATTCATGAATCACTCATTTGCGTTCAATGTTGGCATGTTGTAATCGTATATCAGTTACCGATTGTCATTTTATCTCCGTTTTTTTTAGATCGAGACGGGAGTATTATCATTTTCATTGTGATTGATAGCCTTGTACTGGGAGTATCATCTTTGGCTCGTGTTAGACTTGTTCACTTCCACATTCGTATGGTATGTCGGATAATTCATCAGTCGTAACGAGGAATCGGAGTTATCGGATTAATCCACCTTGGCCAGCATTGAGTTACGGCCGTAAGGTTCTGGGATACGGCCGTAAGTTCAGCGGGTACGGCCGTAAGGCTGGCCGGTTACGGCCGTAAGTGGTCTAGCAGGCTGCCCAGGCATTTTGGCCGAAGGTGAGTTACGGCCGTAAGGTGGGTTGGATACGGCCGTAAGTGGTGTTCGTAAATTTTGGGTGTTGTCGACCAAGGGTGACTTACGGCCGTAAGGGTTGCGGCATACGGTCGTAAGTCGAGGCAGGTACGGCCGTAAGGCTGGCCGGATACGGTCGTACGCTGCAGGCAGGATATCTGGCCATTTTTGACGAAGGCGGGTTACGCCCGTAAGGTTGGCCGGATACGGCCGTATCATCCGAGTTACGGCCGTAAGGTGTGCGGTACGGCCGTAAGGATGTCGACGGGTGTTTTTGACGAAGGCGGGTTACGCCCGTAACTCAGGAGCGGTTACGGCCGTAAGTCTGTCGGCAGGCTTTCGGACGAAGCTGAGTTACGGCCGTACGAGTTGGCCGGTTACGGCCGTAAGGCCGTTGACTTGGAATGTTACGACCGTAAGAGGGCCGAGTTACGGCCGTAACTTCCGGCAGTATTTAAGGACTTGGCCGGGTCATTTTTCCTCACTTCTTCATTTTTCCATCTTCATCCGAGAGAGAGGGTTGAGGGAGAGTTTTGCAATCATCAATCACTTGAGTGTGTAATTTTCATCATCTTCATTCATTTGGAAAGCTTGGATACTCGTTTAAACTCGTGTTCTTCGGATCGAAGTGATTGGATCTTCAAGAGGTAATTTCTTCAACACCTTGGATTTCGATTCTATGTTGAGATATGATGTTTTGGACATTATAATCATGTTATATGAAGGGATATGTATATGATTATGAGTTTGTATAAGGATTCATTGGATTATTGAAGGATTATTCAAGAACACTTTGATTATCGAGTTGAAATTGGGGGTTTTCGATTAATTGTCGTTATAATCACGTTTTCGGATATTCATTTTGGATTATTGATCATTCGGAAGATGTTTGTTGGTTTGAAACACTTCTTGGGGGAATTGATAGTGGCTTATTGAGATTTGATTGTAAACAACCGGAGTTTTGCCACAACGTATTCGATATAATGCCCCAATGAACTTAGTTTAATCGCATCGACGTTTTGAGTTCGTTATATTCGTGTTTGATTCGTATATTGAACGAGTTGTTGGATATTGTATAATTCAAGGTTGTTCGAGCGACCGATATCTCAATTAGGACGTTGTTCGTGGAAGGATAATTGTCACCGGTATTGTGTAAGTTGATTCTTACTCAGTTATAAGGATATCCATTTCCTTTTGTTGTTGTTCATTCATAATCGTAACTCATTCATCATTGTGTTAACCATATTAAAACTTGTCATTGTCAATTAATCACTTCAGTCACAAGGAACGATGGTTCCAATCATTTTGTTGAGCTATCATTCATTTCACTATCATTTTATCTCGGTGAGTCATTATTCGTTTCCGATGTCACTTTTGTTATATCGTGGCTTTCCGGGTCATACTGGCGTGCCGGTTGGTATGTGTAGGATTTTCATGTCGGGCACATTTATGTCGTGTGTTGGTTGTTGACCTCACATTGGACTTTGCACACGAGTCGATTGCTTCGTGAGACTGATTAGGTACAAGACCACGCGGGTATTCGATCGATACTCGTTGGTGGCTTGTGCACGGACACATTTCCATCCCGGGTGTAGTGTGGCGCCACCCTTTGAGCCGTACTGTTTAGTTGATTCATACAGCATGTTTGATTGCGTATGTTTTCAACAAGATTGGGTTATAATCTAACCGCTTCATTTTAATCGAACTTGTGGTTTATACTACATATTTATATGATTGTGTTTATTCAACTCTGGAGGATTGTTGTTCTGTATAACTGACCCCGTTTGGGGATATTTGTTTCTCGTGTCGTGGCAAGGCAAAGGCACAGGAGAGCACGTTGACGGCGAGGAGTCCCAATGATACTAGAAAGGGGCCCGAAATTGCTCACCATTTATTGATCATTTATGTTTCCTTTATTTATTCCGCTGCAGACATTCCGTTTGAATACTCATTTCATTCAGTGTTGTGTATTTTATCGTCACATAAAATACACATGTATTCTATTTTATCCTGGGTGTGTTGTATGAAACTCCTAATCGGAGTAATTGATGTCGTAATGTGGTTCGGTACTACATTTACCCTGTGTAATTCATCCGTTTTCATTCGCCTGGTGGGTCCCAGTCGGGGGTCCACGGCACTGTAATATCCGCTTAGTTTGGGGTGTTACAGTTACCAGCCTGGTAGATCCTTGAGGAAAGGTTCTACGGCGTGTAATATCCCTGAGCGGATTAGGGGTGTTACAGTAGCAGTTATTAAGGCATATTTTACTATACGAATTGTGTCTTGTGAATAGGGACGTCGTATTATGGTTGTGATACATTGGTTTGCTTTCGTGTATATACTTCGTATGAATTGAATTTTTATGAACGATTGACGGTAACGATGATACCTTCACTTAGTTAACATCTTGGAATTGTGTTGGATGTGCAAATCATCTAAGTTTGTGCCCGGCGTGGTTGGTCATTGTTGAGTTGTTGAAATGATTATTATGTGTTTTGTCTTGGTTTACATACTTGATTATGCACCTCGGTGTAATGTGGAACGGCTTGACATTTGATGATTATGAATTGTGTCGTGTCGACGTGTGTGTGTTCTAGGTAGGGTCTGACGAGGCCTCTTGAGTTCGTTACATGATGTGTACGAACAAAGTGTGTGATCCAGGTAGGGTCTGACGAGGCCTCTGGAGTTCGGTACATGATGTGTACGAACAAAGTGTGTGATCCAGGTAGGGTCTGACGAGGCCTCTGGAGTCCGGTATGTACGAACAAAGTGTGTGATCCAGGTAGGGTCTGACGAGGCCTCTGGAGTCCGGTACATGACGTGTACGGATAAAGTGTGTGATCCAGGTAGGATCTGACGAGGCCTCTGGAGTTCGGTACATGATGTGTACGAACGATGTTTCGGTCGGGTAGGGTCTGTCGAGGCCTCCGGAGTTTGGTACATGATGTGTATGAACAATGTGTGTGCGGTCCGGGTAAGGTCCGTCTAGGCCTCCGGAGTTCGGTACATGATGTGTACGGACAATGATCATGTTATAGTGCTTGTTTGGGTAACATTTTAAATATGGGTCTCGGACTCATAATGATATCTTATCTAGTGTGTTTTGAATCGAGAATCGGGCCAAGGCCCTAATGTTTACGAAAAGGTTTTGTAAATTGGGATTCGAGGTCCAAAATAATTTCTGCTTTAAAAATCCCCGAGATGATGTTTTCCTTTTCAAATATCTCTTACTTGAGTTCGAAATTCTAAAACTTCTCGGGAACATTTTGATAATTGATTTCTGTATTAAATTCGTAGTTGCTATTTACTTGTTGCATTTCGTATCGTTTTATACTTGCACTAGTAAAACAGTGGAGTTTTACTAACCCCCGAGTAATCGGGGGGTGGATGTCTGTTCTGCGTCCAGGTACATGCGGGTTCAGGGGTGCAGTCACAGGATTGGCACAAGGGGATGACGAGCTGCGATACTAATCAAGAGTCGATATTTGGTAGAGTTTGGTTGTATTATTAGAATTGATTCAGTCTTTTGCTGTATTGTGTTTCGACCCCTGTGTGGGTAATGTTGTTAGTCAGTTCTGTTGATAGAGTTGTGTGACCTCATCGGTCTGTGTGTGTTTATGTGTAAGTGACCTTAACGGTCTGTATTATTATATTATTTGACCCTGGCCGGGCAAACATTTGGTTATTTATGGATGTTTAGCCTGGTAGATCCTTGTGAAAAGGGTCTACGGCGTGTAATATTCCCACACGGTTTTGGGGGTGTTACATTTATGGTATCGGAGCTTAGGTTGCGGAAACCTAGGCTGTCGGGTCGAGTCGAGTCGTGATTTGTCGAGTAATGTGTTGTCTTGTCGTTCGAGTCGTCAGGTGACAAGTTGAGTTGTGCGTAGTCACAACGCGTTGGATATGTTGTCGGATGAGATTAGTATCGTGGGCGACCATTGTCTCCGTGCGTCCTGTGAACGTAAGTCTCCTCTTTTATGCATAATATCTGTGTTCATGATTTCATTTATGTGTGATATTTGTGGTGCATAATTTTATTTACACGGTGTTGTGTAGTGAAGTTGTATTCGATACTTGGATACGCTGTACGTGTATGGAACTGGATGTATTGATGTTTGGCTCTTGAACCACCATGTGGGTTGGTATGGTGTGAAAGTTGTGAACCTTTATGGGTTTCACGATAGAGTTCACGAGAGACTCCGATGAATGGTTTTGTTGCATATTTAAACGTGATGCCATGAGATGTATGTGATTGAATTGGCGACCCTGTTTGCCATTTGGTCATGTGGTTTTAATGTCGACTATTTTGGATTGTTGTAATTATGCCCGCTAAGGGTATCTTTGAAAACGTTTTCCTAAAAGACTACTGATTTGAGCATTTTTGTGGAAATCAAAATTTTTGGAAAAATCTTGTTTTGCAAAACGACCATAATTTTCGGAATTTAAATGTTATGTGTTTGTGTGTTGGGGGCTACTGTGACAATACTGCAGTCCTGCAGCTAGATGTTACGGCCGCAAGATGTTTACCATTATGGCCGTAAGTTCAGAGTTGTTACGGCCGTAAACTATATGTTGTTATGGCCATAAACTTTTGACTGACCCGGTAGTAAGTTGTTATTACAGTTGTACCCGTGCCCCTTGATTATTTAATCTCTGTTGATATATTAGTGATGGATGACGTGGTAACATGTTGTTACCCTGTATAACGCTAGTAAAGATAATGATATATTGATAAGGTCATTTGGACGATATCGTCTAGCGAAAAGATTGAAGCCTCAACGTGTTGTTTTGCAAATAGCTTCAATCAAAACAGTTTTGATAATGAGATACAAGGTTTTGATTAAACGACCGAGGTATTAAAAGTGTTTTCAAAAATTTCATTTCACCAAATTCTTTTCTTTCAAACTTGAGAATTTTAAAATTTTATCATTTGAATAATACCCCGGAAACATTTTATTTTTGTTGTTAGTGTTTGATCCCTGCGATATGTGTGTGGTTTTGACCGTGTTTGATTTGGTAAAATTCAAACATCTCTGTTGATGTGACTGGGTGAATTATTTTTGGAATGAAGTTTTAAAATTACAGTGTTAGTTCGTGCCCTTGTGTGATGACTTGGAGTTAATGTTTTAACGTGCTGCTATTTATTGTCTTATCTTGACGTGGTGATGTTTGTTTGGATGTGTTATTCTGATTGGTCGTCCGTCCAGTATGTCGAGAGGTCGAGGCCGAGGACGTGGTCGTAGTCGTGGTCGTGATCAGAAGCAATCATCCAGAGGTAATGTTGACATTGGCGCCGCCACCATCCTTTGTCAGGTGACTGACCAGTTGGCGCATATGAATCATACTGTGCACCGAGACGGGATTCCGGATGTAGATAGCGGAGCTAGTAAGTGGTTACGAGATATGATGAGAATGCACCCGCCCCGTTTTGTAGGTTCTTCGGACTCGTTAGGCTGGGAGAACTGGCTCTTCCATTTGGACAGAACATTTGATGTTGTAGCCTGCCCCGATGAGAGAAGAGTGCCTATTGCTTAATACCTACTCGACAGGGAAACTGCAGACTAGTGGGAGGCCGTAGCGCCTAGTGATCGTACCGCTACTTGGACTGAATTCAAAATTGCCATGGAGGCCGAGTATTGTCCGCCGCCTGTTAAAGAGCGTAGGATTGTCGAGCTTTTCTCGGCTACGCCCCGAGACGTGTCGATATCCCAGGCGATAGTCGATTATAATCGACAGCTGTGTTATGTACGGGATCAGGTGAAAAGTGAGGCAGATAAGGTTCGTTATTTCGATATGCGTATGAAACCTCATATTCGGGAATGTATGGCTCCTTTTATGTGTACAACCTTGAAGGACTATCCGGATCGAGCCTTGGCTTTTGAGATGGCTATAATGTCTACTGAGTCCGTATCGGTAGCGAAAAAGCAGAAGATCTCCGATGACGCATCGAGAAGTAAGGGAATTGGGATTCCCACATCTCAACCCTCGTATCAGCCGAGTATGGGACCTTCTCGGTCAGTTAGAGAACCCAGAAGACCCAAGCCGGTGTCTTTGAGTTCTGGTAATGCTCCTAGGTGTTTCAACTGTAACGGTCTAGGCCATGAACGTGCGCATTGTAAGAAACCGCCAGTGACTTGTTATAATTGTGGACACGAGGTGCATCGAGTTCAGTACTGCGAGATTGTTGTCGAGATGATAAGGGACCGGAATTCCATTCCTACTTCCGGAGGGCCCAGTGATGTCCAGTGATGGTGTTTTTGGTACTCGCTGCACGGATTGTTTCGCGTGTAGAGAAGTTTTTTGTGACGCTTTTACGTTTGGAACTTGTTGAATGATATTTTGTTTTGTGTAAGTCCCCGTTTAGTTGTTGAACCTACGGAGGCGTGACAGTGGACCGCGGGGTCATGAGCATGGTGTTTTATTATGTATCGCTATATTTTGTTTCGTATCACTGTGATAACCATAGTTTAAGTTTCGGGACGAAACTTCTTTTTAGTATGATAGAATGTAATATCTGGTATTCTCGTTTTCTGTTATCTTAAATTGGTTGTGTTTTGACGTCGGACATTTTTTTTTGTTGATAAAAATCGGAGTGATTTCTATCGTGATATTCTATTCGTTTCTATCGCATAGTCGTTGTGGTCGGGTGCGACTTGTTGTCGCGTGCGTTTCGTAGATTAAATGTGTGCATGTGATGTGTTGTTAATTTCTCGTTGTTGTTTTGAATCATAGTCGGTGGCGTTGTGTTGGTCGTCGTGGAGAGTGTTTTCACGCCGTAGGTGTCTTTGCGTTTCTTGCAACGTTTCGCCGCTGGGCGCGAGTTTTTGGTTTTTATGTATCTCGTCGAGTTTTCCTGGTGGGGATATTGCTTCTCTCTACTTGTTTTAAGTTTCGGGACGAAACTTATTTTAAGGAGGGTAGAATGTAATATCCGCAATTTCGATTTCCGGTAATTTTCATTTTCCCGGCGGAGGTCCGTTTCGACGACTTGCTTATGACCGTTTCGTCATTCTGGGAATAATTTATTCTGCACTTTTTGTCATTCGAGTTCGTTTCGGTATCGTTTTGTTGAGTTCCGTGTTCTTAAACGACTTTTCTGCACTTGAGCTCGATTCTCGCGGATCTCGTCCGAAACTGTTGTTTCGAGTTTCTCGTAAGTTCATTTAACGTTATTGTTCATGTTGTAAGCTTTGGTTTGGTGTTTCGATCGTGTATCGTGTATTTCGGACGTTTTGGGCCATTTTCGTAATTTGCCAAAGTTTGGGGTAATTACTTCCGTTGTCGAATTTCGAACCCTCGGGTGGTCGGAATCGGGTATTCTCTTAATGTTCGGATTCGTCTTTGCGAGTACTTCGTAATTGTGTTTTCGGTTTATGTTCAGGTCTGAGTTTCGGGATTTTTCGGACCGTCGGATCGACCGAGGCCTGGCTGGCCAGACCTGGCCGAGTAACGGCCGTAATGGCCCGGCAGTAACGGCCGTAAGGCCTGTTACGTACGTAACAGCCTGCCGGTTACGTACGTAACATGTCCGGCAGAATGGGTACAGGGAGTTCGGCCTTGGCCGATTACGTACGTAGGCCTTGGCCGATTACGTACGTAAGCGGTCGGCCAGGGTCGGCTATTTAAGGCCTGGGCCGAGTCACATCCGGCATTTTCCACTTTTCTTCGTTCCTTCTGCGATTTTTCACCATAGATCGATGGTTTTGAGTAGAATCAACTTATAACAACATGTTTTGGAAGTTGAAATCATGGATTAACATCATCTTCCACCCGGATCGAAGGTAAGAACACCTAAACTTTTGGATTTTGAATGTTCTTGGGGTTTTTTGGTGTTTTGGCCGATTTGCTTTGTTTTGATTCAGATTGTTGATGAAACTTGATTGTAAACTCGTAATCATTCAATACCCTTGAAGTTTTGTGGAACGATTTTGAGTATTTATTTGAATAATCGATTGAATTGGACTACGCCTTCAAAGTGTCCGATAAAATGCTTTAATGGGTAGAACTTGGGAAGTTCCATACGTTTTCGTAGAATTGTGATTTAAATGATATCGTTATGACTTAGGAACGAATTCTTGTGAAGAACTTGAGTTGGAACCTTCCCGTTCGTCGCCTTCTTTGGGGTCCGAGCTTCCCGGTCGAACCGTGTTCTTCGGAGTATTCGGTAGCGGTTATTAAGGCAAGTATTTTACTATACGAATTGTGTCTTGTGAATAGGGACGTCGTATTATGGTTGTGATACATTGGTTTGCTTTCGTGTATATGGTTCGTATGAATTGAATTTTTATGAACGATTGACGGTAACGATGATACCTTCACTTAGTTAACATCTTGGAATTGTGTTGGATGTGCAAATCATATAAGTTTGTGCCGGGCGTGGTTGGTCATTGTTGAGTTGTTGCAATGATTATGATGTGTGTTGTCTTGGTTTACATACTTGATTATGCACCTCGGTGTAATGTGGAATGGCATGACATTTGATGATTATGAATTGAGTCGTGTCGATGTGTGTGTGTTCCAGGTAGGGTCTGACGAGGCCTCTGGAGTTCGGTACATGATGTGTACGAACAAAGTGTGTGATCCAGGTAGGGTATGACGAGGCCTCTGGAGTTCGGTACATGATGTGTACGAACAAAGTGTGTGATCCACGTAGGGTCTGACGAGGCCTCTGGAGTTCGGTACATGATGTGTACGAACAAAGTGTGTGATCGAGGTAGGGTCTGACGAGGCCTCTGGAGTCCGGTACATGACGTGTACGGACAAGGTGTGTGATCCAGGTAGGGTCTGACGAGGCCTCTGGAGTTCGGTACATGATGTGTACGAACGATGTTTGCGGCCGGGTAGGGTCTGTCTATAACACCCCCAATCCGCTCAGGGATATTACACGCCGTAGAACCTTTCCTCAAGGATCTACCAGGCTGGTAACGACATATAACAACTCAACCATGCCTTTCAGGCTAAAATGACTCAGTAGACCGATTTGGTCTTTCCACAAATACATACAACTCAAATACAACTCATGCCCACGCAGGGGACAAAATACAACCACACACGCATAACTGGAACAATACAGCAGATGAAAATAAAGTACAACTGAACCAACACACGATGTACGGTTCCTCATGTGATTAGTATCGATCATCTTTCATCATCCTTCGTGCCGACCATGTGTTATGCTCCAAAACCTGAATGCAAAAACAGACATCCACCCCCCGAATACTCGGGGGTTAGCAAAACTCCACTGTTTTGCTAGTGCAAGAACAAAGTGCAAATACGAGCCATACAATTCACATTCCACGAATAACAATAACCAAGGATCCTCAAAGATCCAAACGAAACGAAAAGTACTTCCCGAGGCAAGGGTTTGAGAAAACATTTCAAAATCGGAATATCATAAATCAATGGAAGTAATTTATAAAACGGTTTAGAATGCCATCGAGAGTTTTAATAGAAAACAATTTAGGATTATCAAATCCTACTTTTCAAAATCCAAGAGACAAAAGGGGTCACCGCCCCAAAGGTTTACTTTCTGAAAAATGACATTAACCGAACCGTTGGGATTTTAGCCCCAAATCCGTAAAACGACTTTTACAAAACCATTGGGATTTTAGCCCCAAATCTCAGCATCTCACAGTACACAAGAACGACCACAAGGTTCGTCTCCCAACATCAAAATCCACAAATAAAAGATTTAAAACAAACAACAAAATACTCTAGTGCCATCCTAGCCAAGTAAGCCAAACGAACAACTTACCTCTTACATACTTAGTCAATGCATGCAATCATGAAAACCGTTCAAAAGCACTCATTTCCGGAAATGCCAATATCAAATCACATTTGTAAAATTCGCCACAATTAACCGTCGATCCACACCTCCGTGGACCCCTACCGAGACCCCGTCGGATCTAACCCGTAGTGGTTAAAAGCAAAGCTCGTCGATCCACACCTCCGTGGACCCCTACCGAGACCCCGTCGGATTTAACCCGTAGTGAGCATACACACACACACGTTACTCATGCAATACTAACATGCTAAGAATGTAAGTTCATTAAGAATACCCACTAGAGATGGCCATTAACTCGACACCATTACCAAATTCTTCAAAAATACAATAACAAGATTAAATACGGAATACACGATTCCATAACTTAAACAATAGGAGTATCATCATAAAATCCTTCAAAGTTCAAAATAACCAAATCATAATCAATTCTCAAAACACCGTTCACAAATCACACTCGTTTTGAAAGAAAGCCTTTAACGAGGCCAAACCGAAATCCTTTGAAACTTCATTTCAAATAACCAAACAAACACATCAAGACGACCACCGATCATCATATCCATAAAACGAGAAAAGTATGGGCAAGGTACTTGCCTCGAATAAGAACAACGCGGAGAATCGACCGGAGTAGGTTGGCCCGAACCGACTACGAACCCGCCGACTCCACCGAACGCCAACTCACGTTCATAAACTACGAAGGACAAATAATAACAATGAAATGAATTCCATAACACGACTCAAAGCCGTTGAATTCAAAGAACGAGTGACGAAAGTTCACGGATTTCCCAAACGGCCAAGAACACGATTCGTTCCACAAATCACGAAAACGAATTCCAAGTTGAAATATGGATATACAATCCAGATAATAATTTTAAAAACATCATTTAACCATAATCGATCCATCAAAACGGATGAAAACGAGATCGGGACAAATCCAAAAGTCAATTCGAAGGAAATCAAGAAATATACTTCGATTCGACGAAGAACAATGGATTAAATGATGTTAAACACGAGAATACTACCAAGATTAATCATACCCATCATGAATTAATCAACAACACGGAACGAATCGGACGAAAATGCAAAAATCCCCAAATTCACGAAATTAGGGTTCTAAGGAAGATTACCTTGATTCGCTGGATCAAAGGAAGATAACGGACGATTGATTGATGTTATGAACTCAAGAACTTCATGGATTTGTTGTTAAACAACATGGCTTCGTCACCCATGAATCGCCATTCGCGGACGGGGAAGGAAGGAAGTGAAAAACGAAATGAAATGTGACTACTCAGCCACATTTATACTGGGCCAGACTAGCGTGCGCTAGCCTTCCCGGACTAGCGTGCGCTATCGGCCGGTATCGGCCGAGTACCCTCGGCCAGGGCCCACACGACCCGGCATCACCGACCAACCCTGCCCACCAAACCTGTCGACCCGACTCCCGCTAGCGTGCGCTACGGCCGGAAGCCTACGCGCGCTAGCCGACTGGCCCAAAGAGCCACCGGACTAACAAACTTACCTGTGTAACGCACGCTAGTCGGCCGGGCGGCGCTACCCTCGCCGGTTAGCGTGCGCTACGACCGACAAAGGCGGCGCTACCGCCGATCCCGACCGAGTCCGTAACCTCGAAACCCCACCGTCCGCCCGAGCAAGCGGTTGGTCGACCAAAGCACAGGCGCTACACTGCCGGTTAGCGCGCGTAGCCTTCCGGCGATAGCGTGCGCTACGCCGGTTCTGCCGCATCTGTCCGGCCGGTGCCCGCAATCGTCCGGCCAGTCCCGCAACCGTCCGGCGATCCCGCAACCGCGAGGGCTCGGCGACCCGATTTAAAACGCACGGAACGAACATGACGAAAAGTTCGCGGACGACATCAACGACCCGAAATGAAAACATAATACCATAATTAGTCATACGCGACCAAGAAACGGGTCGAGACAACCGTTACAGATACGGATACCCGTAACTTTCAAGAAATTACAAAATGGCCCAAAACGCCCGGAAATCACGATACGTGATCGAATAACCAAACCGAAGTTCACAACACGTCTAACAAAGTTAAACGGACTTACGGGAAACTCGAAACAGCAGTTTCGAACGAGATTCGCAAGAATCGAACTCAAGCGCGGAAAAGTCGCTAAAAAGCACGGAACTCAACAAAACGAATCCGAAACGAACTCGGATGTCAAAAAGTGTAGAATTAATTATTCTCAGAATGACGAAACGGTCATGAGCGAGCCATCAAAACGGACTCCGATCGAAAAAAGAAATTTACCGAAAATCGAAAATTGCGGATATTACATTCTACCCTCCTTAAAAGAAGTTTCGTCCCGAAACTTAAAACAAGTAGGGAGAAGAAATATTCCGCCAGGAAAAACTCAACGAGACACACAAGAATGCGTAACTAACGCCCAACGGCGAAATGTCACAAACAACGCAAAGGAATATACGGCGTGAAAACACGCTCCACGGCGACCAACACAACGTCGCCGTTAGGGATATAATAAAACCAACAAGTGACAAGCGTCATAAAACGGATAATATAGCGAAGTCAATTATCCGACAATCACAAAACACAACGAACGAAAATCAATATGATTGACCAACCCAACGGTACATCAATCAAAACGCGAGTCAACCGCTGAACAAACACGGAATCCCACCGCCTAAGGGCTGGAAGATCGAAAACGAAACTAATTTCCCGAACTGAAGGGAATTACGAAGGAGCCTGAATGTTCACCAATCACGGAACGAGGTCAATAAAAACCGAACAATCAAACGATCAAACCACAACGATCGAGACAACAAAAATCGAAGAATCATGTTCAAATCACGAAGAACAATAAAATTTCAAACAACAACTCCAAGGTTCACATCTCGACTCGAGACAATATATGATCCGGTGAAAACAACAGGATGTGCATTCACATAAAATCCACAGGAAAGAGAATAGCAATTAAAAAGTCACAACGACAAACGAGTTATTCCGAAACAATACCACACTCGTTCGATAAACAAAAACAAGGGGCAGGACAAGCTCAGAAATGTCAACGAACATAATGAGTCGACAGAGTCGAAAACACAAGAGTTCCAAATCCGATCCACTTCGAATAAAAGAACTAGTAGAACCAGATGATGTCACTCCCAAACAAGGTTCACAAGAATCGAACTGAACCCGAAAAAGTAACATCGATAACCAGATCGACCCACAACAAGATCACAGCTCGTTCGGACGATGAAATCGAAATACAGAACAAGTTCATAAAGTGCCAACGAACATGAGCAAATCGATAGACTGGAGAAAGAGAAAATACAGAAGTCAAAATAGTACGGGCATTACCTCCGACCTCGTCCACGAAATTCACAAAAACGGGAGCAAGGTAACAAGACATTAGACAATCGACGCATAACGGAACCATCACCGATGCACACGGTCATACCAAACCAAGCTCTAACAGCTCGCACATGCGCGACAACGCAGGAATCACTACGAGGCGATAATATTCAACACCAACACCCCGCCTCTCACAGGGGGCTAACACAACAAATGTGTGGAAAGCGACTCAACGCTCACACCGCCAATTCGATCATACTCGGGAGAAAGTATCAAAATGACAACGCGAACATCACACATACATACCCAGCCCTCAAACGGGAATGGATAGGTTTTAAAAACGAAAACCTCATTTTGAAAATAATTTAGAAGAACACCGATTGATCTTGAGTATCATATTTCAAAAAAAAAAAAAAAAAGTACAAACGTGAAACATCGTTATCGAGACATTGGAGAACCATTTCACATTTGATAAGAATGAAGATACTTTCTCTTAATGAAAACTTTCAAAATATTCGACCCTCGGGTCTAAATAAAAGTGTTTCTAAAACATTGAAAATATCTCAAAGCATTTTGGTCCTCGAGGTAGAAAATTTTTGAAATATATTGTGGCACCTTGGATGTACCACAAGAAAATAACTCATTTGAAAAGTATGTCTCGAAATTTATTTTTATAAGATACTCAAGGTTTTCAAAAATCCAATAGGCCAGAATGCCCAAAACTCACACATATCGACCTTCACTAAAACAACTCCTAGCACACGCATCAAAAGGTTTAAAATCAAGACAATACATGTCTTTAAACGAAAATAAACGATAAAATACCACATTCAGAACAAAACCACTGATAAAATACCCTCCCGCACTGGCTAGTGAACAAGTCGAACGCGTATAAGCACAAAGCTTCCACAATAGAACTTGTAAAACGTGCAAATCGATTCGAAAATCATCAACAACGGACAAAAACAACAATAAAAAGACATCACAAGCGACGACACTCCTCGTATAAATCAAATACGAGAGTCGACTAAATACATATCGTTAAATCAAAATTCACATAAGGATTCCACCACTTAACAAATAATCATAAAAATAGCTCGTGTCACACGAGGCCAACACAAAGAAGGGAGACTTACTTCCACAGGTCGCACGAAGATGATGATCGCCCCACGATACTAATCACGACCAACAAACTCAAACGACGCGTCGCGACACGACTCAGTCAGATAAAATCTGACGAAACAAGACTCAAACGACACGACTTGACCCGACAGCCTAGGTTTTCCTCAACCTAAGCTCCGATACCATTTATGTAACACCCCCAATCCGCTCAGGGATATTACACGCCGTAGAACCTTTCCTCAAGGATCTACCAGGCTGGTAACGACATATAACAACTCAACCATGCCTTTCAGGCTAAAATGACTCAGTAGACCGATTTGGTCTTTCCACAAATACATACAACTCAAATACAACTCATGCCCACGCAAGGGACAAAATACAACCACACCCGTACAACGGGAACAATATAGCAGCGGAAAATAAAGTACAACTGAACCAACACACGATGTACGGTTCCTCATGTGATTAGTATCGATCATCTTTCATCATCCTTCGTGCCGACCCTGTGTTATGCTCCAAAACCTGAATGCAAAAACAGACATCCACCCCCCGAATACTCGGGGGTTAGCAAAACTCCACTGTTTTGCTAGTGCAAGAACAAAGTGCAAATACGAGCCATACAATTCACATTCCACGAATAACAATAACCAAGGATCCTCAAAGATCCAAACGAAACGAAAAGTACTTCCCGAGGCAAGGGTTTGAGAAAACATTTCAAAATCGGAATATCATAAATCAATGGAAGTAATTTATAAAACGGTTTAGAATGCCATCGAGAGTTTTAATAGAAAACAATTTAGGATTATCAAATCCTACTTTTCAAAATCCAAGAGACAAAAGGGGTCACCGCCCCAAAGGTTTACTTTCTGAAAAATGACATTAACCGAACCGTTGGGATTTTAGCCCCAAATCCGTAAAACGACTTTTACAAAACCATTGGGATTTTAGCCCCAAATCTCAGCATCTCACAGTACACAAGAATGACCACAAGGTTCGTCTCCCAACATCAAAATCCACAAATAAAAGATTTAAAACAAACAACAAAATACTCTAGTGCCATCCTAGCCAAGTAAGCCAAACGAACAACTTACCTCTTACACACTTAGTCAATGCACGCAATCATGAAAACCGTTCAAAAGCACTCATTTCCGGAAATGCCAATATCAAATCACATTTGTAAAATTCGCCACAATTAACCGTCGATCCACACCTCCGTGGACCCCTACCGAGACCCCGTCGGATCTAACCCGTAGTGGTTAAAAGCAAAGCTCGTCAATCCACACCTCCGTGGACCCCTACCGAGACCCCGTCGGATCTAACCCGTAGTGAGCATACACACACACACGTTACTCATGCAATACTAACATGCTAAGAATGTAAGTTCATTAAGAATACCCACTAGAGATGGCCATTAACTCGACACCATTACCAAATTCTTCAAAAATACAATAACAAGATTAAATACGGAATACACGATTCCATAACTTAAACAATAGGAGTATCATCATAAAATCCTTCAACGTTCAAAATAACCAAATCATAATCAATTCTCAAAACACCGTTCACAAATCACACTCGTTTTGAAAGAAAGCCTTTAACGAGGCCAAACCGAAATCCTTTGAAACTTCATTTCAAATAACCAAACAAACACATCAAGACGACCACCGATCATCATATCCATAAAACGAGAAAAGTATGGGCAAGGTACTTGCCTCGAATAAGAACAACGCGGAGAATCGACCGGAGTAGGTTGGCCCGAACCGACTACGAACCCGCCGACTCCACCGAACGCCAACTCACGTTCATAAACTACGAAGGACAAATATTAACAATGAAATGAATTCCATAACACGACTCAAAGCCGTTGAATTCAAAGAACGAGTGACGAAAGTTCACGGATTTCCCCCAAAACGGCCAAGAACACGATTCGTTCCGTCAAATCACAAAAACGGAAGTCCAAGTTGAAATATGGATATACAATCCATAGAATATGTTTAACAACATCATTTAACCATAATCGATCCATCGAAAACGGATGAAAAACGAGATCGGGGACAAATCCCCCGAAAAGTCAATTCGAAGGAAATCAAGAAATATACTTCGATTCGACGAAGAACAATGGATTAAATGATGTTAAACACGAGAACACTACCAAGATTAATCATATCCATCATGAATTAATCAACAACACGGAACGAATCGGACGAAAATGCAAACCGAAACGTGATCGAATAACCAAACCGAAGTTCACAACACGTCTAACAAAGTTAAACGGACTTACGGGAAACTCGAAACAGCAGTTTCGAACGAGATTCGCAAGAATCGAACTCAAGCGCGGAAAAGTCGCTAAAAAGCACGGAACTCAACAAAACGACTCCGAAACGAACTCGGATGTCAAAAAGTGTAGAATTAATCATTCTCAGAATGACGAAACGGTCATGAGAGAGCCGTCAAAACGGACTCCGATCGAAAAAAGAAATTTACCAAAAATCGAAAATTGCGGATATTACACTGTCGAGGCCTCCCGAGTTCGGTACATGATGTATACGAATAGTGTGTGTGCGGTCCAGGTAAGGTCCGTCGAGGCCTCCGGAGTTCGGTACATGATGTGTACGGACAATGATCGTGTTATAGTGCTTGTTTGGGTAACATTTTAAATATGGGTCTCGGACTCATAATGATATCTTACCTAGTGTGTTTTGAATCGAGAATCGGGCCAAGGCCCTAATGTTTACGAAAAGGTTTTGTAAATTGGGACTCGAGGTCCAAAAGAATTTCTGCTTTAAAAATCCCCGAGATGATGTGTTCCTTTTCAAATATCTCTTACTTGAGTTCGAAATTCTAAAACTTCTCGGGAACATTTTGATAATTGATTTCTGTATTAAATTCGTAGTTGCTATTTACTTGTTGCATTTCATATCGTTTTATACTTCCACTAGTAAAACAGTGGAGTTTTACTAACCCCCGAGTAATCGGGGGGTGGATGTCTGTTCTGCGTCCAGGTACATGCGGGTTCAGGGGAGCAGTCACAGGATTGGCACAAGGGGATGACGAGCTGCGATACTAATCAAGAGTCGATATTTGGTAGAGTTTGGTTGTATTGTTAGAATTTATTTAGTCTTCTGATGTATTGTGTTTCGACCCCTGTGTGGGTAATGTTGTTAGTCAGTTCTGTTGATAGAGTTGTGTGACCTCATCGGTCTGTGTGTGTTTATGTGTAAGTGACCTTAACGGTCTGCATTATTATATTGTTTGACCCTGGCCGGGCAAGCATTTGGTTATTTATGGATGTTTAGCCTGGTAGATCCTTGTGAAAAGGGTCTACGGCGTGTAATATTCCCATACGGTTTTGGGGGTGTTACAAAAACTAGGGGGCAGTGGGGGTATATAAAGACTATCTACCCATAATGCCTCATAGCTAATACCAAGTATGGGATTTTCATAGGCTTTCAAGTATCTTTCTACAGTATAATACTCATGAACAAAATCCAATGGTTCGAGGTCCTGTTTTAATATTGAACAAACTCCATGGACACAAGGTATGCCAGTCAACTGCCACAATCTGCAAGAGCACACATGTCTTTCCAAATCCACAGTATATTGACCTCCATCAAAGCAAGAAATTTTATAATGCCTATCATTACATTTAATAGGGATGCAATCAGCAACCTTCTGCATATTTCTCTCCAATATCTTTGCAATCCTATGGCACACCCTCTCCTTCCATCTAAGCTTTGCCCTATCTCTGTTTTTTTGAAGTATTTGCATCAGATGCTCCCTAATCCACTCAAGCATAGTTATAATGGCCCTATCTCTTGCTTGCAATATATTTGAGTTGAAAGATTCACACACATTGTTTAAAAGCATGTCACATTTTGCCTTCTCAGAGAAAAATGCCTTTGACCACTGATTTCCAGGTTTATCTTTAAACCATTCCCATGCCCCCTCATTTAGGCTCTTCAGTTCTGTCATTCTCAAATTAAACTC
Organism: Orobanche coerulescens; assembly: GCA_033398695.1. Classification (NCBI taxonomy): domain Eukaryota; kingdom Viridiplantae; phylum Streptophyta; class Magnoliopsida; order Lamiales; family Orobanchaceae; genus Orobanche; species Orobanche coerulescens. The sequence continues at coordinate 201,564,737 of CM065802.1, forward strand.
TCCTTGTGTAGTGCTACAAGCTGCCTTCCACATAGCCTGTTTGAAAGCTAAACCCCTAAATCCAGAATTTTGCAGGTTATTGTGTAAATGCCTAACACAGAACCTATGGTCTACACCAGGGAACACAAGATCAACAGCTTGAATTAAGACTTTCTGTTTATCTGACATAAATGTAAATTCATCAACCTTAATTTCCAAATCATCCTTAAGAAAAGTAAGAAACCACTCCCATATCTCCCCATTTTCCTTTTCAACAACTGCATAAGCTACAGGATACAAATTATTGTTCCCATCCACACCCACAGCAGTAAGAAGAACACCCCCATACTTAGTCTTCAAATGACACCCATCAATCCCTATAATCTGTCTGCAACCAGCAAGAAACCCTTTTTTGATAGCATCAAAGCACACATAGAACCTATTAAACATTGTTATCCCATTATCAACAGTAGTCCCTAATATAACAGTAGATCCAGGGTTGGTTTTTCTTAATTCATCTGCATACGACCATAACTTAGAATATTGGGCTTCTGGATCACCCTCTATTCTAAGTAAGGCCAAAGACTTGGCCCTCACAGCCTATTGTCTGGACACTTGACACTTAGTGTCATGTAACACGTCTCTCATGAAACCATTAACACCTCTCTTAGCATCACACTGAAACCTCTGTATAAACCTATCACTCAACCAGGTAGATGTTAAGTTCTTTACTTTTTGAGAGGGTGCACATGTGTGTTTGGGGTAGTATTGCCTAATCTGAAATGCGGACTCGTTTTTTCTCTTTAAAGCATGTATTTTCCACTTACAACCTGCACCAACACATTTAGCATAAATTCTTCTACGATCATTATTGAGGAAACAAATGCTTCTTCTTGCTTTAATGGCATGTGATTGTGCAGCCTTTTTAAACTCTTTCTTACTAGAAAATATCTGACTTATGACAAACTCAGGATTAAATATTGTGGATGGATTGAAAACAGTGTAAGCAGGCTCACCATTTTCCTCATCAGACAGACTAAACTCATCAAAGACATACCCCCTCTCTTCTTCCATAACATCCTTATCATCCTCTTCTTCAATTTCACTCTCACTACTATCCTCATCTAAAGCCTTCCCACCATTAGTCCCTTCAGATCTACCTTGATCCACCCCTTCAAGACCAGATTCAACTTCAACTACATTTTCATCATACAAGTCATCGTCATCGTCATCTGTTATCTCATTTCCAATTATAAAGTCAGGGTCATCAAAGTCATTATCTTCATCATCAAGCTCTACACAAATCTCAGGTTGTAAATTTTCAGGTTCAACAAACATACCGTATTTTGGAATGTCCCCATCCGTCGTTCCTTCTTTGCGCACAAACACCATTGCCGCACAAGCACCAGGTTCTGCCGTTCCTTGTTTTTGTTGGGATTCCACAGAAAATAAACGCAGCGGAAGAATAAATGGAATCCCTAAGAGGATCGATTAAGTAACGTATATACGAAAAGAAAAATACGATGATCAAGGAATCAAAGTCCCATACCTATGATGTCTCTGAAAAACCTTCGTATGATGATGATGATGAAGAAGAGCCCTTCGTTCCAAGCACCTAAAGCAAGATGACTCTACTTCACACGCCGAAACTTGATGGAAAAATCGACAAGCTTCCTTTCTTCAAGAATGCAGCTAGGGAAGCTTGTAGGAATTTTCTCTCTCAATGTATTCTTCTTATATCTTGTCTCTAAGATAAAGATGAAGTTTTCAACCTTACACACTCTCTCAAATTCGTGATTTTGAGTTCTTGCAAGAAGAAGTTGTCATCTCTCCTTTTTAAAGACTTTTATTTATAAAAAAAATGAAAGTCTACCTTTAACACATGATTGAGGGTATCAAATACACCTCACATATGTCACCTAGTGACATAAATAAGTATAAAAGAGACAATAGAGGGAGGGGGGCGGCCTTAAGGGAAATTTCCAAGAAGACGGGTCGAATTTACTCGGCTCGTGTACTGGATGTTCGTCAAAACGAATCCCTCGTGTACCGGATGTTTGTCAAACGAATCCGTTTTATTTCCAATGTGTTTGGACTAATTAATTAATCCAATTAATTAATTATATCAAACACAAATATATATTTCTCTAAGAAATATAATTTATGAATCAAAGTAATCACCCAGTAACCTACTTACAATTCATAAGACCGCTATTTAATTTATCCGATAAATCAAAATTAGATATCTAATATCTAATATTATAAGAGAGATTATTAATTCATATTTATCCATAAATGATCCTATTGCGCGACTCCGTAGGTTCGTCTCAACCGGCATTGGGAGGAACCAATGAGTGCGGGCAGCACTTAGCCAGCCTAGCAGGCCGCATTGTAAACCCCGACTGAGAACGAATGAACGAATCATTCCAGAATCATTATGTCGTGAATACTATATACGTATAGATGACACGCTTTTAGTGTAACTATCGCAAGTGCACGATATCGTATCAAGTAGTAAAGTGGACTTTTTGAGTCCGGTTTATCGATCCCACAAGGAAGTTTGGTTATAATTTGAATTATACACTATTAGTCTATTTTTATAGATACTAAGATGAGTGAAACACACAATTTAAAGAGTTTGGTTTAATTGTTGCAAAGTAAATGCAATAATAGTTCTAATATTTTAAGGAAATAAGAAGATAGTAATAATAATAGATTTATTAAACGATAAATTGAAATAGTTGGGATTACAAACTTAGTTTGTCATTAGTTATAAAAGATGTATAGGAGATCATAAAATGAATTTACTTATTATGTTGTGTAGATTCGATTTTCCTTAAAAAGACGGTTTCTCTTTCGAACTATAAAACGCCCCTTACATATTGAATCAATCCACTATATTTCTATGTTGATTGGCTTCAATACATAGCATTAGGATTTATGAAAATAACTCAAAGAATCATCTAAGAACTAGAGGTATATTTCTATCCCCTAGAACAATTTAGAGTGAAGATCATTTGATCTAATCAAACATATTTTCTTTCGAAACATATGAAGACCATAAATATCGTCATTTATTGGCCAAATAAATAAAGATTGTTAAAACAATGAAAATCACACACAATAATAAGTAATTCACAAAAGATCTTTTATACAAACATAAATAACATGACTAACCTTGTTTATAATCCCAACTAAAGGTTACTTAGCCCATGAAGGGTTTATTACACATATTACAAGCTTTGGTGGTCATTATTAGTTGAATCAAGAGAAAGAATTGATCCTAACTCCCTTAGTAGATAAAGGAGATAGAAGCAATAAACTCTCTGAACAACATATGCTATACCATACTTACAAATATCACTCAAGAACACAAGCGTGTTCTTCACACAAAAAGAAAAGTTTACAACAAAATGGAAAATTATAAGATGAATGATGAATGATGAAGGATCTAAGGGGTCTATTTATACACCTAAAGTCATCTAATAGCTCCAAAACTCCAGCATTATTACATTAGATCGGATCAATGCCAGCCATCCCCTCAATAATACACAAAAAGTATAAAAAATTAGACAAATCATAACAATCTGTCAAGAGTTACGGCCGTAACATTCAGGAGTTACGGCCGTAACTAGGGTGACTTACGGCCGTAACTCCTGAATGTTACGGCCGTAACGTGGCTTCATAAATTTGCTCACTTGAAGCTTTGATAGTTACGTTTTCAGCCCGAATTTCTCGGACTTTGCGTTTTTGCCCAGATCTTCTTCGGATGATAACTTTTGATATATAACTCTGATTTTGAATCCGGAAAGACTGCCGAATTCGTCTCGGAAAGCCCTACAACATGAATATATCAAAATTCAACAAAGAGAATATTTAATAAACATGTTATTTCTTGAGTAAATCAGTTATTTAATCTGATCATCATCCGATAAAAATAAAATTATTAAAACTAATTAATTAAAAGCAAAAAACAAGAAGACTAGCTCAATTATGGGTGAATTTTATCGATACAAACCATGGATAAGTGTACAAAACTGACACTTATCACACCCCCAAACTTGAATTCTTGCTAGTCCCGAGCAAGACTCTTTATTAATCACACTCCAAAAATAAAAATAAAAATAAGACACAAAACTAATAATACACACAAAAATTAAAATATAAAAAGAGAAAAGGAGATCAAAATGTCATTAATACACAACAACCAGCTTATACAGTAGATATAAATGAATCAAGATTCAAAATAAATCTACAAATAATTTTGAAGTTAAAACACGGTTTTTATTTTATAATTCCAAAATGCAAGGTTTTCCCCCCAAAAGGCTGATTATTACTTTCCCACTCGTGATACACACGACTCCCTTCAATGGTTGCTCTCGATCACTCGTTTATTTTTCGACTCAATATGAAGAAGAATTTTATTAGCGTCATCAAATATTGTGATTTTCACAAAATTGAGTGTATTGAAATTCAGCTGCTAATTAATTCAAATCTGCTCATAAACTACATCCCTTTTAGTGATAGCTTTCACACCGTTATTTGCTAACGTGTAGCTCTTTTCACTAACACAATTTCTATCTCATTATTTTTTTTCATAAAAAGGTGATAGCTTTCACACCGTTATTTGCTAACGTGTAGCTCTTTTCACCAATTTTTCTGAGACGGCAGCTACGCACCAATAATGGTTAGTCCTTTATTTTTCGCAAAATTTAAAACTTCCAAAATTAGGCAGCTGTTGTTGCTCAACACTTCTCCTTTTCGTCATTTTTTTTTAGGTGATAGCTTTCACACCGTTATTTGCTAACGTGTAGCTCTTTTCACCAATGACTTTTTTTTTTTAGGGAATAGAATTTTTGCAGAAAATCATTTCTTAGTTTAAGCATGAAAAATCAAAAACTCCACAAATTAAGTAAATTTCAGTTCTATTTTTCATCAACCAATTGATTCTTCTTTTCTCAAGGTAACGAATGACTCGATTTTATATGATAATTACAAGGCTTGGAAAGAGAGATTAAGGCTCAAAAAAATTTTGGAATATATAATTTTTTAACCGGTTAAAACGATTTTAGAAACTTGTATATAGCTAATTTGTTGGTGTTATGGCCAGATCTAGAAATCTCATAAATCAAAATACTATATATATATATATATAATAAAAAAAATTAAGGCAAATAACCAAATCAATCACAACACACCAAAATACTAAAACAAACCACCCCCAAACTTGAAAATAAAACTGTCCTCAGTTTTTTAAAAATAAAAAAAAATAAAAATAAAAATCAATGCAGAAAAACAGAATACTCCCTATTAAGAAAGTTGATGTCTGAGCTAATGCCTTTTAGAATCTGCAAGAGAATAAATATACGAGGCACACAACAAAAGAAAATAAAATATACTCGTAAGTATAACACAATTTTTAAGATGCGCATCAAGAAAGTCCGAAGAGTCGCCTTACGCTGCCATCAAAGTTTTTATAAAAAACACACAATAAACATTACAGTAATAAAATAACAATACATAAATCGCGAATAGATGCGCGTCAAGAGATCAAGAAGAAACTCCTTAAGCTGCCACCATTTAGCATGATTATTATACACGACAGAAAGTAAAAATACAAGAGGTCCGACATGGGTTATCAAAGGGATAGGAATGAATCCACTTTTCATTTTCTCACGGTAAAATCTTCTACCCAGACAATTTTAGCTAGAGCTGGATCTGGTTGAGGAACAAATTCATTGAGTTTTTTGATTAGTTCATCTGGTGTTGTTGCAACGACTATGATTCGTTTAGCACGCTCGGAAATAAAACCCTTTTCAGCAGAGTAGTCGATGAAAGACAGTAAACCATCAAAGAAACCATTGACAATAAGCACACCTGTTGGTTTTTGATGAACATTTAGCTGGGCTCTGGTAACCACATGAAAAAGTTCCTCAAGGGTGCCAAAACCACCGGGAAGGGTGATAAAGGCGCCAGAATTATTTATCATGTGAGTTATGCGATCTTGCATATTCTGAGATATAAACTCATCTCCAGTAGTTGACCGGTGATTTTACTTTCGGCCAGAGGTTTTGGGATTATTCCCAACATTCTTACTCCTTCCATATAGGCGAAACGTGACTCGTCCCATTAATCCTAGACTTCCTCCTCCGTAAACTACATGAATGCATTTTCTCCTAAGGTGCGACCCAAATTGTGGTGCTTGACAAAGCATGCCTCTTTTCCATAACTAGCTCCACCAAAATGCAGTGTGCTAAATTTTTGTTGAAGATGATGACTCCATTTTTGAAAAAAAAAAAATTTAGAGAGAAACAGAGAAAAGTGCAAGTTTGAGGGATGAATGAAAGAAACCAGTAGAAAGTTTATTTATAGAAGAAAAAGAAGGTAAAAATTGTTTAACAAGTTTGTGATTGCGTTTGATTGTGCTTCAACTACTCAATAGAATAATGAAAGCATTTATCGCGTATCACATTTTTTATTCAGAAAATCTCACCACACGACAAAAATAAAAGATACTTACGCGTATGTACAGTAGTTGTGATTGTGGCTCACATCTTCCTCTGATTTTACATTCAGAAACGGCCTAAACGCCTTCTATGAGTCGGGGAGAAGCTTCCCATCCAATTTTTTTACAAATTGGCAAACAGGGTCTTTTAACGTCAGATTCCCAAGACGTTGTTCATATTCTGGTTGGAATTTATTCCACAAACATCGAATTCCGTAATGTACGAGTCCACTAGGATGCGTGTCAAGAGAAATTTCGATATCATCTAAATTCTCCTTATTCAGACCATCTTTAATGAACTGAATTTTATCTTCTCTGTTTGTAGATGGAATTCCTAAAGATCGACATTTTAAATTACAGTTCCATCTAGCACATTTATAGCAAACGGCTATCATCTTTGATCGTCGTTTCTTGGCATATGAACTTTTTCCTAGCCCTGGTAAAAATCTAGTCGGTGTTTCTGTGAATTCACCCTCTATTCTTACTTTGGCTTCAATTATGAATCTGATGTCAAATGGTATGCTTTTATTCATAAGCAACCTCATCCTTTCAAGCCTTGCCTTGTAAATTTTTAAAATTGCATTTTTGCTTAGAAAGGGAAATCTTTTTTCAATTTTATACAACGTTTCTTCCATGACAAAAAAAAATAAAAAGACAATGAAAATAATTGAAGGAAATATCTACAAATATCAATTGTTGTGGGAAACTGAAAAATCCGACTTTAATAGTCACGGAGTACCGTTATCCGCCACTTGACCGGACAAACACAATTTAGTACTTAAGTTACAATGTCGAGAAATTTGTACCTATAAAAATAGTTTACAATGTAAGATTTCATATATAACTTATACTTCCCCGGCAACGGCGCCAAAAACTTGACACGCTTTTAGTGTAACTATCGCAAGTGCACGATATCGTATCAAGTAGTAAAGTGGACTTTTTGAGTCCGGTTTATCGATCCCACAAGGAAGTTTGGTTATAATTTGAATTATACACTATTAGTCTATTTTTATAGATACTAAGATGAGTGAAACACACAATTTAAAGAGTTTGGTTTAATTGTTGCAAAGTAAATGCAATAATAGTTCTAATATTTTAAGGAAATAAAAAGATAGTAATAATAATAGATTTATTAAACGATAAATTGAAATAGTTGGGATTACAAACTTAGTTTGTCATTAGTTATAAAATATGTATAGGAGATCATAAAATGAATTTACTTATTATGTTGTGTAGATTCGATTTTCCTTAAAAAGACGGTTTCTCTTTCGAACTATAAAACGCCCCTTACATATTGAATCAATCCACTATATTTCTATGTTGATTGGCTTCAATACATAGCATTAGGATTTATGAAAATAACTCAAAGAATCATCTAAGGACTAGAGGTATATTTCTATCCCCTAGAACAACTTAGAGTGAAGATCATTTGATCTAATCAAACATATTTTCTTTCGAAACATATGAAGACCATAAATATCGTCATTTATTGGCCAAATAAATAAAGATTGTTAAAACAATGAAAATCACACACAATAATAAGTAATTCACAAAAGATCTTTTATACAAACATAAATAACATGACTAACCTTGTTTATAATCCCAACTAAAGGTTACTTAGCCCATGAAGGGTTTATTACACATATTACAAGCTTTGGTGGTCATTATTAGTTGAATCAAGAGAAAGAATTGATCCTAACTCCCTTAGTAGATAAAGGAGATAGAAGCAATAAACTCTCTGAATAACATATGTCATACCACACTTACAAATATCACTCAATAACACAAGCGTGTTCTTCACACAAAAAGAAAAGTTTACAACAAAATGGAAAATTATAAGATGAATGATGAATGATGAAGGATCTAAGGGGTCTATTTATACACCTAAAGTCATCTAATACCTCCAAAACTCCAGCATTATTACATTATATCGGATCAATGTCAGTCATCCCCTCAATAATACACAAAAAGTATAAAAAATTAGACAAATCATAACAATCTGTCAAGAGTTACGGCCGTAACATTCAGGAGTTACGGCCGTAACTAGGGTGACTTACGGCCGTAACTCCTGAATGTTACGGCCGTAACGTGGCTTCGTAAATTTGCTCACTTGAAGCTTTGATAGTTACGTTTTCAGCCCAGAATTTCTCAGACTTTGCGTTTTTGCCCCAGATCTTCTTCGGATGATAACTTTTGATATATAACTCTGATTTTGAATCCAGAAAGACTGCCGAATTCGTCTCGGAAAGCCCTACAACATGAATATATCAAAAATTCAACAAAGAGAATATTTAATAAACATGTTATTTCTTGAGTAAATCAGTTATTTAATCCGATCATCATCCGATAAAAATAAAATTATTAAAACTAATTAATTAAAAGCAAAAAACGAGAAGACTAGCTCAATTATGGGTGAATTTTATCGATACAAACCATGGATAAGTGTACAAAACTGACACTTATCAATAGACCCTTCATCAGATGTCCCGGTCAAGTCTTCGGGTCACGGTAAAGTCAAACCCTACTATTGACTAAACTCTATACATGTGTTAATGCAAATCAAGACCGACTGATTAATAGTGTATCTAATACGACTATATCAGAATGCTTTGGCTAAAGACTTATGATCTTATTTGCCATTAACCGTATAGGACATTCGCCTGCTCACTAACAGGAGATAGAATCCTTTCTTGGCGTCTGACAAAGGCGCTACTGCCCGTGTAGTCCGCACTTCGAGGTCGACTCAGCAATTAAGCAAACGAGTCTAACTACTCTAATGACAAACTAAACGTCACAGGCACATCTTCTGCTGAACCCTCAAGTCAAAGGTCCACGTATACTATCACAACCTTTCGATTCGTCATCGACTCTCCGAGAGTGAATACCGTGTGACTGGATCGAGTATGAGTCGTGTTCGAGTATACTGGTCCCACCAATATACTTATAACTATGCTATCAAGACGTGCACACATCCTAGCATCAGTTATACAAGTCTTATTAAAACTTAATGTCCTGTTAAATTTTATCGACTTGCGAACTAATTAAGAATTCGAGCTCTAAACACTTCCAGTGCCTATCTCCTTATCTCCATAAGGAGTAGAATGTTCACTCTCAAATGCAAGGACTATTATTCTATATACCAAATCACAATGACAGTGATATACAATAATATAGAAATAATAATTGCCTTATTAAATATAATATTCATAATTACAATACAATTGCTCTCACTCTCTCATCCTCTGGGTGGCATTCGAGGGCATATTCCTAACAATCTCCCACTTGCACTCAATGCTACAAACTATGGTATCTAATACCTATACTCTCCAGATGTCTCTCTAAGACCTTCTGAGATAGTGGCTTGGTAAGCGGATCAGCAACGTTATTTGCTGTGTCTACTCTCTGCAGTGTAACATTCCCATCCCGAACCATTTCTCTAACAAAATGATATTTTCTCGCAATATGTTTCGTGTTGTGGTGAGCCCTAGGCTCCTTAGCCTGTGAAACAGCTCCGTCGTTGTCACAAAACAGTGTCACGGGCTTCTCTGCGTTAGGAACCACTTGAAGTTCCTCAGTGAACTTCTTTATCCAAAAAGCTTCTTTAGCAGCCTCCGTGGCTGCCTGATATTCGGCTTGACATGTAGAGATAGCAGTCGAACTTTGCTTGGCACTTCTCCAAGAAACTGCCCCACCATTCAGAGTAAAGATATACCCTGATGTGGACATCTGAGCATCCATGTCCCCCGAAAAATCTGAGTCTGTATAACCCATCGCTCTTAGTTCTCCACCGCCGAATGTAAGAACCAAGTCTTTAGTCCTCCTTAGGTACTTAAGAATGTTTTTTACAGCAGTCCAATGTTCCTGCCCTGGATTTGACTGAAACTGACTTACTACGCTCACAGCATAGGCAATGTCCGGTCTAGTGCAAATCATTGCATACATAAGGCTACCTACCGCCGAAGCATAATGTAACATCCCCAAAACCGTATGGGAATATTACACGCCGTAGACCCTTTCCACAAGGATCTACCAGGCTAAACATCCATAAACAACCAAGTGCTTGCCCGACCAGGGTCAAACAATAAAATGATACAGACCGATATGGTCACTTACACGTGAATACACAGACCGATGAGGTCACACAACCCAATCGATAAAACTGACTTAAATAACATTACCCACACAGGGGTCGAAATACAATACAGCGGAAGACTGAAATCAACTCTCACAACACATCAAATATCAAAATAACTCTCGTCTCATGATTAGTATCGCACTCGTCATCCTCTTGTGCCAATCCTGTTGCTCCCCGAATCTGCATGTACACGGGCAAGCAGACATCCACCCCGATTACTCGGGGGTTAGTAAAACTCCACTGTTTTACTAGTGCAAGTATCAAATCATACGAAATATAACAAGCAAGTAATAATCGTGAATCAAATATGACAATCAAGTATCAAAATATCCCAGGGAGGTTTTCACAAGTAAAGATAATCTATGAAGCATTCTAAAATAAGATTATCACCTCGGAAATTTTAGAATTTCAAAACCTTTCGAAAATCTTAGGGTCTTAACCCAAATCTCAAAATTGTGTTACGACAATTTACAGTACGAAAACATTTCCATAAATCTCATGGGGCTCGGCCCAACATTCTTTCTTAAAACTTTCTTACAAAAAAGTTTGATTTACAAAAAATAGTTCGTGACACCGTGATCCTGTCACGTGTCTCCGTAGGTTCAACAACCGCGCGGACTTAACCAATCACAACAATCACAACAATCAATCATGCTCATGACTCGTGATCGCTTGCCACGAGTCTCCGTAGGTTCAACAACCCACACGGATTGAGCAAACACAACAATCACAAAAAACAATCAAGCACATGACTCCGTGATCGCTTGCACAGAGTCTCAGTAGGTTCAACAACCCGCACGGAGTGAGCATACACAACAATCACAACAAGCGGTCCGACCGTGAACCTGTGTCACGTGTCACCGTAGGTTCCGTCGAACCCGCACGGTTGGACGTACTGTGTCCTGATTCAATGGACATGTGCCATGAATCATCGTAGGCCTCGTCAGACCCGCACGATTGGACCTCAGCACCACACACTAAGTTCCGATCCCATGGACCTGTGCCATGAATCCTCGTAGGCCCCGTCGAACCCGCACGAGTGAACCTAGCGTTCCAGCACATCACATTCGCATTACATACAACAATGAGCACAATTAATCAATCACCTTGATCACCACAAAATCATATATTGCACGCACATAACACAACCTCAACACTCGCAACAACTATCATCAATCAATGACATTTAACCAACATAACACACATTCGGTACACAATACATTGCACAACCACGTGTACAACCATCTCATATGTACATCGCAATCCTGCACAAATGGCACAACGCCTAACACGTATACCAATATAACGCTATTATCACAAAGCCTTCAAATTTCGGAAAACACAACCAACTCAAACGGAACATATTTACGAAGGCACGCAAAATCATCATAAATCTCATACGTGATTACTAGTCGCAAGATACAAGTCGTATAGTAAGATACTTGCCTTAATAACCGCTACCGAACGCTCCGAAGAACACGGTTCGACCGGGAAGCTCGGACCCCAAAGAAGGCAACGAACGGAAGGGTTCCGACTCGAGTTCTTCACAAGAATTCGTTCCTAAGTCACAACGATATCAATTCAATCACAATTCTACGAAAACGTATGGAACTTCCCAAGTTCTACCCATTGAAGCATTTTATCGGACACTTTGAAGGCGTAGTCCAATTTAATCAATTATTCAAAGAAATACTCAAATTCGTTCCACAAAACTTCAAGGGTATTGAATGATTACGAGTTTACAATCAAGTTCTAACAATAATATGAATCAAAACGAAGCAAATCGGCCAAAACACCAAGAAACCTCAAGAACATCCAAAAACCAACAGTTTAGGTGTTCTTACCTTCGATCCGGGTGGAAGATGATGTTAATCAATGATTAGAACTTCCAAAACATGTTGCTCTATGTCATATCCATCCAAATCCATCCATTATTGACGAAGAAACGCGAAGAAACGAAGAAAAAGGGTGAAAATGGCGGATGACTCGGTCAGGCCCTTAAATAGCCGACCACGGCGGCGGGGACTCGGCCGTGTCACTGCTAGACACGGTCGCGTCGCCGATAGTGACCCGTCCGGCGACTTCGGCGCGACTCGGCCGTGTCTGGAACACGGTCGGGCGTGTCGGCGGTCGGTCCGGCATTTCCGGGACGAGTGCGGCACGGGCGTGCGGGCGGCCTGATCGGGTCTGAGGCGAAGAAACCCGGCATTTCGGACGAGTATGCAGCCGCGGGCGTGTCGGACGACACGGCGAGTTCGGCCGTGATGATCGCGATAACGGCGGGTGAGTTAAAACGACCATAACTCTCTCGTCCAGGCTCCGATTGACTCACCGTTTGAACCATTGGAAAGCTAACTCGATGCTCTATAATATTGCAAAGATTCAGAATTTTTGGAGTTACCAAAAATTAATGGTGATCTAACAAAGTCGAACTCATACTTAGAAAAGTCGTTTAGTAATCCTGAATTCAACAAAACGACACCGAAATCCGAACCTGAATACGAACCGAAGATACGGTTACGAAGTACTCACAAAGACGAATCTAAGACACGATTCCGACCACCCGAAGGCTCGACATTCGACAACGGAAGGTAATTACCCCAAACTTTGGGAAATTACGAAAATGGCCCAAATGCCCGAAAATCACCATACGACAACGAATAATCAAACCGAAGCTCACAACACGTATAACAACGTTAAACGGACTTACGAAACTTCGAAGCGGCGGTTTTGAGCGAGATTCGCAAGAATCGAACTCAAGTGCGGAAAAGTCGCTAAAAGCTCGGAACTCGGTAAACGATACCGAAAGCGAACTCGGATGACAAAAAGCGTAGAATTAATCATTCTCATAATGACGAAACGGTCATGAGAGAGTCGTCAAAACGGACTCGGCCGAAAAAAGAAATTAACCGAAAATAGAAAATTGCGGATATTACATTCTACCCTCCTTAAAGAAGTTTCGTCCGAAACTTAAAACAAGTAGGGAGAAGAAATATCCCAGGAAAAACTCAACGAGATACACAAGAAGCATGTAACTCATGCCCAACGGAGAAACGTTACAAGCAACGCAGCGGAATATACGGCGTGAAAACACGCCTGACGACCAACACGACGCCACGGTAGAGACATAATAAAAATCAATACGATTGACCAACCCAACGGTTCATCAATCAAAGCGAGCCAAATGCTGAACAAATACGAATTCCACCGCCCAAGGGTTGGAAGATCGAAGCGAGACTAATTTCTCAAACTTAAGGGAATTACGAAGGAGTGCAGGCGTTCAACAATCACGAAGCGAGATCAACAAAACCGATCAATCAAGCGATCGAACCACAGCGATCGATAAAACAAAAAAAGAAAAATCACGTTCGAAACACGAAGGACAATAAAATTCAATCAACAAATCCAATCTTAAAATCTATACTCGAGACAATATATGATAAGGTTGAAACACCATCTGCCTTCACAAAAGATCCACGGAAAGGAAGTAGAAATTGAAAAGTCACAACAACAAGCGAGTTATTAGAAACAATACCACGCTCGTTCGATCAACCAAAGCAAGGGCGGGACAAGCTCGAGAAAATGTCAACGAACATAAACGAGTCGATAGACTGAGAAAGAGGAAATGCGAAGTCAAAACGATACGGGCATTACATTCGACCTCTTATAAAAGAAATGTCGTTCCCGCAACTCACAACAAGCTGGAGTAAGGTGACAACACAAAAAGCAAGCAGCAAATATCTCTCATGGGCCTCTCGGATCCGATCCTCATATCTATCTTGAAGTTCGCGCCCGAAAGACTCGGAACCCAACTCAAAAGCTGGATCCTGTGTCTCTCGGGTCCACACTTGAAAAGCGTTGCGGCGAGAAGGACAATTGGCACGTACATGCCCCGGCAAAATACGTTGAAATGCCTCGGCTCGGCATATCGAAAATATAGATGCTAGATCTGATGGAACATAACACCGCAAAACAACATACCGGAGATGCCAACTCGGCATAATAACGAATCATAACACATATCATATACAACGATTACCATCGTAAAGTAATACACACACAAACACTACAACAACGATATCGTTCGGAGACATCAACGGCCGAACGATAATCGACATAATTACAAACATTATGAAACAATCACACATGTACACAAACGTACAAACCCAAGCTTCAACATCTCACACTCGTGCGACAACACGCAAATCGCCACGAGGCGATAAGCGATAAACACCGGTTCACACCTCTCACGGAGGGCTAGTACGGCAAATGCGTGGCAACGCCTCGGCGTTCATGGCACCAATTCGATCATACTCGGGAGCAAACATCATAACGACAACGTGAACATCATACATACATACCCAGCCCTCAAACGGGAATGGATAGGTTTTTAAAAACGAAAACCTCCTTTTGAAAATAATTTTGGAAACACCGATTGATCTTGAGTATCACCCTTTTAAAAAAAAAAGTACAATCGTGAAACATCGTTATCGAGACTTTGGAAAACTATTTCGCATTCGATAAAAATGAGGACACTTTCTTTTCGTGAAAAACTTTCGGAAATATTCGACCCTCGGGTCTAAGTAAAAGTGTTTATAAAACATTGAAAAATATCTCAAAACATTTTGGTCCTCGAGGTAGAAGGATTCGGAAACATATCGTGGCACCTTGGAAGTACCATGAGAAAACAATTCTTTTTAAACGTACGTCTCGAAGTTTATTTCTAGGATACTCAAGATTTTCAAAGATAATTCAATGGGCTAGAATGCCCAAAAATCTCAGGTAATTACACGGAACATTATAGCGTTGTGGGTCCCGCGCCGGAACCCACCAGGATAAAAACTATTTACAAAAACGCCAAAAGGGCCGATGACGGTAATATTTCAAAAACTCACAAAAGCCATTTACAAAATTACTAAATACCGTCATAAGAATTTCGCCAAAACGATCAAGGCCATAATGTCAAAACTCGGTTAAGGGAATCGATTTTCAAAATAAAACTCGATCGATACCTTTTGAAATCCATCAAGGTTTACAACTTCCACACCATACCACACCACCCGGTGGTTCAAAGATAATACAATAATGTGCCCGATTCTATACACATACTATATGCCACAAGTACTAAACATAATTATATTACACAATCATGTAAAGAAAATCATGCACATGATTAACTCACTAAGATAAAATCGAGATACACAGGTACTTCGCATAAAAGAGGAGACTTACATCCACAGTCGCACGGAGGTGACGGTCGCCCACGATACTAATCTCGTCCGACAACATAACCGACACGTTGTGGCTACGCACAACTCAACTTGTCACTGATGACTCAAGCGACATGACAACACATTACTCGACAAATCACGACTTGACTCGACCCGACAGCCTAGGTTTCCGCAACCTAAGCTCCGATACCATAAATGTAACATCCCCAAAACCGTATGGGAATATTACACGCCGTAGACCCTTTCCACAAGGATCTACCGGGCTAAACATCCATAAACAACCAAGTGCTTGCCCGACCAGGGTCAAACACTAAAATGATACTGAGACCGATATGGTCACTTACACGTGAATACACGGGCCGATGAGGTCACACAACCCAATCGATAAAGCTGACTTAAATAACATTACCCACACAGGTGAAATACAATACTGACGGAAGAGAAATCAACTCTCACAACACAACAAAAATCAAAATAACTCTCGACTCATGATTAGTATCGCACTCGTCATCCTCTTGTGCCAATCCTGTGTTGCTCCCCGAATCTGCATGTACCGGGCGCAAAGCAGGACATCCACCCCCGATTACTGGGGTTAGTAAAACTCCTTTGTTTTACTAGTGCAAGTATCAAATCATACGAAATATAACAAGCAAGTAATAATCGTGAATCAAATATGACAATCAAGTATCAAAATATCCCCGGGAGGTTTTCACAAGGAAAGATAAGCTATGAAGCATTCGAAAATAAGATTATCACCTCGGAAATTTTAGAATTTCAAAACCTTTCGAAAATCTTAGGGTCTTAACCCAAATCTCAAAATTGTGTTACGACAATTTACAGTACGAAAACATTTCCATAAATCTCATGGGGCTCGGCCCAACATTCTTTCTTAAAACTTTCTTACAAAAAAGTTTGATTTACAAAACATAGTTCGTGACACCGTGATCCCCTGTCACGTGTCTCCATAGGTTCAACAACCCGCACGGACTTAACCAATCACAACAATCACAACAATCAATCATGCTCATGACTCCGTGATCGCTTGCCACGAGTCTCCGTAGGTTCAACAACCCACACGGATTGAGCAAACACAACAATCACAACAAACAATCATGCTCATGACTCCGTGATCGCTTGCCACGAGTCTCCGTAGGTTCAACAACCCACGCGGATTGAGCAAACACAACAATCACAACAAACAGTCCCGACCCCGTGAACCTGTGTCACGTGTCACCGTAGGTTCCGTCGAACCCGCACGGTTGGGCGTCGTGTCACGATTCAATGGACTGTGCCATGAATCATCGTAGGCCTCGTCGGACCGCGCGATTGGACCTCGGCACCACACACTAAGTTCGATCCCATGGACTGTGCCATGAATCCTCGTAGGCCCGTCGAACCCGCACGAGTGAACCTAGCGTTCAAAGACATCACATTCGCATTACATACAACAATGAGCACAATTAATCAATCACCTTGATCACCACAAAATCATATATTGCACGCACATAACACAACCTCAACACTCGCAACAACTATCATCAATCAACGACATTTAACCAACATAACACACATTCGGTACACAATACATTGCACAACCACGTGTACAACCATCTCATATGTACATCGCAATCCCGCACAAATGGCACAACGCCTAACACGTATACCAATATAACGCTATTATCACAAAGCCTTCAAATTTCGGAAAACACAACCAACTCAACCGGAACATATTTACGAAGGCACGCAAACTCATCATAAATCTCATACGTGATTACTAGTCGCAAGATACAAGTCGTATAGTAAGATTCTTGCCTTATTAACCGCTACCGTACGCTCAGAAGAACACGGTTCGGCCAGGAAGCTCGGACCCCAAAGAAGGCAACGAGCGGAAGGGTTCCGACTCGAGTTCTTCACAAGAATTCGTTCTAAGTCACAACGATATCAATTCAATCACAATGCGAAAACGTATGGAACTTCCCAAGTTCTACCCATTGAAGCATTTTATCGGACACTTTGAAGGCGTAGTCGATTTAATCAATTATTCAAAGAAATACTCAAATCCGTTCCACAAAACTTCAAGGGTATTGAATGATTACGAGTTTACAATCAAGTTCTAACAATAATATGAATCAAAAGCGAAGCAAATCGGCCAAAACACCAAGAAACCTCAAGAACATCCAAAACCAACGGTTTAGGTGTTCTTACCTTCGATCCGGTGGAAGATGATGTTAATCAATGATTAGAACTTCCAAAACATGTTGCTCTATGTCATATCCATCCAAATCCATCCATTATTGACGAAGAAAGCGAAGAAAGCGAAGAAAAAGGGTGAAAATGGCGGATGACTCGGTCGAGGCCCTTAAATAGCCGACCACGGCGGCGGGGACTCGGCCGTGTCACGCTAGACAGTCGCGTCGCCCGATAGTGACCCGTCAAGCGGCGACTCGGCACGACTCGGCCGTGTCTGGAACACGGTCGGGCGTGTCAGCGATCGGTCGGCATTTCCGGACGAGTGCAGCGCGGGCCGTGCCGGGCGACACGGTCGGGTCTGAGGCGAAACCGGCATTTCGGACGAGTGCACGGGCCGTGTCGGACGACACGGCCGAAGTGGCCGGCGATGATCGGCGATAACGGCGGGTGAGTTAAAACGACCATAACTCTCTCGTCCAGGCTCCGATTGACTCACCGTTTGAACCATTGGAAAGCTAACTCGATGCTCTATAATATTGCAAAGATTCAGAATTTTTGGTGTTACCAAAAATTAATGGTGATCTAACAAAGTCGAACTCATACTTAGAAAAGTCGTTTAGTAATCCTGAATTCAACAAAACGACACCGAAATCCGAACCTGAATACGAACCGAAGATACGGTTACGAAGTACTCACAAAGACGAATCTAAGAGCTAGTAGAACACACGATTCCGACCACCCGAAGGCTCGACATTCGACAACGGAAGGTAATTACCCCAAACTTTGGGAAATTACGAAAATGGCCCAAATGCCCGAAAATCACCATACGACGAATAATCAAACCGAAGCTCACAACACGAATCAAATCGTTTAGCGGACTTACGGGAAACTCGAACGATCAGTTTTGAACGAGATTCGCAAGAATCGAACTCAAGTGCGGAAAAGTCGCTAAAAAGCTCGGAACTCAGTAAAACGATACCGAAACGAACTCGGATGACAAAAAGCGTAGAATTAATCATTCTCATAATGACGAAACGGTCATGAGAGAGTCGTCAAAACGGACTCCGGCCGAAAAAAAAGAAATTAACCGAAAATCGAAAATTGCGGATATTACACATAAGGTACCTTGCTCATTTCCTTTCTATCTTCCTCACTTTGAGGACACATCTCTAAGGAAAGTTTTGCACCATGTTGCATAGGTAGAAACCCTCTTTTAGAATCTTCCATCCTAAATCGCTTCAGGATCTTTTCTATATAGATGGCTTGGGAAAGTCCTAACATTCTTTTCGCTCTATCCCGGTAGAGACGAATACCCAGAATATAGGTAGCTTCTCCCAAGTCTTTCATTGAGAACTCTTTAGAAAGCCAAGCTTTCACAGAACTGAGCATTCCTACGTTGTTTCCTATAATTAGAATGTCATCTACATATAGTATTAAGAACGCAATTTTGCTCCCACTAACCTTCTTGTAAATATAGGGCTCTTCTTCATTTTGGACAAAATCAAACTCTTTGACTGTCTCGTTAAAACGAAGATTCCAACTCCGTGAAGCTTGCTTCAGTCCATAAATGGCACGCTGAAGTTTGCATACTTTATGAATATTGGTTTGAGATATGAATCCCTTAGGCTGTTCCATATAAATCTCCTCCTCGAGGAATCCATTTAGGAATGCCGTTTTCACATCCATTTGCCATATTTCATAATCTAAGTGGGATGCTATAGCAAGCATCATGCGAATAGACTTAATCATAGCTACAGGCGAGAAGGTCTCGAAGTAATCGATTCCTTCTCTTTGGGAATAACCCTTTGCCACAAGCCTGGCCTTATAGGTATCAACCTTGCCATCTCCATCAGTCTTTCTCTTATAGATCCATTTGTTTCCAATAGGCACTATGCCTTTAGGACGATCTACTAAAGTCCAGACCTGATTAGCATTTGAGTCTATCTCAGCTTCCATAGCTTCTTGCCACTTGGTGGAGTCAACGTCTACCATCGCTTGGTCGTATGTAGAAGGATCATTCTCTTGACTACTTTCTGTCATCTCATGGACACCCAGTTCCTCTTGATGCAGATAGCCATACCTCTCAGGTAATTGAGAAATTCTACTAGACTTGCGAGGTTGTATTTGTATTTCAGAAGGTTCGGTTCTTATATCTTGCATAGGTGTCTCATTTGGTGTTTCTTTTATTTCTTCCAAAGAAATATTTCTACTTGCCCCTCCTTCCTGAATAAACTGATCTTCCAGGAAGTGTGCTTGTATAGCAACGATGATCCTATGATCTTCATGCATATAGAATAGATATCCCATGGAATCCCCTGGATATCCTATGAAACGACCTTTCACAGACCTAGTTTCCAATTTCTCTACTTTAGTCTTCTTGACATAAGCAGGGCATCCCCAAATCCTAATGTGATTAAGACTTGGTTTCCTACCTCTACACATCTCATGGGGAGTCTTAGGAACGAATTTGGAAGGACATCTGTTCAAGATATGCACAGCAGTAAGGAGCGCATAACCCCACAGATAAATTGGTAGATCAGTATAGTTAAGCATGGAGCGAACCATGTCCAACAAGGTTCGGTTTCTTCTTTCTGATACACCATTTAATTGTGGAGTAGCTGGAGGAGTGAATTGTGACACTATTCCTAGTTCTTTTAAGAACTCATCAAATTCGGTACTCATGTACTCACCACCCCGATCAATGAAGAGTCTTAACACGGTTACCTGTTTGATTTTCAACTAGGGCTTTAAATTCCTTGAATTTATCAAAAGCTTCAGACTTATGTTTCATTAAGTACACGAATCCATACCTGGTATGGTCATCAGTGAATGTAATGAAATACTAAAATCCGTCTTGTGCCACTTCAAAAGGGCCACAGACGTCGGTATGGATCAATCCAAGTTTTTCAGCAGCTCTTTCAAAAGTCCCTGTGAAGGGTAACTTAGTCATTTTGCCTTGAAGGTAAGATTCACAAATTGGATAGGGATCTGATTCCAATGGACCCGTAAGCCCATCTTTCTCCATTTTATGAACCTTAGTCTGACCGATATGACCAAGTCTAAGATGCCACTTAAGTGCTTGGTTCGTTTCATCCCTACCACGCTTCCTAGTTATAGTGTTCACAGTTGTCTTATTCTTTAAATTTAAATGGTATAAACCATTTAATAATGTAGCAGTACCAACCAATTTATTTCTGAAATAAATACGACAGGACCCATCTCCAATAAAGAAGTGAAATCCCTTTCGGTCCATGACCGGAATTGATACAATATTCTTGTGCCCCTTGGGCAAAACAAGTACATCATCTAAAGTGAGAATAAAACCCGATTCTAAATCGACATAAGGGATCCGATATCGAAGCCTCGACACTATGCCCACTTCCGACGGTGACCATCACCTCCCTCGAATCTAGCTTCCTACTTCGTTCCAGATCCCGATTCATTGTACAAATGTGAGAACTCGCACCGGAATCAAGTATCCAAGAAGTAGAATATACGATTCTGAGAACAATTTGTTTCTAAAACCGGTAGTTCCGTACTGAAGGCGCATTACGGTCAAGCTTTGTACAATACCTCTTCCAGTGGCCTAGCTCACATGATTGAGGCATACATCCGTTTTCTTGGCCCCTTTGCTCTTTTGAACCATTGGGGCCTTGCCCCTTCCCTTGTCGATCTTGGCTATCGGACCTAACTTCTTGTTCTTTTTCTTCTTATTCTTGGACTTCCAAGTCTTAGAAGAAATCACAAGTGCGACTTCCTTTCCCTTTGTCTTCATCCGAGGCTAGGCGTCGTCGGTTGTTCATTAGCCCGACTAAGTTACATGCAATCTCATTACGGTTGAAGTTCATGACAAATTGGGAAAAGGAGTCGAAGTGATTTGCGAGGATAAGGTCAGTTTGGAGAGATGCATGCATCTGAAAATCAAGAGCTTCCAATCTCTCAATCATCGAGATCATCTTGAGGACATGGTCCCCAACCCTCTCTCATTCCTTCATCCTGGCGCAGAATAATTGCTTTGATATCTCATATCTAGCAGTTCGGCTATGCTCTCCATAGAGCTCAGCCAGGTGCGCTAAGATGGCTCGTGAAGACGTCATCTTTTACCCATTTCTCATGGGCATCGACATCTTCCTGATTGGCTCGGGTTCTTACAGGAGTCGTTGGGATGTCCGCCTCCAAGACGTATCCCAGCATTTCCATAGTTAGGACAATCCTCAAGTTCCGGCTTGATCCACATAGTTCGGACCAGTCAGGACGTTCTTTTCAAGTAGTATAGCGAGTGGGTTCATTGTCATATTGAGAGTTTTGTTAACTGCAGAGAATAATTTGAGATTCGTTAGTGATTGTTTAATTATGATCCGAGTAAAGAATTTAAGGACTTCTTTATTCATAACTCGGCTCCCACTATTTTATCGGCATTTACACACTCCCATGTTAAATCCGGAAGTCTTGGGTGACTTCATAGTGGTGATCGATTCTTTACAAAGTTTAATAGAGGGCAACCCATACGGTTTATATTCTATTATTCTTTATAAAGTGGTGTCTAATACCAACCCATCTAATGGATGATTCGATCTTCTTTTACCCCTAGTTCACTTGCCCTCAACCCATTCGGTTTCTATGGCTCGCTGAACTATCTAAGTTTAAACCGTCAACTCCTATTAGTCTGACAATTGAATCTTACCCGGCAACCCATACGGTTTATAGGGGTTTGATTTGTCACAACCAAAGGCATCTAATGCACTCTAGGAATTTATCAACTTTCCCCGAAAATATTACCCCGACATACTCGGAAGAATAATATTCCGGTTTAGATTTCAATTTTCCATGAGTTTGACGGAGGGTAGGAAACCTCGTAACCTTTATAACTTAATGTTTGTAAGTGGGAGTATTAACGCGATTATATGTTACACTTTGCACATTAATCCGTTTATAAGCGCGGTTTGTGGTTTGTCAATCATTCAAAATGAAAAACAATAAATAGCAACCTAGTTACTACCAACATATAGCTCATGGACTTTTTCCTAAGTATTGGGCCAAGCCAAATAAAGAAAGAAAATATACAGTATTGATTCTTCGTCTTCTAGTCGGTCGTCTTCGGTCTTCGTCATAGCCATATGAATAATTACATCATTGAACAATACGTCCTATTATACATATTTTCTAGTAAAAATAAATAGGCTCAAAATGGCCTTTACAACCATATCGAATCGAACAAATCAACAACTAAGTCCACGAGCTATATCACCATCACATAAGGCATTCCATACAACATGTAACGGTAAATGAAATTAAATAATCAATTAATATATTAATCGATTAATATAAAAATTAATCTATTTAATTTCTACAATATTAATCAAATTAATATTTATAATCGTCATTTTAATCCGTTCAAAGTAATCCGGCCAAAACAATATTCTCGTCTAATAATTTCCCTTAATAAAAAAATATTCCAAATATTTTATTAAATCCAATTAAATCCAATTTAAATTTGGAAATTATTACAACGAAATATAAACACAAAAATGGAGTCGGAAAATCGGTATCGAGGCCCACGGCCCGATTCAAAATCGGGCGAAAACCCGAGAACACTTGGGGCCAAGTCGATCTCGGCTTGCTGCCGGCAGTGGCGGCGGCTTCTGATAACTCCGAGTCACTCTCGGCGAGCGGCATGATCCGATGCTGCTGCCGTGCATCTTCGTGCGATATTCTTGTTTAACCCCGTTTTCTCATTTTTTCGACTACACACGTAATATCCGTAATTTTCCCATTTTTAGCGATTTCCATTTTTGGTGTATGTCTATTTTTATCGACTCGCTTGTAACCGTTTCGACATTTCGAATCTATTTTGTTCTTGGAGTTTTTCCATTGGGATGAGTTTTGATGATGTTTTCACGTAATTTCGTTTTATGACATGTTTTGCCGTATGAGCGTTCGATTCTTGTAAAACTCGTTCGTTTCGTTATTTCGGTTTGTACAAGTTCGTATGGTTGAGTTGGTCTTGTGGAGACTTTCGGTTCGTAAATCAAGCGTCGTTTCGTGATTTTCGGGCACTTGGGCCATTTTGTAATTTCTAATAGTTTAGGGAATCTCGTTTTCGTTGTCGCATTACGGACCCTTCGGTGGTCGGAATTGTATTTTCTTTCAGCACTTAGCTCCGTCGTCTTGTATGCTTCGTGTTCATGTTCTGGATTACGGTCTCGTCGTGTGTATCGTGTATCGTACCTCGGCAATGACTCTGGCGATATGACATCGGCGATCTTGAAGCTCTTGTGTAGGTAGCGCACGCTACCCTGTTGCCTTGCGTGCGCTATCGAAGAATAGTTAGCGTCGCTAACCCTTATTGTTAGCGTACGCTAACGAATGGCGATAGCCCTGGTATCGCCCCGTTAGCGCACGCTACATATGGCGATTAGCGTGCGCTAACTTCACTATATAAGCCAGTAGGCGATTTGAAGCGGATTTCATTCTTTTCCCTTCGTTTCTTCGACGTGCGACCTCGCAGGCGATTTCCATCGATTCGATCGGCGTTCTATTCACATTCCATCACCGTAGAGTTGTGCTAACATATTATCATCGATATAATCGTCATCCATCATCCGAAATTAAGGTAATTTCGTGCAGAACTAACTCGTCAAATTTGGGGGTTTTAGGGTTTTACTAATTGGAACCGAATTATTCCAGTATGTTAGGATATTCTTCACCGATTGTGATTGTTGAATGATTCCAAATCCAATTTCCTTGATTTTAATCCGAATTATCGATACGGGAGATTTTGCGTAAACCTCGCCCGTATCAATTGATCGTCTATTGTCGTTATTGGTAATCGGGGTTTTGGGAGTATTCCTTTCGACATTGATGTCCGTTGGGATGAGTTATGCTAATTCTTCGTTTAGGAACCGTCGTTGTCCATTCGGATCATCCGTAGTCACTTTTCACTTCCGATCCTTGAAGATGTCACAAAGGCAAGTACTTTACATTTGTTTACATGTTCTAGTATTTGAATTATGGCCGTATCGTGGTTGTTGTGGATGGTTATGTGTATGTTCACCTAGGGACGGTCCGGGGCCTCTAGGGATACGTATTGCCGTGAGTGTGCGTATCGTGAGCGTGGTTAGCCACCCGGGGATGTCCGGGACTCTGCGGGTACGGTGGCCGTGAGTCTCATGCCAACGGTTAACTTTGAATTATGATTTGTTGGAGATAATGTGTTTGTGTTTGTACATCATAAATATTAGGAATATAAAATGTTTTCTAAAATGATTTTTGGCGCATGTATTCATCGATTAGAATGTAGTTCAAATGGATTGTACTTGCACTAGCGATTGTCGCTAACCCCTTAAATGGGGAAATACTTTTGTATTTCGGTATTGATCGTGAGGACAAGCGAGCACTCGGGCCGTATGAGGATGATGGGCAAGCATGATATTGTCCAAGTATTTGATTTTTCGATGTTATGTGCATGGTTGCTATTGATGTCGATTTTGGGATTTATGTATTATGAAATTGGTTTAAGTACTCGAGTACTTCTGTTTGAAATTGTTAATGTTGTGTTCCGTTTTGGGAAATGGATTTGATGTCAAATTTTAATTGTCGGTTTGTAGTCTTTTATTTGAATTGTCGTTTTATTAATGATAGTTAGTCGTTGTCGAATGTCTTGTTGGTATGTTAGCTGGTGGATTCCACGGTGTGGGGTCCACGCTACCGTAATATGCCCGAACGTCTTGGGGGTGTTACGAATATGGTATCGGAGCTTAGGTTTATGGATACCTAGTGCATCGGTCATTCGGGTCTAGTTAAGTGTCGTTTTGGGACGGTATCCTTTGCTATGCCATCATCTCGATGCGCCGGTGCTCGTAAGTTTTCCTAACTTGACTCGTTTCACCGTTACATTTCTATTCTGTCTTAGTATCTTTTGCGTTTTGCGTTTGAATTGTACTTACCCGTTACTTCTTGAGAATTCCTGCCGGTAGAGGACGCGGGCCAGCGGTCGCGACGCCTTGATCGCGACGCCTTGATCGCGACGCCTTGTCAGCTTGACGCGAGCCTTGATCGCGGGCCTTGTAGGGGCGTGGCGCGGCCGGTGGGCGGCCATGTCCGATCACTCGAGGCCCGGATTCGGCGATGCCCTCTTTGTCGAGCAGTGTTCCCCTAGTTCGGAGGTCGGCAGGACGGTCACGCTAGCTCGGTAATGCTCATGAGAATGTTGGAGTGGCCAACATATTACGGCAAGTAGCGAACCGAGATGACGCTGCGGCTCGAGCCGTTCAGTCGGCCATGCTAATGCCAACCGGTTCCGCCCTTTGGAGCCGTAATGATAAGCTACTTCAGACGTGATTCGTATGCGTCCTCCGCGGTTTGATGGTGCTTGACCCTTACGGTTGGGAGAATTGGTTATTCGAGTTGGAGAAAGTGTTTGAGGCCGCTAATCGTTAGGAGAGGAAAGTACCCATTGCTCGGTACTTCCTCGCCAAGGAGGCGGCGGCGTGGTGGCAAGCGGTGAAACCGCGTGGCCAGAGGCTACGTGGGCGAGTTTCGAGATCGATGGAAGATGAATCATCCTTGGCGGTGAAAGAGGAGGATCCGAGCCTTCTTTGAGGCTAAGCCCCAAGATGTTCCTATTTCTCAAGCTATCAAGGACTACAATCAACGGTGCATTACGTGAGAAACCAAGTCGAGATGAGCTAGATAAGATCCGCCACTTTGATATGCGGATGAAGCGGAGGGTGCGCCACTACATGTGCAGTGCAGGGTGCACGACTTTGAAAGATTATCGAGAATAAAGCGATGGCTTACGAGATGTCGTTTTACTGCGGCGAGGCAGCGGTGAAGGAAAGAAGCGAAGACCTCGGTCGGTTTCGGGAGGCAAGTCGGAGGGTATCCGAAGGCTCGGTCCGGTTCGCGAGTCTTCGGGGTCGATCGCCATCGGTTGGTCGAGGAACGGTTCTAGGTCTGCTCTCTGCGCTCCGTTCGTGGTCCTACATGCTTCAACCGATCGTCCGGGCCACATGATGAGTGAGTGTGATAGGCCTCCGATTCGGTGTCTTGCTTGTGGCCGTATGGGTCACCGTGCTAAGTTTTGTACGGATGCGGCTCGGGCTCCGGTTTCTCGAATATCTGCTCAGTGCGGGGAGGCAGTGTGAATCGAGGCAAGCGGTTCCTCGGCCGCGTGAGTTTTGGTAGAGGTCGAGGTCGTGGTCGGCCTTCTAGAGGAGCTTCTAGTGCGGGTCTGTTCCGCCCGTGTGTATGAGATGAGGCGAGCCGGAGATCCCGGCGACGGTGGCTACGAGTGTACCGTCCACATCCTTGACCATCCTGTTTAGTATTGTTCGATTAAGTGCTACGCATTCTTTTATATCTATGGATTGCGTGCGTAAATGCTGCATGTTGATTTCCTTGTTGCTTGTGAGCCTTTTGTTGTTAAACTTCCTAGCGGGGATAGCATCGTGGGGACCGTGAGATTAGAGATTTTTACGTGAGTATCGCGGGGAGGGATTGGCTTTCTAATCTGATTGCGATAGATATTAGAGATGAGGATTTGATTAAGGTGAGGATTGTTGGACCGTCATGGGGCGATCATGAATTATAGAACGAGGATTACGATGTTAGCCTCGATGGTACCGAGCATTCTTTTGTGGGGCGTAAGCGGGGTAGTCGAGATTGCGATCGGGCGCTTTGAGGCGGTGAGGCCTCTTCGGGGAGGTTGCACGCGCTATTGGTGAAACGCTTTTAGATCGGCAGAAGGGGAGTCGAGCTCTCGTCTATTCCGGTAGTATGTGAGTATCTGACGTTTTCGGATGAGTTGCCGGGTTTGCCGCCGGGCCGAGAGGTTGAGTTTACCGTCGATTTAGAGCCGGGTGCAGCACCTATCTCTAAGACGCCATACCGTATGGCGCCTGCCGAGATGCTTGAGTTGAAGAAACAATTGGGAGAGTTGCTGGACATGGGATATATTCGACCGAGCGCTTCGCCTTGGGGCGCACCAGTCCTATTTGTAAAGAAGAAGGATGGGTCACTTCGTTTGTGCATCGACTACCGAGAGTTGAACAAAGTGACCATCAAAAGCAAGTATCCGCTACCAAGGATTGATGATTTGTTTGATCAGTTGCAAGGGGCAACTGTGTTTTCGAAGATTGATTTGAGATCGGGGTATTATCAGCTCCGAGTGAAGGATACCGATATTCCGAAGACGGCCTTTCGGACGAGATACGGTCACTACGAGTTTGTGGTTATGCCTTTTGGGCTAACCAACGCACGGCCGTGTTCATGCGACTTATGAACAAAGTCTTTATCGAGTACCTCGATAAGTGTGTAGTCGTTTTTATCGATGATATCTGATTTACTCGAGGAGCGAGGAGGAGCACGCCGTCATTTGCATATTGTGTTAGATATTTTGAGAACTCGGCATCTTTGCGAAGTTCTCAAAGTGCAGTTTTGGTTACGGGAAGTTATGTTTCTCGGTCATGTGATCTCGACCAGGGTGTTCGTGTGGACCCACATAAGGTAGAGCGGTGTTGGATTGGCGCCGCCAAGAACGTGAAAGAGGTCCGTAGTTTTACGGGATTAGCCGGGTATTACCGTAGGTTCGTCGAGGGTTCTCTAAACTTGCTCGACCTCGGCTCGGTTATTCTGAAGTCGAGAGAAGTTTGTGTGGACCGATGAGAGGCGGAATAGTTTTGAGGAGTTGAAGAAGCGGTTGGACCGCTCCGTGTTGGCTTTACCGAGTGGTAATGATGGTTTCTCTGTTTATAGTGATGCTTGGGCCAAGGGCTCGGATGCGTACTTATGCAAAGACGGGAGGACGATTGCCTATGCTTCCGTCGGTTGAAACCGTATGAATTGAATTACCCTACGCACGATCTTGAGTTGGCATGATTGTGTTTGCGTTGAAAATCGGCGTCATTACTTGTATGGCTCGTCGTGTCGATTTTCACCGATCACAAGAGCACGAAGTACATCTTCACGCGAAGGAGCTTAATATGAGACAGAGGAGATGGTTGGGCCGATTAAGGATTACGATCTTGAGATCCTCTATCATCCGGCAAGGCTAATGTGGTAGCAGATGCCTTGAGCCGGAAATCGTATCGCTTCGGTGCTTGAGTTACTCACGGCCCGATCGGAGCTGAGAGTTTATGAGGTTGAGCATTGAGATTGTCTTGCCGAGAGAGTTACAGGCGATTGCGTACTCTTGAGATTTCTTCGTCTGCAGTCGAGGACATTAAATCGGGACAGTTGGAGGACCCGATGTTTATTCAGTGCGGGAGAGTGTAGAGAAGGGGAAAGCCCGGGATTCGTTATTCATGAGGACGGCGTGTTGAGATTCCGAGGTCGGTTGTGTGTTCCGAGCGACTCGGAACTAAGACAGAGCATTATGCGAGAGGCTCATGCGTCACCATACTCGATCCATCCGGGCTCGAGTAAGATGTATAAAGATACGAGGAAGAATTTACGGTGGAGCGATATGAAGAAGGAGGTAGTTCGGTTTGTAGCTAAGTGTTTGACTTGTCGGCAAGTCAAGATTGAGCATCAGCGGCCACCGGATTATTGAAACCACTTCCGTTAGGAATGGAAATGGGAGGACATCTCTATGGATTTTGTCACGAGTTTACCGGGACGAAGACCGGTATGAATATGGTATGGGTAATTGTAGACCATTGACTAAGTCGGCACATTTTCTGGGCATCAAGGATACTTGGGGTCGGAAAAGTTGGCTCGTATTTTTATCACTCGGATAGTGAGGCTTCATGGTACGCCGAGGACCATTATTTCGTGAGAGATGGCCGATTTGTATCGCATTTTTGGCGGGCGGTGCATAAGGCATTGGGGACTCGGCTACGTTTGAGCACATAGTTCCATCCCCGGGCCGATGGCGGTCAACGTACCATTCGGACGTTCGAGGATTTGTTGCGCGCGTGTGCGTTAGATTGGAGTAACTGGGAGGATCATTTGGCCTTGATTGAGTTTACTTATAATAATAGCTGGCACGCGTCGATTAAGATGGCACCATATGAGGCACTTTATGGCCGACGTTGCCGATCACCGATATGTTGGGATGAGCCGTCCGATTTGGTTGGCACTGAGCCGGATCTGGTATTGGAGACGAGGGAGAAAGTCGAATTGATTAGAAAGAGGATGTTGGCTGCCCAGAGTCGACAAAAGTCTTATGCGGATGTTAGGCGTAGACCTTTGGAGTTTGAGGTGGGAGATCACGTTCTGTTGAGAGTATCTCCGACGAAAGGAGTTTTCCGATTCGGGAAGAAGGGGAAACTCGGCCAGATATATTGGACCTTTCGAGGTATGGGAGAGAGTCGGTGAGTTAGCGTACCGTTTGGCTTTACCTCCGTCGCTTAGTCATGTACATAGCGTATTTCACGTTTCCCGATTGAGGAAATCGTTAGGACCCGTCCCACATGATTGACTTTGGGGTAGTGTTGATTGAGTAGGATGTTACGTTTGAAGAGAGACCGTTAGAATTTTGGAGCGTCGTGATAAACAGTTAAGGCACAAAACCATTCCTTTGGTTAAAGTGCAATGGTCGAGGCACGGAGTAGAATACGCGACGTGGGATGTAGAGGAGGATATGCGTTCGAGATACCCCGAGCTGTTTGATTCTTAAGTTTCGGACGAAACTTTATTTTAGAGGGGAGAATGTAATATCCGTAATTTTCCCATTTTTAGCGCTTTCCATTTTTGGTGTATGTCTATTTTTATCGACTCGCTTGTAACCGTTTCGACATTTCGAATCTATTTTGTTCTTGGAGTTTTTCCATTGGGATGAGTTTTGATGATGTTTTCACGTAATTTCGTTTTATGACATGTTTTGCCGTATGAACGTTCGATTCTTGTAAAACTCGTTCGTTTTCGTTATTTCTGGGTTTGTACAAGTTCGTATGGTTGAGTTGGTCTTGTGGAGACTTTCGGTTCGTAAATCCGGCGTCGTTTCGTGATTTTCGGGCACTTGGGCCATTTTTGTAATTTCCTAATAGTTTAGGGAATCTCGTTTTCGTTGTCGCATTACGGACCCTTCGGTGGTCGGAATTGTATTTTCTTTCAGCACTTAGCTCCGTCGTCTTGTATGCTTCGTGTTCATGTTCCTGGATTCTGGTCTCGTCGTGTGTATCGTGTATCGTACCCTCGACAGCAGCTTTCGCCGATATGACATCGCCAGCGATCAATTGGCTCTTTGTGTAGGTAGCGCACGCTACCTGTTGCCTTGCGTGCGCTATCAAGAATAGTTAGCGTCGCTAACCCTTATTGTTAGCGTGCGCTAACGAATGTGGCGATAGCCATCGGGTATCGCGGCCCGTTAGCGCACGCTACATATGGCGATTAGCGTGCGCTAACTTCACAATTATATAAGCCAGTAGCGCGATTTTGAGCGGCAGATTTCATTCTTTTCCCTTCGTTTCTTCGACGTGCGACCTCGAGGCGATTTCCATCGATTCGATCGGCGTTCTATTCACATTCCATCACCGTAGAGTTGTGCTAACATATTATCATCGTATAATCGTCATCCATCATCCGAAATCAAGGTAATTTCGTCTAGAACCCTAACTCGTCAAATTTGGGGTTTTCCGGGTTTTACTAATTGGAACCGAATTATTCCAGTATGTTAGGATATTCTTCACCGATTGTGATTGTTGAATGATTCCAAATCCAATTTCCTTGATTTTAATCCGCGAATTATCGATACGGGGAGATTTTGCGTAAACCCTCGCCCGTATCAATTGATCGTCTATTGTCGTTATTGGTAATCGGGGTTTTGGGAGTATTCCTTTCGATTCATCGATGTCCATTGGGACCGAGTTATGCTAATTCTTCGTTTAGGAACCGTCGTTGTCCATTCGGATCATCCGTAGTCACTTTTCACTTCCGATCCTTGAAGATGTCACAAAGGCAAGTACTTTACATTTGTTTACATGTTCTAGTATTTGAATTATGGTGTATCGTGGTTGTTGTGGATGGTTATGTGTATGTTCACCTAGGGACGGTCCGACGGGGCCTCTAGGGATACGTATTGCCGTGAGTGTGCGTATCGTGAGCGTGGTTAGCCACCGGGGATGTCCGACGGGACTCTGCGGGTACGGTGGCCGTGAGTCTCGTGCAACGGTTAACTTTGAATTATGATTTGTTGGAGATAATGTGTTTGTGTTTGTACATCATAAATATTCGGAATATAAAATGTTTTCTAAAATGATTTTTGGCGCATGTATTCATCTGATTAGAATGTAGTTCAAATGGATTGTACTTGCACTAGCAGTTGTCGCTAACCCCTTAAATGGGGGAAATACTTTTTGTATTTCAGGTATTGATCGTGAGGACAAACGAGCACTCGGGCCGTATGAGGATGATGGGCAAGCATGATATTGTCCAGTATTTGATTTTTCGATGTTATGTCTGTCGGTTGCTATTGATGTCTGATTTTGGGATTTATGTATTATAAAATTGGTTTAAGTACTCGAGTACTTCCTGTTTGAAATTGTTAATGTTGTGTTCCCGTTTTGGGAAATGGATTTGATGTCAAATTTTAATTGTCGGTTTGTAGTCTTTTATTTGAATTGTCGTTTTATTAATGATAGTTAGTCGTTGTCGAATGTCTTGTTGGTATGTTAGCCTGGTGGATTCCACAGTGTGGGGTCCACGGCGCTGTAATATGCCCCGAACGTCTTGGGGGTGTTACAGCTTCCAAAACGAAAAAGTTTCTTAACTTCATGAAGAACTTATAAATCAACAAAAATCAAATTTTTCAGATTTATAATTCACATAAAATAGTCGAAACTTGACTTACTACGAACGATTAAATTTCTTCGATTATATCTATTATGATTCTAAATCATAAACATCATCAAATAACATTCCAAATGCAAAGATGATCGTATATACGATATATTTGACCTCTCTCCGATACTACTGTTGGGATTCCACAGAAAATAAACGCAGCGGAAGAATAAACGGAATCCCTAAGAGGATCGATCAAGTAACGTATATACGAAAAGAAAAATACGAATATCAAGGAATCAACGTCCCATACCTATGATGTCTCTGAAAAACCTTCGTATGATGATGATGATGAAGAGCCCTTCGTTCCAAGCACCTAAAGCAAGATGCCTCTACTTCACACGCCAGAACTTGATGGAAAAATCGACAAGCTTCCTTTCTTCAAGAATGCGGCTAGGGAAGCTTGTAGGAATATTCTCTCTCAATGTATTCTTCTTATATCTTGTCTCTAAGATCAAGATGAAGTTTTCAACCTTACACTCTCTCTCAAATTCGTGATTTTGAGTTCTTGCAAGAAGAAGTTGTCATCTCTCCTTTTTAAAGACTTTTATTTATAAAAAAATGAAAGTCTACCTTTAACACATGATTGAGGGTATCAAATACACCTCACATATGTCACCTAGTGACATAAAATAAGTATAAAAGAGACAAAAGAGGGAGGGGGCGGCCTTAAGGGAAATTTCCAAGAAGACGGGTCGAATTTACTCGGCTCGTGTACTGGATGTTCGTCAAAACGAATCCCTCGTGTACCGGATGTTTATCAAACGAATCCGTTTTATTTCCAATGTGTTTGGACTAATTAATTAATCCAATTAATTAATTATATCAAACACAAATATATATTTCTCTAAGAAATATAATTTATGAATTAAAGTAATCACCCAGTAACCTACTTACAATTCATAAGACCGCTATTTGATTTATCCGATAAATCAAAATTAGATATCTAATATCTAATATTATAAGAGAGATTATTAATTCATATTTATCCATCAATGATCCTATTGCGCGACTCCGTAGGTTCGTCTCAGCCGGCATTGGGAGGAACCAATGAGTGCGGGCAGCACTTAGCCAGCCTAGTGGGCCGCACTGTAAACCCCGACTGAGAACGAAAGAACGAATCATTCCAGAACCATTATGTCGTGAATACTATATACGTATAGACCCTTCATCAGATGTCCCGGTCAAGTCTTCGGGTCACGGTAAAGTCAAAACCTATTGTTGACTAAACTCTATACATGTGTTAATGCAAATCAAGACCGACTGATTAATAGTGTATCTAATATGACTATATCAGAATGCTTTGGCTAAAGACTTATGATCTTATTTGTCATTAACCGTATAGGACATTCGCCTGCTCACTAACAGGAGATAGAATCCTTTCTTGGCGTACAGCAAAGACTGCTACCTGCCCGTATAGTCCGCACTTCGAGGTCGACTCAGCAATTAAGCAAACGAGTCTAACTACTCTAATGACAAACTAAACGTCACAGGCACATCTTCTACTGAACCCTCAAGTCAAAGGTCCACGTATACTATCACAACCTTTCGATTCGTCATCGACTCTCCGAGAGTGAATACCGTGTGACTGAATCGAGTATGAGTCGTGTTCGAGTATACTGGTCCCACCAATATACTTATAACTATGCTATTAAGACGTGCACACATCCTAGCATCAGTTATACAAGTCTTATTAAAACTTAATATCCTGTTAAGTTTTATCGACTTGCGAACTAGTTAAGCATTCGAGCTCTAAACACTTCTAGTGCCTATCTCCTTATCTCCATAAGGAGTAGAATGTTCACTCTCAAATGCAAGGACTATTATTCTATATACCAAATCACAATGCGAGTGATATACAATAATATAGAAATAATAATTGCCTTATTAAATATAATATTCATAATTACAATACAATTGCTCTCACTCTCTCATCCTCTGAGTGGCATTGGAGGGTATATTCCTAACAGTTTTAGCCCCAGATACGAGTGATGTGGGAGAGTGAGAGATACGACGAACCCTTGAATTTGGGGGAGTGAGAGTGGCAACGAACCCTTGAATTTGGGGGGAGTGGGAGTGAGTGGCAACGTGAATTCTATTTGGGGAAGTCGTGGTTTGCATTCAGGTTTATGAACTCACGTTTTTTCTTTTTATTTTTAATGATGTGGCAATTAAAAAATTAAAAAAATAAACATGGATGCCATGTCATCTACTAAACCGGAAAGTTCCAATTTCCACCGGCAGCGTGTCTCACGTGATCGGAAACGTCGCCGTTTTTTAGTTTCCGACAAATTTGGGATGTAAATTGGACATTTTCAGAAAAAATGGGACTAAAATTGAGCAAAAATTAAATTTGGGACTGAATCTATTTTGACATATAGTTATGGGACCATTTGTGATTTAAACTCTACTTACATCCATACAGGTAATGCCTCCAAATCTTCAAGGCATGACTACCGCTGCTAATTCCAAATCATGTGTAGGGTAGTTCAGCTCATGCGGCTTTAGTTGCCTTGAAGCATAGGAAACTACCTTGTGAACCAACACACATTCCAAACCTTGCTTGGATGCATCGCTGTAGATGACGAATTCTCTCGTCGAATCGGAGATAATAAAAAATGCTGATGCAAACAACTTTCGTTTGAGTTCTTTGAAACTTTTTTCACACAAGAATGCTTCTTCTTTCTTGTGAAGTCATCCATGCACTATCTTTGAAAATTCCTCAATGAATCTTCGATAATAACCAGCTAAACCACGAAACTGCAAACTTCATTTGCATACTTTGTACCTTCCAATCATTGATCACCACTATCTTAATCAGGTCAATCTCAACTCCTCCAGTAGGGACAATGTGTCTAAGAAATGCAACTCGGGCAAGCCAAAATTTACACTTGTTGAACTTCACGTGCAACTTCTCCTTGCGAAGTACCCCAACATTGCTCTCAAATGCTGCTCATGTTTAACCTTGCTCTTTGAAAACACTAGTATGTTGTCTAGGAACACGACGACAGCTTGATCCAAATAAGATTGAAAGACACGGTTATTAGTCAAACCAAAGGACATCACTATAACCGCATAATGTCTATATCGGGTTCAAAATGTTGTCTTCGGAATATCATGGTCCTTGATCTTCAATTGGTGATATCTGGGTCTCAAGTCTATCTTCGAGAACACTTGATTGAATAGATCCTCTACTCTAGGTATTCCAAAATCGTGATGGCTCCATTATTATAACCAGCCCTATCAATACTTCGCCCTACGATGTCTCCTGTTAAGGTTTTTCCCGCACTTTGATGATTCTTCTAAATGTGTCATCTTCAGTGTCTCATTGTTAACCAATGTCTTTTGAGATTTTGATGGACAATCTCATGGTGTATTTTGTTCCGACAAAAACTCTTTAACTTGAATGAAAAATTACAACTTAATTGACGTTTTCTAATAATACAACTCTAGATCATCGTCAAATCTATACAAAAATCAACCATATGAGAAAAAATAGGCCTATCTCAATTACTTACGGATAATTCATAAACGAATGAAATAAAACAACCAAATTAATCCTATTAATTCTCATTCTGACGTAGTTTATGAAATTATACTCGATCAATTATATAAGAGTTAGAATGATCAAAATTAAAATGATTGAAATCTTGAAAAAAAAATGGATTTGTGGACAGGCTAGTAAAAATCATTGTTCTAAAAATCCCCACCAAAGCCGAATAATCCTCGGATTAGTCCCTAGAAAGTTCTCTACCGTTCTGATTATGACATAGGCGCTTGTACTGGCCGCTTGAGTGACTAATAAGTCGCTAGACCGGCTGGGCAAAGGTCTATTAAGATATTATAGATATTATGCACTACTTTATACTTATATCAACGTTTTAAATTTCCTAACTACATAAGCCGCTAGGCGAGTGCCTAAGCAGTTATATCTTTTTTTTGGTTCTAATAGTACTATAAATTCATAAACTCTCCTTTATATTTATCTATATCAATATTTCAAGTTTAATATAAACCTATTTGAACGGTTAGGTTTTAATTATTTTTAATATAAACCTATTTGAACGGTTAGTTTTATATATAAAAATGATTAAAATAATATAAAAACAATAAATCCACCTGATCCGATTAATACCTAATTAATCCCCGAGTAATCTTCTGAGCGCTAGGCGTTAGAAATCCGAACGCCTAGCACCTAATGTTTTCTAAAACCATGGTAAAAATAGACTTGGTCAAACTCTTCAAAAATCTGGTCAAAATGACAAAAACCTCAACTGGATATGAAATAACGCTGTAAAACAAATTCCCAAAATAAAAAGCAACCCTAAATTGAGGAGGGGACATCAAATTACGTTGGAGACCGTCACCATAGAGTCGAGACAAATTTTTTTTTCAATGTAGAACCTTGATGAGGATCTCAAACAGCACATCAGGCAATTCATCTGATAGCAACACGAAGAAATTAGGGTTGGCATCCCCAAATTTGTCATACACAAGCCGAATAGTGAGTTATAATAAGAAACTACAAGTTATTTTCAGAAAGGATCACAGACAGCTCTGGTCATATACAAAATTTTCGAGAGATTTCACTTTTATATAGACCAACCCCATAAAGGAGTCTACTTTGAATATCGCTAAAGAAAGTATTGGCATCACGGAAACTTTGTCGATTCTCTAAATTAATGAAACACTAGTCACTATCTATTTTATTTAATAACATCTGCATCAAAGAATCTGTATTACACAAAACTTCAATCCTAAAAACAAATCAAAGTGACACAAAACATAAATTACTATCGTCTGGTTAACATCTGCATCAAAGAATCTGTATTACACAAAACTTCAATCCTAAAAACAAATCAAAGTGACACAAAACATAAATTACTATCGTCTGGTCACAATTTGAAGTAGAGATGGCGCATTTCATCATTACATGCAAGATCACAGCCGGTGTCATGATTCAATTTATGTGTGGAACGCTCTAACCAAATGAAGAAAAATGGACAAGTCTCTCTCTCTCTCTCTCTCTCTCTCTCTCTCTATATATATATATATATATATATACAAAAACTAATTACCTTGTGAAATCTAGAAACTTTTGTAGGGCATTGATATTAATAATCTAACGGCTGTAGATGAGTAGAATTATATGCATTTATATATTTTTTTATTGCATTATTTGTTGCATATACTAGCGACCATTTTGATGCAACAAATAATAACAAATATGCAATGAAATTACTTAATAATGCAATTGGTTTCTAGATTTCACCATTAAGGGTGTTTCCACCATAATCAATCCCTATATATATAGGAACAAATGCAAATACTATCGTTTCAAACTAATTAGAGATTTCAGATACACAGAATCTATTTTTTTATAAATATCTATGATATCCTATGATGAAGTGGAATCCACGGTCCGTTCGTAACTCAAATCATCTTTAAGCAAAAACAAATCAATGCTTTCACCAAGTTGTCTTCAATGAGAATCATGCAATGTTCAAGATGATCATCTCAGCATCTTGTTATGGAGAATTCTTTCACAAGTTCAAAAAATTTCCCTTATTATACTATTAGTTTTAAATATTTGGATCACCTATTCCTTTTATCATGTTGCATCACCAAATAAATTGTACATTTTTATATGACATTTATCATTATTATTAATATTATAATGCTTATTCTTATTCTTATTATTATAAACGTGAAATCCATTAAAGAAAAAGAAAAAAGTAGATGTATCACCATGGAGACTAGGCAATTTAAATTCGGAATGTTTACCCTAGAACCAGTCTATCATACATTTTGGGTAGAAACCGGCCGTGGTAGCAACTTTGGAGAGTGAGTGCAGTTCTTTCTGGACTTTGATTCTCTCATAGAAAACTGAGCACGCTAGTGAAATGCATTTTACTCCACTGTCAATTAGCCAATCTCCTCCCCCACAATGGCGACATATCTGCATAACAAAAGAAACATCATATTAATAGCAAAAAGCCATCCACGAATCATTAACTAGTGAAACCAGACATTGAGGTAGCAGGATTTTCTGATTCAATGAAAGCTATTCCAAGACTACACGCATTTAAAATAAATATTAAAAAAAAAAAAAAAAACTGACAAAAGAAAGAAAAAGAAACAGATCTCCAAAGCTACACAGCATTAACATATTAAAAATCCGGCTATAAGTGGAAACAAAAATTAAATGGGGAACCATATAGACACTAGAAATGTAAGGAATATGTAAACACCCAATATAATACTTACAGCAGCAAGGTGTTGCATATCCTTTTCCAGTTTTGAAGTTCTTCCTGTCAAGGCTGTAGCAACAGTTGTTTCATCCTTGGAACAGTTGTAACACAACAGATGGGCTGATCCCTGAACTAAGTCACCACAGAGGATGCAATGTTTTGATGTATAATAATAATCAATTCTCATCCGATGTGAATTTGGTACAAAAGAGTGGCGCTCACCAACTGCTTGACGTGCACGGCGAGGCATGTCTAAGAACCATTGGTTCAAATCAGCTCCAATCAGCCCAAATACTCTCTGTAAAGATGGGATTATCTGTTTCCTAATGTAATAAATATCATTCAATCTGAAGGGGGAATTGATGTCCAGAAATTCAAGCGGATCAACCACCATATCAACCAAACGAGCCCCAGGTTCACCATGAACAACTACATAAGGTATTCGCTCAGCATACCGAGGTCCTGCACGCGGGTCCATTCTCATCAAGTTAGTGGCCACAATTGCAGCAGGAGGAAGTGAACAAGCACCTGCACTATAAGTACCCAAGCGAACCTCCTTTGCGAAAACAAAATCCTGAAGAGAGATCCTACCAGATAATATCCTTGTCCACTGACGCACTGTATACTTTCTGACCTGACCAAAGGAAATGAAAGGCTATGGACTCGAGAAAACCAATTAGAGGTATAAATTCAAAATATTTTCAAAATTATAAGATACAGGTTTCATCACATTAGTGCTCCTAGTTGACCAGGCGATAAATTTCAAATAACAAACATGTGATACGCAGATGAAACTAGAGTCCTTGCAGATAAGAGCATTACAACTTCCAGATGATCAGCATTATCCACAGAAAGTACAGCTTTTTAGTCCTTTTGCAAAAAATCACCCTAAACAAAGTTGCATCATAACACAAACAAATGAACCAAAACGGACTTATAAGAATGTTTAAGCCTCTAATTCAAGTTGAAACAAAAATAGTGGGTTCAAGAGTATGATGAGTGCATTTATTGGAAGTGTCCAGAGTTGGAGTCCGTGCATCTAAAAAGGTCAATTCAGAGTACTTGCTGAATTGGAATGGATAAATAAAGTGGCATATGAAAGACCAAAGCCTAAAGGCGTTCCTTTATCTCCTACTTCAACAAAATTTCTTGGCTTCGAAAAAAAAGAAAGTGCGGGAGTTTAGAGAAAGCATATAATCTTTCGTGACTGGAGCAGTTGAAAAGTGAAATTACGGGGATGTTTTACTCTGCAGGTTTTCCTTCACTTTGCTAGAAATAAATATTACGTAATTTCATATTTTTGCAACAAATAATCCAATTGCTGGATTTATTCCTCCTGGATATAATGCTTCAGGAACCTTCTTTTACGAAAAGAGAGCATATACTGAGAGGTTGCTGAACCAATTAAAGGGACATGGTCTGAGAAGGGTGAAATCATTATTAGTGATGGATTGATTTTATGGCCACTTCTGAAGGGAGTCCGGTTTTCCTAAAAGCTGTAAATCGATTCAACGAATACAAAGATAAATATTACATAACTCAATTGGTTGGTAATGCAATTTCAGAGGTTGAGCCACAAAATGTAGTTCAAGTTGTTACTGAATACTGATAATGCTCTTATTTGCAAAGCTGCCGGTGTGCTTATTGAGGCTGATTACCAGCATGTTATCTGGACACCTGTGAAATGCATACATTGAACCTTGCTTTGACGAATATTTGTGCAGCTAAAGTACTAGAAGGAGTGAGGCTATTTGGTTGGAGTGCCATTCGATCACTAATGTTTCTGATGCTGTTTTATTCATTAGAAGTTTCATTATGAACCACTCCACGAGATTAGCTATGTTTCAAAGTGTTTTGTCTTTGAGATTACTTGCGGTTGCAGATACACGATTTGCTTTTGTAGTAATGTTGAAGAGATTTAAACTCATATAACTTGGTCTTCAGAATTTAGTAATTTCTAAAAGGTGGAGTTCTTAGAGTGAGGATGCTGCGGAAAGTTGATACCGTGAAAGAGTCATGTTTGAATGATTTATGGTGGGATAGAAGAAATGATTACATTCTTGAGTTTAAAAAACCTATCTACGAATTGCTTAAACAGTTCGAATGAAGATAAACCCAGTCTTCATTTGGTTTCTGACATGTGGGATATAATGATTGAACAAGTGAGCAGCAACATACAAACATGAGACAGAAAAAGAAGATGGAATTTCGTCATTTCATTATGTATTTTCAATCCTAAAAAAAATAGATATAAAATTGCACACATCTCCATTGCATGGCTCTCTCCCTAAATCCAAGGGTAACGTTAACAACTTAATAAGTGTTGTTAAGGCGTCGCCTAGTCGCCGCCTAGGCATCCAGGCGGTTTTCGGGGGACCGCCTGGAAGGTTCGCCTCGCCAGGTGCTGTAAGTCGTCGCCCGGGCGTAATAGTCGACGCCTGGGTCGCCCAGGGATCCACGACCCGCATTTAAAGAAAAAAAAGGTTATTACTTAACCATAGGACCTTTAGTCTGTAAGAAATCCCAGTCGTGTCGCCGCAGCTCCAAGTATCTCCTCCTGCCGCTCGCACGTCGCCGCAGCTCCGCCGCCTGCCGCCGATCGCTGCCCGTCGCTCGCCAGGTACTTTCTTTCTCTCTTTTCTTTCCTTTTCTCCTGCTGCTTTCTTTTTCTTTATTTTTCTTTCTTTTTCCCGCTGCTTTCTTTTTATTCTTCATTATACTTTTTTCTTTTTCTTTTTTTTCCTGTATGTTCTTTTTCTTTGTTGTGCTTTTTTCTTTTTTCTTTCCTGTTTCTTTTTCTGTTTCCTTCCGATTTTCCGTTTCTTTAATTTTTTTGTCTAATTATTTTTAATGTATTTACAGGCCCAAACATTATTATGGCTGAAACTAATTCTATCAAAAAATACGATCCATCCAAAGATCCTAAACGAAGGGCCAAATCGAATGATGATATTTGAGACTTGACTTATTAGAGGCGAGGGATTTGATATGAAACTCTAGTTATTATATATTATATATTTATAATATTTATGGTATGTTTTGTAACTTCTATTGAGTGGATGAATGTTATTTATTATCTAACTTATCATGTTTTAAGAATAATTCATATATTATTATATATTATAAAATAATATGTATTATATATAAAACTGGTCGCCTGGACGTCGCCTAGACGTCCAGGCGGTCTGATGGTGCCCCGACTTGACAGGCCGCCGTGACAACCATGAACTTAATTCATGTTTATGAGTTTTTCATTTATTCATATGTGGATGAGTTTTTATTTAATCATAATGCATGTCGATAAGTTTTTTATACATCCGTAATGAATGTCGATGACTTTTTTTTATTCGTAATGCATGTCGATAGGTTTTTTATTTATTCATAATGCATGTCAGTGAGCTGTTTATTCATTGTAATTAATGTAGGTACTATAGTAAAGAATGGATTGAAGGAGGTCCTAATCGAGTTGCTCCTCATAGAGATTGTGAGATTTCCGAAGAAAGGACCAAGTGTTTAAGACATATTTTCCAAATATTGAAGAAAGGACCAGCACCAATTTGGAGCTTGCAAGATTCTCCGGATGGCTAGATGTATTTTGTGATCATGACTCGTTGCATAAGGGAAGTTAGATCCAAAGACTTGGTGGAATATAAATGGAGCTTCAACACTTTTACTTCAAAATATAGCTTTGAAACTTCTTGGCTCCATAGGGTACTTATTTATTCAATCTGTGAGAAGGAATA
Source organism: Orobanche coerulescens (assembly GCA_033398695.1). NCBI lineage: Eukaryota > Viridiplantae > Streptophyta > Magnoliopsida > Lamiales > Orobanchaceae > Orobanche > Orobanche coerulescens. The sequence continues at coordinate 201,607,552 of CM065802.1, forward strand.
AGTTAAATCCCAAAAGGTACATACCAATCTTCATCTGCTGTCAAGAAAAAAGTGTTACAAAGTTGGAGAGAAAAATATGTGGGCTATTGGAGGAGATGCATGGGATCCAATTGAGGGGGCTGGAGTTATTGAGGTTGCAAATCTGTCACTCGACGAACCGGAGATTGAAGCAAGGCAATGGAGGCGATGAGATATACAATTTCTGTTTAACTGTAATTTGGAGCGCTTTTTTAGTATTCTCGTACTATTTACTTTCTTCAATTTGATAAGATTGAGACTTAATGAGATTTGATTTTCAACTATATACAATTTAGATTTTTATAACGATGCACTGTAGTATTTGTGTGTGTGTGTGTGTGTATACGCCGCACCCGTATCTTAATTTTTAAAGATTACCGTATCCCTACACCATGTCGTATTGCACCTGTGTCCCGCACCCGTATCAATACTTCCTAGTGATGTGGCAAAAAGAAAATGGTTACAATGATCTGATACTTCACATAGTGATCCTCCGAATACGATGAACTTCTAGCAATCAAAACATAATGCAATAACTTAACTAGCACAGGTTTGCCCATCATAAGCTAGCCATTTTTAAATTCTTTTTTTCTTTTTTTTTTTTGTCCACTGTTGTGTATTTACTCCAGTTAGTATTTTCTATCATTTAGAATTTTCTTTGTATCAACTTTGAGGACAATATAGTGTAAAGTGGAAATAATTACAACTTACAAGAAAGTTCTTGTGATTGCGACAGCGAATTCCATGGTCACCATAAAGGCAGTCATTGATGGAAATAAATCTATATATTAGGATAATATTAAGTATCTTGGGTTATTTCCTATTATAGTCTATTTAGAATTTTAATATTTGGTATTTATATTTTAGTAGGATTCTAGTTCCTAGATTAAATAGGACTCAGTCTATAAATAAAGGCTTAAGACCTGCGTTTTATTAACTTTTATTATTATTGATATTATTGATTATTGATATTGAATTTTCTGAATTCTTGTTCTATCAACTTGGCATCAGAGAAGGTTTTCTTTCGCGTCCTTTTTTCCGCTGCATCCTTGTGATTTCCGTTAAAAGAATCTTCAAATTTTCGTTCAGTAGGTTCTGTTCTGCGTTTCTGCTTAAAATTGCAAAAAAAAAAAAAAAAAAAAAAAAAAAAGACAAGCAGAAAATCAAAACGCAACAGAAACCCCAATGAATCTTCCGCAGCCATTCAACGTCACCACACCCAGACCTAGCCTACATCTACGTGAGACCGATCGCCGCCGTCTAAGGCCGTCGTCGCCACATAAGCACCTCAGATCGCCAACCCTTTTCGTGATTCTAAGTAAGGAATTCGGACCCCGATCACTTACCACCAGATCCAGTCGAGTTCGTTATGCTGACACCACCCGTCGTCTGTTTTCCACGGAATCAAGATTGCAAACTTCTGTCGTGAACCCAATTGCTACCAACTCAGTTCGCCACAGTCTACACTGTCTGTCGCTGTCTACTACGCGGCCATTATCCAGTACGCCGCATACGTGCCCGCTGATTTTAAAGTCTGCTTCGCATGTGGCCACTTGCAGAAAACTTGTTCGAAGACGGCGTTCTTTTAATCTACTGGGCATAATTCCAGTCTAGTGTCAGAAGATTTATTGGGCCTAAGTCCTATTGGGCCTAACTTGAATTTTAGGCATTTTGGTTTGCAACATTTCTTAAGGCCAGTTTGGTTGCAGTTTTAATGCTTCAATTCTATAAATTTGTTAAGGGATTGTTTGGCTGCATAATTAAATACGGACTTATTTTCTGAGTGTGTTGAGTTTTGTTTTAGGATGAGACTCATAAGAGCTAAACATTCCGGTTCGATCCGTAATTTAAGATACGGTTTATACATGGCCTGATCATGTTGGATCTAAATTGTGATCAATTAATTATTGAGATGTTTCAACACATTCTGACTGGCATAAAAGAGTATCATGGGAATGTTATCTTCGGATATTAGTGATAATTATGACTGAAATTCTTCAAGAAAGTGAAAGAGAGAGGTTGCAAGATGTACTCCAAGCAATTTTGAAGGTTAAGAAGGGATATGCTGACCCAACTTCAAAGATGCTGGCCGAAAGAGTTATTCAGAGTTATACTGATCCAACCAATTGTCGATGAATTCGTAGTTGACGCGCCAATTGACTTGGATGAAGTTGAAGATCTCAGTATTGACAATTCTCAAGAAGTTTTGGTTGATTCAGATTGTTCGAAGACTTCAAAGTTTTCGATTGATATTTCTGTTGTATTGGTGAAAGAGGATCTGATAATTCAGATTTGCAGGATGATCTTACAGTGGAAAGTGTTCAAGACACTATATCTTATAAGAATTATAGTGACATTATCATGCTGTCCAGCTAGACGTACATTTATTGGACATTGATCCGATTCTTCAGACTGACTCAAATTATACAAATGTTGATTTTCTCATACCTTATCATGTAAAAGTCGGGTTAAAAATTAATTATGATCAGTTTTGTTTCCAAAGGCCTGCTCGAGTGGAATTTATTGCTGGGAGAAAGAATAATGCAAGGAAATCTAAAGTTGCCCCAGCAAAATCTTTTCATATTGATGATGATATTCAATACTATCTCATTCATTGGAAGGAGTATCCATATTCGAAAAACGTATTAACTTGTGCCTTGTGGTGACAAATTTAAATCCTATTTGGTTCAGTGGAAGGGTCGTCCTAATTTGAGTTTATTTGAAGATGGAATACAATTTTACATCGTTCGATGGTAAGGTCGTCCGAATTCATCGAGGAGTTCCACCAATTCTCCCAAACTCAATTCCTGATCATATTTTTACACACTCGCAGGAGCTCATGTTTGCAAGCCAAGGAGAATGAAGGAAATAAAGAAGGAATCTATATATTAGGATACTATCAAGTATTTAAGGTTATTTATTATTATAGTTTACCTAGAATTTTAATATTTGGTATGTAAATGTTAGTGAGATTCTATTTCCTAGTTTAATTAGGATTCTTAGTCTATAAATAAAGGCTTAAGAGCTGTGTTTCATTAACTTTTATTATTATTGACATTATTGATTATTGATATTGAATTTTCTCTCAATTCTTGTTCTTGTAACTTCTTTCTCTCTCGATTGCAGCCCGTTCGCTATCAGCCATCTTGACCAATAGATATGTGACAAAATAACAACTTATGGTCTTGTTGGATGTTTTTAGCCTTCTTTTCACGCAAATGTTTCTAGCCTAATGGTAATGCAAAGGATAGTGTGTTTTTTAAAAGACTTCAAATCTCTGAGAAGGTGAATAATGGTTTCCCTAAAAGATTAGAGTGAAGTTGTTGTCCCCTTCCTGCTATGTAAAGCCAAAAAGCAACAGACATAATTACATATCATTCATCTCGAGGGTAACTTGAAATAAGTTGGTCTTAATCAGTCACATATCAATATACAATGATTCAGACAAGATCTTAAAGGAGGAGAACAAGAAAAGCAAACTCCTTACCTTATCAATATTCTGACTTTCGAAATAGATCCTTAGTGACTGCTCCATCATTTTAGCTACAGCCCCACATGTATCTCTTCGAACAGTCTCAATACCCTTAGCATCAAAGCTTGGCTTGCTCTGATCAGGACTCTCATAACTATAACCAACATATCGCTTCTTTGTAAGGAGGAAGCATGGGAAGTAAATCTTTTCCATTTTTAAAGTAACAGGGCTTGGATTCATTTCAGTTATAGCTGATGCAATTTCTCGTCCAATTGTGAAAGCTTCTTTAAGAGAACGCCCTTCTAAGAGTACGAACATGCTGCACCGAGAAAGAGGAACATAGGTTCTTAGTCCCAGAATAACTAGATAAAAATGTCTCACAGATATGTATATGTCATCATGATGTGTTTGCAGCCAAGTGCAGTTAAATTTTCTACTACTTCCAAAAGACTAGTTTAAAGAATTAATGATAACGTGGGAGTATATACCTATCCGTATCACCATACACAACTCTAGCTTTCCATTTATCATTTGAGTTCACCAACGAAATTGCAGCTTCCAGAGTTCTACGGCCACACTGGACTATACTGTCAGCAAGTTCAGCACAAGGCATGCGTCCACTAAATCCAGCAGCTGTATAACCGTAAGTAACATTTGCTATAAGCTTCAAAGCAAGCTGTCGGGCATTTAATATCCTGTGAAGAACTATCTGAGATGAAGCCAACTTTTTCATTGCTTGTTTCAACATGATTCTAGTTGATAATATCTCTTCTAAAAGCCTAGGTAGTATCCCTTTCCGAACTTTTGAAGGAACGTAGACCACACCATTGGGAGTCACCAGTAATTCAGGTTTCAAATTGCATAAAATATTTACATCTGGTGAATATGAAGTGACACCAAGGGTATTTGGCTTTGGAGGTGTAATCTTTCCTAGACATGTACAAAAGCAAAGGTTATACGCGATTACAATTGATGGGTAAAGAGACTGAAAATCCAAAACAATAACAGGATCTGCATAAAAATTAGATTTTGGCTCCATAACAAGAGGTAGGCACTCCATTGCTGGTTGATTGGCAACCTGTTGCTTTCCAGGAGAAATGGCAAGATAGTTCTGTGTATGTGCTAATCGCAAAAACATTGATTCAACACGATACTGTGAACCTCGAGACAATACTGAAAAAAAGTCAATACCAAATACTCGAGCGAGTTCTGATGTTCTGTTTACCATATCAAGCTGATTCATGATCTGAAGATTCAGCTTTGCTCTCTCTAAGGTATAGTCAATAGATCTATATCGTGCTCGTCCAGGGCCACTTGAAAACCATCTTGTTAGAACTTTCCAAGGGATATGTGGAATTTTTCGCCTAAGAACTGTTTCAGCTACGGCTTCAACAGTGTACATATTAAGTTTAACTTCATTTCGCATAAGTCTCCAAATATTAAGCACAATTCTCCCACCTACATGAACACCACTGGCATGTGTTCTGCCCCACTCATCATCAATTACTGTATTTTCAAGATGAACTGCTTCAACATTTACTGATTCAGAAAATACTTTCCCCCTCTCTTTTTCAGAAGCTCCGGAATCTCCATGAGCCACATTTATTTGCAATGGTGCCCTTGATATATTATTTAGCAGACCAACACCCAGATGTGCCGCCCTTTCAGCCAAAAATCCAAGGGAACCACTTTGAACATCCCAGCCCATTAAAACATCTGGGTCAGAAGCAAATATGACCTTTATAAAATATTCAAGCAATTGCAGTTCTTCAGTAAAAACAAAAATTCTGGACTCTGGAACTGCATCAAGGTCCTTTGCAACATAGACAGATCCACAACGCAAAAGCACATGAGTGTCAAGCGAAGACTCATTATCCTCTTGGATAAAAAGAACAACAATATTGATGGCATCAAATCGAGGGTCAGGTCTTAAATCTCCTCTAGACTCAGCCTGGACTTCTATACTCATCAGTGTTAGCTGAAGCCTTTGACAAAATCTTGATGGATCACGAAAACCAATTTGACTCAGTGGAGTCGGCCTCGTGTTTTTATCAGGAGCAGATATCTGAGAAGTATCTACCGAGCAGGCAGTTGGTGTTTTATTCTTAGTTTCATTAAATGCCTTGACTTCCACGCTGCAGTTTCTTTTATTAGGATTTCTCATTGACAAAAAAGCAGACTCAGGCGAAAGGGAATTACCATCATCAGCTTTGGAACCCTGTGAATCCACCACCTCTTCAGGCAACCCAGCAGATATTGGAAGAAATGGTGATGACACATTTATATTTTGCCTCAAGATATCAGAAGAATCAGATGATAGCCATCTATCAACTGATTCCTTCAATGGAGGTGATACTGCAGGGGTCAGCATGAATAAATATGACCCATCATTCTGATAAATGGTAGGAACACCCACTACTCGTTCTTGATTACCAATATATTTGCACTTTCTAAGGCTGTTACCCTGAAGTTCTTCTGCGCAGTTCCTCACAAAAAAAGGAAGGCAATTATCTGCAGTATCTTCCTGGAGATATGTCCCTACATTACTGCCCCTATTCCCTGGAACTTCCCTCTCAGGATCATCTATGCAATCTATAGTTGGAGGTTTCACTGAAAAGGTCATACCAGGTAGTTTCACAGTTTGAAATTCCCTGTTTACATTTTCTGGTGAATTCTTAGACCGCACAATTGCTGTTCCACCGTCCAGGCCCTTCAAATACTCGGCTGGAATGCCAGACAACTGGCTCTCAGAGGTTGAGGTTTGACAGCCACTTTCCCTTATACAGTTGTTATTGGATACAAGGTCACTTGGAGCTGATTTTGAAGGCACAGTACATGATTCAACAGCAACTGTCTGCAGCAATCTGCAACAAAAATATTCACCAAAAATTTAGTCTTCGAAACAAGCATGTTCAAGCTTGCAAAAACTGATATGAAGGCTCAAATCATATTCCACAGTCACAAGAGCTATAGCCACAATCAACTTGAACTACATACCCTGGATTCTCATTCTTTAACAGATTTTCCGACTCTACGCTCTCCTTACTGGAGGATAGAGGCAACTCCCCAATAGTAGCAAAGCAAGAAATGGTTGATTTAACATGAACGTCCTCATTTTGAATTTGGGGTTTATGCATGGGTGAGGGAAGATCCTCTGGATCTTCGATATCATTACATAATTTTGAGGCAGGATTTATATCTCCTCGACACTCAGCATCAGGGCATAATTCTGCTTTCGAGCCTTCTGCCTGACTCCTACACTCGACGTGTTCAATTCTATGGGACCGCTTTCTTCTCATCAAATCCCTTGTTGAGTATTCGACTATTACACTAGCTTGCTTCATGTAACTGACATCCTTCTGCACATCAGCCTTTTCAATTGAAATTTTTTTTGATTCATCCCCCAAACAAGAAATTCCTAAACCTTCTTTTCTCTCACCATCACGTCCATCCCAAATGCAATGTGTGTCGGGACGCAAATCATCATTCACTTTTTGACAAGAAACAGGCAAAGGACCCCAGCGAAATCTTTTCAGTCTGTCCTTACCAATTAAATTTGACTCTAATTCACGCTCTGCTTCACGTCTGTCAGTTTTGAGTGACTTATCCTGGCAGGGACTTGACTGTAAATCATCACTGGAGCCATCCACTTGAGAAATTATTTTATTTGATGGAGATTTGCTAGCACTATTACACTCTGCTCGAAGAAATGCCCCGTCATTCAATTCTTCGAAGTTAAGCATATCAACAGAATCAAGAATGTCTTGACACTCTTTCTGAGATTCACTCTCGTAGTCCAGACTGGCCATCTCTAACACCTTGTCGATGTCTCTGGAAGGCAGTAAGGGATTAAGAATTGTCTCCCGAGCAAGTTCATCGTCAGAATTAATATCTTCTGCGGCTTGAGAAGATGCAAACCACTTTAAAAGCCTCAAGGGATCTTCATATGTGGCCTAATGAACAGGTATGATAAGCACTATAATGCTACACAAATGGAACCCAAATAATTATGATCTTTAAGAGAACAAAGAAAGAGAAAACAAAAAACCCAGGAATATAGAGTGTTTCACGTCAAACAAGATGAAGCCCTTAATACATCTGATGTTCCCATTCCGTAACCAAATTTGAAGGATGGTTTTCCAAATTGAGAAATCTCTTTCAGCCTGACTTCCGAAAATAGAAAATGACAACAAATATACTTAAAATTTTCATATTCTAATTATTATATCAGACTTGTCTTTAGTTCTAGTTCTAGAAGCGCCCCCGAAGTGAGTAAGGTGTGCATGACTGATCTAGGACAATAAAAAAAACACAAAAAAATTCAGCAGGTAAGTAGGTTAGGCCTGTCATAACACACATCTTGGAGTAAGTTGAGACGGTACAACCTAATGGAAGGGAGACGATTGGATAGGTGGAACTAGGTGTCCATATATATTTGGAAGCAACCACATTGTCGGCTTTAGACTTGAAATATTCTTGAAAGCACGGACTCTCCCAGACAGGGAGAGTGTCCGAGTCCAGTTCGTTTTGGACTCGACTCGCCGCCAACGCGGCGCGGATTCGTGTCCGATGCGGTCAGACCGTCCTGGTGACGTGGCTGTGGACAAGGCGACGGACTCGGTTTGGACGCGGCCTTCGGACGCGGTTTTCCCGTTTCATTTTTTTTTTTTGGCAAAATCGGTACAGAACATAATTAAAACCCTAGATGTGACGTACCTACCTCCAAAAAGAAAAACAGAAGACTCTGTTAACTTCCAATCGAAGAGGCGACGGAAGAAGGGACGGAACCCTAGGTGGCGCACCTCCAATCGCGACAGAACCAACCTTCAATCTCGGCTAACTTCAATCACGATGCACCTCTAATCGCAGGTAACCCTCATCGCCCTTTCAGTCTTTCGCGGCGCCTCCTTCCCAATACTGACGGGCGATTTTGATTTCATTCTCAAACCTCTGTTTCGAATCTTTCAATTTCATTTGCAGGCTTTTATTTGTTATGTCTTCTCATTCTCCTATTTTGATTCCCTACCTAATTACTAATTAGTTTTTCTAATTAAACAGTAGAATGAATCAAGGTGGAAAAACAACAAATAAAACGCCCCTATGGAAGTATTGTGATGATTTTCTATTGAATCTACTATTATATATATATATATATTTCATTTTATTTAATTTGCTGAGTCCTATGCCGCATCCGAGTCCTACTTTTTGGAGTTTTTCCGTGTCCCCGTGTCCGTGTCCGTGTCCTACTTTTTGGAGTTTATCCGTGTCCCCGTGTCCGTGTCCGTGTCCGTGTCTGTGCCCGTGTTACATAGGAAATATTTGATACTCGAGATCATTTGTATGAGATCCACCTTATGCATAATCTTTTCATAGATTGTAATTCATTAATGAGTATTATGAAACAAAAGAAACACATGTAATAAGTAAAGAAATGAAAAACACAAGGCAGACTGGAAAATAAACAGAGTGGATCCTTTCTTGTTCCGCCAATGTAATTAAAGACCACAGCATTTCACTAATTTACTACCCTGGAAAATAAGCAGAAAGACTAATAGTCACTACCAAGTGTATAACAAGGACAAGCCTTATCATGTCCCCTAGTCATAAAGAGCTACAGTGCATACAAAGACATGTAATTTAAGGCGTCAACAAGCAGAACATAACATATTCCAGGTCGATGTCCCTCCTTCCCTCTCATATTCATGTTAAGTTAAGAAACCTTGAGATTACCTTTGGAATTGAAGGTCCCATGGTGCCAGATAATTGCAGTTGATCAGCTGCATCTATGTCATTAGTCCCTGCTGCATCAACAATTTGAAACAGTGAATTTGACGATAACAAAGATCCAATCCTGTCACTTGCTTTCAAAAATTTGGAAGCCAGATCATCGCTATTCTTGAAGTTAGCAATTTCAGAGCCAGTTAAGTGTCCACAAACTTTCGAAGATTCATTTGATTGTGCAGTCAAAAGTGACCAGTTTTCTGCTTCATTTCTCGATTCCATACGATTTTCAGACTCAGTCCCATCTGACAGAATTCTCAATACATCTTGCGGAAGTGGTTTCTCAGAAGCAAGGGGTATGGCATCAGGCACGCCATTCCTCTCATATTCATCCTAGTATAAGAAAGAAAGAAATCATCAATGAACATTCAATTGAAATATGCATCCGGTGGAAACCATTTAAAGTGAAAGCAAACCTCCCAAATCGGTATTAGCGACTGAACCATTTTCACCTCAGAATGGGTTTGAGAGAGAGATGCATATGATATAAACTGCTGATTTATGATATCTGCATATTGATGCATGACAATTAGCTAAAAGACCAAAAATAGAGAACAGCACCAGCTTTCAACCACAAAAACAAACCATGTACTACAGCATCCACTTCCAGCTCAGATGCACTCTGACGTCTGACACGTGGAAAATCTTCCTTTGTTGAAGAACCAGGTTCAGGTAAATATCGCCACATCCACTCATCCGGAATAGTAGAAGATATCCATATTGGTGTATTCAGACATAAATCGCCACCTAAATCTGCCTAGTTAAGATACAGGGAATAGCATGAATTAGATCCTAAACTAAATCCACCCCCTTAGGACTCTGAATAAAAAGAACATCATGGAAACCTGAAAATCCATGCAAGTAGAATCATCTGATAATGGTCTCAGTTTGCCCTGGAGCTTAACTTTCCGCTGAGAGAAAACATCTGGAACAGGATAACGAAACCTCACCTTTGAAACATGTAAATGGCCCATTCCATACAAATTGTAGTCAATCTGATAATTATGGAAAAGTAGAGATAAGCTAGGTGTCATTACACGCTTTTTAAGGGAAACGAGATGGTTGTAACCAAGAAAGTTTTGACACCAACAGAAATGATCAGCTCCACGTTTAAGTAATTTAAGACCATATATCTGGTGGCGGATTGGAGGGACCAATTGTATTAGAAATTCTCTGGAATATTCATATTTAATTAGAGATAGATATATCAAACATGACCGAATTTTCAGATAGTATAACAATAGAAAAAAGGTTTTGAAAAATAAGGCCTAATCTAAACAAATTTTAAAATAACTTTCTATTGACCTCTCAAACCAGGCAAACTATACATCTGAAAGGACAATACATAATTCGCAACTGGGGTAAAACAACGAATGAAGGAGACCACTGAATTTCTAAACATCAATTGTCAGAAAGGTAACAAAATGGTACTCCACAGACAAAGACCAAAGGCAAATGGCAATTAAGCATGTGAGTCCCATGGAGCGAGAATCATGATGAGCTTATTGGCATGCAAGTGCTTTATAGCACGAATTATGATGATAAGATAGGATAGGGAACAGTAACAGTCATATTAAATGATACACATACCATGAACTGAAGAAGAAACGGTATATGTGATTCATAAGGTTGTAGTGTCTTATCCATTATTGCGCCTGTCTACACCCAAAAAAAATATATAGTTATATATCCTCTGAGCTTGAAATACTAGGAAGAAGCTGCAACTGAACAAAACTTCCCTCAGATAATCATGACAGGTTTTAGGATAAAATATAACTTGACATGTCGCAATAGATATGTTGCAAGATTTTTAAAAAATATTATATTGAGGAGAAGACCTCACTCAAATAGCATGGAGAAAATACACCCACACACACACACACACACACCAATCATACATTATATATTCGGGGGCGGGGGGTGAGTGGGGGTTCGGTTATAACCCAAAACTTTGTATGGTCCTTTAGTAGCATTAAGCGGGGGATGGTGCACGAGAGGGGGGGGGGGGGGTGACTATAAAAGGACGGGAGCACAATTGGGAGCACTAGTTAAAATTACATAAAGTATATAAATATTAAGCATATACTTATTTCATAATTTAGAATGCAAATAGATAAAAGAATTTCAATAAATCATAGTAAATCATAATATTTTATTGGAAGATTGAACTTGTTTTGGGATTTTGCAAAGATTAGAATTAGAAGAGACCAACCGCATTAATATTTTTTTGTAAGTCCAGCCGTGTTATTAATTCACTTTCCTAGCCAAAAACGCATCTTATTAATTCTCTTTCCTCTCTCATTTGGTCCAGATCCAATGTAGCCCATTCTTTTTTTTCCTTCTTTCTTTTCGTCCTGATCTAATTTTCTTTCCTTCTATCTTTTCGCCAGATCCAGACATACGACCCTGCAATCCTTCTCCGTCAGCCACACGATCCTTCTCCGAAAACAGAAACGCGTTTCCAGCCGCTCCCGTGACCGAAAAGGCGGATTCACATTTCCCATCGGGAGCGTCCGGCAGTAAGGCGTTTCCTGCTCCTAAGATATTGTCTAACTACTACACCAAATTAAAGTTCCACAATATAACAACTCTAAAATTACCACACACGACCTGCGGCGTGGTAAATTAAAAACAGAAAAGGTCCCCGTGACAAGAAAAAATCAAGTATCATACACTAAGAAACTTAAAAATGTTACCAGAAGAAGATCTGCAGCACGAGAAACATCGTGTGGATAATAGCTGCTCATTTGTCAAGGTCTACCATGGAAAATTTCAATATGGTACCAAAAAAGGAGAGACCAAAAGTAGTGAATTCATAAGTGCATTAACATACGGAAGGTAATACAAAAGAGGATGTGCAAATGTGCAACACCAAGCAGCGGCATTTTTTAGTCTGATTTCAGATTCTCGCACCATTTGATTAGTGCTTACCAAATTTATCATAATTTACGGTTTTTGCATCCAACTGCACTGGCCCAACTACCAATTCCCAGTTAGACCAATTATGAAACAATGTTACTGCTACTACAAGCGCAATGTATTCAAATTCAGAGGTTAAATCAGTATAAAGTCACCAATAAGTTGGTAAATCTAGGAAACAGAATTCATAAAAGTTGGTTATGGAGTATCTGCAGCAGGAACTAGATTATTTCACCACGAGTTGTGGGAAACTAAAGTCTCTCCTCAACTTCCACAACTGGTAAACTAGAACCAGTAAAACAGTTGTTTCGTGAGGATAACGTCCCGCCTTCTGAAGTTCCGGATTGTTGTCCATGCCACGAAAGGGGTAATACCTAGCTCATGATTTGGTGAAAAGGATTGATTAGAACCCTTGCTTGCGTTCAGGAAAGTTTGCCTCCCGTCTTTAGCCAACTCCATCCAGCTCATACGCAAAAAAAGTAAAGCAAGATCACAAGGCTACAACCTTCGACTTTGGTTGTTTGGCTCCTACTGAGGTGAGGAAAAATTTCTCAGTGGATTCAAGTGATTTCAACCCTGGGTCTAGGTTTGGAGGTGAAACCAATGACAAAGGAACGAACTCTTCATAGAAAAATTTATCAAAATACAGAGTTAGTCACCATACCTTTTCTGCTATCTCGTGTGCAATAAATAAATAAACATGTTGACAAATAGAAAACATTATCCTATCACATATTGGATGAAAAGAAGAAATTTAAAGGAATGTGGACTCTTATATCAGTAACTGCAATGTTAGCCTTCAAGGGCTTTAAAGCAATAATAATAATAGTTCTGTACGAACTACGGAGTTGCAAAATTGGAAATTCGGATTTTTAAAGCCACGATACCAGAGGTAGAAGTCCATCTCAGCTTCACCACTTTCATCCTAATTAAACTGCTTAAAAATGTTTACAATAAGAATTATCCACAACAGCACTTTAAGCAGGCCTTGAAACAAAATTAATTAAGCATTAGGATACAAATAAATCTTCACAAACAATTCCTCTGAAGAATGATAGCCGTAAAACTTCCTTGCCCGAACAATATCACAACCATGCACATGCTGACGTTTTGAGCCAGCATTAGCTTTAAGCTGTTGAAAGCCAAAACCAAGTTTCATGGTATGCTAGTTTGATAGGCCAATTAGTGGAAAAGTACAAAGGCAATTTCGAAGCAATGAGATACCTTTAGAGCCTTCTCCAGGGCAAGAGATATAGAATGTTTGCATGAATCAGCTGTTTAATCAGAAGAAAGGGAGAAAAGGAGATTAAGCTTGAACTACGTGTGAAAACTGAGATGGCGTTTGTATTCAGGAAAGGGAAAGGGAATGAACATTCTTTTCTTCATTCCTTTCCATTTTCCCTATGCGAACCAAACACCCCCAGAGTGTATTTTAACCAATTTTGTTAGAAAAACATAATATTTGCTCTGAAGATTGAAGAAGTTGCTAATTTACTCATATAGTTATCACATAACTACATGGCAGACAAAAAGGGAATTGGAACTGTACATTTACAGGAAAACAAAAGGCTCAAGTCATAAAATCTGCTTGTACAGTGAAGTTATTGGTTTGCTCGGAAACAGAGGTAGTGAAAAGAATGGTTGGACACAGAATCAACACACATCTCCAAACTACAAAATGTCTCTTTTTCAGTTACAATTTGTGCATACCAATTTGTACTCTAAGAATAGTTTTGACTTCAAATAACTTCAGTTGTCTGGTGAAGCCCCATCTTTTCTCATCCTAATCAAAGTGACTCTTAGAAATAGAAAGATTCAGAGTACAGGACAAATATTTAGGTATCTAATTCTGAACAGGCTGGGTGAAAAGTCTTATTCACAACTATACCTGGCCGACCTTTCTCTCGTACCCCATAGACAGCTTTGTTTTACAAAAAAATAGAGAAGCATTTCCCCTAATTAGTGACCCACAACTATCTAGTCCTAAGTCTTGAAACAGGATAAGTAGAAAAAATCCTTCTGTTAACACATTCAAACCACTCAATTGCTCACGAGAAGAGATACTCCAAAGGAAGAGATAAGTGTAAGAAACTATATCGATATGAATTAGGTTATAACAGATATAAAAAGACAATAACAGGTATAAAAAGACAAGGAGGATGTGTCTATACTATTACTACCAATGAAGTTCGAGCAAAGAAGTACCTTCATAATTTGCTAGGGGACTCATATCAGAGCAGGGTATGTACAGGTAAGGTAAAACCTGTAGCAACATAGATAGCTTAAGGCTTAGCCCACCAAATCAAAACTTCTATCAATGTCAACAATCTAATCTACAAAGCGGAAGAAAACATGGTACAGATAGGACATGATATAAAAATATTGTTTACAGAGCTGCAGCAAAAACGGAAGAAGAGTAGAAGACATATTATAAATGATGAGGATTCAGAAGTGAGATAAGTTAATAATTAAACTTTCTTCCACATCACAGGTCGCACATAAGCCGCCGGCATAGTATTCCACTTTACCCAATATGGTACAGTCTACATTACTTGCTTACCCTGCCTAAGCTGATAGGGGGTGAACCTAGGCTTTAAAACAAAAAGAACTGTCACAAAAATACAACATCTACCATTAAATTTGTCATTTTTTTTCTGTTTTTATCTTGTTTTTTTTTTTTTTTTGGGGGAGGGGTACATTCCGTTAATAGAAAGGAGTTGTGATACGATTATCGCCGCTGTTGTTGTAGCAACATGAATTCGTATTCCAGAATTGATCGAACACAGAAACGGACTGGATTTGAGGACAAATCCCTTTCAGGAGGAGGAATATGATGAAGAATCGGGTCACGAAGATCCAACACATCAAGCACGAGTTCTTGGATTTCTTGAAAACTTATGTTCGAGTTTTGAAGTTTTTGTATTTATTTTGGTTTCATTTAATATTTATGTTTCAGTCTTTTATTGTATATTGAGAGTCATAGTAAGGCCATGTTTCATGGGCCTAAGTTACCGAGTCGCAGAGGAATGGCGGACGAAAAAGGAACAAACATTGTCAATCTCCCAACAAATGATGAATAGGTAGCAGTTTTGATATTTTTGTTCATAATTCTCTCATACGAAATCCGATTGAGATGCTTCATGCGGCCACGAAAGATGAGAGGAATACTACAACTCATGTGAGAGGCGCCAAAGTCTAATTCTGCATAAATCAGGCCGTACGATCCCGGCAACTGCTCAGCATATTTTTGTCCGGACTTTTGGCGAAAATATGAGTCTTTCCGATCTTGAGTTTTCTTGTTCAATAAGTTAGGTTAGGGTTGGATTCTCCCAATATAAGAAACAAGAAAGTAATTGAAAAATATAACTTTGATGATTAATAAATTTGAGAATCTTTATCTTTCCCTTAGGCCTTACGGGTGTGTTCCAAGTCCTCTTTGAGGCAATTATCGACTTATCAAACAGATCATCACCCTGTTTGTGGCGTATTGTACAATAATCCAGAGTTGTTGAACTATTTGCTATATGGGTCGTTGGGGCTCGTCTTGCAATGGTTCTTAGGGATCCATCTCAGAGGTGTTGGAAATCCATCCTCTATCCAGTTTTTAATTCAAGTTCAGGTCTGATCTTGGGCCTACAATTCCCATCGGTTTCCAGTGCCGGTGAGAATCGTATCATTTGGCATCAGACCCAAATCTGGTATCGGTTAGAACTCTATTTTTATTTTATTTTTATTTTTTAACTTTTTTTCCTTTTTTATTTTTACCAAGAAACAGCAACTTATCTATATCATGTTTTCATTATATTTGTTAGTGATAAATAAGAAAAAATAATCAAACTGGATTTGAGGGCAAATCCCTTTCGAGAGAGAGGGAATGATGAGGAATCTGGTCAAGAGGATCCGACTCTTCAAATACGAGTTCTCGGAGTTCTTAAAGACTTTTTTTTCCCATTGAAGAGGAGGATTGTCCTGAGTACCCCCCTAGAGGCTCGACCTCACCCCCGATCTAGAGGTAAGTTTCCCAGAGAAGATGAATGGCAAGCAAAAAAGGGACAAAAATTGTCAACTCCTGCACATATGATAAATAGATAGCAGTTTTGGTATTTTGATCATAGCTCTCTTGTACGAAGTCTGATTAAGATGATTCAAGCGGCCATGGAAAGATAAGAGAAATATATACAACTCATGTGAGATGCGCCCAAGTGTAATTCTGCATAAATCAGGACGGGCGACTGTTGAGCAAATTTTTGGGCGGGGCTTTTGGCGAAAATTGAAGTCCTTTTCCCTTTTGAGTTTTCTTCTTCAATAAGTTAGCAGTTAGGTTAGAATTGGAGTCTCCCGATATAAGGGATAAGAGAGTAAATGTAAAATACAACTTTGATGATTACCAAAATTTGAGAGTTTTTCTCTTGCGCTTACGAGTGTGATTCAAGTCCTCTTTGAAGCAATTATCGACTTATCAAATGGATTATCACCCCATTTGTGGCGTCTTCTACCATAGTCCAGCGTTGTTGAACGATTTTCTCTATGGGTCATTGGAGCTCGTCTTGCCAACGGTTCTTAAACGATCCGTCTCAGGGATGTTGGAAATCTAACCTCTATCTAGTTCTAAGTTCATTTTCAGATTTGATCTTGGGCCTAGGTTTCCCATCGGCTATTCCAATGCTGGTGAAAATTGTGTCAAGTTGCACGTAGCGAGATACTGGGTAATACCTCATTGCCACAGCAGTTAAAAGCACGCCACAGGCGCGAGGCACGCAGATGAAAAAGAGTCGCCTTTTTAAGCCCAAAGGCAGGCAACCTTAGTAAGGTGCGCGCCTCTATTTAGGTCTCTTATTTGTTTCTTATTTTTGTTTTTCTGTTTTTAAAAACACTTTTAAAGTTTTTAAAAGTTCCGACACTTTATTGTTGTTATATATTAAGTTTCTGTGGATAGTTATATTTTCTTGTATTATGTGTTCACATCTTTTATAATTCAAATTTATTATTAATTTTATTATTATTATCATTTACTTATTTTTATTCTTATTTTATTTTCTGCGTTATTTTTTAGACTTGGCCAACTTTTTTATTGATCTTATACGATAATTCTCAATATTTGAATATTTTTTAATTTTATTTTTCTTTACACTTCGTATTCTTATTTATTTCGTTCTTTTATGTAATTTATTCTGATATTAATTGATTTCCATGGTTGTTGATGGCTTTAAAATATGATTCACAATAGCCGACCCCAAATCATTTTGGGATTAAGGCTCAGATGTTGTTTTTTCTTGCACCTCACCTCTCTCAGGCGCGCACCTCGCCTTGCGCCTAAGGTGGTAGGAGCCCTTATCACCTTTGTGCGCCTTTCACCTTTAACGACTATGCTTGTTGCAACATTGGTTTGGGTTGTTTTGACATACATAAATGAGATAAATTTTGAATGGGTTTCCAGAAGCTGGCACTCCTCCACATAGAAAGACATACATATCACTAGAGTCCTCACATACCACTAGTGATAATAGATTATGTGAATGTTGTCCAATATCAAGAAGGCAACCTCCAAAATTGTTATTAGGTTGCAGTTTCCAGCAGAACACTGTTTTCAAATTCCACAAAAACTTACCAGATTACGTATTGTGGCAGACCTGATTCTGACTTCTCACGTCACTATGCTTATGCTTCATATATCAGCAAATATTCACATCTTAGAAGTTTGTCCATGAAGCCCTAAGGCGTAGAGGTGTTCACGGTTCCGGTTCGAACCGCCGAACCGCCGGTTTTGAACCGTTGATCGCGGTTCGGTTCAAAACCGGAACCGTGAACCGTTTTTAGACGGTTCGGTTCCGGTTCGTCATTTTGACGAACCGCGAACCGGCGGTTCAACCGCCGGTTTAAAAAAAAAATCAAAAATTCAAAATTGTGACCGTTTGCTAAAATTACTTTCACTTTACTATAATGTTTTATTTCCTAATCCTATTGCTAATTTTACTCCTCCAAATCCTAGCGATTTAGTTCAAAATGCAAAAAATTTATTATCTACTCTTTATCGTGAATATGCTTGTAGTTATAGTGGTAGTCTTGATCTTGGTACGGGTTTTTCTTCTCCTGTTCACATTCCTTCTAGTAGTAGTACATCTTCTTTTGGTTTTGCTATTCCGGATCTTAGTGAATGGAATGCCTATCAAGAAGATTTATCCCGAAAACGAACAAGGTACCAAAGTAATGCTTATCAAGAACTTGAAAATTATTTAACTACTTGTGAATTGGGAGCTTTAGAACGTGGATCGGATGGTAATAACAATCTTCTTAAGTGGTGGGCAAAAAGGTCTACAATCTTTCCTGTAGTTGCCACGATTGCGAAGGAAATACTAGTTGTCCCCGCCTCAACAGTTTCTGTTAAACAAGCCTTCAGTGTACGAGGATACATTCTGGATGAACGACGATCTCGATTGACGCCTCAAAATCTTGAAGCCCATGCATGATGCGAAATCTCTATCGGTACAGCGGAAGGTTGTTTTAAGAGCGGGAGCAATCAGCACTTAGTCAAAAGGAATCGAACAGCACAGTTAAGATCTGACAATAACAACCCAACCCAGTTAACTTTGAATATTTGAATTATGCTCAAGTCCATTTTTATTTTTTTCCCCTCCCCCCCCCCCCCCACCAAATTTAAAAATGAACTGCGAGGACTTTAATTTTGATTCCTAAACTCTTAAGTTACGGATATCAAATACGTAGGCGCTTAATTCAAAGATTTAAAATTACAAAATTCAAGTTTAAACTTTAATACTTGAATTAAGCTCAAGTCCATTTTTACCCCATACTTTTTTTTTAAAATTAAAATTTAAAAATTTAAAAAAAAAAAACGAACCGGCGAACCGCCGAAGCGACGGTTCGGTTCCGGTTCGGAACCGGCGGTTCACGGTTCAAAACCGTAACCGTGAACCGCTATAAGACGGTTCGGTTCCGATTCCGATTTTTGGCAAACCGGAACCGGCGGTTCAAAAAACCGGCGGTTTTGAACCGCCGAACACCTCTACTAAGGCGGGGGACCTCATTCAGGCGCACGCCTGGGGCACCTCATTGCGCCTCGGTGTGCCTCTCTATTAGATCTCCTTTTTTTTCTTTTTTTCTCTTGTTTTTTCGTAATACTTCTATAGTTGTTTTTATTGTTCCGACACTTTAATTTTGTTAATTAAGTATTTTGTGGATTGTTATATTTTATTGTCATTATGTGTTTATAAATTATAAAATTTAATTTAATTTATTTTTTACTTTTGTGCACCTCACCTCTCTCAGGGACGCGCCTCGCCTTGCGCCTCGCGCCTCAGGCGGTAGGATCCGGTATCGCCTTGGTGTGCCTTTCGCCTCTAACAACTATGGTTGAAATGCCTCACTTCAATCACCTGAACATCAACTAGAGCCAATAAGTAAGAAAACGGCCCCGTCAAAATTCTTGCTAGTGAAAATCTTTTGCTGTCTAGAGAACAAGATGAACCAGTAATGTACCCCCTCCCACCAATATAACCAGAGACAAATAAATCAGGGTGTTGGAGCTTCATCCTACACAAAATTTTAGTATCTCCAAGGATATCATCAGATCAGACATCCAGAACATTCTTGAGTTGGCTTTATCACAGATCAAGATCACCTTCAAACTTACGACCCATGTGCTTTCTTATGTTGCATTCTGTATTAGCATCAGTATATGGATATTAAAGGTATACGGATAGCAAGAAAAGAAGCTCCTATCAAGAAAGATATATCTCAAGCTATTTGAGATCCTGAATTCAAGATTCAAATTTGTTTACAATGCACTCCAAATACAACAAAAAAAATCACATTACCACCTAACATATTCTATCATAAAATTTCAAGTGCATAAACTATTTACAGGAAAACGGAAGGGGCAGAAAAACCATACTCGATGAATGTGCAAACAAGTCTTCTGTCCAGCCGGAGTTGACCCATATATTCTTATCACTGGAACCTCATTCACCTTCCCACCTGAACACGGTAATTTACACGACCTAAAACTTCTGAAAAATTCAAAGAGAAAACAGAAAAGAGGCATAGCATCGAATGGCAAACAGGTTTCTCGCTTTAAAAGAAAGAAAAAATTAAAAATCCAGATATTTCCAGATTGTCTGAAAAAGACATACTAGAGAACTTACCATGGACAGGGCTGTAAGAAATGTCAAGGCCAGGAATTGGAGACGCCATGTAGTAGTCGATTGAAACTATACGAACACTAAATACTTGGGGCTGAGAATCTCTCATTTTCACCTCTTGATATTTGCTTCCCCTCTTTCTGAAGTTTTTTCAGTTTAAGGAGGTGTATTCAATTTAGATTTTAAGTGATTCTGATTTATTTTTTATAATCCATGGAATCTCATAGATTTGTAGAATTCAATGGATTGTTTCAACTACATGCGGATTTGAGAAATTCTAATGGATTTTTAATTTGCAGATTTGCTTGGATTCTAATATACACAAAGCAACAAGATTTGAAACCACTACAGAGACCAACCAAATTCACAGGTAAAACCAGTGTTGTAAAACACTGGCATAAGAACTGAAACCCACTATCGACGGTCGAAACTCAACGAGCAAGACAGCCGCTCCAGGAACACCGTAAAAACTAGAAACCTGTCGAGCCCAACTTCCTCAACCTGAACACCAGTCAAAACCAGAACCGATGTCGCCTATCCTCGTTCATCGGACGCTCAAACCCAGAAAATATTGCCTGAACTAAGTTAGAGACTCAATCTTCAGAAAACCCCTCTGGTCACCGCCAGGTCCTCCACGAAACGATCCGCGCTGGGTCGACCCGCCCCGCCCCATTCACCTTGTGGGCGGGTCTGGGTATTCAAGTATCCGTCCCAATCCACCCATTGTCATCCCTAGATCGGATTTGTGATAGGTTTGCTATTTATACCAAGTCACGTCGAGTTCCTTCGACCTCTATTTATTGATTCATTATATCCCTAGTACGTGAAGTTGAGTTTGACATGAAGTGATTATTGAAGTAGTGATCGATAGTGCTCTTCTCATGTTCAGGGATGCAATCTACATCTTAGAATGTTAGTTCAAAGCCTTATTGTGATATGAATAACAACCTCAAATTTAACTAACCACTAGCAAAGATCGGTTAATATTAAATACTCAGTCATATAATAATGTCTATACAATTAAATGACATTACATTCATAATTGGTTTCACATGATCACATTGCTTGTAACAGCAGTTCGGTAATGGTTTTTAGTTATTAAGGATTCTTGTTAACTGCTCACGGTTTTTAATCCTTAATCTAAGATGTGGGACATCTTTTTCCATTTGAATACTTATCGATTCACTCTTGAATCAATAATGGTTAAAGTCTCACCTTCTAAATGCTTTTGAATCTCCGGACCTTCAAATCACTTTGATGTTTTGTCGTCGTGTACGCCGCCGACTTGAACAATATTTTGATTGATGGTTCCAGTGAATATCTTCATGAACACCTCTTTGATAAGTATTTTCATCTTAGTTTTATAATTATTGATGGAACATTATACATGAATTGATTACTCATAACTTATCACATTGAAAATTGGGCTTTCCCTAGCCAGTTTGATTACGTATATGCCGAAAACCGAATTTAAAACATCCCTAATGCTTAAATTACTTCATAATAACTTTGGACGGGCACCTAAACCCTTTTTACATCACTTGGGACTGAGGAACCGATCTTACATATCCATGAATCGGTTCAAAAGTTAGAAAATCGGTACAACCTTTAAAACTATGCCAAATTTGACCTTCTTGAAGGTTCCTCTCTCTTAACCGACTTTTCTTGCTTACCTAAGAGGAAAAACTGACTTTACACCATCATTTACTGTCTTAACTTCATCAAGAAGCACCCCCTTTGAAAAATCACCAAATAATCAAGTAAAAATCAATTAAGCATCAGAACATCCGTTCCTTTACCGATCAAGGTGAGTTGCTCTTGTGTTTCTATTGTTTTCTCTATTTTTGTTTAGTTGTTCGAAGTTGGGACATCTTGAGGATGTTCTTATATCTGTTATAAAGATATAGTGTTAGGAATATGTCCTCGAATGCCACTCAGAGGATGAGAGAGTGAGAGCACTGTATTGTAATTATGAACATCAATTTAATACGGCATTTTATTGTAATATTGTTGTATATCATTGGCATCGTGATTTGGGTTATAGAACAATAGTCCTTGTATTTGAGAGCAAACGTTCCACTCCTTATGAATATATAGAGATAAGCACTGGAAGTATTTAAGACTAGAATGCTTAACTGGTTCCCAAGTTAATAAAACTTAACTGAGCATTAAGTTTAAGCAAGACTTGTATAATGTGTATTTTGATATGTAGAGTGCTTGTCTTCACTAAGGGTTAGTGGAAGCACACGTTATAGGTATGTTAATGGGATTAGTATACTCAGATTCGATTCATCTCAAATTCAGTCACATAGATTTCACTTTGGGATAGTCAATGACTGAATCGAAAGGTTGTGATAGGTATACATGAATCTTGACTTGAGGATTCAGTGGGAGATGTATCTGTAACATTGAGTTAGTCACTAAAGTAGTCCGATCTAATTGTAATATCCGCATTTTTTCCTTCTCTTATTATTCTCATTTTAGTACATTTTCATTCTTGGCGACTCGCTTGTAACCGTATCGACATTTTGAGGATATTTAATATTGAACTTTTTGTCGTTCGAGCTTGATTCGGACTCGTTTTACTCGATTTGATGTTTCATGTTGTTATTTCGGATATTATCGTAATCGTCATTTGGAACCGCCGTTTCGGGGTTGCCAAAGATCCATCTCGTGTTATTATGGGCGTTGTGAGCTTTTGTTTGGTGTTTCGACCATGTGTCGTACATTCCGGATGTTTGGGCCGTTTTGTAAATTTTCCCAAACTTTTGGGAAAATTTCGTTTGTTGATTGTTTTTCCGAACCTTTGAGTAGTCGGGAATATATTTTCCTTCGGCATTTAAGTTCGTCGTTTCGGGTCCCTAACGTCCGTACCATCGTGAATTGTTCACCGTTGTATTTCGATTCTTTTTCGGTACCTCCCTCTTTCATTCCTGGCCTGTACTCCACAAAAAGGAATGTTACGTACGTAACACCCTTTTGGTTACGTACGTAACATCCTAGTGTAATTCAGTTCAGGCAATTCTGCCTTTTTGGTTACGTACGTAACACCCTTTTTGGTTACGTACGTAACGCCCTAGTGTATTTCAGTTCAGGCGATTCTGCCTTTTTGGTTACGTACGTAAGGCCCTTACGGCTTACGTACGTAATACGGCTTACGTACGTTAGCATGTGGTGGCTAACGTACGTAACGAGGCCTGGGTTTATAAACCCAGGGGTTGACCGATTTCGACCATTTCCACTCCTTCTCCTCCCCATCCGACTCCTAGGCGATTTTCTTGGCATTTCCGGCAATTTGAAGCTTTGCAACTCCGAGCCATCATCTTCTTCGAGTTTTTGGAGTATATTATCAACCTCTAATCGTGTTCTTCATCATTATTCAAGGTAAACTCCTAAAAACCTTGTTTTGGGTAAATTGAAGGGGGTTTTCATGTTTTGTCCGATTCGTTCCGTATGTTAGATTAACTCATGATGTACATGATTAATCTCGTCGGTTTTGTTGGTTTCCCTACGGATTCATGGTATATTTCGTAGTAAGTTTGTAATCGAGAGGGTTTGGTTGTGGTCCGCCCTCGTCGTTGTTCCTATACGAATATACATGAATCGTAGGCGGGTTTTCGGGTGTATTCCAATTCCGTATTCATTTAGGATTGGTTGTGATTGTGTTCTTCGTATCGCTAGGTTCGTGATTATCGGCTCATATCGGTCACCGGTGTTTTTCCTTCCGTTCGTTGCGTCACTTATTATTCAAGGCAAGTATTCTTGGAAACCCTTATGCTTAACGTGAAATGGTAATGTATATTGTGTGTGCTTTACTCACCTCGGGAGGGTCCGACGGGGCCTCGAGGGAATCTATGGCTTCGTCCTGGATTCATGAGTTTGATTCGCTAGCCAGCTCGGGAGGGTCCTTAGAGGCCTCGAGTGGGATTCGTGGCTTCGTCCCGGTCCTAGGTGACGTGTGGTGCTTGGTTTGTTTTATGAATGTGGCCAGCTCGGGAGGGTCCTTAGAGGCCTCGAGTGGGATTCGTGGCTTCGTCCCGGTCCTAGGCAAATTAATTGTGACTTTTGTTTCCGGAAAAGACATGTCTGGTTTTGGTTTTTGAAATGATATTGGTGCATGTACTATGAAACGTGTAAGTGATTGGTTTGCCTTGAATACTTGTACTAGCGTAATTGCTAACCCCTGTGGGGACCCGTTTGGGGAAATTCTTGTTATGGATTTCAGGTTATGATTATCCGGACGAGCGAGCACCGGGACAGTACGAGGATGTTGGCCAGGGTCGTTGACATGTGCATTTGGGTCTTCTTATGTCTCTTGTCTATTTCGATATGGTTGTTGTCCACTTTTGAAACTTATAAATGGTACTCGCGAGTACTTAGGCTTTTCATTTCAAACTCCGTATTGTATTACTTTAATATTATTACACTGTCGGTTGATACTTATTCGCCGGTTACTCTGGGTGTATCTTTTTATGTCATATCATTTAAATGTGTGTCCACGCTAACCGAGGTGGTTAGTGGAGTGGAGTTTTCTTGTTTGTAGCCTGGTGGGTCCCAGGTAGGGGTCCACGGCGCTGTAATATACTCCGAATATCTCGGGGTGTTACACTAATCACCGGCTAGTGGGGTCAACCTCGAAGTACAACTTGATGGGCAAGTAGCAGTCTCTACTGAATACCAAGATAGGATTATTTCTCGTGTAAGTGAGCAGGTAAATGTCCTATGCGGTTAGTGGAAAATGAGATCATAAGTCTTTGGCCAAAGCATTTAGAGGTAGTTGGTATTTGATACACGAGAGCTCGATGACCTATGTTAGGATAAATACTCCTATTTTGATAATCGTCATCGTATAGTAAAGAAGTCTTCAGAGTCAGAATATCGCTAAGGAAGCCGTTAGGAAACTCCGTACAACATATCTATACAGCAAGAGATCTTCCTACAGAGTCCAATCCTACAGAGCCTACATCTTCATATAGCAGAAGTTAAGAATGTTGGATACAACAATCTGGCTGTATGAGTTTTACTTGGGAAAAGTAAAACACATCCAACAGGACTGAAGAATAGCTCTAAACTGTTGTGAAATAAACTTTGTTTATTCATAAAGTATTCACGTTTAAAGCAGTATTTATTGGTGATAGGACAGTATTTAATGCGGCTAAAAGCGAACAGTCTAAACGCGTTGAAGAGCATTTAATGCAAAGTCAAAAAGAATATCTGAATCATTAAGTGCGAGCTGTCTTTAATTCAAACATTCTGCAGCCACCAATCAGAGACGTCTAAATCTCATCAACTGGCTAATGGCTACATTTATAACAAATCTATTTCTAATGTTATAAATAGCCCCAAGCAAGAGGACATGCTCACTTGAACACTTACTCTCGTGCATACATCTGATAAATAGCTCTAACAATCAAGCTGATAAAAACTAGTATATTTCCTGAGCATACAGCAGTATCTAAGCGAAGAAATATACTAAGTCCTCAACGCAAACAACACAGCATCCAGCAAATGCTCGTCAAAGCATACAGCTGCTGTTTGAACTTATTCTGCCATCTTTACCATTGAGATCAACCTTAGCCCTGTGTGGACTAAGTCCTTACTAGTTCCGACCTGTGTGGGAAGAGTAGCATTGAAGTTGAAGCTTCGATCTGTGTGAAAAAAAGCAAGTAGAAAGAGCTGAAGCCAATATGTGTGAACGGCCAAAGCTGTGGTCCCTGTATCAATCTGTGTGAACGATATAGAGACAGGTTTAGTTAAAGTCACGTAGTCATGTACATAGTGATTTTAATAAACGTTTTACTCCTGTGTGGAGGACCAGTGGACGTAGAGGGGTTTATTTCGAACCACTTATATCTGTGTGTTATTTACTTTCTGTTCTTACTGTTTTCATTCATAACTGTGATTTATAGTATACATTGTGAAAACCCTGTACGCATCAAGCAAACAGGAGAGTACATAGTTGTTGTACTTACAGCAAGTCACTATCAAACTTCCGCTATGCAATTAACTTCGAAAATCATAAAGCTTATTATATTTTTACCTTCTAAGTTGTTTACTGTATACTCTGTGGACAACAACCTCAATTTGCATTAACAAATGCATAAAGTCAAGTTACAATAGGGTTTGATATTACTGTGGCACTAATACTTGATCGAGACGTTTGATTGAATAGTTTACACATATACGGTGTTGGCCACAGTATACTATTATACTGCTTAGAAGGGGGGTTGAATAAGAGGTATCTTTTTTAAAGTTTAAGTTTGCATAACGGAAGTCAGAAACTAAGTGCTGTAAATACAACAACTAGATAATCTCCTATAGCTTGGTGCTTACAAGATTTTTAAGATAAGTATACTAAAATCACAGGCACTACAAAAATAATGATAGAAAGTAACGATACACAATTTAATATAGTTCGAGGTAATCCCATCTACGTCCACGGGTCCTCTACACAGGAGTAAGAAGTTTATTTAAATCAAGACGTACACAACTATATGATTTAACTTAACTCGTCACTATATTGTTCACACATATTGATACAGCCAACTGTAGTTTAAGTCGTTCACACAGATTGCCTTTCGATTTTTTGACTCACATCTTCTTACACAGATTGAAGATTAGTCCTGAACTCCATTCTTCCCACATAGGTCAGAATAGCTTGACTTAGTCCACACAGGGCTAAAATCTCAATAGTAGATTTTTGAAGTAACGCGAATTGAATAACAGTTGTAGGCTTGGTAAGCTTTCCTGTAGATGTGTTGTTTTTTGTTGAGGACTTAGATATTTCTTCACTCAAGATATATGATGTATGCCTGAAGAGATATATTGCTCTTTAGATGATAAGCTCGATGTTCAGTCTAGCATATCTTCAGCTTTCAGTAGTTGTTACTGTTCTTTTTTGTGTGTGAGAGCAATGTCCTCTTGCTTGGGCTATCTATAACCTTGGAAATAGATCCATTATAAATATAGCCGTTGGCTGATTGGTGAGATTTAGACAACTCTGATTGGTGGCTTCATAATGTTTGAATTAAAGATGTTTCGCATTTAAGGCTTCAGATGTTCTATTTAATCCGCATTAAATACTTTTCTATTTGTAGTCTCTTCGGACGTATTAAATGATGTCCTGTCCGCACTAAATGCTACTTTAAAACCATGAATATTGTATGAATAAAGAAAATTTATTTCACAACGGTTTAAAGTTCCTTCTAAGTCCTGTTGGTTTTGTGTTTTACTTTTCCAAAGTAAAACACCCACAACATTGTTTGGTGTAGCCAACGTCTTCTTTTGCTGTACTCTGAAGGCTTAGCAGTAGGATTTTTCTTCTTTGGGTGATGTATGATTTTGCGCTGTAGGTACAGGTTGTAGGGTGCATATATCAACACAGTGTATCATTTTTTCCAATAATTTCCCCCATTTTGATAATGCCAAAACCCTTAAAAACATGAGGTTGTCTTTAAGTCTTATGTCGAATGATCTAATCTTTGAGACTTAGACTAAAATTTGAACTGCTCGCAAGCAAGTTCTAAAATTTAAAATCCTACAAGACTAATTGTATTACAACTTAAAATATGATTCAGTCATAGGCGCAATCTTACAGTAAGTAATTTTACTTGAATACAACTTAATCTATGAACTGTTCGTAGACAAGTTCTTACATCTTGAGACTTATCAATGTTTTATACTTGGTGAATATTTCAATATGAATCATAATCAAAGCAGTAACTGAAGATTACGAGCTGTAATCTTTTGAGGTAAAATAATATATTTGTTGATAATCTAGATTACAGTGCTGTTTAGAGTTGAAATAATACATCAGAGAGCATACAGGAAGGAAAATAAATACAACTGACAGAAGTTATCCCCTATAATGCTGATGCTTACAAGACATCCGGGAGGGGTCATGCTCGGTTCCTTTCCACCAGTTGACTAAGGAGTATCTGCCTCGTGTAATATATGTGTTTTCTATTTTTGATAATTTCTATTTTTGGTGTATGTTCGTTTCGGACAACTCGCTTGACACTGTTTTGGAATTCTGAATCTATTTTGTTCTTGGAGTTTCTCCGTTTGGACGAGTTTCGATGATGTTTTTACGTATTTTCATCTTGAGTTATATTTTATCGCATGTGTATTCGATTCTCGTAAAACTCATTCGATTTCATCATTTTTCTTTTTCCATGAGTTCTTATGGTTGAGTGGAGCATGTTGTGAGTTTCGGATTGTTAATCCGACGCTGTATCGTGATTTCCGGACGTTTGAGCCGTTTCGTAATTTCCTATAAGTTTAGGGAATTTGTTCCTTGTTCGATTTTGGTTGTGTACCTCGGACCGTTTCGGGTTATTGGATATTGTTTCTCATTGCATATAATTTTCTCGGACCGTTGGGTCGGCATATCGTGTTTTGGTTTATCGTCTTTTTCAGCTACGGTAGCGTTGTCTTGTGTCAAGAGGCTGTCTGGCCTGAGCTGTGCAAAAGGGCGCAAGACCCGCGGCATTCTGCGCCGTGTCTGTGCGCCGTGTTGCCCAGTGGTGCCCGCTGCCTTGCGAAACGGCGCAAGACCTGCGGCATTTTGTGCCGTGTCGCACAGGGGTCGGCCGCTGACCTGCAATACGGCGATGAACATGGCGCTATTTGGACCGTTTGTTGCGCCATGTTCTGTCCAGTATATAAAGGACAGACGGGTGTTTTAACCCCATTTCTTCCTTTTTCTCCCGTTTTTCCACTTCTCCTTGGCGATTTCGGGCGATCTCCCTCAGATATTACCTTCCATCATCTTATAACTCAGAATTGGACATTCTAGCACGAATCAATCATCTTCCTTCCACCATTCCATCGTTGAATTGAGGTAATTGGACATTATACCTAATTTTAGGGTTTTCGGCTATTATTCGTTTTTCCTTTTGTTTTTGCTTCGATTGATGATGAATTATAGTTGGGTAATCGTGGTGTTATGTTTTCCTAGAACTTTAGCGGATCAATTCCAAGTTTTTCCCTTCGTTGATCGAATTTGAACCTTATGCCTTCATAGTGTTCGGCGTATTGTCCCTTAGGATAGAACGCCGATTAATTCGTGATTTCTCAGTGGAATTGTAGTTGATTGCGTCTCTATTGTTGTTAGGATCAGATTTGTGAAGATTGTTCGGACCGAAACCTTTCCTTTCGCCGTTTTCTTCGCATCGTGTCATCGAAGGCAAGTACATGTATTATATTTCATTATGTGTGTACGGTTTTGATGCGAATGATATAAACTGTGTTATTGAATGAATGTGATTGTTACTCTTCCACCTGGGGATGGCATGTGGCCTCTGGGGGCCGATACTAATGGGTACGACCACGGAAGTAGACTTGGGTGCGTGTGTTGATGTTCTTCCACCTGGGGACGGTTCGACGGGACCTCTGGGGGCCGATACTAATGGGTATGGTCGCGAGTTACCAAGCGTGGATATTTGTGATGTGGAAAACTTGATGATATACTGTTTTGATGTAAATGTGATATTCCGGAATATTGATTTTCAAATGATTTTCCTAATGGTTTGTTTGCGTTGAATCGCGCATGTATATAATGTTGTGTAATTGTGTACTTGCACTAGGTATTCGAATGCTAACCCCTTAAATGGGGGAAATGCGTCTTATTCATTTTAGGTACTGGTCGAGCCGAGGAGCTGGCACGGGATGCGCACGCAAAGGATGGACTAGCATGATGATAGGCTCGAGTCTGTTTTATTTTTCTTTATTGGTAAAAGTCCCCTGCGTGGGCAATGGATTTACTGTGGTTACATTCTTCGTTACTCGATTAAAATGTTTTGGCCGAGGCCACGACCCGATTTTACTTTGATGATTGTGTCTTATGGGATTTCTTATTCGGTTTGTGTGTTGTGTGCTAGCCTGGTAGACCTCATGAAGGTTCTACGGCCTTCAACTCTTCAGATGATGGCTGCCTGTTTGTAGGGAGTAAGATCTCAGCAGGCTTCTGCACTGTATTTTTCCATGGAGATTTGGGATCTTGGAACTCGGGACGAGAACCAGTTCCCTATATCCTATTGCTCCTTGACCTGGCTCGGGTCCGGCCAGTATTCCGATGGTTGTAGCAACACTGTCATCCAGTATAGCTTTTATCTCCTTTTCTTTCTCCATCCTCCATCTTCTTCCAGTCTCACCGGCCTCTTCCCCCTTTTTCGTATTATCAAGCTCAATGACTTTACCATGAATATCCCGAAGAATATCCATGGATTCAGCCTTCTTGTCTTTAAGATCTTTCACTGAGTCCACCAGACTGGCGACCACTGGTGTTAGGTCGTCAATTTTCTAATCATGAGCAGTCAGTCTGGATCCAGTGTACTTGAAGGAGGCAACCGTCTTGGCTTCCATAACTCCCAACTTTTCTTGCTCGTGCTTTAGAATCCTCTCCTGGTGCCGTTTAAGCTGGTTTAGTGCCTGCCATATGGCATTCAGCATGAGGCGGAATACTTCTTCAACATCCTGCACAACTCTTTGAAGATTAGGGAGTTCATCATGAGCAGTTTCTCGCATCCAGATGACTTTCTTGCTGATATCATACAGAGCTTTGGCAGCATCCTGTAAGAAGACGGTTTGGCGACCGATTTGCTGAAGTTGTTCTATTCTAGCTTGAGTGCGGGAAGAGTGGGGATGAGCAATTTTGGAGTCACAGGGCTCTCTCAGATGTTTGATGACGATGTTATGGTTTGGATTTTGGGGACTTTCGTCAACTTGGAAGTCCTCATCTAGTCCAGATGGTGAACCTATAGGGATTGCAGTCGGTACCTGTTCAGTGACTGGAACCTTTGTTGGTTCAGCGGGTGTCTGGGAGACAAAAGGGACTGATTCCTTCTGCCCCGTTACGGTGTCTATAGCTTGTTGTACATGAGGTACTGATTCCTCCTGTTGGGTTTTAGCTTCCGCCTATTCCTTAGAATGGACTAACTTCTTTTGTTGGACTGCGCGGGATGCATCTTCCTTAATCGGAGGGACTGATTCCTCCTTAGCAGGAGATGCTGGTTTCTCCAGTTGCTGGTCTGGTTCAGCTTGACAGATGATGTCCCCTGGCCTCGGCGGCCTTTAACTTAGCAACATATTTCTTGTAAGCATCTTCACGGGTTATCCTCATACCTGTCTGTAGAGCGTCATCATCCTCATTTGAGTCGGGATCTGAATGATGGCTTGAGCTCTCAGTCCTGTCGTCAAACTGTTTCTTCCCTTTCAATCGGGCCTTTTCCTTTGCCAGATATTATGTTGTGATCAGGTTATGGCAAAAGGGATCATCTCATCTGATCAGGACCTCGACTTTACATGCCTCATAACCAGGCCAAACCAACAATTGCATAAAAAATAATAAAATTAACCATTCACATAACCATGATAATTGGATCATATTCCCTTCAAGAACACATCTAACAAAATATTCCAACATCAAATTACATGAATATTTAAATTGCTATAAATTAATCACCAAAACAAATTAAAATAACAAAAGCCTAAAATCTGGCTCCGATACCAATTGTTCGAAATAAAACTCAGCGAAGTGAAGTTGGAAAAGATTGATAAAAGCATTTTACGCATCCACGAGCATAAAACCTATTTAGGCGTGCTAATTAATTAATTACTAAGATTAATAAGAAATTTAAATACTATTTGTTATTTATTAATAAACTTGTTTATAAATTCAATATCCTAATCTAGATCGAAGATAATAGAATATTTACCTTTTGAAACGTAATGGTTGCTTTTTTGATCTCTTCCTCAAAATCTTCTAGAGTATGATACCGCCTTAATCCGGACGTTATGTGGGCAACGAGCTACCGAATCTTACATTGGACTTCAAGGATGGATCGGCCGAAGTATATTAGCTCTCACAACTCCCGATTTTCTTTTCTTCAAGTAATTCCGATTTGTAGCAAGAATTAAAGTGTTATCTCAATTGTGGAATCAAAGACACAAGTCAAGATCTACAATTAAACACTAAAAAGAAAAAATTGAATCCCTTGTGTAGAATTATTGCTCACGGACGAACCCCCTCCTATAAGTTTTATTTATAAGCTTTGGACTACTCTAGGGATCTTAATGAGGATTAGAGTTAAGACTCCTAGTGCAACCCAACTTTACATATTAAGTGCTCCACAATACAGTTGAGTTCACTAATATCAGTTCAATCCACTAAAGAATTACTATTGCACATCCAACCCAAAGCCCAATTTATGAAATCGGGCTCCTTATTAAATATATTATTTTCCTTATTTAAGATATCGAATGTCCATTAATTAATTTAAGCTACTGACAACTTTAATTAATTAATTTCTTATCCAAGAGTAGTACCACTCGAAACTTATTATTACATCTGAATTAAATCCACCTGCAGGATTTAATATGATAATTATTATCGAGCTCCTCAAGAGGACATCGTCAACCCGCACGAGTCGGAACACAATTTCTAGTTATGATAATAACTGTCATATAAATGATATTATTGCCCAAAATAAGAAGCTTATTGAGTCAATCATTTTGACTCTCACCCATGGTAATCAAAGCAATAAATATTATAAACACATAATTAAATATTATAAACTTAGAATTAAGAAATAATAATTATCCGAGATTTACGTTCTTCTTACAGTCACTACAAAAGACACTATCTCACTTCCATCCAGTTCAACGAATTCAAATACACTAATGCACACTAATAGTTAAGACCAACCATTTTCAAGCATACGTTACAATCTTTCACATAATTTGTCTGAAATTATATAAGTTTTGAACTATTATATTATTTTATAAGGCCCCGATAATGTAATATTCCATGTGACACCAACACACCACATTACCTACAATATAAAATAACTAGATATTTCATTTGCATAACTATAACGTGAATAAATATGCAAAACATGTTATTAAATGTAATTAATATTCTCATAGGTAGTTATAGGGAAATAAGGGAATAAGAGCATAAAGTATGCTTAGCAGTATACTGTAACACCCTCAAGATATTCGAGGTATATTACAGCGCCGTGAATCCCTATATGGGACCCACCAGGCTGAACAGCATCATACTCATCGACTCACATAAACGACAAAACAACACCATGTCATAAAGACGCAAAACAGAAAAAAATCCACCCGGTTCAACCGGTCAAACATAACATCATCAATCAACACAAACATATAGGCAACAATATAATCCGGACGAACAAGAACTCATAAGTACTCGAGTACAACTATTAGTTCAAAAGCCACAAAAGATGAAAAGACAAAAAGACATTAAGACGTCACTTATCCACAATCATCACGCATGGCCATCATCCGTGTACTGGTCCGTCCAGCGCTCGTCCCGATGAACTCCGACTGAAATTCATAAAACGAATTTCCCCAAAACGGGTCCCCAGAGGGGTTAGCAATTACGCTAGTACAAGTAACCAGATGAACAACTTACATCTTACACATATAGTAAATGCATGCAATAAAGAAAACCGTTCGAAAGCACTCACTTCCGGAAATGCCAATATCAAATCACATTTGTAAAATTTCACCACAATTAACCGTCGATCCACGTCTCTGTGGACCCCTACCGAGACCCCATCGGATCTAACCCGTAGTGGTTAAAAGCAAGCTCGTCGATCCACGTCTCTTGTGGACCCCTACCGAGACCCCGTCGGATCTAACCCGTAGTGAGCATACACACACACACCATTCCTCATACAATACTACTATGTCAAGATTGTAAGTTCATAAGGATACTTGCCTCGATTAAATAGACGATGACACGAACGGAACGGAAGAGTTGAACATGACCGCAAGGAACCGGCGGAAATGAACCTAACGATTCGAATAACACAATCACAACCAACTCTAGACGATTACGGAAATGGAATACACCCGGAAACCCACCTACGATTCATGTATATTCGTACCAAAAATAACAACGAGGGCGGACCACAACCAAACCCTCTCGATTCCGTAAAACCGCAAAATATCCATGAATCCGTAGGAAAACTAAAGATACTAACAATATTAATCGTATTCATCATGAATCCATCAACAAAACGGAACGAATCGGAAGTAAAACCCAAAACCCCCAAATTAATCGAAAATAGGGTTCTAGAAATATTGCCTTTGAAGATTCAAGTACTAAGATCCGTAGAACACGCGTTAGATTGATTATCCGAGCCTCACAACCGAAGGGAAATGATGAAAATCGACCCCCGGATGAAGAATGCTTGAGAAGTTCTCCCCTCCTAGGTCTCTCTCTCTCTCGCGCAGGTGAAATGAAGGAGAAGACGGCCGATCTCGTCTAATAAGGACGAGATTGCACAGTTGACCGCTTTGTGTGCCGCGGCACAGGCCAAAAATTTACTCCCAGGTTTCGGCAGTGTGCCGCGGCACCCGGTACAGTTGGGTTTTGGTCGCAGAAGACACACGAGTGTGCCGCGGCACCGGACAGGTGTGCCGCGGCACTGGCCTGGCACTGTGCCGCGGCACCGGATGGCTGTGCCGCGGCACACAGTACAGTTTGTTCGACCACCAACTGAAGGAATTTGTGTGCCGAGGCACGCACATCTTGTGCCGCGGCCCACACCTCCTATTGGGTTCCAAAATGATAAAAATGATCCGGAAGACAATAAAACGATAGGAATCAATATTTGGGAACCAATAACACGAAATGGATCCACGGCAACCCCGAAACGGCCTTTCCGCACAACAATAACGAGAATACGGTTCAACGGTTTGACAGAAGGACATCTTTGAAAAGTACACGAGGGTCACTACGATCGAGAAATACACCAAAAACGAAAATACAAGGGAAAGAAAAAAATACGGATATTACATTCTACCCCTCTAAAAATAAGTTTCATCCCGAAACTTAAGAAACAAACAACTCCGGGTACCTAGCATGCATGCTATCCTCGGTTTCCCAAGTTGCCTCCTCGACACCGTGTCTCGACCACTGCACCTTGACCAAAGGTATGGTCTTATGCCTCAATCGTTTCTCACGATGCTCCAAAATCTTCAAAGGACGCTCTTCAAAAGTAACATCCTCGGCGACATCAATCTCACCATAATCGATGACGTGACTAGGATCCGGGACATATTTCCTCAGCTGGAAAACATGAAAAACGCTATGAACATGACTCAAGGCCGGAGGTAACGCCAAACGGTATGCCACCCCACTGACTCGCTCGAGGATCTCAAAGGGGCCGATAAATCTCGGACTCAACTTCCCTTTCTTCCCGAAACGAAAAACTCCCTTCGTCGGCGACACCTTTAGCAAAACGTGGTCTCCCACCTCGAATTCCAAAGGTCGACGACGGACATCGGCATACGACTTCTGTCGACTCTGAGCAGTCAACATCCGTTCCCGAATTAATTCTATCTTCCGCCTCGTCTCTAAAACGACATCCGGCTCGGTCCCGACCAAATCGGACGCCTCATTCCAACAAATCGGTGATCGACATCGCCGCCCATAAAGTGCCTCGTACGGTGCCATCCGAATCGACGCGTGCCAACTATTGTTATACGTGAATTCGATCAATGGCAAATGCTCCTCCCAGTCATGGCTCCAATCGAGAGCGCACGCACGCAACATATCCTCGAACGTCTGGATAGTGCGTCCACCGCCCATCCGATCGAGGATGGAAAGAGGTACTCAAACGCAAATGAGTACCCAACGCCTTATGCACCGCCTGCCAAAAGTGTGATACGAAACGTCCATCACGATCCGAAACAATAGACTTCGGAGTACCGTGAAGTCTCACAATCTGTGCGATAAAAATACGGGCCAACTTCTCTGGGCCCCAAGTGTCCTTGATGCCCAGAAAATGTGCCGACTTGGTCAGACGATCAACAATCACCCAAACCATATTCATGCCCGATCTCGATCTCGGCAAACTCGTAATGAAATCCATCGATATATCTTCCCATTTCCATTCCGGAATGGGAAGTGATCAGATAACCCATTGGCCGATGCTCGATTTTGACCTGCTGACAAGTCAAACATTTCGCTACAAACTGCGCGACCTCCTCCTTCATATCATTCCACTAGAAATTCCTCCTTAGGTCCTTGTACATCTTACTCGAACCAGGATGAACGGAGTAAGGTGTAGCATGGGCCTCCCGTAAAATACTCTGTCTCAACTCTGATTCGTTTGGCACACAAAGCCGACCCTGGAATCTCAAAATACCATCCTCATGAATCACAAACCCAGGAGACTTTCCCTTAAGAACGTTCTCTCGGATTTGAGTAATCATCGGATCCTCTGACTGCTTCAGCTTAATTTCATCGATCAAAGATGACGAAATCTCTAAAGCACATAGTTGCCCGACGGCTCCAGGCAATAAGACTTCAACATCTGACTCGATCAAAGCCCTTCGAAGCTCAGACTGAGACGTAAGGATCTCAAGCATTCGCAACGCAATCGGTTTCCGACTCAAGGCGTCGGCCACGACGTTCGCCTTGCCCGGATGATAAAGGATTTCGAGGTCATAATCCTTAATCAGCTCTAACCACCTCCTCTGCCTCATATTCAACTCCCGCTGAGTAAATATGTATTTCAGACTTTTATGATCGGTAAAAATCTGACATGCAGAGCCGAAAAGATAGTGACGCCAAATCTTGAGCGCGAATACGACTGCCGCTAACTCCAAATCATGGGTAGGGTAGTTAAGCTCATACGGCCTCAACTGTCTCGACGCAAAGGCAATGGTCTTGCCGTGCTGCATCAATACGCACCCAAGACCCTGACCCGAAGCATCGCTATAAACGGCAAAACCCTCGTTGCCACATGGCAACGCCAAAACCGGGGCTGAAGTCAAACGCTTCTTCAGTTCCTCAAAACTCAACTGCCTCTCGTCATTCCGCATTTAACTTCTGGATTTACGGAGCAAGCGTGTAAGTGGTCGAGCCGATCGAGAAACCCTCGACGAACCTACGGTAGTAGCCAGCCAAACCCAAGAAACTTCGGAGCTCTCTCACGTTTTTGGGCGGTGCCCAATCCAATACCGCCTTGATCTTCTGCGGATCTACACGAACCCCTTCGGCTGAAATCACGTGACCCAAAAACATCACTTCCTTCAGCCAGAACTCACATTTCGAGAACTTCGCATAGAGTTGCTCGGCCCTCAAAATGTCTAACACTATCCGCAAATGATGGGCATGCTCTTCCTCATTCCTTGAGTAAATAAGAATATCGTCTATGAAGACGACGACACACTTATCCAGATACTCGATAAAAAATTTGTTCATCAACTGCAAGAACACCGCCGGCGCATTAGTTAACCCGAAAGGCATGACTACGAACTCATAATGTCCGTACCTCATCCGAAAAGCTGTTTTCGGCACATCGGACTCTCTCACCCGGAGCTGATAGTACCCCGATTTCAAATCAATTTTCGAGAATACCGCAGCTCCCTGCAACTGGTCGAATAAGTCGTCAATTCTCGGCAAAGGATACTTGTTCTTGATGGTCACCTTGTTTAGTTCGCGATAGTCGATACACAAACGTAGTGAGCCATCCTTCTTCCGCACAAACAGGACCGGTGAGCCCCAAGGCGAGGCACTCGGTCGAATATACCCCGACTCAAGAAGCTCACTCAACTGCTTCTTCAACTCTGCCATCTCTGAAGGTGCCATGCGATACGGCGCCTTCGAAATCGGAGCCGCGCCTGGCTCTAACTCTATAGCAAACTCAACCTCACGATCCGGTGGCAATCCCGGTAACTCGTCAGGAAATACATCAGGAAACTCATTAACGACTGGAATCGACGAAAGCTCGACTCCACCATCCTCCGCCTTCAAGGCATAGCACCAATAACCAGTACACCCCTTTCGCAGGAGACTCATCGCCTTCAAGGCATTAATGACGAATTTCTGGTTTCCCCTCTTTCGCCCCGCGAAAGAGTGCTCGGTGCCGTCCTCGGCTAACATAGTGATGATTCTCGTGCGGTAGTTCATGATCGCACCATGCCGCTCGAGCCAATCATCACCAAGAATCAAATCCTCACCCTCGATACTCACAACAATAAGATTAGATGGCCAAGTCCTCTCACAAATAAGAACAGAACAGTCTCGAACCTCCTGATCACCAACGATCCTATCACCGCTAGAAAGCTTAACGATGAAGGGTTCACAAGGTATCAAACAGTCGAGACTCAAACGGCGCACACAATCCAAAGATATGAACGAGTGCGTAGCACCGGAATCGAAAAGCACACTGACAGGATGAGAAAGAATATAAACGGTACCTGTCGCCACGGTAGCCGCTGGGTCATCGGCTTTCCGCATCTCATAGACACGCGGGTGGGCTGAGCCGACACTGGAAGCTCCCCCCTTAGAGGGCTGACCCCGACCTCTCCCCCGACTAGCACTCGGCGGAGATTGAGGAGCAAACGATCCCTGATTCACACTTGGTTCCCTAGGCGCTGGAATGGAAGCCCGGGCACCAAGAATTCTCTCCCTCTCAGCACAGAAAGCAGCCTTGTGGCCCGGCTGGCCACACTGATTACACGTCAGCAAAGGGCTCAAACAAGTACGACTGACGTGGCCTGTACGACCACAATTGAAACACTTCACATCGCGGAAAGGAGCACTGGTAGTTCCACGAGGACCCCAGTGAACGAGCCGACCACCACGGCTGGGAAGTTAGCAGATTGGGATCTCTGCTGACCCCCACTCTTGTGGCCCGAAAAGTTCCCGGCGGACTTCTGCTTCTTACTCTCGCGGGCCGCCTCACTCGCCATCACAGACATATCGTAAGCAAGGGCCCTGCTCTGGTAATCTTTCAAGGTAGTGCATACGAGCCCCGACATATAGTCCCGAATCGACAACTTCATCCGTCTGGAGAAATGGAAAATTTTGTCGCTCTCCTCAACAACTTGGGTCTTCACATAACCCAACTCCTTGTTAAAATCAGCAATAGCTTGAGACACGGGGATATCCCGCGGTTGAGCATCATAAAAAGCATGTACCCGAGCCTGTCTGACCGGCCACGGGCAATATTCAGTCTCCATCAATTCTTGAAACTCAGCCCACGAAGCAGCATGGTCTTTGGGCCCAACGGCCTCCCACCAGTCCGTAGCGTCCCCAGTGACAAAATATTGAGCAATAGTGACTTTACGGTCCTCGGGACAGTTAGTGGCAACGAAGACCTTAGATATCTCCTTGATCCATCCTTCCCAGCCAATCGGGTCTGAAGCTCCCGAAAACTGAGGAGGATGCATCTTGATAACATCTTGGAGCCATCGATCCGCTCCGCCCCGATTAGCGTGGGCCTGATCCGGGTTCTGAACCGCCTGAGCTATTGCCGCCATTTGGTTCACCATTTGTTGCATAACAGCCGCAATACCAAGGTCAGCGCACTCCTGAGAAGAAGCATGACTGTGGCGGTCGCCAGATCGCCGGCCTCGAAGACTGCGACGTGGCCGCCCCACCGGCTGCCCCACGTCCCCGGCCGCATCCACGACCACGACCGCGACCACGACCTCTTCCAACATCCATACTGGAGTTAAATAAGTAGCAAAAGCCATACGAGGGTAAGTACGAGAAAAGAACAATCACAAGTCGAGAATCAAAGGTACGATACAAGGAAATAATGAACAGAGGAAGGAAAACTTACGGACACTGGTAGTACCGGAATCATGGCAGCGTGACGATGATGTGCAAAACAAAACACCACAAGACCCAATAAACCGACAAGCCTAGGTATCCATAAACCTAGAGCTCCGATACCATTTTCTGTAACACCCTCAAGATATTCGAGGTATATTACAGCGCCGTGAATCCCTATATGGGACCCACCAGGCTGAACATCATCATACTCATCAACTCACATAAACGACAAAACAACACCATGTCATAAAGACGCAAAACAGAAAAAAATCCACCCGGTTCAACCGGTCAAACATAACATCATCAATCAACACAAACATATAGGCAACAATATAATCCGGACGAACAAGAACTCATAAGTACTCGAGTACAACTATTAGTTCAAAAGCCACAAAAGATGAAAAGACAAAAAGACATTAAGACATCACTTATGCACAATCATCACGCATGGCCATCATCCGTGTACTGGTCCAGCGCCCGCTCGTCCCGATGAACCTGACCTGAAATTCATAAAACGAATTTCCCCAAAACGGGTCCCCAGAGGGGTTAGCAATTACGCTAGTACAAGTAACCAGATGAACAACTTACATCTTACACATATAGTAAATGCATGCAATAAAGAAAACCGTTCGAAAGCACTCATTTCCGGAAATGCCAATATCAAATCACATTTGTAAAATTTCACCACAATTAACCGTCGATCCACGTCTCTGTGGACCCCTACCGAGACCCCGTCGGATCTAACCCGTAGTGGTTAAAAGCAAGCTCGTCGATCCACGTCTCTTGTGGACCCCTACCGAGACCCCGTCAGATCTAACCCGTAGTGAGCATACACACACACACACCATTCCTCATACAATACTACTATGTCAAGATTGTAAGTTCATAAGGATACTTGCCTCGATTAAATAGACGATGACACGAACGGAACGGAAGAGTTGAACACGACCGCAAGGAACCAGCGGAAATGAACCTAACGATTCGAATAACACAATCACAACCAACTCTAGACGATTACTGAAATGGAATACACCCGGAAACCCACCTACGATTCATGTATATTCGTACCAAAAATAACAACGAGGGCGGACCACAACCAAACCCTCTCGATTCCGTAAAACCGCAAAATATCCATGAATCCGTAGGAAAACTAAAGATACTAACAATATTAATCGTATTCATCATGAATCCATCAACAAAACGGAACGAATCGGAAGTAAAACCCAAAACCCCCAAATTAATCGAAAATAGGGTTCTAGAAATATTACCTTTGAAGATTCAAGTACTAAGATCCGTAGAACACGTGTTAGATTGATTATCCGAGCCTCACAACCGAAGGGAAATGATGAAAATTGACCCCCGGATGAAGAATTCTTGAGAAGTTCTCCCCTCCTAGGTCTCTCTCTCTCTCGCGCAGGTGAAATGAAGGAGAAGACGGCCGATCTCGTCTAATAAGGACGAGATTGCACAGTTGACCGCTTTGTGTGCCGCGGCACAAGCCAAAAATTTACTCCTGTGTTTCGCGGTGCCGCGGCCAAGCCTGCGTGCCGCGCACCGCATCTGATTGGGTTTTGGTCGCAGAAGACACACGAGTGTGCCGCGGCACCGGACAGGTGTGCCGCGGCACTGGCCTGGCACTGTGCCGCGGCACCGGATGGGTGTGCCGCGGCACACAGTACAGTTTGTTCGACCACCAACTGAAGGAATTTGTGTGCCGCGGCACGCACATCTTGTGCCGCGGCCCACACCTCCTATTGGGTTCCAAAATGATAAAAATGATCCGGAAAGAGAATAAAACGATAGGAATCAATATTTGGGAACCAACAACACGAAATGGATCCACGGCAACCCCGAAACGGCGGTTCCGCACAACAATAACGAGAATACAGTTCAACAGTTTGACAGGAAGGACACGCTGAAAAGTACACGA
Organism: Orobanche coerulescens; assembly: GCA_033398695.1. NCBI lineage: Eukaryota > Viridiplantae > Streptophyta > Magnoliopsida > Lamiales > Orobanchaceae > Orobanche > Orobanche coerulescens. The sequence continues at coordinate 201,649,437 of CM065802.1, forward strand.
GGGTCACTACGATCGAGAAATACACCAAAAACGAAAATACAAGGGAAAGAAAAAAATACGGATATTACATATACAAACCTAACAGTAAGCCACATATTTGAGCATTTGCCATCTCAAAGTAAGTAAAAATCCATCTACAACTACAATGCATAAACATAATATTATGTGTTATATGTGTTCATCCAATATATGTATGTGTGACCAAAGTGGATGTTAAGTGATGCATAATCGTTAAGTGATGATGCAATATGATGATCATGACATTACATTCCATATATTTCATGATCACGTGCATGCATTTTACATAGTCAGAGAAAATGTCTTGCATGCACGTCACTACAATGAGGAAGGAAAAGATTTTATTAATTGACCACTGTTAGTACACTAAGGCATGGAAGACATGCTTATGTGATGTATGATCTAAGTGTCCTATGAGACATTACTTTGGGTGTGTGAGACAGTCGCAGGTGGCTCTTGATTTTATGCTCAGTGTCCTGTGAGACATTACTTCGAGTGTGTGAGACAGTCAGACTGAGCCATTATGATTATTGATCCCAGTGGCTTGTGAGACATTAATGTGGGTTTGTGGGATGGTCGGACTGGAATTGATGATCATTGATGATGTATAGAGCTTTTTCCACATATAGCAGTTGTGTCCGTTGGGATTGGATAGTTAAAAATGAGTTACTCGGCGGAAAAATAAAACCGGTCTAACTGGATAAAAACCGAACCCCTAAGAGGATTGATCAAGCATCGTGTAAACAAATATAAATAGACGAAGATAAAATTAAAGAAGTCATACCCTCGTAGCTCTTTGATAATTATATCATGATGGAAAAACTCGAGCCAAGCTTTGATAATTCCCGGGCAATGTAAACCTCCATTTCTTTTCGTACAACCAACAATATCACGAATCTAATTTGATCAAGTTTGATGAATGATCAAACATCAAAGATGTTGAGTGTCTCTGCGTTATCACGTGGAGGATATTGATCGGAAAAATTATATATTAATTCGTTCTCTAAGAACAAAGCTACGGATTTATATAGTATTTTTCTTCTCTTCTCTTCTTCCTTTTCTTTCTCTCTAAGATGAACACGAAAAAATTAAGACATTTATTATGTGTGTGTGTATATGTTTTTCAAGTTGTAAATCTTTGGAATATGCCCTTGAATGCCACTCAGGGGATGCGAGAGTGAGAGTATTGTATTGTAATTATGAATATCCGTTAAATAAGACATTTATTATTGCTATATTATTGTATATCACTGGCATCGTGATTTGGTATATAGAATAGTAATACTTGCATTCGAGAAAAAAACATTCCACTCCTTATGGAGATAAGGAAATAGGCACTGAAAGTGTTTCGGGCTCGAATGCTTAATTAGTTCGCAAGTCGATAAAAACTTAACTAGGCAGTAAGTTTAGACAAGGCTTGTATAACGTATACATTGACATGTAGAGTGCCTATCTTCACTAAGGTTAGTGGGAACACACGTTATAGGTATGCTATTGGGATTAGTATACTTGAACACGATTCACCTCGATTTGATCACATGGATATCACTCGGGGATTGTCAATGACTGAATTGAAAGGTTTTCATAGGTATATTTGGACCTTTAACTCGAGGTTTTAGTAGGAGATGTACTTGTAACATTAAGTTAGTCATTGGAGTAGTTCGATCTAATCACCGGTCGGTGGGGTCAACCTCAAGATGCAACTTACTGGGCAAGTAGCAATCTCTACTGAATATCAACATATGATTCTTTCTCCTGTTAGTGAGCAAGTAAATTTTCTATGTGGCAAATGAGATCATAAGTTTTTAGCCAAAGCAGTTAGAGCTAGTTGTATTTGATACACGGGAGCTCAGTGATCTCGATTTGTATTAACAAATGTATAGATTCAAGTTACAATATGGTTTGACTTTACCGTGACCCTAATACTTGATCGGGACATATGATTGAAGGGTTTATATGTATACGGTATTCATCACTATTGGTTTTGGAATAATCTTGATTATTCCCTCTCAATTGGGTTACAGTGCGAGCCACAAGACTGGCTAGATGTCACCCACACTCTTTAGATCCTCCCATTGCTAACTGAGATAAACCTACATAGTTGCGCACGCAGGTTAGACGACGGAATATTTTGAGCTTATTCTCTCTCGGTTAATATTGGACATTGGAAGTCTAAATTAATTTATTGGATACATTAATTCGGTCTCGTGAATTAAAATAAATTACTTGGTAATTAAATTTAATTCATATTAATCCTCAGATAATTTATATTTAATATGATTAATTAATTAGATTAATTAATTGTATTGTTTTTAAACGAACCAAGGATGTTTATCTATCGGACTAGATACACGATGGTCCGTTTCACGGACCGAAACGAACCATCACCAAAATATCTCATCTTGGCAGCCCCACACTCATCTCATCATTGTGATGAAGTATCAAGTTTGTCTTTATGCTATTTTGATATTATGTGTGGGGTTTTAATTGATTTATTTAATGAACTAATTATGCTTGAATTATGAGGTGATAGTGTTTTGTGCATTATATATATTAACCATCATCATTCATAATAATAGATCTGAATCAAGGCTGATTTCTTCCTGCAAAAACGTGAGGGAGAGAAAAGAAGAGAAGGAAATATTTCTCTTCATTTTTCATACTTGAATACAAAGTGTATATATGTCACAAGTCGTCAGGAATAAGTCTGGGGGGTGAGTAGACTTATTGAAACTCTTTTCCTAAAGTCAGGTGAGTTTTGAAGAGGTGGTGTAATCCTCTACTAATCCACTTTTCTCCAAACCAGTTGGAAATGAATTCACTATAACTCTCAACCAGTGATAAATGTTACAGTGGTTTTTTTTAGAGAGATATGAAGAAATATTAGGATTTTTTTTAGTATGAAATGAATTACAATAAGATGGCAGACAAACGTGCAACAAGCTGCGCCGCATTTACAACAGTGATAAAAAAATCACTGTAACATTGATTCAACCAATAAGATGAATTCACTATAACTCTCAACCAGTGATAATGTTACAGCGATTCAACCAATTACAACAGCGTCCAACCAGTGGAATTCCTTGCCGTTGCAACTCCCTTTGGCTGCCTTGCATCTCTTGATCTACGATCCTTGGATGCCTGTACAACCTCTTTACTTTCAATAACCTCGTCCAAGAAAGTAACCCCGGTACTCAAGTTTTAGACACGAGTGATTGTCTTCTCCAACAAAGAGCTTCTTCGAATAAGATCTGTTAAGCTACTATTTTCACGAAGCTATAGAATGCTTTGATATCTTGGATGCTTTGATTGCTTTGTTCGCTTGAGAATATTGTTCGCTTCGTTGTATATATTGCTCAATTCAAACCTTCAGATATTTATAGAGTTTGATCCTTGATCTTCCTTCATAGTCGTTGTACTTACTGTAACAAATCCGTCCGTTGGAGAAATGGACTTCTTTGTTTTTCTTTCCGAATGTTGTAAGGCTAGATTCCCTTAATTTAATTCAATTCCGACCATTGTGAAGACTTTCACGTTGTAGCGCCGAATCTTTAGATTATAATATGCTTTCCGGGAATCTCTCCAGTTTGTCTCTCTACGCCTGCTTGTGGCTTTCCGTGATTATTGACTTTTCAACGCATGCTGACGTGGACTGAGTTACTTGGCTGATCACTTATCTGATCTCTCTTGGTCAACCTGTTTGACGTACAGTCTACCTTATCTGATGTCGGACTTCTCTATTGTAACTTCTCTGAGATGAAGTTCCCTGTCCCGACGAATCTTCTCTGATCTGACGATCTGTTTGAAGTCTTCTGACCTGATAAACTTATCTGATCTGATGGTCAAACTTTAGTTGACTGGACTCCATCATATTACTTGACTGCTGATTGGTCAAACTTCTCTGATAATTATTTTGACAGTAACGCTACTACCGCACCGGTAGAGCCACATAACACACACGCCCGGGTTTTACGAAACCCAAGCTCCGATACCATCTTCTGTAACACCCCCAAAACCATACGGGAATATTACAGCGCCGTGGGCCCCACATTGGAACCCACAAGGCTAAAATCATTTTCGTAAATGTTTAAAAATGCCAAAAGGCCCTTTTGAAGTACACACACACAGCGGATAAAAATACAGTTCAGAAGAATACTGAAAAGCCATAGAAACATACACACACAGCGGGTAAAAACATAATTAAATACATTTGCAGTAGAATTAGAAAAACCAGAAAAGAATACACAATCCCAACAATCACGCCATGGCCAGTATAACCAGAAAGCTCATCCCTTCACGACCGCTACTAGCTCGAACTCCGAGTACCTAAAAGATAAAGCCCACGACGGGGTCAGTCATAATACTCAACAATGATAACGATCACATCACAAAAACAATACATATCAATGTAATTACAAGGTAAGAATAATTCCAATGTAGTCTTACCGACATAACCTTACCAACCCATCACAATTCATATCAAATCAGTCCTTACCATAATCACATCTCGCGTTCTTAAGTGGCAGATAAATTCAAGAGTAACCACCTGAGCTGTATCCGAAACGATACCAAGATTCTCAAACATAAACATATCTCCAATATGGAATAATCTGGCCAAGTCCGATTCTGTCCGCGGGATCGCACAATCGGATTCCAATTCTGATAAAATCGATATCACACGGGTCATCTGTAAACCAACTGTCCCGAGACAATGGCAAGTCCCGGATATCAATGCAAAACATGAATGTTCACACAATCAATAATGATAAACAACCAATGCATCAAAACGGAATACCAATGACATGATAACTCCACACAAGATCGACAAAGGATCAACCACGAATGAGAATACCATGATGTGGTAACTCCAACAAGATCAATGAAAGAACAACCACCGGGAATGCCAACAATACGGTAACTCCAACGAGATCAATAAAGAATCGACAACCAGAAATACCAATGGTACGATAAACTCCAATAAGATCAATAAGGGTCAACAACCAAGAATACTGACGACACAGTAAACTCTAACAAGATCAATAAGGACCAATAACCGGGAATACCGACGATACGGTAAGCTCCAACAAGAGCAATAAGTAATCGACAACCGAGAATACCGACGACACGATAAACTCCAATAGGGATAATAAGGGATCAACAACCGAGAACACCGACGACACGGTAAACTCCAATAACATCAATCAAGGACTAATAACCGAGAATACCAACGGTGAGACAACTCCCAAACAGAATCAATAAGGATCAACAACGAACGAGATTACCAATGATAGAGGAACTCCAAACGAGATTAATAAAGGATCAACGGGGACAGATATACGAGAGAATAAAATCGTCAACCATATGTAAATCATATATATGGGATTTCAAAGACAACCCGAATATCGAACAGATCCAATTATACATGGACTGTGAACGACCGATCAATAAGACTCAAGATGGATGTCACAATACGCTCGATCTGGACATGTGTCCGTGTACAAGCCAGCCATGGGTATTGATCAATACACATCTGGTCTCGTACCTAATCATCCTCACGAACTACGTCTCGTGTGCATGGTTCAATATGAGGTCGAATCCAACATATGCTACACGTGCCCGTCCCGAAAATCCTACACATGAATGATCAGAACGTATCTGACTCCAGATATGCCACAATACAACATGACAACAAATCTCGAAGAAATGCATATCCAACAAGGATCAGAAGATTTTCCAAGAGGGCAACAGTAACTCGATCATGAAAGACCGACACGACCACAATGTCGTATTACGTCAGACAACAATTCACAGCATGCTCAACAATGCATATAATAATAGCACATAAACTCCCAAGGCAGCAGCCAAGGGTCACGGAAGAATCTACTCAGGAATACTTCGGACAATATCACATAAACTCCCAAGGCAGCAGCCGAGGGTCACGGAAGCATCTACTCAGGAATACTCCGGACATAGGTGCCATTTAGGTCTTATCCCCTAGCACACCAGCCCAACAGATTATAGCTCAAAGAAAGAGCACATTACAAAACGTAACAAACGATGGTGCACACTCACCACATGAAATATCAACACACATGCAATAATGCAACATGATGATTATCATAATCTAACAATATTAATTTACCTCAAGCTGGAGACGCTAACCTTTCCACGACCAACCACCCTGAACGAATACACGGTTTATCCGAAAAATCCAAAATGAAGTACAGTCCATAACTAATACCAAACCACCATCTCGAGTTCAATATCGACACGATAACTAACCTTGATATCCAACTTCTCATGCAATAGACCAAATTTAATTCACGTCTCCATTTCCTCTAGACGTCTTAAAATCATATACATTATGATTTATCTTAGTCCAAACATAATATACATACCATCATCCCGACAATTCATATTCCATAATACCATTGCTATATGAATCATAAATGAAATGAAAGCGAAACCATTTATTAAACATTATGAACTAAACAAGCATAACTTGCCTTGATACCAATTCGACGAAGCCGCTATCAATCCCGCCGTCTTCATCTACAAGCTCCTCAGCCCCGACCAAGACGATTCATGTATTCTCCAACCTCATCCGCATCGCAACGGTTAACATCAACGATCACTAAACGCAACCTAATGTAATAATCAATTAACGATATGTTCAATAACAATCAACAACCGAAATTACCAACCAATCAAACTCAATTGTTCAACGATATCTCGATCATACGAAACCAAACCGTATCAACTCTTAACAATAGAAATACAAGCCGGAATTTGATATTCAATAGTCCTAACAATGTCTTCAACATATAGCTCATATAACCGCAAGAATCATAACAACAAAACCATAATCATCTTCATATGAATCATTGTTCAACGATAACATAAAAATCCTAATTCAAGGAGAGGATTACCCAACATACCTCTTAGAAGATGAAATACACAAGTAATCACTAATTTTGAATAACACGGTGCAAAGAAATCGACGAAAGAAAAGGGTACCGATTCAACCTCCTTCAAAAGTTCATTCCTAAATCACAATAATATCAATTCAATCACCATTCATAGGAAAACGTATAGAATTTCCGAAGTTCTACTCATTGAGGCATTTCATCGAACACTTTGATGGCATAATCCAATTTAATCGATTTAACGGAGAAATACTCGAATTTGTTCCACAAAACTTCAAGGATAATGTATAATCTCAAGAATACAACAAGGTTCCATCAATAATCTGAGTTAAAACGAATCAAATCGGCCAAAACATCAAGAAACTCCAAAATATCCAAAACCAAGTGTTTAGGTGTTCTTACCTTCGATCCGGGTGGAAGAAGATGTTAAACACGAATCCAACTTCCAAAATATGTTGCTACATGATGCTCTTACTCAAATCCATCCGTTTTGCTGAAGAAATCGCGAAGAAACGAAGAGAAAACATGAAAATGAGCAGATGACTCGGTCCAGGCCTTATATAGGCCGAGTCCTGTCGGTACCTTACGGCCGTAACCGGCCGTGGCTTACGTACGTAACCGGCCGTGGCCTACCCTACTGTCCATTCTGGCCGACACCCTTACGTACGTAACCGGCAGCTGGCTTACGTACGTAACTGGCCCTTACGGCCGTAACCGGCCATAACCTTATGTACGTTATTGGCCAGTCCTTGCCCCCAGCGAGTCACTGCCGACCGTAATCGGCCATCCACGCGAGTCACTGCCGACCATGCTCGGCCACTACAGGTCCTCTCGGCCATGACTCGGCCAGCCACCCCGTAAAGTACGTAACACTTATTCTGTTGCGTACGTAATACGTACATTGACTTGCTACAATATTATACTCGTATTACGTACGTAATACACCCTGTATAACGTACGTAACTCCATCCATTGACTCACTTGTCCACATCCGCGCCGAACGCTGCCGACACCGGGCCTAACTGTCTGATTCCTCTTGTTACTTACGTAATACCTTACGCATAACGTACGTAAAATGTACCAAGTTAGCGTACGTTAGCCCATAAACTTAACGTACGTAATGGCCTTATCTACTTAGCCAAAATCCAACTGTTCCGGTCCATCTCGACATACCGGATACGAACATACGGCACACTAAATACACATATACTCAACCCAAAATATTCTCATACGGTACGTCTGATGCACGATATCCTCAATTACAACTGTCGACCAAGTACGGCAATCATACAAATACTCATACGGTATATCCGACATCGAAAAACACACCAAGCATGTAATATCCTATAATCAAAATAACCTCGATAGAGATACTGGCACGACTGTCACGGTTTCCAAAATTATCCACTCATATTGTGTCGGTCCCACTCTGTACAACCCAGATAAAATAATGCGAAAAATTCATAGTGAAATTCTAGGATATTACAACTAAATGCTACATTAAAACCATGAATATTGTATGAATAAAGAAAATTTATTTCACAACGGTTTAAAGTTCATTCTAAGTCCTGTTGGTTTTGTGTTTTACTTTTCCAAAGTAAAACACCCACAACATTGTTTGGTGTAGCCAACGTCTTCTTTTGCTGTACTCTGAAGGCTTAGTAGTAGGATTTTTCTCCTTTGGGTGATGTATGATTTTGCACTGTAGGGACAGGCTATAGGGTGCATATATCAACACAGTGTATCATTTTTTCTAATAATTTCCCCCTTTTTAATAATGCCAAAACCCTTAAAAACACGAGGTTGTCTTTAAGTCTTCTGTCGAATGATCTAATCTTTGAGACTTAGACTAAAATTTGAACTGCTCGCAAGCAAGTTCTAAAATTTAAAATCCTACAAGACTAATTGTATTACAACTTAAAATATGATTCAGTCATAGGCGCAATCTTACAGTAAGTAATTTTACTTGAATACAACTTAATCTATGAACTGTTCGTAGACAAGTTCTTACATCTTGAGACTTATCAATGTTTTATACTTGGTGAATATTTCAATATGAATCATAATCAAAGCAGTAACTGAAGATCACGAGCTGTAATATTTTGAGGTAAAATAATATATTTGTTGATAATCTAGATTACAGTGCTGTTTAGAGTTGAAATAATACATCGGAGAGCATACAGGAAGGAAAATAAATACAACTGACAGAAGTTATCCCCTATAATGCTGATGCTTACAAGACATACGGGAGGGGTCATGCTCGGTTCCTTTCCACCAGTTGACTAAGGAGTATCTGCCTCGATCCTCATAGATGCTTCTTCCTTCCTGGGAGACATCGAAGGCGAGAATCCAGTCTTCTGGGTGAGTTAACCAATCACCCTTCAGATGCTTAGACTTAAGTATAATTAGTAAGGGAAGCTTTCCTTCTGACAGGAGCCTTGAAAGCTCCTTTGTAGCATCCTACAGAGTCTTGAAATGGTTGAACATGGTAGATTCCCTAATGAGTACAAAAGTATCTCAGCAGTTTATTATTCGTCCTTGCCTTCAACTCTTCAACTGATGGCTGCCTGTTTGTAGGGAGTAAGATCTCAGCAGACTTCTGCACTGTATTTTTCCATGGAGATTTGGGATCTTGGAACTCGGGACGAGAACCAGTTCCCTGTATCCTCTTGCTCCTTGACCTGGCTCTGGTCCGGCCAGTATTCTGATGGTTGTAGCAACACTGTCATCCAGTATAGCTTTTATCTCCTTTTCTTTCTCCATCCTCCATCTTCTTCCAGTCTCACCGGCCTCTTCCCCCTTTTTGGTATTATCAAGCTCAGTGACTTTACCATGAATATCCCAAAGAATATCCATGGATTCAGTCTTCTTGTCTTTAAGATCTTTCACTGAGTCCACCAGACTGGCGACCACTGGTGTTAGGTCGTCAATTTTCTAATCATAAGCAGTCAGTCTGGATCCAGTGTACTCGAAGGAGGCAACTGTCTTGGCTTCCATAACTCCCAACTTTTCTTGCTCGTGCTTTAGAGTCCTCTCCTGGTGCCGTTTAAGCTGGTTTAGTGCCTCCCATATGGCATTCGGCATGAGGCGGAATACTTCTTCAACATCCTGCACAACTCTTTGAAGCTTAGGGATTTCATCATGAGCAGTTTCTCGCATCCAGATGAGTTTCTTGCTTATATCATACAGAGCTTTGGCAGCATCCTGTTAGAAGACGGTTTGGCGACCGATTTGCTGAAGTTGTTCTATTCTAGCTTGAGTGCGGGAAGAGTGGGGATGAGCAATTTTGGAGTCATAGGGCTCTCTCAGATGTTTGATGACGATGTTATGGTTTGGATTTTGGGGACTATCGTCAACTTGGAAGTACTCATCTGGTCCAGATGGTGAACCTATAGGGATTACAGTCGGTACCTGTTCAGTGACTGGAACCTTTGTTGGTTCAGCGGGTGTTTGGGAGACAAAAGGGACTGATTCCTTCTGCCCCGTTATGGTGTCTGTAGCTTGTTGTACATGAGGTACTGATTCCTCCTGTTGGCTTTTAGCTTCCACCTATTCCTTAGAATGGACTGAATCCTTTTGTTGGACGGCGTGGGATGCATCTTCCTTAGTCGGAGGGACTGATTCCTCCTTAGCAGGAGATGCTGGTTTCTCCAGTTGCTGGTCTGGTTCAGCTTGACAGATAATGTCCCCTGGCCTCGGCGGACTTTAACTTAGCAATATATTTCTTGTAAGCATCTTCACGGGTTATCCTCATACCTGTCTGTAGGGCTCCATCATCCCCATTTGAGTCGGGATCTGAATCATGGCTTGAGCTCCCAGTCCTGTCGTCAAACTGTTTCTTCCCTTTCAATCGGGCCTTTTCCTTTGCCATATATTATGTTGTGATCAGGTTATGGCAAAAGGAATCATCTCATCTGATCAGGACCTCGGCTTTACATGCCTCATAACCGGGCCAAACCAACAATTGCATAAAAAATAATAAAATTAACCATTTGCATAACCATGATAATTGGATCATATTCCCTTCAAGAACACATCTAACAAAATATTCCAACATCAAATTACATGAATATTTAAATTGCTATAAATTAATCACCAAAACAAATTAAAATAGCAAAAGCCTAAAATCTGGCTCCGATACCAATTGTTCGAAATAAAACTCAACGAAGTGAAGTTGGAAAAGATTGATAAAAGCGTTTTACGCATCAACGAGCATAAAACCTATTTAGGCGTGCTAATTAATTAATTATTAAGATTAATAAGAAATTTAAATACTATTTGTTATTTATTAATAAACTTGTTTATAAATTCAATATCCTAATCTAGGTCGAAGATCATAGAATATTTACCTTTTGAAACATAATGGTTGTTTTTTTGATCTCTTCCTCAAAATCTTCTAGAGTATGATCCCGCCTTAATCCGGACGTTATGTGGGCAACGAGCTACCGAATCTTACATTGGACTTCAAGGATGGATCGGCCAAAGTATATTAGCTCTCACAACTCCCGATTTTCTTTTCTTCAAGTAATTCCGATATGTAGCAAGAATTAAAGTGTTATCTCAATTGTGGAATCAAAGACACAAGTCAAGATCTACAATTAAACACTAAAAAGAAAAAATTGAATCCCTTGTGTAGAATTATTGCTCACGGACGAACCCCCTTCTATAAGTTTTATTTATAAGTTTTGGACTACTCTAGGGATCTTAATGAGGATTAGAGTTAAGACTCCTAGTGCAACCCAACCTTCCATATTAAGCGCTCCACAATACAGTTGAGTTCACTAATATCAGTTCAATCCACTAAAGAATTACTATTGCACATCCAACCCAAAGCCCAATTTATGAAATCGGGCTCCTTATTAAATATATTATTTTCCTTGTTTAAGATATCGAATGTCCATTAATTAATTTAATCTACTGACAACTTTAATTAATTAATTTCTTATCCAAGAGTAGTACCACTCGAAACTTATTATTATATCTGAATTAAATCCACCTGCAGGATTTAATATGATAATCATTATCGAGCTCCTCAAGAGGACATCGTCAACCCGCACGAGTCGGAACACGATTTCTAGTTACGATAATAACTGTCATATAAATGATATTATTGCCCAAAATAAGAAGCTTATTGAGTCAATCATTTTGACTCTCACCCATGGTAATCAAAGCAATAAATATTATAAACACATAATTAAATATTATAAACTTAGAATTAAGAAATAATAATTATTCGAGATTTAGGTTCTTCTTACAGTCACTACAGAAGACACTATCTCACTTCCATCCAGTTCAACGTATTCAAATACACTAATGCATACTAATAGTCAAGACCAACCATTTTCAAGCATACGTTACAATCTTTCACATAATTTGTCTGAAATTATATAGATTTTGAGCTATTATATTATTTTATAAGGCCCCGATAATGTGATATTCCATGTGACACCAACACACCACATTATCTACAATATAAAATAATTAGATATTTCATTTGCATAACTATAACGTGAATAAATATGCAAAACATGTTATTAAATGTAATTAATATTCTCATAGGTAATTATAGGGAAATAAGGGAATAAGAGCATAAAGTATGCTTAGCAGTATACAACCCTAACAGTAAGCCACATATTTGAGCATTTGCCATCTCAAAGTAAGTAAAAGTCCATCTACAACTACAATGCATAAACATAATATTATGTGCTATATGTGTTCATCCAATATATGTATGTGTGGCCAAAACCGATAAGGTCTACATACAATGGAAGGAAGAACAATACAAAGGGTATTCAAAACATAACCATTGTATCCAAAGACATCACATCACCAATCAATACCTCGGCAAACACAGGCCGGAACATCAAGAAAAATGGAAAACAATACTCGAGTATCCAATGACTATTCCAATACAACAATACTGAATAGAAAACTCAAAACATAACTGGAGGGAAAACACAGTATCACTCTTGCCCATCATCTTCATGCCGACCCGATACCTGCCTGTCCGCTCTCCTGGAACCTGAAATACATAAAAAGTATTTCCCCCATAAAGGGGTTAGCCGTCGAATAGCTAGTGCAAGTATATCAAGTATGAAACACAATACTTCTCGACAATAAAGTAAATATAACCGTCAATTCATCAATTCAAGACTAGTATTCCGGAATAACTAAATCTCATGGCATCACATCAATACATATATGAATACCGTGGAACCGCACCAGAGGCTACGGAACCCTCAGGGGACCTATCGGCCCGCCCCAGAGTGGTTCATTAATATCATCCGTGGAATCGCACCAGAGGCTACGAAACCCTCAGGGGACCCGTCGGCCCGCCTCAGAGTGGATAGAAATAATCATGCCATTAATATTTCATACTTTCAAAGTCGAGAACGCACATTCATAAATATATACTTGCCTTTGGGACATCGAGAAATCGAACGGAAAAAGGGGTATGAGTTCGGTAGGTCCAAGAACGCGCTTCCGGCACCTAAACGATTCGCAAGGAATATGTTAATCAATTATACATATTCGAATTACACGAAGAAACCCCCGAAACCCGTCTACGATTCATGAAAATACACGGATAAACAACTAGAGGTTGGGAAATCATCCAAACTCTTACAAGTCCGAAAACGGCACAATCCAATCCGTAAAATCGTAGGAAAAGCATGCATACGGCAAAGATATATCATAATCTCAAGGTTCTCAATCTTCAAAACGGATAAATCAGACGAATCTATGAAAAACCCCAAAATTCCCAAAAAGTAGGGTTCTAAGGATTTTTACCTTGATTCGGATGATATGATGAATTAGATGTTGTGAAATCCTTGTTCTCCAACCAAATATGTTGTTGTTAGAAGGAAGATCGCTTCCAATCGCCCAAGATCGTCTCTCCCGAGCGATTCCCGTCGAAAAGGAGTGAAGAAGGTGAGAAATGACGAAAATGAAGTCAACTGCCATATATATATATATATATATATATATATATATCTGTCCAGTCTAGCGCACGCTACGCCTCCTTCATTAGCGTGCGCTAGCGAAGTCACCGGATAGTCCAGTGGCTTCTGCCGGCTCCGTTAGCGTGCGCTAATCGTCTGTCTCTAGCGTGCGCTAGTCCAAAATGTGGCATCCAGTACTGGAGTGCAGAACTTACTGTCTCTGCCCTGCTCAAAACTTAGCGTGCGCTACCGCTATGTTTTAGCGTGCGTTATGCAATAGCTTTAGCGTGCACTAGCCGAAGCCTAGCGTACGCTACCTGATAGTCTAGAAAACCTGGCAACCTCACTGCCTCTGCCGACCAACCCGGTAGCGTGCGCTACGGACGGATGTTAGCGTGCGCTACTAACCATGAATAGCGCGCGCTAACAAACTCCTAGCGTGCATTAATCCGCCAGTCCAGAGAGCAGTCCAAAATACTGGTTCTGACCTGACTGATCCCGTTAGCGCGCGCTACGGCTCAAAGCTTGCGTGCGCTAATCAAGAATAATTAGCGTGCGTTAGCCTAGGCCTAGCGTGCGCTATATCTCTGGCCCAGAACATTTCCGCAAGGTCTAAACGACACGATCAAGACCCAAACGAGATACGAAACTCAATAACAATATCAACAACATCTCCAAGCATTTACAGAGCGACAACATAAGAGAAACGGCAAGGTCAAACAGTCAGTAAAAAGTACGGTTATTACATTCTCCCCCTCTAAAAAGAAGTTTCGTCCCGAAACTTAAGAAATAAATAGTTCGGGGTATTCCACCCGCATCTTCTCTTCCGTCTCCCAAGTCGCCTCCTAGACTCCATGTCTCGACCATTGCACTTTAACCAGTGGAATGATCTTATGCCGAAGTTGTTTCTCGTGATGTTCAAGGATCTTCACGGGTTTCTCCGGAAAGGTAGTATCCTTGGCTACGTCAATCTCACTGTATTCGATAATGTGGCTCCCCATCCGGTATGTACTTTCTCAACTGAGACACATGAAAAACACTATGGACGTGACTCAAAGCTGGAGGCAACGCCAAGCGATAAGCTAAATCTCCAACTCTGTCCAAAATTTCAAAAGGTCCGACATACCTCGGACTAAGTTTTCGCTTTTTCCCGAAGCGGAAAACTCCTCTGGTTGGCGACACCTTGAGCAAGACATGATCCCCCACTTCAAACTCCAAGGGTCGACGACGAGTATCAGCATAAGATTTCTGACGACTCTAGGTAGTTAGCAATCGGTCCCGGATAATAGAAATCTTTTCCTTAGTCTCCATCAACATATCCGGTTCCGTTCCAATTAGCTCAGAAGCCTCATCCCAACACAATGGCGACCTACATCGCCTACCATAAAGTGCCTCGAAGGGTGCCATTTTGATCGACGCATGCCAACTATTATTGTAAGCAAACTCGATCAACGGCAAGTGAAGCTCCCAATCATTACTCCAGTCTAAGGCACAAGCCCGCAACATATCTTCCAACGTCTGAATCGTCCTCTCTGTCTGACCGTCCGACTAAGGATGAAAGGAAGTGCTCAGTCTCAACTCAGTACCCAAAGCCTGATGAACGGCCTGCCAAAAATGCGATACGAAACGGCCGTCTCGGTCAGAAACAATGGTCTTGGGGGCACCATGTAACCTCATGATCTCAACAATAAAGGTTCGAGCCAGTCTATCCGGTCCCCAAGTATCCTTAATACCCAAGAAGTGTGCCGACTTGGTCAACCGATCGACAATTACCCAAATCATATTCATTCCGGCCCGAGTTCTCGGCATGCCAGTGATGAAATCCATAGAGATGTCTTCCCACTTCCACTCGGGAATGGGAAGCGGTTTCAACAGCCCTGCTGGTCGTTGATGTTCGATCTTGACCTGTTGACATGTCAAGCACCGTAATACAAACTCCGTAACATCCTTTTTCATGTTATTCCACCAAAAATTGCGCTTCAAATCTTTGTACATCTTACTCGTCCCGGGGTGGATTGAGTAAGGCATAGCATGAGCTTCACGGAGAATTCTCTGCCTCAATTCTAAATCGTTCGGAACACAAAGCCTGCCCTGAAATCTCAGAATGCTATCCTCGTGAACCATAAAACCAGGAGCTTTTCCTTTAATTACGTCTTCCTTCAGTCGAGAAATCATCGGGTCCCTCCACTACTTCCCTTTGATGTCATCAACCAAGGACGAAGTAATTTCGAGAATACACAACTGTCCCTGTACTCGTTGAAGCCAAACTTCTATCCCTTGCTCAATTAAATCCTGACGAATTCTCGTCTGCGATGTAAGGACCTCGAGCATTTGAAGAGATGCCGATCTGCAGCTTAAAGCATCCGCAACGACATTGGCTTTTTCGGAGTGGTAAAGAATTTCCAAATCATAATCCTTTATTAACTCTAACCAACGTCTCTGTCTCATATTCAGCTCCTTCTGAATGAAAATATACTTCAGGCTCTTGTGATCGGTATAAATCCGACACGGTGAACCATACAAATAATGCCGCCAAATCTTGAGTGCGAAGACTATTGTGGCCAACTCTAAATCGTGAGTAGGATAATTCATCTCATAAGGCTTTAACTGTCGTGACGCAAAAGCTATCGTCTTATCATGCTGCATAAGTACACAGCCCAGGCCTTGACCCGAAGCGTCACTATAAACTGCAAAGCCCTCACTACCCTGTGGTAAAGTTAAAATCGGCGCTGAAGTCAAACTTTTCTTCAGTTCAACGAAGCTCTGTTGTCTCTCATCCGTCCAAACAAACTTTTCGGTCTTCTGGAGTAGTTTCGTAAGCGGCCGAGCGAGTTTCGCGAACCCCTCGACAAACCGACGGTAATACCCAGCAAGGCCCAAAAAGCTACGAACTTCCTTAACATTTTTAGGTGGTGCCCAATCTAGCACTGCCTCGATCTTCTGCGGGTCTACACGAACCCCTTCGGCCGAAATCACATGGCCGAGAAAAATAACTTCTTCCAACCAAAACTCACATTTCGAGAATTTTGCATAGAGGTGCTCGGTCCTAAAAATGTCTAATATCAAACGCAAGTGTCGAGCATGTTCCTCCTTATCTTGAGAATAGATCAAGATGTCGTCAATAAAGACGACTACACACCTATCGAGGTACTCGATGAATATCTTATTCATTAACTGCATGAAAACTGCCGGTGCATTAGTCAATCCAAAAGGCATAACTACAAATTCATAATGCCCATATCTCGTCCGAAATGCCGTCTTCGGAACGTCAAACTCCCTCACCGTGAGTTGATAATACCCGGACCTCAAATTAATCTTCGAGAAAACTGCAGCCCCTTGCAATTGATCAAATAAATCATCTATACGAGGCAAATGATACTTGTTCTTGATGGTTACTCTGTTCAGCTCACGGTAGTCGATGCACAAACGTAGTGAACCATCCTTCTTTCTCACGAAAAGAACAGGCGCGCCCCAAGGCGAAACGCTCGGTCTAATGTACCCTTTATCCAGAAGTTCTCCCAATTGATTTTTCAATTCTTGCATCTCGGAAGGTGCCATCTGGTAAGGTGCTTTAGAAATCGGAGCCGCATCTGGCTCTAAGTCCACGGTAAATTCTATCTCTCGATCTGGCGGTAATCCCGGGAGGTCATCCGGAAAAACATCGGGGTACTCACTAACAACCGGAATCGAAGAGAAATCGATTCCTTCCGTTTTCAAGGCATAACACCAATAGCCCGTACAACCTTTATTCAAAAGTTTTACGGCCTTCATGGCACTGATAAGTAACTTGGATAGTCCCGACTTACGCCCTAAAAATGAGTACTCAGATCCGTCTTTAGTCATCATGGTGATAACCTTGGTACGGTAGTTCATAATCGCTTGATGACTATCAAGCTAATCCTCGCCGAGGATCACGTCCTCGCCTTCCATATCAACTACAATCAAATTCGATAACCATTCCATATCGGATATAATCACCGGAAAATCTCTAATCTCCCGGTTCCCTACAATTCTATCCCCGCTAGGCAGTTTCACGATGAAGGGTTCGCAAACATCAAACAAGTTATATTCAAACGGCGTACACACTCCAGAGAAATAAAAGAATGTGTAGCACCCGAATCAAAAAATACACGGACTGGATGAGATAAAATATGAATGGTACCTGAAGATACTGCCGCGTCGGGTTCGTCTGTTCGACGCATCTCATAAACCCATGGTTGTACCGAACTGACGCTAGAGTTTCCCCCTCCAGCGTTCTGACCCCGTCCCCGGCCCCTGCCGAAATTCTGCGGAGGTTGACCAGCTGGGGCAGAAGCCCGAGTGTCCAAAGTCTGATTCGGCTCGGAACAATAAGCCGCTCTATGTCCCATCTGTACGCACGTGTGACACTTCAATGGTGGAACGTTGCATTCCAAATTAACGTGGCCTGAACGGCCACAATTATAGCAAGTCACCGTGCGATTTGTGGTACCCGGAGTAGGACGGTAACCCCTCTTTCCTTTATTAGAACGTGACGACTGTCCGGCAGAATGGTTAGTCGTCTGTGACCTCTGAAAGTTGCCACCCTTAGAGTTTGAAAAATTCCCCGCGACTTTCTGTTTCTTCGATTCTTCCACGGTATTGTTGTCGGGGCTCAACATATCATGGGCTAAAGCTCTGTCCTGGTATTCCTTCAGTGTGGTGCAAGCAAACCCGGCCATGTACCGCCGTAAGTCCATATTCATACACATATCAAAGTAACGGATCTTGTCACGCTCGTTACGTACTTGATCCTTCACATGGATCAATTGTTGGTTGTACTCCACGATCGCCTGCGAAACGGGAATATTATGTGGTTTAGCCTCGAAAAAGGCACGGATTCGGCCTTCTCGTACCGACCAAGGACAAAACTCGGCCTCCAAAAGTTCTCTAAATTCATCCCACATGGCAACATGATCCTGTGGCTTGACGACTTTCCACCACATAGCGGCCTCCTTGGTAAGGAAATACTGAGCAATCGGTACTTTCCTCACTTCGGGGCAATCAACCGCTTCGAAAATCTTTTCCAATTCTGCTAGCCAATCTTCCCATCCTAACGGGTCTATGGCACCGCCATACTATGGAGGGTGCATACGAATTACGTTCTGAAGCAAAGCGTCCATGTTCGGGTTCGGATTATTCAGCTGAACAGTCTGGGCTAAGATGGTCATCTGGGTAGACAATTGTTGAAGTGCATTCGCCACTCCAACATCCGCGCTGTTCCCCTGGCCATTCGACTGGTCATGCTGACTTTCGGTGTCAGGATGCACCGAGTTCGACAAGCTGGGGTTGATCGACCCACAACAGAACTAATGGAAATAGCCGTGTCACGACCTCTTCCACGTCCACGGTCACGGCCACGGCCCCTACCAGCTGACATACTGAAGAACACACAAGTCATGTAAGCACAATTCAATCACGCGTCATCAAAGTGATCGATTCTCAAGAATACCGATCAAAGGAAGCAAAACGAATAAGGAAACACCAGAAGAGTAAGAGGTCTTACAAGTACCGGTCACACTGTGATGATGGCAGAGTAGTGATACTGCGGACAAATAACGACTCGATCGACCCAAAAGACCGACAGCCTAGGTATCCATAGACCTAAGCTCTGATACCATATTCTGTAACACCCCCAAGTTATTCAGGGAATATTACAGCGCCGTAAGCCCCACCGTGGGACCCACATGTCTAAACATACGCGGAACTATAATTTTTGACCGATAAGGTCTACATACAATGGAAGGAAGAACAATACAAAGGGTATTCAAAACATAACCATTGTATCCAAAGACATCACATCACCAATCAATACCTCGGCAAACACAGGCCGGAACATCAAGAAAAATGGAAAACAATACTCGAGTATCCAATGACTATTCCAGTACAACAATACTAAATAGAAAACTCAAAACATAACCGGAGGGAAAACACAGTATCACTCTTGCCCATCATCTTCATGCCGACCCAATAGCTGCCTGTCCGCTCTCCTAGAACCTGAAATACATAAAAAGTATTTCCCCCATAAAGGGGTTAGCCGTCGAATAGCTAGTGCAAGTATATCAAGTATGAAACACAATACTTCTCGACAATAAAGTAAATGTAACCGTCAATTTATCAATTCAAGACTAGTATTCCGGAATAACTAAATCTCATGGCATCACATCAATACATATATGAATACCGTGGAACCGCACCAGAGGCTACGGAACCCTCAGGGGACCTATCGGCCCGCCCCAGAGTGGTTCGTTCATATCATCCGTGTAATCGCACCAGAGTGTCACGGGCTTAGAGTTTGCTATGCTCCTAAGCGTCGTGCGGCCTAGCAACCCTCTTGCTAGTCAGCCTTAAACTCTCCGAAATTGGTTAAGTATGAAGTTGGCACAACGAAAGAGAGGCAATGGGTTAATGGAAAGTTTTCTTCCACTAAGTTACAAAGAGTTTACAAGTGTGTCTTACAAATGCTTTCCCAAGGATCTTGAGGGATTTTAGGATTTATTGCAAATGAGCCTCAATGCCTCTATTTATACTACCTATCCTAGCCTAGAACTTTCCTCCACCTCCTCATTTGGAGGCTTCTAGATCCTCCTACACTATTACATGTTCTAGAGTATTCTAAGTACAATACAAGTCTTTGTACAATGTCTAGAAAACTCTACTAGGTTACAAGTCTCTTGACTCATCCAAGAGTCTCCAGTACTTTCCACATATTTCCGGACCTTTCCGGCTTTCTCGACCCGACCCGGCCCGCTCGGCCCGACTCGGCCCGACTCCATGTAACCCGACCCGATCCGGCCCGGCCTTCCACACATGCCTCCGGATTAATATTTGACGTTCTGGACCATCCCGGTCTGTTTCTGGAATGTTCCGAGTACAACTTCCGCTCAATGGACTCCTCAGCTTTCCAATGTCCACTGCACTCACAAGGCTTTATCCCGCTAAGCCTATTATAGGGGGAGGGGGCTCCGTGCGTCCCTCGCGTGCTGCCCTCGTGCGCGCCCAGCGCCTCGCGCGTACCCCTCGCGGGTCTCCGTCGCCCGTGTCCGAGTCTCGTCCCTCGGATGTGCCTCATCTCGTCATCTTGTCCCGCATTGTCCCGAAGCGGTGTGCTTGTCCGCTGCACTCGTCCGTTCGGTTCTCGGCATGCCTTGTCCTGCTGCCCAGGTAGTCCCGCATCTGGCCGAATGGCCTTGTCCCTCGGTCGGGCACTTTGTTGCCCGAATGGCCTGCTTGCTCGGCCATTCATCCACGCATGCCGCGTCACACGGCTAAGTCCCTCAGTTGGTTGTGCCGCTCCACACGGCCTTGCAGTCCTGAATGTGCCCCGTGCACGTTGATCCGCTTGTCCTCGCACCCCTCTGTGCGGGTCTGTCCGAGCACTCTGTCGGTCATTTCTCTTGGGGCGTGACACTCTCCCCCGCCTGTTCCGTCGACGTCCCCGTCGACGTGTGCTGCTACTCGGTCCCTCGATGTACCGCATTGATCCCAGGCAGTATATCAGCATTTCCTCTTCGGTTAACTTCTTCTGAAATCGAAGTGTCGTCATCGCTGCGTAGGGAAGTTGCTCCACCGTCAAGGGGATAGTGATGGGTTTGTTCGGACCGTTCACCCATAGTACCTTTGCTTGTGGGAAAAAGGCAAAATCGTTCTTCTCCAGGAAGTCCATTCCCAAAATGAGGTCCCGATCATCCATCGTGGTGACCTTGAAGTGCACTCGGCCTTCCCAGTCTCCGAGCACGATTCGCACTCCATTTGCTGCCCCTGTGACCGGCACTGCTGGTCCGTTGTTGGACTTCATCCAGCCCTTGCATGGCTGCACAAGTAGTCCCAATCTCTTCGCTTCGGCTTCAGTGATATAGTTGTAGTCGGCTCCCGTGTCGACCAAGGCCTTGATGGGTTGGTGGTTGATGGTTCCTTCCACGAACATCAACTTGCTTCCTCGTGGTCCCTCGCTGCCTGCACTGACGACAGAATTAAGTTGTGGGATCGTGCTTACCTGCTGCACGTCCGTCTGATCAATTGTTGGCCCCTCACATTCGGCCATGGCGTTGAGCTTCCCCATTTTCGGACAGTCCTTCATCCGATGAGCCCTGCCGCACATAAAGCATCCTCGTTGGTCGGGAGCGCCCCTGCGTTCACCCGAGTAGTATGGCTTGTCCGCGTCATGTTGCGGTCTCGTCCCGAATCTTCCTCGTGATGGTTGGGCTGGTTGTTATACTGACGTGCGGGTGTCTCCCCCACCTTTGGCTTGACCCTCAGCTCGCGGCTCCTTCCTCTTCTCGAATTTGGCTAGGGACTCGGCCACTTTGATTGCCTCGTTGACAGATTTTACCTCGCGGCTTTGTACTCTGTCCCTGACCCAACTCGGTAGTCCATCGAGGAAGAAAAATAGTCGATCATCCTCGGTCATGTCCGGAATTTGAATCATGATCGATGTAAAGTCCCGAACATAGTCCCGAATGGTAGTCTTATGCTTGAGCTCGCGGAGTTTCTTCCTTGCCTCATAGCATGTGTTCTCGGGATAGAATTGTGCCTTGAGTTCCGACACGAACTCGTCCCAAGTCCCAATCGGTTGGCAAGTCCCTTTTGTAACACTGGCCTGTCGATGACGCCACCATAGCGCTGCATCTTCAACAAGATATAGTGCGGCCTGCCGTACTTTGGCCTTCTCGTCCGTTAGTCCCAGACCATCAAAGTAAAGTTCCATTCGCCACAGGAACTCCTCGATTGACTTGGCATCTCTCTTGCCAATGAACTCCTTGGGTTTGGGGACCTCAACCCTTGGTCCCTCGAACCTCGCCCCGCCAAATGTGCTGTTCCAGCTCGGCCCACCATTCGAGTTGGTGCCCGAGTTGCTTGCCCGACAGATTTTATCACAAAAATCTTCAAAACGTTTTGCACTTACCTCGCAAAACTAGGCATACTGCTTGCGCGTCTCCGTGATGCTGGCTGCCACATGATCCTCGATCATTTCTAGATCCTTGCGCAACGAGAGTTGTTCCCTCTTAAAGGTCTCGAGCTGGCCCAACGTGTGCCCTTCTAGTTGGCCAACAACTTTCTCGAGAGTACCCACGCGTTCCTCCGTGCTCAATTGGGTGTTAGTGATGCGCTGCCCAAGAGCTTCGATGTCGTCATCGATGTCGGGTAGGCGGTGTGCTAAGGGGAGTATGATCTTTCGGATGTCTTCATCCTCAAGAAGTCGACTTCGTGCCGAGTTCTCCTCGTGTTTCGGCGGCACCACACCGCGCGCCTTGCTCTTGCCACGCTTGGGTTTCCCTTCAGCTGGGACTTCCCCACGTCCCCGGACCTTGTCAGCCTCTGTGACTCGTCCGTCCTCCACATTGATGCCTGCCTCGATCTGTCCGTCGGCCATGATGCCTGCTAATCGTTAGCGTCGACTCCCACAGTCTTGCACACCTCCTTGTGTGGCTAACGATGGCTCCGATACCACTTGTCACGGGCTTAGAGTTTGCTATGCTCCTAATCGTCATGCGGCCTAGCAACCCTCTTGCTAGTCAGCCTTAAACTCTCCGAAATTGGTTAAGTATGAAGTTGGCACAACGAAAGAGAGGCAATGGGTTAATGGAAAGTTTTCTTCCACTAAGTTACAAAGAGTTTACAAGTGTGTCTTACAAATGCTTTCCCAAGGATCTTGAGGGATTTTAGGATTGATTGCATATGAGCCTCAAGGCCTCTATTTATAATACCTATCCTAGCCTAGAACTTTCCACCACCTCCTCATTTGGAGGCTTCTAGATCCTCATACACTATTACATGTTCTAGAGTATTCTAAGTACAATACAAGTCTTTGTACAATGTCTAGAAAACTCTACTAGGTTACAAGTCTCTTGACTCATCCAAGAGTCTCCAGTACTTTCCACATATTTCCGGACCTTTCCGGCTTTCTCGACCCAACCCGGCCCGCTCGGCCCGACTCGGCCCGACTCTATGTAACCCGACCCGATCCGGACCGGCCTTCCACACATGCCTCCGGATTAATCTTTGACGTTCTGGACCATCCCGGTCCGTTTCTGGAATGTTCCGAGTACAACTTCCGCTCAGTGGACTCCTCAGCTTTCCAATATCCACTGGACCACTGCACTCACAAGGCTTTATCCCGCTAAGCCTATTATAGGAGGAGGGGGCTCCGTGCGTCCCTCGCGCGCTGCCCACGCGTGCGCCCAGCGCCTCGCGCACACCCCTCGCGGGTCTCCGTCGCCCGTGTCCGAGTCTCGGCCCTCGGATGTGCCTCATATCATCATCTTGTCCCGCATTGTCCCGAAGCGGTGTGCCTATCCGCTGCACTCGTCTGTTCGGTTCTCGGCGTGCCTTGTCCTGCCGCCTAGGCAGTCCCGCATCTGGCCGAATGGCCTTGTCCCTCGGTCGGGCACTTTGTTGCCCGGATGGCCTGCTTGCTCGGCCATACATCCACGCATGCCGCGCCACACGGCTAAGTCCCTCAGTTGGTTGTGCCGCTCCACACGGCCTTGCAGTCCCGAACGTGCCCCGTGCACGTTGATCTGCTTGTCCTCGCACCCCTCTATGCGGGTCTGTCCGAGCACTCTGTCGGTCATTTCTCTCGGGGCATGACAAGAGGCTACGAAACCCTCAGGGGACCCGTCGGCCCACCCCAGAGTGGATAGAAATAATCATGCCATTAGTATTTCATACTTTCAAAGTCGAGAACGCACATTCATAAATATATACTTGCCTTTGGGACATCGAGAAATCGAACGGAAAAAGGGGTATGAGTTCGGTAGGTCCAAGAACGCGCTTCAGGCACCTAAACGATTCACAAGGAATATGATAATCAATTATCCATATTCGAATTACACGAAAAAACCCACGAAACCCGTCTACGATTCATGAAAATACACGGATAAATAATAGAGGTTGGAAAATCGTCCAAACTCTCACAAGTCCAAAAACGGCACAATCCAATCCGTAAAATCGTAGGAAAAGCATGCATACGGTAAAGATACATCATAATCTCAAGGTTCTCAAGCTTCAAAACGGATAAATCAGACGAATCTACGAAAAACCCCAAAATTCCCAAAAAGTAGGGTTCTAAGGATTTTTACCTTGATTCGGATGATAGGATGAATTAGATGTTGTGAAATCCTTGTTTTCCAACCAAATATGTTGTTGTTAGAAGGAAGATCGCTTCCAATCGCCCAAGATCGTCTCTCCCGAGCGATTCCCGTCGAAAAGGAGTGAAGAAGGTGAGAAATGACGAAAATGAAGTCAACTGCCATATATATATCTGTCTAGTCTAGCACACGCTACGCCTCCTTCATTAGCGTGCGCTAGCGAAGTCACCGGATAGTCCAGTGGCTTCTACCGGCTCCGTTAGCATGCGCTAATCGTCTGTCTCTAGCGTGCGCTAGT
Source organism: Orobanche coerulescens (assembly GCA_033398695.1). Lineage (NCBI taxonomy): Eukaryota > Viridiplantae > Streptophyta > Magnoliopsida > Lamiales > Orobanchaceae > Orobanche > Orobanche coerulescens. The sequence goes on from CM065802.1 coordinate 201,674,728, forward strand.
CCAAAATGTGGCATCCAGTACTGGAGTCCATAACTTACTGTCTCTGCCCTGCTCAAAACTTAGCGTGCACTACCGCTATGTTTTAGCGTGCGCTAGCCGAAGCCTAGCGTACGCTACCTGATAGTCCAGAAAACCTGGCAACCTCACTGCCTCTGCCGACCAGCCCGGTAGCGTGCGCTACGGACGGATGTTAGCGTGCGCTACTAACCACGAATAGCGCGCGCTAACAAACTCCTAGCGTGCGTTAATCCGCCAGTCCAGAGAGCATTCCGAAATACTGGGATGCATCTTCCTTAGTCGGAGGGACTGATTCCTCCTTAGCAGGAGATGCTGGTTTCTCCAGTTGCTGGTCTGGTTCAGCTTGACAAATGATGTCCCCTGGCCTCGGCGGCCTTTAACTTAGCAACATATTTCTTGTAAGCATCTTCACGGGTTATCCTCATACCTGTCTGTAGGGCTTCATCATCCTCCTTTGAGTCGGGATCTGAATCATGGCTTGAGCTCCCAGTCCTGTCGTCAAACTGTTTCTTCCCTTTCAATCGGGCCTTTTCCTTTGCCATATATTATGTTGTGATCAGGTTATGGCAAAAGGAATCATCTCATCTGATCAGGACCTCGGCTTTACATGCCTCATAACCGGGCCAAACCAACAATTGCATAAAAAATAATAAAATTAACCATTTGCATAACCATGATAATTGGATCATATTCCCTTCAAGAACACATCTAACAAAATATTCCAACATCAAATTACATGAATATTTAAATTGCTATAAATTAATCACCAAAACAAATTAAAATAGCAAAAGCCTAAAATCTGGCTCCGATACCAATTGTTCGAAATAAAACTCAGCGAAATGAAGTTGGAAAAGATTGATAAAAGGGTTTTACGCATCAACGAGCATAAAACCTATTTAGGCGTGCTAATTAATTATTAAGATTAATAAGAAATTTAAATACTATTTGTTATTTATTAATAAACTTGTTTATAAATTCAATATCCTAATCTAGGTCGAAGATCATAGAATATTTACCTTTTGAAACGTAATGGTTGTTTTTTTGATCTCTTCCTCAAAATCTTCTAGAGTATGATCCCGCCTTAATCCGGACGTTATGTGGGCAATGAGCTACCGAATCTTACATTGGACTTCAAGGATGGATCGGCCAAAGTATATTAGCTCTCACAACTCCCGATTTTCTTTTCTTCAAGTAATTCCGATTTGTAGAAAGAATTAAAGTGTTATCTCAATTGTGGAATCAAAGACACAAGTCAAGATCTATAATTAAACACTAAAAAGAAAAAATTGAATCCCTTGTGTAGAATTATTGCTCACGGACGAACCCCATTCTATAAGTTTTATTTATAAGTTTTGGACTACTCCAGGGATCTTAATGAGGATTAGAGTTAAGACTCCTAGTGCAACCCAACCTTCCATATTAAGCGCTCCACAATACAGTTGAGTTCACTAATATCAGTTCAATCCACTAAAGAATTACTATTGCACATCCAACCCAAAGCCCAATTTATGAAATCGGGCTCCTTATTAAATATATTATTTTCCTTGTTTAAGATATCGAATGTCCATTAATTAATTTAATCTACTGACAACTTTAATTAATTAATTTCTTATCCAAGAGTAGTACCACTCGAAACTTATTATTATATCTGAATTAAATCCACCTGCAGGATTTAATATGATAATCATTATCGAGCTCCTCAAGAGGACATCGTCAACCCGCACGAGTCGGAACACGATTTCTAGTTACGATAATAACTGTCATATAAATGATATTATTGCCCAAAATAAGAAGCTTATTGAGTCAATCATTTTGACTCTCACCCATGGTAATCAAAGCAATAAATATTATAAACACATAATTAAATATTATAAACTTAGAATTAAGAAATAATAATTATTCGAGATTTAGGTTCTTCTTACAGTCACTACAGAAGACACTATCTCACTTCCATCCTGTTCAACGTATTCAAATACACTAATGCATACTAATAGTCAAGACCAACCATTTTCAAGCATACGTTACAATCTTTCACATAATTTGTCTGAAATTATATAGGTTTTGAGCTATTATATTATTTTATAAGGCCCCGATAATGTGATATTCCATGTGACACCAACACAACACATTATCTACAATATAAAATAATTAGATATTTCATTTGCATAACTATAACGTGAATAAATATGCAAAACATGTTATTAAATGTAATTAATATTCTCATAGGTAATTATAGGGAAATAAGGGAATAAGAGCATAAAGTATGCTTAGCAGTATACAACCCTAACAGTAAGCCATATATTTGAGCATTTGCCATCTCAAAGTAAGTAAAAGTCCATCTACAACTACAATGCATAAACATAATATTATGTGCTATATGTGTTCATCCAATATATGTATGTGTGGCCAAAACCGATAAGGTCTACATACAATGGAAGGAAGAACAATACAAAGGGTATTCAAAACATAACCATTGTATCCAAAGACATCACATCACCAATCAATACCTCGGCAAACACAGGCCGGAACATCAAGAAAAATGGAAAACAATACTCGAGTATCCAATGACTATTCCAATACAACAATACTGAATAGAAAACTCAAAACATAACTGGAGGGAAAACACAGTATCACTCTTGCCCATCATCTTCATGCCGACCCGATACCTGCCTGTCCGCTCTCCTGGAACCTGAAATACATAAAAAGTATTTCCCCCATAAAGGGGTTAGCCGTCGAATAGCTAGTGCAAGTATATCAAGTATGAAACACAATACTTCTCGACAATAAAGTAAATGTAACCGTCAATTCAATAATTCAAGACTAGTATTCCGGAATAACTAAATCTCATGGCATCACATCAATACATATATGAATACCGTGGAACCGCACCAGAGGCTACGGAACCCTCAGGGGACCTATCGGCCCGCCCGAGAGTGGTTCGTTCATATCATCCGTGGAATCGCACCAGAGGCTACGAAACCCTCAGGGGACCCTTCGGCCCGCCTCAGAGTGGATAGAAATAATCATGCCATTAATATTTCATACTTTCAAAGTCGAGAACGCACATTCATAAATATATACTTGCCTTTGGGACATCGAGAAATCGAACGGAAAAAGGGGTATGAGTTCGGTAGGTCCAAGAACGCGCTTCCGGCACCTAAACGATTCGCAAGGAATATGATAATCAATTATCCATATTCGAATTACACGAAGAAACCCCCGAAACCCGTCTACGATTCATGAAAATACACGGATAAACAACTAGAGGTTGGAAAATCGTCTAAACTCTCACAAGTCCGAAAACGGCACAATCCAATCCGTAAAATCGTAGGAAAAGCATGCATACGGCAAAGATACATCATAATCTCAAGGTTCTCAAGCTTCAAAACGGATAAATCAGACGAATCTACGAAAAACCCCAAAATTCCCAAAAAGTAGGGTTCTAAGGATTTTTACCTTGATTCGGATGATATGATGAATTAGATGTTGTGAAATCCTTGTTCTCCAACCAAATATGTTGTTGTTAGAAGGAAGATCGCTTCCAATGGCCCAAGATCGTCTCTCTCGAGCGATTCCCGCCGAAAAAGAGTGAAGAAGGTGAGAAATGACGAAAATGAAGTCAATTGCCATATATATATATATATATATATATATATATATATATATATATATATATATATATATCCAGTCTAGCGCACGCTACGCCTCCTTCATTAGCGTGCGCTAGAGAAGTCATCGGATAGTCTAGTGGCTTTTGCCGGCTCCGTTAGCGTGCGCTAATCGTCTGTCTCTAGCGTGCGCTAGTCCAAAATGTGGCATCCAGTACTGGAGTCCAGAACTTACTGTCTGTGCCCTGCTCAAAACTTAGCGTGCGCTACCGCTATGTTTTAGCGTGCGTTATGCAATAGCTTTAGCGTGCGCTAGCCGAAGCCTAGCGTACGCTACCTGATAGTCTAGAAAACCTGGCAACCTCACTGCCTCTGCCGACCAGCCCGGTAGCGTGCGCTACGGACAGATGTTAGCGTGCGCTACTAACCACGAATAGCGCGCGCTAACAAACTCCTAGCGTGCATTAATCCGCCAGTCCAGAGAGCAGTCCGAAATACTGGTTCTGACCTGACTGATCCCCTTAGCGCGCGCTACGGCTCAAAGCTAGCGTGCGCTAATCAAGCAGAATTAGCGTGCGTTATCCTAGGCCTAGCGTGCGCTATATCTCTGGCCCAGAACATTTCCGCAAGGTCTAAACGACACGATCAAGACCCAAACGAGATACGAAACTCAATAACAATATCAACAACATCTCCAAGCATTTATAGAGCGACAACATAAGAGAAACGGCAAGGTCAAACAATCAGTAAAAAGTACGATTATTACATGAGCTAGGTGTCCTATGAGATATTACTTTGGGTGTGTGATACAGTCGCAGGTGGCTCTTGATTTTATGCTCAATGTCCTGTGAGACATTACTTCGAGTGCGTGAGACAGTTAGACTGAGCCATTATGATTATTGATTCCAGTGGCTTGTGAGACATTAATGCGGGTTTGTGGGATGGTCGGACTGGAATTGATGATCATTGATGATGTATAGAGTTTTTTTTCCACATATAGCAGTTGTGTCCATTGGGATCGGATAGTTAAAAATGAGTTACTCGGCGGAAAAATAAAACCGGTCTAACTGGATAAAAACCGAACCCCTAAGAGGATTGATCAGCATCGTGTAAACGAATATAAATAGACGAAGATAAAATTAAAGAAGTCATACGCTCTTAGCTCTTTGATAATTATATCATGATGGAAAAACCCGAGCCAAGCTTTGATAATTCCCAGACAATGTAAACCTCCATTTCTTTTCGTACAACCAACACTAACATGAATCTAATTTGATCAAGTTTGATGAATGATCAAACATCAAAGATGTTGAGTGTCTCTGCGTTATCACGTGGAGGATATTGATTGGAAAAATTATATATTAATTCGTTCTCTAAGAACACAGCTACGGATTTATATAGTATTTTTCTTCTCTTCTCTTCTTCCTTTTCTTTCTCTCTAAGATGAACACGAAAAAATTAAGAAAATTTTTCTCCCTACCAATTAAACTCATGGCCAGAACTTATGTGTTTTTCAAGTTGTAAATCTTTGGAATATGCACTTGAACGCCACTCAGGGGATGCGAGAGTGAGAGTATTGTATTGTAATTATGAATATCCGTTAAAAAAGACATTTATTATTACTATATTATTTTATATCACTGGCATCGTGATTTGGTATATAGAATAATAATACTTGCATTCGAGAAAAAACATTCCACTCCTTATGGAGATAAGGAAATAGGCACTGGAAGTGTTTCGGGCTCGAATGCTTAATTAGTTCGCAAGTCGATAAAAACTTAACTAGACAGTAAGTTTAGACAAGGCTTGTATAACGTGTACTTTGACATGTAGAGAGCCTATCTTCACTAAGGTTAGTGGGAACACACGTTATAGGTATGCTAATGGGATTAGTATACTTAAACACGATTCACCTCGATTTGATCACATGGATATCACTCGGGGATTGTCACTGACTGAATTGAAAGGTTTTGATAGGTATATTTAGACCTTTAACTCGAGGTTTTAGTAGGAGATGTGCTTGTGACATTAAGTTAGTCATTAGAGTAGTTCGATCTAATCACCGGTCGGTGGGGTCAACCTCAAGATGCAACTTACTGGGCAAGTAGCAATCTCTACTGAATATCAAGATATGATTCTTTCTCCTGTTAGTGAGCAAGTAAATTTTCTATGTGGCAAATGAGATCATAAGTTTTTAGCCAAAACAGTTAGAGCTAGTTGTATTTGATACACGGGAGCTCAGTGATCTCGATTTGTATTAACAAATGTATAGATTCAAGTTACAATATGGTTTGACTTTACCCTGACCCTAATACTTGACCGGGACATATGATTGAAGGGTTTATATGTATATGGTATTCATCACTATTGGTTTTGGAATAATCTTCATTATTCCTTCTCAATTGGGTTACAGTGCGAGCCACAAGACTGGCTAGATGTCACCCACACTCTTTAGATCCTCCCATTGCTAACTGAGATAAACCTACATAGTCGCGCACGCAGGTTAGACGACGGAATATTTTGAGCTTATTCTCTCTCGGTTAATATTGGACATTGGAAGTCTAAATTAATTTATTGGATACATTAATTCGGTCTCGTGAATTAAAATAAATTACTTGGTAATTAAATTTAATTCATATTAATCCTCAGAGAATTTATATTTAATATGATTAATTAATTAGATTAATTAATTATATTATTTTTAAACGAACCAAGGACGTTTATCTATCGGACTAGATACACGATGGTCCGTTTCACGGACCGAAACGAACCATCACCAAAATATCTCATCTTGGCCGCCCCACACTCCTCTCATCATTGTGATGAAGTATCAAGTTTGTCTTTATGCCATTTTGATATTATGTGTGGGGTTTTAATTGATTTATTTAATGAACTAATTATGGTTGAATTATGAGGTGATGAGTGTGTTGTGCATTATATATATTAACCATCATCATTCATCATAATAGATCTGAATCAAGGCTGATTTCTTGCTGCAAAAACGTGAGGGAGAGAAAAGAAGAGAAGAAAATATTTTTCTTCATTTTTCATACTTGAATACAAAGTGTATATAGGTCACAAGTCGTCAGGAATAAGTCTGGGGGGTGAGTAGACTTATTGAAACTCTTTTCCTAAAGTCAGATGAGTTTCTCAGAGGTGGGGTAATCCTCAACCAGTAATAAATGTTACAGTGGTTCTTTTTTTGAGAGATATGAAGAAATATTAGGATTTTTTTAGTATGAAATGAATTACAATAAGATGGCCGACAAACGAGCAACAAGCTGCGCCGCATTTACAACAATGATAAAAAAAATCACTGTAACATTGATTCAACCAATAAGATGAATTCACTATAACTCTCAACCAGTGATAAATGTTACAGCAATTTAACCAATTACAACAGCTTCCAACCAGTGGAATTTCTTGCGGTTGCAACTCTCTTTGGCTGCCTTGCACATCTTGATCTACGATCCTTGGATGCCTTTACAACCTCTTTACTTTCAAGAACCTCGTCCAAGAAAGTAACCCTGGTACTCAAGTTCTAGACACGAGTGATTGTCTTCTCCAACAAAGAGCTTCTTCGAATAAGATCTGTTAAGCTACTCTTTTCACAAAGCTATAGAATGCTTTGATAGCTTGAATGCTTTGATTGATATGTTCACTTGAGAATATTGTTCGCTTCGTTGTATATATTGCTCGATTCAAACCTTCAAATATTTATAGAGTTTGATCCTTGAGCTTCCTTCATAGTCGTTGTACTTACTGTAACAAATCTGTCCGTTGGAGAAATGGACTTCTTTGTTTTTCTTTTCGAACGTTGCAAGGCTGGATTCCCTTAATTTAATTCAATTCCGACCATTGTGAAGACTTTCACGTTGTAGCGCCGAATCTTTAGATTATAATATGTTTTCCGGGAATCTCTCCAGTTTGTCTCTCTACGCCTGCTTGTGGCTTTCCGTGATTATTGACTTTTCAACGCATGCTAACGTGGACTGAGTTACTTGGCTGATCACTTATCTGATCTCTCTTGGTCAACCTGTTTGACGTATAGTCAACCTTACCTGATGTTGGACTTCTCTGTTGTAACTTATCTAAGATGAAGTTCCCTGTCCCGACGAATCTTCTCTGATCTGACGATCTGTTTGAAGTCTTCTGACCTGATAAACTTATCTGATCTGATGGTCAAACTTTAGTTGACTAGACTCCGTCAGATTACTTGACTGCTGATTGGTCAAACTTCTCTGATAATTATTTTGACCAGTACTTCTCTGATAAATCACTTTCTTCAGAACGTTGTCTGATGATAAGTCTTTTGTGGTCAATATTCTCTGAACAGTTGAGTTGACCAAAACTCGGCTGATAAACACTTGCCTGAAGTTCTATACTTAGACGATTCAAGACTTAGCCTAAACTTATAAGGCCTATAGGAGATACTCATTTGGTTCTTCTTTACATTTTACCAAGTATTTAAAACATACATTTGAATAATCAAATACAGGGATGAGATCATCAAAATCTACAAAGTATTCCTAACAAATTCCCGCTATTTTGATGATGGCAAAACTAAAGCATTCAAATGTAAATAAGTCTGCATAAATAAGGTGCATGAGACACATGAAACTCAGTCTTCCTTTGAGACAACTAGTGGTTGTCATTCAAACAACTGTAATAGAAATTTTATTGATGATTACAATACAGAGCAGTTTGAATGATCAAAATACAAGTAAATTATAATAGATTTATAGGTAAGTTGTAAACTAAATTACAAGCCTAATCTAACAATCTCCCTCTTCATCTTCCTCTAGCAACCTTCAGCTTGGACGAAGGGATAGATCTTATAGGCTTTGCATCAATTGGATTTTTGGAAACTGGAGCTAGTCCATATTTCCTTCTGACTACCAATGATGCAAACTCTTGTTCCTCATGTGAAGTGAAGTTGTTCTCCATACACAGTTTCTGGATCTCCTTCTGAAGAGTCAGCTCATCCAGTTCATTATTCATTAGAGCAGGGGCTTCTTTAGGTGTGAAGTTGGGGATCATAGGATAGGCATCAAATTTCTTGGCTTGGCGTTTTAGAGAAGCCCAAAGCTTTGGCCATGTTGAGGACATAAAGTTTATGAACGAATGCTGAGGGGAGCAATCTTTATCCTGGAGCAATTCCCAGAGGTGGTATTTTTCTATGAACTGCCTCTTTGCTCCTCCCCACATATGGTCCATCTCAGCAGGCAAAAGTTCCTCAACAAACCATAGCTCTTTTCCCTCCCATGCAAATCTTTGCTCAGTATCCTACCTGGCCCTTCTCTTCTTGGCTGCAGGTGGATCTTCAGATGATGCATCCATCTCTTTTCGCTTCAGTTTAGAAGTCTCTTGGATGAGAGGTAGTTCTCCGCTCATGTCTATCTCTTCTCCATTGTATTCCCTTTCTTCCCTCTCTTCTCCATGTCTGAACTCAGGAGCTCTGATGTGCTCTTTACCTTTTCCTTCCCCCTTTTTGCCAGCATCAACAATTGCTTCAAGCTGCTCTTCCACCCTTGTCATAAAATCAGACATGCCAAGAGGCATTCTGGAGTTTGTAGTTGTTGGAGAAGGGTCCTTCTTATTGATCAGAGCATCCATCTTCTAATTGAGAGACTGGAGATCTGGCTTCACCTCAGTTGCTAATAGCTTACCAACTGTCTCCTCGACAAGTCTTCTGATTAGCTCGGTCAACTCAAGTGATATTGAAATTGCAGGTACTGCCTGAGGTGAGTGTTCACCTGAGTCTTCAACTGCTGCAGGTCTCTTGGCAGTTGACCTGTCTGATTGCAGACTCCTGTCTACGGGTGGCTGATCAGATGGGTTTTGTTTGGGTTCCCCGATCTATCATCCTCATCTGGCTGATGTGAGCTGGAAGCTTGATCAGGTGCTCCATGCTCAGCATCATCATCTTTCTTTTCATCTCCTTCTCTGGCTTCTTCTTCTTTCTCTTCTTCTTTTTCTTCTTTTTCTTTTTCTTTTTCTTTCTCTTCTTCTTCTTTTTCTTCTTCTTCTTCTTCTTCTTCTTCTTCTTCTTCTTTCTCATCTTCTTTTTCTTTTTCATCTTCTTTTTATTTTTCTTTCTCATCTACCTTTTTAACTTCTTCTTCTTCTTCTTTTTCTTTTTCTTTCTCATCTGCCTTTTCTTTTTCTTGCTCATCTGCCTTTTCAACTTTTTCTTCTTCTTTTTCATCTGCCTCTTCAACTTCTCCTTTCTCATCTTCTGTTTCAACATGTTCAACATTTTCAACTTCACCTTGTTCAGCTGCAGTTTCTATCTCAACATTGTCAGCTGCAGCTTTCTTTTCTTCCTCTCTAGCTACATTTTCAACTACAACTTTCTCAACTTCCTCCTTTTTCTCACCAGCCTCCTCGTCAAACAATCCACACTCCAGACCCTCCTTCATTATTTGGAGGATGAATTGGTCCATGTTCTGACTAAAGTGAAGCGTGAACCAATCCTCCTTAAGTAGAACCTGCACGTTAGTCTCATGGCAAAATAACATGATAAGTTATTCTACTGCTATAGGGTCTTCCCAAGAGGTCTTATCTATGAGAGTTTTAAGTTCAGAAAAAGTATACATCCTAAACTTTTTCTATTCCTTGTACATGTTGATGAAGGAATATTTGAGCACTTATTTCTTTACCAGCTTCAGCTGTGCTGCTGAGAGTCCTTGGGGGTTGTTGGTTTTTAGGTTGAATGAGTAGTTGGCAGCAGGAATCTCAATTACCTCCTCTGCCTCTTCTTCCTCTGTAATTCTTGGAAGAGTGAGAAGGGGAATGTTGTCTATCATCAGCTCCGGTTGGTCGGACTGATCTTCAGCCTGGGCAGGTGCAGCTGAGATGATTATCTGCATCCGAGCAGATGGATCTTCAGTCGGTGCAGGTGGGCTGACATGCTGCACCCTTTCTTCATCTGTATCAGGGGAGTAGTTCACCAGGCCTCTTTGCCTCTTCTATGGTGAAGCATGAATTTGAACCTTCTCCGGTTCAGGTGACTTTCTTTTGAACCGCATGGCCAGGGTAGTGTTGTCATCATCAGAGTCATCTGCAGATGGCTTCTCGGCTGCAGGTGACTTTGGCGCAATATCAGCTGCAGTTCCCTCAAACTCGTCTAATTCTGTATCTGAGGGTCCTCTGTACTCAGGTGGACCAGAGGATATTTCCTTGATGATCCTTGCAGCTTATTCCTTCTTCTCTCCAAAGGTTTTCATGGTTTCGTGTTCCAGATGACCAAGTCTTTTGCTGATTTGGAAAGGGTCCGCCTTTTCTTTGGCTTTTCCGAGATGCTCTAGTATCCAGCTGATTTGAGTTCCGAAAGAGAGCTTATGTTTTAACTTTTTCTCATCTCCGTCCCAGCTCACTTTATTTACTTTTCAAGCCAACTGGCTGTAGATGTAATCAGGCCAGTTGATTCGTTATGATTGGATGAGAGCACCAAACACCATAAATTTGCCGGAAGACAACTGATCATAACTTCCAGCCATGCCCATCACTATCTTGTTAGTGATATCCAGAACGTATCAATATTCCTTCTTCAGGTCATTCTTTTTCGCCGTGAGTTTGTCCTTCCAAGTCTCCTTGGGCAGCTTAATCTTGTACCATGTCTCAGTCAAGCTTTGCTTAAGAGCCTCGACTTCGATGCCTCGATTTTCTAGATTAAAGGCTTCTGCGATTGTCTGGGGAGTTATATGTACCTCCTCGCCAAGAATTGTGCTTGAAATGCCGTGCTCTGTCACATGGGCCTCCTTGTAAAAGCAGATAATAGCTTCTTTGTACACCTGTTTGGGGTTGATGTTGAGAAAATGGTAAATTCCGTTTTTCTTCATCATTCTGATAATGGTCATCATTTCGCCTGCTGGTTTCGTCGCCCGGAGTCCTTCAAAGTCGACCAGGATACTAAAAATGATCTGGTCCTTCACGAGCTTTAGGTTGACTCCATCGAAATAAGCTTCAATTTCTGTAAATAAAGATTTTCACTGAGTGTATTGAATATTCAAGGAGTTTTTCTGCTTCTGAAAATTAGGGTTCTAAAATCTTTGAAGACGGTAAAGCTGTGAATTGATTTTCGCCGCCTTAAATAGCAAGTTGAAAAGACACTTTGAATTTTTAGTAATAAAATAATCAACTGGTGGTACGATTTTTGTCGGTTCAAGGAATGGCGGTTGAATTTGATTGGACATCATGTAGGTCGTGTGAATGTGTGTTTGTCCACATGTATAAAGAAAATAATATAATATTCATGATTTGGTCTAGAAACTTAGCTGATTTGACTGTTCCACTTATTGTCTGTTCTTTCATCAGGTAGATTGTGTCGCTTGTGGTCAGCTAACTTTTCCTTGTCTGATTCGCATCAGTCAGCTTTCTGCATCAGGTAGGATATGTTGCCTGAGGTCAGCTAGGCTTCTTCGTTTGTCCTTCAGCTTCTCGTCTGGTCTGATCATCAGGTGGCTTTCTCGCCTGTACACTTGCCATTTGGTCTGTTCTTCAGGTAGCTTCTCATCGCCTGATCTCCAGGTAGCTTTATCTCCAGATCAGATGACTTTTCTTAATATGTTCCTTATATCAGGTGACCTATCCCTTCATTTCTTATGCTCAGATAATGTTTATTGACTTATTCTGATCAGGTAACCTTTCTCTACTACATCTGATCAGGTGACTTCTCCTGTCTGGGTCTGATCAGATGACTTTTATTAGAGCATTCTTCAGCTAATTTTGAGAATTTCAACTAAGCTCTTGATTTCTTGCTGCTGGTGCGTATGCTTCATCAAAATCTATTTCTTCATGACTCAGTATGACTTTTTGCTACCAGCTTCGCTTGTATTCTTAACAAGTTCTTAACAAGTTCCCCATCTTTGGGATGTCAGGATTTTCTCTGCTGCATTCCATAATGTTGATTTGTTCACATGAGCTCTACTTTATTGATCTTTTTGGATCTCTTTTGATTGGTTGATACTGACATATTTGATCCCAGACATGTTGTTGAACTACCTTAAGATTAGACATTATCCTTCAACCCTTACTTATGACTCTGTGGTTGCAACACAGTTGTTTTCTAATTTCATCTGCAATCAGATAAGAAGAGATTTGGGTACCCAGATTTGCTTGGGTCCTCTAAGGTTAATGGTTTTCACTAAGGAGTGTTTTCTCCTGTTAACCTTATTTCTATTATAATCTCTGTATCCTTGATTTAGGTCATGCATATAATATGATTGGTAAATAGCTGGATGTGGTCTGTTATGTTGTTTCCACATATTTTGAAAATTATGATTGTTACCTCTACGAGATGCATAGTATCAAGGTCTATATCCTTGATTTGGATTGTGTACAGGATATGACTGATAGTTTGAGTGGTATGAGCAATTGTAAAATCTTAGCTGAGACCTATTATGAAAGTTTTGAGGTCTCCATACCTGATCGTTTTGAAAGTTTGGTCAACCTTGAGGTTTCCATTTACCTCTCCCATTTTGAAATCTGTTTTTGAGGAGTCATTGGTAATAAGCAGAGCAATGCTGTTTTGGCCATTGCCTAGTCTTTTGTCTAGGTGGATGTTTTGAAAATCTTGACTGCTGCATATTTTTGAATAATGTAGGTTCAGCAGCTTGTACAAGTGTTTCTCCCTTTATAAAAGTAGTTTTAGAAGTGGAGGGAGTGTTGGGGTCATATCCAAGGCCCGATTTTAAATAGAGTGGCCTTTGGTTTGTACACGAACCTTCTAAGGTTACAGATGCTTTTAAGGATGTTATCTCTTTAGCTTGAGCATCATTTAATTGTCTGAGTTTTGAAAGTTCAGCTTTAACATTTATGATTGCACCTGATTTTTCATTGTTCAGGACTATTAGTCTTTCTATTTCAGCAAAAGCTAATTTTTCAGTTTCAGCCTGACTGGTTTTGAAATTTTCTGAATCCTGGCTGAGGTCGTCAAAATTATTTTTCAGCTGAATCTTATCATTTTTCAATTGGGTATTTTCACCTATTGCAGCCCGGTGTGCTGTTTTAAGAATTTCAAAATCTTTTAAAAGTTGGTTTACAAACTTGTGTAAATCAAGATCTTCAGAAAAATCTGAACTGAAACTTCCTGGAGCTTGGGGTTTAGATGATACCTCTTCATTGTCAAGATTGGCCATAAGACAGTTGATTACTTCATCATCATCATCATCATCATCAGATAAGAATATACTTGTTGATTCCTCGTTCTCTTTGATCAGCTTTGTTTCTTTATACATTGTTGCTAATGTATACCATGTTTCTTTGGAGTTTCTGCAATGTTTGATTTGTGTCATGATGGCTTGATCATAGGTTCGGTACAAGATATTTCTGGCTCGATTGTCAAAGTTTGCTAGCTCCCTTTCTTCGGAGGTCATGTCTGATCTGGTCTTGGGAATCTGTCTTGGTTTCCCAGCTGCAATATTCTCACCTGTATTGTCCGTCATGTAAATGAACGGACCTTCTTCCATTACACTCCACATGTCATCGTGGACAAATGATAAGTGTGCCTGTATTCTTATCTTACATAAGTCATAGTCATCTATTGAAAAACAAGGAAGTTTAGAATGCATGTATTACATGTGTTCCATTATATAAATGAGAGATTAAAATATATATATCTTCTGATGTATGGATCTGGTTCTGAAAAATTGAACCAACCTCTCTGATACCACTTGTAGGTCAAAAGTCGTCAGGAATAAGTCTAGAAGGGGGGGGGGGTGAATAGACTTATTGAAACTCTAATCCTGAAGTTAGTTGAGTTTATCAGCTGATAGGTACAGAGACTTAGGGGCTGTTTACCAAATTTGTCTGTCTGGGTAAATTGTGTCTGTCTGGATAAATTTGTCTGTCTCGGTAAATGTGTCTGTCTGGGTAAATTGATGCTATTATTTACTTTTTCATCTGAATAAACTGTCTGAAAAACAGAAATGACCGATTTACCCTTGAATATGAATTATAAGCTGTTCTATATATCGTTGTTTATTTTTTAAGCAATATAAATGATATAATCCAAAAATTCATAAAGTACTTAAAAATCTAATTTCAAACACAAAGAAGTGAAGTTCATACATAAAGTAGCCAAATTCAAACACAAAGTAGACAAATTTGAAAATTATTGAAAAATCAAATTTGACTCATCTTCTATTTATATATATATATTATTTAAATTTAAAAAAATATTATACATAAATGATTAAATTTTATATGTTAGTAATATATAAAATATTTAATACGTATATAAATAATACGTATAATATACAATATATTTATATATAGAAATATATTTTAAATAGATAAGAACATATATAATAAATATTATACATATGAATAAATGTTAATATATGAGTAATATATAATATTTATTTATATATTCATAATATATATGATATTTTGTAGATACAAAAGTTTATTTATACAATAATATATAGTAACAAATATTATATATAATTTAATAATGTATATTATTTATATATGAATAATATATATTACATTCATTTATATTAAAACCTAAATTTTTTATATTATATATATAAATGAGTATATATAATGGGGAGAGTAGAGTCATTTTTTTGTCTTAAATTATTTATATTGTATATATGTTGTGTCGAGAATTATACTCTCCGACCGGCGATCGCCTCGGAGATCGGGCGACCTAGCCATTGCCGAGCAGCCAAGGCAGAACTGCCGACCAGAGATCGGGCGACCTAGTTTTAGCCCCGCAGACAAGGTGGATCGACCGACCGAAGGTCCCAGGACAAGTCCCGATGCCGAGCGATCGACATCTAAGACGATCGTCTCTCGGTACTTGGCGATCGACTCGTGCCGACCGACTAGCGGACGATCATCTCTCGGCACTTGCCGATGCCGACCCTTGGTGACCGGCCAATGCCGACCCCTGACGACCGACCTTTGACGATCGCCTCATGCCGCTCAAAGACGATGGTCATCCAGTCGGCAAAGGCCGAACCTCAGGACAGAACCCACGTGCAGTGCCGAGACAAGATCCGCATATCACGGATCGTTGACCACACTTCACAAGATCTTCCCACCACCTGTGCCCACCGAAAGGTGTCAGTAGGACCGCATGTGACAGTGACTCCGGATGCGTGCTGGCTCCTCATTGGACCGCACAGCTGGCTGCCAGCAGCTGCCTTGGACTTTAGGCAGACTGCCCATGTGACTTGAAGACGATCGCCCCATTATTATAATGGCCGGAAGGCGATCGCCCGCCAGAAGACAAGGCTCCTCAGCCCCTATAAATAGAGGGCTGCCTGCATTTGGACCTTCCTTCTGTTTTTCACCCAGTTTACAAGCATTACACACGACTTGGCTTTCTCCTACTCTTGGCAACATCTATCTCTCGGTTCTTTCTTCTCTCGGCCTCTCTCATACAGGAGACGATCGGCAGGGACGAAGAACACCAAGCTTCGCTCAAGAGCTGGATTAACAGGGTATTTTTACACTCATTGTACTTAGATTCTCACATTAATACTTGTATCCACGACTATTTGTATTAATAACATCTCGCGAGAGCATTCAAGCCCGGGCCTAACAAACCCGGCAAATCTTGTGTTATTCACACCCTCTCGGAAGTGCTCCCGCAACCTTGTTTGTTGTCCGTCCATTCCAGCAGTATTTAATCTTCGGATAAATATTTCGGGCCACAACAATATATAAATGTGTGGTTTCAATTAAGGGTAGGTGAGTCATTTTTTTGTCTTAATGGGGACAACACCCCTTTTCATCCTTAATGAATAAGTCATTTTTGTCTGGGCGAATAAGCTATTAAGCCACAAGTAAGCACCTCCAAAGGTCTAAGCGAATAACATATTTTACCCATTAAGCTGATTTAGTCACAAGTAAACAGCCCCTTAGAGTCGTCTGCAGACAAGTATGCGGAAGTCAGCTGATGACGATAACAGATAACTAAATGCTCTCTGCAGATAATTAATCAATGGAATAGTTTAGTATGCATGCAGCAGGTAGATATGATGTTTAATACAGTAAAACACGCAGGCAACTGTAGTGGTCTCATAGGTGGGGTAATCCTTTACAAATCCACTTTTCTCCAAACCAATTGGAGATGAATTCACTATAACTCTCAACCAGTGATAAATGTTACAGTGATTCAACCAATTACAACAGCTTCCAACCAGTGGAATTCCTTGCCGTTGCAACTCCATTTGGCTTCCTTGCACCTAATGATCTATGATTCTTGGATGCCTTTACAACCTCTCTACTTTCAAGAACCTCGTCCAAGAAAGTAACCGCGGTATTCAAGTTTTTGACATGAGTGATTGTCTTCTCCAACAAAGAGCTTCTTCGAATAAGATCTGTTAAGCTGCTCTTTTCACGAAGCTATAGAATGCTTTGATAGCTTGAATGCTTTGATTGCTTTGTTCGCTAGAGAATATTGTTCGCTTCGTTGTATATATTGCTCAATTCAAACCTTCAGATATTTATAGAGTTTGATCCTTGAGCTTCCTTCATAGCCGTTGTACTTACTGTATCAAATCTGTCCGTTGGAGAAATGGACTTCTATGTTTTTCTTTCCAAACGTTCCAAAGCTGAATTCCCTTAATTTAATTCAATTCCGATCGTTGTGAAGACTGTCACGCTGTAGCACCGAATCTTTAGATTATAATATGCATAAAGTCTTCAGAGTGTGGATCTCGATGAATATTTAATTTGTTGCTTTCCGAGAATCTCTCCAGTTTGTCTCTCTACGCCTGCATGTGGCTTTCCTTGATTATTGAATTTTCAACGCATGCTGACGTGGACTGAGTTACTTGCCTTATCACTTATCTGATATCTCTTGGTCAACCTATTTGACGTACAGTCAACCTTATCTGATGTCGGACTTCTCTGTTGTAACTTCTCTGAGATGAAATTCTCTGTCCCGATGAATCTTCTCTGATCTGACGATCTGTCTGAAGTCTTCTGACCTGATAAACTTATCTGATCTGATGGTCAAACTTCAGTTGACTGGACTCCGTCTGATTACTTGACTGCTGATTGGTCAAATTTCTCTGATAATTATTTTGACCAGTACTTCTCTAATAAATCACTTTCTTCAGAACGTTGCCTGATGATAAGTCGTCTGTGGTCAATCTTCTCTGAACATTTGAGTTGACCAAGACTCGGATGATAAACACTTGCCTGAAGTTCTATACTTAGCCGATTCAAGACTTAGCCTAAAATTATAAGGCCTATAGAAGATACTCATTTGGTTCTTCTTTACACTTTGTCAAGTATTTAAAACATACATTTGAATAATCAAATACAGGGATGACATCATCAAATCTAATAAGTGTAATATCCGCAATTTCGAATTTCAGTAATTTTCTTTTTTCGGAGGAAGTTCGTTTTGACAACTCTATCATGACCGTTTCGTCATTCGGAGAATATTTAATTCTGCACTTTTTGTCATCCGAGTTCGTTTCGGTGCTGCTTTGTTGAGTTCCGTGCTTTTTAGCGACTTTTCCGCGCTTGAGTTCGGTTCTTGCGAATCTCGTCCGAAACTGCTGTTTCGAGTTTCCCGCAAGTCCGTTTAACGTTTTTATACGTGTTGTGAGCTTCGGTTTGATTATTCGTTGTCGTATGGTGATTTTCGGGCATTTGGGCCATTTTCGTAATTTCCCAAAGTTTGGGGTAATTACCTTCCGTTGTCGAATTTCGAGCCTTCGGGTGGTCGGAATCGTGTGTCCTACTAGCTCTTAGATTCGTCTTTGTGAGTACTTCGTAACCGTATCTTCGGTTCGTATTCAGGTTCGGGTTTCGGTGTCGTTTTGTTGAATTCAGGATTTCTAAACGACTTTTCTAAGTATGAGTTCGACTTTGTTAGATCACCATTAATTTTTGGTAACTCCAAAAATTCTAAATCTTTGCAATATTATAGAGAATCGAGTTAGCTTTCCAATGGTTCAAACGGTGAGTCAATCGGAGTCCGGACGAGAGAGTTATGGTCGTTTCAGTTTTTGGCCGATCACTGCCGACCGAACTCGGCCGTGTCGTCCGACACGGACCGTGCCGTACTCGTCCGGAAATGCCGGAGTCTCTGCCTCAGGACCCGACCGTGTCGTCCGACACGGCCGTGCGAACTCTTAGGATAAGCTGAGCCGATCGCCGACACGCCCGACCGTGTTCCAGGACACGGCCGAGTCGTCTTGTCATTGCCGGACGGGTCACTATCGGAAGGCCCTCCGCGCGCGACCGTGTCAAGAAGGACACGGCCGAGTCCTGTCGGCCAGGTGTGCGACACGGCCGTGCCGATCGGCACGGGCCGTGTCCCAGGCGAGCGACCCCTATAAAAGGCCCCGCAGACGTTTTTCTTGCCATTTTTCACCTTCTTCTTCTCCTCTTCCGCACTGGCGTGTTCTAAGCTTGAAGCCATGTTGTTTAACAACATATCCATGGAGTTCTTGAGGTTATATCATCAATAATCCGTCTGATATCATCCCTTGATCCAAATAATCAAGGTTAGATCTTTAGAACCCTACTTTTGGTAAAATTGGGGGTTTTCGTGTTTTGTCCGATTCGTTCCGTTTTGTTGATTAATTCATGATGAATATGATTAATCTTGTTGGTATTCTTAGTTTCCCTACGGATTCATGGTATATTTCGTGATTTTTACGGAATCGAGAGGGTTTGGTTGTGGTCCGCCCTCGTTGTTGTTTATATACGAATATACATGAATCGTAGGCGGGTTTTCGGGTGTATTCCAATTCCGTATTCATTTAGAAATGGTTGTGATTGTATTCTTCGAATCGTTAGGTTTGGTTTCATTGGTTCCTAGCGTTCGTCGGTGACTTTCCTTTCCGTTCGTTGCGTCGTCAATAATTCAAGGCAAGTAATTCTTGGAAACCTTTATGCTTAACGTGAAATGGTAATGTATATTGTGTGTGCTTTACTCACCTCGGGAGGGTCCGACGGGGCCTCGAGGTAATCTATGGCTTCGTCCTGGATTCATGAGTTTGATTCGCTAGCCAGCTCGGGAGGGTCCTTAGAGGCCCCGAGTGGGATTCGTGGCTTCGTCCCGGTCCTAGGTGACGTGTGGTGCTTGGTTTGTTTTATGAATGTGGCCAGCTCGGGAGGGTCCTTAGAGGCCTCGAGTGGGATTCGTGGCTTCGTCCCGGTCCTAGGCAAATTAATTGTGACTGTTTGTTTCCGGAAAAGACATGTCTTGTTTTGGTTTTCGAAATGATATTGGTGCATGTACTATGAAATGTGTAAGCGATTGGTTTGCCTTGATTACTTGTACTAGTGTAATTGCTAACCCCTCTGGGGACCCGTTGTCGGGGAAATTCTTGTTATGGATTTCAGGTTATGTTCAAATGCAGACGGGCACTGGATGGTACGAGGATGTCGGCCAAGGTTGTTGATATGTGCAATCGAGTCTTGTTATTTCTTACTGTCTCTTTTGATGTGGATGTTTCCAAATTGTAAACTTATAGATTGTACTCGCGAGTACTTAGGCTTTTCCTTTCAGATTGTGATTGGTCTTCGTTGGAGTTACTGTATTTGTCGGTTGATGTTATTTATGCCGGTTGTACCGGACGTGTTGTTTTATGTTCTTATTGTTAACAATTGTTTCCTTGCTAACCGAGGCGGTTAGTCGAGTGGTGTTTTCTTGTGTTAGCCTGGTGGGTCCCATGTAGGGGTCCACGGCGCTGTAATTCTCCTCGAATATCTTGGGGGTGTTACAGAAATGGTATCAGAGATCTAGGTTTATGGATACCTAGGCTTGTTGGTTATTTGGGTCTAGTTGTGTTTTGTTTTGCACATTGTCACACCGCTGCCGGCATCTCAGTACATCCAGTGCTCGTAAGTTTTCCTTACTCAATTCTCTTGTTTTCTCGTATTGAAATTCCACTTCTTGAACTGTGATTGCCTCTCTCGTACTTATCGTCGAGTTGTTTCTCGATCCATCCGGTTGTGTACTTTTGATTCTAGTATTGCGCAGTCCTTTGTCTCTTTGGAGTATGTGCGCCGTTCTGGGCTTGACCGTTTGTCGTTTTGCGAGCTTTCCATCGCTAAACTTCCTAGCGTTGGTGGGATCGTTGGTGATCGAAAGATCCGAGTTTTGCTCCGTGGTATATTGTGAGAGGGCTTGACCCTCTAGTCTTTTGTTGGATGATGGAATCTGCGTTTGGTAATTGCGATATACTTAATGTATGTTGAGCCGAATGTACCGATGAGTTGGACACCGAAGGGTGCAGTATGATGTAGAAGTTTTGAACATTGATATGTTCCGGTATAGGTATTGATGGCAGAGTTTGTTGAGAAACTCACATAGCTGGTTTCGACATACGTCCAAATCGGTGATCTTTGGTTACGCTGTTAAACTTGAAGAGATAGTTTGACATATGCTTGGAATTAGTATTTCCGAGTTGCGCTTAATCGGTGATTTTTGAATGTCGTATATGAGTGTGTCCGGGAATTGTTGGTACTTGGCTAATTATTGTTATTTACAACCAATGTGTTTCTATTAATAATAATACATGCGGCGTGCATGCTCGAAAATCTCTGAGACTTGATCGTATTGTGGGTTTTTGAAAAGTGACATGAATTTGGGCGAGCCAGCCTTGTATTTTCAGATAAAACCTTGTGTCGTATTTAAAGGTCATGTATAAAAGTGTTTTAGGACATTTTATAAAATGCTACCGTTGTTAAGCCCTTGTCGTGTTTGAAAGGGTCTTGAAAACGATTTTTAACTTATCGGTTTTATTTTCGAATAACTAGAGTATACGATTTTAAAATCAGATTAGCCTGGGAAAACCTAGGCTGTCGAGCCAAGTTGTGTTGGTTGAGTTTTGTCTCGTCGGATTTTGTCTGACTTAGTCGCATCGCGACGCGTCGTTTGAGATCATTGGTCGTGATTAGTATCAAAGGGCGGTCGTCACTTACGTGCGACCTATGGATGTAAAACTCCCTTCCTTGTGTTGTGCCTCGTGTGACACGAGTTATTTGTATGATTAGTCGATTGAATGATGGAATCCTTCTATGGATTTTGATTTCACGATATGTGTTTATTAGACTCTCGTATTTGGTTTATACGAGGAGTGTCGTCACTACTGATGTATTTTCGTACCGTATTTTATCCGCTGCGTGAGTTCTTTCAAACGGCTTTCGGTATTTTGCAAACTGAGTTTTATTTCGTAAAACCGATTCCTTGAATCAAGTTTTGGCATTTTGGCCTTGAATATTTCATGATCGTTTGACAAATGAGTTTTTGAGTTTTGGAAAATATCACCGTCATTGGTCTTTTTAGCATTTTCGAAATGAGATGGGAAATCATGCTTAGCCTGGTAAATCCTTGTGAGAAGGGTTTACGGCATGTAATTTATATGATATATTCTGTTGTTGTCTCTGTGAATTGTTAGCGCACGCTACGCTTTACGGCTTACGCGCGCGAGAGTACGTCGGTAGCACGCTAAAGGGAGAATAGCGCACGCTACCTGGTAGTTCAGAGCAGTCCAGGAACTACTGGACTGGGTCTGAAGTTCTCGTTAGCGCACGCTAACACTTGGGATCAGCGCACGCTAACAGTGTATTTTTGGTCAGGAGTTTTGTTTGGTGCCGTGATAGCGCACGCTAACCTTAATGATTAGCGCACGCTAATTGTGTCCAGTATAAATACCGGACACCAGTCTAGAAGTTGCATTTTTTCTTCATTTTTCTTCTTCCTCCATGAGATTGAGACGTAGCGACTAGGTTTCGCATTGGGGCTGATTTTTTTCTTCCATCCAAAGGTGTTTTGGAGTATCCTAGATAATTTTTAACATCATCTAATCCATTGTTCTTCGCCGAATCCAGGCAATTTTTCTTGAATCCCTAGAGTTGACTTTTTGGAGTTTTGTTCTTGATATCGTTTTCCATCCAGTTTTGATAAACCGATTGTTGTTTTAACGATGTTGTTAAACATATCCTGAGGGTTGTATATCACTGTCGTGATTTTGAGCGATTTGATGCGTGTGATATGATGTGTTTAAGTAAATGTTGATACGTGCGAATTTTGGGCATTTTGGCCTATTGAACTTCTGAAAAACCTTGAGTATCTTAGAAAATAAACCTCGAGACGTACTTTTAAAATGAATTATTTTCTCACAGTGTTCTCAAGATGCCTACTAGTGCCACGCTATGTTTCAAAATTATTCTACTTTGAGGATCAAAATATTTTGAAATATTTTTAATGATTTAGAAATGCATTCGCTTAGACCCGAAGTTCGAATATAGCTGAAAAGTTTTAATTTAACGAAAGGTGTCTTCATTTTTTTCAAACGCAAGATGATTTTTTTTTTAGTCTCGATGACGATGTTTGTACTACTTTTTGATATATGATACTCAAGATCAACTGGTGCTTACAAATTATTTTCAAAATGAGGTTTTCGTTTTTAAAACCTATCCATTCCCGTTTGAGGGATGGGTATATATGTATGATGTTCGCGTTGTCGTTATGATGTTTGCTCCCGAGTATGATCAGATTGGTGGCATGAACGTCGAGGCGTTGCCACGCATTTGTTGTGAGAGGTGGGATGTTAGTGTCGAATGTTGCCGCCTCGTAGTGATTTCTACGTTGTCGCGCATGTGCGAGCTGTTAGAGCTTGGTTTGGTATGACCGTGTGCATCGGTGATCGTTCCGTTATGTGTCGGTTGTTAATGTCTTGTTACCTTGCTCCTGTTTTTGTGAATTTCGTGGATGAGGTCGGGGATACTACCCATACTATTTTGACTTCTGTGTTTTCTCTTTCTCCAGTCTATCGATTCGCTCGTGTTCGTTGATACTCTCTGAACTTGTTTTGTATTTCGGGTTCATCATTCGAACGAGCTGTGATCTTGTTTTGGGTCGATTCGGTTATCATTGTGACTTTTCCGAGTTCGGTTCGATTCTTGTGAACCTTGTTCTAAGTAACATCTTTGGTTCTACTAGTTCTTTTATTGAAGTGGATCGGATTTGGAACTTCGTATTTTCGACTCTGTCGACTCGCTTATGTTCGTTGACATTTCGAACTTTCCCTATCCCTTGCTTTTGTTGATCGAACGAGTGTGGTATTGTTTTGGAATAACTCGCTTGTCGTGACTTTTCAATCGCTATTCCCTATCCCGTGGATCTTATGGGAATGCATTCCTTGTAGTTCTCACCAGATCATCCCGGGAGTTGTTGTTTGAGTTTTATTATCCTTCGTGTTTCGGACATGATTGTTCGATTTTGTTGTCTCGATCGTTTGCTTGTTCGCTTTTGTTCTCGTTTTGTGATCGTTGAGCATTCAGCTCCTTCCTAATTCCCTTAAGTTTGGGAAATTAGTCTCGTTTTCGATCTTCCAACCCTTGGCGGTGGAATTCAAGATTAGTTCGATTGGCTCGCTTCGATTGATGTACCGTTGGGTTGGTCAATCATACTGACTTTCGTTCGTTGTGTTTTGTGATTGTCGGATAATTGACTTGGCTATATTATCCGTTTGCTGACGCTTGTCATTTGTTGGTTTTATTATATCCCTAACGACGACGTTGTGTTGGTCGTCGTGGAGCGTGTTTTCACGCCGTATGTCTCTTTGCGTTTCTTGCAGCATTTCGCCGTTGGGCGCGAGTTTTCTGTTTTTGGTGTATCTCGTCGAGTTTTCCTGGCGGGTATATTGCTCCCCCCCTACTTGTTTTAAGTTTCGGGACGAAACTTCTTTCAAGGAGGGTAGAATGTAATATCCGCAATTTCGAATTTCGGTAATTTTCTTTTTTCGGAGGAAGTTCGTTTTGAAAACTCTATCATGACCGTTTCGTCATTCGGAGAATATTTAATTCTGCACTTTTTGTCATCCGAGTTCGTTTCGGTGCTGCTTTGTTGAGTTCCGTGCTTTTTAGCGACTTTTCCGCGCTTGAGTTCGGTTCTTGCGAATCTCGTCCGAAACTGATGTTTCGAGTTTCCCGCAAGTCCGTTTAACGTTGTTATACGTGTTGTGAGCTTCGGTTTGATTATTCGTTGTCGTATGGTGATTTTCGGGCATTTGGGCCATTTTCGTAATTTCCCAAAGTTTGGGGTAATTACCTTCCGTTGTCGAATTTCGAGCCTTCGGGTGGTCGGAATCGTGTGTCCTACTAGCTCTTAGATTCGTCTTTGTGAGTACTTCGTAATCGTATCTTCGGTTCGTATTCAGGTTTGGGTTTCGGTGTCGTTTTGTTGAATTCAGGATTTCTAAACGACTTTTCTAAGTATGAGTTCGACTTTGTTAGATCACCATTAATTTTTGGTAACTCCAAAAATTCTAAATCTTTGCAATATTATAGAGAATCGAGTTAGCTTTCCAATGGTTTAAACGGTGAGTCAATTGGAGTCCGGACGAGAGAGTTATGGTCGTTTCAGTTTTTGGCCGATCACTGCCGACCGAACTCGGCCGTGTCGTCCGACACGGCCCGTGCCGTACTCGTCCGGAAATGCCGGAGTCTCTGCCTCAGGACCCGACCGTGTCGTCCGACACGGCCCGTGCCGAACTCTTCCGGATAAGCGAGCATTGCCGACACGCCCGACCGTGTTCCAGGACACGGTCGAGTCGTCGAAGTCATTGTCGGACGGGTCACTATCGGAAGGCCCTCCGCGCGCGCGACCGTGTCAAGCAGGACACGGCCGAGTCCTGTCGGCCGGTATGCGACACGACCGTGCCGATCGGCACGGGCCGTGTCCGGCAGGGCAGTCAACCCCTATAAAAGGCCCTGCAGACGTTTTTCTTGCAATTTTTCACCTTCTTCTTCTCCTCTTCCGCAGCTGGGCGTGTTCTAAGCTTGAAGCCATGTTGTTCAACAACATATTCATGGAGTTCTTGAGGTTATATCATCAATAATCCGTCCGATATCATCCCTTGATCCAGCGAATCAAGGTTAGATCTTTAGAACCCTACTTTTGGTAAAATTAGGGGTTTTCGTGTTTTGTCCGATTCGTTCCGTTTTGTTGATTAATTCATGATGAATATGATTAATCTTGTTGGTATTCTTAGTTTCCCTATGGATTCATGGTATATTTCGTGATTTTTACGGAATCGAGAGGGTTTGGTTGTGGTCCGCCCTCGTTGTTGTTTATATACGAATATACATGAATCGTAGGCGGGTTTTCGGGTGTATTCCAATTCCGTATTCATTTAGAAATGGTTGTGATTGTATTCTTCGAATCGTTAGGTTCGGTTTCATAAGTTCCTAGCGTTCGTCGGTGACTTTCCTTTCCGTTCGTTGCGTCGTCAATAATTCAAGGCAAGTAATTCTTGGAAACCTTTATGCTTAACGTGAAATGGTAATGTATATTGTGTGTGCTTTACTCACCTCGGGAGGGTCCGACGGGGCCTCGAGGGAATCTATGGCTTCGTCCTGGATTCATGAGTTTGATTCGCTAGACTCGGGAGGGTCCTTAGAGGCCTCGAGTGGGATTCGTGGCTTCATCCGGTCTAGGTGACGTGTGGTGCTTGGTTTGTTTTATGAATGTGGCCGGCTCGGGAGGGTCCTTAGAGGCCTCGAGTGGGATTCGTGGCTTCGTCCCGGTCTAGGCAAATTAATTGTATTTGTTTGTTTAGGAAAAGACATGTCTTGTTTTGGTTTTCGAAATGATATTGGTGCATGTACTATGAAATGTGTAAGCGATTGGTTTGCCTTGATTACTTGTACTAGCGTAATTGCTAACCCCTCTGGGGACCCGTTGTCGGGGAAATTCTTGTTATGGATTTCGTGGTTATGTTCATTGACGAGCGGCCAGGGATGGTACGAGGATGTCGGCCAAGGTTGTTGATATGTGCAATCGAGTCTTGTTATTTCTTACTGTCTCTTTTGATGTGGATGTTTTCCAAATTGTAAACTTATAGATTGTACTCGCGAGTACTTAGGCTTTTCCTTTCAGATTGTGATTGGTCTTCGTTGGAGTTACTGTATTTGTCGGTTGATGTTATTTATGCCGGTTGTACCAGACATGTTGTTTTATGTTCTTATTGTTAACAATTGTTTCCTTGCTAACCGAGGCGGTTAGTCGAGTGGTGTTTTCTTGTGTTAGCCTGGTGGGTCCCATGTAGGGGTCCACGGCGCTGTAATTCTCCTCGAATATCTTGGGGGTGTTACAATAAGTATTCCTAACAGTGTATTCTTGAGTGAAAAATTATTTTCATACACTTAGACTCTTTATAATTCCTATAGCTTCTCATTTCAACTTCTAGCCGTGTTCTTGAAGAACAAGACAAAAGGAGTATTTTCCGGTCATCTATCCGACGCGTGATACGTAGAGGCATGTTGATTTCGGTGCTCGAGAATTTCCAAAAGCTCATGCGATTATATTCGTGTTCGTGCTTGGAATCAAGAAGATATTATCAATGGTCTACGAGGATATGACTTCTTAATTTTATTTTTGTCTATTTATATTCGTTTATATGATGCTTGATCGATCAGTTTTAGGGGTTTGGTTTTTATCCGGTTAGACCAATTTATTTTCGATGTGTAACTCGATTTTAATCATCGAATCCCAACAGCAGTATCGAGCGAAGTCTATGCGATCGTATATTCAATATTTGCATTTGGAATTCTTGGTTCATTTATTTGTGATTTAGAATCACAATCGTATTAATTGTTAATGTTTAATTGTTCATCTAAAATTTTATTTTTCATGATTTTATGTTATAATATAAATCTATTTTTCTTTTGTAAAACTGATTTATATGTTTAATATAAAAATTAAATAAATATTATTTTTGGATTCGATACGAAAAGACGAGCCGGAGAAATGGCCGGACCCGACAGCTTGGGGCTGTAGGGAGGCTCCCGGGACTGCCAGGCAGCAAGATGCCTGCCGAGAGCAGCAGGCAGCGGCCGAGCAGCATGCTAGGCTGCTCGGCCAGGGCTAGGCAGCCCCTGTCAAGCCACGCGCTTGACCTGGGCCTTGTGTTTTCCGACTTCGTTTTTATATTTCGTTCGGTAAATTAATTCCCGCAAATTAAATTAGATTTAATTTGACTAAAATATAATTATGGTAATATTATATTTAAGGGAAAATATTTAATGAAATATTAATTTTCATCCCGAAAAAATTAATATTAACGGTTATGTGAATTAATTGGATTCATTCTAATAGATGGATTAATTTTATATTGATTAGATCAATATTTAGATTAACTATTTTTGCCATTAATTTTAATGTAATTGTTGCATTATTATTTGAATGGTGACGTAGTTCACGGACTTAGTTTATTGAATCTTTATTCGATGGGATTGTAATGGCTATTTTGAGCCAATTTATTTTATTTAGTAAATTTATATAGGATGCAAATTTTATTAATGTAATAAATTAGCTATGACGAAGAGCCGAGGACAAACCGCCATGAAGATGAAGATTCAAGACTTGTAATTAGATTACTTATATTTTTATCGTGTCGATGATGACTCGGTACTTAGGAGCTGTCCATGAACTGTATTGTTAGATTCAAGTTATGTATATTTTCATATTGTATGGCAAACAAACAAACCGAGAAACCGCGCTTATAAGTGGTATCAGAGAGGTTGGTTTAATTCCACATAACCAGAGCCATATACTTGAGATTATTTTAATCTCTCATATTATAATGGAACACATGCAACACATGCACTCTAGATTACCTGTATTTTATGTGGATGAATATGACCTTTGGAATATAAGAATGCAGGCTCATCTGTCATCCATTCATGATGACATGTGGTGTGTAATTAAGGATGGACCGTTCATATTTGAGAAGGACAACACACCAGAAGAAGATGCAGCTGGGAAGCCAGAGAAGATTCCCAAGAAGTGAACCGAGCTGTCCCCTGAAGAAAAGAAGCTGGACAATCTTGATAACCGGGCCAGAGATGTGCTATATCATACTCTTGACAAGGAAACCATGGTCAAGATTAAAAATTGCAAGAATGCCAAAGAAATCTGGGACACATTAGTTGTAATATGTGTGGGAACCGAGCTGATCAGGGAAAATAAGTTGTCAATTGCCACTAAAAATTTTGACAATTTCAAGATGAAGACTGGAGAAACAATTGACCAGGTGGACACAAGATTTACTGAGATTATCAATGAAATAACCTCACTGGGAAAGACATTTAGTAACAGGGAGATGGTTCTAAAAGTTTTAAGATCTCTCAACACTGAATGGAGCATGAAAGCTGTGCCCATGAGAGAATCAAAGGATCTCAACAAGATAAAGATCCAGGAGCTGTTTTATGATCTAAAGGCCTATGAATTTGAGCTGCCTTGTTCATCATCTAATGAACCAGCTAAAACACGGATAGCATTTGTAGCAGAATCATCTGCAAAGAGCCTAGCTGAAGTCAGTCCTCCTAGTCCTCTGAATTTTCAAGAAGAGATGGCTTTCATTATGCATAGGTTCAACGATTTCAGGAAGAATAATTCCAAGTACAAGAAGAACCACAAGGACAATCCAAGGAGGAACCAAAAGGCTGACAACTGGAAGGTGGAATGCTACAACTGTCACAAAACCGGACACATCAAGTTTGACTGTCCAGAACTCAAGAAGGACGAAGGCAAGAAAGAAGTGAGCAGAAAAGTGGACAAAAGCAAAGCTTTCATTGGAGAAGACCAATAAAGAGTAGAATCTAGCAGTGGATTCTTCTCTGATGATGATGAAGACTATAACTGTCTGATGGCCAACATAGCTGATGTAGAGGTAACATCTAAACACTCAATTTCAAATAATGACAGTTTAGACATATCTCAAGATATTAACTTGCATGAATATGTCAATCAGCTCCTCAAAGACTTTGAAAAATTAAAATCTGCACACCTGATTCTGACAGATGAGAAAACACACCTGCAAGAATGAGAATAGGCAGCTGAAAAATAATTTTGAAAAACTCAGCCTAGAGTTAACAAAAATCAAATCTTAATCTGAAAAACAGGCTGAAAATAAATTTAAAAACTTAGCTGATAATACCACAACTGAGATTAAAAGGCTAACTATTTTATACAGTGAGAAATCAAGTGCACTTGCTCATGTCAAATCTGAGTTTGCTAAACAGACACAGCTAAATAAAATACAAGCTAAGGAAATAACATCCTAAAAGTCATCCATAACCCTGGATGAATTGTATATGAACAAGAGGCCACTTTATTTAAGATCAGGCCTTGGAAATGACCCCCACACTCCCTCTAGTTCAAAAACCATTTTTGTCAAGGGAGAAACTTATGTCCAGACTGCTGAGCCTATAAAACCCGTATTTCAAAATAGGCAGCAACTCAATCAAAAGTTTAGGCAACAGCCAAAGTTTACAAGGCAGCCACCTAGACAGGAGACTAGGCAATGGCCAAGTCAGAAGCAATAGCCAAAACATTATTCCAACTATTAAGAAAGACTCCCCCAAAACAGATTTCAAAATGGGAGAGGTAAATGAAAACCTCAAGGTTATCCAGTTTTTCAAAAGGAACAGGTGTGGAGACCCCAAAGATTTAATAAATGGTCCAGCCAAGATTTAGAAATGGCCCACACCAGATATTATATGAGGCATATTCAGTATACAATCCTAACCAAGGATATAGACCTAGACAGCACACACCTTGTAGGGGCAATCAACATAATTTTTATAACGTAAGGATTAACCAATTCTCCAGGAAGCCTACAAACCCCGAAGGACCCACACAAATTTGGGTACCTAAATATCTGCTTGTTTGATTGCAGAAAAGGTGGAAGGAATATTACTATGTCACCTCAAGTTCAACAGGAGGAGGTGAAGAGTGGTTTGTAGATTTTGGATGCTCAATGCACATGACAGGGAATAAGAAGGTGCTCTCAAGCTATATCAAACAAAGAGGTCCAGATGTAGCCTTTGGAGATATCTCTAGAAGTCATAAAAAAGGATTTGGAGAGCTACACAGAGGAAACATAACCATATCTAAAGTACATTATGTCAAAGGACTTAAATACAACAACCTTTTGAGCATAAGTTAATTCTGTGATGAAAAGAACCTGGTAGTCTTCAATATTTGGAAATGCATGGTGATTGATATTCTATCTGGAGAAGTGAAGCTACAAGGATTCAGAAGAAGAGACGTTTACATGATATATTGGAATACAGGCACTCCAAATACTTGTTTCCTATCAAAAACAATTGCTGAGAATGGATGGCTATGGCACAAGAGATTATGTCACCTGAATTTCAAAACCATCAACAAAATCAGCTCTCAAAATTTGGTCAGAGGACTTCCAGAATAAGTATTCAAGAAAGAAGCCCTATGTGATGCATGTCAAGAGGGAAAGCAAACCAGAGCATCATTCAAACTAGTACAGCCTACCACTCTCACCACCAAAGTCTTAGATCTACTTCATATGGATCTCTTTGGCCCCATAAAGCCAAAGACATTGAGTAGAAGGAAGCATGCCTTAGTAGTAGTGGATTACTACTACAGATTTACCTCGGTTGTTTTCCTCTATAAAAGGAGTGAAACACTAACAAAGCTACCTGAGATGCTGAGGAAGATTCAGAATGAGAAATCCCTCTCCATCATCAAGATCAGATCAGACAGAGGTGGAGAATTTCTCAATAAGGCAATCATTGAATATAGTGATCATAATGGAATACAGCATGAAGTCTCTGTCGCAAGAACACCACATCAAAATGGTGCTGCTGATAGAAGAATCAAAACCTTGAAGGAAGCTGCCAGGTCAATGATTGCTGAAGCTGACCTGCCAAAAAGGTTTTGGGATGAATCTGTCAACACAGCATGTCATACTCAAAACAGAAGTATGATTATAGGGAGACATGGCGAAACTCCCTATGAGGTATGGAATGGCAGAACACCAACTGTTGCATACTTTCATATATTTTGTTGTAAGTGTTTCATCCACAACAATGGTAAAACCCAACTAAATGCCTTTGATGCTAAAACTGATGATGGTCTCTTTATGGGATACTCAAAAATAAGCAAGGCATATGGAGTATTTAATAATAGAACATTAGTTGTGGAAGAAACACCCCATGTTGTGTTTGGCAAGTCAATTGTTGAGTACAGAAAACAGGTGGAATCAATTGAGAAAAAGATCAAATCCACCACCCTAGAAGAAGTTATCATCCATGACACAGGGATGATGGACTCACTTGCAGATAGGATCCCAAAACCAGCTGATCCAACTGCAGCTGATGAAGATCCAACTACAGCTGATAAAGACACACCTGCAAAGCAGACATGATTTGTAATGCCCCGGTCTTTTATATGCATGAATTATTATAACCTCAAGTGTGACATTAGGGTTTTGCATTCACGAATAATAAAATTCTGACTAATGGAATAAGTTTAGAACTATTTACACGTTTTTAATTCAAAAATTGGATGTTCAATTATCTGGTAGGGATTCTCTTTTTATTTTGATTTTATGTTTTGATAGACAGTATCGTGATTCCATCGCCTTCTATATACACCACTTTTACATTACGAGTACGATTTTCAAAAGTTTACTTTTTGAATTTTCGAGTATATTTTATGTCGAGTCGTTTTCTCGGATAATTTGCGTTCCGTAAATCGTGAAACTTTTCTCCGACTTTAAGATGTAAGTGCGAAACTATAATTTAAGTATATGACATACACACAATGCTCGAGTAATTTTATCTGTGGAGGATCGAAAAGTGAAATATTCTTCGACCGATTTATGATGATGTCTAGGGTTAACCTAGTATATAAAGGGACATCACCTCCCTTCCATTTTTCCTCC
This sequence comes from Orobanche coerulescens, assembly GCA_033398695.1. Taxonomy (NCBI): domain Eukaryota; kingdom Viridiplantae; phylum Streptophyta; class Magnoliopsida; order Lamiales; family Orobanchaceae; genus Orobanche; species Orobanche coerulescens. The sequence continues at coordinate 201,707,057 of CM065802.1, forward strand.
TCACTTCATCTTCTTCCTCTCTTCTTCTCACTTTGGCCGCCCCTCCCCCTTAACCATTGAAACACCATTGTTTTTCCATTAGAACTCAGGTACAAGCTCATTTTGTGTTCCAAACTTGAAACAAAGTTCATATTTAAGTAAGTTACATTCTCCTCTTCATTTCTATCCAAGTAGGAATAGGTTTTGCTCCACTTTAAAATTTGGGAATTTATGAAAGGGATTAGGTTTAATGTTATAATACTTTGTATGTTGCTTTTAAGTTGATTCTAAGGTTCTTGAAAGTGTTTAGAACAAGTTTTAATCATGTTTTTGATTTCATGTCTTGGCCGAAATTCTTTGGGTTTATAACCCAATCATGTGTTGTTTTTCTTATGATTCTCTTACACAATATGTTGCTACATGATGCTATGATGCTATGATGAATTTATGGGATTTTTATAAAATGTTTGGTATTTTGGAAAGTAAGGAAGAATCATGCTTAGTTCTTGATATGTTGAGATAAGTTCAAAAGTAACTTGATAATTGTGATGATGTATGAAAGAAGTACATGATATGTTTTTGTTAGATTTTTATAAAATGTTTTGGAAATTTATTTGAAAACAAAGGCATGAAGTTAGATTTATGAAGTTGGAAATAGGTTAGATAATATTTGATGTAGTTAAAGAGCATGATATGTAGTGAAGATTTTAAAATCATGTTTAGGTTATTTTTATGTTAGAACCCAAACTTTGGTTATCAGCATGAGTGTATGTTAAGTGTGTTGTTTGATGTTGGTAACAATTGATGCTTGGTGATACTTGATGTTAATGATGTTTGAAGGTTTAAAGTTGGGAAATAATAAGTAGTCATGTTTTCAAAAAAAAAAGATTATGAAATGGAATTCATAATATCGAGAAGCGTGCTTGTATGTCGACTCCTATATGTGTTATAAGTATGATATGCATGATTAGAGTTTACATGTTTAGGGTTTTCGTTGCTAGAAACGAGCTCTAGGTTAATATGATGTTTTTCCCATTTTCTCCGGATATTGGCAGTTTCGTTACACTTAACGGAAATGGCCATAACTTCCTCCAAGATTAATATTTTTGAGATCCGGTAAATGGACATGAAATTAGATTTCAGTGGATTTCCCGTGGTATAAGATAAACTATCTAGTTCTTATTATGCATTAACAGAATGCTAATTATTTCCAGACTTGATGCACTTTATGTTATGATTATATTAAGTGTTTGATGATGGTTTTCGAACCAAGGAATGTGTAACAGAATCCAGTATCGGTTATCACTAATAGTATCTTTATATGTTATATGGTCAGTTAGGTTCTCTAAGAGAATCATAGCTTTTATTATTAAACTTAAGTCGAATGCAAAACTCTAAAGTCCAAACATGTAGATCGAGTCCATTGTCCGTTAGACTTCATTAAGCTCGATCGACCGCTAAACTTAGTTGTTTCCGATGAAAGGTGGAGCAGCAGACTGAAGCATAAGGAAGAGCCAAGAATCATTTTTGCTTGCGTTTATTACTTGTCCAGTTGAGCTTTATATACAAAAATGTTATGAGCTTTGCTCTATTTTGATGAAATGTTTTTAAAGCAAATTATGATTTCAAATGATTATGATGCATAAAAAACTTTTATGTGGATTCTTATGAACCTATCACTGTTGGCTTGTCAACCTATGAAATGATCGGATCCTGAGCTAGACAAAGGTCGCTGGCCAGGGTTAGTGTACACAGTACTCGGGATTGTGAGCTCTCTTTGGAGTGGCCGATCTCGGGGAGTAACGTTCGCGGGAGGTGGCCACCTTCCCCGGCGTAAATTATGGATATGGTGAATCTGATGATATATGCTATGAAGTGAAATGATTTAGTAAACATGGGATTTTTATTAAAACCCCCGTGTGTTACTGCTTATATGCATGATGACAAATACGAAAGCATGTTTTATGTTTTGGCAATAAGTTCACGGAGTACATTGTACTCAGCCCTGTATATGTTTTAAAATGTGCAGGTTGAGCAGGGGATGTGACGGAGGGTGTTGAGTGGAAGTCTTTTGTTTACGATCAATGTTAAGCCCTAGTTACATATCTTCATATATGTAACCGACCATGTTTTTCCGGTGCAAACACTCTTTATGTTACGCTATGAAACCTTTTTCTAAACTTCAAGGCTAATATTATAACTATGTATTCTACTTTGGATTCTATGTCATTTCCATGGGATTGACTCCCCTTCGTGATGCCTTGATATGTTAATCATGGAAATCCACCCCTATTTCTTATGAAACGTATGTTTCCCCCTTTCTTCCCCGCTTCTTAATTCCTACCCAGGGTCACGCTCCGGATGTGCCGTCCTTAGGGATAAGGGGCCATGACAGAATGGTATCAGAGCGGTTCGTTCGCTCTGAGTCTATGTTCTTTAAAGCGAAGTTTAGTTCAATTCTCTAAACTGATTTAAGAATCAATTGTCAACTCAACACCCCGTCACGTCATGCTCAACTGAAGAGTAAGGTAAAAGATTTACTAGTCTTTATGATTCAAACTTCTTTTGCCATGAAAATGTATCTCTTTACGAGTTTTTACGAAATGTTAATTATGACCATATATGGAACGATATATGTATGGCGAAGCATGTACTATTTGAATTCTTATTTTTTGATTATGCATGAATTGTTGCTAATGAAAAAAAAACACGAAAGACGAATACCTAGAAACTTCCTTAGTGTCTTCTACGCGAACTTATGCGCCTTAAGTATTTCAGCACATGCACGAATGTGAAGGGCGAACAATGACGATTTAATAATGAGGATCAATGATGCAGTGACGTCTCAAACGAATATGACTTACCTATGAGAAATACAAGTATGATTATTTTTATCGGGATGTCCATTTATGGCGGAACCCGAATAACTTTCATAACATATCCCGTTAGAGAGCATATTATTATTTTTATGTTAGGTGTTTCTCAGAGTCCAGAGTTCAAGTCGAGAACTTGGGATGAGATTTATATCCTTCTTCTGAGAACCCTTTAGTAGAGTTGTTCTATTACGTTGAGACATTGATGTATTATACGTATACCTTCTTCATAAGATGGAGAACACGAAGATGCCGCCGCGTAAGTCAACGAGGAGAAGGCGTACACCGTGAGACCTTGTGGAGGCTTTCCGCCGCACGTATTGAGGCACAGGTGACACCATGAGCCAGTGTGTGGCAGACCTCGAGGCAACATGGTGCTTAGATGCTCCTCGTGGTGTCTCAGACTATGAGGGAATTCAGTGCCTTATCGACCTCCTTCTGATCGAGTGGAGGGAGTGGGCTGCTGCAGTCTCATGGTACTATATCTTTTTACGTGAGCCAACTTTAGTACCTTCTGGAGATTTCGTGGCCTTTGCTATCCGCATCACCACTCAGTACCTCCAGCACCATGCACCTCCCTCTTGAGCTTGCATGTATCGACCTTATGCTAGGGGAGCTTTGCCGGAGAGGCTAGCTACACCTCTACCCAGCCAAGTGGTTCTTGTTGCACCGTCTCATGCTCAGGATGGGTTAGACATGGAGGCAGGGACCTCAGCACCTCGCCGCAGGTACATGAGGACCGATCCTTTTTTTCTCAGGAGGACGTCACCGCCACTTCGACCTATGCCAATCATCGATCCAGTCCACCAATGACCGATCGCAGGCGATGCTCATCTACTTCTCTCGAAGAAGCACAGAGTCACTGAAGACCCTGTTGCAGTCTCTCCAGCTTTAGATGAGGAGTCATAAGAAGATCCAGAAGAGGATCCGGAGGAGTTTTCCAAGGAGGACAGCTCAACCGCCGAGTCGAGGGTGACATGAGATAGTTCTGGATGGTTCTAGCAATTTATTATGTATTTGTATGCGGAACGTCACTTCTTTGGCTTATACGTGTCGTTCCGATGTCTAACACTTTCTTATTTTATAGACGGCAATGCTATTTGTTAAAGCATCCTGTATTTTGGTATATGTGTAGGCAGGTATGTAACACCCCAAAAGGCAGCTATTACAGTGCCGTGGACCAACACTGGGACCCACCAGGCGATGCCAAAATACAAATTAAGCATAACATTATCTTGTGATGCTGAACCACAATAAATAGTCATTACTCCGATTTGGAGTTTACGAGTAGTCTGGCTATTAGCCTTAGAATACACAGGATCCAAAATACCAGTATAAACCATATGACGATGGAATAAACTGCAAATAATAGTACAAATGACAACAGTTCAAATGAAGCGGAAAATTAACATTACACGATTTAAACATAACCGGACAACAACAGACTTGGGCCCCCCGAACGAGTATCCTTCGAACCCTTCGCCGTCACCATGCTCTTCCCGTGCATTACCTTTGCCTCGACCTAAAATACAACACAAGTATTTCGCCCAAAGCACAGGGTCAGATATACCTGATAATAATTCTCAAGACATTATACGATTCACATATATTAGATCTCAAGGAAACATCCCATCTATTGAACATACCCCTCAGGCATATGAACAATCAGTCACAAACCGTCGAACATATCCAATCATACATAGACTATGAACGACCAAACAATATGGCTCAAGATGGACATCATAGTATGCCCGATCCGGAAATGTGTCCGTGCACATGTCCACCCCGTATACAGAATCCAAAATATACGTGTGACAATGTACCTAATTAGCCTCACGAACTACGTCTCGTGTGCACAGTCCAATACGGAAACATCCACATATGACTATATATGTGCCAGGCTAAAAATCCTACACAATAACCAATCAGAACGCAGATATGATTTCAGATATGTCATGATACAACATGACAACAAAATCAATAAATCACATATCCGATTAAGGATTAAGAGACTCACCGAAGTGACAATAACGATCAATGAGATCAACGATTCAAAGGTGATGAACTTGGGAATGCAATCCCATGATAAACGGAACATCATCAAGAACAATATCGAGCTACGAATCACAGATTCAATAAGTGTTTCATATACATGATACGTATAATCATCACAAGAATTCAATCATCATTATAACCAAGCAAGATAACTTGCCTCAACTCCGTAGGCAAAAGATAGTCCTTCTCCAAATGATCAAAGGGACGGTATCCTCGGTTAAACACTCAATCGAACAAGTAACCTTGAATGAAACGTAATTCATTCAATAATATATTCACATAATATTAATATCAATTCGTAGGAAACGACGCCCGCAACCTACCCGAATAATTCATTCCACCCTAATGAATATTCTACCGATTATTGAAGGATTCTAATATAACTAGTTCGTCTTCCACAATTGGATTACTATACTAAAATGTCCTTTAATACTCTTGTCATTGTTATGAACAAACATCTTCAATTCACCATTAAAATCGGTTTAACCAAATTCTTATGTCCTACAACATCTACTACTATACAAGGACAATCATAACGAATTCGATACTCAAACTATTATGACGTTATCATTCACAATCAACATCTCCTTCTTAAGAACACTATCTATTCTAGCATGATGATCAAATACATTCTTAAGTTATCAACACATTCGATTAATAAAAAGTTATTGTTGTATTCATAAATATCCTTATCATTTCTCAAAGACTTGTTAAGCTGAACCATAATGAGGTTATAACTTCTGAGATTTCTGAACAAGAGAACATCATCCTATTTTCAACATTGTCAAGTTCTTCCCAAGAACTATCTGTGTACATACGTTAAGACACAGGATTAACGTATGCTAATCTATCTGTGTAGCGTACGCTAACACCACCAGAATAGGTCAAAAATGCAATTACCCAATTAATATCTAACCATCAAACATAAAGTGAATAACAACGATAACTAACTCAATTATATAACATCTCAACATTACAGTCGTATACTAAATGCAACATGATTCAACGATATTAAAAATTTGTCTGAACAATATAACAGTAAGGATGAGGAATTATAGTCGGATATTATATACTCCCCCCTAAAAGGAGTTTCGTCCTCTAAACTATGGGGTAAATAATTTGGGATATCTCACTCGCATGCTATCCTAAGTTCCCCACGTAGCCTCTTCGACTCCATGTCGTGACCACTGAACCTTCAGTAGGGGAATCGTCTTGTTCCGCAATTGTTTGATCTTTCTCTCGAGTATCCGTACGGGACGCTCCTCGTACGAATGATCCTCCGCTATCTCGATCTCATCGAACTGAAGTATATGACTCGGATCAGCAACATACTTTCTCAGTTGGGAGACATGAAACATGTTGTGAATCTGACTCAAATCCGGTGGCAAAGCCAGTCGATAGGCCAGATCACCTACACGCTCCAAAATCTCAAACGACCCAATATACCTCGGGCTCAGCTTGCCACTCTTCCCAAAACGAAAAACACCTCGAGTAGGAGACACCTTCATTAGCATATGGTCACCAACCTCGAACTCAAGCGGTCTTCGACGGTGGTCTGCGTAGGACTTTTTTCGGCTTTGAGCTGTTAACAAATGACTCCGAATTAGAGCGATCTTCTCATGGGATGCTAACAACATATCGGGTTCCGTGCCCAAGGATTCTGACAGTTCGTCCCAACATAAAGGGGACCTACAACGACCGCCATACAATGCCTCATACGGTGCCATCTGAATCGAAGCGTGCCAACTATTATTATAAGTGAATTCCACCAAAGGTAGTGGGCTTCCCAATCGTCCTTCCAATCAAGAGCGCACGCCCTCAACATATCCTCTTGAGTTTGGACAGTCCTTTCAGACTGACCATCGGTCTTCGGATGAAATGCCGTGCTGAAGTTCAACTGTGTACCCATCGCACGATGAAATGCCTTCATGAAATGAGACACGAATCGCTAGCCACGATCCGATACAATACTCATGGGGGTACCATGTAACCTCACAATCTCTTTAATAAATAGCTGGGCCAATCTCGCGGGAACCCACGTGTCTTTAATCTCCAAAAAGTGGGCTTATTTGGTCAGACGATCCACAATCACCCAAATTATATTCATCCCTCAATGACTCGTCAGCAAGGTAGTGATAAAATCCATCGATATGTCCTCCCATTTCCATTATGGGATCAGGAGCAGTTTCAGCATTCCTGCGGGTTGTTGATGCTCAATCCTAACCTGCTAACAGGTTAAACATCTCGAAACAAATTCGGCAATCTCACGTTTCATGTTCCCCCACTAATAACCTTGCTTCAAATCCTTATACATCTTACTAGACCCCGGGTGAATTGAGTATGAGGTAGCATTGGCCTCTTTCATGAGAGAGTTCTTCAACTCTTCGTCTGCGGGTACACAAACTCGATTCGTGAAGCATATCAATCCATCATCGTCGATCACAAATCCAGGGGATTTCCCTTGAGTTACTTCATCCCGAACTCGATATAAGAATGGGTCCGTAACCTGCTTCGATCTAATTGTATCATCCAGAGACGAAGAAATCTCAAGTGTGCAAAGCTATCCCTGAACACGCTGTAACCAAACTTCAATCTCTGGCCGCATAAGATCTAACTGCAATTCTCTCTGAGCTGTCAAGTGGCTAAGCATATGCTCCTGCACTGTCTTACGACTCAAAGCATCGGCAACCACATTTGCCTTGCCTGGATGATAAAGGATCTCGATAACATAGTCTTTGATTAATTCTATCCACCTTCTCTGTCTCATGTTAAACTCCTTCTGAGTAAAAATGTACTTCAGACTCTTATGATCAGTAAAATCAAGTAGTTGACTCCATACAAGTAGTGGCACCAAATTTTCAAAGCAAACACCACGGCTGCTAGCTCCAAATCATGGGTAGGGTAGTTGACCTCGTAAGTTCGGAACTGTCTCGATGCATATGCAATCACATTCCCATTTTGCATTAACACTCATCCAAGGACCCGTCTCGACGCATCACTATATACCATGAATCCTTCCATTCCTCTCGATAAAATCAAAACTGGTGCTGAAATCAATCGAATCTTGAGTTCATCAAAACTATGTTGACATGCCTCTGTCCATACATACTTCTTGTCCTTCCTCAATAGGTTAGTCCCCGGTTGAGCAATCTTGGAAAAACCCTCCACAAACCGTCGGTAATAACCTACTAGACCAAGGAAACTACGAACTTCCTTCACATTCTTCGGAGGTAGCCAATCTCGAATAGCTTCTGTCTTCTGTGGGTCTACTCTCACACCTTCGGCTGATATCACATGCCCAAGGAAGATAACCTCAGGGATCCATAATTCACATTTAGAAAATTTCCCATAAAGTTGTTCCCGCCTCAACGCATCGAGAACTTGGTGGAGATGACGTTCATGCTCTTCGTGGTCACGAGAGTAAATCAGAATATCATCAATAAAAACAACTACAAAGCGATCCAGATAGTTAATAAAAACCCGATTCATGAACTCCATGAATACTTCCAGTGCATTAGTCAATCCAAATGGGATCACCACGAACTCATAATGCCCATATCGAGTATGGAAGGCTATCTTCGAAATGTCAGACTCTCGAATCCTCAACTGATGATAACCGGACCTCAAGTCGATCTTAGAAAACACATCTCCCTGAAGTTCATCCAATAAATCATCAATACGAGGCAATGGATAATTGTTCTTGATGGTTACCTTGTTCAGCTCACGGTAATCAATACATAAACGCAGACATCCGTCTTTCTTCCGTACAAATAACACTGGTGCTCCCCAAGGGGATGCACTAGGTTGAATATAGCCCTTCTCAGTCAACTCCTCAAGCTGGTTCTTTAACTCCTGCATCTCAGTCGGAGCCATACGATACGGTGCTTTCGAAAGCGGGGAGGTACATGGCTCTAACTCAATAGTAAACTCTACCTCACAATGTGGAGGTAAGCCTGGAAACTCATTTGGAAATATGTCTGGGTAGTCTCGGACTACCGGAATGTCGGGCAATTTAACTGGTCGATCTGCTATTTTGGTCATGTAACACCAATAACTAATACACCCTTGATTAAGCAGTTTCACTGCTTTCATAGCGCTGATGACTCTCCTGGAACGACTGGGATTATTACCCCAAAAAATACACTCAAAACTATCATCAAAAGTGACGGTTACCATCCGCTTGCGGACACTAAGTATGACATCATGACGATCCATCCAATCGATACCCAAGATTATATCATCCTTAGGTAAATCAACCACAATCAAATTTGACAACCACTCACGTTTGTTCATATGAATCGGACAGTCCTGGACTTCACGATTTCTAATAATTCTTCTACCATCAGGTAGACCAATCACATAAGGCTCACAATTGATAACATGGTCTAGAGGCAAACAACTTAAACAAGAAGTAGATATAAAGAAGTGTGAAGCGCCCATATCAAAAAGAACACAAACAGGCTAAGAGTGGATCTCGAGTATACCTGCAATCATGCTGGACTCGGGATCATCAACCTTCTTCATCTCATAGATCCTGGGTTTCGCAGCTCCGGCACCAGGTGTACCACTTTGATTCCCATGGCCCATTCCCCTGTTTGCCCCGGTAGTATGATAAGAAGCGGACGGAGGCACACGGTCCTAGACAGAAGACTGAACTGGAGCATGAGGTGCTACTGGTTCACGTCCCGGTCCATTCCTGCAATAACGAGCACGAAACCCATTTTTCTCACAAGTATGACATGCGACGGCCGACTTCGGGCATTTAGAGCTGATGTGCCCCTGGTCTCCATAGTTATAGCACACAACAAATGAGTTGACTGCTCGAGAGTGCGATCCGGCTGGCTTCGATGCTGGTCGATCAGAAGGGTTTGGAAATGACTGGGGCTTCCTGAATGTCCCCCGGTTACTCTCAGTCTGATTCTGGTTCCTGGATCTTTTGTTGTTGGACTGTGGTTGCTTCTTGGAAATCTCCTTCGTGGTGAGTTCGTATTCCAGATATTTTTTGATGAACTCCGGTAGGGTCGTATAGTGGTGATTCAACAGCTGCATTCTCATTCGGGGCTTAAGCCTCTTGAGAAAATATTTGATCTTATCAGCCTCTGTTCTGACAATCGACAAGGCGAAAGGAAGAAGTGCCTGGAATTTCTCAGCAACAGATTGTACATCATCGTCTTCAGACGGCTTCGGGTTCAGCAATTCTGACAGCTTGGCCTCACGAAGTGGCCCTGGATAGTAACGGTCTAGCATGAGGTTTTTAAATTCCTCCCAAGTATAAACACCATCAACTGGCCTCACTGAAAGCCATCAGGTGTGAGCGCCCTTACTAAGATAGTAAGCTGCTACGGAGACGCGATTCTCCTCGGGGCAGTCCACCATCTCGAATAATTTCTCAAAGTGTTCAATCCAATGTACAATGTCAGCAGGCTCAGAGGAGCCTTCAAAGGTCGAGGGTCACTAGCGAGAGATGTCGCTGATGATCCAACTCACGGGCCCGCCAAGCACAGAAGGTGGAGGATGCGGCCCCTATTGCTGGCCAGTAGCAGCTCTCTGCATAGCTTCCATTAATTGACCCATCTGGGTTATCTGAGCCATAATGCCCTGCATCACAACGTAAGGATCGACACACGCATCCTCGTATCCAGTGTGGTGCGATTGGTCCCTAGAAGGCGAATCACTGCCTGCGGAACTATGCTCCACATTCGCACGCCTGTTGGCTCGTGGTATCGGGATTCGTCCCCTTCCGCAGCCTCGTTCCCCTCTGCCATGGCCTGTCAGATTTCTTTCCATACTGAAAGAATCAAACCATAATGATAACCATAAGTACAGTTCATGATACCAATCAAAATTCATGCTAAGTTAATAGCAACAAGGAATTACATATTCATGGAAAACAGTTCACAGTGAATTATCGACACTACGAGTGTCACACAGAATATCACATCAACGTTAAGTCGAACAATATCAATCATATAATCAATCCAGAATTTACCTTGAATTATTAATCAGATAAATCCGGCCACAGATCCTCGAAATAACAAGATCAACAAAGAGATCCATTTCGATATCAATATCATGCCAGTAATTAAATCATGGCTCACAAAGAACATACCGTATTCGGATCGTATGGTCAGGCGCTTGCACATGTCACACGTGACACGAAGGTCTCTTGATACTAGTTCATTTCACAACGACTCTTAAAGAGAAAACGACGCTCTGATACCATCTTCTGTAACACCCCAAAAGGCGGCTATTATAGTGCCATGGACCCACACTGGGACCCACCAGGCGATGCCAAAATACAAATTAAACATAACATTATCTTGTGATGCCGAACCACAATAAATAGTAATTACTCTGATTTGGAGTCTACGAGTAGTCTGGCTATTTGCCTTAGAATACATAGGATCCAAAATACCAGTATAAACCATATGACGATGGAATAAACTGCAAATAATAGTACAAATGACAATAGTTCAAATGAAGTGGAAAATTAACATTACACGGTTTAAACATAACCGGACAACAACAAACTTGGGCCCCCCGAACTAGTATCCTTCGAACCCTTCGCCGTCACCATGCTCTTCCCGTGCCTTGCCTTTGCCTCGACCTAAAATACAACACAAGTATTTCGCCCAAACCACAGGGTCAGATATACATGATAATAATTCTCAAGACATTATACGATTCACATATATTATATCTCAAGGAAACACACTACCAAAAATCAGACTTTAGCCGACGACTTAAAGTGGTCGGTTAAACCCGAAAGCAGTCGGCTAATCATGCCAGCCGTCGGCTAAAAAACCATCGGCCGATATTCGTCGGCCAAGGTTTAGCCGACGACTTTTGTGCAGTCTCGGCTAAAGTTCAACGTTTAGCCGACCACTACGACACGGTCGTCGGCTAAACCTGTTGGAAAAAAAAAAATTTAGCCGACGACCTTAACGAGCCGGTCGGCTAAAACCGGTTTTAAAAAAAAATATAGAGTTTAGCCGACGACCGTCTTATATGTCGTCGGCTAAAACCATTTTTTAAAAAAAAAATTAAATTATTTTAGCCGACGACCATCTTATAGGTCGTCGGCTAAAACCCTTTTTGAAAAAAAAAAATTACTTTAGCCGACGACCGTCTTATATGTCGTCGGCTAAAACCCTTTTTTAAAAAAAATGAATAAATTACTTTAGCCGACGACCGTCTTATATGTCGTCGGCTAAAACCCTTTTTTAAAAAAAAAAAATTTAATTCAGATTTTGGGATCCCAAAACCTGTATTTTTTGCACCTGCAATTTTTATACACCAGCTCTCATTATCAACAACACTCAACGCGCAACACATTCAACTAATACCATTAATAATACATTATATGCATCAAAACGCACAACACATTCAAGAACATTAATTTCATCAACATACTAGTAGCGTCAATAAAATCACTTACACAATTGTAACACAAATATAAATATACAAGAGTACTACAACAACACAACTACAATCCACTGCCAAAATTATCTAAATGTCGAAATGTAGTAGTAGAAGGATTACCACCATCCCCTAGATCCTCGTCATGAGGCTGTGAAGATGGGGTCTGTCCGAAGAGAGAAGGTGGTGGAGCAGGTGCCTGCAGTCCAGCCTGAGTAATGGTCTGAGTCAGCGTCATCATATAGTCCATCATGGCCTGCTGCTGTCTCTGGAAACTCTCTAACCACGACTCAGTCCTCTGCTCGCTCTCATGTAACCGCATCTGAGTCCTCCTTTCATTCTCAGCTCAGAGCTCCCTCTCCCCCCTCAACTGCTCCTCGAGATAGGCAGTCCGTGCATCCCATCCGTGAGGGCGCTGGAAGCCGGGGGTATCTTTCAATACATGGTGACCCTCGGCTCTCATCATCTTAGTGCGGTACCGACTACCTCTAGGAGGGTAGACGGTACCCCACACCCTAGCGCGAACATAAGGATCGGCCTGATCGATCTGTCGATGGCGAATCGAGGTCGATCTCGCTAAGTCAGGATCGCTCCCGAGCAATCTCGGCAAGCATCCTCTCGAGACTCCGCACACGCTCCTAAGTTAATATGAAAATAAATATTTGAATACCAATAAAAGTATGATACAAAGGCATTTATTTTATTACTAAAATAAAATAAAAAAGACTTACATGCTCCTCGGGGCCGGTTGGAAATGCTTTACGAGTCACGTAGGCAAATGCGTCCAACGAATCAAGAAATGGCCTCGTGCGAAACTCGCTAACGGGGAACCCATGCGATGGTCGATCGGACCGGCCACGATTGGTCGTGTTGGTCAAGCTAGTCGCCTTCAAAAAATATTATTTAGAATCGAGTTTATATTTAGAATTCAAAAAAATAAAAGCGAAATATTATTATATTTTATTAAATACTAGCATTTTTTTAATAAATAAAATACAATATTCAAATTTTTATTTTTTTATGGAAAATAATATTCTAGTTTTTATTTTTATTAAAACAATTTATTTTCCACTTTTGAATAAAAAAATTCCGATTTTTTAATATTAATAATATTCCAGAATTTTAAAAAATACATGAAGTTCCGATTTTTCTAATTTAAAAAAACCGGAACTTCAAGTAATTTTTATATTCTGAAACATTAATTTAAAAAAATGAAGATTATATTTAGAATTCAAAAAAATAAAATCTGAAAGAGGAAGAATGAAATGAGGGTATTTTAGTCATACCATGAACTCTGGGTCGCGAAAATGGGCGCGTAGCCACTTCCACTCGTACTCCCGGAACTTGAATTCTTCTGGGGTAGCCTCCCGGGTATCACCCCAGGCTGTCCAGAACATGTGCATCTCATTTTTCCAAGATTTGTACCTACAACACACGTTGCACAACATATATCATTCGTAAGAAAAAAAATTACACAAACAATGTAGATACAAAATAAATTAAAATGACTTACTTGGTAGACTGTACCTCGTCACACCAAGTACGTAGTAGAGAGTCGGGAATGACAAACCACACCTATGAACAGCATAAATACGCAATAATTTAAAAAACATCACATATTGCATTTTCAAGAACTACGTGTTGATTGAAAAACACTTATTAAATATTTATTAACTTACCGACATAGCATTATTCAAAGTATCCTTCACACACTGCGGCACGTCCCCCCAATCGGGCCACAAAACGGGGACTCTATCCCGAATGACAAAGCCAACATTACGGCTATATGACGCCGCAGCGTCAGAAGACATCACCGGCCGGCCGTGTCTGTCTAGAGGAATCTCATAACGGCCATGCTTACTTACGTACGAGTAGAGGTCGTCGGCTAAAGTATTACAATATTATTTTTTTTCGGAGGGGGTTTAGCCGACGACCTCTAGGTCCTCGTCTAAAGTATATTATTTTTTTTTTAAAAAGTGTTTAGCCGCCGACCTCGATCTAGGTCGTCGGCTAAACCATTACAATATTATTTTTTTTCGGAAGGAGTTTAGCCGACGACCTAGATCGAGGTCGTCGGCTAAAGTAGTTTAGTTTTTTTTTTAAAAGTGTTTAGCCGACGACGTAGATCTAGGTCGTCAGCTAAACCGTTGCAATATTATTTTTTTTTCGAAACGAATTTAGCCGACGACCGAGATCAAGTCGTCGGCTAAATTTTTTTTTTTTTCGGTCGGCTAAACGTTATCTCGGTCGTCGGCTAAACCTCTTTAATATAGCCGACGACTATTTCGAACTTTAGCCGACGACCTCTGCCAAGTCGTCGGCTAAAACCCTTTAGCCGACGGTAAAATGAGTCGTCGGCTAAAGTGCGAAGTTTAGCCGAGGACACTTTATAGTCGTCGGCCGTTTTTTTTCGGGTCGTCGGCTAAAGTACTTTTTTTGGTAGTGACATCCCGACTATTGAACATACCCCTCAGGCGTATGAACAATCAGTCATAAACCGTCGAACATATCCAATCATACATGGACTATGAATGACCAAACAATATGGCTCAAGATGGACATCACAATACACCCGATCAGGAAATGTGTCCGTGCACATGTCCACCCCGTATACGGAATCCAGAATATACGTGTGACAATATACCTAATTAGTCTCACGAACTACGTCTCGTGTGCACAGTCCAATACGGAAACATCCATGTATGACTATATATGTGCCTGGCTAAAAATCCTACAAAATAACCAATCGGCATGCAGATATGATTCCAAATATGTCACGATATAACATGAAAACATATTCAATAAATCACATATCCGATTAAGGATTAAGAGACTCACCGAAGTGACAATAAGGATCACCGAGATCAACGATTCAAATGTGATGAACTTGGGAATGTAATCCCATGATAAACGGAACATCATCAAGAACAATATCGAACTACGAATCAAAGATTCAATAAGTGTTTCATATACACGCTACATATAATCATCACAAGAATTCAATCATCATTATAACCAAGCAAGATAACTTGCCTCAACTCCGTAGGCGAAAGATAGTCCTTCTCCAAATGATCAAACGGACAGTATCCTCGGTTAAACACTCAATCGAACAAGCAACCTTGAATGAAACGTAATTCATTCAATAACATATTCACATAATATTAATATCAATTCGTAGGAAATGACGCCCGCAACTTACCCAAATAATTCATTCCACCCTAATGAATATTCTACCGATTATTGAAGGATTCTAATACAACTAGTTCGTCTTCCACAATCGGATTACAATACTAAAATGTCTTTTAATACTCTTGTCATTGTTATGAACAAACATCTTCAATCCACCATTAAAATCGATTTAACCAAATTCTTATGTCCTACAACATCTACTACAATACAAGGACTATCATAACGAATTCCATACTCAAACTATTATGACGTTATCATTCACAATCAGCATCTCCTTCTTAAGAACACTACCTATTCTAGCATGATGATCAAATACATTCTTAAGTTATCAACACATTCGATTAATAAAAAATTATTGTTATATTCATAAATATCCTTATCATTTCTCAAAGACTTGTTAAGCTGAACCATAATGAGGTTATAACTTCTGAGATTTCTGAACAAGAGAACATCATCCTATTTTCAACATTGTCAAGTTCTTCCCAAGGTAAGTAAATACTTAATATGGTGTTTTAACACTATTATGATAACATTTTCATCGATTAATCATAACTATGATGAAGCTAAATGATTATCACCGTTCTACTGATGTTAATACATCCAGGAAGATGAGCATGATTCTCATAAACATGGTTACTATCATTATTACATCAAGAACATCTTCATTCCAAACCTTTAATTATCATTTTCATGAAGAAGTGTTAAAAAGCTTAGTTACAAACATGTTTTACTTAATTAATTCAACACTAGGTGTAGTATACCTCATTACTAATCAACACATGAAAAATACAGAGGAGAAATGCACAACATACCTCCAGAAATGAAGAACAACCCTCAACACTACAAGAAACACACTCCAAGCTCAAGAACACCTTCTAAACTTCAAATCAATGAGCTCCACTCCAAGATACAAGGCTCAAAAGCAAGTTGGAGAAGGGTAATATCGATTTAGGGATGCAGGGGAATGAGATATGGAGACAAAATCGGGTTTGGGTTGTGAAGAAATGAAAAACAGGCTGTGTCTATAAATAGATTGCATAAGCATAACGTACGTTATTGCTAAAAGTTAACGTACATTACATCCTATTATGTACGCTATCGCAAAAATGTTACGTACGTAACCATCCGTCAAAGGCTACTATTTCGACCTACACATGCCATTACATACACTAAAATCAAGGTATTACGTATGCTAATTATGGTTGACTTTGACCGTCTCGACAGCCCAACACCCTTCACGTGCATGGCCATTTACGGGCGGAAGTCAACTGATGTATGATTCCCTCCTAACGTACGCAACGGATGACATGATACGTACGTTAAGACACAGGATTAACATACGTTAATCTATCTGTGTAGCGTACGCTAACGCCACCAAAACAGGTCAAAAATGCAATTACCCAATTAACATCTAACCATCAAACATAAAGTGAATAACAACGATAACTAACTCAATTCTATAACATCTCAACATTATAGTCATATACTAAATGCAACATGATTCAACGATATTCAAAATTTATCTGAACAATACAACAGTAAGGATGAAGAATTACAGTCGGATATTACAAGGTAGCCTAGATCAACTTATATTGATAGTTAGTAAGACCTCGTTGAAGACAATTGTACTATTATGATGCATATGATATATATATATATATACCCTTTATTGGCTTTTCTTCTCATGAGTATGATGTTGTTATTTCTGATCTCTTTCTCGACCTTGCCACGAGAGTTATCTATGAGTATATGTCGATGTGCTATGATTATGTAGTTGCAAACTCCTTTCTATAATCAAGTATGACGATAATTACGGACCAATGAGAATGAAATAATGATGATTATGTTGGGAAAAACAAACACCCTGTATCGAAACAGCCGGGATACTCGAATCCCTGTATCGAATGTTATTTAGAGGTTTTGACATATATGCCAAATACAGTAAAGGAAACTGTATCGAGGCTTTAAAGCTGTATCCTGTATCGAAGACCTGCCTCGAATCAGCATAAGTGAAGCTCACAAGATCTGACAAGAAGACTTGTAAAAGACCAAGTATGGAAACTGTCTCGACACCCTAAAAATAGTCATCTTCCATACAGTTCACAAAAGGACAAGAAAGAACACAAGTCAAGTCCCGTTGAACAAAGAAGTATTTAAATACTCAAGGATAAAGTATTTAAATACTGCTAGTCTTCAGATCTTCAGAATCCCGCGAAATCCGGATCATGTCATATTCCCGTTGAAGGAAATCTTATTCAAACGGATATATCTCAACGGATACTTTCTTCAGAGACTATATATATCCTATGAAGACACTGAAGATCAGTTACCCAAGTAACCTAACTCTCAAGCTATCAAAGTTATCATCTGAGCAAACATATCCCCAAAGCATACTGCAATTAAGAACAAAAGAGATATACAGTGCTCAACATCAAGAACAACCATCATCAGCTCAAGAACTTGATATTCAAAGCTGCTGTTCTTACCTGGTTACCTACCTTTTACCTCTGTGTAAAAACCGAGCTCTGTGTGAACTCAACAAGTTATTCTGACCTGTGTGGGACGAATAAGGACGAAGCTTTGGAACTGTGTGTGAAGAAGCTAGTCAAGAAGGAAGCTTTAACCAATCTGTGTGAACGGTTGAAAGTAACATTCTTTGTATCAATCTGTGTGAATGATACAAGGATAGGTTTGTTTATAATTACGTAGTTGTGTACGCAGTAATTATAATAAACTTTTTACTCCTGTGTGGAGGACCAGTGGACGTAGAGGGGTTTACCTCGAACCACTTAAATTACTGTGTCATTTACCTTCAGCTTTTACTGTTTTAAATTACTGTGATATATTAAGTATACACCAAACACTTCGTTGCTGTATCCACGGCAACTACCTGTATCCAAGACTTCCGCTACGCACTCAGATTTAGATTCCGTACAGTTTGTTGTTTAAACTATTTTCCAAACTGTATCCAGTATACTTAAGTGACCAACAAGTGGTATCGGAGAAGTTGATTCTAAAAAGAATCAGTCGTATTTCTTTTTAACCGAATCAGATTCAAATCACTTATTTTCAAAACAGTCTCTTTCATTCCTATATTATCAGTATGGATACTTCTATGATTAACAAAGTCCCTATGTTCTCTATTAACGAATTTGACGACTGGAGAATTAGAATGGAAGCTCATCTTGCAGCAATGCACGAAGAGATGATTTTTGTTATACAGGATGGTCCGATTAAGATCATGAAGGTCAATCCAGCCGCAAGGATTGAGGGCCAAGACCATGCTGAAATGCTCGAGAAGGAACGCGAGCAATGGACAACAGATGAAAGGAAGCGAGCCAATCTCGACAACGTGGCTAAGAACGCGTTATTTGTCACTCTTGACAAAGGCACGTTCTCAAAGGTAAAGAGCTGCAAAATGACGAAGAAATCAGGATAAACTCAAGTTAATTTGTGAGGCCGAGGCTCTCAAAAGAAAACAAGATTTCAAAACTTACTCAACAATTTGAATCCTTTGAAATGAAACCAACGGAAACACTTGAGGAACTTGACCTCAGTTTCTGGTATTGTTGGTGAACTTGAAGCGTTGGGCAAGATTTACACCCAAAGGAGAAGAACTTAAAAATTTTCAGATCTCTCCCGGCCCGATGGGACATTAAGACCACGACTATGCGTGTATCCCGTAATCTTAATGAAATATCCACTTTTGATCTCTTCTCGACCTTAAAGCTTTTGAGTATGACATTGTGAGAAGAGAAAGTCAAGAATCTCCTTCAAAGGTCACGGCTCTCATTCTTGTATCGAACCGTCGACACGGCATGCCTATATCGTCGAAGCTTGGTCACAAGAACGGCAGCGATGGCACGACATCCTATCACAAGATGAAATGGCGCTTCTAATGCATAAATTCAAAAGTTCATCAAGCGATCTGGAAAGACTCCTACGAGCCCAAACACATCAACAAGGTAAGTGCAGAAACATCATCAGTGATGCTAACACGTGTTATAAGCTGCGAAACCGAGGCCATTATGCAAACAAATGTCCTCATCCCAAAGTCCAAAGATTGCCCGAGGTCGAGCAACAAGAGAGAGATGAAAGAAGACGTGCTTGGAAAGACAAGCTCGAGGCCCCGATTGGAGAATCGAAGCCTCCCCACACCATCCAAATCAGCGAGAATGTCTTGGTGGTCATCGAAAGTGATTCATCTGACGATGAGTTCGATGATAAAGCATACATGTGCTTTATGGCCAAAGATGTTCCAGAAGGTGAAGACAGCGACGATGAGGTAAGTTCAACCTCAGCTATTCCATCTAATGCATCTCATACTTTCGAAAATATGATGAATGAATTTAAAAACATTCAAAAGGCCCATGAGACTCTAAAAACTGAGAATATACAGCTTCAATTAACAAATCTAGAGCTGAAAGATGAAAATGACTTGCTGAAAATAAACTATGAAAATATGTCTCTTGATTGCGAAACCAGCAAGGTCGATTTTGAAAAACTCATGGAGAGCAATCATCAACTTTCTCATGAACTAAATGAGGTTAAAACCCACAATGAGAGCAAGACAAATGATTTGGTTCTACTACAAACCAAAATTACAACTCTCGAGAAGCGAGAAACTGAACTTGAGACCATTCTGAAGTCTTTTGAAAAATCGTCCAAAAGAATGGAAGAAATTCTGAGCACTGGGAAACATGCTCATGATAAAAGTGGCTTAGGATACATCTCATGTTCTAATAAAGGTAAAACTAGTACTGTGTTCGTCAAGAGTGTGGAACACATTCCAGAATCGGAAGATGCTCCTAGTCCCATAAAGGAACCTGCTGTACCGAGAAAACCGAAGGCTGCAATTCCGCCCCCTCAACTCTACTATTCGAGACAGTGGAACCAACAACCACTCAGAAGGCGTACTCTACAGCATGCTCCACAAGCATATCATCAAAGCCGACAGTCATTCAGAAAGAAAACGGTATCCAACCACCAAAGGCCCGCACAGCAATACACTCAGTACAGTGCGCCTAGGTATTGGATACAGGAGCCCCGTTATCCCTCAAGACAGCAGATGCCAGTTCAGTATCAACAACAGCATTGGGAATCCAACTGGAGACCCAGAAGACAAGCTGTTAGGCCTAGGAAAATGGCTCCACCTCCTGAAGCGGCAATCGTCTTTGGAATAATAATAATAACCACGAATTTTACATGCATAGTAATTATCATGATTATAACAACTACGGATATGCCCCGTAGATATCGCAACTTATGCAGTACATCCTACGATAAACCAATTCTTTGTCGGAAAATCTGGTACCTAAAGGAACTAACATATATGGACCCAAAATCAAAGGGGACCTAAATCTACCTAATTTCTTTGTTACGGGACATTCTAGAGGAGGATACAGGTACTTCGATAGTGGATGCTCTCGTCACATGACCGGAGATAGGAGCAAGCTATCGATTTTGTAGAAGGTCGCGGTCCGAAAGTTCGCTTCGGTGATAAGTCTAAAGGAAGAACAAGAGGGAAAGGAAACCTACTTGTCGGGAAATTCAAGGTCACCGATGTTGCATATGTTGAAGGCTTACAGTATAATCTTCTTAGTATTAGCGATTACGTGATAAACGGTTCTCGGTGAAGTTCTATATAGATCATTGTAGAGTCAAGAACACCCAAACCAAGGAAGTTGTGCTTACGAGCGAGATCGGGTAATATGTACATTCTTGTTGGAAGCCTATGAGCTCCTCAATTCCATGTTTTGTTGCCAAAGGCACTGCGGATCTTAGGCGGCTATGGCACAAGAGGATGTCTCACGTCAACTTCAAGGCGATCAACAAGCTTTCAAGACAGGGTATGGTTAGAGGTTTGCGGATGTGTCATTCAAGAAGGGCGGCGTCTGCGGACCATGCCGAAAGGCAAGCAAATCAAGTCAACCACGAAAAGCAAATCCTACCTTTCAACCCAAAGAGTGTTGGAAATGCTACACATGGATCTCTACGGTCTGTAGATCCGAGTAAGTTTGGGAGGTAAGAAATATTGCATGGTTGTTGTTGATGATTATTCCGGTATGCTTGGACGATCTTTCTTAGCAAGAAGAAGGAAACAACATCAAAGTGCCGAGCTCACGAGAATGTTGCGAGAATGAAAAAGCATCGAGTATCGTGTGCATTCGTTCCGACAGTCTTGAATTTACTAACCGCTTTATAGAGCAATACTGTTCGGAGAATGGAATACAACACGAATACTCAGCTGCCCGTACACCTCAACAAAATGGTGTTGCCGAGCGAAAGAATAGAACGTTGAAAGAAGAAACAAGGACAATGATTGCCGCAAGCAAATTGCCACAGCGTTTCTGGGGTGAAACAACCAATACTGACGTGCTACACTCAAAACCCATTTGTATCGTCAACAAGCACCACAACAAAAGCGACTTATGAGGTATGGAATAACAAAACTCCGTTAGTTTCGTATTTTCACATTTTGGATGCGGGTGTTATGTATTGAACAATGGGAAGGACCAACTTAGAACCTTTGATGAAAAATCGGATGAAGGAATATTCGTAGGATACTCCTCCGTCAAGCAAAGCTTTCGAATCTTTAATAAAAGGAGGTGACGATCGAGGAATCGGTTCATGTAGTGTTCGACGAACCACACCATGACCCTACGGGAGTAGATGATATCACTCGGGACATTCACCATCTATCTATCTTGGATCCACTGCACCCATAGAACACATCGTTGATTTAGAAATCAACCCCGCAGTGTAAGAATCAATGTGGATGAAGGCCTTTGTACAAGTGAAGGCTGTACCCACGAAACTTTCGTCTGATGCGGGATCTGAACTAGAACCCGAGAAGATGGTTGAGAGATCACCCGCAAGAGCTGATCATTGGAAACATTAATGCAGGTGTTTCTACTCGTAGGAGAATACAGTACACAAGGAAATGTACTTTGTGCACAAGAAGAATCTAATCTTGAAGTCTCACAATTTCTGAATGGAAATCTCAATCCGAACTTAGGAGACTCAATATGTGCACTATCATTGTATTCTTAGCCCGGTCCGAACTGTTTCGACCATAGACGCTCTTAACAACTCTCATTGGATAACATCTATGGAAGAAGAGCTTAGATTTGAAAGAAACAATGTATGCTATCTTGTAGCCAGACCGACACACCAATCGGTTATAGGAACCAAATGGGTATTTCGAAACAAAAAGGATCGAAATGGACTTATCATAAGGAACAAATCCAGACTAGTAGCACAAGGCTATTGTCAGGAAGAAGGAATCGACTATGATGAAACCTTCGCCCCTGTAGCGAGACTAGAAGCCATTAGGATATTTTTAGCCTTTGCCGCCCATAAGAGTTTTATCGTATACCAAATGGACGTCAAGAGTGCTTTCCTGAATGGAGAACTTGCAGAAGAAGTTTATGTTGAACAACCACTAGGGTTTGCCAACACAGACGGTATCGATCTAGTTTACAGGCTAAGGAAAGCGCTGTACGGACTTAAACAAGCCCCTAGAGCCTGGTACGAAACCCTGTCCCAGTATCTAACCAACAACGGATTTGAGAAAGGTGTTGTGGACAAAACCTTGTTCAAGATACAGGAAGGTGATGACCTTCTAATGGTACAAATCTATGTCGATGATATTATTTTTGGTTCAACTAACCTTGCTCTATGTCAAAGGTTCTCACATCTCATGCAAAGCAAATTTGAAATGAGTATGATGGGGGAACTTAGTTATTTCCTAGGTTTGCAGGTAAAGCAGTTGCCTACAGGTATATTCATCAAGCAGGAGAAATACAGCAAGGAACTTCTCAACAAATTTGGAATGAACACTTCCAAATCCTCGCCAACCCCTATGAGCACTTCCGTGCAAATTAGTGCTGATGAAGCCGGAAAGCCGTTTGACCAATCACTCTCAGAAGCTCATTGGTTCGCTCCTGTACCTAACGGCTAGCGAGCCCGATATCGATTCTTTGTTGGAGTGTGTGCGAGATACCAAGTTGCACCTAAGGAATCACACTTCAATACACTAACGAATCTGAAATACATTAAAGGAACGATCGATGCGGGGTGTGTGGTATCCTAAGGAAGGCGGATTCGATTTAGTTGGATACGGCGACTCGGATCTCGGAGGCTTCAAGCTAGATAGGAAGAGTACAAGTGGAACTTGTCACTTTCTCGGACCTAGACTCGTTTCTTGGTTCCGTAAGAAGCAATTGGCTAACTCTCTTTCCACGGCTGAATCAGAATACGATGCTGCTGGTAGGCTGTGTATGCGAATCCTTTGGATGCGGCAACAAGCCGATTATGGAATCGATGCTAGAGACTCAATCATGTGTGATAGCACGAGTGCAATCGCAATCACGCACAATCACATTACGCACTCGCGCACTAAACATATCAACATGAAGCATCATTTTATCGGGAATCATGTCGAGAACAAGGATGTTCGCACTGGAAAAAGTCCATCTGAGATGTTGGTGGCCGACATTTTCACCAAGCCTCTCGACACGGCAAGATTCAACATGCTCGGAAGCATTGGGAATACTACGGCCAGGACTCCTGTAAGTAAATTTCTTGTTTTACTCAACAATTGAGGGAATCTTTGTAAGACCCGTGAATACTGATATCAACATTAATTATCTGTACACTCAGAATCATCAATACAGTACTGTAGCGAGGGAACGCATATGAATCCTACAGCTGGTGTGTGCAATAATTAAGGGGGAATACTGTAGGACCCATGAATACAGCATTAATCCAAATATTGCTGTATGGAATTTAAAACCTATTAGTACCTTTTTAAGGGGGAACGTTGTATCGACGCGGAGAACAGCACATGCTATAGGATTTCGATTCAGTATATAATATAATATTATTTCCTTTTTAAAATAATTTTTGTCCACGTGCCCTGTTTTTATGTCAAACGTCATGTTCATTAAATGCCTTACACGACATCTGGACAACTGAATCTCAAAAGCCGCGATGTTTTTAAATTGTCTATTATTTTTAAACCGCCGTTTTAGGCATTTAGGGTATCAACCTATGTCAGAAGTGGGACCCGCTGTATTTTAAAACCTTTTAATGGATTAGCGTACCAGTTACACTAAATCCATCGTGACCGTTGATTTCAAAACCGGTTCCCATCCCTTAAAATCTGACCATTCGTACTCTGCAAAACCCTATTTCGCCGCCCAAGTATAAAAGGACTGTATCTGCCATTGGAGACTCTTTACGCTTTCTGCAATTACAAGAGTTCTCAAGCAAACAGCCTATATATTTTCTGCATATTCACTGCGAATTTCGATTGTTTTCTTCCACCTTTGTTTTAAGAAAACATCAATGGCTAGTCAATCTTCTTCCCCTGTTCTGAAGAAATCCTCCAACATCATTGATGGCCGGATCTTCTCCAAACCTGTCATCATCGAGCGTATTCTCTCGGAAACCAACGACTCAGAACCGATGGAGTATATCATTACTCGTCTTGAACAACAAGGTCTCTATCGCTTCGGGAGCAAGACCGCCGACATATACGACGCCCATCTGGTTGAGGAATTCTACCTCAACGCCGCCGTCCATTTTCTGTCACTGGCCCAGGGAGGACATGTTGCTGACATCACTGCAATAGTCCAGGGAGTGGAAATCTGCATCAATCGCGATCTACTCCAGAGAATCTACAGGCTGCCCGCCGACGGCCTGACCATGGACCAACTTGAGACGTTCGGGTCTCAAGAGCTTATTACTAAGTTTTATGGACTATTTACAGGGTCCAAAGTGGTTGATATGGTGACAACCACTTGTTACAAGAAAAATTTTCTTCTTCATTTTGTCTATCTTCATGACTTTTGCTCCAGGATCATTGAAAACCGAACCGGTGCGTTCGAGATGTGCACGAACTTAAGGTTCAGGATGATGGTAGCTATTTTGACTGTGAAAAGGTCAATTGGTGCCAAATCATTCAAACGTCTTCAAGAAGAGGTGTGCAAACCTGCCACCCAAAAGAAATCCTTTGGTTTAATCTTGAACTACATTCGACGAAGTGCGGTGACGCAATCCGCCGATGCCAAGAAAAATAGCTCGAGGATATACTTAGGAGGTGTCAAACCCCTGCGTATAACGAGCACAATGCATTGCAACCATCCGAGAACCAGGCACATGCCAATTTACGCCAACCCAAGAGATGAAACCGTGAAGGTCCCGAAATGGAATCTTCAAAGAAGAAGCGGCGATCTCACGACAAGAAACACTCTGTGGTGAGAAGTCCAAGAAGAGACTCGGGAGGCTCTCAAAAATCAAAGCCAAGCACTCCAAGGATGTCTCGCCCGTGGCGCAACCCACTGATGAAGAACCCCGGGGCCCAACCCCTGTGGAAGAGGTGTCTCCTTGCATCGACGGTAGATCCCGAGCCTTTGGCGGCTACGACGGATATAGAGACATACGCAACGCTCAAGACTTTAGCGAGTCGGTGCCCATTCGGAGCCAAAAGCTACTTCTCCTCTGCGGGATCCCACACCGTCACGGGATCCAATTTCCTTGAGGCACCATCCCCTGTAAGGAGTCCATCTTCCGTACAGGATCCCATACCTGTACCGGAATCCCTCGAAACAGCGTCTCCAGACGTTATTCGAAGTCCCTCCCCTGACTCGATCATAAATCAAACACTTCTTTCGGTTCAAATTGAACACGAGTACGAAAGATTTACGCAATGGAAAGGCTACGAGGCTAGCTCGTACGACACCCTGTACAATTGGAGCGAATGGAGCCACGAAGAGAGATTCGTCTCTGAAGTAACAAACTCAACTGAAATTGAGGCCCTGCTTCGATGGGACAACGCCTCTTGCAAAGATCTAATTGAAAGCCACCTGCTGCACAAATCTGACGCCCGAAGAAAAGGAAAGAAGAAGTCAGAGGATTCTCCCATTAATCGAAAAGATGGCGGCGATCATGACTCGGATGACGGCGACGATGCTCTTCAAGCAGGTCTGAGAATGAGTCGTGAAGAGGCTGAAGCCCGAGACGCCTCTCCACCCAGAAAAGACGAAGGGCCTTCTACCCAAGCCAATCCCCCTTCGCCACAGCCGGAGAACATTCCCGACCAAGAGGAATCAGTCCCTCCAGTCGAGGAAGTTCAAGAAATTTTGGAACAGGCAACCGAGCCTGCTGCGACCAAAGAAGCTATTCCTGAAAACCAACATGAGGATTCAGTCCCTCCTGCATCCATATCTGCCGAAGAACCTTCGCCACAGGACGCTTCTGAACCAACTGTCGCCGAACCACAGGAAGCTGCTCCCGCCCCTTCAACAATGGAATCCGAGGACGGTACCGAACCTGAGGATGTCCAACTTACTTCACGTCCATCCGTGAATGTAAGAAGATTGAACGGTGCTACAGACTTCGCCCAACCAGACTCTCCGATCTCTGCTGCACGAAAAGAGCGCCTGCGAGCTCTTGGCCTTCAGACTGTATTTATCCAAGATGCAGTAAATGCTCTATCTTCCGTTGAAAAGGCACTGAATTGGATGCACACCTCTGCCGTCGAAGAAATGACCACTCTTCAACACGAAGTATCTCGAGTTGTCGACGCATTCATTCTTTTGCCAGAAGTTTTCAAGCAAGCCTTGAAGATCATGGAAGATAAACAGGAGCAACTGCTGAAGGAGGAAGCTACAAAGACAAGGATTGCTGAAGCCAAGACCGCTTGTGCAATGATTGAGAAACGACTCTCAGCTGCGTGCTCACGACAAAAGCATTCAAGAAATGTCGAGACTCTTTCCTCCCTTGTTGAAAGAATAACCAACATCGAGACCAAGCAGACGCCGCTCTTGAAATCTGCAAAGTCTTGATGAAGCCAAAAAGGGGGAAGAGGCACGAGAAGCTGCAAGGAGAATAAGGTGCAACAAGAAAGGGAATTTGAAATTGCTCGAGCAGTATCAACTGCCGAATTGAACAAGCTAGCACCTCAATCCCAAAGTTTTAAAATTTCAGGCTCCAGACCGGATTTCCATGACCCAAATGTCCCTTGGCAAACTCTTATTTAGAGACCTTCGGAAATACGTCTGCCGACCAACCGCAACCCAACTGCCGACGAAGTGAAGCACTGGAGAAAGAATGAACTGATGAGATATTTTGTCAGACTCATCAGGGAATCCGCCATCTTCAAAAATTATAAAGCGTTAGCGGAGCGTGGATAAATTTTCAAAGATGCTAGAAGAAGGTAAACTCCCTCTCCAAATCGAAATGAAATCAAAACATAGAAGAGGAGATCGGGTCACCCATCCAGAAGATTGGATACTTGCCTTTGATCGTTCATATGAAGGAAGATCGATTTACCAGGAACGAGGCAATGATTCTCTTCAAAAATGGTGGCGTGGCACCGAGAATGAACAAGGAAAAAGACCATGGAGGCATGCGGATTATAGATAAAGAGCTGAAATTTATGTATATTATTTTTTTTTGTAATTTCTATTGACTTGACAAACTTTGTACTCAATCATTTTGAATATCAATAAAATAGTTTGTTTGTCTTGAAAGATTACAACTCGTAATCTACTGTGTTAATGTATGATTACTTAAATTGTTTGATAGGAATCTCAAGTTAGATAAACTTGATTGAAAAATAAGCTGTACGAACTAGTCTACGAACAGTTCATAATTTCAGTTGTAAACTTAGAATAC
Source organism: Orobanche coerulescens (assembly GCA_033398695.1). Classification (NCBI taxonomy): domain Eukaryota; kingdom Viridiplantae; phylum Streptophyta; class Magnoliopsida; order Lamiales; family Orobanchaceae; genus Orobanche; species Orobanche coerulescens. Next base: position 201,735,256 of record CM065802.1, read on the forward strand.
ATTGTAAGATTGTGCCTGCGCGCCAATCATAGGCTTAAGTTGTAATAAATCTCAAACTGTATCGAACGTGCCTGCGAGCAGTTCATTATTGTAGACTAAAGTCACTAAGTCAGACCTATTGACAAAAGACCAAGAAATCTGCCAGAAGTCAACAAAGAAGAATGCTTCATAAAGAAGGTTTTGGCATCATCAAGAAGACTCAAAGAGTTAAGAAGGTCTTGGCAAATTGTCAAAAAGGGGGAAATTGTTGGGAAAAACAAACACCCTGTATCGAAATAGCCGGGATACTCGAATCCCTGTATCGAATGTTATTTAGAGGTTTTGACATATATGCCAAATACAGTAAAGGAAATTGTATCGAGGCTTTAAAGTTGTATCCTGTATCGAAGACCTGCCTCGAATCAGCATAAGTGAAGCTCGTCAGTACAGCAAGAAGACTTGTAAAAGACCAAGTATGGAAACTGTCTCGACACCCTAAAAACAGTCATCTTCCATACAGTTCACAAAAGGACAAGAAAGAACACAAGTCAAGTCCCGTTGAACAAAGAAGTATTTAAATACTCAAGGATAAAGTATTTAAATCGCGATCTTGAATCTTGAGAATCCCGCGAAATCGGATCATGTCATATTCCGTTGAAGGAAATCTTATTCAAATGGATATATCTCAACGGATACTTTCTTGAGAGACTATATATATCCTATGAAGGCTGAAGATCGATTACCCAAGTAACCTAACTCTCAAGCTATCAAAGTTATCATCGAGCAAACATATCTCCAAAGCATCGCAATTAAGAACAAAAGAGATATACGATTGCTCAACATCAAGAACGACCATCATCGGCTCAAGAACTTGATATTCAAAGTCATTGTTCTTACACAGTTACCTACCTTTTACCTCTGTGTAAAAACCGAGCTCTGTGTGAACTCAACAAGTTATTCTGACCTATGTGGGACGAATAAGGACGAAGCTTTGGAACTGTGTGTGAAGAAGCTAGTCAAGAAGGAAGCTTTAACCAATCTGTGTGAACGGTTGAAAGTAACATTCTTTGTATCAATCTGTGTGAACGATACAAGGATAGGTTTGTTTATAATTACGTTGTTGTGTACGCAGTAATTATAATAAACTTTTTACTCCTGTGTGGAGGACCAGTGGACGTAGAGGGGTTTACCTCGAACCACTTAAATTACTGTGTCATTTACCTTCAGCTTTTACTGTTTTAAATTACTGTGATATATTAAGTATACACCAAACACTTCGTTGCTGTATCCACGACAACTAACTGTATCCAAGACTTCCGCTACGCACTCAAATTTAGATTCCGTACAGTTTGTTGTTTAAACTATTTTCCAAACTGTATCCAGTATACTTAAGTGACCAACAGATTATGTGCACCACAGAATGCCACCCAGAAGAGAAAGAAGGAGAGGAGGGCATGAACGCGCCCCTACACCAACTCCTCCTCCACCCCAGGGGGCTATTGAAGAACTTTTCCTCAAGCAGAATCCGCCCATTTTCAATGGGTCAGGAAACCCGAGCGATGCTGAGATTTGGGTTAGAGCTATGGAGCAATTTTTAACTTCCTAAGGTGTACCAACCAAGAGCGTCTTTCTTGTGTGCTCTTCCAACTCACTGGATCTGCAGACTTCTGGTGGGAAGCGCGCAAGAAGATCATGACGGCTGAGCAACTGGAAAACTACTCTTCGGAGAAATTCAAGGAAGCACTGTATGACAAGTATGTTCCAAAAACCTACAAGGTCAAGAAGGAAGCTGAGTTCTATAATCTGAAGCAAGGAAGGATGTCAGTGACCGAGTACGATAGAATGTTTTGTGAGTTATCAAGGTATGCTCCAGATCAAGTTGATACGAATAAGAAGATGGCAGGAAAATTTAGATCAGGAGTCAGGCATGATATAAGCATGTCCCTAGCTTGCCATGGAAGGCTGAGATACAATGAATCGCTGAACAGAGCTCTGGATATTGAGGCAGCAATGCCAGAAGAGAAACGAGCGCCCACAGTTACACCACCACCCACTCAGACAAATTCCCACGAATATAAGGGGAAGCGTAAATAGGAAGGACGAAATAATGGTGGAAATCACAACCACAATGGGAACAACCAGGCTAGCAGGAAGTCGTGGGAGGGAAATATACCTCATGGATAGCCTCAGGCTCAGGGAGGCAACAATCAGGGACGGCAGATGGTTCCTGCTGAGGGATGCAATAATCTGGGACGAGTTGCAAACCCTGTATGTCCCAAGTGTAACAAGCAGCATCATAGTGCCTGTCTGTTGGGCACTGGGAGTTGTTACACGTGTGGTCAGAAAGGCCATATTATGAGGAATTGTCCTAACCAACAGCAGGGAGAGATACCAAACCACCAGGGTCAACCCCAGCCACTGAGAGCACTACAAGGACAACGGGAACTGCCACCACCACCTAAACAACAGAATCAGAATGCTAGGTCATATGCCATCAATCAGAAGCATCCCGAGAAGGATAAGGGTAACTTGGCAGGTATGGGAAAACTTCTTAACCTACCTGTAATTGTTTTGTTTGATACTGGAGCATCACATTCATTTATTGCTAGAGCATGTGTTGATAATCTTAGTATTATACCGGAACGTGCTAGTCATGTCATGAGAGTATCTTCACCACCAGGAGGAATTTCAACTACCACGCATGTTTGTTCTAATTTGGAATTAGAACTCAGGAACCTTAAAGTGGTAACTAATAATCTGAATTTTATGACTATGTGGGATCTTGATGTAATCCTAGGAATGGATTGGTTAGCCGAGAATTATGCCACAATTCTTTGTTATGAGAGGAAACTTTTATTCAGACCACCGGGTAAGGAGCCCACAGACTTCCACGGCATAAGAATGGGTAGAGGATCACCCATTATCTCTGCTCTCCAAGCCAAGAAGATGATGAGAAAGAAGGATTGTCAGGCTTTCCTTGTTTACCTTAATGGTGAAGCTGGAGAAGAGAAGATGATAGGTGATGTGCCAATTGTGCAGGAATTCGAGGATGTATTTCCAGAAGTGTTACTGGGTTTACTACCATATTCACAAGTGGATTTCAACATCGACCTGGAGCCAAGGTCAGCCCCAGTGTCGAAAGCACCATATAGGATGGCACTGAAGGAACTGTAGGAGTTTTCCACCCGTACTTGGATAAGTTTGTCTTGGTGTTCATAGATGATATTCTCATCTACTCTAGAAATGAGAAAGAGCATGAAGAACATCTCAGGATAGTGTTGGAAACACTAAGAACGAAGAAACTCTTTGCCAAATTCACTAAGTGCGAATTTTGATTGAAAGAAGTAATGTTTCTTGGGAACATTGTGTCAGCAGATGGTATTAAGGTGGACCCAGCTAAAGTGGAAGCAGTACATGATTGGTAGTCACCATCCAACCTAAATGAGATTAGGAGTTTCTTGGGTCTAGCTCGGTACTACCGAAGGTTCATCGAAGGATGTTCCATGATTACTAGACCAATGACACAACTGTTATGGAAAGGAATTAAGTATTTATGGACGGATGAATGTGACGCGAGTTTTCAGGAACTCAAGAAAAGATTAACTACTACACCAGTTTTAGCAGTACCAGAAGCGAACATGGAGTATGTGGTTTACACAGATGTTTCTAAGAATGGGTTAGGTTGTGTTTTGATGCAAGATGGGAAAGTGATAGTTTATGCGTCAAGACAACTTAGGCCGCATGAGGTGAATTATCCCATGCATGATTTAGAACTAGCTGCAGTTGTGCACTCATTAAAGATATGGAGGCATCACCTTTATGGCGTAAGATGTGAGGCATCACCTTTATGGCGTAAGATGTGAAATTCTTACTGACCACAAGAGTTTAAAGTACTTTTTCGAGCAGAAGGACTTGAACATGAGACAAAGCAGATGGCTCAAATTGGTAAAGAATTATGATTTTGGTACTAACTATCACCCGGGAAAGGCTAATATGGTAGAATATGCCTTGAGTCATAAGACTCAATCACAATTAGGATACCTACTTACCACATAAGGGGATCTAATCCAAGATTTTGAAGGAATGAGTTTAGAGGTGGTTCATCCACCGGAAATGATAATGGGTCGTGTTGCTATGTTAGTGACCACACCAGATATGAGAGGATGAATAGTGAATGCGCAGAGGAGAGATGAAGCATTCGAGAAACTATATATGAGAATTACATCCGATAAACCAGAAAATTACCGCGAAGCGGCTGATAACGCAATTATGTTCGTAGAGAGAATATGTGTTCCATATGATGTGGGATTAAGGAATGAGATCATGAGTGAGGCTCATGATACTCCCTATACCGCTCACCCCAGTATTACCAAGATGTACCAAGACCTGAAGAGAAATTTCTGGTGGGACGGTATGAAACGAGATGTAGCTTCATTTGTCGAGCGGTTTTTGGCTTGCCAGCAAGTAAAAGCACTACACCAACGACCTTATGGAGATTCTGACCATTGACCATTCCAGAATGGAAGTGGGAAGGAATAGCGAAGGATTTTTTGACTAGTTTGCCGAGGACCAAACGAGGAAATACTGCTGTATGGGTTATAGTAGACATAATCACAAAATTAGCTCACTTTTTGCCTATCCCTATCACTTACGGAACTGAGAAGTTATCATAATTATATGTATGTGAAATTGTACGCTTGCACGGAGTGCCGATATCAATCCCGTCAGATCAAGATCCAAAAGTTACCTCTAGATTTTGGACGAGTCTACAGAAGGAACTAGGTACACAACTGAACTTTAGTACCGCTTTTCACCCGCAGACCAATGGACAATCGGAAAGGACGATTCAAACACTAGAATACATGTTAAGAACTATAGTGTTGGATGAAGGTGCGAATTAGGAGCATGTTTTTCCATTAATCGAATTTTCTTACAACAATAGTCATCAGGCAACGATAGGTATGGTGCCGTATGAAGCCTTATACGACAGAAAATGCAGGTCACCACTTTATTGGTATAATATCCAGATTTATTACTGTGTATTTCATCTGTATTCGAACCCTGTATTATTCGGATTTGTGGTCTTGATTATTGGAGTATGATATTTCTTACATTGGTATCTTTGTACATAAGTATAGCAACATGCAAATTTTCTCATGCAAACTCGTGATAGCGCACGCTAAGAATGTAGCTTAACGCGCGCTATCGGCTACTACTAGCGCACGCTACGTATGTAGGAGTTGCGTGCGCTAGACACTGAATTATTGAGCTGGGCGGCTAGCACATGCGCCAGCCGGGACATGGGTCCGGATAAGATTCCCGCGGATGAACCTGGACAGATTTGGAGTCAACGCTTATTAGCGTGCGCTAAGTATGTATTGTAGCATGCACTAATTAGCTAAAGTGCAGAATATTATAAATGAGACAACAACCCATTTTGGCTTACATTTCCTTTGCCCATTGTTCATTCTTGAGAGGCCAGAGAGCAATAATTATCCTCCTAACAAACTTATAACACATCTACATGATCCTTGAATATTGGATATCACTTATGAGTAATCATTGAAGAGAAGTAACACCTTGGAGTGGCATATAACCAACCAGAGTCGGATTCTACCTTGCGGTTCAGTAATTTCGTCATATTAAGGTATGCTCAATCTATCTCCAGCCTTAGATTTGGATTCTAAGGAATTAGATGATCATGCTAACGAGATATTGAATTTCATTAGTGAATTATTCAACAAACATCATGTTTAGAAGTTGGGAACGTCTATGCTTAAGATATTATCATTGGAACCTTGTAGTTGGAATCCTAGTAGTTCAAATGATGAGGGAAATATTCTGAAGTTGGCTATCCGTGTCATTTATGTTATCTTAGTGATCATAAATTGAAAGTGATATTATTTTCGGTTATAAGGACTTAAGGGAAGAATCATCTTAGGAAATATTCTTTCGTATAAGTTGGAATTGTTAGTTCACCTCAAGATGAAGTCTGAATGTGTATAATGATAGTAAAATCTAATGCACCAACCGGAGATCACCGTACTTCGCATGAGAATTGTAATGAAGATGGATTATGGTGTTGTGATGATTATACGTATACTCATATCTCGAAGTTTTTATTATCCGTGAGATCATTCATAAAGTTTATGAACATAACATGTAGTCGGATAACAAACATTAATCACTGATTAATTCGCTTACTTCACCACCATTTGTACAACCTGCTGCCCTCCAGTGAACTGCCATGCACACTTAGCGTGCGCTAAGCTACAAGAATTAACGTGCGCTATCGATTACGTTTAGCGTACGCCACGTTTGGAACTTAGCATGCGTTAAGTCATCAGGCGAGTCAGTCGGCTGATCAGTGAGGCACTGACCGTGCATGGTTAGCGTACGCTAGGCTGTGTGTACTGTGTGCGCTAATGAGTATCATTAACGTACGCTACATAGGATGCGTAGCGTGCATTAAGCGATCCAGACAGATTGCATTTTAAGGACTTCCTACCGTAAATTTTGAATTGTTAGACGTTCGTACGGCATGAGATGAATTTTATGCTATTTCTTTTGTTAAGGCTCGAGCTTAACACGTGATTGATCGAAGGGGACGACCTTCGAGTATTTTGATATTCGTCGGAGTTTTATTCTGGTCAACAAACCGAGGCAAGTACTCTAATTAGAATTGTTTATATTATGACAGTTATGATGTGATTGTATTGTGTAAATGTGTTGTGATTATATGTCCACCATGCGTTTATCCGATGGGAATCATCATGGGAATCTATAGCTGTGTGCGCTGGATCGTTGGACAGATAGTTCCACCATGTGTTGGTCCGATGGGATCATCATGGGAATCTATAGCTGTGTGCGCTGGATCATTGGAATACCATCAGTATGTTGAAACTGTTATGATATGATATGTGTTGTTGATATTTCTCGTTGGAGAAACTTGTTAGGATATAATGGTTGATTATATCACTGTTGTATGATTATTGTACTTGTACTAGCATCGTTGTGCTAACCCCTTCGGGGGTGAACATTTGTTTATGTTCAGGATCCAGGAGAGCGGGGAAACAACCACTGGAGTTGCATGACGACGAGGGTGCAGAGTGATGTTCCGACCGGGTTTAATGTCTGTTGTTTGTTGGTTATTTAAATAAGTACTCGAGTACGTCGTCAGTTTATGAATATTTGGATTTTAGTGATGTATTAATAACCCTTCATTGGATATTTGTATTCTCAGTATTGAACCAGATTGTTGTATTTTATTTCAGTGATTTCATAAGTTGGTACCTGTTATTGTCATTTCATTTCTTCAGCCTTGTAAATTCTTACGTAAAGGATTTACGGCACTGTAATATTCCTGAATGTATCGGGGGTGTTACAAAATATGGTATCGGAGCTAAGATTATGGATATCTTGGCCATTGGGTTAAAATAGGGGTCATTTACGTCTTTTGAGGTAACCGGCCGTGAATGACATCACTGTACTGCCTACGTCTTCATGCGAACGGTGGTTGTAAGTTCCAAAACTCTATCTCGTTCTTTACATGTTGTACCTCTTTATACTTGAACATTAAAACTATGTTGTTTCCTGTATATTGAATATTTATGCTTACAGTATGTTGAGAGGTGGACGTGGACGTGGTCGCGGTTGTGGACGCGGACGAAGGAATGCTGATAGGGAGGCGTCGCCTTCTAATCAGGCCAGTCATAGCTCAGGCGAGCTGCAAAGATCCATCAATAATGAACCGGAACCTGCTGTACCAGAAATCCTTCGTCAAGTGGTGAATCAGATGACTCAGTTCGCTCAGGTCGTGGACCGAATGCAGGTGGCGGTGGGATTTCAGCAGGGAGATGGACAGCAAAGGATCCCAGAAATGGGAAATCGAGGTAACCGATGGTTGCAAGAGGTGGTGAAGATGCAACCAACCAAATTTGACGGCTTTTTCGAGACTCCCACATGGGACCATTGGTTGAAGGAATTGGAGAAAATCTTTGCCAGAATTAACTGCCCAGATGACAGGAGAGCTCCTATTGCTCAGTACTTTCTGATAGGGGAAGCATCCGAGTGGTGGGAAGCTATCCGACCTGCAGATCATGATGCTGATTGGACAGAATTTAAAATGATGATGGAAGCTCAGTACTGCCCTCATCCTGTGAGGGAAGCCAAAGTTCGGGAGTTTTTCTCCGCTCAGCCATCAGACGAACCCGTATCCGAGACCATTAAGACATTTAATCAGCACTTAGCATTTATTCGACATCTAGTCAAAACAGATGCAGAGATGATGATTCACTTTGAAATGAGGATGAAACTAGAAATCCAAAGGTACATGTCCGGTTTTGAATGTACCACTCTCTGCCAATACCAAGATAAGGCGTTGGCGTACGAAATCAAGGAAGCAGCAATGGAAAAATTTACGGAGTCGAAGAAGCAGAAAGTCTCTGGTACTTTCACAGAGCACAAGAACAGCGGGCCTCGCAAAGACCAGTCATCCTTTTATTCTTTCAAGAAGCCTCCGCACCCATCTAAGAGCAGAAAGAATTTCGGAACAATGTCAGCCACGACGGATACAGCTAGGAAGTGCTTTAACTGTGGTCGCCCAGGCCACCTTTGGTGTGATTGTTTGCGCACTCCAATTACATGTTTTGATTGCGGACAGGAAGGGCACCGGGCAATGTTTTGCAAGGATGCCACCAAGTACAATGGAACCCGTACGTCACAGCCAGTTCAGAAAGAAGCTAGTATACAACAGACGCAGCAAAGTGTTCAGATGCCTCAAAATTTTGGCCGCGGACGAGGCAGAGGACAATGGGACCGAAAGGGGATATCGAGTGCTGGATCTATTCCCCCACGTATGTACGATATGAGGAGGACAGACGATCAGGATGCTGCTGTCGCATCAGGTACTGTCCAGATCCTTTCCCAGCAAGTTAGCATTTTATTCGATACAGGAGCTACGCATTCTTTTATATCCTTGTCTTGTGTAAATCGTTTGAATATTTCTGGTTTTCATACTTGTGAACCTTATGTTGTTGGTTTACCGAGTGGAGAGAGGATTGTTGGGAACTTAGAGTCTAGAGATTTCCCTGTGCCATTTGGGGGTAGGGAATGTCTCTCAAATCTGATTGTGATAGAAATGCAAGGAGACGACCTGATACTCGGAGACGATTGGCTTAATCGATATGGAGCTATTGTAAACTACCGAAGGAGAAATATTTCGGATAGTGACGATGGTTACGAAATCTTGTTTGAGGAATGGAAACCAGGAAGCTCGGGAAAGTTGATCAAGGCGATGAAAGTGTCAAATTGTTGAAACAGTGTCAGGATCTTGGTGTTATGCAATGAAGAGAGAAGACAAAATTGTGGAACCTTCATCCATCCCTATTGTTAATGAATTTCCAGATGTATTTCATGACGAGTTACCTGGACTACCTCCACGAAGGGATGTAGAATTTACCATTGAATTGGAACCGGAGCTACACCAATTTTTAAGGCGCCGTATCGTATGGCACCTACCGAGATGTATGAAGCGAAAAAAGCAGTGGAGGATTCTTGGACAAAGGCTATATCCGGCCAGCGTTTCGCCACAGGAGCGCTTGATTCTTTTTGTGCGGAAGAAGGATGGATCGCCCATTGTGTATCGACTATCGAGAGTTGAACAAGATGACAATTAAGAATAAATATCCGTTGCCACGGATTGATGATTTATTTGACCAGTTGCAAGGAGCAACAGTATTTTCTAAAATCGATCTGAGATCAGGATACCATCAGCTAAGGATTAAGGAATTTGATGTTCCAAAGTCAGCATTCAGAACTCGCTACGGACACTATGAGTTTGGAGTGATGCCGTTTGGTCTCACTAATGCACCTGCTGTATTCATGTAATTGATGAACCGAGTGTTCATCTAATATTTGGATAAATTTGTGGTCGTGTTCATTGATGACATTCTGGTGTATTTTATGAGCCTGGAATAGCATGCGCATCATTTGCGGATTGTATTAGAACTTTTGAGAAGCGAACGATTGTACACCAAACTTTCTAAGTGTGAATTCTGGCTAAAGGAAGTAATGTTCCTCGGCCATGTGGTATCAGCTAAAGGAGTCTAAGTGGATCCTCAGAATATCGAAGCAATTATGGATTGGAAGCCTCCAAAGAACGTGAAAGAAGTCTAAAGCTTCTTAGGACTTGCTGGATATTATCGTCGATTCGTGGAAGGGTTTTCTAAAATCTCCCGCCCACTTACTCGACTCCTGCAGAAGACTCAAAAGTTTGAGTGGAACAAGTCATGTTAGACTAGTTTTGATGAATTGAAGAGGATATTGATGACAGCACCAATTTTATCACTTCCATAGGGGACTGGAGGATTCATAGTTTACAGTGATGCTTCGAACCAAGGACTCGGATGCGTATTGATGCAGAATGATAAGGTGATCGCTTATGCTTCACGACAGCTAAAACCTTATGAAGTGAATTACCCAACACATGATTTAGAGCTAGCAGCAGTAGTTTTTGCTTTGAAGATCTGGAGACATTACCTGTACGGGACTCACTGCCAGATCTTTACTGATCACAAGAGTCTCAAATACATCTTCAGTCAAAAAGAGCTGAACATGCGGCAAAGAAGATGGTTAGAGCTGATTAAGGACTATGACTTGGAGATTTTGTATCATCCAGGCAAAGCGAATGTAGTGGCAGATGCACTTAGCTGCAAGCCTATTTCTATTTAGATACTGGAGACTCTGACCTCCTAACTTAGCCTTCAACGAGAGATGATTAGAGAAGAAATTGAAGTGTGGTTACAAAGAGTCCAAGGATAACTGTGCGTGATGTAAGTAACTTCGTCATTAATCGAAAAAATCAAATCTAGACAGGCAGATGATCCTCTGATGATTCGGTTACGTGATGAAGTGATCAAAGGAAAGGCACCCGGATTCCTAATTCATGATGATGGAGTTTTGAGATTTCAGAACCGACTCTGCGTTCCTGATATCGATGTTCTGAAACAGACGATTATGAAGGAAGCTCACAGCTCACCCTATTCTATCCACCCGGGCACTAGTAAGATGTATAAGGACTTGAAACAGAATTTCTGGTGGGGCAACATGAAGAAAGATGTAGCGGACTATGTTTCGAAATGCTTGACTTGTCAGCAGGTTAAGATCGAGCATCAACGACTTGCCGGAATGTTGAAGCCGCTCCCGATTCCTGAATGGAAGTGGGAGGACATATCAATGGACTTTATCACTGGCATCCCAAGAAGCAAGACAGGAATGAACATGATTTGGGTGATAGTTGATCGTCTAACCAAATCAGCTCATTTCCTAGGCATTAAGGACATGTGGGGACCAGAGAGGTTGGCGCGAGTATTTATTTCAGAGATAGTTCGGCTGCATGGTACGCCGAAGACCATTATTTCTGATCGAGACGGTCGTTTTGTGTCTCACTTTTGGAAAACAGTTCATAAGGCCTTGGGGACCGAATTGAACTTCAGTACAGCTTATCACCCGCAGACTGACGGACAATCCGAGAGGACCATTCAAACGGTGGAAGACATGCTAAGGGCTTGTGCCTTAGATTGGTCAACTAATTGGGAAATTCATCTACCATTGATTGAATTTACATATAACAATAGTTGGCATGCTTCCATTAAGATGGCACCATTTGAAGCATTATACGGGAGAAGATGCAGATCGCCCCTATGCTGGGACGATTCATCAGACTTGATCGGGACAGAACCAGAGTTGATCGTACAGACTCGAGAGAAGATAACCTTAATTCGTGAAAGACTGTTGACCGCCCAGAGTCGACAAAAATCTTATGGAGACGTACGACGTTGCCCTATGGAGTTTAGTACAGGAGACCACGTACTTTTGAAGGTTTCTCCTACTCGGGGAATCTTTCGTTTCGGAAGGAAAGGAAAACTGAGTCCGAGATATATCGGACCATTTGAAATCCTTGAGAGAGTTGGAGAGTTGGCATACAGATTGGCATTACCTCCGTCATTATGCCATGTTCATAACGTGTTCCACGTATCCCAGTTACATAAGTATATACCCGATCCTAGTCATGTCATTGATTTCGGCGAGATCGAAGTCGCTCATGATGGGACATTTGAAGAAAAACCGGTCAAGATACTCGAGAGTCGAGTTAAGCAGTTGAGGAACAAACCAATCGTTTTGGTCAAAGTTCAATGGTCACGTCACGGAGTGGAAGAAGCCACATGGGAAACGGAAGATGGCATGAAGTCCAGATATCCCGAGTTATTTTCGTCTTGAGTTTGGGACGAAACTCCTTTTAGTAGGAGAGTATGTAATATCGGATTTATTCATGTATTTCATCCGTATTCGAACCTGTATTATTCGGATTTGTGGTCTTGATTATTGGAGTATGATGTTTCTTGCATTGGTATCTTTGTACATAAGTATAGCAACATGCAAATTTTCTCATGCAAACTTCGTGATAGCGCACGCTAAGAATGTAGCTTAACGCGCGCTATCGGCTACTACTAGCGCACGCTACGTATGTAGGAGTTGCGTGCGCTAGACTTGAATTATTGAGTGGCGGCTAGCACATGCGCCCGGACATGGGTCGGATAAGATTCCATGAGATGAACACAGATGATTTGGAGTCAACGCTTATTAGCGTGCGCTAAGTATGTATTGTAGCATGCGCTAATTAGCTAAAGTGCAGAATATTATAAATGAGACAACAACCCGTTTTGGCTTACATTTCCTTCGCCCATTCTTCATTCTTGAGAGGCCAGAGAGCAATAATTATCCTCCTAACACACTTAGAACACATCTACGTGATCCTTGAATATTGGATATCACTTCTGAGTAATCATTGAAGAGAAGTAACACCTTGGAGTGGCATATAACCAACCGGAGTCGGATTCTACCTTGCGGTTCAGTAATTTCGTCATATTAAGGTATGGTCAATCTATCTCCAGCCTTAGATTTGGATTCTAAGGAATTAGATGATCATGCTAACGAGATATTGAATTTTATTAGTGAATTATTCAACAAACATCATGTTTAGAAGTTGGGGACGTCTATGCTTAAGATATTATCATTGGAACCTTGTAGTTGGAATCCTAGTACTTCAAATGATGAGGGAAATATTCTGAAGTTGGCTATCCGTGTCATTTATGTTATCTTAGTGATCATAAATTGAAAGTGATATTACTTTCGGTTATAAGGACTTAAGGGAAGAATCATCTTAGGAAATATTCTTCCGTATAAGTTGGAATTGTTAGTTCACCTCAAGATGAAGTCTGAATGTGTATAATGATAGTAAAATCTAATGCACCAACCGGAGATCACCGAACTTCGCATGAGAATTGTAATCAAGATGGATTATGGTGTTGTGATGATTATACGTATACTCGTATCTCGAAGTTGTTATTATCCGTGAGATCATTCATCAAGTTTATGAACATAACATGTAGTCGGATAACAAACATTAATCACTGAGGAATTCGCTTACTTCATCACCATTTGTACAACCTGCTGCCCTCCAGTGAACTGCCATGCACGCTTAGCGTGCGCTAAGATACAAGAATTAACATGCGCTATCGAGTACCTTTAGCGTACGCCACGTTTGGAACTTAGCGTGCGTTAAGTCATCAAAGTAGTCGATCGGTGATCGGTGAACCGACCATGCATGGTTAGCGTACGCTAGGCTGTGTGTACTGCGTGCGCTAACGAGTATCATTAACGTATGCTACATAGGATGCGTAGCGTGCGTTAATTGATCCAGACAGATTGCATTTTAAGGACTTCCTACCGTAAATTTTGAATTGTTAGACGTTCGTACGGCATGAGATGAATTCTATGCTATTTCTTTTGTTAAGGTTCGTGCTTAACACGTGATTTATCGAAGGGGACGACCTTCGAGTATTTTGATATTCGTGGGAGTTTTATTCTGGTCAACAAACCGAGGCAAGTACTCTAATTAGAATTGTTTATATTATGACAGTTATGATGTGATTGTATTGTGTAAATTTGTTGTGATTATATGTCCACCATGCGTTGATCCGACGGGAATCATCATGGGAATCTATAGCTGTGTGCGCTGTATCGTTGGACAGGTAGTTCCACCATGTGTTGGTCCGACGGGATCATCATGGGAATCTATAGCTGTGTGCGCTGGATCGTTGGAATACCATCAGTATGTTGAAACTGTTATGATATGATATGTGTTGTTGATATTTCTCGTTGGAGAAACTTGTTAGGATATAATGGTTGATTATATCACTGTTGTATGATTATTGTACTTGTACTAGCATCGTTGTGCTAACCCCTTCGGGGGTGAACATTTATTTATGTTCAGGATCCAAGAGAGCGGAGAAACAACCACTGGAGTTGCATGACGACGAGGGTGCAGAGTGATGTTCCGGCCGGGTTTAATGTCTGTTGTTTGTTGGTTATTTAAATAAGTACTTGAGTACGTCGTCAGTTTATGAATATTTGGATTTTAGTGATGTATTAATAACCCTTCATTGGATATTTGTATTCTCAGTATTGATCCAGACTGTTGTATTTTATTTCAGTGATTTCATAAGTTGGTACCTGTTATTGTCATTTCATTTATTCAGCCTTGTAAATTCTTACGCAAAGGATTTACGGCGCTGTAATATTTCTGAATGTATCGGGGGTGTTACAATTGGGATGAAGTGTGTGAGTGAAATATTTTAGGGCCAGACACAGTCAGCGAGATGATCGAGATTATCCACAAGATAAGACAGAGAATACAAGAGGCCCAGACTCGACAGAAGTCATACGCTGATACACACCGAACTGAATTGCATTTCGAGAGTGGGGATAAGGTTTTCCTCAAGGTTTCCCCTTCTAAGGGAATAATCAGTTTTGGCGTTAAAGGCAAGCTTAGGCCATGTTTTATAGGGCCATATGAGATTCTTGAGAGGATCGGACCAGTTGCTTATAGGTTGGCTCTGCACCTAGTCTTGGGAATGTTCACAATGTTTTCCATGTTTCTCAGCTGAGGAAGTATGTATTTGATCCCAAGCATGTGATTCATCAGAGTGACATAGTTCTTAGTCACGATACGAGTTATGTAGAGACGCCTGAAACTATTTTAGACCATATGGTTCAAGAACTGAGGAATAAGTCAGTTCCTATGGTGAACATATTATGGAGTCACCACGGTCAGGAAAAAGCTACGTCGGAACTCGAAAGCAAGATGAGGGAGAAATACCCAGAACTTTTTGATAAGGTATGCAAATTTCGGGATGAAATTTCTTGTTATAGGGGTAGGATGTAATGCCCCGGTATTTTATATGCATGAATTATTATAACCTCAAGTGCGACATTAGGGTTTTACATTCACAAATAATAAAATTCTGACTAATGAAATAAGTTTAGAACTATTTACACGTTTTTAATTCAGAAATCGGATGTTCGGTTATCTGGTAGGGATTCTCTTTTGATTTTTATTTTATGTTCTGGTAGATAGAATCGTGATTCCATCGCCTTCTATATACACCACTTTTACGTTACGATTACGATTTTCAATTATGTCGAATCATTTTCTCGGATAATTTGCGTTCCGTAAATCTCGAAACTTTTCTCCGACTTTAAGATGTAAGTGCGACACTATAATTTAAGTATATGACATATACACAATACTCGAGTAATTTTTTATCTGCGGAGAAGCGAAACATAAAATATTATTCGACCAATTTATGATGACGTCTAGGGTTAACCTAGTATATAAAGGGACATCACCTCCCTTTCATTTTTCCCCCTCACTTCATCTTCTTCCTCTCTTCTTCTCACTTTGGCCGCCCCATCCCCCTTCACCATTGAAACGCCATTGTTCTTCCATTAGAACTCAAGTACAAGCTCATTTTGTGTTCCAAACTTGAAACAAAGTTCATATTCAAGTAAGTTACATTCTCCTTTTCATTTCTATCCAAGCAAGAATAGGTTTTGGCCCACTTATTTGGGAATTTATGAAAGAGCTTAGGTTTAATGTTATAATACTTTGTATGTTTTTAAGTTGATTCTAAGGTTCTTGAAAGTGTTTAGAACAAGTTTTAATCATATTTTTGATTTCATGTCTTGGCCGAAATTCTTAGGGTTTATAACCCAATCATGTTTTGTTTTTCTTATGATTCTCTTACACAATATGTTTCTATATGATGATATTATGCTATGATGAATTTATGGTATTTTTATAAAATGTTTGGTATTTTGGAAAGTAAGGAAGAATCATGCTTAGTTCTTGATATGTTGAGATATGTTCAAAAGTAACTTGATAATTGTGATGATGTATGAAAGAAGTACATGATATGTTTTTGTTTGATTTTTATAAAATGTTTTGGAAATTTATTTGAAAATAAAGGCATGAAGTTAGATTTATGAAGTGGAAATAGGTTAGATAATATTTGATGTAGTTAATGAGCATGATATGTAGTGAAGATTTTAAAATCATGTTTAGGTTATTTTAAAGTTAGAACCAAAACTTTGATTATCAACATGAGTGTATGTTAAGTGTGTTGTTTGATGTTGGTAACAATTGATGCTTGATGATACTTAATTTTAATGATGTTTGAAGGTTTAAAGTTGGGAAATAAAAATGAGTAAGTAGTCATGTTTTCAAAAGAAAAGATTATGAATTGGAGTTCGTAATGTCGAGAAGCATGCTTGTATGTCGACTCATATATGTGTTATAAGTATGATATGCATGATTATAGTTTACATTTTTAGGGTTTTGGTTGCTAGAAATGATCTCTATAGGTTAATATGATGTTTTTCCCATTTTCGCCGGATATTGGCAGTTTCGTTACACTTCACAGAAACAACTATAACTTTCTCCACGTTTAATATTTTTGAGATCCATAAAATGAACATGAAACTAGACTTCAGTGCTTTCCAGTGGTATAAGATACAATATCTAGTTATTATTGTGCATTAACAGAATGCTAATTATTTACAGACTTGATGCACATTATGTTATGATTATGTTAAGTGTTTGATGATGGTTTTCTAACCAAGGAATGTGTAACGGAATTGAGTATCGGTTATCGTTGTTAGTATCTTTATATGTTATATGGTCGGTTAGGTTCTCTAAGAGAATCATAGATTTTATTATTAAACTTAAGTCGAATGCAAAACTCTGAAGTCCAAACATGTAGATCGAGTCCGTTGTTCGTTAGACTTCGTTAAGCTCGATCGACCGCTAAACTTAGTTATTTCCGATGAAAGGTGGAGAAGCAGAATGAAGCGTAAGGAAGAGCCTAGAATCATTTTTGCTTGCGTTTATTACTTTTCCAGGTGTGTTTTCTATACGAAAATGACTTGAGCTTTGCTCTATTTTGATGAAATGTTTTACAAGCAAATTATGATTTCAAATGACTATGATGCAGAAAAAATTTTATGTGGATTCTTATGAACCTATCACTAGCCAGGGATAGTGTACATAGTACTTGGGATTGTGAGCTCTCTTTGGAGTGGCCGATCTCGGGGAGTAACGTTCGCTGGAGGTGGCCACCTTCCCCGGCGTAAATTATGGATATGGTGAATCTGATGATATATGCTATGAAATGAAATGATTTAGTAAACATGGGCTTTTTCTCAAAACCCCCGTGTTACTGCTTATATTCATGATGACAAATACGAAAGCATATTTTATTTTTTGGCAATATGTTCACGGAGTACGTTGTGCTCATCCCTGTATATGTTTTAAAATGTGCAGGTTGAGCTGGGGATGTGACGGAGGGTGTTGAGTGGAAGTCTCTTGTCTACGATCAATGTTAAGCCCTAGTTACATATCTTCATATATGTAACCAACCATGTTTTTCCGCTGCAAACACTCTTTATGATTGCTTTCTATTAAGTTATGGTGATTGTAATATGTTATGAAGCCTTTTTCTAAACTTCAAGGCTAATATTATAACTATGTATTCTACTTTGGATTCAAGGTCATTCCCACGGGATTGACTTCTTCATGATGCCTTGATATGTTCTTCATAAAAATCCACCCCTATTCTTTATGAAACGTTTGTTTCCCCTTTTCCTCCTCGCTTCTTAATTCCTGCCATGGGTCACGCTCCGGCTGTGCCGTCCTTAGGGATAAGAGGCCATGACATGATTCCCATCTACAGATGACAAGGCAGCAGCTGAACCAGATGCAGTTCAAGAAGGCCAGAACCAAGCTGATGCAGAGAGAGGCGAAGTTCATCAAAGCAACTCAACAGGGGGAACAAACCCTGAACATGATATCCCCAAATGGCGAAGAGATTACCCCATCCATCAAATCATTGAAAACCTAACCGATGGAGTCAAAATCAGACAATTTACATAACTAGAAGGAATGGCTATGTTCTCATGTTTCATGTCTCAAATGGAACCCAAGACAACAGATCAAGCACTGGAGGATTATTCATGGATAATTGCAATGCAAGAAGAGCTCAACCAAGTTGAGAGGAACAATGTCTGGGAACTAACAGACAGACCAGATCACAAGAAAGTCATAGGCACCAAGTGAGTGTATAAAAAAATGTGATGATGACAAAGCTGTTGTTAGGAATAAAGCCAGATTCGTTGCAAAAGGGTATGCTCAATGTGAAGGAATAGATTTTGATGAAACATATGCACCTGTAGCAAGATCAGAAGCTATCAGACTATTCCGTGCATATGCAGCATTCAAGGATTTTGAAGTCTATCAAATGGACGTAAAAAGTGCATTTCTCAATGGAGTACTAGATGAAGAAGTCTATGTGGAGCAACCCCTGGATTTGTCAAAGGAGACAAAGTATACAAGCTTTTGAAAGATCTATATGGACTCAAGCAAGCACCAAGAGCATGGTATGAGACTATTTGTGTTTCTGGAGAAGAATGGATTCAACAAAGGACAGGTGGACAAGACCCTATTCGGAGTGGAACATGAAGACCACATATTACTTGTTCAAATATATGTGGATGATATCATATTTGGCTCAACCAATCCTGAGCTATGTGAAAAATTCTCAAGTCTCATGCAAGGAGAATTTGAGATGAGTATGATGGGAAAGCTAAATTTCTTTCTTGGTTTACAAGTCAAACAAGTCAACAATGGAATCTTCATCAACCAAACAAAGTATACAAGTGACTTAATCAAAGGATTTGCCATGAACTCATCCAAATAACTAAGATTTCCCATGAGCACATCCCTACACCTTGATGCAGATGAATGAGGTATTCCAGTGGATCAAACACACTACAGAGGACTAATTGGATCACTTCTATACCTCACTGCAAGCAGACCAGATATTTCATATGTAGTAGGAGTGTGTGCCAGATTCCAATCCAAGCCGAAGCAGTCTCACCAGGAAGCAGCTAAGAGGATAATCAGATATCTTAAATATACAATCAATGTCGGAGTATGGTATCCCAAGGATGACAACTTTGAACTCTCAGGATATTCAGATGCAGACTTTGCAGGATGCAAGATTGATAGGAAAAGCACCAGTGGAACATGTCTGTTCCTTGGAACCACACTCATATCGTGGTTCAGCAAGAAGCAAGTATCTAACTCAATATCCACAACTGAGTTAGAATACTTAGCTGCAGGTAGCTGTTGTGCTCAAATTCTCTAGATCAGACAATAGCTAAGGGACTACAACATCATAGCAAATGAAGTTCCAATATGGTGTGACAACAACAGTGCATTTGAAATAACAAACAATCCAGTTCTGCACTCAAGAACAAAGCACATAGATGTCAAACATCACTTTATCAAAGACCATGTGCTTAACAAGAGAGTAAAAGTGGAATGAGTCAGCACAGAGTATCAAATCATTGACATATTCACTAAGCCTTTACCAGAAGAAATATTTCTAGAACTTAGTAGGAATATTGGATTACTAGATTGGGAATCTAGTGCTTAATTGAAAAGTAGACAAGAGTCATCTGACCTGGAGAAAAGCTATCTGACCTGAAGAAAATTCATCTGACCTGAAGCAGACAAAAGACGAGGAAAGCTACCTGATCAGAGCAGACAAGGAAGTCACCTGATCAGACCAGACGATGATCTTAAGGACAGACGAGAAAGTTAGATAATACCAACCACATGAGACATACCTCACCTGATGCAGAAGACGAAGGAAAGCTATCTGATCAGACACAGACAGAAAAGTCCCCTGATCAGAGCAGAGAAGAAATTAAAATTACAGCTGCATCAGAAGTCAAACGGTCAACCAGCTAAGTTTCTCACTCTTAGACCGACTTATAATTATTATATTATTTATTTACACATGGAAAAAACACATGATCACACTATCTCCACGACGTCCAATCAATTTCAACCGTCACTCTTTATTTATCAAAAATCGGACCTTCGCTTGATTATTTAATTATTAAAATTCAAAAGATCTTTTCAACTTGGTATATAGGACGACAAAAATCATTTCACAAACCTTTACCATCTTCAAGCTCTTAGAACCCTAATTTTTCAAAAGCAGAAAAACTCTTGAATATTCACTGCACTCAAATCGAAAAGCTTATTCTTGCAGAAATGGACTCTACCAAGTACTTTGAAGGATCTAATCTCAAGCTGGTGAAGGAGCAAATAATATTCAGCATCGTCGTCGATTTCGATGGATTACTGGAATCGAACAACATGGGAAAAATGATTCATGTAATTCGAAGGATGAAGAAGAATGGTATCTACCATTTTCTGGACATCAATCATAATCTACTATTCAAGTAAGCCGTTATTTGCTTCTACAAGGAAGCACAGGTCACCGAGCACTGTATCATGAGCTCAATTTTTGGAGAAGAAATAAATATCACACCGCAAACCATCGTCGACGCCTTCAAAATGGAGAACATAGGCATCGCCATCGAAGCACTGAAGCAAAGTTCAACCGAAACGTGGTATGAGATCAAGTTACCACATGAGTCAACTAAGGTCAAACTTACGGTAAGGAGAGGCGACCTTAAAAAGGAATACAAGTATGTTCTTGACATCACAAACAAAATCATCATGGGGATGAAAGGCAGCTATGATCAATTGTCATCCGCCAAGTACATAGTGATGGGAGCTCTAATCCAACAGCAGGGGATTAACTGGCCTGACTACATCTACAGGCAGTTAGTGCGGGAAGTTAACAAAGCTAGCTGGAATGAGGATGAGAAGAAATTCAAACAAAAATTGGCTTATGGAACTCATATCAGTTGGATCTTGGAGTTCCTCGGGAAGGCTAAAGGAGCTGCAGATACCTTTCATGGAAGCAAAAGACTTGGTCACCTGGACCAAGAAACATTGAAGAAGTTGGGGGACCACAAGAAAGCAGCTGAGATTCTGAAGGAGATAACAAGTGGAACTTATCCGTACAGAGGACCTTTGGACTCAGACGAAGTTCGCTCTGATGCAGA
The DNA here is from genome assembly GCA_033398695.1 of Orobanche coerulescens. Lineage (NCBI taxonomy): Eukaryota > Viridiplantae > Streptophyta > Magnoliopsida > Lamiales > Orobanchaceae > Orobanche > Orobanche coerulescens. Next base: position 201,756,619 of record CM065802.1, read on the forward strand.
TGCCCCAAACCCTCATGAGATACTTGCAGATGAGATAACCTCAACCCCCTCTGCAGCTGAGACTCAAAAGTCACCTGCACCTGGGAAGCTACCTGCAGATGAGTCTGACTCAGACAACATTCCTCTGTCCAATACATTAAAAAGAAAGTTACCTGAAACATATAAAGTTGTCCACATAATCTATTCACCAGATCAGTCCCCAATGAGACAAAAAGACTGGGTGGACTATCCATCAGAAGAATAAGAAGAGGTGCAGCCTCCCTCATCACCTGCACCTGCAAAGTATGAAGGTCAGCCTGAGCATGCATCTGAGCTGGTGCTTGATGTTATTCACCCCCTAACTCTTCCAAGCATAACAGAGGAAGAAAAAGCAGAAGAGACAATTGAAATACCAGCTGCAGACTACTCATTCAACCTAAGGACAAACAATTTTTTGGGACTTACCAAAACTCAACTACTGTTGGTAAGAAAAAAAGTTTTAAATTACTCCTTTATTAACATATATGAGGAATGGAGATAACTTAAAATGCTTATCTTATCTCACCTAAAAAGTTTTGTGGAGAGAAGTACTTGGGAGCACCCTATTGTTGTAGAATAGCTTGTTTTGTATTTCTATCAAGATAGAGAGGTGGAAAATTTACTAGAGGAGAATTGGTTCATTTTCCACTTTAAACAGAACATGGACCAATTCATCGTTCAAGTAATAAAAGATGTCCTCCAAGGAAGAATATTTGATGGTCAGGATGAAGGAAGAAAGGAGAAAGAAGGAGAAAGAAGAGTGAATAAAATCACTACTATTGTTGAAATTGAAGAAGTAGTTGAAAAGGAAAAAGATGAAAATGCTGGAGTTGAAAAAATAATAGAAGAGGCAGAAGTTCAAAAACAAGTTGAAAAAGAAAAGGAGGATGAAGAAAAAACAGAAGAGGTTAAAACGTAAGTAGTGGAGGAGAAAGTGGAAGAAGTTGAACAGGTAGTTGAAAAGGGAGTTGAAGAAGCTGTTGAAGAAGAAGAGGAGGAGGAAGAAAAGGAGGAAGAATAGAAAGAAGAAAAAGAAGAAGAAAAGAAGGATGAGGAAAGAAGAGATGATGAGGATGATGCACCTGACCAAGCATCTAGACCTCATCAGCCCTCAGAAGAGGACAAGTGAGGCACCCCAGATAAAACTCCATCAGATCAGAAAGCAGCTGATAGGAGCCTCCCTTCAGAGAAGTCAACAGCCAGGAAATCAGCGCAGGAAGGCTCAGGTGAAAACACTCATCAAATGTCACCTGAAGTCCAACTATCAGCTGAGGTCACTAATCTGATCAGACGACTTGTGGAAGAAATGGTTGCAAAACTCCTACTAACCGAAGTCAAGCCTGACATATAGTCCCTAAATGCCAAAATCGACACTTTGATCAATAAGAAGGAACCTACCCCACCACCCTCAAACTCCAGAATGCCTGACTTCATGACTAGGGTGGTGGATAAGCTAGCTTTGATTGTTGATGCTGGCAAAATAGAGGAAGAGAGCAGACAGGGAGAAGCAATGAATGAGGGGGAAGAGAGTGCCAGATGATCCATTTACAAGCCGTAGGCTGCTCAATAAGTTTTCTTTTCTGGAATTATAGATTATTCGCAAGAGAAGATATGAGGAAAAATCATCAAGACCGCCCTCTGATTCAGGCAGGTAGCTCTAGCCCGAAAAGGAATGAGCCAGCTGCACCTGAAGACCCACCTGCAGCCAAAAGAAAAAGGATAAGACAAGATCCTAAAGTGAGATTCCAATGGGAAGGCAAAGAACTTCAATATGTTGAAGAGTTCATGCCTGTTGAGGCAGAACATATGTGGGGAAGTGCAAGGAAGCAGTTGAGAAATATTGAAGATTGCTCCCCACAGGAAACCTTCATAAACTTCATGGACATGAATTTCCCCAAGCTTTGAGAAATATTAAAGAAATATGATGCAAAGGACTTCAATGCATACCCTATGATTCCAACTTTCAGACCTGAAGAAGCACCAGAGCTCATGGATGGAGAACTTGATGAAATTGGTCTTCAGGAAGAGATAGAAAAGTATGCATTGAAAATAATTTCATATCTCCAGAGCAGCAACAATTTCCGTCAATAGTGGTCAAGATGAAATATGGGTTAGCCCCAATTACAAAGAGACCTATTGGAGCCAAGCCATTGAACACTTCCTCCAGCAAAGCAGCAGATCAGAGGAAGAGGCAGAGGGAGAGGGAGATGAAAGATAAATTTACTTGTAATTTACTTGTAATTTTTTGTCTTGTAACTTTTGTAATACTTGTAATTTTTAGCTTACTTGTATTTTATCTCATTCAAGAACCGCACTGTAATGTAACATCTATAAAAATATTTATAACAATCACTTGAATGACAACCACTAGTTGTCTCAAAAAGACTAAGTTTTTACTTGTGTCTTGCACTTTATTTTTGTGCAGACTTGCTTACATTTGAAATGTTTTAGTTTTGCCATCGTCAAAATAGGGGGAAATTTTTAGGAATACCTTTTATATTTTGATGATATCATCCCTGTGATGTGATTTATTCAAATATATGTTCTAAATACTTGGCATTGTAAAGAAGAATCAAGTGAGTATCTTTTATAGGCATTAAAATTTAGGCTAAGTCCTGATCAAGTGTTGATCAGTAAGAAAATCGACTAAGTATAAACTTCTAATATATCAGAGAAATTCACAGGCAAGTTCATTATCAGACGAATTTTTGGTCAACGCAAACATCAGATAGGTTTGACCAAAACCCAACTGAAGATGAGTTATCAGACGAGGTCTGGTCAAAACAAGTATCAGCTAAAGTTGGACCATAACATCAGAGAACATCCATCAGGACAGAGAACTTCTGTCAGATCAGAGGACTTTATCTAAGAGAACTTTAGTCAGATCAGAGAACTTTATCTCAAAGAACTTCTACACAGAGAAGTTATTCTGAATCCATCCACTTAGTTCATTTTAAAAAGACGTTTCCCATCCCTTAAATATGACCGTTCACTGTATGTAACCCAAATCTTCCCTACACCATATAAAAGGACTATATCTTGCTCCCTTAGACTCTTTACGCTTTCTGCAATTTTAACGAGTCTCAAGCAAAGGAGCCTACATTTTTCTCTGTATTTTCTGCAATTCTCTGCGATATTCTCAAGTTTTCTTCAACCTTTTTGTGCTAAAATGTCTTCTTCTCAGACTTCCTCCCTCTGTATGAAAAAGAAGGGGATTATCATCGACAAACGCATTTTCTCAAGGTCCGCAGTGACAGAAAGAATCAACGTCGAAGGAGAAGACTTCAATGGAATGGAAGTTGTTGTTTCTCGGGTGAAACAGCAAGGGCTTTACAGCCTTTCTAGTTGCCACGCCGAATTATATGATGATCATATTGTAGAAGAATTTTACTTGGACGCATCGATCGTTTACGCATCAAAGAGAAAAGAAGGTGACGTATCTGAAATATCTGCAACTGTTCAAGGGATTCAGGTCTTTGTGAACAAAGATTTGCTTTAAAAGCTCTATAAGATGCCGTCAGATGTCTTGAAAATGGAAGAATTGGAGAACTTCGGGTCGGAGGTATTGCTGACTGCCTACTGGAGGCTGTTCACTGGGGATGAGGATGCACAGAACGTTCATCCTTAAAAAGCTTAGTTACAAACATGTTTTACTTAATTAATTCAACACTAGGTGTAGTATACCTCATTACTAATCAACACATGAGAAATACAGAGGAGAAATGCACAACATACCTCCAGAAATGAAGAACAACCCTCAACACTACAAGAAACACACTCCAAGCTCAAGAACACCTTCTAAACTTCAAATCCATGAGCTCCACTCCAAGATACAAGGCTCAAAAGCAAGTTGGAGAAGGGTAATATCGATTTAGGGATGCATGGGAATGAGATATGGAGACAAAATCGGGTTTGGGTTGTGAAGAAATGAAAAACAGGCTGTGTCTATAAATAGATTGCATAAGCATAACGTACGTTATTGCTAAAAGTTAACGTACATTACATCCTATTATGTACGCTATCGCAAAAATGTTACGTACGTAACCATCCGTCAAAGGCTACTATTTCGACCTACACATGCCATTACATACACTAAAATCAAGGTATTACGTATGCTAATTATGGTTGACTTTGACCGTCTCGACAGCCCAACACCCTTCACGTGCATGGCCATTTACGGGCAGAAGTCAACTGATGTATGATTCCCTCCTAACGTACGCAACGGATGACATGATACGTACGTTAAGACACAGGATTAACATACGTTAATCTATCTGTGTAGCGTACGCTAACGCCACCAAAACAGGTCAAAAATGCAATTACCCAATTAACATCTAACCATCAAACATAAAGTGAATAACAACGATAACTAACTCAATTCTATAACATCTCAACATTATAGTCATATACTAAATGCAACATGATTCAACGATATTCAAAATTTATCTGAACAATACAACAGTAAGGATGAAGAATTACAGTCGGATATTACAAGGTAGCCTAGATCAACTTATATTGATAGTTAGTAAGACCTCGTTGAAGACAATTGTACTATTATGATGCATATGATATATATATATATATATATATACCCTTTATTGGCTTTTCTTCTCATGAGTATGATGTTGTTATTTCTGATCTCTTTCTCGACCTTGCCACGAGAGTTATATATGAGTATATGTCGATGTGCTATGATTATGTAGTTGCAAACTCCTTTCTATAATCAAGTATGACGATAATTACGGACCAATGAGAATGAAATAATGATGATTATGTTGGGAAAAACAAACACCCTGTATCGAAACAGCCGGGATACTCGAATCCCTGTATCGAATGTTATTTAGAGGTTTTGACATATACGCCAAATACAGTAAAGGAAACTGTATCGAGGCTTTAAAGGTGTATCCTGTATCGAAGACCTGCCTCGAATCAGCATAAGTGAAGCTCGTCAGTACAGCAAGAAGACTTGTAAAAGACCAAGTATGGAAACTGTCTCGACACCCTAAAAACAGTCATCTTCCATACAGTTCACAAAAGGACAAGAAAGAACACAAGTCAAGTCCCGTTGAACAAAGAAGTATTTAAATACTCAAGGATAAAGTATTTAAATACTGCTAGTCTTCAGATCTTCAGAATCCCGCGAAATCCGGATCATGTCATATTCCCGTTGAAGGAAATCTTATTCAAACGGATATATCTCAACGGATACTTTCTTCAGAGACTATATATATCCTATGAAGACGCTGAAGATCAGTTACCCAAGTAACCTAACTCTCAAGCTATCAAAGTTATCATCTGAGCAAACATATCTCCAAAGCATACTGCAATTAAGAACAAAAGAGATATACAGTGCTCAACATCAAGAACAGCCATCATCAGCTCAAGAACTTGATATTCAAAGCTGCTGTTCTTACCTGGTTACCTACCTTTTACCTCTGTGTAAAAACCGAGCTCTGTGTGAACTCAACAAGTTATTCTGACCTGTGTGGGACGAATAAGGACGAAGCTTTGGAACTGTGTGTGAAGAAGCTAGTCAAGAAGGAAGCTTTAACCAATCTGTGTGAACGGTTGAAAGTAACATTCTTTGTATCAATCTGTGTGAACGATACAAGGATAGGTTTGTTTATAATTACGTAGTTGTGTACGCAGTAATTATAATAAACTTTTTACTCCTGTGTGGAGGACCAGTGGACGTAGAGGGGTTTACCTCGAACCACTTAAATTACTGTGTCATTTACCTTCAGCTTTTACTGTTTTAAATTACTGTGATATATTAAGTATACACCAAACACTTCGTTGCTGTATCCACGGCAACTAACTGTATCCAAGACTTCCGCTACGCACTCAGATTTAGATTCCGTACAGTTTGTTGTTTAAACTATTTTCCAAACTGTATCCAGTATACTTAAGTGACCAACAAGTGGTATCGGAGAGGTTGATTCTAAAAAGAATCAGTCGTATTTCTTTTTAACCGAATCAGATTCAAATCACTTATTTTCAAAACAGTCTCTTTCATTCCTATATTATCAGTATGTATACTTCTATGATTAACAAAGTCCCTATGTTCTCTATTAACGAATTTGACGACTGGAGAATTAGAATGGAAGCTCATCTTGCAGCAATGCACGAAGAGATGATTTTTGTTATACAGGATGGTCCGATTAAGATCATGAAGGTCAATCCAGCCGCAAGGATTGAGGGCCAAGCCCATGCTGAAATGCTCGAGAAGGAACGCGAGCAATGGACAACAGATGAAAGGAAGCGAGCCAATCTCGACAACGTGGCTAAGAACGCGTTATTTGTCACTCTTGACAAAGGCACGTTCTCAAAGGTAAAGAGCTGCAAAACAGCCAAAGAAATCTGGGATAAACTCAAGTTAATTTGTGAGGGAACTGAGCTCTCAAAAGAAAACAAGATTTCAAAACTTACTCAGCAATTTGAATCCTTTGAAATGAAACCAACGGAAACACTTGAGGAACTTGACCTCAGATTTACTGGTATTGTTGGTGAACTTGAAGCGTTGGGCAAGATTTACACCCAAAAGGAGAAGAACTTAAAAATTTTCAGATCTCTCCCAGCCCGATGGGACATTAAGACCACAGCTATGCGTGTATCCTGTAATCTTAATGAAATATCCACTTTTGATCTCTTCTCTGACCTTAAAGCTTTTGAGTATGACATTGACAGAAGAGAGAAAGCTGAAGAATCTCCTTCAAAGGTCACAGCTCTCGCCGCTGTATCGAACCGTCGACACAGCATGCCTAGCTCGTCGAAGCCCGGTCACAAGAACGGCGTGATGGCAGCGACATCCTGTCACAAGATGAAATGGCGCTTCTAATGCATAAATTCAAAAGTTCATCAAACGATCTGGAAAGACTCCTACAGCCCAAACACATCAACAAGGTAAGTACCGAAACATCATCCGGTGATGCTAACTGTGTTATAACTGCAGGAAACTGTGCCATTATGCAAACAAATGTCCTCATCCCAAAGTCCAAAGATTGCCCGAGGCCGAGCAACAAGAGAGAGATGAAAGAAGACGTGCTTGGAAAGACAAGCTCAAGGCCCCGATTGGAGAATCGAAGCCTTCCCACACCATCCAAATCACAGAATGTCTTGGTGGTCATCGAAAGTGATTCATCGGCGATGAGTTCGATGATAAAGCATACATGTGCTTTATGGCCAAAGATGTTCCAGAAGGTGAAGACAGCGACGATGAGGTAAGTTCAACCTCAGCTATTCCATCTAATGCATCTCATACTTTCGAAAATATGATGAATGAATTTAAAAACATTCAAAAGGCCCATGAGACTCTAAAAACTGAGAATATACACTTCAATTAACAAATCTAGAGTGAAAGATGAAAATGACTTACTGAAAATAAACTATGAAAATATGTCTCTTGATTGCGAAACCAAAGAAGGTCGATTTTGAAAAACTCATGGAGAGCAATCATCAACTTTCTCATGAACTAAATGAGGTTAAAACCCACAATGAGAGCAAGACAAATGATTTGGTTCTACTACAAACCAAAATTACAACTCTCGAGAAGCGGAACCGAACTTGAGACCATTAAGTCTTTTGAAAAATCGTCCAAAAGAATGGAAGAAATTAAGCACTGGGCAACATGCTCATGATAAAAGTGGCTTAGGATACAGCTCATGTTCGAATAAAGGTAAAACTAGTACTGTGTTCGTCAAGAGTGTGGAACACATTCCAGAATCGGAAGATGCTCCTAGTCCCATAAAGGAACCTGCTGTACCGAGAAAACCGAAGGCTGCAATTCCGCCCCCTCAACTCTACTATTCGAGACAGTGGAACCAACAACCACTCAGAAGGCGTAATCTACAGCATGCTCCACAAGCATATCATCAAAGCCGACAGTAATTCAGAAAGAAAACGGTATCCAACCACCAAAGGCCCGCACAGCAATACACTCAGTACAGTGCGCCTAGGTATTGGATACAGGAGCCCCGTTATCCCTCAAGACAGCAGATGCCAGTTCAGTATCAACAACAGCATTGGGAATCCAACTGGAGACCCAGAAGACAAGCTGTTAGGCCTAGGAAAATGGCTCCACCTCCTAGACGGCACTCGTACTGGAATAATAATAATAACCCTGAATTTTACATGCATAGTAATTATCATGATTATAACAACTACGGATATGCCCCCCGTAGATATCGCAACACTGTACCGAGTACATCCTACAGTAAACCAATTGCTGTCAGGAAAATCTGGGTACCTAAAGGAACTAACATATATGGACCCAAAAATCAAAGGGGACCTAAATCTACCTAATTTCTTTGTTACAGGACATTCTAGAGGAGGATACCTGGTACTTCGATAGTGGATGCTCTCGTCACATGACCGGAGATAGGAGCAAGCTATCTGATTTTGTAGAAGGTCGCGGTCCGAAAGTTCGCTTCGGTGATAAGTCTAAAGGAAGAACAAGAGGGAAAGGAAACCTACTTGTCGGGAAATTCAAGGTCACCGATGTTGCATATGTTGAAGGCTTACAGTATAATCTACTTAGTATTAGCCAGTTCTGTGATAAACAGTTCTCGGTGAAGTTCTATATAGATCGCTGTAGAGTCAAGAACACCCAAACCAAGGAAGTTGTGCTTACAGGAAGCAGATCAGGTAATATGTACATTGCTGACTGGAAGCCTATGAGCTCCTCAATTCCATGTTTTGTTGCCAAAGGCACTGCAGATCTTAGCTGGCTATGGCACAAGAGGATGTCTCACGTCAACTTCAAGACGATCAACAAGCTTTCAAGACAGGGTATGGTTAGAGGTTTGCCAGATGTGTCATTCAAGAAGGACAGCGTCTGCGGACCATGCCAGAAAGGCAAGCAAATCAAGTCAACCCTGAAAAGCAAATCCTACCTTTCAACCCAAAGAGTGTTGGAAATGCTACACATGGATCTCTACGGTCCTGTAGACCCAGTAAGTTTGGGAGGTAAGAAATATTGCATGGTTGTTGTTGATGATTATTCCAGGTATGCTTGGACGATCTTTCTTAGCAAGAAGAAGGAAACAACATCAAAGCTGCCCGAGCTCCTGAGAATGTTGCAGAATGAAAAAGCATCGAGTATCGTGTGCATTCGTTCCGACAGAGGTACTGAATTTACTAACCGCTTTATAGAGCAATACTGTTCGGAGAATGGAATACAGCACGAATACTCAGCTGCCCATACACCTCAACAAAATGGTGTTGCCGAGCGAAAGAATAGAACGTTGAAAGAAGCAACAAGGACAATGATTGCCGCAAGCAAATTGCCACAGCGTTTCTGGGGTGAAGCAACCAATACAGCGTGCTACACTCAAAACCGCTGTATCGTCAACAAGCACCACAACAAAACAGCTTATGAGGTATGGAATAACAAAACTCCGTTAGTTTCGTATTTTCACATTTTTGGATGCAGGTGTTATGTATTGAACAATGGGAAGGACCAACTTAGAACCTTTGATGAAAAATCAGATGAAGGAATATTCGTAGGATACTCCTCCGTCGGCAAAGCTTTAATCTTTAATAAAAGGAGGTCGACGATCGAGGAATCGATTCATGTAGTGTTCGACGAACCACACCAAGACCCAACAGGAGAAGATGATATCACACAGGACATTCACCATCTATCTATCTTGGATCCACCCGCACCCATAGAACCCGCCGTTGATTTAGAAATCAACCCCGCACTGTAAGAATCAATGTGGATGAAGGCGACGCTGCATGAAGCCGTACCCACGTAAACTTTCGATCTGATGCGGGATCCTGAACTAGAACCCGACCGAAGATGGTTGAGAGATCACCCGCAAGAGCTGATCATTGGAAACATTAATGCAGGTGTTTCTACTCGTAGGAGAATACAGAGTACACAAGGAAATGTACTTTGTGCACAAGAAGAATCTAATGCTGAAGTCTCACAATTTCCTGAATGGAAATCTCAATCCGAACTTAGGAGACTCAATATGTGCACTATCGCTGTATTCTTAGCCCAGTCCGAACCTGTTTCGACCATAGACGCTCTTAACAACTCTCATTGGATAACATCTATGGAAGAAGAGCTTAACAGTTTCGAAAGAAACAATGTATGCTATCTTGTAGCCAGACCGACACACCAATCGGTTATAGGAACCAAAAGGGTATTTCGAAACAAAAAGGATCGAAATGGACTTATCATAAGGAACAAATCCAGACTAGTAGCACAAGGCTATTGTCAGGAAGAAGGAATCGACTATGATGAAACCTTCGCCCCTGTAGCGAGACTAGAAGCCATTAGGATATTTTTAGCCTTTGCCGCCCATAAGAGTTTTATCGTATACCAAATGGACGTCAAGAGTGCTTTCCTGAATGGAGAACTTGCAGAAGAAGTTTATGTTGAACAACCACCAGGGTTTGCCAACACAGACGGTATCGATCTAGTTTACAGGCTAAGGAAAGCGCTGTACGGACTTAAACAAGCCCCTAGAGCACAGTACGAAACCACCTTTGATATCTAACCAACAACGGATTTAAGAAAGGTGTTGTGGACAAAACCTTGTTCAAGATACAGGAAGGTGATGACCTTCTAATGGTACAAATCTATGTCGATGATATTATTTTTGGTTCAACTAACCTTGCTCTATGTCAAAGGTTCTCACATCTCATGCAAAGCAAATTTGAAATGAGTATGATGGGGGAACTTAGTTATTTCCTAGGTTTGCAGGTAAAGCAGTTGCCTACAGGTATATTCATCAACCAGGAGAAATACAGCAAGGAACTTCTCAACAAATTTGGAATGAACACTTCCAAATCCTCGCCAACCCCTATGAGCACTTCCGTGCAAATTAGTGCTGATGAAGCCGGAAAGCCGTTTGACCAATCACTCTACAGGAAGCTCATTGGTTCGCTCCTGTACCTAACGGCTAGCAGGCCCGATATCCAGTTTGCTGTTGGAGTGTGTGCGAGATACCAAGTTGCACCTAAGGAATCACACTTCAATACAGCTAAACGAATCCTGAAATACATTAAAGGAACAGTCGATGCAGGACTGTGGTATCCTAAGGAAGGCGGATTCGATTTAGTTGGATACAGCGACTCGGATCTCGGAGGCTGCAAGCTAGATAGGAAGAGTACAAGTGGAACTTGTCACTTTCTCGGACCTAGACTCGTTTCTTGGTTCAGTAAGAAGCAATTGGCTAACTCTCTTTCCACGGCTGAATCAGAATACTATGTCTTTGGTAGTCTGTATGCAGATCCTTTGGATGCAGCAACAACTGTCAGATTATGGAATCGATGCTAGAGAGACTCCAATCATGTGTGATAGCACGAGTGCAATCGCAATCACGCACAATCCTGTTCTGCACTCGCGCACTAAACATATCAACATGAAGCATCATTTTATCAGGAATCATGTCGAGAACAAGGATGTTCGCCTGGAAAAAGTCCATACAGATGTTCAGCTGGCCGACATTTTCACCAAGCCTCTCGACACAGCAAGATTCAACATGCTCAGAACAGAATTGGGAATACTACAGCCAGACTCCCTGTAAGTAAATTTACTGTTTTTACTCAACAATTGAGGGGGAATGCTGTAAGACCCGTGAATACAGTATCCAACATTAATTATCTGTACACTCAGAATCATCAATACAGTACTATAGCGAGGGAACGCATATGAATCCTACAGCTGGTGTGTGCAATAATTAAGGGGGAATACTGTAGGACCCATGAATACAGCATTAATCCAAATATTGCTGTATGGAATTTAAAACCTATTAGTACCTTTTTAAGGGGGAACGTTGTATCGACGCGGAGAACAGCACATGCTATAGGATTTCGATTCAGTATATAATATAATATTATTTCCTTTTTAAAATAATTTTTGTCCACGTGCCCTGTTTTTATGTCAAACGTCATGTTCATTAAATGCCTTACACGACATCTGGACAACTGAATCTCAAAAGCCGCGATGTTTTTAAATTGTCTATTATTTTTAAACCGCCGTTTTAGGCATTTAGGGTATCAACCTATGTCAGAAGTGGGACCCGCTGTATTTTAAAACCTTTTAATGGATTAGCGTACCAGTTACACTAAATCCATCGTGACCGTTGATTTCAAAACCGGTTCCCATCCCTTAAAATCTGACCATTCGTACTGCAAAACCCTATTTCGCCGCCCAAGTATAAAAGGATCAGATTCGCCATTGGAGACTCTTTACGCTTTCTGCAATTACAAGAGTTCTCAAGCAAACAGCCTATATATTTTCTGCATATTCACTGCGAATTTCGATTGTTTTCTTCCACCTTTGTTTTAAGAAAACATCAATGGCTAGTCAATCTTCTTCCCCTGTTCTGAAGAAATCCTCCAACATCATTGATGGCCGGATCTTCTCCAAACCTGTCATCATCGAGCGTATTCTCTCGGAAACCAACGACTCAGAACCGATGGAGTATATCATTACTCGTCTTGAACAACAAGGTCTCTATCGCTTCGGGAGCAAGACCGCCGACATATACGACGCCCATCTGGTTGAGGAATTCTACCTCAACGCCGCCGTCCATTTTCTGTCACTGGCCCAGGGAGGACATGTTGCTGACATCACTGCAACAGTCCAGGGAGTGGAAATCTGCATCAATCGCGATCTACTCCAGAGAATCTACAGGCTGCCCGCCGACGGCCTGACCATGGACCAACTTGAGACGTTCGGGTCTCAAGAGCTTATTACTAAGTTTTATGGACTATTTAGAGGGTCCAAAGTGGTTGATATGGTGACAACCACTTGTTACAAGAAAAATTTTCTTCTTCATTTTGTCTATCTTCATGACTTTTGCTCCAGGATCATTGAAAACCGAACCGGTGCGTTCGAGATGTGCACGAACTTAAGGTTCAGGATGATGGTAGCTATTTTGACCTGTGAAAAGGTCAATTGGTGCCAAATCATTCTGAAACGTCGTCAAGAAGAGGTGTGCAAACCTGCCACCCAAAAGAAATCCTTTGGTTTAATGCTGAACTACATTCTGACGAAGTGCGGACTGACGCAATCCGCCGATGCCAAGAAAAATAGCTCGAGGATATACTTAGGAGGTGTCAAACCCACTGCGTATAACCAGAGCACAATGCATTGCAACCATCCGAGAACCAGGCACATGCCAATTTCTGCCAACCCAAGAGATGAAACCGTGAAGGTCCCAGAAATGGAATCTTCAAAGAAGAAGCGAAAGCGATCTCACAGCAAGAAACACTCTGCTGGTGAGAAGTCCAAGAAGAGACTCAGGAGGCTCTCAAAAATCAAAGCCAAGCACTCCAAGGATGTCTCGCCCGTGGCGCAACCCACTGATGAAGAACCCCAGGGCCCAACCCCTGTGGAAGAGGTGTCTCCTACTGCATCGACAGTAGATCCCGAGCCTTTGGCGGCTACGACGGATATAGAGACATCTGCCAACGCTCAAGACTTTAGCGAGTCGGCTGCCCATTCGGAGCCAAAAGCTACTTCTCCTCTGCGGGATCCCACACCCGTACAGGATCCAATTTCCTTCGGGGCACCATCCCCTGTAAGGAGTCCATCTTCCGTACAGGATCCCATACCTGTACCGGAATCCCTCGAAACAGCGTCTCCAGACGTTATTCGAAGTCCCTCCCCTGACTCGATCATAAATCAAACACTTCTTTCGGTTCAAATTGAACACGCGTACGAAAGATTTCTGCAATGGAAAGGCTACAGGCTAGCTCCGTACGACACACTGTACAATTGGAGCGAATGGAGCCACGAAGAGAGATTCGTCTCTGAAGTAACAAACTCAACTGAAATTGAGGCCCTGCTTCGATGGGACAACGCCTCTTGCAAAGATCTAATTGAAAGCCACCTGCTGCACAAATCTGACGCCCGAAGAAAAGGAAAGAAGAAGTCAGAGGATTCTCCCATTAATCCAAAAGATGACGACGATCATGACTCAGATGACGACGACGATGCTCTTCAAGCAGGTCTGAGAATGAGTCGTGAAGAGGCTGAAGCCCGAGACGCCTCTCCACCCAGAAAAGACGAAGGGCCTTCTACCCAAGCCAATCCCCCTTCGCCACAGCCGGAGAACATTCCCGACCAAGAGGAATCAGTCCCTCCAGTCGAGGAAGTTCAAGAAATTTTGGAACAGGCAACCGAGCCTGCTGCGACCGAAGAAGCTATTCCTGAAAAACAACAGGAGGATTCAGTCCCTCCTGCATCCATATCTGCCGAAGAACCTTCGCCACAGGACGCTTCTGAACCAACTGTCGCCGAACCACAGGAAGCTGCTCCCACCCCTTCAACAATGGAATCCGAGGACGGTACCGAACCTGAGGATGTCCAACTTCCTTCACGTCCATCCGTGAATGTAAGAAGATTGAACGGTGCTGCAGACTTCGCCCAACCAGACTCTCCGATCTCTGCTGCACGAAAAGAGCACCTGCGAGCTCTTGGCCTTCAGACTGTATTTATCCAAGATGCAGTAAATGCTCTATCTTCCGTTGAAAAGGCACTGAATTGGATGCACACCTCTGCCGTCGAAGAAATGACCACTCTTCAACACGAAGTATCTCGAGTTGTCGACGCATTCATTCTTTTGCCAGAAGTTTTCAAGCAAGCCTTGAAGATCATGGAAGATAAACAGAGCAAATCTTTGAAGGAGGAAGCTACAAAGACAAGGATTGCTGAAGCCAAGACCGCTTGTGCAATGATTGAGAATGACTCTCAACCGCGTGCTCACGACAAAAGCATTCAAGAAATGTCGCACTCTTTCCTCCCTTGTTGAAAGAATAACCAAGATCGAGACCAAACAGACGCCGCTCTTGAAATCCCGCAAAGTCTTGATGAAGCCAAAAAGAGGGAAGAGGCACGAGAAGCCGCAAGGAGAATAAGGTCAACAAGAAAGGGAATTTGAGGTTTGCTCGAAAGATCACCGCCGAATTGAACAAGCTAGCACCTCAATCCCAAAGTTTTAAAATTTCGTGCTCAGACCGGATTTCCATGACCCAAATGTCCCTTGGCAAACTCTTATTTAGAGACCTTCGGAAATACGTCTGCCGACCAACCGCAACCCAACTGCCGACGAAGTGAAGCACTGGAGAAAGAATGAACTGATGAGATATTTTGTCAGACTCATCAGGGAATCCGCCATCTTCAAAAATTATAAAACGTTAGCGGAAGCGGCAGATAAATTTTCAAAGATGCTAGAAGAAGGTAAACTCCCTCTCCAAATCGAAATGAAATCAAAACATAGAAGAGGAGATCGGGTCACCCATCCAGAAGATTGGATACTTGCCTTTGATCGTTCATATGAAGGAAGATCGATTTACCAGGAACGAGGCAATGATTCTCTTCAAAAATGGTGGCGTGGCACCGAGAATGAACAAGGAAAAAGACCATGGAGGCATGCGGATTATAGATAAAGAGCTGAAATTTATGTATATTATTTTTTTTTTGTAATTTCTATTCGAAACAGCAAACTTTGTACTCAATCATTTTGAATATCAATAAAATAGTTTGTTTGTCTTGAAAGATTACAACTCGTAATCTACTGTGTTAATGTATGATTACTTAAATTGTTTGATAGGAATCTCAAGTTAGATAAACTTGATTGAAAAATAAGCTGTACGAACTAGTCTACGAACAGTTCATAATTTCAGTTGTAAACTTAGAATACATTGTAAGATTGTGCCTGCGCGCCAATCATAGGCTTAAGTTGTAATAAATCTCAGATCAGATCGAACGTGCTGCGAAAGCGCTTCATTATTGTAGACTAAAGTCACTAAGTCAGACCTATTGACAAAAGACCAAGAAATCTGCCAGAAGTCAACAAAGAAGAATGCTTCATAAAGAAGGTTTTGGCATCATCAAGAAGACTCAAAGAGTTAAGAAGGTCTTGGCAAATTGTCAAAAAGGGGGAAATTGTTGGTAAAAACAAACACCTCAGATCGAAATAGCCGGATACTCGAATCCTCAGATCGAATGTTATTTAGAGGTTTTGACATATATGCCAAATACAAGAAAGGAAATTGTATCGAGGCTTTAAAGTTGTATCCTCAGTATCAAGACCCGCCTCGAATCGGCATAAGTGAAGCTCGTCAGTACAGCAAGAAGACTTGTAAAAGACCAAGTATGGAAACTGTCTCGACACCCTAAAAATAGTCATCTTCCATACAGTTCACAAAAGGACAAGAAAGAACACAAGTCAAGTCCCGTTGAACAAAGAAGTATTTAAATACTCAAGGATAAAGTATTTAAATACCGCGCCTTCGATCTTCGTAATCCCGCAAACTGGATCATGTCATATTCCCGTTGAAGGAAATCTTATTCAAACGGATATATCTCAACGGATACTTTCTTCGAGACTATATATATCCTATGAAGACGCCAAGATCGCTTACCCAAGTAACCTAACTCTCAAGCTATCAAAGTTATCATCCGAGCAAACATATCTCCAAAGCATACCGCAATTAAGAACAAAAGAGATATACAAAGGCTCAACATCAAGAACAACCATCATCACTCAAGAACTTGATATTCAAAGTCGCTGTTCTTACTCGGTTACCTACCTTTACCTCTGTAAAAACCGAGCTCGTGTGAACTCAACAAGTTATTCGACTGTGTGGGACGAATAAGGACGAAGCTTTGAACCGTGTGTGAAGAAGCTAGTCAAGAAGGAAGCTTTAACCAACTGTGTGAACGGTTGAAAGTAACATTCTTTGTATCAATCTGTGTGAACGATACAAGGATAGGTTTGTTTATAATTACGTAGTTGTGTACGCAGTAATTATAATAAACTTTTTACTCCTGTGTGGAGGACCAGTGGACGTAGAGGGGTTTACCTCGAACCACTTAAATTACTGTGTCATTTACCTTCAGCTTTTACTGTTTTAAATTACTGTGATATATTAAGTATACACCAAACACTTCGTTGCTGTATCCACGGCAACTAACTGTATCCAAGACTTCCGCTACGCACTCAAATTTAGATTCCGTACAGTTTGTTGTTTAAACTATTTTCCAAACTGTATCCAGTATACTTAAGTGACCAACAGATTATGTGCACCACAGAATGCCACCCAGAAGAGAAAGAAGGAGAGGAGGGTATGAACGCGCCCCTACACCAACTCCTCCTCCACCCCAGGGGGCTATTGAAGAACTTTTCCTCAAGCAGAATCCGCCCATTTTCAATGGGTCAGGAAACCCGAGCGATGCTGAGATTTGGGTTAGAGCTATGGAACGAATTTTTAACTTCCTAAGGTGTACCAACCAAGAGCGTCTTTCTTGTGTGCTCTTCCAACTCACTGGATCTGCAGACTTATGGTGGGAAGCGCGCAAGAAGATCATGACGGCTGAGCAACTGGAAAACTACTCTTCGGAGAAATTCAAGGAAGCACTGTATGACAAGTATGTTCCAAAAACCTACAAGGTCAAGAAGGAAGCTGAGTTCTATAATCTGAAGCAAGGAAGGATGTCAGTGACCGAGTACGATAGAATGTTTTGTGAGTTATCAAGGTATGCTCCAGATCAAGTTGATACGAATAAGAAGATGGCAGGAAAATTTAGATCAGGAGTCAGGCATGATATAGGCATGTCCCTAGCTTGCCATGGAAGGCTGAGATACAATGAATCGCTGAACAGAGCTCTGGATATTGAGGCAGCAATGCCAGAAGAGAAACGAGCGCCCACAGTTACACCACCACCCACTCAGACAAATTCCCACGAATATAAGGGGAAGCGTAAATAGGAAGGACGAAATAATGGTGGAAATCACAACCACAATGGGAACAACCAGGCTAGCAGGAAGTCGTGGGAGGAAAATATACCTCATGGATAGCCTCAGGCTCAGGGAGGCAACAATCAGGGACGGCAGATGGTTCCTGCTGAGGGATGCAATAATCTGGGACGAGTTGCAAACCCTGTATGTCCCAAGTGTAACAAGCAGCATCATAGTGCCTGTCTGTTGGGCACTGGGAGTTACACGTGTGGTCAGAAAGGCCATATTATGAGGAATTGTCCTAACCAACAGCAGGGAGAGATACCAAACCACCAGGGTCAACCCCAGCCACTGAGAGCACTACAAGGACAACGGGAACTGCCGCCACCACCTAAACAACAGAATCAGAATGCTAGGTCATATGCCATCAATCAGAAGCATCCCGAGAAGGATAAGGGTAACTTGGCAGGTATGGGAAAACTTCTTAACCTACCTGTAATTGTTTTGTTTGATACTGGAGCATCACATTCATTTATTGCTAGAGCATGTGTTGATAATCTTAGTATTATACCGGAACGTGCTAGTCATGTCATGAGAGTATCTTCACCACCAGGAGGAATTTCAACTACCACGCATGTTTGTTCTAATTTGGAATTAGAACTCAGGAACCTTAAAGTGGTAACTAATAATCTGAATTTTATGACTATGTGGGATCTTGATGTAATCCTAGGAATGGATTGGTTAGCCGAGAATTATGCCACAATTCTTTGTTATGAGAGGAAACTTTTATTCAGACCACCGGGTAAGGAGCCCACAGACTTCCACGGCATAAGAATGGGTAGAGGATCACCCATTATCTCTGCTCTCCAAGCCAAGAAGATGATGAGAAAGAAGGATTGTCAGGCTTTCCTTGTTTACCTTAATGGTGAAGCTGGAGAAGAGAAGATGATAGGTGATGTGCCAATTGTGCAGGAATTCGAGGATGTATTTCCAGAAGTGTTACTGGGTTTACTACCATATTGACAAGTGGATTTCAACATCGACCTGGAGCCAGGGTCAGCCCCAGTGTCGAAAGCACCATATAGGATGGCACTGAAGGAACTGTAGGAGTTTTCCACCCGTACTTGGATAAGTTTGTCTTGGGGTTCATAGATGATATTCTCATCTACTCTAGAAATGAGAAAGAGCATGAAGAACATCTCAGGATAGTGTTGGAAACACTAAGAACGAAGAAACTCTTTGCCAAATTCACTAAGTGCGAATTTTGATTGAAAGAAGTAATGTTTCTTGGGAACATTGTGTCAGCAGATGGTATTAAGGTGGACCCAGCTAAAGTGGAAGCAGTACATGATTGGTAGTCACCATCCAACCTAAATGAGATTAGGAGTTTCTTGGGTCTAGCTCGGTACTACCGAAGGTTCATCGAAGGATGTTCCATGATTACTAGACCAATGACACAACTGTTATGGAAAGGAATTAAGTATTTATGGACGGATGAATGTGACGCGAGTTTTCAGGAACTCAAGAAAAGATTAACTACTACGCCAGTTTTAGCAGTACCAGAAGCGAACATGGAGTATGTGGTTTACACAGATGTTTCTAAGAATGGGTTAGGTTGTGTTTTGATGCAAGATGGGAAAGTGATAGTTTATGCGTCAAGACAACTTAGGCCGCATGAGGTGAATTATCCCATGCATGATTTAGAACTAGCTGCAGTTGTGCACTCATTAAAGATATGGAGGCATCACCTTTATGGCGTAAGATGTGAGGCATCACCTTTATGGCGTAAGATGTGAAATTCTTACTGACCACAAGAGTTTAAAGTACTTTTTCGAGCAGAAGGACTTGAACATGAGACAAAGGAGATGGCTCAAATTGGTAAAGAATTATGATTTTGGTACTAACTATCACCCGGGAAAGGCTAATATGGTAGAAGATGCCTTGAGTCATAAGACTCAATCACAATTAGGATACCTACTTACCACATAAGGGGATCTAATCCAAGATTTTGAAGGAATGAGTTTAGAGGTGGTTCATCCACCGGAAATGATAATGGGTCGTGTTGCTATGTTAGTGACCACACCAGATATGAGAGGATGAATAGTGAATGCGCAGAGGAGAGATGAAGCATTCGAGAAACTATATATGAGAATTACATCCGATAAACCAGAAAATTACCGCGAAGCGGCTGATAACGCAATTATGTTCGTAGAGAGAATATGTGTTCCATATGATGTGGGATTAAGGAATGAGATCATGAGTGAGGCTCATGATACTCCCTATACCGCTCACCCCGGTATTACCAAGATGTACCAAGACCTGAAGAGAAATTTTTGGTGGGACGGTATGAAACGAGATGTAGCTTCATTTGTCGAGCGGTTTTTGGCTTGCCAGCAAGTAAAAGCACTACACCAACGACCTTATGGGAAGTTACAGCCATTGACCATTCCAGAATGGAAGTGGGAAGGAATAGCGAAGGATTTTTTGACTAGTTTGCCGAGGACCAAACGAGGAAATACTGCTGTATGGGTTATAGTAGACATAATCACAAAATTAGATCACTTTTTGCCTATCCCTATCACTTACGGAACTGAGAAGTTATCATAATTATATGTATGTGAAATTGTACGCTTGCACGGAGTGCCGATATCAATCCCGTCAGATCAAGATCCAAAAGTTACCTCTAGATTTTGGACGAGTCTACAGAAGGAACTAGGTACACAACTGAACTTTAGTACCGCTTTTCACCCGCAGACCAATGGACAATCGGAAAGGACGATTCAAACACTAGAATACATGTTAATAACTATAGTGTTGGATGAAGGTGCGAATTAGGAGCATGTTTTTCCATTAATCGAATTTTCTTACAACAATAGTCATCAGGCAACGATAGGTATGGTGACGTATGAAGCCTTATACGACAGAAAATGCAGGTCACCACTTTATTGGTATAATATCCAGATTTATTACTGTGTATTTCATTTGTATTCGAACCCTGTATTATTCGGATTTGTGGTCTTGATTATTGGAGTATGATATTTCTTGCATTGGTATCTTTGTACATAAGTATAGCAACATGCAAATTTTCTCATGCAAACTCGTGATAGCGCACGCTAAGAATGTAGCTTAACGCGCGCTATCGGCTACTACTAGCGCACGCTACGTATGTAGGAGTTGCGTGCGCTAAACACTGAATTATTGAGCTGGGTGGCTAGCACATGCGCCAGCCGGGACATGGGTCCGGATAAGATTCCCGCGGATGAACCTGGACAGATTTGGAGTCAACGCTTATTAGCGTGCGCTAAGTATGTATTGTAGCATGCACTAATTAGCTAAAGTGCAGAATATTATAAATGAGACAACAACCCATTTTGGCTTACATTTCCTTTGCCCATTGTTCATTCTTGAGAGGCCAGAGAGCAATAATTATCCTCCTAACACACTTATAACACATCTACATGATCCTTGAATATTGGATATCACTTATGAGTAATCATTGAAGAGAAGTAACACCTTGGAGTGGCATATAACCAACCAGAGTCGGATTCTACCTTGCGGTTCAGTAATTTCGTCATATTAAGGTATGCTCAATCTATCTCCAGCCTTAGATTTGGATTCTAAGGAATTAGATGATCATGCTAACGAGATATTGAATTTCATTAGTGAATTATTCAACAAACATCATGTTTAGAAGTTGGGAACGTCTATGCTTAAGATATTATCATTGGAACCTTGTAGTTGGAATCCTAGTAGTTCAAATGATGAGGGAAATATTCTGAAGTTGGCTATCCGTGTCATTTATGTTATCTTAGTGATCATAAATTGAAAGTGATATTATTTTCGGTTATAAGGACTTAAGGGAAGAATCATCTTAGGAAATATTCTTTCGTATAAGTTGGAATTGTTAGTTCACCTCAAGATGAAGTCTGAATGTGTATAATGATAGTAAAATCTAATGCACCAACCGGAGATCACCGAACTTCGCATGAGAATTGTAATGAAGATGGATTATGGTGTTGTGATGATTATACGTATACTCATATCTCGAAGTTTTTATTATCCGTGAGATCATTCATAAAGTTTATGAACATAACATGTAGTCGGATAACAAACATTAATCACTGATTAATTCGCTTACTTCACCACCATTTGTACAACCTGCTGCCCTCCAGTGAACTGCCATGCACACTTAGCGTGCGCTAAGCTACAAGAATTAACGTGCGCTATCGAGTACGTTTAGCGTACGCCACGTTTGGAACTTAGCATGCGTTAAGTCATCAGGCGAGTCAGTCGGCTGATCAGTGAGGCACTGACCGTGCATGGTTAGCGTACGCTAGGCTGTGTGTACTGTGTGCGCTAATGAGTATCATTAACGTACGCTACATAGGATGCGTAGCGTGCATTAAGCGATCCATACAGATTGCATTTTAAGGACTTCCTACCGTAAATTTTGAATTGTTAGAAGTTCGTACGGCATGAGATGAATTTTATGCTATTTCTTTTGTTAAGGCTCGAGCTTAACACGTGATTGATCGAAGGGGACGACCTTCGAGTATTTTGATATTCGTGGGAGTTTTATTCTGGTCAACAAACCGAGGCAAGTACTCTAATTAGAATTGTTTATATTATGACAGTTATGATGTGATTGTATTGTGTAAATGTGTTGTGATTATATGTCCACCATGCGTTGATCCGACGGGAATCATCATGGGAATCTATAGCTGTGTGCGCTGGATCGTTGGACAGATAGTTCCACCATGTGTTGGTCCGATGGGATCATCATGGGAATCTATAGCTGTGTGCGCTGGATCGTTGTAATACCATCAGTATGTTGAAACTGTTATGATATGATATGTGTTGTTGATATTTCTCGTTGGAGAAACTTGTTAGGATATAATGGTTGATTATATCACTGTTGTATGATTATTGTACTTGTACTAGCATCGTTGTGCTAACCCCTTCGGGGGTGAACATTTGTTTATGTTCAGGATCCAGGAGAGCGGGGAAACAACCACTGGAGTTGCATGACGACGAGGGTGCAGAGTGATGTTCCGACCGGGTTTAATGTCTGTTGTTTGTTGGTTATTTAAATAAGTACTCGAGTACGTCGTCAGTTTATGAATATTTGGATTTTAGTGATGTATTAATAACCCTTCATTGGATATTTGTATTCTCAGTATTGAACCAGATTGTTGTATTTTATTTCAGTGATTTCATAAGTTGGTACCTGTTATTGTCATTTCATTTCTTCAGCCTTGTAAATTCTTACGTAAAGGATTTACGGCACTGTAATATTCCTGAATGTATCGGGGGTGTTACAAAATATGGTATCGGAGCTAAGATTATGGATATCTTGGCCATTGGGTTAAAATAGGGGTCATTTACGTCTTTTGAGGTAACCGGCCGTGAATGACATCACCGATCGCCACGTCTTCATGCGAACGGTGGTTGTAAGTTCCAAAACTCTATCTCGTTCTTTACATGTTGTACCTCTTTATACTTGAACATTAGAACGATGTTGTTTCCTGTATATTGAATATTTATGCTTACAGTATGTTGAGAGGTGGACGTGGACGTGGTCGCGGTTGTAGACGCGGACGAAGGAATGCTGATAGGGAGGCGTCGCCTTCTAATCAAAGCTACCATAGCTCAAAGTAGCCGCAAAGATCCATCAATAATGAACCGAACTCTTGTACTGCAAATCCTTCGTCAAGTGGTGAATCAGATGACTCAGTTCGCTCAGGTCGTGGACCGAATGCAGGTGGCGGTGGGATTTCAGCAGGGAGATGGACAGCAAAGGATCCCAGAAATGGGAAATCGAGGTAACCGATGGTTGCAAGAGGTGGTGAAGATGCAACCACCCAAATTTGACGGCTTTTTCGAGACTCCCACATGGGACCATTGGTTGAAGGAATTGGAGAAAATCTTTGCCAGAATTAACTGCCCAGATGACAGGAGAGCTCCTATTGCTCAGTACTTTCTGATAGGGGAAGCATCCGAGTGGTGGGAAGCTATCCGACCTGCAGATCATGATGCTGATTGGACAGAATTTAAAATGATGATGGAAGCTCAGTACTGCCCTCGTCCTGTGAGGGAAGCCAAAGTTCGGGAGTTTTTCTCCGCTCAGCCATCAGACGAACCCGTATCCGAGACCATTAAGACATTTAATCAGCACTTAGCATTTATTCGACATCTAGTCAGAACAGATGCAGAGATGATGATTCACTTTGAAATGAGGATGAAACCAGAAATCCAAAGGTACATGTCCGGTTTTGAATGTACCACTCTCTGCCAATACCAAGATAAGGCGTTGGCGTACGAAATCAAGGAAGCAGCAATGGAAAAATTTACGGAGTCGAAGAAGCAGAAAGTCTCTGGTACTTTCACAGAGCACAAGAACAAATGGCCTCGCAAAGCCCAGTCATCCTTTTATTCTTTCAAGAAGCCTCCGCACCCATCTAAGAGCGGAAAGAATTTGAACAATGTCACCACGACGGATACAACTAGGAAGTGCTTTAACCGTGGTCGCCTGTGCCACCTTTGGCGTGATTGTTTGCGCACTCCAATTACATGTTTTGATTATGACAGAAGGGCACCGGGCGATGTTTTGCAAGGATGCCACCAAGTACAATGGAACCTGTACGTCACAGCCAGTTCAGAAAGAAGCTAGTATACAACAGACGCAGCAAAGTGTTCAGATGCCTCAAAATTTTGGCCGCGGACGAGGCAGAGGACAATGGGACCGAAAGGGGATATCGAGTGCTGGATCTATTCCCCCACGTATGTACGATATGAGGAGGACAGACGATCAGGATGCTGCTGTCGCATCAGGTACTGTCCAGATCCTTTCCCAGCAAGTTAGCATTTTATTCGATACAGGAGCTACGCATTCTTTTATATCCTTGTCTTGTGTAAATCGTTTGAATATTTCTGGTTTTCATACTTGTGAACCTTATGTTGTTGGTTTACCGAGTGGAGAGAGGATTGTTGGGAACTTAGAGTCTAGAGATTTCCCTGTGTCATTTGGGGGTAGGGAATGTCTCTCAAATCTGATTGTGATAGAAATGCAAGGAGACGACCTGATACTCGGAGACGATTGGCTTAATCGATATGGAGCTATTGTAAACTACCGAAGGAGAAATATTTCGCTGATAGCTGACGATGGTTCTGAAGTACTGTTTGAGGAATGGAAACCAGGAAGCTCAGGAAAGTTGATCAAGGCGATGAAAGCTGTCAAATTGTTGAAACAGGGCTGTACCGGATACTGGTGTTATGCAATGAAGAGAGAAGACAAAATTGTGGAACCTTCATCCATCCCTATTGTTAACGAATTTCCAGATGTATTTCATGACGAGTTACCTGGACTACCTCCACGAAGGGATGTAGAATTTACCATTGAATTGGAACCCGGAGCTACACCAATTTTTAAGGCGCCGTATCGTATGGCACCTACTGAGATGTATGAACTGAAAAAACAGCTGGAGGAGTTACTGGACAAAGGCTATATCCAGCCAAGCGTTTCGCCCTGGGGAGCGCCAGTTCTTTTTGTGCGGAAGAAGGATGGATCGCTTCGACTGTGTATCGACTATCGAGAGTTGAACAAGATGACAATTAAGAATAAATATCCGTTGCCACGGATTGATGATTTATTTGACCAGTTGCAAGGAGCAACAGTATTTTCTAAAATCGATCTGAGATCAGGATACCATCAGCTAAGGATTAAGGAATTTGATGTTCCAAAGTCAGCATTCAGAACTCGCTACGGACACTATGAGTTTGGAGTGATGCCGTTTGGTCTCACTAATGCACCTGCTGTATTCATGTAATTGATGAACCGAGTGTTCATCTAATATTTGGATAAATTTGTGGTCGTGTTCATTAATGACATTCTGGTGTATTCTATGAGCCTGGAATAGCATGCACATCATTTGCGGATTGTATTAGAACTTTTGAGAAGCGAACGATTGTACACCAAACTTTCTAAGTGTGAATTCTGGCTAAAGGAAGTAATGTTCCTCGGCCATGTGGTATCAGCTAAAGGAGTCTGAGTGGATCCTCAGAATATCGAAGCAATTATGGATTGGAAGCCTCCAAAGAACGTGAAAGAAGTCTAAAGCTTCTTAGGACTTGCTGGATATTATCGTCGATTCGTGGAAGGGTTTTCTAAAATCTCCCGCCCACTTACTCGACTCCTGCAGAAGACTCAAAAGTTTGAGTGGAACAAGTCATGTCAGACTAGTTTTGATGAATTGAAGAGGATATTGATGACAGCACCAATTTTATCACTTCCATAGGGGACTGGAGGATTCATAGTTTACAGTGATGCTTCGAACCAAGGACTCGGATGCGTATTGATGCAGAATGATAAGGTGATCGCTTATGCTTCACGACAGCTAAAACCTTATGAAGTGAATTACCCAACACATGATTTAGAGCTAGCAGCAGTAGTTTTTGCTTTGAAGATCTGGAGACATTACCTGTACGGGACTCACTGCCAGATCTTTACTGATCACAAGAGTCTCAAATACATCTTCAGTCAGAAAGAGCTGAACATGCGGCAAAGAAGATGGTTAGAGCTGATTAAGGACTATGACTTGGAGATTTCGTATCATCCAGGCAAAGCGAATGTAGTGGCAGATGCACTTAGCTGCAAGCCTATTTCTATTCAGATACTGGAGACTCTAACCTCCTAACTTAGCCTTCAACGAGAGATGATTAGAGAAGAAATTGAAGTGTGGTTACAAAGAGTCCAAGGATAACTGTGCGTGATGTAAGTAACTTCGTCATTAATCGAAGAAATCAAATCTAGACAGGCAGATGATCCTCTGATGATTCGGTTACGTGATGAAGTGATCAAAGGAAAGGCACCCGGATTCCTAATTCATGATGATGGAGTTTTGAGATTTCAGAACCGACTCTGCGTTCCTGATATCGATGTTCTGAAACAGACGATTATGAAGGAAGCTCACAGCTCACCCTATTCTATCCACCCGGGCACTAGTAAGATGTATAAGGACTTGAAACAGAATTTCTGGTGGGGCAACATGAAGAAAGATGTAGCGGACTATGTTTCGAAATGCTTGACTTGTCAGCAGGTTAAGATCGAGCATCAACGACTTGCCGGAATGTTGAAGCCGCTCCCGATTCCTGAATGGAAGTGGGAGGACATATCAATGGACTTTATCACTGGCATCCCAAGAAGCAAGACAGGAATGAACATGATTTGGGTGATAGTTGATCGTCTAACCAAATCAGCTCATTTCCTAGGCATTAAGGACATGTGGGGACCAGAGAGGTTGGCGCGAGTATTTATTTCAGAGATAGTTCGGCTGCATGGTACGCCGAAGACCATTATTTCTGATCGAGACGGTCGTTTTGTGTCTCACTTTTGGAAAACAGTTCATAAGGCCTTGGGGACCGAATTGAACTTCAGTACAGCTTATCACCCGCAGACTGACGGACAATCCGAGAGGACCATTCAAACGGTGGAAGACATGCTAAGGGCTTGTGCCTTAGATTGGTCAACTGATTGGGAAATTCATCTACCATTGATTGAATTTACATATAACAATAGTTGGCATGCTTCTATTAAGATGGCACCATTTGAGGCATTATACGGGAGAAGATGCAGATCGCCCCTATGCTGGGACGATTCATCAGACTTGATCGGGACAGAACCAGAGTTGATCGTACAGACTCGAGAGAAGATAACCTTAATTCGTGAAAGACTGTTGACCGCCCAGAGTCGACAAAAATCTTATGGAGACGTACGACGTTGCCCTCTGGAGTTTAGTACAGGAGACCACGTACTTTTGAAGGTTTCTCCTACTCGGGGAATCTTTCGTTTCGGAAGGAAAGGAAAACTGAGTCCGAGATATATCGGACCATTTGAAATCCTTGAGAGAGTTGGAGAGTTGGCATACAGATTGGCATTACCTCCGTCATTATGCCATGTTCATAACGTGTTCCACGTATCCCAGTTACATAAGTATATATCCGATCCTAGTCATGTCATTGATTTCGGCGAGATCGAAGTCGCTCATGATGGGACATTTGAAGAAAAACCGGTCAAGATACTCGAGAGTCGAGTTAAGCAGTTGAGGAACAAACCAATCGTTTTGGTCAAAGTTCAATGGTCACGTCACGGAGTGGAAGAAGCCACATGGGAAACGGAAGATGGCATGAAGTCCAGATATCCCGAGTTATTTTCGTCTTGAGTTTCGGGACGAAACTCCTTTTTAGTAGGAGAGTATGTAATATCCGGATTTATTACTGTGTATTTCATCTGTATTCGAACCCTGTATTATTCGGATTTGTGGTCTTGATTATTGGAGTATGATGTTTCTTGCATTGGTATCTTTGTACATAAGTATAGCAACATGCAAATTTTCTCATGCAAACTCGTGATAGCGCACGCTAAGAATGTAGCTTAACGCGCGCTATCGGCTACTACTAGCGCACGCTACGTATGTAGGAGTTGCGTGCGCTAGACACTGAATTATTGAGCTGGGCGGCTAGCACATGCGCCAGCCGGGACATGGGTCCGGATAAGATTCCCGCAGATGAACCTGGACAGATTTGGAGTCAACGCTTATTAGCGTGCGCTAAGTATGTATTGTAGCATGCGCTAATTAGCTAAAGTGCAGAATATTATAAATGAGACAACAACCCGTTTTGGCTTACATTTCCTTCGCCCATTCTTCATTCTTGAGAGGCCAGAGAGCAATAATTATCCTCCTAACACACTTAGAACACATCTACGTGATCCTTGAATATTGGATATCACTTCTGAGTAATCATTGAAGAGAAGTAACACCTTGGAGTGGCATATAACCAACCGGAGTCGGATTCTACCTTGCGGTTCAGTAATTTCGTCATATTAAGGTATGCTCAATCTATCTCCAGCCTTAGATTTGGATTCTAAGGAATTAGATGATCATGCTAACGAGATATTGAATTTTATTAGTGAATTATTCAACAAACATCATGTTTAGAAGTTGGGGACGTCTATGCTTAAGATATTATCATTGGAACCTTGTAGTTGGAATCCTAGTACTTCAAATGATGAGGGAAATATTCTGAAGTTGGCTATCCGTGTCATTTATGTTATCTTAGTGATCATAAATTGAAAGTGATATTATTTTCGGTTATAAGGACTTAAGGGAAGAATCATCTTAGGAAATATTCTTCCGTATAAGTTGGAATTGTTAGTTCACCTCAAGATGAAGTCTGAATGTGTATAATGATAGTAAAATCTAATGCACCAACCGGAGATCACCGAACTTCGCATGAGAATTGTAATCAAGATGGATTATGGTGTTGTGATGATTATACGTATACTCGTATCTCGAAGTTGTTATTATCCGTGAGATCATTCATAAAGTTTATGAACATAACATGTAGTCGGATAACAAACATTAATCACTGAGGAATTCGCTTACTTCATCACCATTTGTACAACCTGCTGCCCTCCAGTGAACTGCCATGCACGCTTAGCGTGCGCTAAGATACAAGAATTAACATGCGCTATCGAGTACCTTTAGCGTACGCCACGTTTGGAACTTAGCGTGCGTTAAGTCATCAGGCGAGTCAGTCGGCTGATCAGTGAGGCACTGACCATGCATGGTTAGCGTACGCTAGGCTGTGTGTACTGCGTGCGCTAACGAGTATCATTAACGTATGCTACATAGGATGCGTAGCGTGCGTTAATTGATCCAGACAGATTGCATTTTAAGGACTTCCTACCGTAAATTTTGAATTGTTAGACGTTCGTACGGCATGAGATGAATTCTATGCTATTTCTTTTGTTAAGGTTCGTGCTTAACACGTGATTTATCGAAGGGGACGACCTTCGAGTATTTTGATATTCGTGGGAGTTTTATTCTGGTCAACAAACCGAGGCAAGTACTCTAATTAGAATTGTTTATATTATGACAGTTATGATGTGATTGTATTGTGTAAATTTGTTGTGATTATATGTCCACCATGCGTTGATCCGACGGGAATCATCATGGGAATCTATAGCTGTGTGCGCTGTATCGTTGGATAGGTAGTTCCACCATGTGTTGGTCCGACGGGATCATCATGGGAATCTATAGCTGTGTGCGCTGGATCATTGGAATACCATCAGTATGGTGAAACTGTTATGATATGATATGTGTTGTTGATATTTCTCGTTGGAGAAACTTGTTAGGATATAATGGTTGATTATATCACTGTTGTATGATTATTGTACTTGTACTAGCATCGTTGTGCTAACCCCTTCGGGGGTGAACATTTATTTATGTTCAGGATCCAAGAGAGCGGGGAAACAACCACTGGAGTTGCATGACGACGAGGGTGCAGAGTGATGTTCCGGCCGGGTTTAATGTCTGTTGTTTGTTGGTTATTTAAATAAGAACTTGAGTACGTCGTCAGTTTATGAATATTTGGATTTTAGTGATGTATTAATAACCCTTCATTGGATATTTGTATTCTCAGTATTGAACCACACTGTTGTATTATATTTCAGTGATTTCATAAGTTGGTACCTGTTATTGTCATTTCATTTATTCAGCCTTGTAAATTCTTACGTAAAGGATTTACGGCGCTGTAATATTTCTGAATGTATCGGGGGTGTTACAATTGGGATGAAGTGTGTGAGTGAAATATTTTAGGGCCAGACACAGTCAGCGAGATGATCGAGATTATCCACAAGATAAGACAGAGAATACAAGAGGCCCAGACTCGACAGAAGTCATACGCTGATACACACCGAACTGAATTGCATTTCGAGAGTGGGGATAAGGTTTTCCTCAAGGTTTCCCCTTCTAAGGGAATAATCAGTTTTGGCGTTAAAGGCAAGCTTAGGCCATGTTTTATAGGGCCATATGAGATTCTTGAGAGGATCGGACCAGTTGCTTATTGGTTGGCTCTGCACCTAGTCTTGGGAATGTTCACAATGTTTTCCATGTTTCTCAGCTGAGGAAGTATGTATTTGATCCCAAGCATGTGATTCATCAGAGTGACATAGTTCTTAGTCACGATACGAGTTATGTAGAGACGCCTGAAACTATTATAGACCATATGGTTCAAGAACTGAGGAATAAGTCAGTTCCTTTGGTGAACGTATTATGGAGTCACCACGGTCAGGAAAAAGCTACGTCGGAACTCGAAAGCAAGATGAGGGAGAAATACCCAGAACTTTTTGATAAGGTATGCAAATTTCGGGATGAAATTTCTTGTTATAGGGGTAGGATGTAATGCCCCGGTATTTTATATGCATGAAATATTATAACCTCAAGTGCGACATTAGGGTTTTACATTCACAAATAATAAAATTCTGACTAATGAAATAAGTTTAGAACTATTTACACATTTTTAATTCAGAAATCGGATGTTCGGTTATCTGGTAGGGATTCTCTTTTGATTTTTATTTTATGTTCTGGTAGATAGAATCGTGATTCCATCGCCTTCTATATACACCACTTTTACGTTACGATTACGATTTTCAATTATGTCGAATCATTTTCTCGGATAATTTGCGTTAGTAAATCTCGAAACTTTTCTCCGACTTTAAGATGTAAGTGCGACACTATAATTTAAGTATATGACATATACACAATACTCGAGTAATTTTTTATCTGCGGAGAAGCGAAACATAAAATATTATTCGACCAATTTATGATGACGTCTAGGGTTAACCTAGTATATAAAGGGACATCACCTCCCTTTCATTTTTCCCCCTCACTTCATCTTCTTCCTCTCTTCTTCTCACTTTGGCCGCCCCATCCCCCTTCACCATTGAAACGCCATTGTTCTTCCATTAGAACTCAAGTACAAGCTCATTTTGTGTTCCAAACTTGAAACAAAGTTCATATTCAAGTAAGTTACATTCTCCTTTTCATTTCTATCCAAGCAAGAATAGGTTTTGGCCCACTTATTTGGGAATTTATGAAAGAGCTTAGGTTTAATGTTATAATACTTTGTATGTTTTTTTAAGTTGATTCTAAGGTTCTTGAAAGTGTTTAGAACAAGTTTTAATCATATTTTTGATTTCATGTCTTGGCCGAAATTCTTAGGGTTTATAACCCAATCATGTTTTGTTTTTCTTATGATTCTCTTACACAATATGTTTCTATATGATGATATTATGCTATGATGAATTTATGGTATTTTTATAAAATGTTTGGTATTTTGGAAAGTAAGGAAGAATCATGCTTAGTTCTTGATATGTTGAGATATGTTCAAAAGTAACTTGATAATTGTGATGATGTATGAAAGAAGTACATGATATGTTTTTGTTTGATTTTTATAAAATGTTTTGGAAATTTATTTGAAAATAAAGGCATGAAGTTAGATTTATGAAGCTGGAAATAGGTTAGATAATATTTGATGTAGTTAATGAGCATGATATGTAGTGAAGATTTTAAAATCATGTTTAGGTTATTTTAAAGTTAGAACCAAAACTTTGATTATCAACATGAGTGTATGTTAAGTGTGTTGTTTGATGTTGGTAACAATTGATGCTTGATGATACTTAATTTTAATGATGTTTGAAGGTTTAAAGTTGGGAAATAAAAATGAGTAAGTAGTCATGTTTTCAAAAGAAAAGATTATGAATTGGAGTTCGTAATGTCGAGAAGCATGCTTGTATGTCGACTCATATATGTGTTATAAGTATGATATGCATGATTATAGTTTACATTTTTAGGGTTTTGGTTGCTAGAAATGATCTCTATAGGTTAATATGATGTTTTTCCCATTTTCGCCGGATATTGGCGCTTCGTTACACTTCACGTAAAACAACTATAACTTTCTCCACGTTTAATATTTTTGAGATCCATAAAATGAACATGAAACTAGACTTCAGTGCTTTCCAGTGGTATAAGATACAATATCTAGTTATTATTGTGCATTAACAGAATGCTAATTATTTACAGACTTGATGCACATTATGTTATGATTATGTTAAGTGTTTGATGATGGTTTTCTAACCAAGGAATGTGTAACGGAATTGAGTATCGGTTATCGCTGTTAGTATCTTTATATGTTATATGGTCGGTTAGGTTCTCTAAGAGAATCATAGATTTTATTATTAAACTTAAGTCGAATGCAAAACTCTGAAGTCCAAACATGTAGATCGAGTCCGTTGTTCGTTAGACTTCGTTAAGCTCGATCGACCGCTAAACTTAGTTATTTCCGATGAAAGGTGGAGAAGCAGAATGAAGCGTAAGGAAGAGCCTAGAATCATTTTTGCTTGCGTTTATTACTTGTCAGTGTGTTTTCTATACGAAAATGACTTGAGCTTTGCTCTATTTTGATGAAATGTTTTACAAGCAAATTATGATTTCAAATGACTATGATGCAGAAAAAATTTTATGTGGATTCTTATGAACCTATCACTAGCCAGGGATAGTGTACATAGTACTTGGGATTGTGAGCTCTCTTTGGAGTGGCCGATCTCGGGAGTAACGTCACTGGAGGTGGCCACCTTCCCCGGCGTAAATTATGGATATGGTGAATCTGATGATATATGCTATGAAATGAAATGATTTAGTAAACATGGGCTTTTTCTCAAAACCCCCGTGTTACTGCTTATATTCATGATGACAAATACGAAAGCATATTTTATTTTTTGGCAATATGTTCACGGAGTACGTTGTGCTCATCCCTGTATATGTTTTAAAATGTGCAGGTTGAGCTGGGGATGTGACGGAGGGTGTTGAGTGGAAGTCTCTTGTCTACGATCAATGTTAAGCCTTAGTTACATATCTTCATATATGTAACCAACCATGTTTTTCCGCTGCAAACACTCTTTATGATTGCTTTCTATTAAGTTATGGTGATTGTAATATGTTATGAAGCCTTTTTCTAAACTTCAAGGCTAATATTATAACTATGTATTCTACTTTGGATTCAAGGTCATTCCCACGGGATTGACTTCTTCATGATGCCTTGATATGTTCTTCATAAAAATCCACCCCTATTCTTTATGAAACGTTTGTTTCCCCTTTTCTTCCTCGCTTCTTAATTCCTGCCATGGGTCACGCTCCGGCTGTGCCGTCCTTAGGGATAAGAGGCCATGACATGATTCCCATCTACAGATGACAAGGCAGCAGCTGAACCAGATGCAGTTCAAGAAGGCCAGAACCTAGCTGATGCAGAGAGAGGCGAAGTTCATCAAAGCAACTCAACAGGGGGAACAAACCCTGAACATGATATCCCCAAATGGCGAAGAGATTACCCCATCCATCAAATCATTGAAAACCTAACCGATGGAGTCAAAATCAGACAATTTACATAACTAGAAGGAATGGCTATGTTCTCATGTTTCATGTCTCAAATGGAACCCAAGAAAACAGATCAAGCACTGGAGGATTATTCATGGATAATTGCAATGCAAGAAGAGCTCAACCAAGTTGAGAGGAACAATGTCTGGGAACTAATGCATGCACTGCATCACAAGAAAGTCATAGGCACCAAGTGAGTGTATAAAAAAATGTGATGATGACAAAGCTGTTGTTAGGAATAAAGCCAGATTCGTTGCAAAAGGGTATGCTCAATGTGAAGGAATAGATTTTGATGAAACATATGCACCTGTAGCAAGATCAGAAGCTATCAGACTATTCCGTGCATATGCAGCATTCAAGGATTTTGAAGTCTATCAAATGGACGTAAAAAGTGCATTTCTCAATGGAGTACTAGATGAAGAAGTCTATGTGGAGCAACCCCTGGATTTGTCAAAGGAGACAAAGTATACAAGCTTTTGAAAGCTCTATATGGACTCAAGCAAGCACCAAGAGCATGGTATGAGACTATTTGTGTTTCTGGAGAAGAATGGATTCAACAAAGGACAGGTGGACAAGACCCTATTCGGAGTGGAACATGAAGACCACATATTACTTGTTCAAATATATGTGGATGATAGCATATTTGGCTCAACCAATCCTGAGCTATGTGAAAAATTCTCAAGTCTCATGCAAGGAGAATTTGAGATGAGTATGATGGGAAAGCTAAATTTCTTTCTTGGTTTACAAGTCAAACAAGTCAACAATGGAATCTTCATCAACCAAACAAAGTATACAAGTGACTTAATCAAAGGATTTGCCATGAACTCATCCAAATAACTAAGATTTCCCATGAGCACATCCCTACACCTTGATGCAGATGAAGGAGGCATTCCAGTGGATCAAACACACTACAGAGGACTAATTGGATCACTTCTATACCTCACTGCAAGCAGACCAGATATTTCATATGTAGTAGGAGTGTGTGCCAGATTCCAATCCAAGCCGAAGCAGTCTCACCAGGAAGCAGCTAAGAGGATAATCAGATATCTTAAATATACAATCAATGTCGGAGTATGGTATCCCAAGGATGACAACTTTGAACTCTCAGGATATTCAGATGCAGACTTTGCAGGATGCAAGATTGATAGGAAAAGCACCAGTGGAACATGTCTGTTCCTTGGAACCAGACTCATATCGTGGTTCAGCAAGAAGCAAGTATCTAACTCAATATCCACAACTGAGTCAGAATACTTAGCTGCAGGTAGCTGTTGTGCTCAAATTCTCTAGATCAGACAATAGCTAAGGGACTACAACATCATAGCAAATGAAGTTCCAATATGGTGTGACAACAACAGTGCATTTGAAATAACAAACAATCCAGTTCTGCACTCAAGAACAAAGCACATAGATGTCAAACATCACTTTATCAAAGACCATGTGCTTAACAAGAGAGTAAAAGTGGAATGAGTCAGCACAGAGTATCAAATCATTGACATATTCACTAAGCCTTTACCAGAAGAAATATTTCTAGAACTTAGTAGGAATATTGGATTACTAGATTGGGAATCTAGTGCTTAATTGAAAAGTAGACAAGAGTCATCTGACCTGGAGAAAAGCTATCTGACCTGAAGAAAATTCATCTGACCTGAAGCAGACAAAAGACGAGGAAAGCTACCTGATCAGAGCAGACAAGGAAGTCACCTGATCAGACCAGACGATGATCTTAAGGACAGACGAGAAAGTTAGATAATACCAACCACATGAGACATACCTCACCTGATGCAGAAGACGAAGGAAAGCTATCTGATCGCATACGCATGCAAAAGTCCCCTGATCAGAGCAGAGAAGAAATTAAAATTACAGCTGCATCAGAAGTCAAACGGTCAACCAGCTAAGTTTCTCACTCTTAGACCGACTTATAATTATTATATTATTTATTTACACATGGAAAAAACACATGATCACACTATCTCCACGACGTCCAATCAATTTCAACCGTCACTCTTTATTTATCAAAAATCGGACCTTCGCTTGATTATTTAATTATTAAAATTCAAAAGATCTTTTCAACTTGGTATATAGGACGACAAAAATCATTTCACAAACCTTTACCATCTTCAAGCTCTTAGAACCCTAATTTTTCAAAAGCAGAAAAACTCTTGAATATTCACTGCACTCAAATCGAAAAGCTTATTCTTGCAGAAATGGACTCTACCAAGTACTTTGAAGGATCTAATCTCAAGCTGGTGAAGGAGCAAATAATATTCAGCATCGTCGTCGATTTCGATGGATTACTGGAATCGAACAACATGGGAAAAATGATTCATGTAATTCGAAGGATGAAGAAGAATGGTATCTACCATTTTCTGGACATCAATCATAATCTGCTATTCAAGTAAGCCGTTATTTGCTTCTACAAGGAAGCACAGGTCACCGAGCACTGTATCATGAGCTCAATTTTTGGAGAAGAAATAAATATCACACCGCAAACCATCGTCGACGCCTTCAAAATGGAGAATATAGGCATCGCCATCGAAGCACTAAAGCAAAGTTCAACCGAAACGTGGTATGAGATCAAGTTACCACATGAGTCAACTAAGGTCAAACTTACGGTAAGGAGAGGCGACCTTAAAAAGGAATACAAGTATGTTCTTGACATCACAAACAAAATCATCATGGGGATGAAAGGCAGCTATGATCAATTGTCATCCGCCAAGTACATAGTGATGGGAGCTCTAATCCAACAGCAGGGGATTAACTGGCCTGCCTACATCTACAGGCAGTTAGTGCGGGAAGTTAACAAAGCTAGCTGGAATGAGGATGAGAAGAAATTCAAACAAAAATTGGCTTATGGAACTCATATCAGTTGGATCTTGGAGTTCCTCGGGAAGGCTAAAGGAGCTGCAGATACCTTTCATGGAAGCAAAAGACTTGGTCACCTGGACCAAGAAACATTGAAGAAGTTGGGGGACCACAAGAAAGCAGCTGAGATTCTGAAGGAGATAACAAGTGGAACTTATCCGTACAGAGGACCTTTGGACTCAGACGAAGTTCGCTCTGATGCAGATGCCCCAAACCCTCATGAGATACTTGCAGATGAGATAACCTCAACCCCCTCTGCAGCTGAGACTCAAAAGTCACCTGCACCTGGGAAGCTACCTGCAGATGACTCTGACTCAGACAACATTCCTCTGTCCAATACATTAAAAAGAAAGTTACCTGAAACATATAAAGTTGTCCACATAATCTATTCACCAGATCAGTCCCCAATGAGACAAAAAGGCTGGGTGGACTATCCATCAGAAGAATAAGAAGAGGTGCAGCCTCCCTCATCACCTGCACCTGCAAAGTATGAAGGTCAGCCTGAGCATGCATCTGAGCTGGTGCTTGATGTTATTCACCCCCTAACTCTTCCAAGCATAACAGAGGAAGAAAAAGCAGAAGAGACAATTGAAATACCAGCTGCAGACTACTCATTCAACCTAAGGACAAACAATTTTTTGGGACTTACCAAAACTCAACTACTGTTAGTAAGAAAAAAAGTTTTAAATTACTCCTTTATTAACATATATGAGGAATGGAGATAACTTAAAATGCTTATCTTATCTCACCTAAAAAGTTTTGTGGAGAGAAGTACTTGGGAGCACCCTATTGTTGTAGAATAGCTTGTTTTGTATTTCTATCAAGATAGAGAGGTGGAAAATTTACTAGAGGAGAATTGGTTCATTTCCCACTTTAAACAGAACATGGACCGATTCATCGTTCAAGTAATAAAAGATGTCCTCCAAGGAAGAATATTTGATGGTCAGGATGAAGGAAGAAAGGAGAAAGAAGGAGAAAGAAGAGTGAATAAAATCACTACTATTGTTGAAATTGAAGAAGTAGTTGAAAAGGAAAAAGATGAAAATGCTGGAGTTGAAAAAATAATAGAAGAGGCAGAAGTTCAAAAACAAGTTGAAAAAGAAAAGGAGGATGAAGAAAAAACAGAAGAGGTTAAAACGTAAGTAGTGGAGGAGAAAGTGGAAGAAGTTGAAGGTGCTGAAGAAGTTGAACAGGTAGTTGAAAAGGGAGTTGAAGAAGCTGTTGAAGAAGAAAAGGAGGAAGAATAGAAAGAAGAAAAAGAAGAAGAAAAGAAGGATGAGGAAAGAAGAGATGATGAGGATGATGCACCTGACCAAGCATCTAGACCTCATCAGCCCTCAGAAGAGGACAAGTGAGGCACCCCAGATAAAACTCCATCAGATCAGAAAGCAGCTGATAGGAGCCTCCCTTCAGAGAAGTCAACAGCCAGGAAATCAGCGCAGGAAGGCTCAGGTGAAAACACTCATCAACTATCACCTGAAGTCCAACTATCAGCTGAGGTCACTAATCTGATCAGACGACTTGTGGAAGAAATGGTTGCAAAACTCCTACTAACCGAAGTCAAGCCTGACATATAGTCCCTAAATGCCAAAATCGACACTTTGATCAATAAGAAGGAACTTACCCCACCACCCTCAAACTCCAGAATGCCTGACTTCATGACTAGGGTGGTGGATAAGCTAGCTTTGATTGTTGATGCTGGCAAAATAGAGGAAGAGAGCAGACAGGGAGAAGCAATGAATAAGGGGGAAGAGAGTGCCAGATGATCCATTTACAAGCCGTAGGCTGCTCAGTAAGTTTTCTTTTCTGGAATTATAGATTATTCGCAAGAGAAGATATGAGGAAAAATCATCAAGACCGCCCTCTGATTCAGGCAGGTAGCTCTAGCCCGAAAAGGAATGAGCCAGCTGCACCTGAAGACCCACCTGCAGCCAAAAGAAAAAGGATAAGACAAGATCCTAAAGTGAGATTCCAATGGGAAGGCAAAGAACTTC
The DNA here is from genome assembly GCA_033398695.1 of Orobanche coerulescens. Taxonomy (NCBI): domain Eukaryota; kingdom Viridiplantae; phylum Streptophyta; class Magnoliopsida; order Lamiales; family Orobanchaceae; genus Orobanche; species Orobanche coerulescens. Next base: position 201,795,466 of record CM065802.1, read on the forward strand.
AATATGTTGAAGAGTTCATGCCTGTTGAGGCAGAACATATGTGGGGAAGTGCAAGGAAGCAGTTGAGAAATATTGAAGATTGCTCCCCACAGGAAACCTTCATAAACTTCATGGACATGAATTTCCCCAAGCTTTGAGAAATATTAAAGAAATATGATGCAAAGGACTTCAATGCATACCCTATGATTCCAACTTTCAGACCTGAAGAAGCACCAGAGCTCATGGATGGAGAACTTGATGAAATTGGTCTTTAGGAAGAGATAGAAAAGTATGCATTGAAAATAATTTCATATCTCCAGAGCAGCAACAATTTCCGTCAATAGTGGTCAAGATGAAATATGGTTTAGCCCCAATTACAAAGAGACCTATTGGAGCCAAGCCATTGAACACTTCCTCCAGCAAAGCAGCAGATCAGAGGAAGAGGCAGAGGGAGAGGGAGATGAAAGATAAATTTACTTGTAATTTACTTGTAATTTTTTGTCTTGTAACTTTTGTAATACTTGTAATTTTTAGCTTACTTGTATTTTATCTCATTCAAGAACCGCACTGTAATGTAACATCTATAAAAATATTTATAACAATCACTTGAATGACAACCACTAGTTGTCTCAAAAAGACTAAGTTTTTACTTGTGTCTTGCACTTTATTTTTGTGCAGACTTGCTTACATTTGAAATGTTTTAGTTTTGCCATCGTCAAAATAGGGGGAAATTTTTAGGAATACCTTTTATATTTTGATGATATCATCCCTGTGATGTGATTTATTCAAATATATGTTCTAAATACTTGGCATTGTAAAGAAGAACCAAGTGAGTATCTTTTATAGGCATTAAAATTTAGGCTAAGTCCTGATCAAGTGTTGATCAGTAAGAAAATCGACTAAGTATAAACTTCTAATATATCAGAGAAATTCACAGGCAAGTTCATTATCAGACGAATTTTTGGTCAACGCAAACATCAGATAGGTTTGACCAAAACCCAACTGAAGATGAGTTATCAGACGAGGTCTGGTCAAAACAAGTATCAGCTAAAGTTGGACCATAACATCAGAGAACATCCATCAGGACAGAGAACTTCTGTCAGATCAGAGGACTTTATCTAAGAGAACTTTAGTCAGATCAGAGAACTTTATCTCAAAGAACTTCTACACAGAGAAGTTATTCTGAATCCATCCACTTAGTTCATTTTAAAAAGACGTTTCCCATCCCTTAAATATGACCGTTCACTGTATGTAACCCAAATCTTCCCTACACCATATAAAAGGACTATATCTTGCTCCCTTAGACTCTTTACGCTTTCTGCAATTTTAACGAGTCTCAAGCAAAGGAGCCTACATTTTTCTCTGTATTTTCTGCAATTCTCTGCGATATTCTCAAGTTTTCTTCAACCTTTTTCTGCTAAAATGTCTTCTTCTCAGACTTCCTCCCTCTGTATGAAAAAGAAGGGGATTATCATCGACAAATGCATTTTCTCAAGGTCCGCAGTGACAGAAAGAATCAACGTCGAAGGAGAAGACTTCAATGGAATGGAAGTTGTTGTTTCTCGGGTGAAACAGCAAGGGCTCTACAGCCTTTCTAGTTGCCACGCCGAATTATATGATGATCATATTGTAGAAGAATTTTACTTGGACGCATCGATCGTTTACGCATCAAAGAGAAAAGAAGGTGACGTATCTGAAATATCTGCAACTGTTCAAGGGATTCAGGTCTTTGTGAACAAAGATTTGCTTTAAAAGCTCTATAAGATGCCGTCAGATGTCTTGAAAATGGAAGAATTGGAGAACTTCGGGTCGGAGGTATTGCTGACTGCCTACTGGAGGCTGTTCACTGGGGATGAGGATGCACAGAACGTTCATCCTTCATGTCACAGAAAGAATTTCTACCTGCCCTATGTATACTTGCATGATTTATGTTGCCGGGTTGTTGAGAATCAGACAGGAGCGTTCAAAATATACACAAACCTTCGCTTCCGGATGATGGTGGCCATCATGTCAGGAGAAAAGGTCAATTGGTGCCAGATTCTTTTGAAAAGGATACTGAAGGAGGCTGCCAAACCTGAGTCTGCTAAGAAATTATTCGGCCTCATTCTCAACTATATACTTACCAACTATGGAGTCAAACAATTCGAGCATGCCAAAAAGATTGGCCCCGGGAAATTTACTGGAGGGATGACTTCCAATGTGTTCAAGAAATCGCCTTTGATTGCTAAAAGGCCGAACCCGAAATTCTTGCCTATCTCGACTGACCCAAGAGATGTCACTGAGCGGATCGCTAGCCAGGAGAAGACAAGGAAGAGAAGTATCCCTGACAGCCGATCACCTCATGCTGTCGACAAAAAGAAAAAAGAAGGCCAAAAAGTCTTACAAGACTATGCCTACAGTACCTGCAGCAGTTGTTGTAGAGACCGCCCCTGTTCCTGTCACTAATCCTATCCCATAGGGCGCAACCACTATGGAAGAAATAGTTGTTGCACACATAGCAGATCCCGAGCCTATGGCGGCTATGACAGAAGAATAACTGTTGGCCAAGCTGGAAGGTTCTGGTGAATCGGCCCCCCATCGGAACCGAAAGCCGCAACTCCTGACATGGTACCCACACCTGTACAGGATCACGCTCCCCACAAGGTACCATCCCCTGTCCGGGATCCCTCTCCAAAATAGGCTCCCATACCTGTTGAGGATCCAATCCGAACAGTAAACCCAACTACTGTACGTAGTCCCTCCCCATCATAAATAACGAATAATACTCTCCTTCAAGTCCAAATAAAGCAAGCGTATGAACACTTCAAGATATGGAAGTCATACATGGTCACCCCATATGACACCATGTACAGCTGGGATGACTAGAAGGAAGAGGAACTATTTATTCTGGAGGTCGTGGACACCCAAAATGTCGAAGTCTTGATCCACTGGGAGGATCACTTTTGCCATGAGCTCATCTCTTACTATTACAAGGCAAAAGAGAAGGCTAGACAGAAAGGGAAATCACAGTCCGATGACAAAGCTCCCTAACCAAGCCACCGCTCTCACCCTGACTCGGATGCTGACGATGATTCCTTACAGGCAGGTCCGCAGATAAGACATGAAGAGGACAGGGAACGAGAGATGTCCAATCACCAAAGCCAACAGGGTCAGGGGACATATGACAGAAATCAGTCCCCTCTCCCACAACAGAAAGCTGCCAACAATCAACAGCAGGATGAATCAGTCCCTCCTGTCACATCTGAAGAGAAAACAGCACCTAAACAGGAAGCCCAGCCTATCCTGCAAGAAGAAGACGCCACCCGCGCCATGCGCCAAAAGGAATTAGTCCCTCTTACGGATCAGGTGGAAGCTGAGAGTCGGCAAGAGGATTCAGTCCCTCCTGTACTCCTGACTACATACAAACAAGATGATCAGGAGGAATCAGTCCCTCCTGTCCCCGAGACTGATCATGCTACACTTCCAAAGCACCTGCATCTGAAGCTCCCGCTCCCGAAGCACCTGCTGCTGAAGAGCCTGCTCAAGATGCTCCTGCATCTCCCACCACTGCTCGCTCGAATCAGATTCCGATGATGGTTTCTTACCTGATGATAGACCACGACAAACCCATCATCATGTGGTTCTCTGTCAAATCAATGAGCCTAAAGATGCCAAAATCGCGCACCCTGGATCCTCGCACACCGAAGCCCGCATCAAGCAACTCCATGTCATCGGCGGACAGATAGTGTTCCTACAAGACACCCTGAAGGCACTATATGACATCGGGAAAGAACTCTATTAGATGAAAGAAACCGCCCCGGATGAGATCTACGATTTGAAGTTTGCAATCACCAACGTCTAGGACGCGTTTTGCCTAATGCCTAATGAATCGTGGCATGCGCTCAATCAGCTCAAACATCATCAGGAGAGAATCCTTCGGCAAGAACAAGAAAAGATCAGGATTGCCGAGGCTAAGACAGTTACTGCCCTCAAAGAGACCAGAACCATACTGACAGACCATGATCATAAGATAGAACATATGTCTCTAGTGCTCGTTACTCTGGTTGATAAGATCAATAGTCTGACGATCAAATAAGATGACACTATGAAGCTCCTACAGGATATTCATACCAAGGTATTAGATATTGATGATGCCAAAAAGGGTGAAGAAGCCAGATAGGTTGGTCGAAGATGGAGATTAGAGAGATAAAGAGAGATCGATGCAGCACTAGAAGAAAGTGTTGCTGCAGCGATAGGACATATGGCCGCACCTACAAGATGATACAGGGTATCTGGATCTTGACCGGAGTTCCAAGATTCCAACATCCCCTGGAAAAACAATGTGCGAGAGCCGTCTGAGATATTGCTACCCACTGATCGACAGCCTTCAGTCGATGATCTGAAGAACTGGACGAAAAACCAACTAATGAGATACTTCTGTATGCTCATCTGGGAATCTTCCTTATTCAACAAATTCAAAAAGCTTCAGGATGTGGTGAATGAGTTTTCGAGGCTATTAGCGGAAGGAAAGATCCCTCTACAAATGCTGATGAAGTCAAGGCCTCAAAAAGGTGATAGGATCACCCACCCTGAGGACTGGATATATACTTGCCTATGATCAATCCCTAGAAGGAAGAAGCATTTATCAGGATTGAGGCAGTGACTCCCTAGTCAATTAGTGGAAATAATCCGAAAATGATCATGATAAAAGGCCTTGGAGACATTCTTAGTACAGAAGTTAGCCTGTCTGCATTTTTCGCTATATTTTGTAAGCTTATCATCGCAGTGTCTATATTTGAAATTCTAGAAAGAGAGTTTTGGCATTATCAAAAAGGGGAAATTGTTGGGATAAACATTCCTGTTTTGATAATTGCCAACATACAACAAGTAGTCTTAAAGAAATCAGGATACTGTCAAGTATGGAAGCTGTCTGAACTCGTGATATAGCCCCTACATACAACAAAGAGACGTAACATGTTGGATACAGCATACAGGCTAAAGGTGTTTTACTTGGGAATAGTAAAATACATCCAACAGGACTGAATATAAAAAGGCTTTAAACCATTGTGAGATAAATATTGTTTATTCATAAAGTATTTATGGTTAAAGCAACATTTATTGTTGATAGGACAGCATTTAATCCAGCTGGAGAGAGACAATCTGAACGCTTTAAAGAGCATTTAATGCAAAGACAAAGGATGTCTGAAGCGTTAAATGCGATCTGCTTTAATTAAAACATTCAGCAGCCGCCTATCAAGTATTAGATGTCAACATCTCACCAACCAGCAACAACTTCATTTATAACGATACATTTTCAAGGTTATAGATACCCCCAAGCCAGAGGACTTACACACACGAAAAAAGCACCAGTTATTGATTATCGCGAAAGCTCTGACATATTACTCTGACATTCTAGCAAATATAAAGAAGTATATTTCGTGAGCATACAACAATATCCAAGCGAAGAAATATACAAGTCCTCAATGCAAATAGCACAACATACAGTGATTGTTCATCAAAGATAAAGATGCTGTTTGAGATCTATTCTACCTTATTGCTGAGATAATCATTAGCCCTATGTGGACTAAGGATCTTTGCATATTCCGACCTGTGTAGGAAGAATAGCACTGAAGATAAAGCTTCGATCTACGTGAGAAGAAGCGAGTCGAAAAAGAGATCAAGCCAATCTATGTGAACGGCCCAAACCTGCAGTCCCTATATCAATCTGTGTGAACGATATAGAGATAGGTTTAGTTAAAGTCACATAGTTGTGTACGTAGTGATTTTAATAAATTCTTTACTCCTGTGTGGAGAATCAGTGGACATAGTAGGGTTTACCTCGATCCACTTTAAATTGTGTGTTATTTACTTCCATTATTTGCTGTTTTCATTCTATTATGATTTATCAAATATACACTGTTAAACTCCGTATGCACTAAGCAAACAGGAGAACACTTAGTTGCTGTATCTATAGCAACTGACACAACAAACTTCCACTACGCAAACTAACTTCAAAAATCGTACAGCTTACTGTGCTTCTATATTTTAAGCTATTTATTGTATACTTAGTGGCCAACAATGATTGAGACATTAGAAGCTCTTGATTTTCAGATGCATGCATCTCTTCACACTGACCTTATCGTGTAGTCACTTCCTACACCTTTTCTCAATTTGTCATGAACTTCAACTGCAATGAGATTGCATGTAACTTAGCTGAGCTAATGAACAAGCTGACGACTGCCCAATCTCAAATGAAGACAAAAGGAAAAGAAGATGTACTTGTTATTTCTTATGGGACTTGGAAGTCCAAGAATAAGAAGAAAAAGAACAAAAAGCAAAGATCGATAAGGGTAAGGGCAAAGCCCCAATAGTTCAAAAGAGCAAGGTGGCCAAGAAAATGGGCGCATGCCTCAACTGCGGTGAGATAGGCCAGTGGAGGGAATACTGTCCAAAACTTGACCAAAATGCTCCTTCAAGTACAGAACAACTAGTTTTGGAAACAAATTGTTATGTAACTGTATATTCCGCTTCTTGGATACTTGATTCTGGTGGGAGTTCTCACATTTGTACAATGAATTAGGATCTATAATGAAGTAGGAAGTTGGATTCGGGGGAGATGATTGTCACCGTCGGAAGCAGACACAGTGTCGAGGCTTATAATATTGGATCCCTTATGTTGAATTTAGAATCTGGTTTTATTCTTACTTTAGATGATGCATTGGTATTGCTCAAGGGGCATGAAAATATTATATCAATTCCGGTCATGGACAGAAAATAATTTCACTTCTTTATTGGAGATGGGTAGTGTCGAATTTATTTTAGAAATAAATTGGTTGGTAATCCTATATTATTAAATGGTTTATACCATTTGAATCTAAAGAATAAAACAACAGTGAACACTATAACTAGGAAGCGTGGTAGGGATGAAACAAACAAAGCACTTAAGTGGCATCTTTGACATGGTCATGTTAGTCAGACCAAGATTCATAAAATGGAGAAAAATTGACTTATGGGTCCATTGGGATCGGATGCCTATCCAACTTGTGAAACTTGACTTCAAGGCAAAATTACTAAGTTACCCTTCGCAGGGACTTTTCAAAGAGCTGCTGAAAAACTTGGATTGATCCATACCGACGTTTGTGGATATTTTGAAGTGGCACGAGATGGCTTTCAGTACTTCATTATATTCACTGATGACCATACTAGATATAGGTCCGTGTACTTAGTGAAACATAAATCTGAAGCTTTTGATAAATTCAAGGAATTTAAAGCCCTAGTTTAAAACCAAACAGGTAACCGTGTTAAGACTCTTCGCTCAGACTGAGGTGGCGAGTACATGAATACCGAGTTTGACGAGTTCTTAAAAGAACTACAAATAGTGTCACAGTTTACTCCTCCAGCTACTTTATAATTAAATGGTGTATCAGAAAGAAGGAACCAAACCTTGTTGGACATGGTTCGCTCCATGCTTAACTATACTAATCTGCCGATTTATCTGTGGGGACACGCGCTCCTTACTATTATACATATCTTGAACATATGTTCTACCAAATACGTTCCTAAGACTCCACATGATATGTGGAGAGGTAGGAAACCAATTCTTAATTTCATTAGGATTTGGGGATGTCCTGCTTATGTCAATAAGACTAAAGTAGAGAAATTGGAAGCTAGGTCTGTGAAAGGTCGTTTCATAGGATATCTAGGGGATTCTATGGGATATATATTTTATATGCACAATGATCATAGGATCATTGTTGCTTTTCAACCACACTTCTTAGATGATGAGTTCATTCCGGAAGGAGGCGCAGGTAGAAATATTTTTTTGGATGAAATAAAAGAAACACCAATTGAGACACCTCTGCAAGATATTAGAACCAAACCTTCTGAATTAAAAACACAACCTTGCAAGTCTAGTAGAACTTCACAATTACCTGAGAGGTATGGCTATCTGCATCAAGAGGAACTAGGTGTCCATGAGATGACAGAAAGTAGTCAAGAGAATGATCCTTCTATATATGACCAAGTGATGGTAGATGTTGACTCCACGAAGTGGCAAAAGGCTATGGAAGATGAGATAGACTCAATGCACGCTAATCAGGTCTGGATTTTAGTAGATCGTCCCAAAGGCATGGTGCCTATTGGAAATAAATGGATCTACAAGAGAAAGATTGATGAAGATGGCAAGGTTAATACCTATAAGGCTAGGCTTGTGGCAAAGGGGTATTCCCAAAGATAGGGAACCGATTAATTTAAGACCTTCTCACCGGTATCTATGATTAGTTCTATTCGCATGATGCTTGCCATAGCAGCCCACTTAGATTATGAAATATGGCAAATGGATGATGTTTTGGAGCTGAGCAAAGTGGTTGTTTTATTTGTTCGTTCTACCACTCTCTATTCTAAGTTTCGGGACGAAACTTATTTTAAGGGGGTAGAGTGTAATACTCCTATTTTTCCCGTTTTTGTATACCTCGATTTTTGGGATTAGTTTGCACTGATGTATTATTATTATCCTTTTTTTTCTCGCTATGTTTTCTCTTGGTGCGTAATTAAAAATTTGAATCCGTGATCGAGACTCTCACCGATCGAACTATAATTGGATTGTTTGGTCGGCCTCGAGATTTATGATTCTTGTTTTGAGTATTATATTTTCGAACAATTCAATAAATGAAGTACCACAAGGGATTCAATAAAAACAAACGTAGACCTTTCTGGAAGGCGCTGTGCGTCAGGACCGACTTTGATCAGTCACCATAAATATCAGAAAAATTCAAAGATCCTAAAATTTTATAGCATCATATATTATTGAGTTAGATTTTCAATGGAACAAACAGTGAGTCATTCCGAGCCCGAACAGACAAGTTGTGGCCAAAGCAAGACAGGGATGTCAGTCAGCAGCACCTGGCGAAGCACCCGGCGCTGTGAGCGCTGTGTTGCGCAGCATGCTACACCGTGTCTCAGCCGCCATGTGTAAAATGGCGCAAGCACTGCCGGATATAGCACCGTGTTGTCCGAACCATTCGGATAGATTCCAACGCTTTCCAGGAACACTCGACCGCCTTATGGAACACGGCGCAGGCACCGCCGGGTCCAGCGCCGTTTTGATCGAACAACCCTATAAACAGGGCAGTTTCCAGCATTTTCAGGCAGGTTTTCCACAACCCTTCGGCCCTCCTTATAGATCAGGTATTCTTGAGTGATTTTCGGATTTATACTTTTTAGAACTTGAGAATGGTTATATATCAAATATCCTGGGACTGTTCTTATCGATTCTAGCAGAATGAAAATCAAAACCTTCGTTTAAACCATCATAATCGGATATCGTTCGTGAAGCATCCGATAAAAGTTCCCTAAGGGATTCAATTAAGGATTTGAATCCTAATTACAAACCGCTCGAAATGTTATTATCCCGAAAGTCACCAAGCAAGTACTTTGATTATGTTCGATGTACTTTGTGTGAATGAATATGTGAAAAATGTTTTCCATGAAATCTGGTAATTTCAGAAAATTTGATTTCAGAAAGTGGTAATTTCTGTGGTTTGTGACATGTGGTCACTGAGAGTGTGTCAGCCAAGTAAAACCCGTGAGGGTCCCATGGGATTAGTTAGACTGAGATTTCTACGGATCACTTGGTTGGGCTATACAACTAGAGAGGGCCTGACGAGGACTTCTGGGATGTGTATCTCGCGTGAGGTATAGGGCCAATATAGCTCGGGAGCCTGTTTCATGTTGGTTGTTGTACTATATTCCGGAACATAAGTGATGATGATATGGTTTGTTGATTTATTCCCCCGTTGTAGATATTCATGAACCATTGTACTTGAACTGGACATTTGCTGACCCCTTTGGGGGTGGATACATTGTTTGTGTATTCAGGTACAAGTTCTAATTATGAGCCGGCGCAGGAAGGGCATGAGGATGACGAGCAGCAGTGATATTATCTCGTGTTGTCGTTGTTGTGTTAGTTGTTTTGGTCTTGTTTTGGGTAAGTACTCGCGAGTACTGTTTTTATTGACGTTACGCCCATGTGAGGGCTTGGGTGTTGTCTTGGAGTTTGTTATCGGTATGTTGAGTTGGTTTCGATCGTGGTCGCACTCGACCTTCCCGGTCGAGATGTTGCGCACGTGATGTATCGTCAACCTTGCTAGTTGACGTGTGTTGTCTTGGTTTTATATTCGATCTAACTGGTCAGTATGTGTGTATATGTGTTAGTCAGGTCTAGCCTTGTGGGTTCCCGATATAGATTCACGGCGCCGTATCAGTTCCGACCCAGGGCGGGGTTGTTACATCGAGCTCGAATACCTTTTCCTTCCGATTCTCGATGTCTCAAAGGCAAGTATATGTTTATGATTGTAATTCTTGACGTTGAAAGTAAAGTGTTTGTGATGTATTTGATAAGATGTTTACTCCGGGATGGGACTTCGAGTCCTATGAGGTTGTTGCTTATAGTGCGATCTATTGAACAATCTTATGTGTATAACAACATGTTCACTCCGGGATGGGACTTCGAGTCCTCTGAGGGGTTATTGCTTTTAGTACGATTCATTGAACATCATGTTGGTATAATTATATGCTCACTCCAGGATGGGACCTCGAGTCCTCTGAGGGGTTATTGCTTATGGTGCGATCCATTGAACATTTTTGGGTTAACCACTCTGGTATTGGACTTCGAGTCCTCCGAGGGATCGTAGCTTATAGTGCGAATCCACGGTTAATCATGAGGTATGGTATGAGATTTAGTTATTCTGTAATACTAATCTTAAGGTTGGTATAATATGAGAATGATATGGGATTGAATATCTCGATGATTGATGATATGAGTATATGCTTACTTTATTAAGCAATAAGTATTTTATTTCATACTTGTGTACTTGTACTAGCTATTCGATGGCTAACCCCTTTTGGGGGAAATAACATTCATGTATTTCAGGATCCAGGAGAGCGGATAGGCATGTGCTGGGTCGGCATGAAGATGATGGGCAAGAGTGATGCATGTCTTGTCTCTGTCTATATTTTGTACTTCATCCATTCAGTAATGTTGTAGTTGGAATGGTTATGAACACTCGAGTAGTGCTTCAGATGTTCTTGATGTTTTGGCCTGTGTTTCCCTAGGTCTAATTCCCGATTTATGGTATTCTATTCCTGATGTTTTGACCTTATTGGTTGAAATTTATGGTTCTGCGTATGTATAGCCTTGTGGGTCCCATGGAGGGGCTCACAGCACGTAATATACCCTGAATAACTTGGGTGTGTTACAGAATATGGTATCATAACTTAGGTTTATGGATACCTAGGCTGTCAGTCGTTTGGGGTCGATTGAGTCATCATTTGTTTACAGTATCACTACTTTGCCATCATCACAGTACGATCGGTACTTATAAGTCCTTTTACTCTTCTAGTATTTAATCGCCTCGCTTTTTAACTTGGTATTCTTGGGAATAGGTCACCTCAATGACTTGCGATTTGAATTCTACTTATGTACTGTATGTGTCCTTCATAATGTCTACTGATAGGGGATGAGGACATGGCTGCGGCCACGGGCGTGGGAGAGGACATGGCACAGCCATTTCCCTCATTTCCATTGTGGGGTCGACTACCCCTACTTTATCTAATTCAGTGCATCCAGATATCGAGAGTCAGCATGACCAGTCGGTCGGACGAGGAGACAATACGGATGCCGGTGTTTCAAATATTCTTCAACAGGTGGCAAATCAAATGGCCCTCCTGACACAAGTTGTTCAGATGAATAATCCTAATCCGACGATGGATGCTTTGCTCCGGAATGTGGTCCGCATGCATCCTCCACAGTTTGGCGGTGCTACCGACCTAGCTGGTTGGGAGAGATGGATTTTTGAATTGGAAAAAGTGTTTGAGGCGGTTGATTGCCCCGAAACAAGGAATGTACCTATTGCTCAGTACTTTCTTGCTAAAAAAGCCGCGACTTGGTGGAAAGCTGTTAAACCACAAGATCATGCTGCTACATGGGATGAATTTAAGGAACTGCTGGAGGCTGAGTTTTGTCCTTGGACAGTGCAAGAAAGCAAGATATGAGCCTTTTTCGAGGCTAAGGTGCAGAGCATTCCAGTCTCACAAGCAATAGTGGAATACAACCAACAGCTGATTCATGTGAAGAATCAGGTGTGTGATGAGTGTGACAAAATCCGCCATTTCAACATGCGAATGAACATGGATTTACGACGTTCCATGGCCGGGTTTGCTTGTACTACCTTGAAGGAGTACCAAGACAGGGCTTTAGAATATGATATGTTGTGTGCTTACACTGATATTGCTAATGAACCGAAGAAGCAGAAGACCACCGGTAACTATTCTAGTAGTAAGGGTGGCAACTTTCAGAAACCCCAGGCGACCAACCCTTTTGTCGGCAGTCGTCGCATTCTGTTAGGGGTGGTAAGAGTTTTAGTTCGACTTGTGCCGTGATGTGCTACAATTGTAACCATACTGGTCACCTTAACCGCGACTGTTCTGTTCCACCTCTGAGATGTATTAACTGTGGCGAGATGGTTCACAGGGCGATTTACTGTACGGTTGGAGATAAGACCATTGATACCCGAGCTTCCGCACCAATACTTAAGGACCCGAATGTGAATCAGTGGCAATCATCTAACCCGCCACAACAGAGTTTTGGCAAAGGCCGTGGACGGGGTCAAACCGTTAGAGTGGTAGATTCTAATGTTGGTTCGGCACATCTACGAGTTTATGAGATGCGCCGAGAAGATGATGCTAATGCGATAGTAGCCTCAGGTCCCATTCACATTCTATCTTATCCAGTTCGAGTACTATTTGATTCTGGTGCTACATATTTATTCATCTCTTTAGATTGTGTACGCCTTTTGTGTATTGATTATATGACTGTTTGTGACCCATTCATTGTAAAACTACCTAGCGGGGATAGAATTGTGGGTAATAGGGAGATTATAAACTCTCATTTATACGTAGCAGGTACTAATTGGTTGTCAATGGTAGAAATATGCTCTCTAATGCCACTCAGGGGATGAGATAAAAGGGGCATTGTACTTGTAATTATGGAATAATTAATAAAAGGCAATATGATTTATTCATTGTTTATTGTATTTCAAAAGCACTCTTGATTTGGTAAACATTGAAGTGAAGTCCATGTAAATAAGAGCGAACATTCCACTCTCGTTATTGGATAAGAGAAAATGCACTGGAAGTGTTTAAAGCTTATTTACGTAAACCGTTCGCAAGTCGATAAACTTATTGGTCATTAGGTTTTGAGTAAGACTTGTATAAATGATGCTAGGAAATTTGCATGTCTTGATAGCATAGTTATAAGTATATTGGTGGGACCAGTGTACTCGAACACGACTCATACTTGATTCAGTCACACGGTATTCACTCTTGGAGAGTCGATGATGAATGGAAAGGTTGTGATAGTATACATGGACCTTTGACTTGAGGGTTCCGTAAGATATGTAGTTGTGTCATTTAGTTTGTCATTAGAGTAGTTAGATCAATTTACTTAATCGCTGGGACAACCTCGAAGTGCGGACTATACGGGCAGGCATCAGTCTTTATTGTACCCCAAGAAAGGATTCTATCTCATGTTAGTGAGCAGACGAATGTCCTATACGGTTAATGGCAAATAAGATCATAAGTCTTTGGCCAAAGAATTTTTATCAAGTCGTATTGGATACACTAGTAATCAGTCGGTCTTGATTTTCATTAACACATGTATATTGTCTAGTTACTGTTTGACTTTACCGTGACCCAAAGACTTTACCGGGACATATGATAAAGGGTCTATACGTATATGTTATTCACGACATAATGGTTCTGGAATGATCCCTTCATTCGTTCTCAACCGGGGTTTACAGTGCGGCCCGCTGGGCTGGCTAAGCGCTGCCCGCACTTATTAGTTCCTCCCAATGCCAGCTGAGACGAGCTTACAGGTTCGCGCATCAGGATCGTTGATGGATAAATATGAATTTATCATCTCTCTATTAATATTAGATATTAGATATCTAATTATGATTTATTGGATAAATCAAACAGCGGTCTTATGAATTGAAAGTAAGTTACCAGGTAATTAATTTAATTCAATAAATAATATTTCTTAGAGAAATATATTTGTATTTGATATAATTAATTAATTGAATTAATTAATTTGTATAAATACATTGAGGATAAAGTGGAGTGTATTTAACGGAGTCGTTTGGCGAACGTCCGGTACACGAGCCGAGTGACTCGTCTCGTTTTCTCCCATATCCACATGGGCCACCCCTTCCCCACTCTCTTCGTGGTGGTTTCCTTATGTTGTCTTGTTGTGACATAATCATTTATGTGTGATCCCACCTTGACATGTCAACACTTGGTGCCAAAATATCTTGATGTGATGGGATCACATTATCACAATATATATCAAAAGAAAACAACACCAACACCACCATCATTTTGATGCTTCGGCCGAGAGCTAAAGAGTGAGGGAGAGAGAATTTTTTTTCTAACAGTTCTTCATCTTTGAGGCGGAAGAAAAGAAAGAAAAATAAGAGAGAAAAATTCCTACGAGTTTCCCTAGCCGTGGTCTTGAGAGAATGGAGTTTGGTTGAATTTTTCCAGGCAACATCCGACATGTGTGAAGTAGAGACATCGTATTTCCAGTGTTTGGGATGAAGGGATTTCGTGCTCATGCTCGGGTTCGTGATCATCATCATATTGTGAAGATATTATCAAAGGTTTCAAAAGTTTGGGACTTTAATCCTTTATATTCGTCAATTTATTTTTCGTATATACATTACTTGATCGATCCTGTTTGGGATTCTTTATATTGAGGTTTATTATTCCGCTGTGCACTCGATTTTGTATCCGGAATCCAACAGTGGTATCGGAGCAAGGTCAATGATACAGTATATACGATTATATGTGCATTTTGAATGCTATTGTTTGATGTTTATGATTTTGTATCATAATTGGTATAATCAAAGATATTTAATTGTTCGTTGTAACATCACGTTTTGAAAACGAGCCGAAAAAAAACTAGAAAAATGGGGCTACCGGCAGTGCTGCCGGAAGCACGGCCTGGGCCAGCTGCCCAGGCTGCCAAGACGGTCGAGAGTCGAAGAGCAATATGGCTCTCGGGTTTTTTGGCCCAATTTTGAATCGGGCCGTGGGATGGGCCTGATACCGGATTGTCCGGAACTCCGTTTTGAGTTTATTTTTCGTTGTAATTATTTCCCAAAATTTAAATTGGATTTAATTTGGCTTAAACAAATATTTGGAATATTTTTGTTAAGGGAAATTAATTAAACGTGAATATTATTTTGGTCGGATTACTTCGAACGAATTAAAATGATGATTATATGTATTAATTGGATTAGTACAATTAAAATTGAATAGATTAATTTTTATATTAATTTGATTGATATATCAATTGATTATTTAATTTTAATTCCACTTAATATTAATTGAATTAATATTGTAGAAATTGAATAGATTAATTTCATAAATCAATTGGATTAATATATTAAATTAATTATTTAATTTTATTGCCGTTGCATGTTGTATCGAATGCCTTATGTGATGGTGATATATATCGTGGACTTGGTTTTTGATTTGTTCGTTCGATTGGGTTGTAATGGCCGATTTGAGCCTATTTATTTTTACTGGAAAATTTATATAATAGGATCCATTTTTTCAATAATGTAATTATTTATTTGGCTATGAAGAAGAACGAAGACAACCGACCGAGAAGACGAAGAGTCGGGACTGTAATTTTTGTTTTCTTTATTGGGTCATTCGCTTGGCCCAGTACTTAGGAAAAGGTCCATGAGCTATATGTTGGTAGTAATTAGGTTGCTATTTACTGTTTTTCATTTTGAATGATTGACAAACACAAACGCGCTTATAAATGAATTAATGTGCAAAGGGTAACATTAATCGCGAAATTCTCTCGACAACAAACAGACTAAGTTTGAAAAGGTTACGAGGTTTCCTACCCTCCATCAAACTCGTAGAAAATTGATACCCGAGCTGGTGTATAATGCCTCCGAGTTATCGGGGTAGTACTTTCGGTAGAGGTTGATAAATTCTTGAGTGCATTAGATGCCTTCGGTTGATGATAAATTTTTCCCCAGAAACCTGATAAGTTGTCGGGTGAGATTCAATAGTCAAACTGATAGACGTTGATGGTCAACAACTTAGATAGTCTGGATTGCCAAGAAACCTGATTAGTTGAGGGCACGAAGACTAGGGGTAAAAGAAGATCGAAACATTCGTTGGACGGGTTGGTGTTGGACACCACTTTACAGAAATTAATAGGCAAGAAACCTTACAGGTTGCGTCTGTTAAAATTTGTAAAGAACTCGATAATCACTAAGAAGTCGATCTAACCATGACTTCCGCGTTATAACATGTGAGTGTGTAATTCCGATAAAATTAGTGGGAGCCAAGACAAGAATTATGCAAGCCATTAAATTCTATACTCGGTCATAATAAAACTAGTCACTAATTCAATCTTGTCTAAATCAATGCAGAGAAATGAAACAATATCTCTCTAAAAATGGCAAAGAACCCACTAGCAATACTACTTGAAAAGAATCTCCTAACTGGCCTAAATTTCGTTGACTGGTTATGGAATCTGATGATTTTACTCAGCATGGGGTCTCTGGGATACATCTTGGAGGTGGATATTCCACCGACTCCAGTCCGGACTAGGGGTAATCAAGAAGAAATTGACGTTCATGAAAAATGGGTCAAAGATGATGTGATGGTCCGTGGCTTATGATGGGATCAATGACTAATGAGCTGCAGATAGCGCACGAGAAAATGACTTATGCTAGGCAGATTCTCACACACTTGACCGAAGTTTATGGAGAGCACAATAGGACTGCTAGATATGAGAAATCGAAGCAGTTATTCAGTGATAGGATGAAACAAAGGGAGAAAGTGGGAGACCACACCCTCAAAATGATCTCCATGATTGAGAGGCTCGAGGTGCTCAACTTTCACATGAATTTATCCCTCCAAATTGATCACATCCTTCAATCTCTACCTGACTCCTTCACTTGTATTGAATTTCAACTATAATGAAATTTTATGCACATTAGCTGTCCTAATGAAAAAACTAGTGACAGCACAGTCTAACATGAAGACTAAGCTGAGGGAGGCTGCTCTTGTGATTTCTTTTGGGCCTCAGAGGTCAAAGAACAAGAAGACAAAGACCTACGAGCAGTATAAACCCAAGAAAGGGGTACAGAAAGGCAAGAGCAAGGCCCTAAAGGTTCAAAAGGTAGGCGTTCCCAAACCTACGGATAAATGTCTTGAATACGGTGCACTGGGCCACTGGCGTAGGACTCGTCCCAAGATCAATGGCGGATCAGTACGAAACTTTTTGTTTTTGAAACCAATTGTTCCGCTACTGTATATTTTGCTTCATGGATTTTGGATTAAGGTGCTACTTCTCATATTTGTACTATGAATCAGGATCTGGAATGAAGTAGGCAGCTTGAATCTGGGGAACTGATGGTCACTGTCAGAAGTGGACAAAGTGTTGAGTCAACCGATATTGGATCAATCCTACTGGGTTTGGAATCTGGTTTTATTTTGACGTTAGATGAAGTACTGGTTTTGCCCAAGGGGCATAAAAACATGGTATCTATTCCAGTCTTGGACCGAAAAGGATTTTCTTTCTTCATTGGCGATGGTAGTTATAGAATTCGAAATAAAATTGTTGGAACAACTACATTGTTGAATGGTTTATATCATCTGCACTTACAAAATAAATCAGTAGTGAACACATAACGTTCACAGATGATCATACTAGGTATGAGATTGTGTACTTGATGAAACATAAATCCGAAGCCTTTATTAAATTCAAGGAATTTAAGGCCCTAGTTGAAAAATAGACTAGATGTCATATCAAGGCACTTCGGTCAGATCGAGATGGCGAGTATACGAGCATCGAGATTGATGAGTTCCTTAAGGAACATGGAATAGTTTCACAATGTATGCCGCCAGGAACCCCACAGTTAAATGGTGTTTCAGAAAGGAGAAATCGAACTTTGTTGGACATGGTCCGCTCCATGTTGAATTGTACTGATTTACCAATTTATCTGTGGGGGGACGCCTTACTTAACGTTGCTTATATCCTTAATAGATGTCCTTCCAAGTCTGTTCCTATGACTCCGCATGAGATGTGGAAGGGTAAGAAACCAATTCTTAATCACATAAGGATTTGGGGATGTCCACCTATGTCAAGAAGGCCAAGGTGGACAAACTGGAAGCAAGGTTCGTCAAGGGGCATTTCATTGGATACCCAGAGGACTCGATGGGTGATATATTCTACATCCCAGAAGACCATAGGGTCATTGTGGCTTTACAAGCGCACTTTCTTGAGGATGAATTCATTTAGGAAGGTGGCTCGGGTAGAAATGTCTCTTTGGAAGAGCACAAAGAAAGTCCTGAGGTGACATCTGATCAAGGATCACGAACCGAACCTATTGTAACATAACCTCCACTTCGAAGGTCTGATAGAGTGTCTCACTTACCTGAGAGGTATGGCTATACACATGTCGAGGAACTGGGTCTCTACGACATACCTAATAGCCGTGAGGACGACCCTGTCACCTATGACCAAGCGATAGTGGATGTGTACTCCAATAAATGGAAAGAAGCTATGAAGGCTAAGATAAACTTGATGCATGCCAATCAGGTCTGGACTCTAGTAGATTTACCAATAGGCATGAAGCCTATTTAAAGTAAATGGATCTATAAGAGAAAGACTGATGGGGATGGCAAGGTTGACGCCTATAAGGCCAGGCTTGTGGCAAAGGGTTATACCCAAAAGGAAGGGATCGATTATCATGATACCTTCTCGCCCGTAGCTATGATCAAGTCGATTCGCATGATGCTTGCCATTTATGCCCATTACGATTATGAAATATGGCAAATGGATGTCAAAACTGCTTTACTAGGATCTGTCTTTACATAGATAGACCGCAAAGAATGATAGGACTTCCCAAGCCCTCTATATAGATAAAATTCTAAGAAGATTCAAGATGGATAATTCTAAAAGAGGTTTCCTTCCCATGCAACATGGAATTCATCGCACCAAGAAAATGTGTCCTCAAAGTGAGGAAGACAAAAGAGAGATGAGTAATGTACCCTTTGCCTCAGCAATGGGTAGCCTCATGTACGCTATGTTGTGTACGAGACCGGACTTAGCCTACGCTGTAAGTGTGGTAAGTCGTTTTCAAGCAAACACGGGAAGGGAATACTGGACTACCGTCAAGAACATTCTTAAGTACTTAAGAAGAACTATAGATATGGTTCTTACTTACGGTGGTGGAGAACTGAAGGTGGTTGGATTCACCGATTCTGATTTTCAAGGAGACAAGGACGACTTTAAGTCGACATCTGGGTATTTGTTTACTCTATATGGAGGAGCAATATCTTGGAGAAGCTCCAAGCAAAGCACTACTGTAGATTCTACCTGCCAAGCAGAGTACCAAGATGCCTCAGAGGCTAGCAAGGAAGCATTTTGGATGCAGAAGTTTGTGCAAGAACCTCAAGTGGTGCCTAATGCGGAGCTGCCTATATCACTATTCTGTGATAATGATGGAGCTGCCTATATCACTATTCTGTGATAATGATGGAGCTGTCGCTCAAGCCAGGGAGCCAAGGGCTCACCACAACACCAAGCATATATAGATAAAGTATCACATCGTTCGAGAGATGGTTGAAAAAGAATATGTTTCGTTGCAAAGAGTAGACACAGAAGACAATGTCTCTGACCCGCTGACTAAGCCGTTATCTCAAGCTGTCTTGGAAAGACATATTAAGAACATGGGTATTGGGTACCATGATGTGTGGCATTAAGTTCAAGTGGGAGATTGTTAGGAATATGCCCTCAAATGCCACACAGGGGATGAGAGAGAAGGGGCATTGTACTTATAATTATGGAATAATTAATAAAAAGTAATATGATTCATTCATTGTTTATTACATTTCAAATGCATTCTTGATTTGGTAAACATCGAAGTGAAGTCTATGTAAATAAGAGCGAACATTCCACTCTTATTATCGGATAAGATAAAATGCACTGGAAGTGTTTAAAGCTTATTTACGTAAACCGTTCGCAAGTCGATAAACATAATTGGGCATTAAGTTTTGAGTAAGACTTGTATAACTGATGCTAGGACATGTGCATATCTTGATAGCATAGTTATAAGTATATTGGTGTGACTAGTGTACTCGAACATGACTCATACTTGATTCAGTCACACGATATTCACTCGTGGAGAGTCGATGATGAATTGAAAGGTTGTGATAGTATACGTGGACATTTGACTTGAGGGTTCAGTAAGAGATGTACTTGTGTCAGTTAGTTTGTCATTAGAGTAGTTAGATCTATTTGCTTAATCACTGGGTCAAACTCGAAGTGCGGACTATATGGGCAGGTAGCAGTCTTCACTATACACCAAGAAAGGATTGTATCTCCTGTTAGTGAGCAGGCGAATGTCCTATACGGTTAATGGCAAATAAGATCACAAGTATTTGGCCAAAGCATTCTTATCTAGTTGTATTGGAGACACAAGTAATCAGTCGGTCTTGATTTGCATTAACACATGTATAGTGTCTAGTCAATAGTAGGGTTTGACTTTACTGTGACCCGAAGACTTGACCGGGACATCTGATGAAGGGTCTATATGTATATGGTATTCACGACATAATGGTTCTGGAATGATCCCTTCATTCATTCTCAGTTGGGGATTACAGTGCAGTCCGCTAGGCTGGCTAAGTGTTGCCCGCAATCATTGGTTCCTCTCAATGTTGAGACGAATCTATAGAGTCGCACATCAGGATCGTTGACGGATAAATATGAATTTATCATCTCTCTATTAATATTAGATATTGGATATCTACTTATGATTTATTGGATAAATTAAATAACGGTCTTATGTATTCAAATTAAGTTACTGCGTAATTAACTTAATTCATAAATAATATTTCTTAGAGAAATATATTTGTATTTTATATAATTAATTAATTGGATTAATTAATTAGTATAAATACATTGGAGATAAAATGGAGTGTAACGGAGTCGTTTGACGAATGTTCGGTACACGAACAGAGTGACTCAGCTCGTTTCCTCCCATCTCCACATGGGCCGCCCCTCCCCCCTCTCTTCTTGGTGATTTCCTTATGTTGTCTTGTTGTGACATAATCATTTGGTGCCAAAATATCTTGATGTGATGGGATCACATTATCACATTATATATCAAAAGATAACAACACCAACACCACCATTATTGTGATGCTTCAGCTGAGAGCTAAAGAGAGAGGGAGAGAGAAATTTTTTCTAAGAGTTCTTCATCTTTTAGGTGGAAGAAAAGAAAGAAAAATAAGAGAGAAGAAATCCTAAGAGTTTTCCTAGCTGTGTTCTTGAGAGAACAGAGCTTCGTTGAATTTTTCCGAGCAACATCCGACGCGTGTGAAGTAGAGACACCGTATTTACGGTGTTCTCAACGAAGGGATTTTGTGCTCATTCTCGGGTTCATGATCATCATCATATTGCGAAGATATTATCAAAGGCTTCAAAGGTATGGGACTTTAATCCTTTATCTTCATCAATTTATTTTTCATATATACATTACTTGATCGATCCTGTTTGGATTCTTTATATTGAGTTTTATTATTCCGTTGTGCACTCGATTTTGTATCCGGAATCCTAACAGTCAAATCTGTTTTTGATCAATATCGATAGGGAGAATTTAATCCTTGGTGATTATTGGCTTGAGAGTCATGGAGTGATTATGAATTATCGCACTAAGGTTATCACTATGATAAATGCAGATGGTGCTGAATGTACTTTTGTGGGCCGTAAATTGAATAAGCCTAAGTTCCTTATAAATACCATGAAAGCTATGAAGCTCTTGCATAAAGCTTGCACGGTATATTGGGGTTATGCTTTGAAGTCAGAGGAGAATGGAATCGACTTTTCTTCGATTGCAATTGTTAATGATTATTCGGATGTTTTTCCAAACGATCTTCTGGGATTACCGCTAGATCGAGAGAGAGAATTTTCTATTGTTTAAGAGCTTGATGTGGCTCCGATTTCTAAGGAGCCTTATCGTATGGCACCTTCTGGAATGCAAGAATTGAAGAATCAGCTAGGAGAACTGTTGGAGAAAGGGTACATTAGACCAATCGCTTCATCTTAGGGTGCATCGGTTCTTTTTGTGAGAAAGAAGGATGGTTCACTACGTTTTATGCATTGATTACCGTGAGCTAAATAAAGTGACCATCAAGAACAAGTATCCATTACCTCGTATAGATGACTTATTTGATCAGTTGCAGGGAGCTGCAGTATTCTCGAAGATTGATTTGAGATCGGGATACTACCAGCTTCGAGTGAAAGAGTCCGCATTCCGAAGACTGCTTTTTGGACGAGATATGGACATTATGAATTTGTAGTCATGCCTTTTGGGCTGACTAATGCACCGGCAGTATTCATGCAGTTAATGAACAAGATATTTATTGAGTACCTTGATAAATGTGTAGTCGTCTTTATTTACGATATTTTGATTTATTCTCGAGATAAGGAGGAGCATGCCCAACAATTGCGTTTAATACTCGACATTTTGAGAGATGAGCACCTTTATGCGTAGTTCTCAAAATATGAGTTCTGGCTGAAGGAAGTTATGTTTCTCGGCCATTTGATTTCGGCCGAAGGGGTTCGTGTGGATTCGCAAAAGATTGAGGCAGTGCTACATTGGGAACCGCCTAATAAGGTTAAGGAAGTTCGTAGCTTTTTAGGTCTTACTGGGTATTATCGTTGGAGTGTCGAGGGGTTCTCAAAACTCACTCGGCCGCTCACGCAATTACTTCCAAAGACGGAAAAGTTTGTTTGGACTGCGGAGAGACAGCAGAGCTTTGATGAACTAGAGAGACGTTTGACTTCAGCGCCGATCTTAGATTTACCACAGAGCAGTGATGAATTTGTAGTTTATAGTGACGCTTCAGGATAGGGACTTGGATGTGTGATTATGCAGCATGATTTAACGATATCCTTTGCATCACGGCAGTTGAAGCGTATTAGATAAATTATCCTACCCATGATATGAAATTGGATGCAGTTGTTTTCGCAATTAAAATTTGGCGGCATTATTTGTATGGCTCTTCGTGTTGGATTTATACTGATCACAAGAGTTTGAAGTACATTTTCAGTCAGAAAGAGTTGAATATGAGGCAGCGGCGTTGGTTGGAATTGATTAAGGATTACTATTTGGAAATTCTTTACCATCCGAGGAAGGCCAATGTCGTTGTGGACGCTTTGAGCCGCAAAATGGCATCACTTTATATGCCCGAGGTTCTTACTCCTCAGACGAAGATTCGTCAGGAATTTATAGAGCAAGGTATAGACGTTTGGCTTCAAAGGGTACAGGGACAGTTGTGTTCCCTCGAAATTAACTTCCCCTTTGGTTGATGACATCAAAAGGAAATAGTGGAGTGACCCGATGATTTCTCAATTGAAGGAAGATGTAATAAAAGGAAAAGCCCCTAGTTTTATGGTCCATGAGGATAGTATTTTGAGATTTGAAGGCAGGATTTGTGTTCCGAATGATCTGGAGTTAAGACAGAGAATTCTTCGAGAAGCCCATGTTGAGCCTTACTCAATCCACCCCAGAACGAGTAATATGTACAAGGACTTGAAATGAAATTTTTGGTGGAATAATATGAAGAAGGACGTCACGAAGTTCATATTGTGATGTTTGACGTGTCAACAAGTCAAGATCAAGCATCAACGACCAGCGGGCTGTTGAAGCCTCTTCCCATCCTCGAGTGGAAGTGGGAAGACATCTCTATGGATTTTATCATGGGGATGTCGAGAATTAGAGCTGGAATGAATATGATTTGGGTAATCGTTGATCTGTAACACCCCCAAGTTATTCAGGGTATATTACAGCGCCATGAGACTCTCCGTGGGATCCACAAGGCTATACGTATGCGGAAACATGAACTTCAACCAAAAAGGGTCTAAACATAATGCAGTAGAAGACAATAGGAATGACACCAATGCAATAATCAATTCGACAGGAATACAATACATCGAGAATTATAACCCAAGGCAACACAGGCCAAAACTTCAAGAGCATCTGAAACACTACTCGAGTGTTCATAATCATTCCGAGTACAACAATACCGAATGGATAAAGTACAAAGTACAAATAGATACAAGACACAACATCACTCTTGCCCATCATCTTCGTGCCGACCCGGTACATGCATTTCCCTTCTCCTGGATCCTGAAATACATGAAAGGTACTTCCCCCAAAAAGGGGTTAGTTGTGGAATAGCTACTACAAGTATATTGAATATGAAACATAATACTTCTCGAGCATAAAGTAAACGTAATTATCATTTCATAAAACTCAAGACTAGTATTCCGGAATAACTAAATCTCATAATATCTTGTTCCAATACATATATGATTAACCATGGAACCGCACCAACGGCAACGGAACCCTCTGAGGCCCCATCGGACCCTCCCAGAGTGGTTAACCCCAAAATATTCGTCGAACCACACCAACGGAAATGGAACCCTCTAAGGCCCCATCGGACCCTCCCAGAGTGAATATATACAATCATACAATTTATATACCTCACT
This sequence comes from Orobanche coerulescens, assembly GCA_033398695.1. Taxonomy (NCBI): domain Eukaryota; kingdom Viridiplantae; phylum Streptophyta; class Magnoliopsida; order Lamiales; family Orobanchaceae; genus Orobanche; species Orobanche coerulescens. Next base: position 201,820,070 of record CM065802.1, read on the forward strand.
TTCAAAGTCGAGAACGTACAATCATAAACATATACTTGCCTTTGAGATATTAGAATCAAATTGAAAACGGTGTTCGAGCTCAAGAGGTCCAAGAACACACTTCCGGGCCTAAACGATTCATAAAGAAATACGACAATCAATCATCAATACTCAATTCTCAAGGAAGACTCCCGAAACTCCCCTTCTATGATTCATAAATCTTAAAAGCATTCACATATGAGCACCGAGTTTGATGGGTTGCTTAAGGAACATGGAATAGTTTCGCAATGCATGCCGCCGGGAACCCCACAGCTAAATGGTGTTTCAGAAAGAAGAAATTGGACTTTGTTGGACATGGTCTGCTCCATGTTGAATTACACTGATTTACCAATTTATCTGTGGGGGTACGCCTTACTTACCGCTGCCTATATCCTTAATAGATGTCCTTTCAAGTCCGTTCCTATCACTCCACATGAGATGTGGAAGGATAAGAAACCAAGTCTTAATAACATAAGACTTTGGGGATGTCCAGCCTATGTCAATAAGGACAAGGTGGACAAATTGGAAGCAAGGTCCGTCAAGGGACGTTTCATTGGATACCCAGAGGACTCGATGGGTTATCTATTATACATTCCAGAAGACCATAGGGTCGTTGTGGCTTTACAAGCGCACTTCCTTGAGGATGAATTCATTTAGGAAGGTGGCTTGGGTAAAAATGTCTCTTAGGAAGAGCACAAAGAAAGTCCTAAGGTGACATCTGATCAGGGATCACGAACCGAACTTATTGTAACACAACCTCCACTTCGAAGGTGTGATGGAGTGTCTCACTTACCATGTCGAGGAATTGGGTCTCTACGACGTACTTGATAGCCGTGAGGACGACTCTATCATCTATGACCAAGCGATAGGGGATGTGGATTCCAATAAATGGCAAGCAGCTATGAAAGCTAAGATAGACACGATGCATGCCAATCAGGTATGGACTCTAGTGGATTTACCAACTGGCATGTAGCCTATTGGAATTAAATGGATCTATAAGAGAAAGACTGATGGGGATGGCAAGGTTGACGCCTATAAGGCTAGGCTTGTGGCAAAGGGTTATACCCAAAAGGAAGGGATCGATTATCACGATACCTTCTCGCCCGTAACTATGATCAAGTCGATTCGCATGATGCTTGCCATTGCTGCCCATTACGATTATGGAATATGGCAAATGGATGTCAAAACGGCTTTTCTAAATAGATACCTTGTGGAGGAAATCTATGTGGAACAGCCTAAGGGTTTTGTGTCCAAAGCTAATATTCATAAGGTGTGTAAGCTGCAACGAGCCATTTATGGGCTCAAGCAAGCTTCTCAGAGTTGGAACCTTCGATTTGACGAAGCAGTCAAGGATTTTGATTTCGTGCAAAATGAGGAGGATCCATGTGTTTACAAAAAGGTCAGTGGGAGCAACATTGCATTATTAGTACTATATGTAGATGATACTCTACTTATGAGAAATAACGTAGCAATGCTCAGCACTGTGAAAGCTTGGCTTTCTAAAACGTTCTCCATGAAAGACTTGGAGAAGCTTCCTATATTCTAGGCATCCGTCTTTACAGAGATAGACAGCGAAGAATGATAGGACTTTCCCAAGCCCTCTATATAGATAAAATCTTGAGAAGATTCAAGATGGATAATTGTAACACCCCCAAAACCAATCGGGAATATTACAGTGCCGTGGGCCCCGCGCCGGAACCCACAAGGCTAAAAATCATATTCGCAAACGTTTCAACACTCCAAAGAGGCAAAGATGATAATATTTTACGAATAATTAAATGTTTTCAAAAATATAGTTCTCAAAGACCGTCATAAAAATTCATTTGAAAGTACAAGGCAAAAATACCAGGTTTCAACAATTTCAAAACATACGTTGTCATTACTTACACGTACCGGTAATATAGTTTGAGAAAGTATTACAAAATAAACCCAAGTTTGCAAAATACCAAAAGGCCATTTCAAAAGTATACGCGAGTTGGTAAAATACCGGAAACCATTTTAAAATATACAACAGCGGATGCAATCATAATAAAAATACAATTGCAGCGGAATCAAAACAGTCAGGAAAATACTCGGTCTCAAACACATGCCATAGCCAGTATCACCGGAAAGCTCATCCCTTCACGACCGCTACTAGCTCGATCTCCGGGTACCTAAAAGATAAAGCCCATGACTGGGTCAGCCATAATACTCAAAAATGATAGTGATCACATCAACATAAACAATTACATATCGATGTAATTACAGAGTACGAATATTTCCAATGTAATATTACCTTAATAAACTCATCAACTCGTGGTAACTCATATCAAATCAACCCTTACCCCAGTCCACACTTCGCATTCTCAAGTGACGATGAATTCGAAAATAACCATATGCACTGAATTCAAACAATGTCAAGATTCTCAAAACATAAGTATATTTCCAATGTAGAATAATCCACCCATGTCCAATTCTGTCCACTGGGTCGCACAATTGAATTCCAATCTGATAAGACCGATAATACACGACACATCTGTAGACCAACTGCCCGAAACAAAGACAAGTCCCGGATATCGATACAGAGTACGATCGCTCACACAATCAATAATAATAACAACCAAGTCATCAAACGAGAATATCACCGACATGACAAACTCCACACAAGATCAACAAAGAGCCAACAATGGACGAGAGTACCATCGATATGGTAGACCCCAACAAGATCAATAAAGGATCAACAACGACCGAGAATACCGACGATAAGGTAGACTCCAAGCAACATCAGTAAAGGATCAACAACAACCGCGAATACCAATGCTATGGTAACTCCAAGCTAGATCAAGAAAGGATCAATTACGAACGAAAACACCAACGATATGGTGAACTCCAATGAGATCAATAAGGGTCAATAATGAACGAGAATACCAATGATATGGTAAACTCCAACAAGATCAATAAGGATCAATAACGAACGAGATTACCAACGATATGGTGAACTCCAATGAGATCAATAAGGGTCAATAATGAACGAGAATACCAACGATATGGTAAACGTCAACAATATTAATAAGGATCAATAACGAACGAGATTACCAACGATATGGTGAACTCCAACGAGATCAATAAGGATCAATAACGAACGAGAATACCAACGATATGGTAAACTCCAACAAGATCAATAAGGATCAATAACGAACGAGATTACCAACGATATTGTGAACTCCAACGAGATCAATAAGGGTCAATAATGAACGAGAATACCAACGATATGGTAAACGCCAACAAGATCAATAAGGATCAATAACGAACGAGATTACCAACGATATGGTGAACTCCAACGAGATCAATAAGGATCAATAACGAACGAGAATACCAACGATATAGTAAACTCCAACAACATCAATAAAGATCAATAACGAACAAGAATACCAACGATACGATAAACTCCAACAAGATCAATAAATGACCACAGGGCTAGATATACGAGAGAATGAAATCGTGAAACACATAAAAATCACATATATTGGATCTCGAAGACAAACCCGACTGTTGAACATGCCCGGTCATACATGGACAATGAACGACCAATCAATAAGGGTCAATATGGACGCCACGATACGCCCAATCCGGAAATGTGTCCGTGCACAAGCCACCAACGGGTATCGATCTTGTACCTAATCAGTCTCACGAAGTACGTCTCGTGTGCACAACTCAATGTGAGGATGAAACCAACAAATGACAACACGTGCCCGCCCTGAAAATCCTACACATGACCGATCAGTACGTATCCGACTCCAGATAAGTCACGATGAAACATGACAACGAAACTCGAAGAAATGCATATCTAATAAGGATCGAAAGACTCCCCAAGTAGATATCGATAGTTCGATAATGAAAGATCGACACGACCACAATGTCGTATTTCGTCAGACAACAGTCCACAGAATGCCCAACAATGTATATAATATTAACAAATAAACTCCCAAGGTCGCAACCAAGTGTCACGGAAGCATCTACACAGGAATACTCCGGACATTATCACATAAACTCCCAAGGTCGCAACCAAGGGTCACGAAAGCATCTACACAGGAATACTCCAGACATCATCACATAAACTCCTAAGGTCGCAACCAAGAGTCACAGAAGTATCTACACAGGAATACTCCGGACAATGATGCACACTCATTACATGAACATCAACATACAACATATACAACAATGCAACAGTACAATTATTCTCATAATTGAGCAATACTAAATTACCTCAAAGCCGGAGACACTAATCTTTCCACGAGCAACATCCCTGAATGAATACACAGTTATACGAATAGTCTAGAATGAAGTATAGTTTATCATATCAACAATCCACCACCTCGAGATCAATGTCGGCACGGTAAACTGTCCTCGATATCCAACATTTCATATAATAGACCAAAGATAATTCACATCTCCGTTTTCGCTAGACATCTTTAAATCATATACATTATGATTTATCCCAATCCAAGCATATTATACATACCATCATCCCGATAATTCATATTCATGATATCATTGCTATATGAATCATAAATGAAATGAAATCAAAACCATTTGTTAAACATTATGAACTCAGCAAGTATAACTTGCCTCGATACCGATATGAAGAAGCCGTTACCAATCCCATCGTCTTCATCTACAAGTTCCTTAGCCCCAGTCAAGGCGATCCATGTATTCTCCAATCTCAATCGCAGCACAACGGTTAATAATCAATGATCACTTATCGCAACCTAATGCAATAACCAATTCACAATACGTTTGATAACAATCAACAACCGATATAATCAACAATCAAACTCAACGGTTCAACGATATCTCGATCATATACGAAACCAAACCATTTCAACTCAACAATACGAATACAAGCCGTAATTCGATAATCGATCAGTTCTAACAAATGTCTTAACATTCTCGATTCCGACTTCAATCTTAATTATGGATTAACAAGGTTCCTCCTTGTAATTCATAGTTAAAACCAATTATCGATTATCATCATAATAATCTCGTGAAACTCATAATCATATTCGTACTCCTATACGGATATCACACCAACAATCACATAACTTGGTTCTAGATATGAATATTCCATATTCATATCCAAGACACCAACACCTTACACATGTTCATCATATAATTCAAGAATTCCTTAAGAACATGAATTAATCATATCCAATTAACATCACCTGATCATAATCATCAAGATATCATAATCCAATGTGTTATCTAACCTCTAATCTGTCAAATTCCCCTCATATTCCGATCAATATATACATATTGTCATCTCCTTCACATACACTTCATATATCATCAAGAATCACAATAATAATAATACCATATTCATCGTCATATGAAGCAAACAATGGTAACAACATCAAGAATCCGAAATAAGGTGTAGAGTTGATCAACATACCTCAAGAACACAATCAAACACCTCAAGAATCCATAATATCTTCATATCTGAAGCTCCACATCCATGCCTTCAAGTCCCCATCCATTTGGAAGAGCTAAAATCAGCCTCGGAGGGTTGAAGGAAACGGCGTGAACATCTCCAAAAATGCCAAAGGGATGGGTCTCATATATATATATATATATATATATATATATATATATATATATATATATATATATATATAACCTCAACCATTACGTACGCTAAGTAATCAACCTAGCGTACGTAACATTCTTTACGTACGTTAGCTGACCTTGCTAACGTACGTAACACTATCCTAGGGGTTACTGCCTCAATTCGCATCATGTATTACGTACGTAATTCCCATGCTGTAGCATACGTAATATAGCTGCTTGACTTGCTACAATACCATACTCGTTTACGTACGTAATGGGCTATCCCTAACGTACGTAAAGCTCGATGTTGACTTGCCTGTCCACATCCACGCCGAAAGTTGCCGACACCGGGCCCACCCATCGATCATAGCTCGGACCTGTCTGATTCTCTTTATAACGTACGTTATGTACTCTACCTAACATATGTTAAGTTGGCATCGTTACGTACGTAAACTCCTATGCTTCACGTACATAATGGCTTTAATACTTAGCCATTTTCAACTGCTTCTGCCTGTCGTCTCAATATACCGAATACGTACACGCGACATACTAAATACATGTAACATTCTCATATGATACACACGTGATACACGATATCCTCAATGCAATTGTCAACCAAGTACGAAAATTATCCCAACACAATTGTCTTAGTCCTTAAATTATATTATCCATACTATAATATCCTGCACTGTGCAATATAACCCTGGTAAAATAATGTGAAAAATTTATACTGAAATTCCAGGATATTACATAATACACCGCTTAAAATAAGTTTCCTCCTCGAAACTTGAAATTTTGTCACAGACAACATCTCCACCAAATATCCAAACTCATCACGAACAGAGTCAATCGTAGCCACAAGTGAATAACCAAAACAGTATACTTACAGGTGCGTGAAGCCGATGATCTCCGGTGATACTAGCATACGACTCCCACACGAAGTCTCAACACAACAACAATATAAACCAGAATCGCAATTATAGCAATTTGAAAATATTTCAAAAAAATTTTGGAACCTCCAAAAATCGATTTGACTCAAAAGTCAGAAAAATAATTTTCACAAGTCACGCTACTACCGCACCGTTAGAGCCACATAACGCCCGGGTTTTACGAAACCCAAGCTCCGATACCATATTTTGTAACACCCCAAAAACAACCGGGAATATTGCAGCGCTGTGGGCCCCACGCCGGAACCCACAAGGCTAAAAATCATTTTCACAAACCTTTCCGCATGCCAAAGAGGCAAAGACGGTAATATTTTAAGAATAATTAAATGATTTAAAAAATATAGTTCTCAAAGACCGTCAAAAATTTCATTTGAATGTACAAGGCAAAAATACCAGGTTTCAACAATTTCAAAACATACGTTAAGTCATTACTTACACTCACTGATAATATAGTTTGAGAAAGTTTTACAAAATAATCCCAAGTTTGCAAAATACCAAAAGGCCATTTCAAAACTATACGCGAGTTGGTAAAATACCGGAAACTATTTTAAAATATACAGCAACGGATGTAATCATAATAAAAATACAATTGCAGCGGAATCATAACAGTCATAAAAATACTCGGTCTCAAACACATGCCATAGACAGTATCACTGGGAAGCTCATCCCTTCACGACCGCTACTAGCTCGATCTCCGAGTACCTAAAAGATAAAGCCCACGACGGGGTCAGCCATAATACTCAACAATGATAACGATCACATCAACATAAACAATTACATATCGATGTAATTACAGAGTAGGAATAATTTCAATGTAATCTTACCGGAATAACCTCACCAACTCGTGGTAATTCATATCAAATCAACCCTTACCCCAGTACACACTTCAAATTCTCAAGTGACGATGAATTCGAAAATAACCATATGCACTGAATTCAAACAATGTTAAGATTCCCAAAACATAAGTATATTTCCAATGTGGAATAATCCATCCATGTCCAATTCTGTCCAGTGGGTCGCACAATCGAATTCCAATCTGATAAGACCGATAATACACGACACATCTATAGACCAACTTCCCGAAACAAAGACAAGTCCCGGATATCAATACAGAGTACGAACGCTCACACAATGAATAATAATAACAACCAACGCTTCAAACGAGAATATCACCGACATGATAAACTCCACATAAGATCAACCAAGAGCCAACAACGGACGAGAATACCATCAATATGGTAAACCCACAAAAGATCAATAAAGGATCAACAATGACCGAGAATACTGACGATACGGTAGACTCTAAGAAATATTAGTAAAGGATCAACAACGACCGAGAATACCAACACTATGGTAACTCCAAGCAAGATCAAGAAAGGATCAATAACGAACGAGAACACCAACGATATGGTGAACTCCAACGAGATCAATAATGATCAATAATGAACGAGAATACCAATGATATGGTAAACTCCAACAAGATCAATAAGGATCAATAACGAACGAGATTACCAACGATAAGGTGAACTCCAACGAGATCAATAAGGGTCAATAACGAACGAGAATACAAACGATATGGTAAACTCGAACAAGATTAATAAGAATCAATAACGAACGAGATTACGAACAATATGGTGAACTCCAACAAGATCAATAAGGATCAATTACGAACGAGAATACCAACGATATGGTAAACTCCACAACATCAGTAAAGATCAATAACGAACGAGAATACTAACGATATGGTAAACTCCAACAAGATCATAAAGATCAGTAATGAGTGAGAATACCAACGATACAGTAAAATCCAACAAGATCAATAAAGGACCACAAGGCCAGATATATGAGAGAATTAAATCGTAAAACACATAAAAATCACATATATTAGATCTTGGAGACAAACCCGACTGTCGAACATACCCGGTCATACATGGACAATGAACGACCAATCAATAAGGCTCAAGATGGACGCCACGATACGCCCGATTTGGAAATTTGTCCGTGCACAAGCCACCAACGGGTCTCGATCGAATCCACGTGTGGTCTTGTACCTAATCAGTCTCACGAAGTACGTCTCATGTGCACAACTCAATGTGAGGTTGAAACCAACACATGACAACACGCGCCCGCCCTAAAAATCCTACACATGACCGATCAGTACATATCCGACTCCAGATATGTCACGATGCAACATGACAACGAAACTCGAAGAAACGTATATACAATAAGGATCGAAAGACTCCACAAGTGAATATCGATAGTTTGATAATGAAAGATCGACACGACCACAATGTCGTATTTCCGTCAGACAACAGTCCACAGAATGCTCACCAATGCATATTATATTAACACATAAACTCCCAAGGTCGCAACCAAGGGTCACGGTAAAATGTTGGCACAGTAAATTGTCCTCGATATCCAACATTTCATATAATAAACCTAAGATAATTTACATCTCCGTTTTAGCTAGACATCTTTAAATCATATATATTATGATTTATCCCAATCCAAGCATATTATACATACCATCATCCAGAAAATTCATATTCATCATATCATTGCTATATGAATCATAAATGAAATTGAATCAAAACTATTTGTTAAACATTATGAACTGAGCAAGTATAACTTGCCTCGAAACCGCTATGACGAAGCCGTTACCAATCCCATCGTCTTCATCTACAAGTTGCTCAGCCCCGGTCAAGGCGATCCATGCATTCTCCAATCTCAGTCGCAGCACAACAGTTAATAATCATCGATCACTTATCGCAACCTAATGCAATAATCGATTCACAATACGTTCGATAACAACTAACAAAACAATCAAACACAACGGCTCAATGACATCTCGATCATATACTGAACCAAACCATTTCAACTCAACAATACGAATACAAGCCACAATTCGATAATCGATCAATTCTAACAAGTGTCTTAACATTCTCGATTCCGACTTCAATCTTAATTATGGATTAACAAGGTTCATCCTTGTAAATTCATAGTTAAAACCAATTACCAATTATCATCATAATTATATCGTCAAACTCATAATCATATTCGTACTCCTATACAGATATCACACCAACAATCACATAACTTGGTTCTAGATATAAATATTCCATATTCATATCCAAGACACCAACACCTTACACGTGTTCCTCATATAATTAAGGAATTCCTTAAAAACATGAATGAATCATATCCAATTAACATCACTTGTTCATAATCATCAAGATATCATATTTCAATGTGTTATATAACCTCTAATCTATCAAATTCCCCTCATATTCCGATCAATACATACATATCATCATATCCTTCAACATACACTTCATATGTCATCAAGAATCACAACAATACTAGCATATTCAACGCCATACGAAGCAAACAATGGTAACAACATCAAGAATCCGAAATAAGGTGTAGAGTTAATCAACATACCTCAAGAACACAATCAAACACCTCAAGAATCCGCAATATCTTCATATCTCAAGCTCCACATCCATGCCTTCAAGTCCTCATCCATTTGGAAGAGCCAAAATCGGCCTCGGAGGGTTGAAGGATGAAGAAACGACGTGAACATCTCTAAAAATGCCAAAGGGACGGGTCTTATATATATATATATATATATATATATATATATATATATATATAACCTCAACCATTATGTATGCTAAGTAATCAACCTAACGTACGTAACCTTCTTTACGTACGTTAACTGACCTTGCTAACTTCCGTAACAATATCTTATGGGCTACTGCCTCAATTCACATCATGTATTACGTACGTAATGCTCATGCTTTAGCGTACGTAATATAGATGTTTGACTTGCTACAGTACCATACTCATTTACGTACGTAATGGGCTATCCCTAACGTACGTAAAGCTCGATGTTGACTCACCTGTTAACATCCGTGCTGAAAGTTGCCGACATCGGGCCCACCCATCGATCACAGCTCGGACCTGTCTGATTCTATTCATAACGTACGTTATGTAATCTACCTAACGTACGCTAATCTAGCATCATTACGTACGTAAGCTCCTATGCTTAACGTACGTAATGGATTTTATACTTAGCCATTTTCAACTACTTCAGCCTGTCTTCTCAATATACCGAATACGTACATGCAACATACTGAATACATGTAACATTCTCATATGATACACCAAATACACGATATCCTCAATGCAATTGTCAACCAAGTATGACAATTATCCCATCACAATTGTCTCTGTCCTTAAATTATATTATCCATACTGTAATATCCTGCAATGTGCAATATAACTCTGGTAAAACAATGCGAAAAATTTATACTGAAATTCCAGGATATTACAATAATTCTAAAAGAGGGTTCCTTCCCATGTGACATGGAATTCATCTCACCAAGAAAATGTGTCCTCAAAGTGAGGAAGACAAAAGAGAGATGAGTAAGGTACCCTATGCCTCGGCAGTGGGTAGCCTCAGGTACGCTATGTTGTGTACGAGAGTGGACTTAGCCGACGCTGTAAGTGTGGTAAGTCATTTTCAAGCAAACTTGGGAAGGGAACACTGGACTGCTGTTGTGAGGAAATCCCTCATACTATGCCACAAGTGCACGGTGTCAACAAGTAATAAAGTGATAAGTAAGATATCGTTCCCTCGAGGACTGATTTCACTAAGTACCAAAATAAAGTCAACTCGTAATTTTATTTGAAGAACAATTATCTGGAATTTATTTCTAAACTAATTGCAGAAAAATAAATAATAGTACTAATAATAATAATACTAATAAGGGCATAGGATTATGATTTTCACCTCAAATAATCAGGAATGATTTTTATTCAATTCAATTCACTGTTATTCAATTGATTGTAAAGCAGGAATTCCTAAATTATTCTAAAGCCTTTCCCAAGGTCGATAGAAAATACTACGAATTATTAACTCGATATATCCCTATTCGAATTAGATAATTAATAGCTAAAACAGTTCAAGAATTCCCACAATAAACAGGCTTCACAATTCCCATGAGTATATCCCTGTCTCACGACAATTATGATTTTTCTCACAAGAACTATGCCTAAATTTCATCTCCCGAATCCATAAAGACATTCAAATCCATTCAATTATTGGCCAGACAATTGAAAGCATTGAAAACAGTAAGAAGAATCCAATTCAATAGAATAACGAATAGATTGAAATAATAATAAATAAATCAAATCGTCATGTAATCGGCTACAATCATAATCCTACTCGAATAGATCTAAAAACTAAGATGCTGAAAAACTAAGAAAAATCGTAGGGGATCCGTGGTCTTGTCGTCACCCACAAATCTCCTCCTTATGTTCTTCGCCCTAGCTATCGATCCACCTCCCAGTTAATTTCCCTGTCTTCAGCCCTTAAACCCTTATTTATAACTGTTATCAGCCTCCAAAACGCGTCCGTGTGATTAGGTCGAAGCCTGGGCACCTGTTTTCCTTCATGGGACACGGCTCACTCTCCTTGTGCTGCGGCTCACGGTGCAGTCCACTCGGGGCTCGCTAGTTGTCTTCGTGTGTTACGGCTCACTTGGTTTGTGCCGCGGCCCATGACAAAAAATTGCTGTTTTCGCCCGTTTTTCATCGTTCGAGCTTCCGGACTCCAATTTCCTGCAAAACATATAAGAATAGTGCATTAAAAGCTCATTTATGCATTTTTAGGCTCAAAATGGATACAAACTAATGATAAATAAGCGCATAAAAATACACCTAACAACTGCCGTCAAGAACACTCTTAAGTACTTAAGAAGTACTAGAGATATGGTTCTTACTTACGGTGGTGGAGAACTAAAGGTGGTTGGATTCACCGATTCTGATTTTCAAGGAGACAAGGACGACTCTAAGTCGACATCTGGGTATCTGATTACTCTTAATAGAGGAGCAGTATCTTGGAGAAGCTCCAAGCAAAGCACTACTGCAGATTCCACCTGCCAACCAGAGTACCAAGCTGCCTCAGAGGCTAGCAAGGAAGCATTTTGGATGCAGAAGTTTGTGCAAGAACTTCAAGTGGTGCCTAATGCGGAGCTGCCTATATCACTATTCTGTGATAATGATGGAGCTATCGCCCAATCCAAGGAGCTAAGGTCTCACCACAACACCAAGCATATATAGATAAAGTATCACATCGTTCCAGAGATGGTTGAAAAAGGATATGTTTCGTTGCAAAGAGTAGACACAGAATACAATGTCTCTGACCAGCTGACTAAGCCGTTATCTCAGGTTGTCTTGGAAAGACATCTAAAGAACATGGGTATTGGACACCATGATGTGTGGCATTGAGTGCAAGTGGGAGATTGTTAGGAATATGCCCTCAAATGCCACGCAGGGGATGAGAGAGAAGGGGCATTGCACTTGTAATTATGGAATAATTAATAAAAGGCAATATGATTCATTCATTATTTATTGTATTTCAAATGCATTCTTTATTTGGTAAACATAAATATAAACTCCATGTAAATAAGAGCGAACATTCCACTCTCGTTATAGGATAAGAGAAAATGCACTGGAAGTGTTTAAAGCTTATTTACGTAAACCGTTCGCAAGTCAATAAATTTAATTTGGCACTAAGTTTTGATTAAGACTTGTATAACTGATGCTAGGACATGTGCATGTCTTGATAGCATAGTTATAAGTATATTGGTGGGACCAGTGTACTCGAACACGACTCATACTTGATTCAGTCACACGGTATTCACTCTTGGAGAGTCGATGACAAATTGAAAGGTTGTGATAGTATATGTGGACCTTTGACTTGAGGGTTCAGTAAGAGATGTAACTGTGTCAGTTAGTTTGTCATTAGAGTAGTTAGATCCATTTGCTTAATCTCTGGGTCAACCTCGAAGTGCGGACTACACGGGCAGGTAGCAGTCTTAACAGTACGCCAAGAAAGGATTCTATCTCCTGTTAGAGAGCAGGCGGATGTCCTATATGGTTAATGGCAAATAAAATCATAAGTATTTGGCTAAAGCATTCTGATCTAGTCGTATTGGATACATTAGTAATCAGTCGGTCTTGATTTGCATTAACACATGTATAGTGTTTAGTCAACAGTAGGGTTTGAATTTACTACGACCCGAAGACTTGACCGGGACATCTGATGAAGGGTCTATATGTATATGGTATTCACGAAATAATGGTTGTGGAATGATCCCTTCATTCGTTCTCAGTCGGGGTTTACAGTACGGCCCGCTAGGCTGGCCAAGTGCTGCCCGCAATCATGGGTTCCTCCCAATGCCGGATGAGACGAATCTATAGAGTCGTGCATCAGGATCATTGTGTTGGGATTCGGTGCCTAAAACTAAGGCCCAGTGGAAGCGGTAAAACGAAAATTAATTCGATCTGAATCCTACGGGGATCGATCGAGCTAGTATATACGAATATAATACGAAACGCAAGATGATATGAAAAACATACCCTTGCAGTTCGTTGATTAAATGGTGTCCTTCTCTTGAGTTATTCCCCTAGCTTTAGTTGATTTCCCTACGATCCAATCCGCTCCAAGCTCTTAGATGATCCAACGCCGAAAATACCGTGTCTCTACTTGCCACGCGCTGGAGAAACGAACGAAACGAAGATCATCCGATTAACCTCTAAGGTTATGGCTAGAATCAAGTGATGGAAGCTTTCTATGTGATTATTATACTCTAATTGTATAACTCACAAACTCTAAATCAAACTCTTGATCTTCTCCAAGAACAATCAAGAACAAGTGAAAAAGATGAAGACTTTTAAGAAAATGTTATTCTCTTCTCTCTCTCTCTCACAAACCGTATGAAAACAATGGGATGTGAGAATGATGGAAGTCTTTACTTCTTATTCTATTTATTTTTGTCACAAAACAAAAAACACCAACTCATCTCACATGAGAGGTCTTCCCCACAAGTCATTGTCATTCATTTAAAATGGAAACAAAAGACAAGAGGAATGTTGGTGGAAATGGGGGAGGGGCATCATGAAGAAATCGGACGAGTTCGGTTTGTTCCGGATTCCCGTGAGTCCAAACAGATAAACTCTAATTCCGTTCCGATGTATTTATATCAATTAATTAATCCAATTAATTAATCATATCAAATACATAATAATATAATTAATTTCTCCAAGAAATAATTATATTCATGAATTAAATCAATCACCCAGTAATTTATTTAATTCATTAGGCCGTAAATCAATGAATCCAATAAATCGATTTAGACATCCAATGTCCCAAATTAGACATCCAATGTCCCAAATTAGATATCCAATATCTAATATTCATAATGAGAGAATAAGCTCGATTCATTCTGTCGTCAATCCTATTGCATGACTCGGTAGGTCCGTCTCAGTCAGTAATGGGAGGAACCAAAGAGTAGTAGCACCACCTAGCCCACCTGGCGGCCTACACTATACCCCAACCGAGAATGAATGATTGGGATCATTCAGGAACCATTCTTTCGTGAATACCAGTATACGTATAAACCCTTCTTTTAAATATCCCGATCAAATTATAGGGTCATGGTCAGTCAAACCCTATCTGTACTTGACGCTATGCATGAGTTAATGCAAATCGAGATCATCGAGCTCTCGTGTATCCAATACAACTAGCTCCAATACTTTAGCTAAAGACTTATGATATCATCTGCCAATAACCGCATAGAACATATAACCGGTTTACTAACAGGAGAAAAAATTCTATCTTGGTATTCAGTAGGACCTGATACTTGCCCGTCAAGACGCACGTCGAGGTTGACCCTCGCCTTCTGGTTTACAGGGTTGAACTACTCTAATGAAAATATGGACGTCACAAGCACATCCCTACTAAATCCTCAAGTCGAAGGTTCACGAATACCTATCACAACCTTTCGATTCCGTCATTGACTGTCCTGGATTGAAATGCGTGTGGCGAATCGAGGGTGAGTCAGTTCGAGTATACTAATCCAATTAGCATACTTATAGCGTGTGCTCCTGCTAACCACTAGTGTTCGACAGGCACTCTCCATGTCAAAGAACACGTCATACAAGTCTTCACATAAACTTAACGCCCAGTCAAGTTTCATCGACTTGCGAACGATTAAGTATTTGAGCTATAAACCTTCCCAATGATGATCCCCTTATCCAGTAAGGAGTGGAATGTTTTGCTCTCAAATACACGGACTAGTTTTCATATATATATATTTACGAGTCAGGAACGCCAGTAACTACCAGTAAATAAAAAAACATCCATTTGCCTTATGATAATTAATTACATAATAACAAGTACGATACCTTCACTCAACATCCTATGAATGGCATTCAAAGGCATACACCAAACAATCTCCCACTTGCACTCAATGCCACACACTATGGTATCTAATACCCATGTTCTCCAGATGACGCTACAAGCTAATCTGAGGAAGTGGCTTGGTCAGTGGATCAGCGACGTTGTCGGCTAAGTCTACTCTATGCAGCTCAATGTATCATTTAGCGAACAAATTCTCTCACGATATGATACTTTCTCTCAATATGTTTTGTACCATTATGAAACCTTGGCTCCTAGGCTTGTGCTACCGCTCTATTGTTATCATATAAAAACGAAAATAGGTAGCAAAGCATAAGGTGTCACGTGAAGTTTACCCAGTAACTTCTTAACCCTTCATTTGGAGGCCTCCGAGACCGCTTTATACTCAGCCTAATAGGTGGAATCAGCAGTCGCACTATTACTTGGCACTATTCCATGATACTGCTTCTCCATTAAGAGTAAAATGTAGCCAGAGGTAGACATAGAGTCTTCTTTCTGTCCTTGGAAGTATGAATCAGTGAATCCCACCACATTCAGTTCTCCACTGGCATACATCAGAACCATATCTCTAGTCCTTCTTAAGTACTTGAGAACATTCTTTATGGCAATCCAATGTTCCCTACCTGGGTTTGCCTGAAACCTACTTACCACGCTCACAGCATGCGCAATGTCAGGTCTCGTACACTACATAGCATACATAAGGCTACCCACGGCCGAAGTATATGGTATATTACTCATTTTCTTTCATTGTTCCTCACTATGAGGACACATCTTCAAGGTGAGTTTTATTCCATGTCGCATCGATAGGAACCCTCTTTTAGAATCATCCATCTTAAATCACTTTAAGATTTTATCTATATAGAGGGCTTGGGAAAGACCTATTGTTCTCTTCGCTCTATCCCGGTAGATCTGAAT
The DNA here is from genome assembly GCA_033398695.1 of Orobanche coerulescens. Taxonomy (NCBI): domain Eukaryota; kingdom Viridiplantae; phylum Streptophyta; class Magnoliopsida; order Lamiales; family Orobanchaceae; genus Orobanche; species Orobanche coerulescens. Next base: position 201,836,801 of record CM065802.1, read on the forward strand.
ACCTAGAATATAGGTTTCTAATCCCAAGTCTTTCATGGAGAAATTACGCGAAAGCCAAGCTTTCACAGAACTGGGCATTCCCACATCATTTCCTATTAGTAGAATGTCATCTACAAATAGTACTAATAATGTGATCTTGCTCCCACTAACCCTCTTGTATACACAAGGTTCCTCTTTATTTTGCACGAAGTCAAACTCTTCGACTGCCTCATCTAAACGAAGGTCCCAATTACATGAAGACTGCTACAGTCCATTTCATGGAGTCTACATCCACCATTGCTAGGTCATTTGGTCGTGGGTCGGTCTCTAAACTATTACCTGGAACCTCTTGGAGACCTAGTTCCTCCAAGTGCATAAAACTATACCTCTTAGGTAATTGAGACTGGGCGGTCACTAGTTTGTTCATTAGCCCAGCTAAGTTGCACGCAATCTCATTGCAGTTGAAATTCATAACAAACTGTGAGAAGGATTCAGGGAGAGACTGTAGGATAAGGTCGGTCTGAAGAGAAGCATCCATTTTAAAATCAAGAGCCTCCAATCTCTCGATCATAGATATAATTTTGAGGACGTGGTCCCCAACCTTCTCACCTTCCTTCATCCTTTGACCGAACAGTTGCTTGGATATCTCATAACTAGCAGTTCGACTGTGCTCACCATAAAGCTCGGTTAAGTGAGATAGAATCTGCCTAGCAGAAGTCATTTTCTCATGAGCTCTCTGAAAGATCATTAGACATAGAAGCCATCATGTAAGCACGGACTTTTACGTCATCCTTAACGCACTTTTTGTTGTTTTCAATCTCTTCCTGATTAGCTCTTGTTCGCACTGGAGGCGCCGAAATGTCCGTCACCAAGACGTATCCCAGTACCTCAGTACTGAGAACTATCATCAGATTGCGGAGCCAATCCACAAAGTTAGGTCCGAGCAAGGTGTTCTTTTCGAGTAGAATTGCGAGTGGGTATATTGTCATATTGAGAGTTGCCTGCAATAAGTACGACAGATTAATTAGTGACTCGTTTAATTATGATATGAGTATAACATTAAGGTCTTTTCTATTCTTGTTACCCAGCTCCCACTATTTTTATCGGAATCACACACTCCCATGTGAAATTCGGAAGTATCGTCACTCTACTTCATAGTGGTGATCGAGTTCTTTCTAAATCTTAATAGAGGGCAACCAAACAGGTTTCTAGTCTATTAATTTTCATAAAGTGGTGTCTAACACCAACCCATCTAATGGATGATCCGATCTTCTTTTTCCTCTTATTCACTCTCCTCAACCTATACGATTTCTATGGTTCGTGAACAAGTTAAGTTTATACCATCGACGCAAATCAGTTTCACAATTGAATCTTATCCGGCAACCTATCAAGTTTCTAGGAATAAAATTTGCTCCAACCGAAGGCATCCAATGCCCTCCCGGTAATTTATCCATCCTCCCCGAACGACTACCCTGATAACTCGGAAGCATAGCACATCCGGTTTGGACTTCAATTTTCCGAAAGCTCGATGGAGCGAAGGAAATCCTTGAAACCTTTTAAACTTAATAATTTTTCGTGGGAAAATTTTCGCGATTAATTTACACTTTGCACATTAATTCATTTAAGCGTGTTTGGGCAATCATACCATATGAATAAATATTCACAACCTAGTTGCTACCAACATGTGGTTCATGGACCGTTTCCTAAAATTAAAAACTCCGTAATCTAATTATAAGTCTTCAGTCTTGAATCTTCGTCTTCTCGAATGGATCTTCCTCCGATCTTCGTCATTCCATATAAATTTTATATTGAAAAATTTCATCGTAGATATAAATATTTCTAGTAAAATAATTTGGCTAAAAACGGTTTTACAACCCAATCGAATAAAACCGAACGATTCAAAACTAAGTCCATGAACTACATCCCCATTCAAAAGTATTCATACAATAAACACTAATTAAGCAGTTATGTAGAGATACATTGATCCAACCAATATATAAACAATAAATAGAATTGATCCAATCAATTCACATAATTGTAATATGAAAGCGTTCAAAGTAATTCTATTAATCACAAGTATTCCAGTGAATCAATCTTCCCTTATAAAATGAAATACCATATATCATTTTAATCATATTAAATCTAATTTAAAATGCGGGAAATCAATTTTCAGGAATACATGAAGAGAACGAGCCCGAAACAGGTCTGAAAGGGGCTGGACTGTAACACCCTCAATCCGCTCAGGGATATTACACGTCGTAGAACCTTTCCTCAAGGATCTACCAGGCTGGTAACAACATCGAACATCTCAACAATGCCTTTAAGGCTAAAGTGACTCAGTAGGCCGATTTGGTCTTTCAATAAATACATGCAACTCAATCTCAATACATGCCCATGCAGGGGTCGAATACAACATACTCCCGTACAATGGGGAAAGAAATCTGCAATGAGAAAATAAAGTACAACCGAACCAATACAACAATGTACGGTCCTTATGTGATTAGTATCGATCATCTTTCATCATCCTTCATGCCGAACTGTGCCATGCTCCCAAAATCTTAATGCAATAGACATCCACCCCGATTATTCGGGGTTAGTAAATTCCACTATTTTGCTAGTGCAAGTACAAAGTGCAAAATACGAGTCATACAATTCAAGTTCCAAGAATAATAATAACCAGAATTCTCAAAGATTCAAACATGACAAAAGTACTTCCCGAGGCAAGACTTTGAGTAAAACTTTCCAAATTCGAAAGATCACAAATCATGAGAATAATTTGCAAAACGGTTTAAAATGCCCTCGGTTTAAAACTTTCCAAATTCAAAAGATCACGTCATCTCACGGTTGGATCAATCACTTGTTGTCTCCTGACCACATGATCGCAAGCCATGTGTCACCGTAGGTATCCTTAGGCTCTCACGGTTAGATCAATCACTTGTTGCATCCTGACCACATGATCACAAGCCATATGTCACCATAGACCCCGCCCATATCCACACAATATTCACACACATAACAGAGTATGCCAAGGATATCCAAACAATTCACCCAAAGGCAACAAACACATAGCACAACACAATCATCGAGTCACAACGCATCGAAATGGGATAATTGTTGGAATATTTATTCCACACATTATTTAATTTGTGTTTTGATGATTAAAGTTGCTAAACAACAAAACAACATCGAGGCGAAGCAAAACGACGAAGCAGATGAAGTCGCAAAACGCTGAGCAAAATGCATCTCTACCGTACGCTAAGACATATATGTTAGCGCATGCTAACGAGGAGTCAACTGCATATCAGCCAAGTTCGAAGTTACCTGAAGGGAAGTCATCTGCTAAGATAGCGCACGCTAAATGTTATCATTAACGCACGCTATCGAACCTTGTTACCGTTGTGAAGGAATTCAAACACAGAATGTCGTATGAAATGAAGTCAGCATTAGCGCATGCTACAAAGAAGGAATAGCGCACGCTAAGCAGTTTGAATCAAGTCAATCAGAACGTTGGGAAAAGCAGGTCAAAGTCAGCATATCAAACGGATACTTAGACAATCCATGTAACGGATATATTGGATTAGTGCACGCTACAATGTGTTATTAACGCACGCTAATACAAGATGGTTACGTACGTAAGGCAGAAGGCATAACGTACGCTAAATAAGAAACGGTTACCGGATCAAATCGGGAACAGCGCACGCTAATAGAGAAGGCTAGCGCACGCTAGCAAGTCAAAACAGCCAACAACGGCTAGTTTCTGGAAAATGCCTATAAATACCATCCCTATGGTATCGTTTGAGTACAACAACTCCAAGCATTCAAGACATTGATCTTATATTCATATACTTACATTGTTGTTGTAATATTGAGGTTATATTGTTAGTTTGAGTGTTTATACATTCAACATTATACACGAGAGGTAAAAGAAAAGATATGATTGGATTCGGTGTTATTAGGATCAAGTATCCGGCATTGTTAGAATGGCAATCGATATCTGAGTAAGGTTTATCTAATACCCATAGAAAGCTAGAGTGGTTGATTCCTTATCCAATAGAAAAGGAAAAATGGTTATACTCGGACCGATAGAAGACGAGCTTGTAACGGTAATCCCTCGACCGATAGAAGAGAGGCGTAGAGGTTTTGATCTTAATCCTAAAGAAAAAGATACATCAAGAGAGGACGTAGGCTTCGTTAATAGCCGAACCTCTATAAATCCTTGTGTGATTTATTTTCCGCAATTTATTTATGCTTCCGCACAAACGGCGCAAATATCCGATTTTATACCAACAATTGGTATCGGAGCGGTACTCCAATACGCGGCTTAACATCCGAGGAGAAAAAGATCCAAAATGGCGTTTCAAATCTCTCCAGTCGAAGGCCTTGCTCTCAACCGACCACCATTTTTTGATGGCGCGAACTTCATGACTTGGAAGAAGAAGATGTCGATATTCATTCGAGCTTATGACATCGAACTTTGGAAGGTGATTTGTCTTGGTCCAAAATTTCTAACGAATTCCAACGGTACGCTTAAAACTTTTGAAGAATATGACGACTCCGATTGGAAAAACGACCATTTCAATTGTAAGGCAACTCAACTCCTTTATTGTACCTTAAATCCGGAAGAACACAACCGGATATCATCGTGTGATAGTGCCAAAGAGATTTGGAAAATGCTTGAAGTAACACACGAAGGTACGTCTCAAGTCAAAGAGACGAAGATAAATATGCTCCTTCATGATTATGAATTATTCCAAATGAAGGACGGCGAATCCATCTCGATTATGCTCGATCGATTTTCGGTCATCACTAATGGATTAGCATGTTTTGGAAAACCACTTTCGAGTAGTGAGAAAGTAAAGAAAATTCTCCGATCACTACCTCGAGAATGGGACGGTGCAGTTACGGCAATAATGGACTCAAAAGATTTAAATACTCTCGATTTTAGTGCTCTCGTTGGTTTTCTTATCAACTACGAGATTGTTCTAAAATCTCGGAATGCCAAACCGAAACCGAAGGAGAGGTCGATAGCCTTCAAGGCTAAGATGTCGAAAAAGAAAGAAGAAACCCCGGTGGACGAAAGCGACGAAGAATCGGCATATTATGCCAAGAATATTAATAAGTTCCAACACTTATTAAACCGGAGAAAGAAGGACAATCAAGCGGGCGAACCTAAGAAATTCGACAATACTTGTCGATTATGTGGTAAACTGTGCCACTTTGCTAAGAACTCCGAGTAAAGCAAAAGGAGGTTTTAATCGCAACATGGAGCGACGAAGATCCCGATGAAGATTTTCTTGACCAAAATAATCTCGCGCTCATGGCCGGAGTTCATTCGACGATAGCGACGTCGAAAGCCTAGTAAGTAATTCTTACGACGAACTTTTCGAAGCATTCGAGTTATTACATACCGATTATCAAAATGCTTTAAAAGAAATTAAATCCCTTCAAACTAAATATAAATCTTTGGAAAATGAAAATTCCAAAATTCTAGAAAAGGGAAAATTTGTCGAGATCGATCATTCAAAATGCATTGAAAACGAGAATATTTTAAAGAATGATCTTGTTAAAGTTCAAACCGAGCTCAAGAATTTGACGAAGAAATTTTCTCTCGGAAACGAGAAATTTGAAAATATGCTCTCGGTACAAAAATATACTTCAAATAAAGAGGGGTTGGGATTCAAACCACATTTTAAAAACGAATCCTTAAATTTTAAAATACCCCGTTGCGAAAAATGTTTGAAAATCGGGCATCACATTTCAAATTGCAAAAGCCCAAGACGGACGATAAAAATTAAAAAGATTTGGGTTCCTAAAGAAACAAACATTTCAAATATCGTTCACGTCTCGAAACAAAAACCAATTATAGGTTGGATCCCCAAAGCTTAATTTGTTTTAGGGGGAGATAATATTTTCAGGGGGAGTTTTACCCATATCATGCATATTATTTATATTCGATGTTTGGAAATTAATCATGCATATTTTTTTTACTTTTTGATGAAGACAAAAAGGGGGAGAAGGAAATGAATTGAGATAAAAATGAGAAGGAGATGAATTGAGATAAAAATGAGAAAAATCGAAGAAGTCGAAAAGAAAAAGAAAGCATACAAAAAGGTAGAGATAAAACGAAGGAGTTGAAAAATAAGGGAGATGTCGAAAAGAAAGATAATTGGAGAATCTAACAAAATGATCAAAGCCGAAAACTTTGATTCGTATATATATATATATATATATATATATATATATATATATATATATATATATATATATATATATATTATTTTTATAGATTTTATCCAATTCAAGAGTTGTTTTGTAATCATCAAAAATGGGGAGATTGTTGGAATATTTATTCCACACATTATTTAATTTGTGTTTTGATGATTAAAGTTGCTAAACAACAAAACAACATCGAGGCGAAGCAAAACGACGAAGCAGACGAAGTCGCAAAAAGCTGAGCAAAATGCATGTCTAGCGCACGCTAAGACATATATGTTAGCGCATGCTAACGAGGAGTCAACTGCATATCAGCCAAGTTCGAAGTTACCTGAAGGGAAGTCATCTGCTGAGATAGCGCATGCTAAACGTTATCATTAACGCACGCTATCGAACCTTGTTACCGTTGTGAAGGAATTCAAACACAGAATGTCGTATGCAATGAAGTCAGCATTAGCGCACGCTACAAAGAAGGAATAGCAGGTCAAAGTCAGCATATCAAATGGATACTTTGACAATCCATGCAATGATATATTGGATTAGCGCATGCTACAATGTGTTATTAACGCACGCTAATACAAGATGGTTACATACGTAATGCGAAGGCATAACGCATACACTAAAGAAGAAATGAAGCTACCGGATCAAATCGGGAGCACTTAGCGCACGCTAATAGAGAAGGCTAGCGCACGCTAGAAAGACAAATCAGCCAACAACGGCTAGTTTGTGGAAAATGCCTATGAATACCATCCCTATGGTATTGTTTGAGTACAACAACTCCAAGCATTCAAGACATTGATCTTATATTCATATACTTACATTGTTGTTGTAATATTGAGCTTATATTGTTAGTTTGAGTGTTTATACATTCAACATTATACACGAGAGGTAAAAGAAAAGATACGATTGGATTCGGTGTTATTAGGATCAAGTATCCGGCATTGTTAGAATCGCAATCGATATATGAGTGAGGTTTATCTAGTACCCATAGAAAGCTAGAGTGGTTGATTCCTTATCCAATAGAAAAGAAAAAATGGTTTTACTCGGACCGATAGAAGACGAGCTTGTAACGGTAATCCCTCGACCGATAGAAGAGAGGCGTAGAGGTTTTGATCTTAATCCTAAAAAAAAAGATACATCGAGAGAGGACGTAGGCTTCGTTAATAGCCGAACCTCTATAAATCCTTGTGTGATTTATTTTCCGCAATTTATTTACGCTTCCGCACAAACGGCGCAAATATCTGATTTTATACCAACAATAATATATGTATATTATCAAATCACAACACCAACATCGAACATATCCATAGGATTGACTTAATCATTCGCAAACACAACATTCACAAAATATACACGGTTTGAAGGTGAGCCCTTAACGAGGCTAAACCAAATCTTTTGGAAGTTCCTTTCAAACAACCAAACAAAAATACCAAGACGATCACCAATCATCATATCCACAAAAGAAGTGTGTATGAACAAGGTACTTGCCTCTAATAATTATAAACGCGGAGAATCGACCAAAGTAGGATGGCACGAACCGACTACGAACCCGTCGACTCCGTCGAATGCCGACTCGCGACAATAAACTACGAAGGACAATAACAACAATGGAAATGAATTCCATAGCAAGAGCCAAAGCCACTGAATTGAATGAAAAAACGACAAAAGTTCAAGGGTTTCCCCCAAAATGGCCAAGAACGCGATCCATCCCGACGAAACACGAAAACGGAATTCCAAACCAAAATATGGATACCCAATCCATTGGATATGTTTAACAACATCATTTGACAACAATCGGTTATTCAAAACCGAATGGAAAACAAAATCAAGAACAAAACTCCCAAAAAGTCAACTCTAGGGAATCAAGAGAAAATACCTTTATCCGGCGAAGAACAATGGATTAAATGATGTTAAACACACATAAATCCATTCCAATATGATGTTTGAAGATGGAGGTCGCTCTAGATCTTCCTCAGAGGCCTGTCCCGTCAACCGGTAGTGAAAAGGAGAGAAAAAGAAGGAGAAATGAGAAAGAAAGTCTGATGTCCAGTATTTATAATGGACAGTTCATTAGCGTGCGCTAAACACCATTAGCGCGCGCTAACGGGATAAAACATGCTGCATGTAACTCTGTTAGCGTGCGCTAGCCCATAAGTGTGGCATGCGCTAACGAGTCACGGATCCAGTCCAGTGACTCCTGGACAATACTGCACCTACCAGGTAGCGTGCGCTAGACAGGACAATTAGCGTGTGCTAAGCGGACGATAGCGCGCGCTATCTACCAACCTTAACGTGCGCTATCGAGACTCCAGTCTTAGTCCAGTAGCTTCTGGACTGCCTCGAACTACCAGTTAGCATACGCTACCACAACTGTAGCGCTAATTACAGCACCTTAGCGCGTGCTAGGCAATAAGCGTAGCGTGCGCTATTGACTCAGAGAGACAGCAACAGAACTCTCAGAAACGGGTATGACGACGGAGACCCACAACTTTGGGAAATTACAAAACGGTCCCAAAATGCCCAAAAATCACGATACGTGATCAAATAACCAAACCAAAGTTCACAACATGTCTAACAAAGTTAAACGGACTTACGGGAAGCTCGAAACAACAGTTTCAAACGAGATTCGTAAGAATAGAACTCAAGTGTGGAAAAGTCGCTAAAAAGCATGGAACTCAACAAAATGACACCGAAATGAACTCGAACGTCAAAAAGTGCAGAATTAAACATTCTCAGAATGACGAAACGGTCACAACCGAGACATTAAAATAGACTCCTGCCAAAAAAGGAATTTACCGAAAATCAAAAATCGCGGATATTACATACTACCCTACTTAAAAGAAGTTTCGTCCCGAAACTTAAAACAAGTAGGGAGAAGCAATATCCCACCAGGAACATCTCAACTAGATTTACAAGAACCGCGTAACTTACGCTCATTGGCGAAACGTTACAAGAAACGCAAAGAAACATACGGCGCGAAATCACGCTCAACGACAAACATCAAAATGCCACAAGCAGAGATATAATAAAACCAACAAGTGTCAAGTATCACCAAACAGATAACACAATCAAGTCAATTATCTTAACCATCACAAAACACAAGGCACCTATTACAAGGAAACACGCACAGTCGAAAATAGAAAATAAACACACTACAATTCGCAAGGATATGTTAGGAATACTTGTTAGATTTTGATGATGTCATTAATATAAAATCAAATGTTTATTACTTGGCAAAAATGTAAGGAAGAACCAAATGAGTATTTTCCATAGGCCAAATATGTTAAGTATAAAACTTGGCAAAATGTAAAGAAGAACCAAATGAGTATCTTCTGTAGGCCAAAAAGTAGTTAGGCTAAAATCGGCTAAGTACTGAGTACAGCTAAGTCCATCAGAGAGGATCAGTCGAGTCGAGTCAGAGTAGTTCTGGTCAACACAATTTATCAGAGAAGTTTGACCAGACTGCAGCCAAGGTACCTCAGACAAGTCACCTGATCAGATAAGTTACAAACAGTGAACATCAGAGAGGTCCAGACTGCAGAGATGTTAACTGCTCATCAGCCTAGTGGAAGTCAGCCAAGTACTCCAAGTCCACGTCAGCATGCGCTGAAAAGTCAAGTATTACGGAAAGTCACATGCAACGTGAAGAGATAAATTGGAGTGATTCCCGCAAGAGATATGAATTAAAAAAGCTATCCAGACCCACCTTGAAGACTTTAAACATTTTATAATCAAAAGATTCGGCGCATCACATGCGGAGTCTTCACAACGATCGGAAGATAGATTAAAATAATAGGAATCCAAATTGCAACGCTCGTAAAGATTAAACAAAGAAGTCTCCCTCCAACGGACGGATTTGTTCAAAATATTTGCAACGGCTACAAGGAAAAAGTTCAGAGATCGTGACCTATATATATCCGAAGATTTGAAACTGAGCAATCACCGGTGCGAACATACTTTCAAGCGATCAAAGCATTCAATCAATCAAAAAGCAATCTATAGCATCGTGAAAAGAGTGGTTCTAAAAGTTCATACTTAAAGAAGCTCTTAGTTGGAGAAGATAAAAACTCTTGTCTATAATCCTGAGTTCGGGGTACTTCACTGGTTGAAGTTAGAGACTATAAAGGCATCCAAGGATCGAGGATCAAGAGGTGCAAGGTAGTCAAGTGTGGTACAACGGCACGGATTTCTACTGGTTGGAAGCTGTTGTAGTTTTGTTTGAATCACTGTAATATTTATCACTGGTTGAGAATTATAGTGAATTCATCTCCAACTGGTTTGGAGAAAAGTGGATTAGTAGAGGATTACCCCACCTCTGAGACCACTATAATCGCCTGCGTTCTTTACTGTTTTATTGCATCATACTTTAACTGCTGCATTCATTGTTAAGTGTTTCATTAGTTGCTTTCTATTCGTCATCAGCTGACTTCCGCATATATTAAAGAACAAACGACTCCAAGTCATTTGTTTACCTATCAGCTGAAGAAACTCACTCTTCGTGAAAAAGAGTTTAAGAGTTTCTACAAGTCTATTCACCCCCCTCTAGACTTGTACCTGGACGACTTGTGACCTACAAGTGGTATCGGAGAGGTTGGTTCATTTATTTCACGAACCAGATCTATATCAGATATATATCTTTACTCTCATTTTATAATGGAACACATGAATTCTAGACTCCCTATGTTTTCAGTTGACGAGTATGATCTTTGGAAGATAAGGATGCAGGCACACTTATCTTCTATCCATGATGACATGTGGTGCATCATCGAGGACGGTCCATTCATCTTTGAGAAGGACAACACAACAGAGGAGATCGCAGCAGGGAAGCCAGAGAAGATTCCTAAGAAGAGGACAGAGCTGACTCCCGAAGAAAGAAAACTGGCCAATCTTGATAACCGGGCCAGAGATGTATTATATCAGACTCTTGACAAATCCACCATGGTCAAGATCAAGAACTGCAAGAACGCCAAGGAAATCTGGGACACATTAGCTTTAATGTGTGAGGGAACGGAGTTAATCAAAGAAAATAAATTGTCAATCGCTATTCAAAAGTTTGACAATTTCAAAATGAAGAACGGCGAATCCATAGATCAAGTGGACACAAGGTTCACTGAGATTATTAATGAGATCAACTCCCTCGGCAAAACCTATGGCAACAGGGAAATGGCACTGAAGGTTCTCAGATCTCTCAACCCTGAATGGAGCATGAAGGCCGTGGCCATGAGAGAGTCCAAGGGCCTGAATAAGATAAAGATCCAAGAGTTGTTCTCTGATCTGAAGGCTTATGAGTTCGAGCTTCCAAGTTCATCCTCAACTGAGCCTGCAGAGAAGGGAATAGCATTTGCAGTCGAGTCCCCTGCCAAGAGCCTATCTGATGTAAAGCCTCCAAATCCACTAGATTTTGAGGAAGAAATGGCATTTATAATGCAAAGGTTCAGTAACTTTAGAATGAACTACTCCAAATACAAGAAAAATTATAAGGAGAATCCAAGAAGGAACCAGAAAGCTGGAAGTTGGAAAGTAGAGTGCTACAATTGTCACAAGATAGGACACATCCAAATGGACTATCCTGAGCTCAAGAAGGACGAAACCAAGAAAGAGGTGGGCAGAAAAGAAGATAGAAGAAAGGCCCTCATCGGAGAAGACCAGGAGCATGTCGAATCAAGCAGCGGATTCTTTTCTGATGAAGATGATATGACTGCCTGATGGCAAACCTAGCTGATGAAGAGGTAACTTCTAAACCCACCGGTTCAAATAATAGCTCAGCCATGTCACAAGATATGGATCTGCACGAATCGGTAAATCGCTTATTTAAAGATTTTGAAACACTCAAATCGCACACCAAATCAGACAAGAGAGAAGACTCACTGCAAGATGAGAATAGGCAAATGAAAAATGATTTCAAAACTCGGCTAGATCCGAATAAGGTTGAGATAATCGCAATCGACTTTAAAAACCAGGCTGATGTTAATACAGCTGAGATAAACCGACTAACCATTTTACTTAAAGAAAAATCAGCTGCACTTGCTCATGCCAAAGCTGAGTTTACTAAGCTGACACAGGTAAATAAGACTCAGGCACAGGAAATAACCTCCCTGAAGGCGTCTTCAACCCTGGAACATTTTGTGTACCAATAAAAGGCCACTATATTCCAAATCAGGCCTTGGATATGATCCTCACACTCCCTCTAGTTCTAAAAGAAAGTTTATCAAGGGAGAAACAATTGTCTCGACTGTTAAGCCTACATATAAACCGATATTTAAAAACAGGCAACAGCCAAGTCACATGTGTTGGGATTCGGTGCCTAAATCGAAGGCCCAGCGGAAGCGGTAAAATGAAAATTAATTCGATCTGAATCCCTACGAGGATCGATCGAGCTACGTATATACGAATATCAAAACGAATAACAAGAGATATAGAAACTCACCCTTGTAGTCCGTTGATTAGATGGATAACCTTCTCTTGAGCTATTCCCCAAGCTTTGCTTGATCTCTACGAATCTATTCCGCTTCAAGCCCTTGAACGATCCAACGCCGAAAGCACCGCGTCTCTACTTGCCATGCACCGGAAAAACGAACGGAATGACAACACCTTGATATCCTCCGAGGATACGGCTAGAGCTAGGTGATGAAGCTATTGATTTTGATGAATATACTCCAAGTATATTTATCAAAATTCTCTCAATATTTTCTCTCAATTTTCTCCAAGAAAAATGAAGAAGAAGTTAGTGAAGAAGATGAAGAAGTATGAACACCAAGAAATGAAATCTAAGTTCTTTTCTCTCTCTCCTTCAAACTTTCTTACGTCTCTCTCCTCCAAGGTGTGTATTACATATGTGATATTATATATCTACTCAATCACAAGTCTATCTCTAATTATTAATACACCTTCCACCAACTTATACAACTCATTCACATGAGAGGTATCCCCACCATGTCAATATCATCCATATAAAATGGAAACAAAAGACAAGGGGAAATTAGGTGGAAAAGAGGAGGGTGGCCATGATGAAAACGACGAGTTCGGTTCATTTCGACTCGAAAGTCCGCATGCATAAACTCCGATTCCGTTTCGATGTATTAATATCGATTAATTAATACAATTAATTAAACATATCAAATATAAAATAATATAATTAATTTCTCCAAGAAATAATTATATACATGAATTAAATTAATCACCCAAGAATTTATTTAATTCATTAGGCCGTAAATCAATTTACCCAATAAATCGATTTAGACATCTAATGTCCCAAATTTAGATATCCAATATCTAATACACATAATGAGAGAATTAGCTTGATTCATTCCGTCAATCCTAATGCGCGACTCGGTAGGTCCGTCTCACCAAGAATGGGAGGAACCAAAGAGTAGTAGCACCACCTAGCCACTGGCGGCCTACACTGCACTTAACCGAGAACGAATGATTGGGATCATTCAAGAACCATTCTGTCGTGAATACCAGTATACGTATAAACCCTTCTTTCAAATGTCCCGATCAAGTTATAGGGTCACGGTCAGTCAAACCCTATCTGTACTTGACGCTATGCATACGTTAATGCAAATCGAGATCATCGAGCTCTCGTGTATCTAATACAGCTAGCTCCAATGCTTTGGCCAAAGACTTATGATCTCATCTGCCAATAACCGCATAGGACATATAACCCGTTCACTAACAGGAGAAAGAAATCTATCTTGGTATTCAGTAGGACCTGCTACTTGCCCATCAAGATGCACGTCGAGGTTGACCCCCGCCTTCCGGTTTACAGGGTCAAACTACTCTAATGAAAATCTTGACGTCACAAGCACATCCCTACTAAATCCTCAAGTCGAAGGTTCACGAATACCTATCACAACCTTTCGATTCCATCATTGACTGTCCCGGAGTGAAATCCGTGTGACGAATCGAGGGTGAGTCGGTTCGAGTATACTGATCCAATTAGCATACCTATAACGTGTGCTCCCACTAACCATTAGTGTTCGACAGACACTCTCCTTGTCAACGAACACATCATACAAGTCTTTACATAAACTTAACGCCCAGTCAAGTTTCATCGACTTGCGAACGATTAAGTATTTGAGCTATAAACCTTTCCAGTGCCGACCCCCTTATCCAATAAGGAGTGGAACGTTTTGTTCTCAAATACACGGACTAGTTTCTATATGTATATTTACGAGTTAGGAATGCCAGTAACTACCAGTAAATAAAGAAACATTCATTGCCTTATATAAATGATTTACATAATTATAAGTACAATGCCCTCACTCAACAACCTCTGAGTGGAATTCGAGGGCATACTCCTAAAAACATGTCTAGGCTGCAGTCAGGTTACACAAGGCAGCCACCTAGACAGGCGACTAGGCAATGGCCCAGGCAAAAGTAGCAGCCCAGACAACATGCCCACTATTACCAACAACTCCCTAAAAATAGATTTCAAAATGGGAGGGGCAGATGGAAACCTCAAGGTTATTCCAATTTCCAAAATGAACAAGTGTGGAGACCTCAAAGATTTAATAAATGGTCTCAGCCAAGATTTAGAAATGGCCCACACTATCAAAATTTTGAGGAATATCTAGTATACAATCCCAACACGAGATTCAGACCTCGACCTTACACACCTTATGAGGGTTATAATAATAATAACTACTTTCACAATCCAAGGAGAAATCAATTCTCTAGGAAACCAAATTAACCCCAAAGGACCCACACAGATTTGGGTACCTAAATCTCTACTTGTCCGATTGCGTAAAAGATGGAAGGACTACAACCACATCTCCACAAGCTCAAATTTTGGAGGTGAAGAATGGTTTGTAGATTACGAATGCTCGAGGCATATGACCGGAACAAGAAGATCTTGTCCCAAATACACCAAAGAAAGAGGTCCCGATGTAACCTTTGGAGATAGCTCTAGAGGACAAACAAAGGGCTTTGGAGAGCTGCACCGAGGAAATATTGTGATATCCAAAGTTCATTATGTCAAAGGGCTCAAGTACAACCTCCTGAGCATAAGCCAGTTCTATGACGAGAAGAACCTAGTAGTCTTCACCATATGGAAGTGTATGGTGATAGATATCTTATCTGGAGAAGTAAAGCTACAAGGTTTCAGAAGGAGAGATGTCTATATGATTGATTGGAACACAGGAACACCTAACTCCTGTTTTCTATCCAAGACAGTAGCTGAGAATGGATGGGTGTGGCACAAAAGACTATGTCACCCGAACTTCAAAGCCATCAAAAGATTAATTCTCGAAGTGGTCGAGGACTTCCAAATGAAGCATTCAAGAAGGAAGCGCTTTGTGATGCATGTCGAAAGGAAAGCACTGCAGCATCGCTCAAGCCACCCAAATGACAACTCTCACAACAAGGATCTTAGATCTACTCCACATGGATCTATTTGGTCCTATCAAGCCAAGGACTCTGAGCGGCCGAAAGCATGCACTTGTAATAATAGATGATTATTCAAGGTACACTTGGATTATCTTCCTATATAAGAAAAGTGAAACCTTGACCAAGCTACCTGAGCTGCTGAGAAGGATCCAGAATGAGAAATCTCTATCCATCATCAAGATCAGATCAGATAGAGGAGGAGAGTTTCTCAACAAGGCGATAACTGATTACAGCGATCAGAATGGGATCCAGCATGAGCTCTCTGCAGCCAGGACGCCCCAGCAGAATGGTGTTGCTGAAAGAAGAAACAGAACCTTGAAGGAAGCAGCAAGGTCCATGATTGCAGAATGACTGCTTAAAAAGGTTCTGGGTCAAGTCACAACACACTGTCACACCTGCATCAGAGTATGATAGTAGGGAGACATGGCAAAACTCCCTATGAGGTTTGGAATAATAGAACTCCTACTGTTGCTTACTTTCATGTTTTTATCTCTTTTATACCTCACTGCAAGCAGGCCAGACATATCCTATGCCGTAGGAGTTTGTGCGCGATTCCAGTCCAAGCCGAAGCAATCACACCTAGATGCAGCCAAGAGGATAATAAAATACCTTAAGTCTACAATCAATGTTGGACTATGGTATCCCAAGGATGATAATTTCGAGCTGTCAGGATACTCAGATGCAGATTTCGCAGGATGCAAAATCAACAGGAAGAGCACTAGTGGAACGTGCCAATTCCTAGGAACCAGACTGATATCCTGGTTTAGCAAGAAGTAGGTTTCTAACTCTATCTCCACTACAGAGTCAGAATACCTAGCTGCAGGTAGCTGTTGTGCACAGATTTTATGGATTAGACAGCAGCTAAGGGATTATAATATCATTGCAAATGAAGTTCCTATCTGGTGTGACAACAATAGTGCTATTGCAATAACCAACAACCCGGTGTTGTATTCAAGGACGAAGCACATTGATGTTAAGCACCACTTCATCAGAGACCATGTGCTTAGCAAAAGTGTTAGAGTTGAAAGAGTCAGCACAGACTACCAGATAGCTGACATCTTTACCAAACCCTTGCCAGAAGAAAGATTTTTGGAGGTGGCGAGAGATCTTGGATTACTGGATTGGGAATCTAGTACTGAAGCAAGCTGAAGCATTTCAGACGAGGGACGGACAAAGGAACCTAGCTGATCAGAATATCAGGCGAGAAGTCAACTCACCTGATGCAGAGCGGTCAACAGTCAACAAATCGGACCACTAAGTTTTCTAAAACCGACCTCTGAATATTTAATTATTATCCGCCATATTTATAATATTATTATATTAATTTTGGTTAACAAATGGCATTTAAATATATTAATGTTCGTTTCACAAGTGGCATTTTTAATACACGCGTCAATCGCTTATTAAATCGACCTCCACGGTGGCCAATCAAAACCAACCGTCAAATTTTAAAATGGACCACCGATTCAAATTTGAAATTCAAAAGAATCTCAAAAGGCGTACTCACCGTTTCAAATATATAATAAATTAATCTATACGTCTTTTCATCTTCTTTATAAGGAAAGAAAACCCTTTACTTTACCTTTTATGCTTACGAAACCCTAGATTTTGAGCAAAAATTCCTTGAACACCAAATACACTAAAATCTTTTGTTTGCAGAAATGGCATCCTACTTCGAAGGCGTCAACCTGAAGGCGGTCAAGGACCAGATTATTTTCTCGCTGGTCGTCAATTTTGAAGGCTTATTGGAAGCTAATCTGGAAGATTACGATGTGTTTAACCTAATCCGCGCGATGAAACTCAATGGGATCTACCCATTCCTAGACATCAATCCTCAACATCTGTACAAGGATGATGTCATCGCGTTCTATCGCGAAGCCTGTATAATTCAAGACGGAATTCGGAGCATAATTGGAGGAAATCAGGTCGACATATCTCGAGAGTCGATCCGTACTGTTTTCGGTATGAAGCACTGCGGCATAGCCGTCGAAGCTCTCAAGCAGTCTTCTGCCGAAATCTGGAAGAAGATTAAAGAGGAGAATTTGCCGGAAAAACTGAAACTCACTGCCAAGAGGAACGAGATTAAGAAAGTTTATCGTTTTGCATTGGACATAACCAACAAAATAATCATGGGGATGGCCGGCAGTTATGATCAACTGTCGTCGACAAAATTTATAGTGCTGGGAGCACTAATTCAGGAAGAAGAAATTGACTGGGCAGATTACATATTCAGGCAACTCGTTCGAGAGGTCAACAAAGCCGAATGGCTTGTTGACGAGAAGAGATTTAAAACAAAGCTGGCGTTTGGAACGCAGCTGAGTTGGATGCTGGAAAAGACAGACATGGCGAAGGGAAGCACTGACCCATTCCACCCCAACAAAAGACTTGGTCATCTGGACCACGAGAAGCTGAGAAAATTGGGAGGCACAAGGAGAGCAGCCCAGATGCTGAAGGACCTACCTGACACAAGGCCATACCCGAGATATTATTCGTCAGGAGAGTTGGACCGACCTGAAGCCGACATCCCAACTGCAGTCGAGTCAGACACCGAGTCCGATGACACTCCCATAGCAGTCCGATTTAAGAGAAGGGGACCAGCCCCTGAAGGACCTTCTATCATGCAGTCATCACCAGAACCCTCTCCCAATAGGCCAAGGAGACTGCAGTTTAGTGGGTAAGAGCAGTCTGATCATCTTGCCAGCCCTACAGCCTGTGTCACCAACTCACTGGAAGACCACCTGCCCTGTGCACCCACGAGACTCAAATTGTGGTTGTACTCACCCCACCTACATCTCCGAGGAATAAGAAGCAGGTCTAATAATTTCTATCCTGAAGCCAACTATATCTTTAACCTCTTAGAAAATAAAACTTTCAATCTATCCATCGAACAACTACAACTTGTTAAGCCTCTAGCCTTAAAACAATCGTTCCTTGAAGTTTTTGAAGAATGGAAATTTTGAAATCCCTATCTTTTGTCAAACTTCAATCTTTTATTGACACTTGTGGTTGGGACTATCCCCAAGCCACGGAGGATGTGTTGATAGATTTTTGTAAAACATCAGACACAATTTTGATCCTTCAGGAGGACTGGTTCATGTCCAATTTTAAAACCAACATGGACCAGTTCATCCACTGCATTATGCTTAGTATCTTTGATGGATCTTATGAGAAAGTTGTTGAGGAGGTAGTTGAAAAGGAAATTAGGATTGAGGAGGTAGATGGAGAAGAAAATAAAGAAGTTGTTGTTTTGGACGATGAAGAAGAAGAGCAGGAGGAGAGCAGAGAAGAAGAAAAGATTTTAGTTGAAAATCGGCTGATGAAGTTGAGAAAACAGAAGAGTTGAATGAAGAAGAAGAAGAAGAAGAAGGAGAAGAAGTAGAACAAGATGAAGGAGAGAAGGAGGATGATGATGACGCGGCTGAAGGAGAAAATGATGGGAAGGATGATGACAAAAATGATGATAATGATAATGATGATGATGGAGGAGATGAAGGAGCTGAAAAAGAAAATGAAAAAGAAAAGGATGAGGAAAAAGAAAAGGAAACTATTGAAGAAAATGAGAAAGAGGAAGAGAAGGCAGAAGAAGAAAAGGAGGAGGAACAGGAGAAAGAGGAAGAGAAGGCAGAAGAAGAAAAGGAGCCGGAGCCAGAGCCGACACAAGAAGCTGCAGATAGGACTGTGGTACCTGCCCGGTACACCAGCCTAGACGCGGAGTTAGCTGAGGACTCCAGATCAGGGACCCCAGAGAAGACCCCATCTGGAGTACCAGCTGCAGACAGAAGCTTGCAGTCCAGTGGTTCGATTGCAGAAGGCTCAGGAGAGCACTCTCCACGAGCTCAGATATCACCTGCCGTGACTGAGCTGATCAGGCAGATAGTGAAAGATACAATTGGAGAGCTGCTGGCATCTCAGGTCACTCCTGACCTTCAATCCATCAATGCAAAGATCGACACTTTGCTGCAGAGAGAAGTTCCTCAGCCTCCTCCCCCTACCAACAACAGAATGCCATTTGGCATGTCTGATTGGATGAGCAGAATGGAGCAGCAATTGACTACCCTAGTTGATGCTGGCAAAAAGGGGGAAGAGAGAATGTAGGGGGAAGGAAGTAATCAAGAAGAGATAAGGGCAGAGCTAAGAACCAAAAAGAGGCAAGATATCCTTCAAATTGAAGGACCATCAAGCCTGAAAAGGAAGGGAGGATCAGATCCAGAACAGGCTGACCAGCCTGAAGGCAAGAAAAGGAGGACTAGAGGAGGTCTTGAGCCTACTCTAGAGTGGGAAGGAAAGGAGTTGTGGTTTGTGGAGGATTTTGTTCCATATGAAGTTCTGGAAATGTGGGGATCTGCAAGAAAGAAGTTTATCAGAGACTACTACATCTGGGAAATACTCCAGGATGATAATCTCTCCCCACAACAAATCTTCATAAATTTCATGGAGGCAGCCCATCCGCAACTCTGGGCTATTCTGAAGAAACATGCTGGGAAACTAAATGCCTATCCCAGGATTCCTGTATTCACTGCCAAAGATCCTCCTAATATGGAAAGAGGAGGTGCGTTGGATGAACTTACGCTACAAAGGAAAATCAAGAAGCTATGTCTTGAGAACAAATTTTCATCCCAAGAAGAGCAAGCCTTGGCCCTTGTCGTGAAAAGGAAGTATGGTCTTGCCTAGTCAAAACAAGACCAATTAGAGCTAAACCCTTTAGACTCGCCAAACGGCTATTCGAAGAGGCAGAGGAAGAGCGAGATGACTCTTAATTTTTTTACTTGTAATGATTTATGTACTTAAAATTTTCTTGTAAAATTGAGACATGTACTTGTAAAAATTAATTTTATAATGATCTTTTTGAATGACAATTCCCGATTGTCTCAAAAACTAGATCGACTTTAGTTTGTGTCTTGCACTTAAGTGCAGACTTGATCATTTGATTACTTGGTTAAAGTTTTGCCATCATCAAAATAGGGGGAATTTGTTAGGAATACTTGTTAGATTTTGATGATGTCATTAATATAAAATCAAATGTTTATTACTTGGCAAAAATGTAAGGAAGAACCAAATGAGTATCTTCCATAGGCCAAATATGTTAAGTATAAAACTTGGCAAAATGTAAAGAAGAACCAAATGAGTATCTTCTGTAGGCCAAAAATTAGTTAGGCTAAAATTAGCTAAGTACTGAGTACAGCTAAGTCCATCAGAGAGGATCAGTCGAGTCGAGTCAGAGTAGTTCTGGTCAACACAATTTATCAGAGAAGTTTGACCAGACTGCAGCCAAGGTACCTCAGACAAGTCACCTGATCAGATAAGTTACAAACAGTGAACATCAGAGAGGTCCAGACTGCAGAGATGTTAACTGCTCACCAGCCTAGTCGAAGTCAGCCAAGTACTCCAAGTCCACGTCAGCATGCGTTGAAAAGTCAAGTATTACGGAAAGTCACATGCAACGTGAAGAGACAAATTGGAGTGATTCCCGCAAGAGATATGAATTAAAAAAGCTATCCAGACCCACCTTGAATACTTTAAACGTTTTATAATCAAAAGATTCAGCGCATCACATGCAGAGTCTTCACAACGGTCGGAAGATAGATTAAAATAATGGGAATCCAGCCTTGCAACGTTCAGAAAGATTAAACAAAGAAGTCTCCCTCCAACAGACGGATTTGTTCAAAATATTTGCAACGGCTACAAGGAAAAAGCTCAGAGATCGTGACCTATATATATCCGAAGATTTGAAACTGAGCAATCACCGGTGCAAACATACTTTCAAGCGATCAAAGCATTCAAGCAATCAAAAAGCAATCTATAGCATCGTGAAAATAGCGGTTCTAAAAGTTCATACTTAAAGAAGCTCTTAGTTGGAGAAGACAAAAACTCTTGTCTATAATCCTGAGTTCGGGGTACTTCACTGGTTGAAGTTAGAGACTGTAAAGGCATCCAAGGATCGAGGATCAAGAGGTGCAAGGCAGTCAAGTGTGGTACAACGGCACGGATTTCCACTTGTTGGAAGCTGTTGTAGTTTTGTTTGAATCACTGTAATATTTATCACTTTAGTTTCGTGAACAAGTTAAGTTTATACCATCGACGCAAATCAGTTTCACAATTGAATCTTATCCGGCAACCTATCAAGTTTCTAGGAATAAAATTTGCTCCAACCGAAGGCATCCAATGCCCTCCCGGTAATTTATCCATCCTCCCCGAACGACTACCCTGATAACTCGGAAGCATAGCACATCCGGTTTGGACTTCAATTTTCCGAAAGCTCGATGGAGCGAAGGAAATCCTTGAAACCTTTTAAACTTAATAATTTTTCGTGGGAAAATTTTCGCGATTAATTTACACTTTGCACATTAATTCATTTAAGCGTGTTTGGGCAATCATACCATATGAATAAATATTCACAACCTAGTTGCTACCAACATGTGGTTCATGGACCGTTTCCTAAAATTAAAAACTCCGTAATCTAATTATAAGTCTTCAGTCTTGAATCTTCGTCTTCTCGAATGGATCTTCCTCCGATCTTCGTCATTCCATATAAATTTTATATTGAAAAATTTCATCGTAGATATAAATATTTCTAGTAAAATAAATAGGCTAAAAAACGGTTTTTACAACCCAATCGAATAAAACCGAACGATTCAAAACTAAGTCCATGAACTACATCCCCATTCAAAAGTATTCATACAATAAACACTAATTAAACAGATTATGTAGAGATACATTGATCCAACCAATATATAAACAATAAATAGAATTGATCCAATCAATTCACATAATTGGTAATATGAAAACGTTCAAAGTAATTCGGTCAAACAAGTATTCCAGTGAATCAATCTTCCCTTATAAAATGAAATACCATATATCATTTTAATCATATTAAATCTAATTTAAAATGCGGGAAATCAATTTTCAGGAATACATGAAGAGAACGAGCCCGAAACAGGTCTGAAAGGGGCTGGACTGTAACACCCTCAATCCGCTCAGGGATATTACACGTCGTAGAACCTTTCCTCAAGGATCTACCAGGCTGGTAACAACATCGAACATCTCAACAATGCCTTTAAGGCTAAAGTGACTCAGTAGGCCGATTTGGTCTTTCAATAAATACATGCAACTCAATCTCAATACATGCCCATGCAGGGGTCGAATACAACATACTCCCGTACAATGGGGAAAGAAATACTGCAGCAGAAAATAAAGTACAACTGAACCAATACAACAATGTACGGGTCCTTATGTGATTAGTATCGATCATCTTTCATCATCCTTCATGCCGAACCTGTGCCATGCTCCCCAAAATCTTAATGCAATACAGACATCCACCCCCCGATTATTCGGGGGTTAGTAAAATTCCACTATTTTGCTAGTGCAAGTACAAAGTGCAAAATACGAGTCATACAATTCAAGTTCCAAGAATAATAATAACCAGGAATTCTCAAAGATTCAAACATGACAAAAGTACTTCCCGAGGCAAGACTTTGAGTAAAACTTTCCAAATTCGAAAGATCACAAATCATGAGAATAATTTGCAAAACGGTTTAAAATGCCCTCGGTTTAAAACTTTCCAAATTCAAAAGATCACGTCATCTCACGGTTGGATCAATCACTTGTTGTCTCCTGACCACATGATCGCAAGCCATGTGTCACCGTAGGTATCCTTAGGCTCTCACGGTTAGATCAATCACTTGTTGCATCCTGACCACATGATCACAAGCCATATGTCACCATAGACCCCGCCCATATCCACACAATATTCACACACATAACAGAGTATGCCAAGGATATCCAAACAATTCACCCAAAGGCAACAAACACATAGCACAACACAATCATCGAGTCACAACGCATCGAAATGGGATAATTGTTGGAATATTTATTCCACACATTATTTAATTTGTGTTTTGATGATTAAAGTTGCTAAACAACAAAACAACATCGAGGCGAAGCAAAACGACGAAGCAGATGAAGTCGCAAAACGCTGAGCAAAATGCATCTCTAGCGTACGCTAAGACATATATGTTAGCGCATGCTAACGAGGAGTCAACTGCATATCAGCCAAGTTCGAAGTTACCTGAAGGGAAGTCATCTGCTAAGATAGCGCACGCTAAATGTTATCATTAACGCACGCTATCGAACCTTGTTACCGTTGTGAAGGAATTCAAACACAGAATGTCGTATGAAATGAAGTCAGCATTAGCGCATGCTACAAAGAAGGAATAGCGCACGCTAAGCAGTTTGAATCAAGTCAATCAGAACGTTGGGAAAAGCAGGTCAAAGTCAGCATATCAAACGGATACTTAGACAATCCATGTAACGGATATATTGGATTAGTGCACGCTACAATGTGTTATTAATGCACGCTAATACAAGATGGTTACGTACGTAAGGCAGAAGGCATAACGTACGCTAAATAAGAAAGCGGTTACCGGATCAAATCGAGCAGTCTAGCGCACGCTAATAGAGAAGGCTAGCGCACGCTAGCAAGTCAAAACAGCCAACAACGGCTAGTTTCTGGAAAATGCCTATAAATACCATCCCTATGGTATCGTTTGAGTACAACAACTCCAAGCATTCAAGACATTGATCTTATATTCATATACTTACATTGTTGTTGTAATATTGAGGTTATATTGTTAGTTTGAGTGTTTATACATTCAACATTATACACGAGAGGTAAAAGAAAAGATATGATTGGATTCGGTGTTATTAGGATCAAGTATCCGGCATTGTTAGAATGGCAATCGATATCTGAGTAAGGTTTATCTAATACCCATAGAAAGCTAGAGTGGT
This sequence comes from Orobanche coerulescens, assembly GCA_033398695.1. Taxonomy (NCBI): domain Eukaryota; kingdom Viridiplantae; phylum Streptophyta; class Magnoliopsida; order Lamiales; family Orobanchaceae; genus Orobanche; species Orobanche coerulescens. Next base: position 201,861,164 of record CM065802.1, read on the forward strand.
TGATTCCTTATCCAATAGAAAAGGAAAAATGGTTATACTCGGACCGATAGAAGACGAGCTGGTAACAGTAATCCCTCGACCGATAGAAGAGAGGCGTAGAGGTTATGATCTTAATCCTAAAGAAAAAGATACATCAAGAGAGGACGTAGGCTTCGTTAATAGCCGAACCTCTATAAATCCTTGTGTGATTTATTTTCCGCAATTTATTTATGCTTCCGCACAAACGGCGCAAATATCCGATTTTATACCAACAATTGGTATCGGAGCGGTACTCCAATACGCGGCTTAACATCCGAGGAGAAAAAGATCCAAAATGGCGTTTCAAATCTCTCCATCGAAGGCCTTGCTCTCAACCGACCACCATTTTTTGATGGCGCGAACTTCATGACTTGGAAGAAGAAGATGTCGATATTCATTCGAGCTTATGACATCGAACTTTGGAAGGTGATTTGTCTTGGTCCAAAATTTCTAACGAATTCCAACGGTACGCTTAAAACTTTTGAAGAATATGACGACTCCGATTGGAAAAACGACCATTTCAATTGTAAGGCAACTCAACTCCTTTATTGTACCTTAAATCCGGAAGAACACAACCGGATATCATCGTGTGATAGTGCCAAAGAGATTTGGAAAATGCTTGAAGTAACACACGAAGGTACGTCTCAAGTCAAAGAGACGAAGATAAATATGCTCCTTCATGATTATGAATTATTCCAAATGAAGGACGGCGAATCCATCTCGATTATGCTCGATCGATTTTCGGTCATCACTAATGGATTAGCATGTTTTGGAAAACCACTTTCGAGTAGTGAGAAAGTAAAGAAAATTCTCCGATCACTACCTCGAGAATGGGGCCAGTGCAGTTACGGCAATAATGGAATCAAAAGATTTAAATACTCTCGATTTTAGTGCTCTCGTTGGTTTTCTTATCAACTACGAGATTGTTCTAAAATCTCGGAATGCCAAACCGAAACCGAAGGAGAGGTCGATAGCCTTCAAGGCTAAGATGTCGAAAAAGAAAGAAGAAACCCCGGTGGACGAAAGCGACGAAGAATCGGCATATTATGCCAAGAATATTAATAAGTTCCAACACTTATTAAACCGGAGAAAGAAGGACAATCAAGCGGGCGAACCTAAGAAATTCGACAATACTTGTCGATTATGTGGTAAACCAGGCCACTTTGCTAAGAACTGTCGAGTAAAGCAAAAGGAGGTTTTAATCGCAACATGGAGCGACGAAGATCCCGATGAAGATTTTCTTGACCAAAATAATCTCGCGCTCATGGCCGGAGTTCATTCGACGATAGCGACGTCGAAAGCCTAGTAAGTAATTCTTACGACGAACTTTTTGAAGCATTCGAGTTATTACATACCGATTATCAAAATGCTTTAAAAGAAATTAAATCCCTTCAAACTAAATATAAATCTTTGGAAAATGAAAATTCCAAAATTCTAGAAAAGGGAAAATTTGTCGAGATCGATCATTCAAAATGCATTGAAAACGAGAATATTTTAAAGAATGATCTTGTTAAAGTTCAAACCGAGCTCAAGAATTTGACGAAGAAATTTTCTCTCGGAAACGAGAAATTTGAAAATATGCTCTCGGTACAAAAATATACTTCAAATAAAGAGGGGTTGGGATTCAAACCACATTTTAAAAACGAATCCTTAAATTTTAAAATACCCCGTTGCGAAAAATGTTTGAAAATCGGGCATCACATTTCAAATTGCAAAAGCCCAAGACGGACGATAAAAATTAAAAAGATTTGGGTTCCTAAAGAAACAAACATTTCAAATATCGTTCACGTCTCGAAACAAAAACCAATTATAGGTTGGATCCCCAAAGCTTAATTTGTTTTAGGGGGAGATAATATTTTCAGGGGGAGTTTTACCCATATCATGCATATTATTTATATTCGATGTTTGGAAATTAATCATGCATATTTTTTTTACTTTTTGATGAAGACAAAAAGGGGGAGAAGGAAATGAATTGAGATAAAAATGAGAAGGAGATGAATTGAGATAAAAATGAGAAAAATCGAAGAAGTCGAAAAGAAAAAGAAAGCATACAAAAAGGTAGAGATAAAACGAAGGAGTTGAAAAATAAGGGAGATGTCGAAAAGAAAGATAATTGGAGAATCTAACAAAATGATCAAAGCCGAAAACTTTGATTCGTATATATATATATATATATATATATTATTTTTATAGATTTTATCCAATTCAAGAGTTGTTTTGTAATCATCAAAAATGGGGAGATTGTTGGAATATTTATTCCACACATTATTTAATTTGTGTTTTGATGATTAAAGTTGCTAAACAACAAAACAACATCGAGGCGAAGCAAAACGACGAAGCAGACGAAGTCGCAAAAAGCTGAGCAAAATGCATGTCTAGCGCACGCTAAGACATATATGTTAGCGCATGCTAACGAGGAGTCAACTGCATATCAGCCAAGTTCGAAGTTACCTGAAGGGAAGTCATCTGCTGAGATAGCGCATGCTAAACGTTATCATTAACGCACGCTATCGAACCTTGTTACCGTTGTGAAGGAATTCAAACACAGAATGTCGTATGCAATGAAGTCAGCATTAGCGCACGCTACAAAGAAGGAATAGCAGGTCAAAGTCAGCATATCAAATGGATACTTTGACAATCCATGCAACAGATATATTGGATTAGCGCATGCTACAATGTGTTATTAACGCACGCTAATACAAGATGGTTACATACGTAATGCAGAAGGCATAACGTACACTAAAGAAGAAATGAAGCTACTGGACTGAAACTGGGAACAGTCTAGCGCACGCTAATAGAGAAGGCTAGCGCACGCTAGCAAGTCAAAACAGCCAACAACGGCTAGTTTGTGGAAAATGCCTATGAATACCATCCCTATGGTATTGTTTGAGTACAACAACTCCAAGCATTCAAGACATTGATCTTATATTCATATACTTACATTGTTGTTGTAATATTGAGCTTATATTGTTAGTTTGAGTGTTTATACATTCAACATTATACACGAGAGGTAAAAGAAAAGATACGATTGGATTCGGTGTTATTAGGATCAAGTATCCGGCATTGTTAGAATCGCAATCGATATATGAGTGAGGTTTATCTAGTACCCATAGAAAGCTAGAGTGGTTGATTCCTTATCCAATAGAAAAGAAAAAATGGTTTTACTCGGACCGATAGAAGACGAGCTTGTAACAGTAATCCTCGACCGATAGAAGAGAGGCGTAGAGGTTTTGATCTTAATCCTAAAAAAAAGATACATCGAGAGAGGACGTAGGCCGTTAATAGCCGAACCTCTATAAATCCTTGTGTGATTTATTTTCCGCAATTTATTTACGCTTCCGCACAAACGGCGCAAATATCTGATTTTATACCAACAATAATATATGTATATTATCAAATCACAACACCAACATCGAACATATCCATAGGATTGACTTAATCATTCGCAAACACAACATTCACAAAATATACACGGTTTGAAGGTGAGCCCTTAACGAGGCTAAACCAAATCTTTTGGAAGTTCCTTTCAAACAACCAAACAAAAATACCAAGACGATCACCAATCATCATATCCACAAAAGTATTGTGTATGAACAAGGTACTTGCCTCTAATAATTATAAACGCGGAGAATCGACCAAAGTAGGATGGCACGAACCGACTACGAACCCGTCGACTCCGTCGAATGCCAACTCGCGACAATAAACTACGAAGGACAATAACAACAATGGAAATGAATTCCATAGCAAGAGCCAAAGCCACTGAATTGAATGAAAAAACGACAAAAGTTCAAGGGTTTCCCCCAAAATGGCCAAGAACGCGATCCATCCCTACGAAACACGAAAGCGAATTCCAAACCAAAATATGGATACCCAATCCATTGGATATGTTTAACAACATCATTTGACAACAATCGGTTATTCAAAACCGAATGGAAAACAAAATCAAGAACAAAACTCCCAAAAAGTCAACTCTAGGGAATCAAGAGAAAATACCTTTATCCGGCGAAGAACAATGGATTAAATGATGTTAAACACACATAAATCCATTCCAATATGATGTTTGAAGATGGAGGTCGCTCTAGATCTTCCTCAGAGGCCTGTCCCGTCAACCGGTAGTGAAAAGGAGAGAAGAAGAAGGAGAAAAGAGAAAGAAAGTCGATGTCCGGTATTTATAATGGGCGGTTCATTAGCGTGCGCTAAACACCATTAGCGCGCGCTAACGGGATAAAACATGCCGCATGTAACTCTGTTAGCGTGCGCTAGCCCATAAGTGTGGCATGCGCTAACGAGTCACGGATCGATCCGGTGACTCTGGACAATCTTGCACCTACCAGGTAGCGTCGCTAGACAGGACAATTAGATTGTGCTAATCGGACGTTAGCGCGCGCTATATACCAACCTTAACTTTCGCTATCGAGACTCAGTCTTAGTCCGGTAGCTTCGGATCGCCTCGAACTACCAGTTAGCATACGCTACCACAACTGTAGCGCTAATTACAGCACCTTAGCGCGTGCTAGGCAATAAGCGTAGCGTGCGCTATTGACTCAGAGAGACGGCAACAGAACTCTCGAAACGGGTATGACGACGGAGACCCACAACTTTGGGAAATTACAAAACGGTCCCAAAATGCCCAAAAATCACGATACGTGATCAAATAACCAAACCAAAGTTCACAACAAGTCTAACAAAGTTAAACGGACTTACGGGAAGCTCGAAACAACAGTTTCAAACGAGATTCGTAAGAATAGAACTCAAGTGTGGAAAAGTCGCTAAAAAGCATGGAACTCAACAAAATGACACCGAAATGAACTCGAACGTCAAAAAGTGCAGAATTAAACATTCTCAGAATGACGAAACGGTCACAACCGAGACATTAAAATAGACTCCTGCCAAAAAAGGAATTTACCGAAAATCAAAAATCGCGGATATTACATACTACCCTACTTAAAAGAAGTTTCGTCCGAAACTTAAAACAAGTAGGGAGAAGCAATATCCCACCAGGAACATCTCAACTAGATTTACAAGAACCGCGTAACTTACGCTCATTGGCGAAACGTTACAAGAAACGCAAAGAAACATACGGCGCGAAATCACGCTCAACGACAAACATCAAAATGCCACAAGCAGAGATATAATAAAACCAACAAGTGTCAAGTATCACCAAACAGATAACACAATCAAGTCAATTATCTTAACCATCACAAAACACAAGGCACCTATTACAAGGAAACACGCACAGTCGAAAATAGAAAATAAACACACTACAATTCGCAAGGATATGTTAGGAATACTTGTTAGATTTTGATGATGTCATTAATATAAAATCAAATGTTTATTACTTGGCAAAAATGTAAGGAAGAACCAAATGAGTATTTTCCATAGGCCAAATATGTTAAGTATAAAACTTGGTAAAATGTAAATAAGAACATAATGCGTATATTATGTAGGCCAAAAAGTAGTTAGGCTAAAATCGGCTAAGTCTTGAGTACGGCTAAGTCCATCAGAGAGGATCAGTCGAGTCGAGTCAGAGTAGTTCTGGTCAACACAATTTATCAGAGAAGTTTGACCAGACTGCAGCCAAGGTACCTCAGACAAGTCACCTGATCAGATAAGTTACAAACAGTGAACATCAGAGAGGTCCAGACTGCAGAGATGTTAACTGCTCATCAGCCTAGTGGAAGTCAGCCAAGTACTCCAAGTCCACGTCAGCATGCGCTGAAAAGTCAAGTATTACGGAAAGTCACATGCAACGTGAAGAGATAAATTGGAGTGATTCCCGCAAGAGATATGAATTAAAAAAGCTATCCAGACCCACCTTGAAGACTTTAAACATTTTATAATCAAAAGATTCGGCGCATCACATGCGGAGTCTTCACAACGATCGGAAGATAGATTAAAATAATAGGAATCCAGCCTTGCAACGTTCAGAAAGATTAAACAAAGAAGTCTCCCTCCAACGGACGGATTTGTTCAAAATATTTGCAACGGCTACAAGGAAAAAGTTCAGAGATCGTGACCTATATATATCCGAAGATTTGAAACTGAGCAATCACCGGTGCGAACATACTTTCAAGCGATCAAAGCATTCAATCAATCAAAAAGCAATCTATAGCATCGTGAAAAGAGTGGTTCTAAAAGTTCATACTTAAAGAAGCTCTTAGTTGGAGAAGATAAAAACTCTTGTCTATAATCCTGAGTTCGGGGTACTTCACTGGTTGAAGTTAGAGACTATAAAGGCATCCAAGGATCGAGGATCAAGAGGTGCAAGGTAGTCAAGTGTGGTACAACGGCACGGATTTCTCTTGGTTGGAAGTCATTGTAGTTTTGTTTGAATCAACGTAATATTTATCATGGTTGAGAATTATAGTGAATTCATCTCCAAGTAGTTTGGAGAAAAGTGGATTAGTAGAGGATTACCCCACCTCCGAGACCACTATAATCGCTGCGTTCTTTCTTGTTTTATTGCATCATACTTTAACTCTGCATTCATTGTTAAGTGTTTCATTAGTTGCTTTCTATTCGTCATCACCGACTTCGCATATATTAAAGAACAAACGACTCCAAGTCATTTGTTTACCTATCAGTGAAGAAACTCACTCTTCGTGAAAAAGAGTTTAAGAGTTTCTACAAGTCTATTCACCCCCTCTAGACTTGTACAGACGACTTGTGACCTACAAGTGGTATCGGAGAGGTTGGTTCATTTATTTCACGAACCAGATCTATATCGGATATATATCTTTACTCTCATTTTATAATGGAACACATGAATTCTAGACTCCTATGTTTTCGGATTGTGAGTATGATCTTTGGAAGATAAGGATGCAGGCACACTTATCTTCTATCCATGATGACATGTGGTGCATCATCGAGGGCGGTCCATTCATCTTTGAGAAGGACAACACAACAGAGGAGATCGCGGCGGGGAAGCGAGAAGATTCCTAAGAAGAGGACAGAGGCGACTCGAAGAAAGAAAAGCGGCCAATCTTGATAACCGGGCGAGAGATGTATTATATCGACTCTTGACAAATCCACCATGGTCAAGATCAAGAAGCGCAAGAACGCCAAGGAAATGCAGGACACATTAGCTTTAATGTGTGAGGAACGAGTTAATCAAAGAAAATAAATTGTCAATCGCTATTCAAAAGTTTGACAATTTCAAAATGAAGAACGGCGAATCCATAGATCAAGTGGACACAAGGTTCACCGAGATTATTAATGAGATCAACTCCTCGGCAAAACCTATGGCAACAGGAAATGGCAGAAGGTTCTCGGATCTCTCAACCTGAATGGAGCATGAAGGCCGTGGCCATGAGAGAGTCCAGGGCTGAATAAGATAAAGATCCAAGAGTTGTTCTCTGATCGAAGGCTTATGAGTTCGAGCTTCCAAGTTCATCCTCAAGAGCCCGACTGCGAGAGAAGGGAATAGCATTTGCAGTCGAGTCCCCTGCCAAGAGCCTATCTGATGTAAAGCCTCCAAATCCACTAGATTTTGAGGAAGAAATGGCATTTATAATGCAAAGGTTCAGTAACTTTAGAATGAACTACTCCAAATACAAGAAAAATTATAAGGAGAATCCAAGAAGGAACCAGAAAGCTGGAAGTTGGAAAGTAGAGTGCTACAATTGTCACAAGATAGGACACATCCAAATGGACTATCCTGAGCTCAAGAAGGACGAAACCAAGAAAGAGGTGGGCAGAAAAGAAGATAGAAGAAAGGCCCTCATCGGAGAAGACCAGGAGCATGTCGAATCAAGCAGCGGATTCTTTTCTGATGAAGATGATATGACTGCCTGATGGCAAACCTAGCTGATGAAGAGGTAACTTCTAAACCCACCGGTTCAAATAATAGCTCAGCCATGTCACAAGATATGGATCTGCACGAATCGGTAAATCAGTTATTTAAAGATTTTGAAACACTCAAATCTGCACACCAAACTGTATCAGCAGAGAAGACTCAGCTGCAAGATGAGAATAGGCAGCTGAAAAATGATTTCGAAAAACTCAGCCTAGATCTGAATAAGGTTGAGATAACTGCAGCTGACTTTAAAAACCAGGCTGATGTTAATACAGCTGAGATAAACCGACTAACCATTTTACTTAAAGAAAAATCAGCTGCACTTGCTCATGCCAAAGCTGAGTTTACTAAGCTGACACAGGTAAATAAGACTCAGGCACAGGAAATAACCTCCCTGAAGGCGTCTTCAACCCTGGAACATTTTGTGTACCAATAAAAGGCCACTATATTCCAAATCAGGCCTTGGATATGATCCTCACACTCCCTCTAGTTCTAAAAGAAAGTTTATCAAGGGAGAAACAATTGTCTCGACTGTTAAGCCTACATATAAACCGATATTTAAAAACAGGCAACAGCCAAGTCACATGTGTTGGGATTCGGTGCCTAAATCGAAGGCCCAGCGGAAGCGGTAAAATGAAAATTAATTCGATCTGAATCCCTACGAGGATCGATCGAGCTACGTATATACGAATATCAAAACGAATAACAAGAGATATAGAAACTCACCCTTGTAGTCCGTTGATTAGATGGATAACCTTCTCTTGAGCTATTCCCCAAGCTTTGCTTGATCTCTACGAATCTATTCCGCTTCAAGCCCTTGAACGATCCAACGCCGAAAGCACCGCGTCTCTACTTGCCATGCAGGAAAAGCGAATGGAATGACAACACCTTGATATCCTCAGGATACGGCTAGAGCTAGGTGATGAAGCTATTGATTTTGATGAATATACTCCAAGTATATTTATCAAAATTCTCTCAATATTTTCTCTCAATTTTCTCGAGAAAATGAAGAAGAAGTTAGTGAAGAAGATGAAGAAGTATGAACACCAAGAAATGAAATCTAAGTTCTTTTCTCTCTCTCCTTCAAACTTTCTTACGTCTCTCTCCTCCAAGGTGTGTATTACATATGTGATATTATATATCTACTCAATCACAAGTCTATCTCTAATTATTAATACACCTTCCACCAACTTATACAACTCATTCACATGAGAGGTATCCCCACCATGTCAATATCATCCATATAAAATGGAAACAAAAGACAAGGGGAAATTAGGTGGAAAAGAGGAGGGTGGCCATGATGAAAAACGGACGAGTTCGGTTCATTTCGGACTCCCGAAAGTCCAGACAGATAAACTCCGATTCCGTTTCGATGTATTAATATCGATTAATTAATACAATTAATTAAACATATCAAATATAAAATAATATAATTAATTTCTCCAAGAAATAATTATATACATGAATTAAATTAATCACCCAGTAATTTATTTAATTCATTAGGCCGTAAATCAATTTACCCAATAAATCGATTTAGACATCTAATGTCCCAAATTTAGATATCCAATATCTAATACACATAATGAGAGAATTAGCTTGATTCATTCCGTCGTCAATCCTAATGCGCGACTCGGTAGGTCCGTCTCAGTCAGCAATGGGAGGAACCAAAGAGTAGTAGCACCACCTAGCCAGCCTGGCGGCTACACTGCCCAACCGAGAACGAATGATTGGGATCATTCAAGAACCATTCTGTCGTGAATACCAAGATATACGTATAAACCCTTCTTTCAAATGTCCCGATCAAGTTATAGGGTCACGGTCGATCAAACCCTATCATACTTGACGCTATGCATACGTTAATGCAAATCGAGATCATCGAGCTCTCGTGTATCTAATACTGACTAGCTCCAATGCTTTGGCCAAAGACTTATGATCTCATCGCGATAACCGCATAGGACATATAACCCGTTCACTAACAGAGAAAGAAATCTATCTTGGTATTGATAGGACTGCTACTTGCCCATCAAGATGCACGTCGAGGTTGACCCCGCCTTAGGTTTACAGGGTCAAACTACTCTAATGAAAATCTTGACGTCACAAGCACATCCCTACTAAATCCTCAAGTCGAAGGTTCACGAATACCTATCACAACCTTTCGATTCCATCATTGATGTCCGAGTGAAATCCGTGTGACGAATCGAGGGTGAGTCGGTTCGAGTATACTGATCCAATTAGCATACCTATAACGTGTGCTCCCACTAACCATTAGTGTTCGACAGACACTCTCCTTGTCAAAGAACACATCTTACAAGTCTTTACATAAACTTAACGCCCAGTCAAGTTTCATCGACTTGCGAACGATTAAGTATTTGAGCTATAAACCTTTCGGTGCGACCCCTTATCCAATAAGGAGTGGAACGTTTTGTTCTCAAATACACGGACTAGTTTCTATATGTATATTTACGAGTTAGGAATGCCAGTAACTACCAGTAAATAAAGAAACATTCATTGCCTTATATAAATGATTTACATAATTATAAGTACAATGCCCTCAGTCAACAACCTCTGAGTGGAATTCGAGGGCATACTCCTAAAAATATGTCTAGGCTGCAGTCAGGTTACACAAGGCAGCCACCTAGACAGGCGACTAGGCAATGGCCCAGGCAAAAGTAGCAGCCCAGACAACATGCCCACTATTACCAACAACTCCCTAAAAATAGATTTCAAAATGGGAGGGGCAGATGGAAACCTCAAGGTTATTCCAATTTCCAAAATGAACAAGTGTGGAGACCTCAAAGATTTAATAAATGGTCTCAGCCAAGATTTAGAAATGGCCCACACTATCAAAATTTTGAGGAATATCTAGTATACAATCCCAACACGAGATTCAGACCTCGACCTTACACACCTTATGAGGGTTATAATAATAATAACTACTTTCACAATCCAAGGAGAAATCAATTCTCTAGGAAACCAGCTAACCCCAAAGGACCCACACAGATTTGGGTACCTAAATCTCTACTTGTCTGATTGCAGAAAAGATGGAAGGACTACAACCACATCTCCACAAGCTCAAATTTTGGAGGTGAAGAATGGTTTGTAGATTCTGAATGCTCGAGGCATATGACCGGGAACAAGAAGATGCTGTCCAAATACACCAAAGAAAGAGGTCCCGATGTAACCTTTGGAGATAGCTCTAGAGGACAAACAAAGGGCTTTGGAGAGAGTGCAGGAAATATTGTGATATCCAAAGTTCATTATGTCAAAGGGCTCAAGTACAACCTCCTGAGCATAAGCCAGTTCTATGACGAGAAGAACCTAGTAGTCTTCACCATATGGAAGTGTATGGTGATAGATATCTTATCTGGAGAAGTAAAGCTACAAGGTTTCAGAAGGAGAGATGTCTATATGATTGATTGGAACACAGGAACACCTAACTCCTGTTTTCTATCTAAGACGATGGCGAGAATGGATGGTCATGTGGCACAAAAGACTATGTCACCCGAACTTCAAAGCCATCAAAAGATTAATTCTCGGAAGTGGTCAGAGGACTTCCAAATGAAGCATTCAAGAAGGAAGCGCTTTGTGATGCATGTCGAAAGGAAAGCAGACGAGCATCGTTCAAGCCATCCAGTGACAACTCTCACAACAAGGATCTTAGATCTACTCCACATGGATCTATTTGGTCCTATCAAGCCAAGGACTACGAGCGGCGAAAGCATGCACTTGTAATAATAGATGATTATTCAAGGTACACTTGGATTATCTTCCTATATAAGAAAAGTGAAACCTTGACCAAGCTACCCGAGGCTGAGAAGGATCGAATGAGAAATCTCTATCCATCATCAAGATCAGATCAGATAGAGGATGACAGTATCACAACAAGGCGATAGCGATTATGATCGAGAATGGGATCCGGCATGAGCTCTCTGCGGCAGGGGCCTTGTGAGAATGGTGTATTCTTGAAAGAAGAAGCAGAACCTTGAAGGAAGCGGCAAGGTCCATGATTGCGAAGCGGACACCTTAAAGGTTACAGGCAGTATCAACACGACTGTCACACCTGCATCAGGAGTATGATAGTAGGGAGACATGGCAAAACTCCCTATGAGGTTTGGAATAATAGAACTCCTACTGTTGCTTACTTTCATGTTTTTATCTCTTTTATACCTCACTGCAAGCAGGCCAGACATATCCTATGCCGTAGGAGTTTGTGCGCGATTCCAGTCCAAGCCGAAGCAATCACACCTAGATGCAGCCAAGAGGATAATAAAATACCTTAAGTCTACAATCAATGTTGGACTATGGTATCCCAAGGATGATAATTTCGAGCTGTCAGGATACTCAGATGCAGATTTCGCAGGATGCAAAATCAACAGGAAGAGCACTAGTGGAACGTGCCAATTCCTAGGAACGGTGATATCTGGTTTAGCAAGAAGCGAGTTTCTAACTCTATCTCCACTCTGAGTCGAATACCTAGCTGCAGTAGTTTATTGTGCCTGATTTTATGGATTAGACAGCAGCTAAGGGATTATAATATCATTGCAAATGAAGTTCCTATCTGGTGTGACAACAATAGTGCTATTGCAATAACCAACAACCCGGTGTTGTATTCAAGGACGAAGCACATTGATGTTAAGCACCACTTCATCAGAGACCATGTGCTTAACAAAAGTGTTAGAGTTGAAAGAGTCAGCACAGACTACCAGATAGCTGACATCTTTACCAAACCCTTGCCAGAAGAAAGATTTTTGGAGCTGAGCAGAGATCTTGGATTACTGGATTGGGAATCTAGTACTGAAGCAAGCTGAAGCATTTCAGACGAGGGACGGACAAAGGAACCTAGCTGATCAGAATATCAGGCGAGAAGTCAACTCACCTGATGCAGAGCGGTCAACAGTCAACAAATCAGACCAGCTAAGTTTTCTAAAACCGACCTCTGAATATTTAATTATTATCTGCCATATTTATAATATTATTATATTAATTTTGGTTAACAAATGGCATTTAAATATATTAATGTTCGTTTCACAAGTGGCATTTTTAATACACGCGTCAATCGCTTATTAAATCGACCTCCACGGTGGCCAATCAAAACCAACCGTCAAATTTTAAAATGGACCACCGATTCAAATTTGAAATTCAAAAGAATCTCAAAAGGCGTACCACCGTTTCAAATATATAATAAATTAATCTATACGTCTTTTCATCTTCTTTATAAGGAAAGAAAACCCTTTACTTTACCTTTTATGCTTACCAGAAACCCTAGATTTTTCAGAGCAAAAAATTCCTTGAACACCAAATACACTAAAATCTTTTGTTTGCGAAATGGCATCCTACTTGAAGCGTCAACTTTGAAGGCGGTCAAGGACCAGATTATTTTCTCGGTCGTCAATTTTGAAGGCTTATTGGAAGCTAATGCGGAAGATTACGATGTGTTTAACCTAATCCGCGATGAAACTCAATGGGATCTACCCATTCCTAGACATCAATCCTCAACATCTGTACAAGGATGATGTCATCGCGTTCTATCGCGAAGCCTGTATAATTCAAGACGGAATTCGGAGCATAATTGGAGGAAATCAGGTCGACATATCTCGAGAGTCGATCCGTACTGTTTTCGGTATGAAGCACTGCGGCATAGCCGTCGAAGCTCTCAAGCGGTCTTACCGAAATCGGAAGAAGATTAAAGAGGAGAATTTGCGGAAAAGCGAAACTCACTGCCAAGAGGAACGAGATTAAGAAAGTTTATCGTTTTGCATTGGACATAACCAACAAAATAATCATGGGGATGGCCGGCAGTTATGATCAACTGTCGTCGACAAAATTTATAGTGCTGGGAGCACTAATTCAGGAAGAAGAAATTAGTAGGCGATTACATATTCAGCAACTCGTTGAGAGGTCAACAAAGCCGAATGGCTTGTTGACGAGAAGAGATTTAAAACAAAGCTGGCGTTTGGAACGCAGCTGAGTTGGATGCTGGAAAAGACAGACATGGCGAAGGGAAGCACTGACCCATTCCACCCCAACAAAAGACTTGGTCATCTGGACCACGAGAAGCTGAGAAAATTGGGAGGCACAAGGAGAGCAGCCCAGATGCTGAAGGACCTACCTGACACAAGGCCATACCCGAGATATTATTCGTCAGGAGAGTTGGACCGACCTGAAGCCGACATCCCAACTGCAGTCGAGTCAGACACCGAGTCCGATGACACTCCCATAGCAGTCCGATTTAAGAGAAGGGGACCAGCCCCTGAAGGACCTTCTATCATGCAGTCATCACCAGAACCCTCTCCCAATAGGCCAAGGAGACTGCAGTTTAGTGGGTAAGAGCAGTCTGATCATCTTGCCAGCCCTACAGCCAGGTCACCAACTCACCTGGAAGACCAGCCTGCCCCAGGCACCCACGAGACTCAAATTGTGGTTGTACTCACCCCAGCCTACATCTCTGAGGAATAAGAAGCAGGTCTAATAATTTCTATCCCTGAAGCCAACTATATCTTTAACCTCTTAGAAAATAAAACTTTCAATCTATCCATCGAACAACTACAACTTGTTAAGCCTCTAGCCTTAAAACAATCGTTCCTTGAAGTTTTTGAAGAATGGAAATTTTTGAAATCCCTATCTTTTGTCAAACTTCAATCTTTTATTGACACTTGTGGTTGGGACTATCCCCAAGCCACGGAGGATGTGTTGATAGATTTTTGTAAAACATCAGACACAATTTTGATCCTTCAGGAGGACTGGTTCATGTCCAATTTTAAAACCAACATGGACCAGTTCATCCACTGCATTATGCTTAGTATCTTTGATGGATCTTATGAGAAAGTTGTTGAGGAGGTAGTTGAAAAGGAAATTAGGATTGAGGAGGTAGATGGAGAAGAAAATAAAGAAGTTGTTGTTTTGGACGATGAAGAAGAAGAGCAGGAGGAGAGCAGAGAAGAAGAAAAGATTTTAGTTGAAAATCAGCCTGATGAAGTTGAGAAAACAGAAGAGTTGAATGAAGAAGGAGAAGAAGTAGAACAAGATGAAGGAGAGAAGGAGGATGATGATGACGCGGCTGAAGGAGAAAATGATGGGAAGGATGATGACAAAAATGATGATAATGATAATGATGATGATGGAGGAGATGAAGGAGCTGAAAAAGAAAATGAAAAAGAAAAGGATGAGGAAAAAGAAAAGGAAACTATTGAAGAAAATGAGAAAGAGGAAGAGAAGGCAGAAGAAGAAAAGGAGGAGGAACAGGAGAAAGAGGAAGAGAAGGCAGAAGAAGAAAAGGAGCCCGATCCAGAGCCGACACAAGAAGCTGCAGATAGGATTGTGGTACCTGCCCGGTACACCAGCCTAGACGCGGAGTTAGCTGAGGACTCTAGATCAGGGACCTCAGAGAAGACCCCATCTGGAGTACCAGCTGCAGACAGAAGCTTGCAGTCCAGTGGTTCGATTGCAGAAGGCTCAGGAGAGCACTCTCCACGAGCTCAGATATCACCTGCCGTGACTGAGCTGATCAGGCAGATAGTGAAAGATACAATTGGAGAGCTGCTGGCATCTCAGGTCACTCCTGACCTTCAATCCATCAATGCAAAGATCGACACTTTGCTGCAGAGAGAAGTTCCTCAGCCTCCTCCCCCTACCAACAACAGAATGCCATTTGGCATGTCTGATTGGATGAGCAGAATGGAGCAGCAATTGACTACCCTAGTTGATGCTGGCAAAAAGGGGGAAGAGAGAATGTAGGGGGAAGGAAGTAATCAAGAAGAGATAAGGGCGAGCTAAGAACCAAAAAGAGGCAAGATATCCTTCAAATTGAAGGACCATCAAGCCCGAAAAGGAAGGGAGGATCAGATCGAGCAGTGACCAGCCTGAAGGCAAGAAAAGGAGGACTAGAGGAGGTCTTGAGCCTACTCTAGAGTGGGAAGGAAAGGAGTTGTGGTTTGTGGAGGATTTTGTTCCATATGAAGTTCTGGAAATGTGGGGATCTGCAAGAAAGAAGTTTATCAGAGACTACTACATCTGGGAAATACTCCAGGATGATAATCTCTCCCCACAACAAATCTTCATAAATTTCATGGAGGCAGCCCATCCGCAACTCTGGGCTATTCTGAAGAAACATGCTGGGAAACTAAATGCCTATCCCAGGATTCCTGTATTCACTGCCAAAGATCCTCCTAATATGGCAAGAGGAGGTGCGTTGGATGAACTTACGCTACAAAGGAAAATCAAGAAGCTATGTCTTGAGAACAAATTTTCATCCCAAGAAGAGCAAGCCTTCGCAGCCCTTGTCGTGAAAAGGAAGTATGGTCTTGCCCCAGTCAAAACAAGACCAATTAGAGCTAAACCCTTTAGACCTGCCAAACAGCCTATTCGAAGAGGCAGAGGAAGAGGCAGATGACTCTTAATTTTTTTTACTTGTAATGATTTATGTACTTAAAATTTTCTTGTAAAATTCAGACATGTACTTGTAAAAATTAATTTTATAACAGTCTTTTTGAATGACAATTCCCAGTTGTCTCAAAAACTAGACTGACTTTAGTTTGTGTCTTGCACTTAAGTGCAGACTTGATCATTTGATTACTTGGTTAAAGTTTTGCCATCATCAAAATAGGGGGAATTTGTTAGGAATACTTGTTAGATTTTGATGATGTCATTAATATAAAATCAAATGTTTATTACTTGGCAAAAATGTAAGGAAGAACCAAATGAGTATCTTCCATAGGCCAAATATGTTAAGTATAAAACTTGGCAAAATGTAAAGAAGAACCAAATGAGTATCTTCTGTAGGCCAAAAATTAGTTAGGCTAAAATTAGCTAAGTCGAGTCTGACTAAGTCCATCGAGAGGATCAGTCGAGTCGAGTCAGAGTAGTTCTGGTCAACACAATTTATCAGAGATGTTTGACCAGACTGCAGCCATGGTACCTCAGACAAGTCACCTGATCAGATAAGTTACAACCAGTGAACATCAGAGAGGTCCAGATGCAGAGATGTTAATCGCTCACCACCTAGTCGAAGTCACCAAGTACTCCAAGTCCACGTCGCATGCGTTGAAAAGTCAAGTATTACGGAAAGTCACATGCAACGTGAAGAGACAAATTGGAGTGATTCCCGCAAGAGATATGAATTAAAAAAGCTATCCAGACTCCACCTTGAATACTTTAAACGTTTTATAATCAAAAGATTCAGCGCATCACATGCAGAGTCTTCTAGCAGTCGGAAGATAGATTAAAATAATGGGAATCCAACCTTGCAACGCTCAGAAAGATTAAACAAAGAAGTCTCCCTCCAACAGACGGATTTGTTCAAAATATTTGCAACGGCTACAAGGAAAAAGCTCAGAGATCGTGACCTATATATATCCGAAGATTTGAAACTGAGCAATCACCGGTGCAAACATACTTTCAAGCGATCAAAGCATTCAAGCAATCAAAAAGCAATCTATAGCATCGTGAAAATAGCGGTTCTAAAAGTTCATACTTAAAGAAGCTCTTAGTTGGAGAAGACAAAAACTCTTGTCTATAATCCTGAGTTCGGGGTACTTCACTGGTTGAAGTTAGAGACTGTAAAGGCATCCAAGGATCGAGGATCAAGAGGTGCAAGGCAGTCAAGTGTGGTACAACGGCACGGATTTCCACTTGTTGGAAGCTGTTGTAGTTTTGTTTGAATCACTGTAATATTTATCACTTTAGTTTCGTGAACAAGTTAAGTTTATACCATCGACGCAAATCAGTTTCACAATTGAATCTTATCCGGCAACCTATCAAGTTTCTAGGAATAAAATTTGCTCCAACCGAAGGCATCCAATGCCCTCCGGTAATTTATCCATCCTCCCCGAACGACTACCCTGATAACTCGGAAGCATAGCACATCCGGTTTGGACTTCAATTTTCCGAAAGCTCGATGGAGCGAAGGAAATCCTTGAAACCTTTTAAACTTAATAATTTTTCGTGGGAAAATTTTCGCGATTAATTTACACTTTGCACATTAATTCATTTAAGCGTGTTTGGGCAATCATACCATATGAATAAATATTCACAACCTAGTTGCTACCAACATGTGGTTCATGGACCGTTTCCTAAAATTAAAAACTCCGTAATCTAATTATAAGTCTTCAGTCTTGAATCTTCGTCTTCTCGAATGGATCTTCCTCCGATCTTCGTCATTCCATATAAATTTTATATTGAAAAATTTCATCGTAGATATAAATATTTCTAGTAAAATAAATAGGCTAAAAAACGGTTTTTACAACCCAATCGAATAAAACCGAACGATTCAAAACTAAGTCCATGAACTACATCCCCATTCAAAAGTATTCATACAATAAACACTAATTAAACAGATTATGTAGAGATACATTGATCCAACCAATATATAAACAATAAATAGAATTGATCCAATCAATTCACATAATTGGTAATATGAAAACGTTCAAAGTAATTCGGTCAATCACAAGTATTCCAGTGAATCAATCTTCCCTTATAAAATGAAATACCATATATCATTTTAATCATATTAAATCTAATTTAAAATGCGGGAAATCAATTTTCAGGAATACATGAAGAGAACGAGCCCGAAACAGGTCTGAAAGGGGCTGGACTGTAACACCCTCAATCCGCTCAGGGATATTACACGTCGTAGAACCTTTCCTCAAGGATCTACCAGGCTGGTAACAACATCGAACATCTCAACAATGCCTTTAAGGCTAAAGTGACTCAGTAGGCCGATTTGGTCTTTCAATAAATACATGCAACTCAATCTCAATACATGCCCATGCAGGGGTCGAATACAACATACTCCCGTACAATGGGGAAAGAAATACTGCAGCAGAAAATAAAGTACAACTGAACCAATACAACAATGTACGGGTCCTTATGTGATTAGTATCGATCATCTTTCATCATCCTTCATGCCGAACCTGTGCCATGCTCCCCAAAATCTTAATGCAATACAGACATCCACCCCCCGATTATTCGGGGGTTAGTAAAATTCCACTATTTTGCTAGTGCAAGTACAAAGTGCAAAATACGAGTCATACAATTCAAGTTCCAAGAATAATAATAACCAGGAATTCTCAAAGATTCAAACATGACAAAAGTACTTCCCGAGGCAAGACTTTGAGTAAAACTTTCCAAATTCGAAAGATCACAAATCATGAGAATAATTTGCAAAACGGTTTAAAATGCCCTCGGTTTAAAACTTTCCAAATTCAAAAGATCACGTCATCTCACGGTTGGATCAATCACTTGTTGTCTCCTGACCACATGATCGCAAGCCATGTGTCACCGTAGGTATCCTTAGGCTCTCACGGTTAGATCAATCACTTGTTGCATCCTGACCACATGATCACAAGCCATATGTCACCATAGACCCCGCCCATATCCACACAATATTCACACACATAACAGAGTATGCCAAGGATATCCAAACAATTCACCCAAAGGCAACAAACACATAGCACAACACAATCATCGAGTCACAACGCATCGAAATGGGATAATTGTTGGAATATTTATTCCACACATTATTTAATTTGTGTTTTGATGATTAAAGTTGCTAAACAACAAAACAACATCGAGGCGAAGCAAAACGACGAAGCAGATGAAGTCGCAAAACGCTGAGCAAAATGCATCTCTAGCGTACGCTAAGACATATATGTTAGCGCATGCTAACGAGGAGTCAACTGCATATCAGCCAAGTTCGAAGTTACCTGAAGGGAAGTCATCTGCTAAGATAGCGCACGCTAAATGTTATCATTAACGCACGCTATCGAACCTTGTTACCGTTGTGAAGGAATTCAAACACAGAATGTCGTATGAAATGAAGTCAGCATTAGCGCATGCTACAAAGAAGGAATAGCGCACGCTAAGCAGTTTGAATCAAGTCAATCAGAACGTTGGGAAAAGCAGGTCAAAGTCAGCATATCAAACGGATACTTAGACAATCCATGTAACGGATATATTGGATTAGTGCACGCTACAATGTGTTATTAACGCACGCTAATACAAGATGGTTACGTACGTAAGGCAGAAGGCATAACGTACGCTAAATAAGAAACGAAGCTACTGGACTGAAACTGGGAACAGTCTAGCGCACGCTAATAGAGAAGGCTAGCGCACGCTAGCAAGTCAAAACAGCCAACAACGGCTAGTTTCTGGAAAATGCCTATAAATACCATCCCTATGGTATCGTTTGAGTACAACAACTCCAAGCATTCAAGACATTGATCTTATATTCATATACTTACATTGTTGTTGTAATATTGAGGTTATATTGTTAGTTTGAGTGTTTATACATTCAACATTATACACGAGAGGTAAAAGAAAAGATATGATTGGATTCGGTGTTATTAGGATCAAGTATCCGGCATTGTTAGAATGGCAATCGATATCTGAGTAAGGTTTATCTAATACCCATAGAAAGCTAGAGTGGTTGATTCCTTATCCAATAGAAAAGGAAAAATGGTTATACTCGGACCGATAGAAGACGAGCTTGTAACGGTAATCCCTCGACCGATAGAAGAGAGGCGTAGAGGTTTTGATCTTAATCCTAAAGAAAAAGATACATCAAGAGAGGACGTAGGCTTCGTTAATAGCCGAACCTCTATAAATCCTTGTGTGATTTATTTTCCGCAATTTATTTATGCTTCCGCACAAACGGCGCAAATATCCGATTTTATAACAACAATTGGTATCGGAGCGGTACTCCAATACGCGGCTTAACATCCGAGGAGAAAAAGATCCAAAATGGCGTTTCAAATCTCTCCAGTCGAAGGCCTTGCTCTCAACCGACCACCATTTTTTGATGGCGCGAACTTCATGACTTGGAAGAAGAAGATGTCGATATTCATTCGAGCTTATGACATCGAACTTTGGAAGGTGATTTGTCTTGGTCCAAAATTTCTAACGAATTCCAACGGTACGCTTAAAACTTTTGAAGAATATGACGACTCCGATTGGAAAAACGACCATTTCAATTGTAAGGCAACTCAACTCCTTTATTGTACCTTAAATCCGGAAGAACACAACCGGATATCATCGTGTGATAGTGCCAAAGAGATTTGGAAAATGCTTGAAGTAACACACGAAGGTACGTCTCAAGTCAAAGAGACGAAGATAAATATGCTCCTTCATGATTATGAATTATTCCAAATGAAGGACGGCGAATCCATCTCGATTATGCTCGATCGATTTTCGGTCATCACTAATGGATTAGCATGTTTTGGAAAACCACTTTCGAGTAGTGAGAAAGTAAAGAAAATTCTCCGATCACTACCTCGAGAATGGGACGGTACGGTTACGGCAATAATGGAATCAAAAGATTTAAATACTCTCGATTTTAGTGCTCTCGTTGGTTTTCTTATCAACTACGAGATTGTTCTAAAATCTCGGAATGCCAAACCGAAACCGAAGGAGAGGTCGATAGCCTTCAAGGCTAAGATGTCGAAAAAGAAAGAAGAAACCCCGGTGGACGAAAGCGACGAAGAATCGGCATATTATGCCAAGAATATTAATAAGTTCCAACACTTATTAAACCGGAGAAAGAAGGACAATCAAGCGGGCGAACCTAAGAAATTCGACAATACTTGTCGATTATGTGGTAAACCAGGCCACTTTGCTAAGAACTGTCGAGTAAAGCAAAAGGAGGTTTTAATCGCAACATGGAGCGACGAAGATCCCGATGAAGATTTTCTTGACCAAAATAATCTCGCGCTCATGGCCGGAGTTCATTCGACGATAGCGACGTCGAAAGCCTAGTAAGTAATTCTTACGACGAACTTTTTGAAGCATTCGAGTTATTACATACCGATTATCAAAATGCTTTAAAAGAAATTAAATCCCTTCAAACTAAATATAAATCTTTGGAAAATGAAAATTCCAAAATTCTAGAAAAGGGAAAATTTGTCGAGATCGATCATTCAAAATGCATTGAAAACGAGAATATTTTAAAGAATGATCTTGTTAAAGTTCAAACCGAGCTCAAGAATTTGACGAAGAAATTTTCTCTCGGAAACGAGAAATTTGAAAATATGCTCTCGGTACAAAAATATACTTCAAATAAAGAGGGGTTGGGATTCAAACCACATTTTAAAAACGAATCCTTAAATTTTAAAATACCCGCTGCGAAAAATGTTTGAAAATCGGGCATCACATTTCAAATTGCAAAAGCCCAAGACGGACGATAAAAATTAAAAAGATTTGGGTTCCTAAAGAAACAAACATTTCAAATATCGTTCACGTTCAAACAAAAACCAATTATAGGTTGGATCCCCAAAGCTTAATTTGTTTTAGGGGGAGATAATATTTTCAGGGGGAGTTTTACCCATATCATGCATATTATTTATATTCGATGTTTGGAAATTAATCATGCATATTTTTTTTACTTTTTGATGAAGACAAAAAGGGGGAGAAGGAAATGAATTGAGATAAAAATGAGAAGGAGATGAATTGAGATAAAAATGAGAAAA
This sequence comes from Orobanche coerulescens, assembly GCA_033398695.1. NCBI lineage: Eukaryota > Viridiplantae > Streptophyta > Magnoliopsida > Lamiales > Orobanchaceae > Orobanche > Orobanche coerulescens. The sequence continues at coordinate 201,883,433 of CM065802.1, forward strand.
ATCGAAGAAGTCGAAAAGAAAAAGAAAGCATACAAAAAGGTAGAGATAAAACGAAGGAGTTGAAAAATAAGGGAGATGTCGAAAAGAAAGATAATTGGAGAATCTAACAAAATGATCAAAGCCGAAAACTTTGATTCGTATATATATATATATATATATATTATTTTTATAGATTTTATCCAATTCAAGAGTTGTTTTGTAATCATCAAAAATGGGGAGATTGTTGGAATATTTATTCCACACATTATTTAATTTGTGTTTTGATGATTAAAGTTGCTAAACAACAAAACAACATCGAGGCGAAGCAAAACGACGAAGGCATTTAAGTCGCAAAAAGCTGAGCAAAATGCATGTCTAGCGCACGCTAAGACATATATGTTAGCGCATGCTAACGAGGAGTCAACTGCATATCAGCCAAGTTCGAAGTTACCTGAAGGGAAGTCATCTGCTGAGATAGCGCATGCTAAACGTTATCATTAACGCACGCTATCGAACCTTGTTACCGCTGAAGGAATTCAAACACGTAATGTCGTATGCAATGAAGTCGCATTAGCGCACGCTACAAAGAAGGAATAGCAGTCAAAGTCAAGATATCAAATGGATACTTTGACAATCCATGCAATGTATATATCGATTAGCGCATGCTACAATGTGTTATTAACGCACGCTAATACAAGATGGTTACATACGTAATGCAGAAGGCATAACGTACACTAAAGAAGAAATGAAGCTACTGGACTGAAACTGGGAACAGTCTAGCGCACGCTAATAGAGAAGGCTAGCGCACGCTAGCAAGTCAAAACAGCCAACAACGGCTAGTTTGTGGAAAATGCCTATGAATACCATCCCTATGGTATTGTTTGAGTACAACAACTCCAAGCATTCAAGACATTGATCTTATATTCATATACTTACATTGTTGTTGTAATATTGAGCTTATATTGTTAGTTTGAGTGTTTATACATTCAACATTATACACGAGAGGTAAAAGAAAAGATACGATCGATTCGGTGTTATTAGGATCAAGTATCCGGCATTGTTAGAATCGCAATCGATATATGAGTGAGGTTTATCTAGTACCCATAGAAAGCTAGAGTGGTTGATTCCTTATCCAATAGAAAAGAAAAAATGGTTTTACTCGGACCGATAGAAGACGAGCTTGTAACGGTAATCCCTCGACCGATAGAAGAGAGGCGTAGAGGTTTTGATCTTAATCCTAAAAAAAAAGATACATCGAGAGAGGACGTAGGCTTCGTTAATAGCCGAACCTCTATAAATCCTTGTGTGATTTATTTTCCGCAATTTATTTACGCTTCCGCACAAACGGCGCAAATATCTGATTTTATACCAACAATAATATATGTATATTATCAAATCACAACACCAACATCGAACATATCCATAGGATTGACTTAATCATTCGCAAACACAACATTCACAAAATATACACGGTTTGAAGGTGAGCCCTTAACGAGGCTAAACCAAATCTTTTGGAAGTTCCTTTCAAACAACCAAACAAAAATACCAAGACGATCACCAATCATCATATCCACAAAAGAAGTGTGTATGAACAAGGTACTTGCCTCTAATAATTATAAACGCGGAGAATCGACCAAAGTAGGATGGCACGAACCGACTATTTAACCCGTCGACTCCGAATGCCAACTCGCGACAATAAACTACGAAGGACAATAACAACAATGGAAATGAATTCCATAGCAAGAGCCAAAGCCACTGAATTGAATGAAAAAACGACAAAAGTTCAAGGGTTTCCCCCAAAATGGCCAAGAACGCGATCCATCCCGACGAAACACGAAACGGAATTCCAAACCAAAATATGGATACCCAATCCATTGGATATGTTTAACAACATCATTTGACAACAATCGGTTATTCAAAACCGAATGGAAAACAAAATCAAGAACAAAACTCCCAAAAAGTCAACTCTAGGGAATCAAGAGAAAATACCTTTATCCGGCGAAGAACAATGGATTAAATGATGTTAAACACACATAAATCCATTCCAATATGATGTTTGAAGATGGAGGTCGCTCTAGATCTTCCTCAGAGGCCTGTCCCGTCAACCGGTAGTGAAAAGGAGAGAAAAAGAAGGAGAAATGAGAAAGAAAGTCTGATGTCCAGTATTTATAATGGACAGTTCATTAGCGTGCGCTAAACACCATTAGCGCGCGCTAACGGGATAAAACATGCTGCATGTAACTCTGTTAGCGTGCGCTAGCCCATAAGTGTGGCATGCGCTAACGAGTCACGGATCCAGTCCAGTGACTCCTGGACAATACTGCACCTACCAGGTAGCGTGCGCTAGACAGGACAATTAGCGTGTGCTAAGCGGACGATAGCGCGCGCTATCTACCAACCTTAACGTGCGCTATCGAGACTCCAGTCTTAGTCCAGTAGCTTCGGATCGCCTCGAACTACCACTTAGCATACGCTACCACAACTGTAGCTCTAATTACAGCACCTTAGCGCTTGCTAGGCAATAAGCGTAGCGTGCGCTATTGACTCAGAGAGACAGCAACAGAACTCTCCGAAACGGGTATGACGACGGAGACCCACAACTTTGGGAAATTACAAAACGGTCCCAAAATGCCCAAAAATCACGATACGTGATCAAATAACCAAACCAAAGTTCACAACATGTCTAACAAAGTTAAACGGACTTACGGGAAGCTCGAAACAACAGTTTCAAACGAGATTCGTAAGAATAGAACTCAAGTGTGGAAAAGTCGCTAAAAAGCATGGAACTCAACAAAATGACACCGAAATGAACTCGAACGTCAAAAAGTGCAGAATTAAACATTCTCAGAATGACGAAACGGTCACAACCGAGACATTAAAATAGACTCCTGCCAAAAAAGGAATTTACCGAAAATCAAAAATCGCGGATATTACATACTACCCTACTTAAAAGAAGTTTCGTCCCGAAACTTAAAACAAGTAGGGAGAAGCAATATCCCACCAGGAACATCTCAACTAGATTTACAAGAACCGCGTAACTTACGCTCATTGGCGAAACGTTACAAGAAACGCAAAGAAACATACGGCGCGAAATCACGCTCAACGACAAACATCAAAATGCCACAAGCAGAGATATAATAAAACCAACAAGTGTCAAGTATCACCAAACAGATAACACAATCAAGTCAATTATCTTAACCATCACAAAACACAAGGCACCTATTACAAGGAAACACGCACAATAAAATAGAAAATAAACACACTACAATTCGCAAGGATATGTTAGGAATACTTGTTAGATTTTGATGATGTCATTAATATAAAATCAAATGTTTATTACTTGGCAAAAATGTAAGGAAGAACCAAATGAGTATCTTCCATAGGCCAAATATGTTAAGTATAAAACTTGGCAAAATGTAAAGAAGAACCAAATGAGTATCTTCCAGAGCCAAAAAGTAGTTAGGCTAAAATCGGCTAAGTACCGAGTACAAATTAAGTCCATCGAGAGGATCACGAGTCGAGTCGAGTAGTTCGTCAACACAATTTATCGAGAAGTTTGACCAGATGCAGCCCAAGGTACCTGCATAAGTCACCCGATCGATAAGTTACAAACAAAGGAACATCGAGAGGTCCAGACTGCAGAGATGTTAACTGCTCATCAGCCTAGTGGAAGTCAGCCAAGTACTCCAAGTCCACGTCAGCATGCGCTGAAAAGTCAAGTATTACGGAAAGTCACATGCAACGTGAAGAGATAAATTGGAGTGATTCCCGCAAGAGATATGAATTAAAAAAAGCTATCCAGACCCACCTTGAAGACTTTAAACATTTTATAATCAAAAGATTCGGCGCATCACATGCGGAGTCTTCACAACGATCGGAAGATAGATTAAAATAATGGGAATCCAGCCTTGCAACGTTCAGAAAGATTAAACAAAGAAGTCTCCCTCCAACGGACGGATTTGTTCAAAATATTTGCAACGGCTACAAGGAAAAAGTTCAGAGATCGTGACCTATATATATCCGAAGATTTGAAACTGAGCAATCACCGGTGCGAACATACTTTCAAGCGATCAAAGCATTCAAGCAATCAAAAAGCAATCTATAGCATCGTGAAAATAGTGGTTCTAAAAGTTCATACTTAAAGAAGCTCTTAGTTGGAGAAGATAAAAACTCTTGTCTATAATCCTGAGTTCGGGGTACTTCACTGGTTGAAGTTAGAGACTATAAAGGCATCCAAGGATCGAGGATCAAGAGGTGCAAGGTAGTCAAGTGTGGTACAACGGCACGGATTTCTACTGGTTGGAAGCTGTTGTAGTTTTGTTTGAATCACTGTAATATTTATCACTGGTTGAGAATTATAGTGAATTCATCTCCAACTGGTTTGGAGAAAAGTGGATTAGTAGAGGATTACCCCACCTCTGAGACCACTATAATCGCCTGCGTTCTTTACTGTTTTATTGCATCATACTTTAACTACTGCATTCATTGTTAAGTGTTTCATTAGTTGCTTTCTATTCGTCATCACCGACTTCCGCATATATTAAAGAACAAACGACTCCAAGTCATTTGTTTACCTATCACCAAGAAACTCACTCTTCGTGAAAAGAGTTTAAGAGTTTCTACAAGTCTATTCACCCCCTCTAGACTTGTACTGACGACTTGTGACCTACAAGTGGTATCGAGAGGTTGGTTCATTTATTTCACGAACTGCATCTATATCGATATATATCTTTACTCTCATTTTATAATGGAACACATGAATTCTAGACTCCCTATGTTTTCAGTTGACGAGTATGATCTTTGGAAGATAAGGATGCAGGCACACTTATCTTCTATCCATGATGACATGTGGTGCATCATCGAGGACGGTCCATTCATCTTTGAGAAGGACAACACAACAGAGGAGATCGCAGCAGGGAAGCCAGAGAAGATTCCTAAGAAGAGGACAGAGCTGACTCCCGAAGAAAGAAAACTGGCCAATCTTGATAACCGGGCCAGAGATGTATTATATCAGACTCTTGACAAATCCACCATGGTCAAGATCAAGAACTGCAAGAACGCCAAGGAAATCTGGGACACATTAGCTTTAATGTGTGAGGGAACGGAGTTAATCAAAGAAAATAAATTGTCAATCGCTATTCAAAAGTTTGACAATTTCAAAATGAAGAACGGCGAGTCCATAGATCAAGTGGACACAAGGTTCACTGAGATTATTAATGAGATCAACTCCCTCGGCAAAACCTATGGCAACAGGGAAATGGCACTGAAGGTTCTCAGATCTCTCAACCCTGAATGGAGCATGAAGGCCGTGGCCATGAGAGAGTCCAAGGGCCTGAATAAGATAAAGATCCAAGAGTTGTTCTCTGATCTGAAGGCTTATGAGTTCGAGCTTCCAAGTTCATCCTCAACTGAGCCTGCAGAGAAGGGAATAGCATTTGCAATGAGTCCCCGCCAAGAGCCTATCTCGATGTAAAGCCTCCAAATCCACTAGATTTTGAGGAAGAAATGGCATTTATAATGCAAAGGTTCAAGAACTTTAGAATGAACTACTCCAAATACAAGAAAAATTATAAGGAGAATCCAAGAAGGAACCGTAAAGTCGGGAAGTTGGAAAGTAGAGTGCTACAATTGTCACAAGATAGACACATCCAAATGGACTATCCCGAGCTCAAGAAGGACGAAACCAAGAAAGAGGTGGGCGTAAAAGAAGATAGAAGAAAGGCCCTCATCGGAGAAGACCAGAGCATGTCGAATCAAGCAAATGGATTCTTTTCTCGATGAAGATGATATGATCGCCGATGGCAAACCTAGCTGATGAAGAGGTAACTTCTAAACCCACCGGCTCAAATAATAGCTCACCATGTCACAAGATATGGATCTGCACGAATCGGTAAATCGCTTATTTAAAGATTTTGAAACACTCAAATCTCGCACACCAAATCAGACAGAGAAGACTCACTGCAAGATGAGAATAGGCAAAAAAATGATTTCAAAACTCACCTAGATCCGAATAAGGTTGAGATAATCAAATGACTTTAAAACCAGCCGATGTTAATACAAATGAGATAAACCGACTAACCATTTTACTTAAAGAAAAATCACCGCACTTGCTCATGCCAAAGCCGAGTTTACTAAGCCGACACAGTAAATAAGACTCGTGCACAGAAATAACCTCCTGAAGGCGTCTTCAACCCCGAAGAATTGTGTACCAATAAAAGGCCACTATATTCCAAATCGTGCCTTGATATGATCCTCACACTCCCTCTAGTTCTAAAAGAAAGTTTATCAAGGGAGAAACAATTGTCTCGACTGTTAAGCCTACATATAAACCGATATTTAAAACAGCAAATACCAAGTCACATGTGTTGGGATTCGTGCCTAAATCAAGGCCCAATGAAGCGTAAAATGAAAATTAATTCGATCGAATCCCTACGAGGATCGATCGAGCTACGTATATACGAATATCAAAACGAATAACAAGAGATATAGAAACTCACCCTTGTAGTCCGTTGATTAGATGGATAACCTTCTCTTGAGCTATTCCCAAGCTTTGCTTGATCTCTACGAATCTATTCCGCTTCAAGCCCTTGAACGATCCAACGCCGAAAGCACCGCGTCTCTACTTGCCATGCACCGGAAAAACGAACGGAATGACAACACCTTGATATCCTCCGAGGATACGGCTAGAGCTAGGTGATGAAGCTATTGATTTTGATGAATATACTCCAAGTATATTTATCAAAATTCTCTCAATATTTTCTCTCAATTTTCTCCAAGAAAAATGAAGAAGAAGTTAGTGAAGAAGATGAAGAAGTATGAACACCAAGAAATGAAATCTAAGTTCTTTTCTCTCTCTCCTTCAAACTTTCTTACGTCTCTCTCCTCCAAGGTGTGTATTACATATGTGATATTATATATCTACTCAATCACAAGTCTATCTCTAATTATTAATACACCTTCCACCAACTTATACAACTCATTCACATGAGAGGTATCCCCACCATGTCAATATCATCCATATAAAATGGAAACAAAAGACAAGGGGAAATTAGGTGGAAAAGAGGAGGGTGGCCATGATGAAAACGGACGAGTTCGGTTCATTTCGGACTCCAAAGTCCGCATGCATAAACTCCGATTCCGTTTCGATGTATTAATATCGATTAATTAATACAATTAATTAAACATATCAAATATAAAATAATATAATTAATTTCTCCAAGAAATAATTATATACATGAATTAAATTAATCACCCAGTAATTTATTTAATTCATTAGGCCGTAAATCAATTTACCCAATAAATCGATTTAGACATCTAATGTCCCAAATTTAGATATCCAATATCTAATACACATAATGAGAGAATTAGCTTGATTCATTCCGTCGTCAATCCTAATGCGCGACTCGGTAGGTCCGTCTCAGTCAGCAATGGGAGGAACCAAAGAGTAGTAGCACCACCTAGCCAGCCTGGCGGCCTACACTGTACCCCAACTGAGAACGAATGATTGGGATCATTCAAGAACCATTCTGTCGTGAATACCAGTATACGTATAAACCCTTCTTTCAAATGTCCCGATCAAGTTATAGGGTCACGGTCAGTCAAACCCTATCTGTACTTGACGCTATGCATACGTTAATGCAAATCGAGATCATCGAGCTCTCGTGTATCTAATACAGCTAGCTCCAATGCTTTGGCCAAAGACTTATGATCTCATCTGCCAATAACCGCATAGGACATATAACCCGTTCACTAACAGGAGAAAGAAATCTATCTTGGTATTGATGAGACTCGCTACTTGCCCATCAAGATGCACGTCGAGGTTGACCCCCGCCTTCCGGTTTACAGGGTCAAACTACTCTAATGAAAATCTTGACGTCACAAGCACATCCCTACTAAATCCTCAAGTCGAAGGTTCACGAATACCTATCACAACCTTTCGATTCCATCATTGACTGTCCCGGAGTGAAATCCGTGTGACGAATCGAGGGTGAGTCGGTTCGAGTATACTGATCCAATTAGCATACCTATAACGTGTGCTCCCACTAACCATTAGTGTTCGACAGACACTCTCCTTGTCAAAGAACACATCATACAAGTCTTTACATAAACTTAACGCCCAGTCAAGTTTCATCGACTTGCGAACGATTAAGTATTTGAGCTATAAACCTTTCCAGTGCCGACCCCCTTATCCAATAAGGAGTGGAACGTTTTGTTCTCAAATACACGGACTAGTTTCTATATGTATATTTACGAGTTAGGAATGCCAGTAACTACCAGTAAATAAAGAAACATTCATTGCCTTATATAAATGATTTACATAATTATAAGTACAATGCCCTCACTCAACAACCTCTGAGTGGAATTCGAGGGCATACTCCTAAAAACATGTCTAGGCTGCAGTCAGGTTACACAAGGCAGCCACCTAGACAGGCGACTAGGCAATGGCCCAGGCAAAAGCAGCAGCCCAGACAACATGCCCACTATTACCAACAACTCCCTAAAAATAGATTTCAAAATGGGAGGGGCAGATGGAAACCTCAAGGTTATTCCAATTTCCAAAATGAACAAGTGTGGAGACCTCAAAGATTTAATAAATGGTCTCAGCCAAGATTTAGAAATGGCCCACACTATCAAAATTTTGAGGAATATCCAGTATACAATCCCAACAGGAGATTCAGACCTCGACCTTACACACCTTATGAGGGTTATAATAATAATAACTACTTTCACAATCCAAGGAGAAATCAATTCTCTAGGAAACCAGCTAACCCCAAAGGACCCACACAGATTTGGGTACCTAAATCTCTACTTGTCTGATTGCAGAAAAGATGGAAGGACTACAACCACATCTCCACAAGCTCAAATTTTGGAGGTGAAGAATGGTTTGTAGATTCTGAATGCTCGAGGCATATGACCGGGAACAAGAAGATGCTGTCCAAATACACCAAAGAAAGAGGTCCCGATGTAACCTTTGGAGATAGCTCTAGAGGACAAACAAAGGGCTTTGGAGAGCTGCACCGAGGAAATATTGTGATATCCAAAGTTCATTATGTCAAAGGGCTCAAGTACAACCTCCTGAGCATAAGCCAGTTCTATGACGAGAAGAACCTAGTAGTCTTCACCATATGGAAGTGTATGGTGATAGATATCTTATCTGGAGAAGTAAAGCTACAAGGTTTCAGAAGGAGAGATGTCTATATGATTGATTGGAACACAGGAACACCTAACTCCTGTTTTCTATCCAAGACAGTAGCTGAGAATGGATGGCTGTGGCACAAAAGACTATGTCACCTGAACTTCAAAGCCATCAAAAAGATTAATTCTCAGAAGCTGGTCAGAGGACTTCCAAATGAAGCATTCAAGAAGGAAGCGCTTTGTGATGCATGTCAGAAAGGAAAGCAGACCAGAGCATCGTTCAAGCCAGTCCAGCCGACAACTCTCACAACAAGGATCTTAGATCTACTCCACATGGATCTATTTGGTCCTATCAAGCCAAGGACTCTGAGCGGCCGAAAGCATGCACTTGTAATAATAGATGATTATTCAAGGTACACTTGGATTATCTTCCTATATAAGAAAAGTGAAACCTTGACCAAGCTACCTGAGCTGCTGAGAAGGATCCAGAATGAGAAATCTCTATCCATCATCAAGATCAGATCAGATAGAGGAGGAGAGTTTCTCAACAAGGCGATAATCGACATACTGATCGAATGGGATCCAAAGATGAGCTCTCTGCGGCCGTGACGCCCGTGAGAATGGTGTTGCCGAAAGAAGAAACAGAACCTTGAAGGAAGCAAAGAAGGTCCATGATTGCGGCGGACTGCTTAAAGGTTCTCGGGGTCAAGTCACAACACACTGTCACACCTGCATCAGAGTATGATAGTAGGGAGACATGGCAAAACTCCTATGAGGTTTGGAATAATAGAACTCCTACTGTTGCTTACTTTCATGTTTTTATCTCTTTTATACCTCACTGCAAGCAGGCCAGACATATCCTATGCCGTAGGAGTTTGTGCGCGATTCCAGTCCAAGCCGAAGCAATCACACCTAGATGCAGCCAAGAGGATAATAAAATACCTTAAGTCTACAATCAATGTTGGACTATGGTATCCCAAGGATGATAATTTCGAGCTGTCAGGATACTCAGATGCAGATTTCGCAGGATGCAAAATCAACAGGAAGAGCACTAGTGGAACGTGCCAATTCCTAGGAACCAGACTGATATCCTGGTTTAGCAAGAAGCAGGTTTCTAACTCTATCTCCACTACAGAGTCAGAATACCTAGCTGCAGGTAGCTGTTGTGCACAGATTTTATGGATTAGACAGCAGCTAAGGGATTATAATATCATTGCAAATGAAGTTCCTATCTGGTGTGACAACAATAGTGCTATTGCAATAACCAACAACCCGGTGTTGTATTCAAGGACGAAGCACATTGATGTTAAGCACCACTTCATCAGAGACCATGTGCTTAACAAAAGTGTTAGAGTTGAAAGAGTCAGCACAGACTACCAGATAGCTGACATCTTTACCAAACCCTTGCCAGAAGAAAGATTTTTGGAGCTGAGCAGAGATCTTGGATTACTGGATTGGGAATCTAGTACTGAAGCAAGCTGAAGCATTTCAGACGAGGGACGGACAAAGGAACCTAGATGATCAGAATATCAGGCGAGAAGTCAACTCACCTGATGCAGAGCGGTCAACAGTCAACAAATCAGACTAGCTAAGTTTTCTAAAACCGACCTCTGAATATTTAATTATTATCTGCCATATTTATAATATTATTATATTAATTTTGGTTAACAAATGGCATTTAAATATATTAATGTTCGTTTCACAAGTGGCATTTTTAATACACGCGTCAATCGCTTATTAAATCGACCTCCACGGTGGCCAATCAAAACCAACCGTCAAATTTTAAAATGGACCACCGATTCAAATTTGAAATTCAAAAGAATCTCAAAAGGCGTACCACCGTTTCAAATATATAATAAATTAATCTATACGTCTTTTCATCTTCTTTATAAGGAAAGAAAACCCTTTACTTTACCTTTTATGCTTACCAGAAACCCTAGATTTTTCAGAGCAAAAAATTCCTTGAACACCAAATACACTAAAATCTTTTGTTTGCAGAAATGGCATCCTACTTCGAAGGCGTCAACCTGAAGGCGGTCAAGGACCAGATTATTTTCTCGCTGGTCGTCAATTTTGAAGGCTTATTGGAAGCTAATCTGGAAGATTACGATGTGTTTAACCTAATCCGCGCGATGAAACTCAATGGGATCTACCCATTCCTAGACATCAATCCTCAACATCTGTACAAGGATGATGTCATCGCGTTCTATCGCGAAGCCTGTATAATTCAAGACGGAATTCGGAGCATAATTGGAGGAAATCAGGTCGACATATCTCGAGAGTCGATCCGTACTGTTTTCGGTATGAAGCACTGCGGCATAGCCGTCGAAGCTCTCAAGCAGTCTTCTGCCGAAATCTGGAAGAAGATTAAAGAGGAGAATTTGCCGGAAAAACTGAAACTCACTGCCAAGAGGAACGAGATTAAGAAAGTTTATCGTTTTGCATTGGACATAACCAACAAAATAATCATGGGGATGGCCGGCAGTTATGATCAACTGTCGTCGACAAAATTTATAGTGCTGGGAGCACTAATTCAGGAAGAAGAAATTGACTGGGCAGATTACATATTCAGGCAACTCGTTCGAGAGGTCAACAAAGCCGAATGGCTTGTTGACGAGAAGAGATTTAAAACAAAGCTGGCGTTTGGAACGCAGCTGAGTTGGATGCTGGAAAAGACAGACATGGCGAAGGGAAGCACTGACCCATTCCACCCCAACAAAAGACTTGGTCATCTGGACCACGAGAAGCTGAGAAAATTGGGAGGCACAAGGAGAGCAGCCCAGATGCTGAAGGACCTACCTGACACAAGGCCATACCCGAGATATTATTCGTCAGGAGAGTTGGACCGACCTGAAGCCGACATCCCAACTGCAGTCGAGTCAGACACCGAGTCCGATGACACTCCCATAGCAGTCCGATTTAAGAGAAGGGGACCAGCCCCTGAAGGACCTTCTATCATGCAGTCATCACCAGAACCCTCTCCCAATAGGCCAAGGAGACTGCAGTTTAGTGGGTAAGAGCAGTCTGATCATCTTGCCAGCCCTACAGCCAGGTCACCAACTCACCTGGAAGACCAGCCTGCCCCAGGCACCCACGAGACTCAAATTGTGGTTGTACTCACCCCAGCCTACATCTCTGAGGAATAAGAAGCAGGTCTAATAATTTCTATCCCTGAAGCCAACTATATCTTTAACCTCTTAGAAAATAAAACTTTCAATCTATCCATCGAACAACTACAACTTGTTAAGCCTCTAGCCTTAAAACAATCGTTCCTTGAAGTTTTTGAAGAATGGAAATTTTTGAAATCCCTATCTTTTGTCAAACTTCAATCTTTTATTGACACTTGTGGTTGGGACTATCCCCAAGCCACGGAGGATGTGTTGATAGATTTTTGTAAAACATCAGACACAATTTTGATCCTTCAGGAGGACTGGTTCATGTCCAATTTTAAAACCAACATGGACCAGTTCATCCACTGCATTATGCTTAGTATCTTTGATGGATCTTATGAGAAAGTTGTTGAGGAGGTAGTTGAAAAGGAAATTAGGATTGAGGAGGTAGATGGAGAAGAAAATAAAGAAGTTGTTGTTTTGGACGATGAAGAAGAAGAGCAGGAGGAGAGCAGAGAAGAAGAAAAGATTTTAGTTGAAAATCAGCCTGATGAAGTTGAGAAAACAGAAGAGTTGAATGAAGAAGAAGAAGAAGAAGGAGAAGAAGTAGAACAAGATGAAGGAGAGAAGGAGGATGATGATGACGCGGCTGAAGGAGAAAATGATGGGAAGGATGATGACAAAAATGATGATAATGATAATGATGATGATGGAGGAGATGAAGGAGCTGAAAAAGAAAATGAAAAAGAAAAGGATGAGGAAAAAGAAAAGGAAACTATTGAAGAAAATGAGAAAGAGGAAGAGAAGGCAGAAGAAGAAAAGGAGGAGGAACAGGAGAAAGAGGAAGAGAAGGCAGAAGAAGAAAAGGAGCCCGATCCAGAGCCGACACAAGAAGCTGCAGATAGGACTGTGGTACCTGCCCGGTACACCAGCCTAGATGCGGAGTTAGCTGAGGACTCCAGATCAGGGACCCCAGAGAAGACCCCATCTGGAGTACCAGCTGCAGACAGAAGCTTGCAGTCCAGTGGTTCGATTGCAGAAGGCTCAGGAGAGCACTCTCCACCAGCTCAGATATCACCTGCCGTGACTGAGCTGATCAGGCAGATAGTGAAAGATACAATTGGAGAGCTGCTGGCATCTCAGGTCACTCCTGACCTTCAATCCATCAATGCAAAGATCGACACTTTGCTGCAGAGAGAAGTTCCTCAGCCTCCTCCCCCTACCAACAACAGAATGCCATTTGGCATGTCTGATTGGATGAGCAGAATGGAGCAGCAATTGACTACCCTAGTTGATGCTGGCAAAAAGGGGGAAGAGAGAATGCAGGGGGAAGGAAGTAATCAAGGAGAGATAAGGGCAGAGCTAAGAACAAAAAAGAGGCAAGATATCCTTCAAATTGAAGGACCATCAAGCCTGAAAAGGAAGGGAGGATCAGATCCAGAACAGGCTGACCAGCCTGAAGGCAAGAAAAGGAGGACTAGAGGAGGTCTTGAGCCTACTCTAGAGTGGGAAGGAAAGGAGTTGTGGTTTGTGGAGGATTTTGTTCCATATGAAGCTCTGGAAATGTGGGGATCTGCAAGAAAGAAGTTTATCAGAGACTACTACATCTGGGAAATACTCCAGGATGATAATCTCTCCCCACAGCAAATCTTCATAAATTTCATGGAGGCAGCCCATCCGCAACTCTGGGCTATTCTGAAGAAACATGCTGGGAAACTAAATGCCTATCCCAAGATTCCTGTATTCACTGCCAAAGATCCTCCTACTATGGAAAGAAGAGGTGCGTTGGATGAACTTACGCTACAAAGGAAAATCAAGAAGCTATGTCTTGAGAACAAATTTTCATCCCAAGAAGAGCAAGCCTTCGCAGCCCTTGTCGTGAAAAGGAAGTATGGTCTTGCCCCAGTCAAAACAAGACCAATTAGAGCTAAACCCTTTAGACCTGCCAGACAGCCTATTCGAAGAGGCAGAGGAAGAGGCAGATGACTCTTAATTTTTTTTACTTGTAATGATTTATGTACTTAAAATTTTCTTGTAAAATTCAGACATGTACTTGTAAAAATTAATTTTATAACAGTCTTTTTGAATGACAATTCCCAGTTGTCTCAAAAACTAGACTGACTTTAGTTTGTGTCTTGCACTTAAGTGCAGACTTGATCATTTGATTACTTGGTTAAAGTTTTGCCATCATCAAAATAGGGGGAATTTGTTAGGAATACTTGTTAGATTTTGATGATGTCATTAATATAAAATCAAATGTTTATTACTTGGCAAAAATGTAAGGAAGAACCAAATGAGTATCTTCCATAGGCCAAATATGTTAAGTATAAAACTTGGCAAAATGTAAAGAAGAACCAAATGAGTATCTTCTGTAGGCCAAAAATTAGTTAGGCTAAAATTAGCTAAGTACTGAGTACAGCTAAGTCCATCAGAGAGGATCAGTCGAGTCGAGTCAAAGTAGTTCTGGTCAACACAATTTATCGAGAAGTTTGACGATCGCCCAAGGTACCTCGGACAAGTCACCCGATCGGATAAGTTACAAGCAGTGAACATCGAGAGGTCCAGGCTGCAGAGATGTTAACTTCTCACCAGCCTAGTCGAAGTCAGCCAAGTACTCCAAGTCCACGTCAGCATGCGTTGAAAAGTCAAGTATTACGGAAAGTCACATGCAACGTGAAGAGACAAATTGGAGTGATTCCCGCAAGAGATATGAATTAAAAAAGCTATCCAGACCCACCTTGAATACTTTAAACGTTTTATAATCAAAAGATTCAGCGCATCACATGCGAGTCTTCACAACGGTCGGAAGATAGATTAAAATAATGGGAATCCAGCCTTGCAACGTTCAGAAAGATTAAACAAAGAAGTCTCCCTCCAACAGACGGATTTGTTCAAAATATTTGCAACGGCTACAAGGAAAAAGCTCAGAGATCGTGACCTATATATATCCGAAGATTTGAAACTGAGCAATCACCGGTGCAAACATACTTTCAAGCGATCAAAGCATTCAAGCAATCAAAAAGCAATCTATAGCATCGTGAAAATAGCGGTTCTAAAAGTTCATACTTAAAGAAGCTCTTAGTTGGAGAAGACAAAAACTCTTGTCTATAATCCTGAGTTCGGGGTACTTCACTGGTTGAAGTTAGAGACTGTAAAGGCATCCAAGGATCGAGGATCAAGAGGTGCAAGACAGTCAAGTGTGGTACAACGGCACGGATTTCCACTTGTTGGAAGCTGTTGTAGTTTTGTTTGAATCACTGTAATATTTATCACTGGTGGAGAATTATAGTGAATTCATCTCCAACTGGTTTGGAGAAAAGTGGATTAGTAGAGGATTACCCCACCTCTGAGACCACTATAATCGCCTGCGTTCTTTACCGTTTTATTGCATCATACTTTAACCGCTGCATTCATTGTTAAGTGTTTCATTAGTTGCTTTCTATTCGTCATCAGCTGACTTCCGCATATATTAAAGAACAAACGACTCCAAGTCATTTGTTTACCTATCAGCTGAAGAAACTCACTCTTCGTGAAAAAGAGTTTAAGAGTTTCTACAAGTCTATTCATCCCCCCCCTCTAGACTTGTACCTGGACGACTTGTGACCTACAGGATAACCACAAGTAATTCGGACCACGCTGAAATTCTCAAAACCCACACTAGGCATCACCGTGTCCTTTCGTAGCAGAGACGGAATCTCGGTCCCCAAACCTCTCAGCTACCGTCTCGCAATGCACAGCTCGGTAACCCACCTGGCCGCACTCGAAACAGCTGACTAACGGTGAACGACAATTCTTCGCGGTATGGCCCGCTTGGCTACAGTTATAACATATCTTCGAGTTGCTCAAACTACTCACTGCAAGGGTAATACTCTTCCTCTGTTCACGCGATCGTGGAACCTTCTTGGGATGATGACACGAAGTCCCAGCCTCAGGGGGGCCACTCCCCTGATTTCCTGAAAAGTTACCAACCATCTTCTATTTCTTCGACTCTAACATATGCTCAGTCGATGATACAGATAGCTCGTAGGCTAATGCCCTATTCTGATACTCTGTCAACGAAGTACAAGTGATACCCGCCATGTATTGACGAATCTCCAGCTACATTCGCCTACTAAAATGATAGACCTTATCTTCTTATGTCCTTACCTGATCCTGTACATAGCTGAGCTATTTGCTAAAATCAATAATATCTTGAGACAGCGATACATCTTGCAGTTTCGCCGAAAAGAATTCATTAATCCTCTGATTTCTGATCGGTTCTGGACAAAACTCATCTCTCATGAATCTCTGGAACTCTGCCCATGCGACAACACGATCTCGAGGCTTAACAGCCTCCCACCAGTTAGCGGCATCCTTGTCGAGAAGATACTGAGCGACCGGTACCTTACGTTCATCTGGATAACCAACTACCTCGAATATCTTTTCCAATTGGAAAAGCCAACCATCCCAACCCAAAACATCTATGGCACCTGCAAAATGAGGGGGATTCATGCGAACCACTTCTCGAACCCACTGATTTGCGCCAATGTTCTGGGTCACATCTGTATTACGTTGAACTGCTTGAGTCAACTGAGTCATCTGTGCAGCTACCTGCTGCAAAATAGTAGCAACACCGATACCAACACCATCACTGGCAGCATGATCCTGATCACACGTCCGGTCGCCACAACCACGACCTATGCCCCTCGGCATACTGAATAAGCAACCACTCAACACAACAAAAAATCATAACACACAATACATACAATGATTACCATCATAATGCAACACACATACGAAAATCACAGCAACGACGGTATTGTTCGGCGATCTCAACGGCATGAACGATAACCAACACATAATTACAAAACATCATGAAACAATCACATATGTACACAAACGTACAAACCCAAGCTCTAACAGCTCGCACATGTGCGATAACATGTAATTCACCACGAGGCGACAAACATTAAATACCAACATCACACCTCCCACAGAGGGCTAACACAACAAATGCGTGGCGAACGACTCAACTCTCATACCACCAATTCAATCACAACTCGGAGGGCTAACACCCGAACGACAATACTAACATCATACACACCTTTTATGACCACAAGTAGGGAGTGATAGGTTTTAAAAATGAGAACCACCTTTTGAAAATAATTTTGGAAACACCAGTTGATCTTGAGTATCACCTTTCAAAAAGTAGTACAAACATCGTTACCGAGACTTTGAAAACCATCTTGCGTTTGATAAAAATGAGGACACTTTTCTTTAGTGAAATGCTTTCAGAAATATTCGACCCTCGGGTCTAAGCATATAAGTTTCTAAATTATTGAAAATATCTCAAAATATTTTGCTCCTCAAGTGGAATAATTTTGAAACATACTGTGGCGCCTTGAAAGTACCACGAGATAATAATCCATTTTAAAAGTACGTCTCGAAATTTATTTTTTAAGATACTCGAGGTTTTCAGAAATCCAATAGGCCAGATTGTCCAAAACTCACATGTATCGACATTCACTTATACATATCATAGTACACGCATCAATTCGTTCAAAATCAAGACAATATACGTCTTTTGCCGGAAACAAACAGTCAAATATCACAGTCAAGGACATAAATAGAGACAAAAATCCTCATATAAACGAAATGTGAGAGTCAAATAAAGACATATCATGAAACCAAGAATCTGCATAAAGATCCCATCACTCAATGGCTAATCATACAAGTGGCTCATTCCACACGAGGCACAACACAAAGAAGGAGGACTTACATCTACAGGTCGCACGAAGATGATGATCGCCCCACGATACTAATCACGACCAACAAACTCTGATGATGCGCCGTGATACGATTCAGTCAGACAAAATCCGACGAGACAAAACTCAACAGGCACAACTGACCCGACAGCCTAGGTTTCCACAACCTAAGCTCCGATACCATTTGTGTAACACCCCCAATCCACTCAGGTATAGTACATGCCGTAGAACCTTTCCTCAAGGATCTACCAGGCTAGTAACAACATCGAACATCTCAACAATGCTTTTAAGGCTAAAGTGACTCAGTAGGCCGATTAGGTCTTTCAATAAATACATACAACTCAATATCAATACATGCACACGTAGGGGTCGAATACAACACACTCCCGTACAACGGGGAAAGAAATACTGCAGCGGAAAATAAAGTACAACTGAACCAATACAACAACGTACGGGTCCTCATGTGATTAGTATCGATAATCTTTCATCATCCTTCATGCCGACCCTGTGCCATGCTCCCCAAAACCTGAATGCAATACAGACATCCACCCCCCGATTACTCGGGGGTTAGCAAAATTCCACTATTTTGCTAGTGCAAGTACAAAGTGCAAAATACGAGTCATACAATTCAAGTTCCAAGAATAATAATAACCAGGAATTCTCAAAGATTCAAACATGACAAAAGTGCTTCCCGAGACAAGAGTTTGAGTAAAACTTTCCAAATTCAAAAGATCACAAATCATGAGAATAATTTGTAAAACGGTTTAAAATGCCCTCGGGAGTTTTAACGGAAAACAATTTAGGATTATCAAATCCTTCTCTTTCCAAAATCAACAGGGGTCACAGCCCAAAGATTTTGCTTTCTCGAATAAAAACCAACAACAATTCATAGGGTTCAAAACCCACGTCACGTGTCCTCGACGGACATAAAGTCAACAGAATATAACCACCTAAGATACGAAATCTTGGTAACACGTCCAAGGTACTCGACCTGGCAAAACACATCCAAAATCATATCCATACCACCATGATCACATGCCAGGTCATCTAACGATTGGACCAATCACTTTTTGTCTCCTGACCACATGATCACAAGCCATGTGTCACCGTAGGTTTTCTTATACCATCGTGATCACTTGCCACATCATCTCATGGTTGGATCAATCACCTGTGGTCTCCTAACCACATGATCGCAAGCCATGTGTCACCATAGGTATCCTTAGGCTCTCACGGTTGGATCAATCACTTGTTGCATCCTGACCACATGATCACAAGCCATGTGTCACCGTAGACCCCGCCCATATCCACACAATATTCACACACATAACACAGTACGCCAAGGATATCCAAACAATTCACCCGAAGGCAACAAACACATAGCACATCACAACGCATCGAAATGCGATAACATATGTATATTATCAAATCACAACACCAACATCGAACATATCCATCGGATTCACTTAATCATTCACAAAATACACACGGTTTGAAAGTGAGCCCTTAACGAGGCTAAACTGAATCTTTTGGAAGTTCCATTCAAACAACCAAACAAAAATACCAAGACGATCACCAATCATCATATCCACAAAACAAGAGTCTATGAACAAGGTACTTGCTTCAAATAATCACAAACGCGGAGAATCGGCCGAAGTAGGATGGCACGAACCGACTACGAACCCGTCGACTCCGTCGAACGCCAACTCGTGACAATAAACTACAAAGGACAATAAAAACAATGAATATGAATTCCATAGCATGACCCAAAGCTGCTGAATTGAAGGAACAAACGACAAAAGTTCAAGGGTTTCCCCCAAAATGGCCAAGAACGCGATCCGTCCCGAAGAAACACGAAAACGGAATTCTAAACCGAAATATGGATATACAACCCATAGGATACGTTTAACAACATCATTTGACAACAATCGGTTTATCAAAACCGAATGGAAAACGAAACCAAGAACAAAACTCCCAAAAAGTCAACTCTAGAGAATCAAGCGAAAATACCTTGATCCGGCAAAGAACAATGGATTAAATGATGTTAAACACACATAAATCCATTCCAAGATGATGTTTTAAGATGGAGGTCGCTCCAAATCTTCCACAGAGGCTTGTACTGTCAACCGGTAGTGAAAATGAGAGAAAAAGAAGGAGAAATGAGAAAGAAAGTCTGTTGTCTAGTATTTATACTGGACAGTTTATTAGCGTGCGCTAAACAACATTAGCGCGCGATAACGGGGTAAAACATGCCGCACATAACTCTGTTAGCGTGCGCTAGCCCATATGCGTAGCGTGCGCTAACGAGTCACGGATCCAGTCTAGTGACTCCTGGACAACACTGCACATACCAGGTAGCGTGTGCTAGACTGGACAATTAGCGTGCGCTAAGCGGACGATAGCGTGCGCTATCTATCAGCCTTAACGTGCGCTATCAAGACTCCAGTCTCAGTCCACTAGCTTCTGGACTGCCTCGAACTACCAGTTAGCGTGCACTACCACAACCGTAGTATGCGCTAACTACAGCACCTTAGCGTGTGCTAGCCAATAATCGTAGCATGCGCTATCGACTCAGAGAGACAACAACAGTACTCTCAGAAACGGGTATGACAACGGAGACCTACAACTTTGGGAAATTACAAAATGGTCTCAAAATGCCCGAAAACCACGATACGTGATCGAATAACCAAACTGAAGTTCACAATATGTCTAACAAAGTTAAACGGACTTACGGGAAACTCGAAACAACAGTTTCGGACGAGATTCGTAAGAATCGAACTCAAGTGCAGAAAAGTCGCTAAAAAACACGGAACTCAACAAAACGACACCGAAACGAACTCAGACGTCAAAAAGTGCAGAATTAAACATTCTCAGAATGACGAAACGGTCACAAGCGCGCCGTTAAAATGGACTCATGCCAAAAAAAGAAATTTACCGAAAATCGAAAATCGCCGAAATCCTTGAAACCTTTTAAACTTAATAATTTGTCGTGGGGAAATTTACGCGATTAATGTTACACTTTGCACATTAATTCATTTAAGCGCGTTTGTGAATTCATACCATATGAATAAAAAGTCACAGCCTAGTTGGTACCAACATGTGGTTCATGGACCGTTTCCTAAAATCAAAAACTCTGTAATCTAATTACAAGTCTTCGGACTTGAATCTTCGTCTTCTAGAGTGGATATTCCTACGGTCTTCGTCATTACATATAAATTTTACATTGAAAAATTGCATCCTAGATACAAATATTTCTAGTAAAATAAATAGGCTCAACAATGGCTTTTACAACCCAATCGAATAAAACCGAACGATTCAAAACTAAGTCCATGAACCACATCCTCGTTCAAAAGCATTCATCCAATAAATACTAATTAAATGGATTGCGTAGAGATACATTGATCCAACTAATATATAAACAATAAATATAATTGATCCAATCAATTCCAACAATCGGTAATATGAAAACGTTCAAAATAATTCGGTGAATCAAAAGTATTTCAATGAATCAATTTTCCCTTATAAAATGAAATACCATATATCATTTTAATCATATTAAATCCAATTTAAAATGCGGGAATCAATTTTCAGGAATACACGAATAAAACGAGCCCGAAAAAGGTCCGAAAGGGGCTGGACCACGTCGGAAACATGTCAGGCAGCAAGCAGGGCTGCCTAGCAGCCCTGGGCCACTGCCCCTTCAGCCCTGGGACACGGCCCCCAGTACAGAAACTTCGCAAGGGCTGCAACAGCCCTGGGCCGCGGTTCCTTAACCCCTGGGCCGCGGCCCCCTTCGTTCGGTCCACTCCCGAGCCGTCCAACGGTAATTCGGGGCTCAATTTTTGACCGTATATCCAATATCTATATTTTTCAACATTTACATCTTCAATATAAATCATATTTCCCAGAAATTAAAGATGTATATTTAGACATAAACTTATGAAAAATACGACTACAACGAACGGAAAAACATACACCACGATTATGACTATAAATAATTCCAAATCATTCACCATCCAAGCAAGCATTCCAAATGCTAAATATCATATGTACGATCGCAAGACCTACGCTCCAATACCACTGTTGGGATTCAGTGCCTAATACGAAGGCCCAGTGGAAGCAGTAAAACGAAAATTAATTCGATCTGAATCCCTACGAGGATCGATCGAGCTACATATATACGAATAAAATACAAAACACAAGATGATACGAAAAACATACCCTTGTAGTCCGTTGATTAAATGGTGTCCTCTTGAGCGAGTCCTCAAGCTTTAGTTGATTTCCCTACGATCCAATCCGCTCCAAGCTCTTGGATGATCCAACACCGAAAATACCGCGTCTCTACTTGCCACGACGATCACCCAGTTAACCACTAAGGTTACGGATAGAATCAAGTGATGGGAGCTTTCTATGTGATTATTAAATTATAAGTGTATAACTCACAAACTCTCAATCAAACTCTTGATCTTCTCCAAGAACTATCAAGAACAAGTGAAGAAGAAGATGAAGAATTTTAATAAAATGTTATTCTCTTCTCTCTCTCTCACCAACCATATGAAAACAATGGGATGTGAGAATGATGGAAGTGTTCACTTCTTATTCTATTTTTTTTTATCACAAGACAAAAAAAACCAACTCATCTCACATGAGAGGTCTTCTCTACAAGTCATTGTCATTCGTTTAAAATGAAAAAAAAAGACAAGAGGAAGGTTGGTGGAAATTGGGGGGGCCGCCATCATGAAGAAATCGGACGAGTTCGGTTCATTCCGGACTCCCGTGAATCCAAACAGATAAACTCCAATTCCGTTCCGATGTATTTATATCAATTAATTAATCCAATTAATTAATCATACCAAATACATAATAACATAATTAATTTCTCCAAGAAATAATTATATTTATGATTAATCACACATTAATTTATTTAATTCATTAGGCCGTAAATCAATTTATCCAATAAATCGATTTATTCATCAATGTCCTAAATTAGATATCCAATATCTAATATTCATAATGAGAGAAAAAGCTCGATTTATTCTGTCGTCAATCCTATTGTGCGACTCGGTAGGTCCGTCTCAGTCAGCAATGGGAGGAACCAAAGAGTAGTAGTGCCACCTAGCCAGCCTAGCGGCCTACACTGTACACCAATTGAGAACGAGTGATTGGGATCATTCAAGAACCATTCTGTCGTGAATACTAGTATACATATAAACCCTTCTTTCAAATATCCCGATCATGTTATAGGGTCACAGTCAGTCAAACCCTATCTGTACTTGACGCTATACATGAGTTAATGCATATCGAGATCATCGAGCTCTCGTGTACCAATACAACTAGCTCCAATGCTTTGGCCAAAGACTTATGATCTCATCTGGCAATAACCGCATAGGACATATAACCCATTCATTAACAGGAGAAAGAATTCTATCTTGGTATTCAGTAGGACCTGCTACTTCCCGTCAAGACGCACATCGAGGTTGACCCCCGCCTTCTGATTTATAGGGTCGAACTACTCTAATGAAAATCTTGATATCACAAGCACATCCCTACTAAATCCTCAAGTCGAAGGTTCACGAATACCTATCATAACCTTTCGATTCCATCATTGACTGTCCCGGAGTGAAATCCGTGTGACGAATTGAGGGTGAGTCGGTTCGATTATACTAATCCAATTAGGATACCTATAACATATGCTCCCACTAGCCATTAGTGTTCGACAGGCACTCTCCATGTCAAATAACACGTCATACAAGTCTTCACATAAACTTTACGCCCAGTCAAGTTTCATCGACTTGCGAACGATTAAGTATTTGAGCTGTAAACCTTTCTAGTGCCGATCTCCTTATCCAATAGGTAGTGGAATGTTTTGCTTTCAAATACACGGACTAGTTTCTATATATATATATTTACGAGTTAGGAATGCCAGTAACTACCAGTAAATAAAGAAACATCCATTTGCCTTATGATAATTAATTACATAATAACAATTACGATGCCTTCACTTAACATCCTCTGAGTGGCATTCGAGGGCATACTCCTAACACGTTGATGGATAAATATGAATTTATCATCTATCTATTAATATTAGATATTGAATATCTAATTATGATTTATTGGATAAATCAAATAGCGTTCTTATGAATTCAAATTAAATTACTGGGTAATTAATTTAATTCATAAATAATATTTCGTAGAGAAATATATTTGTATTTTATATAATTAATTAATTGCTTAATTAATTAGTATAAATATATTGGAGATAAAACGGAGTGTATTTAACGGAGTCATTTGACGAACATCCGGTACACGAGCAAAGTGACTCGGCTCGTTTCCTCCCATCTCCACATGGGCCGCCCCTCCCCCTCTCTTCTTGGTGGTTTCCTTATGTTGTCTTGTTGTGACATAATCATTCATGTGTGATCCCACCATGATATGTCAACACTTGGTGCCAAAATATCTTGATGTGATGGGATCACATTATCACATTATATATCAAAAGAAAACAACACCAACACCACCATTATTTTGTTGCTTCAGCCGAGAGCTAAAGAGAGAGGGAGAGATAAATTTTTTTCTAAGAGTTCTT
This sequence comes from Orobanche coerulescens, assembly GCA_033398695.1. Taxonomy (NCBI): domain Eukaryota; kingdom Viridiplantae; phylum Streptophyta; class Magnoliopsida; order Lamiales; family Orobanchaceae; genus Orobanche; species Orobanche coerulescens. The sequence goes on from CM065802.1 coordinate 201,907,984, forward strand.
CATCTTTAAGGTGGAAGAAAAGAAAGAAAAATAAAAGAGAAAAAATCATACGAGTTTCCCTAGCCATGTTCTCGAGAGAACGGAGTTTAATTGAATTTTTTCGGCCAACATCCGACGCATGTGAAGTAGAGACATTGTATTTTCTGTGTTCTCAACAAAGGGATTTCGTGCTCATGCTCGGGTTCGTGATCATCATCATATTGCGAAGGTATTATCAAAGGCTTCAAAGGTATGGGACTTTAATCCTTTATCTTCGTCAATTTATTTTTCGTATATACGTTACTTGATAGATCCTATTTGGGATTCTTTATATTGAGTTTTATTATTCCGTTGCGCACTCGATTTTGTATCCGGAATCCCAACAGTCAAATATGATTGTGATCAATATCGATAGGGAGAATTTAATCCTCAGTAATGATTGGCTCGAGAGTCATGGAGCGATTTTGAATTATCGCACTAAGGTTATCACTATGATAAATGCGGATGGTGCTGAATGTAATTTTGTGGGCCGTAAATTGAATCAGCCTAAGTTGCATATAAATGCCATGAAAGCTGTGAAGCTCTTGAATAAAGGTTGCACGGGCTATTGGTGTTATGCTTTTAAGTCAGAGGAGAATGGAGTTGACTTTTCTTCGATTGCAATTGTTAATGATTATTTGGATGTTTTTCCAAACGATCTTCTGGGATTACCGCCAGATCGAGAGATAGAATTTTCTGTTGTTTAAGAGCCTGACACGGCTCCGGTTTCTAAGGCGTCTTATCATATGGTACCTTCGGAAATGCAAGAATGGAAGAATCAATTGGGAGAACTGTTGGAGAAAGGGTACATTAGACCAAGCGCTTCGCCTTGGGGCGCACCAGTTCTTTTTGTGAGAAAGAAGGATGGTTCACTGTGTTTTATACATTGATTACTGTTGGGATTCGGTGCCTAAAATAAAGGTGCAGCGGAAGCAATAAACGAATATAATTCGATCTGAATCCCTTAAGAGGATCGATCAAGCTACGTATATACGAATAAATAAATGAAAACAAGACTAGGATTCGAAATATGATGTCCCTTGCGAATCCAATTTGCAACAAGCTTTAGGTGGATCTAACGCTGAAAACACCGCGTCTCTGCTTGCCACTATTGGGATTCCGAAAATAAAACGAAATACGCAGCGGAAATAAATACAAATCCCAAACAGGATCGATCAAGTAACGTATATACGAAAATATAAATACGAAGATAAAGATCATACCCTTGAAGCCTTTGAAATAAATCTTCGTAAAAATGATGATGATCACGAACCCCATCCCAAACACGAAATCCCTTCGTTCCAAGCATCGAAAGGTACGAAGCCTCTACTTCACACGCGTCGGAAGTTGCCCGGAAAAATTCGATAGCAATCCGTTCTCCAAGAACACGGCTAGGAATTACTATAGGAATTTATATCTTATTTTCTTTCTTATTTTGTATCATCTCAAAGTTGAAAAATTAAAAAAAAAATTCTCTCTCTCTCTCTCACAAAAGAACACATGGCTGGACTTCAGCTCTTCAGCATGAAAAATATGATGTCAAGTTCTCAAGACAACATCTCACCATTTTTTTATAATGTAATGATATATAAAGGAATAAAATATTCCTTTACAACTATCATTCACAATTATGTGGGAATCTCAACTCTAAGTGAGTTTCCACACACATGCAAGATCATGCCATGCCATGAGGGGTAGGTCGCCACAAGGAAGTTTCCTAGAAAATGAGCCGAGCCACTCGGCTCGTGTACCGGACGTTCATCAAACGACTCCGTTAAATACACTCCTTTTAATTATCAATGTATTTATATTAACTAAATAATCTAATTAATTAATTATATCAAATACAAATATATTTCTATAAGAAATATAATTTATGAATTAAATTAATTACTTGGTAACTTAATTTAAATTCATAAGACCGATATTTAATTTTTCCAATAAATCATAATTAGATATCCAATATCTAATATTAATAGAGAGATAATAAATTCACATTTATCCGTCAACGCTCCTGATGCGCGAATCCGTAGGTCCATCTCAGCCGGCATTGAGAGGAACCAATGAGTGCGGGCAGCACTTAGCCAGCCTAGCGGGCCGCACTGTAAACCCCGACTGAGAATGAATGAAGGGATCATTCCAGAACCATTATGTCGTGAATACTATATACGTATAGACCCTTCATCAGATGTCCCGGTCAAGTCTCCGGGTCACGGTAAAGTCAAACCCTACTGTTGACTAAACTCTATATATGTATTAATGCAAATCAAGACCGACTGATTAATAGTGTATCTAATACGACTATATCATAATGCTTTGGCCAAAGACTTATGATCTTATTTGCCATTAATCGTATAGGACATTCGTCTGCTCACTAACAGGAGATAGAATCCTTTCTTGGCGTACAGTAAAGACTGCTACCTGCCCGTATAGTCCGCACTTCGAGGTCGACTCAGTAATTAAGCAAATGAGTCTAACTACTCTAATGACAAACTAAACGTCACAGGCACATCTTCTACTGAACCCTCAAGTCAAAGGTCCACGTATACTATCACAACCTTTCGATTCGTCATCGACTCTCCGAGAGTGAATACCGTGTGACTGAATCGAGTATGAGTCGTGTTCGAGTATAATGGCCCCACCAATATACTTATAACTATGCTATCAAGACGTGCACACGTCCTAGCATCAGTTATACAAGTCGTATTAAAACTTAATGCCCATTTTAAGTTTATTGACTTGCGAACAATTTACGTAAATAAACTTTAAACACTTCCAGTGCATTTTATCTTATCCCATAATGAGAATGGAATGTTCGATTTATTTACATGGACTTCACTTCAATGTTTACCAAGTCAAGAATGCAATTGAAATACAATAAACAGTGAATGAATCGTATTGCCTTTTTATTAATTATTCCATAATTACAAGTACAATGCCCTTACTCTCTCATCCCCTGAGTGGCATTCGAGGGCATATTCCTAATAATCTCCCACTTGCACTCAATGCCACACATCATGGTATCCAATACCCATGTTCTTCAGATGTCTTTCTAATACGGCCTGAGATAATGGCTTAGTCAGCGGGTCAGAGACATTGTCATCCGAGTCTACTCTTTGCAATGAAACATATCCTTTTTCCACCATCTCTCAAACGATGTGGTATTTTCTCTCTATATGCTTGGTGTTGTGGTAAGCCCTAGGCTCCTTGGCTTGGGCGACAACTCCATCATTATCACAGAATAATGATATAGGCAGCTCCGCATTAGGCACCACTTGAAGTTCTTGCATAAACTTCTGCATCCAAAATGCTTCTTTGCTAGTCTCTGAGGCAGCTAGATACTCTGCTTGGCAGGTGGAATCTCCAGTAGCAGTTTGCTTGGAGCTTCTCCAATACTGCTCCTCCATTGAGAGTAAACAAATACCCAGATATCGACTTAGAGTCGTCATTGTCTCCTTGAAAATCAGAATCGGTGAATCCAATCACCCTCAGTTCTCCACCACCGTAAGTAAGAACCAAATCTATAGTTCTTCTTAAGTAGCTAAGAATGTTCTTTATGGCAGTCCAGTGTTCCCTACCCGGGTTTGCTTGAAATCGGCTTACCATACTCACAACATAGGCTAAGTCCGGTCTCGTTCACAATATAGCGTACATGAGGCTACCCACTGTCGAGGCATAGGGTACCTTACTCATCTCTCTTGTATTCCTCACTTTGAGGACACATTTTGGTGGTGAGATTAATTCCATGTCGCATGGGAAGGAACCCTCTTTTAGATTCATCCATCTTGAATCTTCTCAGGATTTTATCTATATAGAGGGCTTGGGAAAGTCCTATCATTCTTCGCGGTCTATCTCTGTAAAGTCGGATCCCTATAATATAGGAAGCTTCTCTCAAGCCTTTCATGGAGAACGTTTTAGAAAGCCAAGCTTTCACAGTGCTGAGCATTGCTACGTTATTTCCTATAAGTAGAATATCATCTACATATAGTACTAAGAACGCAATGTTGCTCCCACTGACCTTTATGTAAACACATGGTTCCTCCTCATTTCGTATGAAGTCAAAGTCCTTGACTGCTTGGTCAAATCGAAGGTTCCAACTCCGAGAAGCTTGCTTCAGCCCATAAATGGCTCGTTGCAGCTTACACACCTTATTAGACCTTCGAAGTGGAGGTTGTGTTACAATAGGTTCGGTTCCTTATCCCTGATCAGATGTCTCCTTAGGACCTTCATTATGCTCTTCCAAAGAGATATTTCTACCCGAGCCACCTTCCTGAATGAATTCATCCTCAAGGAAGTGCGCTTGTAATGCCACAATGACCCTGTGGTCTTCTGGAATGTAGAATAGATAACCCATTGAGTCCTCTGGGTATCTCATGAAACGTCCTTTGATGGACCTCGCTTCCAGTTTGTCCACCTTAGCCTTCTTGACATAGGCTGGATATCCCCAAATCCTTATGTGATTCAGGCTTGGTTTCTTACCATTCCACATCACATGTGGAGTGATAGGAATGGATTTGGAAGGACATCTATTAAGGATACAGGCAGCGGATAGTAAGGCATACCCCCACAGGTAAATAGGTAAATCAGTGTAATTTAACATAGAGCGAACCATGTCCAACAAAGTTCGATTTCTCCTTTCTGAAACACCATTTAACTGTGGGGTTCCTCGCGGCGTCAATTGTGAAACTATTCCATGTTCCTTAAGGAACTCCTCAAACTCTGTGCTCATATATTCGCCACCTCGGTTTGACCGAAGTGCTTTGATATGACATCCAGTCTGTTTTTCAACTAGAGCCTTAAATTCTTTGAATTTAGTAAAGGCGTCGGATTTATGTTTCATTAAGTACACAATCCCATATCTAGTATGATCATCTGTGAACGTTATGAAATAATGATATCCGTCTCAGGCCACTTCTAGAGCACCACAAACGTCGGTATGTACCAATCCAAGTTTATCGGCAGCCCTTTCAAAAGTCCCTGTGAAGGGGGACTTAGTCATTTTACCTCTAAGGCAAGATTCACAAGTTGGATAAGGTTCTACACCTAATGGACTTAAAAGTCCATCTTTCTCCATTTTGTGAACCTTGGTCTGACCAACATGACCAAGTCTAAGGTGCCATTTAAAAGCTTGATTAGTATCTTGCCTACCATGTTTCCTAGTTATAGTTTTCACTGCTGTTTTATTTTGCATGTTCAGATGATATAAACCATTCAACAATGTAGCTGTGCCAACCAATTTATTTCGAAAATAAATTTTACAACTACCATTTCCAATGAAGAAACAAAATCCTTTCCGGTCCAAGACTAGAATGGATACATTGTTTTTATGCCCCTTGGGCAAAACAAGTACTTCATCTAATGTCAAAATAAAACCGGATTCTAAACCCAGTAGGATTGATCCAATATCGGTTGCCTCGACACTTTGTCCGCTTCCGACAGTGATCATCATTTCCCCAGCTTCAAGTTTCCAGATCTTGATTCATAGTACAAATGTGAGAAGTGGCACCTGAATCCAGAATCCATGAAGCAGAATATACAGTAGCGGAACAATTTGTTTCAAAAACAAAAAGTTCTCTACCTGATGCGCCATTAATCTTAGGACAAGTCCTTCGCCAGTGGCCCAGCTCACCGCATTCAAGGCATTTGTCCGTAGGTTTTGGACTGCCTACCTTTTGAACCTTTTGGGCCTTGCCCTTTCCTTTCTGTACCCCTTTCTTGGGTTTGTACTGCTCGTAGGTCTTTTTCTTCTTGTTCTTGGACCTCCTAGGCCCAGAAGAAATCACAAGAGCAACCTTTCTCGGTTTAGTCTTCATATTAGACTGCGCCGTCACCAGTTTATTCATTAGCCCAGCTAATGTGCATGTAATTTTATTACAAACTGTGTGAAAGAGTCAGGGAGAGATTGAAGGATGAGATCAATTTTAAGGGATAAATCCATATTAAAGTTGAGCACCTCGAGCCTCTCAATCATAGAGATCATCTTGGGGACGTGGTCTCCCACTTTCTCTCCTTCTTTCATCCTAGCACTGAACAACTACTTTGATATCTCATATCAAGCAGTCCTACTGTGCTCTCCATAAAGTTCAGTCAAGTGTGCGAGAATCTACCTAGCAAAAGTTATTTTCTCGTGCGCTCTCTACAACTCATTTGTAAAGCCACGGACTAGCACGTCATCCTTGACCCATTTTTCATGGACGTCAATATCTTCCTGATTACCCCTGGTTCGGATTGGAGTCGGTGGAATGTACGCCTCCAAGACGTATCCCAGAGACTCCATACTTAGTACAATCATCAGATTCCGCAACCAGTCAACAAAATTGGGTCCAGTTAGGAGATTCTTTTCAAGTAGTATTGCAAGTGGGTTTTTAGCCATTTTTAGAGAGATTCAGTTTCGTTTTCTGCAAAGATTTAGACAAGATTCAATTAGTGACTTGTTTAATTATGATCCGAGTAAAGAATTTAAGGACTTTCTTTATTCATAACTCGACTCCCACTATTTTATCGGCATTTACACACTCCCATGTTAAATCCGGAAGTCTTGGGTGACTTCATAGTGGTGATCGATTTCTTTACAAAGTTTAATAGAGGGCAACCCATATGGTTTCTATTCTATTATTCTTTATAAAGTGGTGTCTAATACCAACCCATCTAATGGATGATTCGATCTTCTTTTACCCCTAGTTCACTTGCCCTCAACCCATTCGGTTTCTATGGCTCGCTGAACTATCTAAGTTTAAACCGTCAACTCCTATTAGTCTGACAAATGAATCTTACCCGGCAACCCATACGGTTTATAGGGGTTTGATTTGTCACAACCAAAGGCATCTACTGCACTCTAGGAATTTATCAACTTTCCCCAAAAATATTACCCCGACATACTTGGAAGAATAATATTCCGGTTTAGATTTCAATTTTCCATGAGTTTGATGGAGGGTAGGAAACCTCATAACTTTTATAACTTAGTGTTTGTAAGTGGGAGTATTAACGCGATTATATGTTACACTTTGCACATTAATCCGTTTATAAGCGCGGTTTGTGGTTTGTCAATCATTCAAAATGAAAAAACAGAAAACAGTAACCTAGTTACTACCAACATATAGCTCATAGACCTAATTCCTAAGTACTGGGCCAAGCGAATGACCCAATAAATAAAAACACAGTCTTCGAATCTTCGTCTTCTCGGTCGATTGTCTTCGGTCTTCGTCATACCCAAAATAATAATTACATCATTGAAAAATTACATCCTATACAAATTTTTCTAGTAAATATAAATAGGCTCAAAACGGCCTTTACAAGCCAATCGAATCGAACAAATCAAAAACTAAGTCCACGAGCTATATCACCTTCACATAAGGATTCCATACAACATGTAATGGCAACCAAATTAAACAATTAATTTTAATATAAATTAATCTAATTAATCTATAAATTAATCTATTCAATTTCTACTATATTAATCCAATTAATATAAAGTGGCATTAAAATTAAATAATCAATTAATATATTAATCCAATCAATATAAAATTAATCTATTCAATTTTAATGGTATTAATCCAATTAATACTAATAATCATCATTTAAATTCGTTCGAAGTAATCCAGCCAAATTAATATTTCCCTTAATAAAAATATTCCAAATATTTTATTATGTCCAATTAAATCCAATTTAAATTTCGGAAATTATTACAACGAAAAATAAACACAAAAACGGAGTCCCAGAAAAACCGGTATCAGGCCCAGCCCACGGCCCTATTCAAAATCGGGCTAAAAACCCGAGAACCGCCGGACCGAGTCACTCGCCATCGCCGGCAGTGGGCCGCCGAGTGATCACGGCTTCTGAGCCGACCGAGTCACTCGGCCGTGTGCCAGACGATGCAAGTCGCACTGGCAATTGCGTCTTCGTGCGGTATTCGTGTTTTAACCACCGTTTTTCTCATTTTTTCAGCCCGTTTCCAAAAACGTGATGCTACAATGAACAATTTAAAATCTACGATTATTCCAAACATGATTCTAAATCATAATCATCATCCAAAAGCATTCAAAATGCACAAAAAATCGTATATACGGAAACATTGACCTCGCTCCGATACCACTGTTGGGATTCCGAAAATAAAACGAAATACGCAGCGGAAATAAATATGGATCCCAAACAGGATCGATCAAGTAAAGTATATATGAAAATATAAATACGAAGATAAAGATCATACCCTTGAACCCTTTGAAATAAATCTTCATAAAAATGATGATGATCACGAACCCCATCCCGAACACGAAATTCCTTCGTTCCAAGCATCGAAAGGTACGAAGCCTCTACTTCACACGCGTCGGAAGTTGCCCGGAAAAATTCGATAGCAATCCGTTCTCCAAGAACATGGCTAGGAATTACTATAGGAATTTATATCTTATTTTCTTTCTTATTTTGTATCATCTCAAAGATGAAAAATTGAAGAAAAAAAATTTCTCTCTCTCTCACAAAAGAACTCACGGCTGGACTTCAGCTCTTCAGCATGAAAAATATGATGTCAAGTTCTCAAGACATCTCACCATTTTCTTATAATGTAATGATATATAAAGGAATAAAATATTCTTTTACAACTATCATTCACAATTATGCGGGAATCTCAACTCTAAGTGAGTTCCCACACACATGCAAGATCATGCCATGCCATGAGGGGTGGGTGGCCACAAGAAAGTTTCCTAGAAAAGGAGCCGAGCCACTCGGCTCGTGTACCGGACGTTCGTCAAACGACTCCGTTAAATACAGTCCTTTTAATTATCAATGTATTTATATTAATTAATTAATCTAATTAATTAATTATATCAAATACAAATATATTTCTCTAAGAAATATAATTTATCAATTAAATTAAATACTTGGTAACTTAATTTAAATTCATAAGACCAATATTTAATTTATCCAATAAATCATAATTAGATATCCAATATCTAATATTAATAGAGAGATGATAAATTCACATTTATCCGTCAACGCTCCTGATGCGCGACTCCGTAGGTCCATCTCAGCTGACATTGGGAGGAACCAATGAGTGCGGGCAGCACTTAGCCAGCCTAGCGGGCCGCATTGTAAACCCCGACTGAGAACGAATGAAGGGATCATTCTAGAACGATTATGTCGTGAATACTATATACGTATAGGCCCTTCATCAGATGTCCCGGTCAAGTCTTTGGGTCACGATAAAGTCAAACCCTACTGTTGACTAAACTCTATACATGTGTTAATGCAAATCAAGACCGACTGATTAATAGTGTATCTAATACGACTATATCAGAATGCTTTGGCCAAAGACTTATGATCTTATTTGCCATTAACCGTATAGGATATTCGCCTGCTCACTAACAGGAGATAGAATCCTTTCTTGGCGTACAGTAAAGACTGCTACATGCCCATATAGTCCGCACTTCGAGGTCGACTCAGTAATTAAGCAAATGAGTCTAACTACTCTAATGACAAACTAAACGTCACAGGCACATCTTCTATTGAACCCTCAAGTCAAAGGTCCACGTATACTATCACAACCTTTCGATTCGTCATCGACTCTCCGAGAGTGAATACCGTGTGACTGAATCGAGTATGAGTCATGTTCGAGTATACTGGCCCACCAATATACTTATAGCTATGCTATCAAGACGTGCACACGTCCTAGCATCAGTTATACAAGGCGTATTAAAACTTAATGACCATTTTAAGTTTATTGACTTGCGAACAATTTACGTAAATAAACTTTAAACACTTCCAGTGCATTTTCTCTTATCCCATAACGAGAATGGAATGTTTGATTTATTTACATGGACTTCACTTCAATGTTTACCAAGTCAAGAATGCAATTGAAATACAATAAACAGTGAATGGATCGTATTGCCTTTTTAATAATTATTCCATAATTACAAGTACAGTGCCCTTACTCTCTCATCCCCTGAGTGGCATTCGAGGGCATATTCCTAACAGCCACGCGCTGGAGAAACGATCGGAACAACAACAACCCAATTAACCTCCAAGATTACGGCTAGAATAGGGTGATGAAGCTATTTGTTTTGATGAATAAACTCCAAGTATATTTATCAAAATATCTCTATTATTATTTATCTCTTGGAAATTAAATGAAGAAGTGATGAAAACTTCAGAAACAATTTTCTCTCTCTGTGCTCTTGAATGTTAGCACTCCACGAGGAATCAATAGTGAGCTTTTCTTTTTTATTCAACTTCTTTTACCTTTTATTATTCCTCTTTGAATAATATCTCACCAACTCCATTATATTCTTGGTCTTCCACCAATTATGGTGAAGACTAAGACCAAAGGAAGGTGTGGTGAAGGTGGGGCGGCTATCTAGAAAGACCGAACTAGTTTGGTTCGTTTCGGACTCCTGTGAGTCCAATCAGATAAACTCCATTATGTTCCGATATATTTATATCAATTAATTAATCTAATTAATTAATCATATCAAATATAAAATAACATAATTAATTTCTCCAATAAATAATTATATTTATGAATTAAATTAATCACCCAGTAATTTATTTAATTCATTAGGCCGTAAATTAATTTATCCAATAAATTAACGTAGACATCCAATGTCCCTAAATTAATTAGACATCCAATGTCCAATAAATTTAGATATCCAATATCTAATATTTTCAAAGAGAGAATAAGCTCGATTTATTCCGTCGTCAATACTATTGCGTGACTCGGTAGGTCCGTCTCAGTTAGCAATGGGAGGAACCAAAGAGTAGTAGCACCACCTAGCCAGCCTGGCGGCCTATACTCTACTCTAACTTAGAACGAATGATGGGGATCGTTCCAAAACCTTTCTTTCGTGAATACTGGTATACGTATAAACCCTTCTTTTAACTGTCCCGATCAAGCTAGAGGGTCACGGTCAGTCAAACCCTATCTGTACTTGACGCTATGCATGAGTTAATGCAAATCGAGATCATTGAGCTCTCGTGTATCCAATACAACTAGCTCCAATGCTTTGTCCAAAGACTTATGATCTCATTTGACAATAACCGCATAGGACATATAACCCGTTCACTAATGGGAGAGAGAATCCTTTCTTGGTATTTAGTAGAACCTGCTACTTGCCCGTCAAGATGCACGTCAAGGTTGACCATCACCTTCTGGTTTTCTAGGTCAAACTACTCTAATGAAAATCTTAACATCACAAGCACATTCCTACTAAATCCTCAAGTCGAAGGTTCATGAATACCTATCACAACCTTTCGATTCCGTCATTGACTGTCCCAGAGTGAAATCCGTGTGACGAATCGAGGGTGAGTCGGTTCGAGTATACTAATCTCATTAGCATACCTATAACGTGTGCTCCCACTCACCATTAGTGTTCGACAGTGTAACACCCCCAGATCTAACCGGGAATATTACAGCGCCGTGGGCCCCGAGATGGAGCCCACAAGGCTGAAGGAAATTTTCGCAAACATTTACAAACGCCCAAGAGGCTAACGACGGTATTATCTATTAAAAACATTCGAAGATTTATAAAACTCGTTTATCAAACCGTTGTAAAAATTCATTTGAAACCACAAGGCCCAAAATACCAAAACTCAACAGTTTAAAAACATACGTTAAGCTATCGATTATACGTACCGACAGAATAGATTTAGAAAATGATTGCCAAAGTAACGTAAGTTACCGGATACAAAAAATGCCATTTTAAAAATACTCACGCAGCGGATAAAGACAAACAATTAAAATACTCTAGCAGTGGAATACAACAACTGATCAGAAACTCAAAACACAAATACATGCCCTTGCTAGTATCCTCCGGGAAGTTCATCTGTCCACGACCGCTACAAGCTTGATAATCCAAGAACCTAAAAAGAAAGCCCACGACGGGGTCAGCCATAATATCCAACAATGATAACCATCACATCTCGTCAATAATTACATATCAATGGAAATACTAAGTAAGAATACGACCAGTGTAATCTTACCGTCGTAACTTTACGAGAATCCACGATTCGTATCCTTAACAACACATTAAAATAATACCGAAATATTTGTACGGTATCTCAACAATACTCAAGGTTCTCAAAACATTATCATAACTCGCGATACGGAAATTATACCAACTCTGGCCAATTCAATCCATCGGATAACATCGACAATTCCAATACGATAATCGATTGTCCATCAAAAACAAGTACCAAGGAAATACGGAACATACCTCAAGTTACAAAATATCGTTACAATCACGTCAGTCTAATCCGAGATCAGATCAAGACAACATACGGACATGGTCCTAACGCAAGACCTACAAATGCATACTCATATGACAACGTCAATATGATCACAACAATAACGACAATGTATACTTATGGCAAACCCATAATATACATATGCACAACAACAATACATATGGTAATCCAACGATCCAGCGCACACAGCTATAGATTCCCATGATGATCCCGTCGGACCAACGCATGGTGGCATTACTCGTCAAATGATCCAAAGACACAGCTATAGATTCCCATGATGATCCCATCGGACCAACACATGGTGGACATATGACAACAATGCACAACTGCACAAAACAATCGTGCACAATACACGACAACAACAATGCACAAATGCATGACAACAACGATACACGAATGTATCACGACATGATCGACACAAATGACAGAAATGATTAAAATACTTGCTCCGAGTCCTTCGAGAGCAATCTCGATATCTAAACCATCACCAACCATATTTCTGAATATTCACCGATCCAAAATATCACAGACGGTAGATAATTCACGTTTTTGTCAATACCATGATGTATCCTCGATAACAAGTATACCAACGACAATTGTAAATCATATACATTATGATTTAAATTCCCAAAACTCGAATACAACCTATAATTCCAAATCTCCTGTGATTACGATCAATAATCTCAACCTATTACAATAATCGATTTAACACACATTCGATAACAATCAACAATCGATATAACTAACCCACAAACCCAACGATTCCAAAATATCTCAATTAAACACAAGTCCGAACAATCTAACTCAAACAATTACGAATTCATTCCCATGATTCCACAAAGCCCATATATCGATTCGATAAGGCGAGTATACAAACTTAACCAAAATATTCCAATCAATTTCTCTTTCAAAACTTCAATCAAACACCTTGAAGGCGGAATTCAAAGGTATATTCGAATCATTAATCAACAAACACCAACCACATCAAGAACATGAAGAACATAATCACAAACATATATATCCTTCAACATTATATGATTCTAGCCATCGATACGAACTAAACCACCAAAATATATCAAGAATCTCAAACATCCCAAAGTATTAGAGTTCAAGCCAATTACCTTCAATCCGGCGAAAGAATCAATAATGTTGTTATAATCCTTTTTCCAAGCTTTCCTAGATGTTATCACTTGATAAACCAACTCAAAAGCTGAGGTTTAGGGGTTAAAAACCGAGTTTGGGTGATTTGGGACGAAAGGGGATCGTGTAGGATGGGTTGGGAAATTAAATTCCCGACTGCTTTACGTTTTATACGCCCAGGCATGTTAGCGTACGCTAACTTCATCAATAGCGTGCGCTACTGCTCCTGAATACGATGTATAGTTTTTGCCATTTTGAGCATAACTCACTCATCCGGACTCCGATTAACTCACCGTTTGAACCATTAGAAAGCTAACTCGATGCTCTATTATACTGTTATGTTTCAGAATTTTTAGAGTTTTCAAGAATCAGTGGTGATTTTCCAAAGTCGAACCTTATACACTTTCCAAACAAGTGTCCAAATCTTATTTCCACTAACATTTCAACATATAGTCTTCTTAATCATATCATATACACCAAGAATCATAATCACTTGCATGTTCATCATCATACGAAGTAAACAATAACAACAACATTAAAAACCTGAAATGAAGGGAGATATTAACCAACATATCTCTTGAAGAAAAACAACACCGTTCAAAACCACACGAATCATATCAATATCCGCATATCAACCATATTATCAACATAACTCAGTAATCCATCTCATAACCATACTCATCAACTCATAAACATGAAGATCATCAACTCAAGAACATCATATACAATCCTAAATGAAATCCCAAAGTGGAGAGTAATTACCTCTTTGAAGGAATGGATTGAATCCCAAGGTTGAATCCGTTTTCAATTACTTCCAAGCTTCAAATGTTGTTAGGAATGATCAACTCAAGTGTTTGGGACCTCAACTTCTCTCTAAGACCTCTCTCTATCGGTTCACATGAAGAAATGGACGGAAATGATGAATAATGGCCAACTGCACTTATATATATAATGTACATTACTAACGTACGCTAACATCTTCAGTTAACGTATGTTACACACTTAGCGTGCGCTAACTGTCTTTGTTAGCGTGCGCTATCGAAGTCCAGAGGCAACTATCTCACTGCATGAAGTGATTTACGTATGCAATGCCCATGCAATAGCGTACGTAGATGCCTCTATTTAGCGTACGCAAGTGTCCTACCTTAGCGTGCGCTACTCATAGTTGACTCGTTTGTCTGTATGCTTCCGAAGACAGGTCCACACGCCGAAAGTGCTGACGAGGATAAGATTCCTTTTTGTCCGATATACAGTTAGCGTGCGCTAATCAACATGCATTAGCGTGCGCTATCACTACATTACAACATCCGTTGACTTATCAGAACGTGCGTCGAAAGTGGCCTGGTTCACACGCAGATTCCTTCCGATCTGACTGCATTAGCGTGCGTTATCTTATATCCGTAGCGTGCGCTAAACCTGCACGATAGCGTGCGCTACTCATGATTATTAGCGTGCGCTAATAATGTTACACTTGGCCATTTTCAGCTATCCTTGTCCAACGTCTCAACATACAGAATACGAACATACGACATACTGAATACATATACTTCTTACATCCAATTGTCGACCAAGTATGACAATTATACAAATACAAATGTCTCGGTCCTTCAATTATTTTACCCATACTGTACAGATTCCACGTTGTACAACATAACTTGGATAACATTAAACAATAGTAATATAAATTCTGGATATTACATACTACACCACTTAAAATAAGTTTCGTCCTCGAAACTTGCAATCCGTCATAAAAACAAATAAACCGTTCAACCAAAATATCCCGAAATAATCACGACAATGATTAATCATCATTATTACTGAATAACCAAAATAGCATACTTACATATACGCCAAGTCGACGATCTCCTGAGATACTAGCAAGTGACTTCACTGAAAAGCCTCAACACGCTTACAATAACAATTCCATAAGTCTCAACCAGATATATTATCGTCAGATGAAATAATCTATCCGTGTCAGATCTTGTCTGCCTGATCGCACAATCAAATCCCAATCCAGATACAAATCAATAATACACAATACAACTGTGAAACAACTGTCCAAAACAATGACAACATAGCCCGAAATATCGACATAACGTCCGAACGCTCATACGATCGTTAACGATGATCAATCAACAAATTAGCCAAGAATATCTTCGACATGATAAACTCTAATTCGACCATCCAAAGGTCAAAACACACTTCGAGAATACTGTCACACGGTAAGCTCCAACATGGTCAACACAGAACCACAGAAACAGATATACGAAAGAATAACATTCTCAAAATGACACACCAATCACGTACAGTAGATCTCAATAAACATACCCGACTGGCGAACATATCCAATCCTATATGGAGTGGGAACGACCACTCAATATTTAAAGCAACCAGCATGGGGTCACCATCTCCAATGTCTCAGTTTCACAAAACCCACAGTTCCAAAATTACATCCTGTGCATGAATTCTACATCCTGTAGCATATTCTTCTTATCCGATCAATCAACCGATCATCCCCAGATAACCAACTACCATACTGAAGTTCGAATCTTTATTCATCGTACCGTACTGATGCCTTCTCCAGTTTGTGAGTCACACTCATAACTCCATCATGATATGCATTATGCACTAAATGCGTATTTATGTCGATCATATTTTCAAAACCAGTTTGAAATCATATAGTCTCGTCAAAAGACAAATTTCCGAAAGTTCTTTCAAAAATTTCAAAACTCAAAACATAAATTTTTCGTAAGACCACGAAATCAATTTTTGAAAAATTAAATCGGCTCGCTGGTGCCAAGTATTCGATAACAGTTTTCCTTCGATTCTACACGATTTCGAAGTTTCAAATGAAAACTATACAAATGCTGGACTACATCCATATTACTGTATACCAATTCGGTTCGCTATTCCATCGGAAAACCCCACGATAAAGTTCCGAAATTTTCAATATATAAACTCCGACTAAAAACTCCTTTTCCACATATGACTCGCAACGTCAATCATTTTCTATCCTGGATCACCTCAATTATGCTTTGACAATACATTGAAACAAATCAACACAGCGAAAGACTTCCCGAGAAGTTTCTTTTGAACAAGTAAGCCAAAACCCCGAAAGGAAGGAACGAAATAGATAAATGATTAATAAAGTGTTTTACAATTCTCGGGAGTTTTAAGAAAACAAAAAAGCCTTTTGAAACATTAGGGTCTCAGCCCGTATCTCGTTCTGCATTACAAGAAGTTTACAAAGTAGGAAACTCTTTTTCGGACCCCAAGTCCCGAGTTATAAAACAATTTCAAAAATCTATTGGGTCTCGGCCCAAAAATCATTTACGGTAAAACATTCGTGAAACATTCATTTTGAAAAAGTACCATTTTCAAATGCTCAAAAACAGTTCATATATCTCAAAATGAACTAACATGACTACATGTTCTCCTGAACAATCCACAATATTTCTCCCAAATGCACAGCTCCGTTCCAAAACTTAATCGACATATTGATTTCCAAAATCATAACTTCTCAAGATCATCAATCCTGTCCCAACTCTGTCATCTTATACTGTAACGCATAATATCTTTCTGAACCTCAGAACATATCAACTTAGAACGGCAATAAATCTCAATGCAATTCAAAAATCCAATACTTACAGATCGTGAAGCCGACGATTCCCCGTGATACTGGCACATGTCTCGACTCAAGAAAATACTCGACACAGATATTTTCAAAACACACATTTGAAAAAGTTACAACAATCCTAGTACCATACTGGTAAATCACATAACGCACAAGCCCGAGTGAACAACAAAAACCCAGAGCTCAAACAGTTGTCAACCGACAACTCGAATGACACGACAAAAGCACGACCCAACTCGACCCGACTGCCTAGGTTTTCACAACCTAAGCTCTGATACCATATTCTGTAACACCCCCAGATCCGACCGGGAATATTACAGCGCCGTGGGCCCCGAGATGGAACCCACAAGGCTGAAGGAAATTTTCGCAAACATTTACAAATGCCCAAGAGGCTAACGACGGTATAATCTATTAAAAACATTCGAAGATTTATAAAACTTGTTTATCAAACCGTTGTAAAAACTCATTTGAAACCACAAGGCCCAAAATGCCAAAACTCAACAGTTTAAAAACATACGTTAAGCTATCGCTTACACATACCGACAGAATAGATTTAGAAAATGATTGCCAAAGTAACCTAAGTTACCGGATACCAAAAAGGCCATTTTAAAAATACTCACGCAGCGGATAAAGACAAACAATTAAAATACTCTAGCAGTGGAATACAACAACTGATCAGAAACTCAAAACACAAATACATGCCCTTGCCAGTATCCTCCGGGAAGTTCATCTCTCCACGACCGCTACAAGCTTGATAATCCAAGAACCTAAAAAGAAAGCTCACGACGGGGTCATCCATAATATCCAACAATGATAACCATCACATCTCGTCAATAATTACATATCAATGGAAATACTAAGTAAGAATACGACCAGTGTAATCTTACCGTCGTAACTTTACGAGAATCCACGATTCGTATCCTTAACAACACATTAAAATAATACCGAAATATTTGTACGGTATCTCAACAATACTCAAGGTTCTCAAAATATTATCATAACTCGCGATACGGAAATTATACCAACTCTGGCCAATTCAATCCATGGGATAACATCGACAATTCCAATACGATAATCGATTGTCCATCAAAAACAAGTACCAAGGAAATACGGAACATACCTCAAGATACGAAATACCGTTACAATCACGTCAGTCTAATCCGAGATTAGATCAACACAACATACGGACATGGTCCTAACGCAAGACCTACAAATGCATACTCATATGACAACGTCAATATGATCACAACAATAACGACAATGTATACTTATGGCAAACCCATAATATACATATGCACAACAACAATACATATGGGAATCCAACGATCCAGCGCACACAACTATAGATTCCCATGATGATCCCGTCGGACCAACACATGGTGGCATTACCTGTCCAGCAATCCATCGCACACAGCTATAGATTCCCATGATGATCCCATCGGACCAACACATGGTGGACATATGACAACAATGCACAACTGCACAAAACAACCGTGCACAATACACGACAACAACAATGCACAAATGCATGACAACAACGATACACGAATGTATCACGACATGATCGACACAAATGACATAAATGATTAAAATACTTGCTCCGAGTCCTTCGAGAGCAATCTCGATATCTAAACCATCACCAACCATTATTCTGAATATTCACCGATCCAAAATATCACAGACGGTAGATAATTCACGTTTTTGTCAATACCATGATGTATCCTCGATAACAAGTATACCAACGACAATTGTAAATCATATACATTATGATTTAAATTCCCAAAACTCGAATACAACGTATAATTCCAAATCTCTTGTGATTACGATTATAAACATTGCTATACGAATTATAAACGAATGAAACTGAAACCATTTATTAAATATTATAAACTGAGCAAGTAATAACTTGCCTCGATACCAATGAAGCCATTACCAATTCCTTGCCATCGTCTACAAGTCCCTCGGCCCTGATCAAAGCAATCTACGAACATTCTTGAATACGACAGCAAAGCATGGTTCTAAACATTGATCAATAATCTCAACCTATTACAATAATCGATTTAACACACATTCGATAACAATCAACAATCGATATAACTAATCCACAAACCCAACGATTCCAAAATATCTTGATTAAACACAAGTCCGAACAATCTAACTCAAACAATTACGAATTCATTCCCATGATTCCACAAAGCCCATATATCGATTCGATAAGGCGAGTATACAAACTTAACCAAAATATTCCAATCAATTTCTCTTTCAAAACTTCAATCAAACACCTTGAAGGCGGAATTCAAAGGTATATTCGAATCATCAATCAACAAACACCAACCACATCAAGAACATGAAGAACATAATCACAAACATATATATCCTTCAACATTATATGATTCTAGCCATCGATACGAACTAAACCACCAAAATATATCAAGAATCTCAAACATCCCAAAATATTAGAGTTCAAGCCAATTACCTTCAATCTGGCGAAAGAATCAATAATGTTGTTATAATCCTTTTTCCAAGCTTTCCTAGATGTTATCACTTGATAAACCAACTCAAAAGCTGAGGTTTAGGGGCTAAAAACCGAGTTTGGGTGATTTGGGACGAAAGGGGATCGTGTAGGATGGGTTGGGAAATGAAATTCATCGCTTTACGTTTTTATACGCCTGTGCATGTTAGCGTACGCTAACTTCATCAATAGCGTGCGCTACTGCTCCTGCACATGCATAAAGTATAGTTTTTGCCATTTTGAGCATAACTCACTCATCCGGACTCCGATTAACTCACCGTTTGAACCATTAGAAAGCTAACTCGATGCTCTATTATAATGTTATGTTTCAGAATTTTTAGAGTTTTCAAGAATCGGTGGTGATTTTCCAAAATCAAACCTTATACACATTACTTTCCAAACAAGTGTCCAAATCTTATTTCCACTAACATTTCAACATATAGTCTTCCTAATCATATCATATACACCAAGAATCATAATCACTTGCATGTTCATCATCATACGAAGTAAACAATAACAACAACATTAAAAACCTGAAATGAAGGGATATTATTAACCAACATATCTCTTGAAGAAAAACAACACCGTTCAAAACCACACGAATCATATCAATATCCACATATCAACCATATTATCAACATAAATCAGTAATCCATCTCATAACCATACTCATCAACTCATAAACATGAGGATCATCAACTCAAGAACATCATATACAATCCGAAATGAAATCCCAAAGTGGAGAGTAATTACCTCTTTGAAGGAATGGATTGAATCCCAAGGTTGAATCCGTTTTCAATTACTTCCAAGCTTCAAATGTTGTTAGGAATGATCAACTCAAGTGTTTGGGACCTCAACTTCTCTCTAAGACCTCTCTCTATCGGTTCACATGAAGAAATGGACGGAAATGACGAATAATGGCCAACTGCACTTATATATATACTGTACATTACTAACGTACGCTAACATCTTCAGTTAACGTACGTTACACACTTAGCGTGCGCTAACTGTCTTTGTTAGCGTGCGCTATCGAAGTCCAGAGGCAACTATCTTACTGCATGAAGTGATTTACGTATGCAATGCCCATGCAATAGCGTACGTAGATGCCTCTATTTAGCGTACGCAAGTGTCCTACCTTAGCGTGCGCTACTCATAGTTGACTCGTTTGTCTGTATGCTTCCGAAGAGAGGTCCACATGCCGAAAGTGCTGACGAGGATAAGATTCCTTTTTGTCCGATATACAGTTAGCGTGCGCTAATCAACATGCATTAGCGTGCGCTATCACTACATTACAACATCCGTTGACTTATCAGAACGCAAGGCCGAAAGTGGCCTGGTCCACACGCAGATTCCTTCCGATCTGACTGCATTAGCGTGCGTTATCTTATATCCGTAGCGTGCGCTAAACCTGCACGATAGCGTGCGCTACTCATGATTATTAGCGTGCGCTAATAATGTTACACTTGGCCATTTTCAGCTATCCTTGTCCAACGTCTCAACATACAGAATACGAACATACGACATACTGAATACATATACTTCTTACATCCAATTGTCGACCAAGTACGACAATTATACAAATACAAATGTCTCGGTCCTTCAATTATTTTACCCATACTGTACAGATTCCACGTTGTACAACATAACTCGGATAACATTAAATAATAGTAATAGAAATTCCGGATATTACAGACAGGCACTCTCCAAGTCAAAGAACACGTTATACAAGTCTTCACATAAACTTAACGCCCAGTCAAGTTTCATTGACTTGCGAACGATTAAGTATTTGAGCCATAAACCTTTCCAGTGCCAATCCCCTTATCCAATAAGGAGTGGAATGTTTTGTTCTCAAATACACGGACTAGTTTCTATATATATATATATGTACGAGTCAGGAATGCCAGTGACTACCAGTAAATAAAGAAACACACAATTGCCTTTTGATAATGTATTACATAATAACAAGTACAATGTCCTCACTCTAACATCCCCTGAGTGGCATTCGAGGGCATACTCCTAATAATTACTGTGAGCTAAATAAAGTGACCATCAAGAACAAGTATCCATTACCTCATATAGATGACTTATTTGATCAGTTGCAAGGAGCTTCAGTATTCTCGAAGATTGATTTGAGATTGGGATACTACCAGATTCGAGTGAAAGAGTCCGACATTCCGAAGACTGCTTTTCGGACGAGATACGGACATTATGAATTTGTAGTCATGACTTTTGGGCTGACTAATGCGCCGGAAATATTCATGCAGTTAACGAACAAGATATTTATTGAGTACCTTGATAAATATGTAGTCATCCTTATTGACAATATTTTGATTTATTCTTGAGATGAGGAGGAGTATAACCAACACTTGCGTTTAATACTCAACATTTTGAGAGATGAGCACCTTTATGAAAAGTTATCAAAATGTGAGTTTTGGCTGAAGGAAGTTATGTTTATCGGCTATGTGATTTCGGCCGAATGGGTTCGTGTGGATTCGCAAAAGATTGAGGCAGTGCTACATTGGGCACCACCTAATAATGTTAAGGAAGTTCGTAGGTTTTTGTGTCTTGCTGGGTATTATCGTCAGTTTGTCGAGGGGTTCTCGAAACTCGCTCAGCCGCTTAGGCAATTACTTCTGAAGATGGAAAATTTTGTTTGGACTGCGGAGAGACAACAAAGCTTTGATGAACTAAAGAGACGTTTGACTTCAGCGCCGACCTTAGATTTACCACAGGGTGGTGAAGGATTTGCAGTTTATAGTGACGCTTTAGGACAGGGACTTGGATGTGTGTTTATGCAGCACGACTTAATGATAGCCTTTACATCATGGCAGTTGAAGCCGTATGAGATGAATTATCCTACCAATGATCTAGAATTGGCTGCACTTGTTTTCGCACTTAAAATTCGATGGGATTATTTGTATGGCTCTTTATGTCGGATTTATGCCGATCACAAGAGTTTGAAGTACATTTTCAGTCATAAAGAGTTGAATATGAGGCAGCGACGTTGGTTGGAATTGATTAAGGATTACGATTTGGAAATTCTTTACCATCCGGGGAAGGCCAATGTCGTTGTGCATGCTTTGAGCCGCAAACCAGCATCACTTCAGATGCTCGAGGTTCTTACACCTCAGACAAAGATTC
This sequence comes from Orobanche coerulescens, assembly GCA_033398695.1. Taxonomy (NCBI): domain Eukaryota; kingdom Viridiplantae; phylum Streptophyta; class Magnoliopsida; order Lamiales; family Orobanchaceae; genus Orobanche; species Orobanche coerulescens. The sequence continues at coordinate 201,930,660 of CM065802.1, forward strand.
GTCAGGAATGGATAGAGCAAGGTATAAAAGTTTGGCTTCAATGGGTACAGGGATAGTTGTGTACCCTCGAAATTAACTTTGTCCTTAGTTGATGACATCTAAGGGAAACAGTGGAGTGACCCGATGATTTCTCAACTGAATGAAGATGTAATAAAACGAAAATCCCCTGGTTTTATGGTCTATGAGGACAGTATTTTGAGACTTGAAGGTAGGCTTTGTGTTCCGAATGATCTGGAGTTAAGACAGAGAATTCTTCGAGAAGCCAATGTTACGCCTTACTCAATCCACCCCGGAACGAATAAAATGTATAAGGACTTGAAACGAAATTTTTTGTGGAGAGTTACAGAGTTTGTATTGTGATATTTGACGTGTCAACAAGTCAAGATCGAGCATCAACGACCAGCGGGGTTGTTGAAGCCGCTTCCCATTCTCGAGTGTAAGTGGGAAGACATCTCTATGGATTTTATCACGGGGATGCCGAGAACTGGAATGAATATGATTCGGGTAATCATTGATCTGTAACACCCCCAAGTTATTCGGGGTATATTACAGCACCGTGGGACCCACAAGGTTATACGTATGCGGAAACATGAACTTCAACCGAAAAGGGCCTAAACATAATGCGGTAGAAGAAAATAGAAATGACACCAAGGTAATAATCAATTCGAAAGGAATACAATACATCGGGAATTAAAACTCAAGGCAACACAAGCCAAAACTTTAAGAGCATTTGAAACACTACTCGAGTGTTCATAACCATTTCGAGTACAACAATACGGAATGGATAAAGTACAAAATACAAACAGAGGCAAGACACAACATCACTCTTGCCCATCATCTTCGTGCCGACCCGGTACACGATTTTCCCTTCTGTTGGATCCTGAAATACATGAAAGGTATTCCCCCCAAAAAGGGGTTAGCCGTCGATTATCTACTACAAGTATATCGAATATGAAACACAATACTTCTCGACCATAAAGTAAACGTAATTCTCATTTCATCAAACTCAAGACTAGTATTCCAGAATAACTAAATCTCATAACATCTCATTCCAATACATACATGATTAACCATGGAACCGCACCAATTGCAACGGAACCCTCTGAGGTCCCGTCGGACTCTCCCAGAGTGGCGCCCAAAATATTTATGGAACTGCACCAACGGCAACGGAACCCTCTGAGGCCCCGTAGGACCCTTCCATAGTGAATATATATAATCATACAATTTATATACCTCACTTTCAAAGTCGAGAATGTACAATCATAAACATATACTTGCCTTTGAGACATTAGAATCAAAGTGAAAATGGTGTTCGAGCTCAAGAGGTCCAAGAACGCACTTTCGGGCCTAAACGATTCGTAAGGAAATACGATAATCAATCATCAATACTCAATTCTCAAGGAAGACTCCCGAAACCCCCCTTTTACGATTCATAAATCTTCAAAGTATTCACATAGATGTAGGAAATCATACAAACCATCTCCACTTCAAGTAATATACAAAATCATTCGTACAATTGTAAGGGAAACGTGGGTACGGGGTAGATACATCATAAACCTAAGGATTTCAAGCTTCAAAATGGATAAATCGGATAGATCTAAGAAAAATCCCCAAGAATTCCCCAAACTAGGGTTCTAAGAAATTTACCTTGATTCGGAGAGAAGGAACGGATTATATGTTGTAAAATCCTTGTTATCCAACTAAAGATGATGATGGATGATGAAGAGCTGTCCTAAATCACCTCAGATCACCTCTCTCATGTGTTCTCGTCGGAAGAGTAAGAAATGAGAAGAGAAATGATGCCAAACACGACTGGCCCAACTTATATACTGAGTTTAATTTGCATGCGCTAATTCCCAAGCATAGCGCGCGCTAACGGGGTCACCCGGTAGTCCAGTAGCCTCTAACCTACGTCAATAGTGAGCGCTACCCACAGCGTTGCTTGCTCTAACTGCTACCATGCAGAAATTCCGAACTCACTGCCCAATTCACTAGCGTGCACTACAAGTAATGCTAGCGTGCGCTACTCAACTCGGATAGCATGCGTTAGCTCATGCCTAGCGTGCGCTAACTATTCATCCAGAGAACAGAACCCAAGCTACTGCCACTGCCACACACGAGTAATTAGTGTGCGCTATAGGCGATACTGGCGTGTGCTACTCAACTCGGATATCGTGCATTAGCTCACGCCTAGCATGCGCTAACTACTAGTCTAGAGAGCAGAACTCGGCTATTGCCTCTTCCCATCTCAGACCATTATCATGCTCTACTGGCGAAGCTAGCACGCGATACTGAAACAAAGATAGCATGTGTTAGTTCATGCTTAGCGTACGCTATCCGCTTCACTCAATAATATCGTTGCAAAGTTCGATCAATATGAATATGTTACGAAAGATACGAAACTCTAAAATCAACAACATCTCAATAAGCGCTTACAAGAGTGACAAAAGTGAACGAACGTCAAAGCCCAAAAATTCATGGAAAGTACAGTTATTACATTCTCCCCCTCTAAAAAGAACTTTCGTCCCAAAACTTAAGAAATAAAAAGTTCGTGTTATCCCGATCGCATCTTCTCTTCCATCCCCCAAGTCGCTTCCTCGACTCCATGTCTTGACCATTGCACCTTAACCAAGGGAATGGTTTTGTGCCGAAGCTGCTTCTCACGACGTTCAAGGATCTTCACCGGTCTCTCTGAAAAGGTAACATCCTTGGCTACATCAATCTCACTATAGTCGATAATATGACTTGGATCTGGTATGTACTTTCTCAACTGAGAAACATGAAAAGTGCTATGGACATGACTCAAAGCTGGAGGCAACACCAAGCGATAAGCTAAATCCCCAACCCTGTCCAAAATTTCAAATGGTCCGATATACCTCGGACTAAGTTCCCCTTTTTCCCGAAGCGAAAAACTCCTTTGGTTGGCGACACCTTGAGTAGAACATGGTCTCCCACTTCGAATTCCAAAGGTCGACGATGATTATCAGCATAAGATTTCTGACGGCTCTGGGCAGTCAACAACCATTCTCAGATAATAGAAATCTTCTCCTTAGTTTCCATCAACATATCCGGTTCCCATCCGACTAACTCCGAAGCCTCATCCCACCATAATGGTGATCTACACCGCCTACCATAAAGTGCCTCAAATGGTGCAATTTTGATCGATGCATGCCAATTATTATTGTAGGCAAACTCGATCAACGGCAAATGAAGTTCCCAATCATTACTCCAGTCCAGGGCACAAGCCTGCAACATATCCTCCAACATCTGGATTATCTGCCCAGTCTGACCGTCCGACTAAGGATGAAAAGGAAACTCAACTCGGTGCCCAAGGCCTGATCAATCGCTTGCCAGAAATGTAACACGAAACGACCATCTCGATCAGAAGCAATAGTTTTAGGGGCACCATGCAATCTTACAATCTCGGCTATAAAGGTTCGGGCCAATCTCTCCAGTCCACAAGTATCCTTAATAGTAAGGAAATGTGCAGACTTAGTTAGTCGATCAACGATTACCCAGATCATATTCATTCCGGCTCTAGATCCTGGCATCCCGGTGATAAAATCCATGGAGATGTCTTCCCACTTCCACTCGGGAATGGGAAGTGGATTCAACAACCCCACTGGTCATTGATGCTCAATCTTGACTTGTTGACACGTCAAACATCGCAATACGAACTCTGTGACATCTTTCTTCATATTATTCCACCAAAAATTTCGCTTCAAGTCATTGTACATCTTACTCGTTCCAGGGTGGATTGAATAAGACGTAGCATGGGCTTCTTGAAAAATTCTCCGCCTCAACTCCAGATTATTTGGGACACAAACCCTGCCCTGAAATCTCAAGATACTATCTTCATGGACCATAAAGCCAGGGGCTTTTCCCTTGATTACATCTTCCTTCAGTTGGGAAATCATCGGGTCACCCCACTATTTCCCTTTGATGTCATCAACCAAGGACGAAGTAATTTTTGATGGTACACAACTGTCCCTGTACTCTTTAAAGCCAAACTTCTATACCTTGCTTGATCAAATCCTAATGAACCTTCGCTTGGGATGTATAAACCTCGAGCATCTGAAGTGATGCTGATTTGCAGCTCAAAGCGTCCGCGGCGACATTGGCCTTCCCCGGATGGTAAAGAATTTCCAAATCGTAATCCTTAATCAATTCCAACCAACGCCGCTGCCTCATTATTCAACTCTTTCTAACTGAAATTGTACTTCAAACTCTAGTGATCGCTATAAATTCGACACGAAGAGCCATACAAATAATGCCGCCAAATCTTAAGCGCAAAAATAATTGCGGCCAATTCCAAATCATGTGTAGGATAGTTCATCTCGTACGGCTTCAGCTACCGTGATGCAAAATCTATCGTTTTATTGTGCTGCATAAGCGCACATCCAAGCCCTTGTCCTGAAGCATCAATATAAACTACAAATCCTACTACCCTATGGTAAAGATAAAATCGGCGCTGAAGTCAAAAGTCTCTTCAGCTCATCGAAGCTCTGCTATCTCTCAGCAGTCCAAACAAACTTTTTTGTCTTCTAAATTAATTGCATAAGCGGCCGAGCGGATTTCGAGACCCCCTCGACAAACCAACGGTAGTACCTAGCAAGACCCAAAAAGCAATGAACTTCCCTAACATTATTAGGCGGTGCCCAATCTTGCATTGCCTCAATCTTCTGCGGCTCCACACGAACTCCTACGGTCGAAAACCCATGGCCGAGAAACATAACTTCTTTCAGCCAGAATTCACATTTTGAGAATTTCGCATAAAGGTGCTCGACTCTCAAAACATATAGTATCAAATGCAAGTGTCGAGAATGCTCCTGCTCATCTAGAGAATAAATCAAGATATCGTCAATGAAGACGACCACATATTTATCAAGGTACTCAATGAATATCTTGTTCATCAGCTACATGAATACTGTCGGTGCATTAGTCAGTCTAAAAGGCATGACCACAAATTCATAATGTCCGTATCTCGTCCGAAAGGTAGTTTTCGGAACGTCAGACTCTTTCACCCGGAGCTGGTTGTACCCAGATCTCGAATTGATTTTTGAGAATACTGCGGATCCCTGCAACTGATCAAATAAATCATCTATACAAGGCAATGGATACTTATTCTTTATGGTCACCTTGTTTAGCTCACGATAATCGATGCATAAACGTAGTGAACCATCATTCTTCCTCACAAAAAGAATAGGTGCGCCCCAAGGTGAAGTGCTCGGTCTAATGTACCAAGAGAAAATACCTTGACCCGGCAAAGAATAATGGATTAAATGATGTTAAACACACATAAATCCATTCCAAGATGATGTTTGAAGATGGAGGTCACTCCAGATCTTTCTCAGAGGCCTGTCCCGTCAACCGGTAGTGAAAAGGAGAGAAAAAAGAAGAAATGAGAAAGAAAGTCTGTTTTCCAGTATTTATACTGGACAGTTTATTAGCGTGCGCTAAACACCATTAGAAAATGCCAAAATCTACAAATAAAAGAAAAAAAGATGGCATGGCAACTGAATTTTGAGAAGAGATTTTAAAGCAGGAGACCAAGTGCTACTTTTTAATGCCCGACTACATCTATTTATGGGTAAGCTACGATCATAATGGACAAGACCATACACAATTAAAGAGGTTTTTTCTCATGGATCCGTGAAAATTTACCATCCAGTGAAAGAAAATTTTTCAAAGTAAATGGGCAAAGTTTAAAGCTATATTTCAGAGGTGAATTTTCGGAAGCAAAGTCAATTGTTTGATTGCGATAGCTAGGTCAACACCCATTACGTATGCAATGCATGGCTGCTAACATACATTATGTCGAGGTTGTTACGTACGTCAGTTTGGACAATGTACGTAAGGAAGTTTTATTTTTGAGGCAATAGCTTCTGGCAGCGCGTAGCGTATGCTACGAGTTGATGATAGCATATGTAAGGTTATCGAACGTACGTTAATCTTGGAAAATAGCGGCCATAATGGAGAGTCCAGATTATAAAGACATGTTTTTTCTTTCATTTCTGCACGATCCAATTTCGATATTTCTCTCTAGAAATCGTCCGTCTGCATCCCTTGGTGTTTTCCAACTCCTTCCATGTTGCTTTGGAGCTTTATAACTTGGATTAGAGTTTGGGAGCTTGGAGATTGAGGTGGATTCTTGAAGTGTTTGAAGTTGTTCTTCATCTTCAAGAGGTATATTGGTTAATCTTGTATTAATCTCGATATTATGTTGTTGTTGTTGATTACTTCGTGTGTTAATGGATTGTTGGAGGATAACATGATTCTTGATGGGTTTTAATTATATATGTTGAGAACATGATCATTATAACTTGAGTGTGAGTGTGTTCTTGATAATCTATGAATACTTGGATATTATACTCATGTCTAGGGAGAGTTATGTTATGATTGTTAGATGATTAAAATAGCTTTGAGATGATTATTGATGTTGGTTGTGTTCTTTAGAGATTATAACCATTTTTGTGTAGGATTATTATGATGTGTTATGAGATAATTATCATAATCTTGAAATGGTTAAGTTAATCTTGTTGATTAATATGAAATTCTTGATAAATTGATGATTGATGGTTGTGTAGACATCATGTTGTAGTGTGATGATGATCTTGGGGTGATTATGATGATATAGATGATATCAACATAATAATATGATTAATGTGATGTTCTTGATAATCCTTGTTGAATTATTTTTCACAAGTATTAAGAACATTATGATCATATTAATTGATCATTGAGGTGATTGGAGGATTTTAGAATTCATAGTTGAGGACTATGATATTCGTCTGTGTGGTTTGATCGATTCGTGATTGAATCGAAGTTATCTATTGTGTTGTTTTCAACATCGATATTGTGTTACTGAATGAATTGTATTTCATTCAAGGTTGTTCGAGTGCTTGTGATTGTTGAAGGACGCCGTTCATCATTCGTGGGAGGATTTCATCGCCTTCAGTCTGAGGCAAGTTTTATACTTGTACTGGTCAATGAGATTAATGCTATCATGTATGTGTATGAATGTGTTGTATCATTTCGAGACGTAGTCTCTTCATGATTTGTTGAAATCAGATAATTGTCCGATATAATACCCTTCGGCAATTATGCCAAATATTATTATTTTTCATCAATGGCCGATTTAAGGTATTGAGACTCTTGTGGTTATTGTTGTTTTCGATAGCCAGTTCGCGGTATCGATGTATTGATTGTTATTGTTGTTATTGATGTTCGGTTAAGACTGTAATATCCGCAATTTCGGATTTCCGGTAATTTTCATTTTTCGGCGGAGGTCCGTTTCGACGACTCGCTTTTTAACAGTTTCGTCATTCTGAGAATATTTAATTCTACACTTTTTGTCATCCGAGTTCGTTTCGGTATCGTTTTGTTGAGTTTCGTGTTCTTAAATGACTTTTCCGCACTTGAGTTCGATTCTCGCGAATCTCGTCGGAAACTGTTGTTTCGAGTTTCTCGCAAGTCCATTTAATGTTATTATTCATGTTGTAAGCTTCGGTTTGGTGTTTCGATCGTGTATCATGTATTTCGGACGTGTTGGGCCATTTTCGTAATTTCCCAAAGTTTGGGGTAATTAGTTCCGTTGTCGAAATTCGAGTCCTCGGGTGGTCGGAATCGTGTGTTCTCTTAGTGTTTGGATTCGTCTTTGCGAGTACTTCGTAATCGTGTTTTCGGTTTATGTTCAGGTCTGAGTTTCAGGATTTTCCGGACCTTCGGATCGACCGAGGCCTGGCTGGCCAGGCCTGGCCGAGTAACGACCGTAATGGCCCGGCAGTAACGGCCGTAAGGCCGGTTACGTACGTAATAGCCTGCCGGTTATGTACGTAACATGTCCGGCAGAATCAGTCCAGAGAGTTCGGCCTTGGCCGATTACGTACGTAGGCCTTGGCCGATTACGTAAGCGTGGCGGCCGGTCGGCTATTTATAGGCCTGGACCGAGTCATCCGGCCATTTCTCATCTTTTCTTCGTTCCTTCCACGATTTTTCACCATAGATCGATGGTTTTGAGTAGAATCAACTTATATCAACATGTTTTGGAAGTTGGAATCATGGATTAACATCATCTTCCACCCGGATCGAAGGTAAGAACACCTAAACTTTTGGTTTTTGGACGTTCTTGAGGTTTCTTGGTGTTTTGGCCGATTTGCTTCGTTTTGATTCATATTATTGTTAGAACTTGATTGTAAACTCGTAATAATTCAATACCCTCGAAGTTTTGTGGAACGGATTTGAGTATTTCTTTGAATAATCGATTAAATTGGACTACGCCTTCAAAGTGTCCGATAAAATGCTTCAACGGGTAGAACTTGGGAAGTTCCATACGTTTTCGTAGAATTGTGATTGAATTGATATCGTTGTGACTTAGGAACGAATTCTTGTGAAGAACTCGAGTTGGAACCCTTCCGTTCGTTGCCTTCTTTGGGGTCCGAGCTTCCTGGTCGAACCGTGTTCTTCGGAGCGTTCGGTAGCGGTTATTAAGGCAAGTATCTTACTATACGACTTGTATCTTGCGACTGGTAATCACGTATGAGATTTATGAAGATTTTGCTTGTCTTCGTAAATATGTGATTGTTTGTTGTGATTGTTGTGTTTGCTCAATCCGTGTGGGTTGTTGAACCTACGGAGACTCGTTGCAAGCGATCACGGAGTCATGAGCATGATTGATTGTTGTGATTGTTGTGATTGGTTAAGTCCGTGCAGGTTGTCGAACCTACGGAGACACGTGACAGGGGATCACGGTGTCACGAATTATGTTTTGTAAATCAAACTCTTTGTAAGAAAGTTTTAAGAAAAGAATGTTGGGCCGAGCCCCATGAGATTTATGGAAATGTTTTCGTAATGTAAATTGTTGTAATACAATTTGAGATTTGGGTTAAGACCCTAAGATTTTCGAAAGGTTTTGAAATTCTAAAAATTCCCGAGATGATAATCTTATTTTCGAATGCTTCATAGTTTATCTTCCCTTGTGAGAACCTACCGGGAATATTTTGATACTTGATTATTATATTGGATTCATGATTATTATTTGCTTGTTACATTTCGTATGATTTGATACTTGCACTAGTAAAACAGTGGAGTTTTACTAACCCCCGAGTAATTGGGGGGTGGATGTCTGTTTTGCGTCCAGGTACATGCAGATTCAGGGGAGCAGTCATAGGATTGGCACAAGAGGATGACGAGCTGCGATACTAATCATGAGTCGAGAGTTGATTTAATTTTTGTTATGTTGTCAGAGTTGATTTCAGTCTTCCGCTGAATTGTATTTCGACCCCTATGTGGGTAATGTTATTTAAGTCAGTTTTGTCGATTGGGTTGTGTGACCTCATCGGTCTGTGTATTCACGGGTAAGTGACCATATCGGTCTGTATCATTTTATTGTTTTATCCTGGCTAGGCAAGCATTTGGTTGTTTATAGATGTTTAGCCTGGTAGATCCTTGTGGAAAGGGTCTACGGCGTGTAATATTCCCATATGGTTTTTGGGGTGTTACATTTATGGTATCGGAGCTTAGGTTGCGGAAACCTAGGCTGTCGGGTCGAGTCAAGTCATGATTTGTCGAGTAATGTGTTGTCTTGTCGTTAGAGTCATCAGTGACAAATTGAGTTGTGCATAGTCACAACGTGTCAGTTATGTTGTCGGACGAGATTAGTATCGTCGGCGACTTTCACCTCCGTGCGACCTGTGGATGTAAGTCTCCTCCTTTATGCGTAATACCTGTGTATCTCGATTTTATCTTAGTGAGTTAATTGCGGTGCATGATTTTGTTTACACAGTATTGTGTGATGTAGTTGTGTTTAATACTTGTGGTACATGGTATGAGTATAGCTGGGCGTATTGTTGTTTTACTTTTGAACCACCGTGTGGGGTGGTATGGTGTGAAAGATGTAAACCTTGATGGGTTCTGTGAAGATATCAACGATAGAGTTTGTGAGAAACTCCGATGAATGATTTTGCTGTGTGTTTAAACTTGATACCACGAGATGCATTTGATTGAATTGGCGACCCTGGTTGCCATTTGAGTATGTGGTTTTAAATTATTGTTTTGGAATGTTGTAATTTTTGTCCGCTATGGGTAACTTTAAGAATATTTTCTGAAGGACTTTACAGTTTGAGAATTTTTGTAGAAATCGATTTTTGGAAAATATTTTGGTGGTTCGGTCAAACCACAGTATATATGGATTTTTAAAATTTGTAAATTTTGACAAATGGGCCGTGTATTTTCAAATGACACCATTAGACGGTATTTGAAAAATGTGTTTTGAAGTACTTCGGACATTGTAAAATATTACCGTCGTTTTGTTTATGAACTAAAGGATTTTGGGAAATCTTTATTTTGCAGAACGATTTTTGGTTTTTTGAATTTTGAACTTCTTATGTCCATGTGTTGGGGCTAAGTGGTTGTGATAAGTTTGTAATGTTGAGATACATGGTTTTGATTAAACGATCGAGGTATTAAAAGTGTCTTCAAAAATTTCATTTCACCAAATTTTTCAAACTTGAAAATTTTAAAATTTTATCATTTGAATAATACCCCGGAAATATTTTATTTTCTTTGCGAGTGTTTGATCCCTACGATACGTGTGTGGTTTGTTGTGTTTGGTTTGGTAAAATCCAAACACCTCGTGATGTATTTGTGTGAATTATTTTTGAATGAAGTTCTTAAATTACAGTGTTAGTTCATGCACTTGTGTGATGACTTGGAGTTGATGCTTTATCGTGCTGCTATTATCGTCCTATGTTGACGTTGTGACGTTTGTTTGGTTGCGTTATTCTGTTTGGTCGTCTATTCAGAATGTCGAGAGGTCGTGGCCGAGGACGTGGTCGTAGTCGTGGTCGTTATCAGGAGCATGAGAGGGCGACTCCCTCCTTGCCGAGTACCGATCAGCTCAGTACAGATCAGGGACATTCGACTAGCGTTAATGTTGACGTTGGCGCCGCCACCATCCTTCGTCAGGTGGTTGATCAGTTAGTGCAGATGAATCAGGCCATACATCGGAATGAGAACCCAGATGGGGATAACGGGGCTAGTAAGTGGTTACGAGATGTGATGAGGATGCAGCCGCCCCGTTTTGTGGGTTCATCTGACTCGTTAGGTTGGGAAGGCTGGCTCTTCCAGTTGGACAGAACATTTGATGCTGTAGCTTGTACGGATGAGAAGAGGGTACCCATTGCTCAGTACTTGCTTGACAAAGAAGCTGCAGACTAGTGACAGGGTGTAGTGCCTGCAGATCGTACACCTACATGGGCTGAGTTTAAGACCCCCATAGAGGCAGAGTATTGCCCGTTGCCTGTTCGTGAATGCAGGATCGTTGAGTTTTTCTCGGCCACGCCCCAGGATGTGTCGATATCCCAGGCGATAGTCGATTTTAATCGACAACTGGCTTATGTTCGTGATCAAGTGAGAAGTGAAGCGGACAAGGTCCGATACTTCAATATGCGCATGAAACCCTATATCCGTGAGAGTATGGCTCCGCTCATGTGTACCACCTTGAAAGATTATCAGGATCGAGCTCTAGCCATCGAGATGGCTGTTTCTGTAACACCCCCAGATTTAACCGGAAATATTACAGCGCCGTGGGCCCCGAGATAGAACCCACAAGGCTAAAAGAAATTTTCGCAAACATTTACAAATGCCCAAGAGGCTAACGACAGTATTATCTATTGAAAATAATCAAAGATTTATAAAACTCATTTATCAAACCGTCGTAAAAACTCATTTGAAATCGCAAGGCCAAACTGCCGACATTCAAATGTTTAGAAAACGATTTCCAAAGTAACCTCAGTTACCAGATATCAAAAGAGCATTTCAAAATACTCACGCAGCGGAAAAAGACCAACCATAAAGATACTCTAGCAGCAGACTACGAGAACCAAACAAGAAACTCAAAGCACACAACATGTCCTAGCCAGTATCCTCCGGGAAGCTCATCTCTTCACGACCGCTACAAGTTCGATACTCCAAGAACCTAAAAAGAAATCCCACGACGGGGTCAGCCATAACGTCCAACAATGATATCAATCACATCACATCAATAATACATACCAATGAGAAAACAGAATAAGAATACGACCAACGTAATCTTACCGCCATAACTTTGCTTACTCAAGTAATTCTCATCAGAGTAACCATTATCACATTTCACATCCTATACTCGATTTACCAATAAACTCGAACATAATATAAGTACTGTACCTCAAACAATACTCAAGGTTCTCAAACTATCATAACCAACTCACGATACGGAAATATACCATTTCTGACCAATCCGATCCATCGAGTAACATCATCAAACCCCAAGAGGATAACCGATCGTCCATCAAGACAAATACCAAAGGAAATACGGAACATACCTCGAGATATGAAGTGCCACGACAATCATACCAGTCTAATCCGAGATCAGATCAATGCAATACGGACAAGGTCCTAACACAAGACCTACAAATGCATACTCATATGACCACGTCAATATGATCACAACAATAACAATCATGTATACTCAATGGAAATCCGACGATCCAGCGCCCTCAGCATAGATCCCTTTGTTGATCCTATCAGATCAACATAAGGTGGATAACTAACAATACACATGTGAACAACAACACATGATAAAATCAATGATGCGAATTCACAAGATTCCATCAACACAATACTGGTAATCCAACGATCCAGCGCCCTCAGCATAGATCCCCATGATGATCCCGTCGAACCAACGCATGGTGGAAAACCTGTCCAACGATCCAGCGCCCTCAGCATAGATCCCCATGATGATCCCGTCGAACCAACGCATGGTGGACATCCGATCCAGCGCCCTCAGCATAGATCCTCATAATCCCATCGGATTAATTACACAACATGAACAACACAATATGCATACACATATGCAATTCAACACGTTCATCAATATGAACAACATAACATGCACGACAACATGAAAATTTACTAGGACGACTCCATGTTCAACAACATGAAAGAAAATGTACGAGACCAAAATAAATAACACTATACCATAATCAATATGGAATGCACGCCCGAGTCCTTCGGGAGCAACCTCGATATCCAATCATCACCGACGATTATCCGCAACGCTCGACGATCCAAACGTATCATGAACCATAAATATTCGAATCCTCGTCTTTATCACAATGTAACCTCGATACTCGAACATACCAATAACTGAGATAAATCATATACATTATGATTTACCCCAGAATCGAAAGAACGATATGCGATCCGAATACCGAGTTCACAATAATAATCATCGCTATATGCATTATAAACGAAATGAAATCAAACCATTCATTAAACATTATAATCGAGCAAGTAATAACTTGCCTCGAAATCGATACGATGATGATGAGGTCGTTACCAATTCCATTGTCATCATCTACAAGTTCCTCGGTCTGACCAAAGCAATTCACGAACATCCTCGAACACGACCGCAAAGATACGGTTATAGACACCGATCAATAAACTTGAACTAGTACAATAATCGATTAAACAACAATCCGATAATAATCAACAACCTCTAAAACCACATCAAAAACCCAACGGCTCAACAATATCTAAGTTAACCACAAGTCAGATCAAAAAAACTAAAACGATCACGAAGTCATAACCGAAACAGAATAAATTACCCGCTGTTGACTTAGCGCACGTTATTCTTTTTTTGTTGCGTGCGCTAAGTTGTTCCCGATAGCGTGCGCTAGCGGTAGGCTTAGCGTGCGCTAACAACGTGCGATTACATGCATTTCGGATACCGATCAACATCGGCAATTATCAAAGACTCTAAGTGATTACGAATCATGTTCATAGCTATCAAACAACGAAATCCAATATCCTTTAACATATAGGTAATCATCCGACTTTTAATTCAAGTCATATATTCATATTTCATCTTTCTTAATATCAACAACCTAAACACCAAGAACTCATAATCATGCCATGTTCATCATCAGATGAAGGAACCAACAACAACAACATCACAGATCCGAATTGAAGGAAGACATTATCCAACATATCTCTTTGAAGATAACAACTCATTCGAAACCATCTAATTCATATCAATATCTTCATATCAACAATAACATTATCATAATCCGGTAATCCAACTCATAATCATACTTATGAACTTGTTTATATGATAATCATCAGCTCAAGAACATCATATACAGTCCAAAACGGAATCTCAAAGTGAAGAGTAATTACCTTTTTGAAGGAATGGATTGATTTCCAAGGTTGAATCCATTTACAAGAATCACCAATGATTTCAAGCTTCAAATGTTGTTATGGATGATTAACTCCATCTTAATCCAGTGTTTGGAACCTCAAATATATCCCAACTCTCTCTCTCTCTCTCTCTCTCTCTCGGCTGAAAGAAGAAAGAATGACGAAATGCTTAATAACACCCTTCTGTCCCTTTTTATAATATTCATTATTAGCGTGCGCTAACATCTCATGTTTAGCGTGCGCTACCGCCTTAGCGTGCGCTAATCGACTTTGTTAGCGTGCGCTATCAGCCCAGGCTCTTGTCTTGCTTCGTAAATTAACTTACGTCGTAATGCCCATGCATTAACGCACGTAAATCATCTGCTTAGCGTCGCAAGTCATTTACCTTAGCGTGCGCTAATACGATTGACTTGCTACGGTCTACACCTACCACGAAGATGCTCATGACCCCACAAGCCGAAATCAATCAATAAAGCCAAGATTCCCTGTTGGCCGATATATAGTTAGCGTGCGCTAATCAACATGCATTAGCGTGCGCTAACACTACATTCTGACATCCGTTGACTTATCGACGTGCGCGAAAGTGGCTCGGTCCACGCGTAGATTCCTTCGAGCTGATCGCATTAGCGTACGCTAACCTATGAACGTAGCGTGCGCTAATCACCGCGATAGCGTGCGCTATGCATGAATATCGGCGCTAATAACGCTATACTTAGCCATTTTCACTATCCTTGTCCAACATCTCGACATATCAAATACGAACATACGACATATCAAATATACATTACTCAACACATTATATCCTCAAATACAATTGTCGACCAAATACGACAATTATACCAATCTCGACATCTCAGTCCTTCATTTATTTTATCCCTACCGCATGCATTCCATGCTGTACAATATAACTCGGATAAAATAATATCAAACAACAGTAGTAGAAATTCCGGATATTACATTCTACACCCCTTAAAATAAGTTTCGTCCTCGAAACTTGCAATCCGTCATAGAAAACAAACAAACATACTCTTCAACCCAAAAATATCCCAAAACCATCACGACACTGATCAATCATCATTATTCTGAATAGCCAAAACCGCATTCTTACAAATACGCAGGTCGACGATCTCCGGGGATACTAGCGGCCGATCTCACCGCATGCCTCAATACGCTTACGATCACAATTCCCTGATTCTCAACAAAATATATCATCTTCGGATGAAACAATCTGCCCGAATCAAATCCCGTCTGCCTGATTACATAATCAAGTCCCAATTCCGATAAGACTAATAATACACAATACATCTGCAAAACAACTGCCCAAAACAATGACACGAATTCCGAAACATCAACACAAAATCCAAACGCTCAGATGATCACCAACAATGATCAACAATCAACCGAATTTATCATCGACATGGTAAATTCCAATATGACCGACCAGAGGTCAAAACACAATCGAGAATATCATCAACGTGATAAACTCCAATATTACCAACGAATGATCAACGAAAATCGAGAATACCTTCACACGGTAAACTCCAACACGATCAATACAGAACCACAGAAACAGATATACGAAAAAGCAAAATTCTCAAAACGACACACCAATCACATACAGTGGATCTCAATAAACATATCCGACTGGCGAACATACCCCTCGGCATATGAACAACCAATCACAAACTGACGAACATACCCAATCATACACGGAGTGGAAACGACCACTCAATATCCAAAACAACCAGTATGGGGTCACCATCCCCAAATCTACGCTTACAAGGAAATCATTCCAGAATCACTAAGGTAAAATCGCGCTACTACCATACCAATGGAATCACATAGCACATATGTTCCGGTTTCACAAAATCCCAAGTTTCTCAAAATAGTATTATGTGCATGAATCTACAACACGCAACATATTTCTCTTATCCGGTAACTCAACCGATCAACATCGGATAATCAAACTAACATACCGAAGTTCGAATTCCTTTTCCATCGTACCATCAATATGATATGCACTATGCACTAAATGCGTATGTATATCAATCACATTTTCCAAACCAGTTTGAAATCATAAAGTCTCGTCAAGAATACAAATTTTCGAAAGTTCTTTCAAAAATTTCAAAACTAAAAACATAAATTTTGGTAAGACCACAAAATCAATTTTCGAAAAAAAATTAACTTGGCTCGATGGTGCCAAGTATTCGATAACAGTTTCCTTCGAATCCACACGATTTCGAAGTTTTAAAAATGAAAAGTATGCACATGCTCGACTATATCCATACTCCTGTATACCAATTCGGTTCGTCACCAATATCCACTGATATTCCATCGGAAAACCACACGATCGAGTTCCAAAATCTCAATATATAAATTCCGACTAAACTCCTTTTCCACACATGACTCGTATCGTCAACCATTTACCCTTCCTGGATCACCTCAAACATGATATGACAAAACGTTGAAACAAATCAACAAATCAAACACGGCGAAAGACTTCCGAGAAATTCCATTTGAACAAGTAAACCAAAGCCTCGAAAGGCGGAAATAACATAGGTAAACGATTGGTAAAGTGTTTTACAAGTCTCGGGAGTTTTAAGAAAACAGAAAAGCCGTTTGAAACATTAGGGTCTCAGCCCGTAACTCGTTCCGCATTACAAGATGTTTAAAAAGTAGAAAACCCTTTTTCGAACCCAAGCCCTGAGTTATAAAACCATTTCAAAATCAATTGGGTCTCGACCCAAAAATCATTTTCCGTAAAACATCCGTAAGACATTCATTTTGAAAAGTATCATTTTCAAATGATCAAAAGCAATTCATATATCTCAAAATGAATTAACATGTTATATGTTCTTCTCAACCATGCACAATATTTCTCCCAAATGCACAATTCTGTTCCAAAATCTAACCAACATACTGATTCTCAAAATTATAACTCCTCAAGGTCATCAATCGTCCCAACTCACACCTTATACTATAACATATAATATTCTGCTGAATCTCAAAGCATATCAACTACAGAACGGCAATAAATCTCAATGCAATTCAAAAATCCAAATACTTACAGATCGTGAAGCCGACGATTCCCCGTGATACTAGCACATGTCTCGACTCAAGAAAATACTCGACACAGATATTTTCAAAACACACGTTTGCCAAATCGGTTCGACTCAAGAACACAATACATCTCATTCCAGAGAATCTCATTAACACCATTTGGAAGGTTATAACAAGCCCAGTACGATACTGGCAAATCCGATAACGCACAAGCCTGAGTGAACAAAGAAAGACTCACGGCTCTAATATTTGTCAATCGACAACTCGAATGACGCAACAAAACACGACCCAACTCGACCCAAATGCCTAGGTTTTCTCAACCTAAGCTCCGATACCATATTCGTAACACCCCGATTTAACCGGAAATATTACAGCGCCGTGGGCCCCGAGATGGAACCCACAAGGCTAAAAGAAATTTTCGCAAACATTTACAAATGCTCAAGAGGCTAACGACAGTATTATCTATTGAAAATAATCAAAGATTTATAAAACTCATTTATCAAACCGTCGTAAAAACTCATTTGAAATCGCAAGGCCAAACTGCCGACATTCAAATGTTTAGAAAACGATTTCCAAAGTAACCTCAGTTACCAGATATCAAAAGAGCATTTCAAAATACTCACGCAGCGGAAAAAGACCAACCATAAAGATACTCTAGCAGCGGACTACGAGAACCAAACAAGAAACTCAAAGCACACAACATGTCCTAGCGGTATCCTCAGGAAGCTCATCTCTTCACGACCGCTACAAGCTCGATACTCCAAGAACCTAAAAAGAAATCCCACGATGGGGTCAGCCATAACGTCCAACAATGATATCAATCACATCACATCAATAATACATACCAATGAGAAAACAGAATAAGAATACGACCAACGTAATCTTACCGCCATAACTTTGCTTACTCAAGTAATTCTCATCAGAGTAACCATTATCACATTTCACATCCTATACTCGATTTACCAATAAACTCGAACATAATATAAGTACTGTACCTCAAACAATACTCAAGGTTCTCAAACTATCATAACCAACTCACGATACGGAAATATACCATTTCTGACCAATCCGATCCATCGAGTAACATCATCAAACCTCAAGAGGATAACCGATTGTCCATCAAGACAAATACCAAAGGAAATACGGAACATACCTCGAGATATGAAGTGCCACGACAATCATACCAGTCTAATCCGAGATCAGATCAATGCAATACGGACAAGGTCCTAACACAAGACCTACAAATGCATACTCATATGACCACGTCAATATGATCACAACAATAACAATCATGTATACTCAATGGAAATCCGACGATCCAGCGCCCTCAGCATAGATCCCTTTGTTGATCCTATCAGATCAACATAAGGTGGATAACTAACAATACACATGTGAACAACAACACATGATAAAATCAATGATGCGAATTCACAAGATTCCCTCAACACAATCGGTAATCCAACGATCCGGCGCCCTCGGCATAGATCCCCATGATGATCCCGTCGAACCAACGCATGGTGGAAAACTGTCCAACGATCCGGCGCCCTCGGCATAGATCCCCATGATGATCCGTCGAACCAACGCATGGTGGACATCCGATCCAGCGCCCTCGGCATAGATCCTCATAATCCCATCGGATTAATTACACAACATGAACAACACAATATGCATACACATATGCGATTCAACACGTTCATCAATATGAACAACATAACATGCGACAACATGAAAATTTACTAGACGACTCCATGTTCAACAACATGAAAGAAAATGTACGAGACCAAAATAAATAACACTAAACCATAATCAATATGGAATGCACGCCCGAGTCCTTCGGGAGCAACCTCGATATCCAATCATCACCGACGATTATCCGCAACGCTCGACGATCCAAACGTATCATGAACCATAAATATTCGAATCCTCGTCTTTATCACAATGTAACCTCGATACTCGAACATACCAATAACTGAGATAAATCATATACATTATGATTTACCCCCCGAGAATCGAAAGAACGATATGCGATCCGAATACCCAGAGTTCACAATAATAATCATCGCTATATGCATTATAAACGAAATGAAACTGAAATCATTCATTAAACATTATAACTGAGCAAGTAATAACTTGCCTCGATACTGATACGATGATGATGAGGTCGTTACCAATTCCATTATCATCATCTACAAGTTCCTCGGTCCTGACCAAAGCAATTCACGAACATCCTCGAACACGACCGCAACATACGGTTATAGACACCGATCAATAAACTTGACCTAGTACAATAATCGATTAAACAACAATCCGATAATAATCAACAACCGCTAAAACCACTTCACAAACCCAACGGCTCAACAATATCTTAGTTAACCACAAGTCTGATCAAACCAACTAAAACGATCACGAATTCATAACCGAAACAGAATATATTACCACACTGTTGACTTAGCGCACGTTAATCTTTTCTTGTAGCGTGCGCTAAGTTGTTCCCGATAGCGTCGCTAGCGGAGGCTTAGCGTGCGCTAACAACGTGCAGTTACATGCATTTCGGATACCGATCAACATCTGGCAATTATCAAAGACTCTAAGTGATTCTGAATCATGTTCATAGCTATCAAACAACGAAATCCAATATCCTTTAACATATAGGTAATCATCCGACTTTTAATTCAAGTCATATATTCATATTTCATCTTTCTTAATATCAACAACCTAAACACCAAGAACTCATAATCATGCCATGTTCATCATCAGATAAAGGAACCAACAACAACAACATCACAGATCCGAATTGAAGGAAGACATTATCCAACATATCTCTTTGAAGATAACAACTCATTCGAAACCATCTAATTCATATCAATATCTTCATATCAACAATAGCATTATCATAATTCGGTAATCCAACTCATAATCATACTTATGAACTTGTTTATATGATAATCATCAGCTCAAGAACATCATATACAGTCCAAAACGGAATCTCAAAGTGAAGAGTAATTACCTTTTTGAAGGAATGGATTGATTTCCAAGGTTGAATCCATTTACAAGAATCACCAATGATTTCAAGCTTCAAATGTTGTTATAGATGATTAACTCCATCTTAATCCAGTGTTTGGAACCTCAAATATATCCCAACTCTCTCTCTCTCTCTCTCTCTCTCTCGGCTGAAAGAAGAAAGAATGACGAAATGCTTAATAACACCCTTCTGTCCCTTTTTATAATATTCATTATTAGCGTGCGCTAACATCTCATGTTTAGCGTGCGCTACCATCTAGCGTGCGCTAAGCGGCTTTGTTTGCTTGCTCTATCGAAGCCCAGAGGCTACTGTCTTGCTTCGTAAACTAACTTACGTACGTAATGCCCATGCATTAACGTCGTAAATCATCTGCTTAGCGTCGCAAGTCATTTACCTTAGCGTGCGCTAATACGATTGACTTTCTACGATCTACACCTACCACGAAGATGCTCATGACCCCACAAGCCGAAATCAACCAATAAAGCCAAGATTCCTGTTGACCGATATATAGTTAGCGTGCGCTAATCAACATGCATTAGCGTGCGCTAACACTACATTCTGACATCCGTTGACTTATCGAGCGTGCGCGAAAGTGGCTGGTCACGCGTAGATTCCTTCGAGCTGATGCGCATTAGCGTCGCTAACCTATGAACGTAGCGTGCGCTAATCCTGCACGATAGCGTGCGCTATGCATGAATATCAGCGTGCGCTAATAACGCTATACTTAGCCATTTTCAGCTATCCTTGTCCAACATCTCGACATATCAAATACGAACATACGACATATCAAATATACATTACTCAACACATTATATCCTCAAATACAATTGTCGACCAAATACGACAATTATACCAATACTGACATCTCAGTCCTTCATTTATTTTATCCCTACTGTACAGATTCCATGCTGTACAATATAACTCGGATAAAATAATATCAAACAACAGTAGTAGAAATTCCGGATATTACAGTTTCCATGTCAGGGGGTAGCTCAGGAGGTAAGAGGCAGAAGACCTCGAGTAACATTTCAAGAGGCCAGAGAAGTGAGATCCGTGAGCCTGTTGCTTCGCAGTTTCCTTCTGGGAGCACTCCTCATTCGGTTGACCAGTCTAAGAATCCTACTCACGAGCCGAGTAAGACAAGCGGCGTGAAGTTATGTTTCAATTGTAGCCGTGTGGGCCATACTCGTAAGAATTGTCGCTCGCCGCAAGTTAACTGTTTCAAATATGGACATGTGGGACATGAGGCGGTACACTACGAGACCGTCGTTGAGATGTTCGGAAGCTGAGATCCCGCCCCTACGCGTGGAGAGCTCAGTGGTGCCCAGTAGCATAGTTGCGTGTTGTATTTGTGTTGTAATTCGAGTAGAGATTGATATTTGTTGCGTGAACTTTTTGGTTTTGTTTGTAGTCTACCCTGATGTTTTATTTTAAGTTTCGGGACGAAACTTATTTTTTGTGAGATAGAATGTAATATCCGGTACCCTCGTTTTCCGTTATCTTGAATTGTTTGTGTTTTGACGTCGGACATTTTCTTGTTGATGAGAATCGGAATGATTTCTATCGTAATACTCTATTTGTTTCTATCGCATAGCCGTTTTAGTCGGGTGCGACTTGTTGTCGCGTACATTTCTTTGATTAAATGTGTGCATATGATGTGGTATGTGATGCGTCGTTAATTGATCGTTATTGTTTTGAATCATTGTCGGTGGCGTTGTTATGGTCGTCGTGTGGCGTGTTTTCACGCTGTATATTCTTTCGCGTTGCTTGTAACGTTTGAGTTTCGTGTTCTTAAATGACTTTTCCGCACTTGAGTTCGATTCTCGCGAATCTCGTCCGAAACTGTTGTTTCGAGTTTCTCGGAAGTCCATTTAATGTTATTATTCATGTTGTAAGCTTCGGTTTGGTGTTTCGATCGTGTATCATGTATTTCGGACGTGTTGGGCCATCTTCGTAATTTCCCAAAGTTTGGGGTAATTACTTCCGCTGTCGAAATTCGAGCACTCGGGTGGTCGGAATAGTGTGTTCTCTTAGTGTTCGGATTCGTCTTTGCGAGTACTTCGTAATCGTGTTTTCAGTTTACGTTCAGGTCTGAGTTTCGGTATTTTCCGGACCGTCGGATCGACCGAGGCTTGGCTGGCCAGGCCTGGCCAAGTAACGGCCGTAATGGCCCGGCAGTAACGGCCGTAAGGCCGGTTACGTACGTAACAGCCTGCCGGTTACATACGTAACCATGTCCGGCAGAATCAGTCCAGAGAGTTCGGCCTTGGACGATTACGTATGTAGGCCTTGGCCGATTACGTACGTAAGCGGCCGGCCAGGGTCGGCTATTTATAGGCCTGGACCGAGTCATCCGGCCATTTCTCATCTTTTCTTCGTTCCTTCCGCGATTTTTCACCATAGATCGATGGTTTTGAGTAGAATAAACTTATATCAACATGTTTTGGAAGTTGGAATCATGGATTAACATCATCTTCCACCCGGATCGAAGGTAAGAACACCTAAACTTTTGGTTTTTGGATGTTCTTGAGGTTTCTTGGTGTTTTGGCCGATTTTCTTCGTTTTGGTTCATATTATTGTTAGAACTTGATTGTAAACTCGTAATCATTCAATACCCTTGAAGTTTTGTGGAACGAATTTGAGTATTTCTTTGAATAATCGATTAAATTGGACTACGACTTCAAAGTGTCCGATAAAATGATTCAATGGGTAGAACTTGGGAAGTTCCATACGTTTTCGTAGAATTGTGATTGAATTGATATCGTTGTGACTTAGGAACGAATTCTTGTGAAGAACTCGAGTTGGAACCCTTCCGTTCGTTGCCTTCTTTGGGGTCCGAGCTTCCCGGTCGAACCGTGTTCTTCGGAGCGTTCGGTAGCGGTTATTAAGGCAAGTATCTTACTATACGACTTGTATCTTGCAACTGGTAATCACGTATAAGATTTATGAAGATTTTGCTTGTCTTCGTAAATATGTTCCGTTTGAGTTGTTTGTGCTTTCCGAAATTTGAAGGCTTTGTGATAATAGTGTTATATTGGTATATGTGTTAGCTGCTGTGCAATGCATTGTGTACCGAACGTGTGGTATGTTGGTTGTACGTCGTCGATTAATGATAGTTGTTGAGAGTGTTGAGATTGTGTTATGTGCGTGTGACGTACGGTTTTGTGGTGATCAACGTGATTGACTAACTGTGCTCATTGTTGTATGTAATGTGAATGTGAATGTGATGTGCTGGAATGCTAAGTTCACTCGTGCGGGTTCGACGGGGCCTACGAGGATTCATGGCACAGGTCCATGGGATTAGAACTTAGTGTGTGGTGCTGAGGTCCAATCGTGCGGGTCTGACGAGGCCTACGATGATTCATGGCACAGGTCCATTGAATCTGGACATAGTACGTCCAACTGTGCGGGTTCGACGGAACCTACGGTGACACATGACACAGGTTCACGGGGTCGGGACTGATTGTTGTGAATGTTGTGTTTGCTCAATCCGTGTGGGTTGTTGAACCTACGGAGACTCATGGCAAGCGATCACGGAGTCGTGAGCATGATTGATTGTTGTGATTGTTGTGTTTGCTCAATCTGTGTGGGTTGTTGAACCTACGGAGACTCGTGGCAAGCGATCACGGAGTCATGAGCATGATTTATTGTTGTGATTGTTGTGATTGGTTAAGTCCGTACAGGTTGTCAAACCTACGGAGACACGTGACAGGGGATCACGGTGTCACGAATTATGTTTTGTAAATCAAACTCTTTGTAAGAAAGTTTTAAGAAAAGAATGTTGGGCCGAGCCCCATGAGATTTATGGAAATGTTTTCGTAATGTAAATTGTTGTAATACAATTTGAGATTTGGGTTAAGACCCTAAGATTTTCGAAAGGTTTTGAAATTCTAAAAATTCCCGAGATGATAATCTTATTTTCGAATGCTTCATAGTTTATCTTCTCTTGTGAGAACTTACCGGGAATATTTTGATACTTGATTATTATATTGGATTCACGATTATTATTTGCTTGTTACATTTCGTATGATTTGATACTTGCACTATTAAAACAGTGGAGTTTTACTAACCCCCGAGTAATCGGGGGTTGGATGTCTGTTTTGCGTCCAGGTACATGCAGATTCAGGGGAGCAGTCACAGGATTGGCACAAGAGGATGACGATCTGCGATACTAATCATGAGTCGAGAGTTGATTTAATTTTTGTTATGTTGTCAGAGTTGATTTCAGTCTTCCGCTGAATTGTATTTCGACCCCTGTGTGGGTAATGTTATTTAAGTCAGTTTTGTCGATTGGGTTGTGTGACCTCATCGGTCTGTGTAATCACGGGTAAGTGACCATATCGGTCTGTATCATTTTATTGTTTGATCCTGGCTGGGCAAGCATTTGGTTGTTTATAGATGTTTAGCCTGGTAGATCCTTGTGGAAAGGTTCTACGGCGTGTAATATTCCCATATGGTTTTGGGGATGTTACAAAGACATCGATATGAGTATTGCTATTGATATTGGTGTTTTGCTATTGATGTTGTATTGGTCGATTGAAGGCATTAACGTATTCGATTATCATCTCCGTCTTTCGTAACCGATTAAAGGTACTGAGGCATCCGTTGTGTCATTATTGATTGGTCGTTCTAAGGCAATCGAGGTATTGAATTGGGATTGTCGAGGATGGTTCCCATCTGTTGTGTCATTGTTATCGACTGACCGTTCCAAGGTAATCTAGGTATTGAATTAGGACTGTCGAGGACGTTTCCCATCCATGGTATTATTGTTATCGATTGAGCATTCTAAGGCAATCGAGGTATTTGAATTGAGATTGCCGAGGATGGTACCCATCCGTGAGTTATTCTCGTCGTGTTGGCCGACTCAAGGCAGCACATTGTCATTCTTATGAATTCAGTAATTTTGCGATCCTTGCCGTTTGTGAGTAGTTGTGTTTTCGAGGCTATTCTCGGCTAATGCTCGATGGGTATGCTTGGGGCTTGAAACTTCGCGGTTGGTTTCCCAACACCTACAGTTCAGTAGGTCACGGTCATTGGATGACCTCATTGTGATATAGCTTCGGCTATGTAGCTTCGTCCACCTTATTTTGATACAGCTCCGGCTGTGTGGCTTCGTCCATATCATCGCGATACACCTTCGGCTGTATGACATCGGCTACCTCATTGTGATACAGCTCCGGCTGTGTGGCTTTGTCCACCTCATTGTTATACCGCTCCGATTGTGTCTCTCCGTCCACCTCGTCGTGATACATCTTCGGCTGTGTGGCTTCGGCCACCTCATTGTGATACAACTTCGGACTATTTGGCTTCGGCCATCTCATTATTGTACTGCAGCTTTGGCTGAGGGGATTTCAGGCTATTGTGATGATTTGTAGCTCCGGCTGAGGGGCTTTCAAGCCATTTTGATGATTTGCAGCTTCATGTGAGGCCTTTCAGGCTATTGTGATGATTTGCAGCTTCGGCTGAGGGCTTTCAGGCCATTGTGATGTTTTGTAGCTTCGGATGAGGGCTTTTAGGCCATGTGCGATGTATTGGTGTTTCCATTAGAGCCTTTGGGCATTGTTGTTTGTATTTATTTCAGCCTTGGGTAGGTTTACCTTTGGGTAATTCGTTGTTTGTATTCATATTGATGGTTTGCCGTTGGCCACTTGTATTCTGACCTGTTGAGCAGGTATTGATTGTATGCTGTTGGCATAATATCTCCCGAATGCTCGGCTTTACCATTGTTGTGAGCATCTCGCATCATTGTTGTGCCATTTTTTTGCCTTTGGATGTATATCATGTTGTACATGTACTTGATATTCATTATCTGGATGACTGACCCCATGGGGGCGGAACATGCTTTCATGTTTTAGGTGTTTTCGAGGAGGGATTAAAGACACAGGGGCATGACGATGGCGACGAGGCATTCGAGCGATACTAGTCCCGAGTTGTTCGTGGTTCATGTTGGTTGGTCAGTTATTTGAGTATTCGCCATCTTGTCAATTGTTGTTATTTTGTGTTATCCGAGCAAGGCTCGTGGATGTTGTTGTATTTTTATTTTAGCCATGTAGGCCCATCCTTGTCATTGAAATTCCATATTGGAATATTGTGTTAGATATCATAGTAGGGACTGTGATTACCCTTTTGGTTAGTTTGATGTATTTTAGTCATGTTTGCCTGGTGGATTTCCTGGTGTGGGGTCCACGATGCTGTAATAACCCAATGGTATTTTGGGGGTGTTACAGAAGATGGTATCAGATAAATGGGTTGCTTGATATCCTGACATGTGAAGTTATGTGTCTCTACTGATGCGGTGGTAGCGGGACTGTCAGGTTATGACAATCTGGACAGTCGGGCTTTGTGAGTCATGATAGTTGAACGACTGTACGTGTCATTCTTTCATTGAGTCGTTGTCAGTAGGAACTAGTATCGCAAGACCTCGAAGCTTCGTATGACCTGTTTAAGAAATATATTCTCTTTTATATTCATACATTCATTATGTCATTGATTATGCATGTTCTGTTGAAACTTGTATGTGACATTTGTGGAACGATTGAATCATGATTATTTGTTTTGGAGCGTGTGGGATCTGTATCGGATATGATTAGCGTGATTGATATGATTGTTTATCTGTTGAGTATGTATGCTCGTGTTTGGCTATTGACTTAGCATTATGGATTAGCCGTTGAGGCATATTTGAGCTACAATCATGATTGAACGTTATTCTTTCAGTATGGAAAGAGGAATACACGGACGTGACAAAGGGGGGTAAAGGCTACAGAGCGGGCTGGAACCCATAACCTCATGTTTATGCGTGTGCGAATGCCGAGATGGATCAGAGTTCGGCCGGTGGTGTTACCTACGTGACCGATTCTCCTTTGGGACGTCATACTCGAGAAGCTAATCAGACTGAGAGTGGACACGTTGATCCTTTCTTGTTTATGAGGGGATTGATGGCCCAGATGACTCAGATGACAAAGACAGTAGAGACCACGCAGGCTTCGATGTTTCGTGGTCCACCGCAGCAGGGACCCCAGGCGTCGTTTCATGGGCAGGCTGGGTGTGTGAGTCAGATTGTTGGCGATATCTCTCGAAAGAGGCGCCTACTTTCGAGGGTTCGTCAGAACCAGCTGACATTGTTCATTGGCTTGAACATTTTGACAAACTCTTTGACATGGTTCAGTGTCCGGAAGAGCGTAAGGTGGTAGTAGCGGCTTACTACTTGAGTAAGGGCGCTTATTCTTGGTGGCTTTCTGTGAAACCCACTGATCGTGATTATGTTTGGGACGAGTTCAAGACTCTCATGTTAGAGAGGTATCATCCGGCTCCACTTCGTGAAGCCAAGTTTTCAGAGGCTTTGAACCCCGAATCCATCGAGAATGAGGGTGTTGTTGTCATTGCTGACACGTTTCATGGACTCCATTTTGCTTCATCTGTTATTCGTACTGAGGCAGATAAGATCAAGTATTTCAGCAAGAGTCTAAACCTGCAGTTGAGGATGTAGTTGTTTAATCACAATTGTCACTTGGTGAATTTATTGAGAAATATCTTTGAGTAGAGATTTTGGTCAGGGAGCTTGCTTGGAAGAACCTTTCTGTTCCTTCTAGTAAGAGGACTAATGTAACACCCCCAGAGCCATCCGGAAATATTACAGCGCCGTGGGCCCCGAAACAGAACCCACAAGGCTGAAACACATTTTCACAAACATTTCAAATACGCCTAAGTGGCGATGATGGTAATATCTTTTTTAAAATATTCAAAGACTCTATGAAATCCATTTATCAATACCGTCGTAAAATCTCATTTGAATGTACAAGGTAAAATGCCAAAACTCATCAATCTAAAAATATACGTTAAGCCATCGCTTACACGTACCGACAAAATAGTTTAGAAAATGATTTTCCAAAATGAACCCAAGTTCGTAAAATACTAGCAACCCATTTTAAAACACACTTACAGCGGGCATAAGAAATAACTAAAAATACTTTACAGCGTAAAAATGACGACTAGTCAAAGTACTCAATTCATAAACACACGCCATAGCCAGTATCCTCCAGAAGCTCATCTCTTCATGACCGCTACAAGCTCGATATCCCAAGAACCTAAAAATAAAGCCCACGACGGGGTCAGCCATATGCTCAACAATGATAACGATCACATCACATCAATAATTACATACCAATGAAATTACAAAGTAAGAATACGACCAATGTAATCATACTATCATAACCTCACCAATTCGCGATAATCCTCATCAAAATAACCCTTGCCATATTGCACATCTCGTATTCTTGATTAACTAATAAACTCAAACGCGACATCTATATTGTACCTCACACAATACCCAAGATTCTCAAAACATCATCATAACTCACCAATACGGAGATATACCAACTCTGACCAATTCAGTCCATCAGATAACATCATGAAGTCTCAACAACATAATCGATTGTCCATCCAAAGACAAGAACCAAGAAGGAAATACAGAACATACCTCAAGATTCGCAATGCCAAGACGAATCATATCAGTCTAATCCGAGATCAGATCAATACAACATACGTACATGGTCCTATAAAAGACTTACAAATGCATACTCATATGACAATATCAATATGTCCACAACAATAACAACGTATACTAATGGAAATTCGATGATCCAGCAGCGCATACAGCAAAGTTTCCAAGATGTTCCTGTTAGATTAACACGAGGTGGATACTAACAATATACACATGCACAACAGTACACGGGTAATCCGATGATCCAGCGTTCACTGCATAGATTCCAAGATGATCCCGTCGGACCAATACAAGGTGGACATACGACAACGATGCACAAATACATGTTAACAACAATACACAAATGCATGACAACAACAATACACGAATGTATCACAACATGATCGTCACAAAATGACAAAAATGATTAGAGTATTTGCCCCGAGTCATTCGAAAGCAATCTCGATGTCAAAAACCATCACCGACGATTATCCTCAATGTTCGACGATCCAAAATACCACGGAATATAGATAACTCATATCCTCGTCTTTACCATAATGTATCCTCGATACCTAAGTATACTAATAACAAATGTAAATCATATACATTATGATTTAATTCCCAAAATCAGAAAACAACATACAATCCCAAATCTACAGAGTTCACAATTATAATCATTGCTATACAAATTATAAATGAATGAAACTGAAACCATTCATTAAATATTATAAACTGAGCAAGTAATAACTTGCCTCGATACCGATACGATGATAATGAAGTTGTTACCAATTTCCTTGCCTTCCTCTACAAGCTCCTCGGCCCTGATCAAAGTAATTCACGAACATCCTCAAACTCGACTGCAACATATTGATCTAATCAACGATCAAGCCTTACAACCTATTGTAATAATCGATCAACAACAAGTTCAATAACAATCAACAATCGATTTAACCAATCAACAACTCAACTGTTCCACAATATCTCGATTAAACACTAATCCGAATAACTCAATCAATCACGAATCCATAACCATAATACGATTCCATAATCTTACAAAACATATCAAAAATTAATCCAATACGTTCGAACATCTAAATCATCACATCACCATCTTCCTCAACAAGCTTCAAGCAACACTAAGAATCACAACAACACTTACATATTCATCATCATATGAAGTAAAAACGACAACAACATCAAGAATTTGAAATGAAGAAAGGAATTACATAAACATACCCCTTCAACACAATCCAAAACCACTACAATCATATCAATACACATATATCAATAACAACATCAACATAGTTCAGAAATCCATCTTACAAGCACGTTTGAACGAATAACCATTCTTACAACATGAAGAATCTTACCCAACATCTTCAATCTCTTGTCATAATTCCATTTAATCACGTATAACATCATCATACATAATAGGATAAACCAACATGCTTCCTAACCTGTAATCATCCTTCTAAAATGAACTACTATCGAATGGGTACGTACCTTGTATTGACGAATTATGGTGAAGAATAATCGAACTTCCTCCAAGAATCATTAACATCTTTAAGAACAAAGCTCTAATCCATGCTATCAAGCTTAATGTTGTTAAAGGTGATCATTTATTCAAACACTCAAGTGTTTGGAACCTCAAAACCTCGCCCAAGAACTCTCTCTATCGGATGAAGGGAAGAAATGGCCGAAATGAATAATAATACCCAACTGCTCATATATATACTGCACATTACTAGGGTGCGCTACTCTCACTAGATAGCGTGCGTTACCTGCCATACCGTGCGCTAACTTACTCTGCTAACGTACACTATCGTGGTCCAGAGGCTACTGCCTTAGTTCGCACAATGATTTACGTACGCAAAACCCATGATGTAGCGTATGTAATATCGAAGTTGACTTGCTACAGTAATATACTTATTAGCGTGCACAATTCTACAACAATATCACGCGCTAATCCCCATTGACTCAATAATCTGCACCTATTCTGAAGGTGCCTGGGTCCACAAGCCAAAATCAAACAATAAAGTCGGGATTCCCTTTGACTAATTTGGTATTAGCGTGCATTAAGCCCTACGCTTAGCGTGCGCCAATCCTCCATAGCAAACATCCGTTGACCTTATCGCGACATGCTTCGAAAGTAGCCGGGTCTAAACGTAGATTCCCTCTGGTCTGTTTTGCACTAGCATGCGTTAACCTTATGCATTAGCGTACGCGAAATGCCGATGACTCGGGTCGGGACCTACCTGTCGGCCACAGTCTGGATCCTGTCCAATATGATCGTACGTACGTTAACGGTCCTTCTTAGCGTACATAAGCTCTGGACATTAGCATGCGCTAAGTCCTCATACTAGCATACGTCAATTAGGCTATACTTAGCCAATTCCAACTATTCATGTCCGTCGTCTCGACATACTAGATACGTATACATGACATACTGAATAAATATATTCATTCCAATAATATTCTCATACGATACACAATATCCCCAAATGCAATTATCGACCAACTACGACAATTATACTAATACAACTGTCTTAGTCCTTCAATTATTTTATCCATACTGTACAGATTCCACACTATACAATATAACTCACATAAAATAACATTAAACAACCATAGTAGAAATTCAAAATATTACATTCTACCCCACTTAAAATAAGCTTCATCCTCGAAACCTGTAATACGGTCACAATCAAAAGTTCCACCATAATATCCAGAATCATCACGAAGCCGATCAATCATCATCATTAACGAATAACCAAAACAGTATACTTACAAATGCGTGAAGTCTATGATCTCCTGCGATACTAGCAAATGACCCCACTTCAAAGCCTCAGTACGCTTACAATCACAATTTTACAAATTTCAACAAAATACATCGTTATAACTCATTTATGGGATAATCCATCCGTGTCAAAGCCTGTCTCCCTGATTGCACAATCAAGTCCCAATCCTGATAAAAACCAATAATACACAATACATCTGTGAAACAACTGCCCAAAACAATGGCAACAAATCCCGAAACATCGAAACAAAGTCCGAACGCTCATACGATCAATAACAATGATCAACCAATAAATTAACCGAGAATATCATCGACATGATAAACTCCAATACGACCAACCAAAGGTCAAAACACAACCGAGAATATCATCAACATGATAAACTCCAGTACTACCAACGAAGGATCAACAATAACCTAGAATACCCTCACATGGTATGTAGAACCCCATAAATTTGATAGTTAGTATATGTACGACATATTCTATTATAATATGATTGAGTAACAATTGCTATATAGCACAATATAATCTAAGTTTACCATTTATTTTACTCAATTTATCAATTTTGAAATTCATATGTCAAACCGTATAATTAATTAAATAAGAAAATGATATCTAATCTAAGGGACTACTTGTCAAACTTAATAAGTTATGCTCAACCTATAAAATCTATAAGACTTAAAAATACAACTTAAAGCCCAATCTAATCACCTAGCCCACTTTATTAAACAAATACTTAATATCTATATCTATATACACCTAAAATACAAAAAAAAAATATAATAACACACACACACACACATGGGGAGGCCATAAGAAGGAATATAAGACACCTAGAGTCTTCATGTCGCCCATGCAAGACACTATCCTAAGACACCTTAGCCACATGTCACTAGTTTTCTTTACACCTCCAACTTCCCAAGCCACTTTACACCCCTCTTAAATACATACACCACCCAACACACTCTCATTCTCCCAATACAAACAAAAAATCTGAGATTTAGATAGAGAGAGAGAAACAAAAACGTGAGTAAGAGAGAAGAAGGAAGGGAGGAAGAAAGAAGAAGAAACAAGAGGGAGGTAAGAACTACACTTCATACATTTGTTTTTTTTTTTAACTTATTTATTCTTCCCTTTCTAACTTAAAACCTAACATGCAATCAAAATAATTATACATGGTGGGATAATACATGGGCTGAAATGTATAGGAGGAGGAATAGAGGTCCTTTTTCAACCTACGAGACCTAGAATCAACTTCTACCGACAAAGAACGAGGTGGGTAAAATATTTTCTTTTTAAAACTTTTATATATAAGTTACTTTCAAAGGAAATTAATAATAATGAAATAATGAATGTCCTTTCTATGTAGTTATATAGTTCATTCATCATATATCATTAGCATGCAAATTAGTTAGTAACTTGTTGCATGTGAAATTACCGATTTAATGACTAGAATGAAATGCATAAATATCTTACCAACCAAACATGATTGCTATCCATTATATTCTGGAAATTTATTTTTAAGAAGTTTATTTTGTTTATTTGAATATGCATGTGTAGTTGGATGCTTAAATCGTGGCCTAACAAAGATAGAACGGTTAAAACAAGCTTAAGATACGAACTTAGTGAAGGTAAAGATGATTAGGAAAATTATTGCTTAAAAAATGTAATCTGACTTAAGGACAGAAAATACCATAATTACTTGTTAATCACCTACCCTTAAAATTTTATAAGAAACGGGAACCGTTTTCCAAGCCAACGGGCCAAAATCGTCAAAACACGGAAATTGTGTAAAATCTACAAATTGTGAAACAACTAATTGAAATCCGTATAATTTCAGTTTGGAACATCAAAAGGGACATAATAACATGTTTAGACTCTGCCCTTAAAGTTTCGTAGTGATCGGATCCATTCCCGGTGTCTACGGACTAAAAATTGCAATTATGATAAATTAAGGGGTCAAAATGGTAAAATCCCCAAAAAAATCCGGAGCCAAGGCAAACTTTTCACCTTCTGGACTGAAGTAATGACTTATATAAGAATAAATATTCTGACCTTAAAATTTTGTAGAGATCGGGAGTCGTTTTGAGATTTGGGGCCAAAATATAATAATCAATAAATTTGGGGTCAAATAGCAAATTACAATAAAATTAAAATCTAAGACAAAATTTCAAGACTTTGGACCGGAATATTAAATTTTTAAAAGTGGTAAGTATGATATCTGAAAAATCTTATAACAATCGAAGTAAATTTGGGTTAAAACGATATTTTAAAAAGTTTTGGGGCAAAACGAAAATTTTGAAAAATCGGTCTGAAACCGAAATTCTGGAAATTTACCCAACACTTAAGCTCCAAGTTCAACATGAACTCTCCTGTAAGTTTCGTCACCATCCATGACGAAAACAAAAATTTACGGTTATAATAACCCACTTCGCAAGAATTATGGGCGGGACCGTAATTTTGGAAAATTTTAATTCAAAAATTAAAGATTGAAAATTTACCAAATCTGAAATCAATAATCACAATTATATCTTAAAGATATGTCAACAACCGAACCATAATCTCGTGCCACGAATAAACTCCAAATCACAATCATATAATCGAATTACACTAAGCACCGTAATTAATTGAATGTATGACTCTGATTGTATGACGTGTATGCACCGAGAATGTGACTAACTTACAATCACGTCTAACCGAGAACTAAGTGTCTCACAAATAAAGTGCCACGGACAGGACTGCCTCTAATTTTATCGGGACAAAGTGCCACATCAACGGACGGGGGCCACCTCTTGAGCCCATAAGAAACAGAGGGCCGATCAAAGATCCGGGGGCCACCTCTTGAGTTGTAAGAGCCACCTCTAGAGTCCCGAATTTGTGTCAGGGACGGTTAGACCAAGTCTTGGATCGAGCAGCACGGCTGCGGTTCATGAACAAGGCTACCGTCGTTTCCTATTCCCTTGAAGCCGAAGGACGGAGTGATCCGGAGGTGACTGGGTCGTAGACTTAGGGTATAATCGCGATTATGGTGTGATCCGGGTATTAAACCCCAGCTAAGGACATACCGAGCCCAGATAAGAGATAAGGTAGC
Organism: Orobanche coerulescens; assembly: GCA_033398695.1. NCBI lineage: Eukaryota > Viridiplantae > Streptophyta > Magnoliopsida > Lamiales > Orobanchaceae > Orobanche > Orobanche coerulescens. The sequence continues at coordinate 201,965,345 of CM065802.1, forward strand.
ACGTCACCAAGCGTGAGAGCTTTTAGCTCAAAGCCCAAGGTTATAAGGACGGTCCGACAAATGCCCAAGTCTACGGTTATTAAACCAAAGGTCGTGGCAAAAGTCATAGTCCGATCTCTGATAATGGTATAAGACGTCATAAGGAGGCCAAGGAACTTTGTCACATAGACGACCTCCCGAAGCTAAATATTCACTAGGCGCTTGACGCCACATGTTGTCATACTTAACATCAATCTACGGAGATTGACTCTTCACTCATGCCATAATTCATTACATTCCTTTGAAAACTTGTACTATCTATAGACAAAGATATTTTCAAAAGTGGGAGTAAATATATTATCCTTCAAAATGGTTATATATATATATATATAAATTGAGAAAATACTCAAAACCCCACTCACTGGGAATCCATTATTCTCACCCCATTTCGAATTGTTTTCTAAAACCCCACTAGATGAAGAGAATCAAGAGGAAGAAGAGAGAGATGCTGACGACCAGTGAAGATCATCCTCAAAGTATTACCAAGACGTAGGAATTAGGATGCTGCTTTAACGCTTCTTTTTATTCCTGTGTCACAATGTATTTTGGTTTCTGATGTACTCTTTTGCACTTGATGTAATAATTCCGCTGTACTCTTGAATATTTCTTTTATATGAAATAACCAGTCTTAGTTCACCGGGCTGAGATCTGGCATATGTATACTTTACTAGAATGTATTATCACAAACGTAATTTATTACGTTAACTGTCGCGTTCTCGTCTAACCCCGATGTGGGGGTGTGACAGATGTGGTATCGGAGCTCGCTTTGTAAGAAGGACACTTACAATGAGCTTTTCCAGGATAAGATTCTTCGGACTTAGATGGGAATTCCACCTAGGATGAAGTGAACCATAGGATTGAGACCTAATGTAGATTTCTCGAGTCAATTCTCATTAAGATCTCTTTCGACTTGTCGCTATTCACTTGGAATATGCATAGTCAAATTCAAATTTCCTAAGTCATTGGCCAAGATACTTGATTAAGTATTCATGGAAATTCCCCAATTAAATCACTTCTCCTATTGAACTCTTGAAACTGACATAGCTTATTTCACTCATCAGATCCTCTGAACTCCACTAAACCTCATTACTTTTCAAAATGGGGTATTATTATTTCTTGGTTGCTGATGTCGTATAAGCATATTTGTTGAGTCATTAAGTTCACAACCTTGATAATAAGTCATGCTTAATAGAGTTCTATTATTGGATATTCCAATCCATTTGCTATTCATTCAGAGTGTGTGTCACCAATCAGTATTGTCAAAATCAATTAAGTCGCTATACTATTTGTTTGGAATAGTAATGGCTAATTTCAACTTATTAAAGTCCGTGTTGCTACGTACCTCGTCGTCAACTTAGCTACGTTATTCATTCGGAAGACGTAAAGTTATTATTGTAGGGGATTATTCAAAATATTCGACCCATCTAAATGGGGCGAAATCTAAACCTTGCAAAAACTCAAAGTTCGATTTGAATTATTAATTATCTGTGTATTTCCGTCCCATGAGCTGTCTCTTTGAGATGTTACCTACTATCGATAGTTGGTAAGGAAAACCTACTTTTCCTTATCCAATGTTGTAATTTTTCATGAAACGGCATTGTGAATGTAATAATAATGTTGAATAATGATAACATTTCTTGATACTCAACAACCGAATGCAAGCATCTTAATTAACACTCACTTCAATAATCACTACCCGTAAGCTTAGAAGTATCTACACCAATGGGTACGAGCTGAGAAACAGATTTAGTATTTAGAGATTGTGAAGTGATCATTAAAGGTCACTGTTCTCCTGCCGACCTAATTCTTCTCCCTATACTTGAGTATGACCTCATACTTGGGATTGATTAGCTATCTAAACACTTTGCACAACTCGACTGCCATTCTAAAATAGTTCGATTCTACAAACCCGATCACCCAGTAGTTGAACTACACGGGGATGCTAGAATTAACTCGGCCCTGATCATATCAGCCACGAAGGCAAGAAAGGCTATCTCGAAGGGAGCAGCGGGATATTTGGCTTTTGTCATTAACAAACCCAAGAGCAAAATGGAGATTGAAGCTACACGGGTAGTATCAGAGTACCCCGATGTTTTTCCCACGGAACTCACTTCGCTACCTCTAGATAGGGAAGTCGGGTTTAGCATCGATATCTTGCCCGGAAAAGCACCTATGGCTAGGATGCCATACCGAATGGCACCACTAGGACTACAAGAACTGAAGGTTCAGTTGAAGAAATTGCTAGAGGTTTGATTTATCCGATCAAGCGTGTCTCCATGGGGAGCACCAGTGCTATTCGTGAAGAAGAAAGATGGAACACTAAGATTGTGCATCGATTACCGAGAACTTAACAATATTACTGTTAAGAACAAGTATCCACTCCCTAGAATTGATGAGTTGTTCGACCAGCTACAAGGGGCAACAGTTTTACTCCAAGTTTGACCTTCAGCAAGGATATTACCAATTAAGGATTAAAGAGGACGACATACCAAAGACTGCCTTTCAAACTAGGTATGGTCATTACGAATTTATGGTGATGCCTTTTGGATTGATCAACGCACCGGCTGCATTTATGGATTTAATGCACCGTGTATTCCAACCGTATCTGGATGAATTCGTGGTAATATTCATTGACGACATACTCGTTTATTCCAAATCAGGTCAGGATCACGAAACTCACCTGAGGTTAGTGCTAGAAATGCTAAGAAAGCATAAGTTGTATGCCAAATTCAGTAAGTGTGAATTCTGGTTAAAAAAAGTAGCGTTTTTAGGACACATCATATCCGGAGAAGGAATTGCAGTAGATCCATCGAAGGTAGAGACTATTTTGGACTGGAAGAGGCCAGAAACAGTCAAAGAAATTCGAATCTTTCTTGGACTTGCGGGTTACTACCGCAAATTCATTAAAGACTTCTCAAAAATCACAGGACCGCTCACAAGACTGACGCAGAAACACATTAAATTTGAGTGGAACGATAAGTGTGAGACAAGTTTCCAGGAACTCAAGAGAAAACTCACCACCGCACCTGTTCTAACACTTCCTGAAGGGAGTGAAGGATTTGTGGTATATAGCGATGCTTCAAAGGAAGGATTAAGAGCTGTGCTGATGCAAAACAGCAAGGTAGTGGCTTATACATCCCGAAAGCTAAAAATCCACGAGATGAATTATCCGACCCATGACCTTGAACTCGCTGCGATAGTATTCGCATTAAAGAAATGGAGGCACTACCTCTATGGAGCTACATTCACTATCTTCACCGACCACAAGAGTCTCAAATATCTGTTCTCTCAGAAGGATTTGAACCTAAGACAGAGACGGTGGATAGAACTTCTTGAAGATTATAACTTCACCATTCAACATCATCCGGGTAAGGCCAACGTCGTCGCAGATACCCTAAGTAGGAAAACCAGTGTAGCTAGACTTATGGTAAGAGAATGGAACGCCTTGATAGAAATAGTCCAATGGAACCCAAAGCAGGCTAAGACACATGTTCTATGTGCTAATGTATTAGTAAAGCCGGACCTACTTAAGGAAATTCAAGAAGCATAGATTCATGATGGGAAGTTGTGTGAATCGCACAAGGCGAGAAATCTGAGTTAAGCATGTCGGATAATGGAATACTAAGATTCAAGCACCGTACATGCGTTCCATATAATGACGAACTCAAGAAGAATATTCTACCAGAGGCTCACTGCTCTTGGTATACAATTCACCCAGGCAGTAATAAGATGTATAAGGATTTGAAGAAATACTACTGGTGGGTGAACATGAAGAACCAAGTAGCAGAATTTGTAGCAAGATGTTTGACTTGCCAAAGAGTGAAGGCTGAAGACCAAAGACCATCAGGATTGCTACAGCTGCTCTAGATTCCCGAATGGAAATCGGAACTAGTCGCGATGGACTTCGTGACAAATATACCAACAACCAATGGAGGATATAACACGATCTGGGTAGTAGTGGATATACTTACAAAGTCAGCTCATTTCCTACCCGTAAGGAAGAATGACAGTCTGCAAAAGCTAGCAAGGACGTACATACGAGAAATCATTAGACTACATGGTGTACCTGTAGACATTGTGTCAGATCGAGATCCCAGATTTGTCTCCAGATTTTGGAAGAGTCTTCATCAAGAACTTGGGACAACATTGAGTTTCAGCACTGTGGCACATCCTCAGACAGACGGACAATCCGAGAGAACTATCCAAATCCTTGAGGATATGTTACGAGCATGCGCGCTGGATTTTAAAAAGGGTTGGAGTCATCACCTACCCTTAGCCGAGTTTGCGTACAACAACAGTTATCAGGCAACTATCGAAATGGATCCATATGAAGCATTATACGGAAGAAAGTGTCGATCGCCAATACATTGGGAGATTGACGATCGATGGACACCAAAGAGCAAGCAGAACCGAAACTCGATAGCAAGAGTTGATCTAGTATAAGATGCCATAGACAAAGTTCGAGTCATTCGAGATCATATTTGTACTGCTCAAAGCCGACATAAGAGTTATGCAGACCAGAGGAGAAAAGATTTAGAGTTCAACAAGGGCGACAAAGTATTCCTTCGCTTATCACCATGTAAAGGATTAATCAACTCAAGGAAAGGAGGAAAGCTTAGCCCCAGATACGTCGGGACTTTCACGATACTAGAGCGAATTGGGAATTTGACGTATCGTCTCGAGCTACCAACCTAGCTTGCTGGAATGCACAACGTGTTCCATGTCTCAAGATTGAAGAAATGCCATCCGGATCCTGAGCATGTCATCACTCATGACATGCCACCAATCAAATAAAATCTAACCTACATCGAGAAGCCGATCAGAATCGTAGATCAACAAGTACGCGAGCTGAGAAACAAGAAGATTCCGTTAGTCAAATTCATTTGGTCGAAGCACAATAGAGAAGAAGACACCACATGGGAAACTGAAGAAGAGATGAAGAAATCTTACCCCGAACTATTTTAGAGGGAATTTGGGGACCAAATTCTCTTAAGGAGGGAAGGATGTAGAACCCTATAAATTTGATAGTTAGTATGTGTACGACATATCCTATTGTAATATGATTGAGTAACAATTGCTATATAGCACAATATAATCTAAGTTTACCATTTATTTTACTCAATTTATCAATTTTGAAATTCATATGTCAAACCGTATAATTAATTAAATAAGAAAATTATATATATCTAATGGACTACTTGTCAAACCTAATAAGTCAAGCTCAACCTATAAAATCTATAAGACTTAAAAATACAACTTAAAGCCCAATCTAATCACCTAGCCCACTTTATTAAACAAATACTTAATATCTATATAAACCTAAAATACAAAAAAAAATATATAATAACACACACACACACACACACATGGGGAGGCCATAAGGAGGAATATAAGACACCTAGAGTCTTCATGTCCCCCATGCAAGACACTATCCTAAGACACCTTAGCCACATGTCACTAGTTTTCTTTACACCTCCAACTTCCCAAGCCACTTTACACCCCTCTTAAATACATACACCACCCAACACACTCCCATTCTCCCAACACAAGCAAAAAATCTGAGATTTAGATAGAGAGAGAGAGAGACAAAAACGTGAGCAAGAGAGAAGAAGGAAGGGAGGAAGAAAGAAGAAGAAACAAGAGGGAGGTAAGAACTACACTTCATACATTTGTTTTTTTAACTTATTTATTCTTCCCTTTCTAACTTAAAACCTAACATGCAATCAAAATAATTATACATGGTGGGATGATACATGGGCTTAAATATATAGGAGGAGGAAGAGAGGTCCTTTTTCAACCTACGAGACCTAGAATCAACTTCTACCGACAAAGAACGAGGTGGGTAAAATATTTTCTTTTTAAAAATTTTATATATAAGTTACTTTCAAAGGAAATTAATAATAATGATATAATGAATGTCCTTTCTATGTAGTTATATAGTTCATTCATCATATATCATTAGCATGCAAATTAGTTAGTAACCTGTTGCATGTGAAATTACCGATTTAATGACTAGAATGAAATGCATAAATATCTTACCAACCAAACATGATTGCTATCCATTATATTCTGGAAATTTATTTTTAAGAAGTGTATTTTGTTTATATGAATATGTATATGTATTTGGATGTTTAAATCGTGGCCTAACAAAGATAGAACGGTTAAAATAAGCTTAAGATACGAACTAAGTGAAGGTAAAGATAATTAGGAAAATTATTGCTTAAAAGATGTAATCTGACTTAAGGAGGAAAATACAACATAATTACGTGTTAATCACCTACCCTTAAAATTTTATAAGAAACGGGAACCGTTTTCCAAGCCAACGGGCCAAAATCGTCAAAACACGGAAATTGTGTAAAATCTACAAATTGTGAAACAACTAATTGAAATCCATGTAATTTCAGTTTGGAACATCAAAAGGGACATAATAACATGTTTAGCCTCTGACCTTAAAGTTTAGTAGTGATCGGATCCATTCCCGGTGTCTACGGACTAAAAATTGCAATTATGATAAATTAAAGGGTCAAAATGGTAAAATCCCCAAAAAAATCCGGAGGCAAGGCAAAAATTTCACCTTCTGGACTGAAGTAATGACTTATATAAGAATAAATATTCTGACCTTAAAATTTTGTAGAGATCGGGAGTCGTTTTGAGATTTGGGGCCAAAATGTAATAATCGATAAAATTGGGGTCAAATAACAAATTACAATAAAATTGAAATCTAAGACGAAATTTCAAGACTCTGGACTGGAATATTAAATTTTCAAAAGAGGTAAGTATGATATCTGAAAAATCTTATAACAATCGAAGTAAATTTGGGTTAAAACGATATTTTAAAAAGTTTTGGGGCAAAACGAAAATTTTGGAAAATTGGTCAGAAACCGAAATTCTGGAAATTTACCCAACACTTAAGCTCCAAGTTCAACATGAACTCTCCTGTAAGTTTCGTCACCATCCGTGACGAAAACAAAAATTTACGAGTATAATAACCCACTTCGCAAGAATTATGGGCGGGACCGTAATTTTGGGAAATTTTAATTCAAAAATTAAAGATTGAAAATTTACCAAATTTGAAATCAATAATCACAATTATATCTTAAACATATGTCAACAACCAAACCATAATCTCGTGTCACGAATAAACTCCAAATCACAATCATATAATCGAATTACACTAAGTACCGTAATTAATTGAATGTATGACTCTGATTGTATGATGTGTATGCACCGAGAATGTGACTAACTTACAATCACGTCTAACCGGGAACTAAGTGTATCACAAACAAAGTGCCACGGACAGGACTGCCTCTAATTCTATCGGGACAAAGTGACACGTCAACGGACGGGGGCCACCTCTTGAGCCCATACAAAACAGAGGGCCGATCAAAGATCCGGGGGCCACCTCTTGAGTTGTAAGGGCCACCTCTAGAGTCCCGAATTTGTGTCAGGGACGGTTAGACCAAGTCTTGGATCGAGCAGCACGGCTGCGGTTCATGAACAAGGCTACCGTCGTTTCCTATTCCCTTGAAGCCGAAGGACGGAGTGATCCGGAGGTGACTGGGTTGTAGACTTAGCGTATAATTGCGATTATGGTGTGATCCGGGTATTAAACCCCATATAAGGACATACCGAGTCCAGATAAGATATAAGGTAGCACGTCACCAAGCGTGAGAGCTTTTAGCTCAAAGGCCAAGGTTATAAGGACGGTCCGACAAACGCCCAAGGCTACGGTTATTAAACCAAAGGTCGTGGCAAAAGTCATAGTCCGATCTCTAATAACAGTCTAAGACGTCATAAGGAGGCCAAGAGTATTTGTCACATAGACGACCTCCCGAAGCTAAATATTCACTAGGCGCTTGACGCCACATGTTGTCATACTTAACATCAATCTACGGAGATTGACTGTTCACTCATGCCATAATTCATTACATTCCTTTGAAAACTTGTACTATCTATAGACAAAGATATTTTCAAAAGTGGGAGTAAATATATTATCCTTCAAAATGGTTATATATATATATATATATATATATATATATATATATATATATATATAAATTGAGAAAATACTCAAAACCCCACTCACTGAGAATCCATTATTCTCACCCCATTTCGAATTGTTTTCTAAAACCCCACTAGATGAAGAGAATCAAGAGGAAGAAGAGAGAGATGCTGACGACCAGTGAAGATCATCCTCAAAGTATTACCAAGACGTAGGAATTAGGATGCTGCTTTAACGCTTCTTTTTATTCCTGTGTCATAATGTATTTTGGTTTCCGATGTACTCTTTTGCACTTGATGTAATAATTTCGCTGTACTCTTGAATATTTCTTTTCTATGAAATAACCAGTCTTAGTTCACCGGGCTGAGATCTGGCATATGTATGCTTTACTAGAATGTGTTATCACAAACGTTATTTATTACGTTAACTGTCGCGTTCTCGTCCAACCCCGGTGTGGGGGCGTGACATGGTAAGCTCCAACACGATCAACACAGAACCACATGGACTGATATACGAAAGAATAAAATTCTCAAAACGTTACACAAATCACATACAGTATATCTCGAAGAAACACGCCCAACTGTTGGACATACCCCTCGGCGTATGAACAACCTGTCACAAATCGACGAACATACCTAATCATACATGGAGTATGAACGACTAATCAATATGGCTCAAAAGTCAAAAATCACTATAGCAAAATCACGCTACTACCACACCAATAGAGCCACATAGCACATATGCCCCGGTTTCACAAAACCCGAAGTTTCAAAATCATATTATGTACTGAATCTACAACACGAGACATATTTCTCTTATCTGATCTACTAACCGATCATCCCTGGATACCCGAACTACCATAATGAAGTTCGAATCTATTTTCATCATACCATTGATGTGTTATCCAGTTTGTAAGTCTCACTCAGAACTTCACCATGATATGCATTACGCACTATGTTTGTACGTATACCAATCACATTTTCAAAACAACTTGAAATCATATAATCTTGTCAATAAAAACCCATTTCCGAAAGTTCTTTCAAGAATTTCAAAACCCCAAAAATGTGTATGTATATATTCGTGAGACTAAAATAATTTTCGAAAAGTTAAACCGACTCGCTCCTGTCAAGTTCTCGATGACAATTTCTTTTTGAATACACACGATTAAATAAAATGAAATTATGCAAATGATTGACCACATCCATACTCCTGTATACCAATTCGGCTCGTCACCAATTCCACTGATATACGGTCGGAAAATCACACGATAAATCCAAAATCTTTTTATATAAACTTTGTTAAAATCATCTTTTCCATATATGACTTGCTATATCGACTATTATTCCAATCTGCAACACTTCAACTATGCCATGATGAAACATGTTTTTAAAGACAACAATACTGTCTCTCAAAATAAATTTAAGAAAATACATTTTCATGACATCGAGAAAATAGTTTATTCAATGTATATTATGTTGAAAAGTATCATTTTCAAATGTTCAAAAACAGTTTCATATATCTCAAAATAAACAAGCATGACTACATGTTCCTCTCAATAATCCACAACATTTCTCCCAAATGCACAACTCCGTTTTCCAAGTTTAACCGACATATTGATTTTCTATAATCATAGCTTCTCAAGATCATCGGTTTTGTCCCAACTATTATATTCTGCTACCTCAATACTGTAACATAAAACATTTTTCCGAATGTCTCTCAAAGTACATCAACTCATAACTGCAAATAACCTCAATGCTATCTAAAAATCCAAATACCTACAGATCGTGAAGTTGACGATGCCTTGTGATACTGGCACATGTCTCAACTCTAGAAAATACTCGATACATATATTTTCAAAACATATATTTTGCAAAATTAGTTCAACTCAAAATACAACACATCTCTTTCCAAAGAATCATGTTAATACCATTTGGATAAGTTTAAAACAACCACAGTACCACATTGGTAAACCACATAACACATAAGCCCGAGTGAACAACAAAAACCCAGGGCTCTAATACTTGCCAACCGACAACTCAAATGACGTGACAAAAACACGACTCAACTCGACCCAACAGCCTAGGTTTTCACGACCTAAGCTCCGATACCATATTTTGTAACACCCCCAGAGCCATCCGAGAATATTACAGCGCCGTGGGCGCGGAAACGGAACCCACAAGGCTGAAAGACATTTTTACAAACATTTGAAATACGCCTAAGCGGCGATGACGGTAATATCTTTTTAAAAATAATCAAATACTCTATGAAATCCATTTATCAATACCGTCGTAAAATCTCATTTGAAAGTACAAGGCTGAAATGCCAAAACTCATCAAGCTAAAAGTATACGTTAAGCCATCACTTATATGTACCGACGAAATAGTTTAGAAAATGATTTTCCAAAATGAGCCAAAGTTCGTAAAATACTAGCAACCCATTTTAAAACACACTCGCAGCGGGCATAACAAATAACTAAAAATACTTTTGCAGCGGAGAAATGACAACTAGTCAAAGTACTAAATTCATAAACACACGCCATAACCAGTATCATCCGGGAAGCTCATCTCTTCACGACCGCTACAAGCTCGATATCCCAAGAACCTAAAAATAAAGCCCACGACAGGGTCATCCATTATACTCAACAATGATAACGATCACATCACATCAATAATTACATACCAATGAAATTACAAAGTAAGAATATGACCAATGTAATCTTACTGTCATAACCTCACCAATTCGCGATAATCCTCATCAAAATAACCCTTACCATATTGCACATCTCGTATTCTCGATTAACCAATAAACTCAAACACGACATTTATACTGTACCTCAAACAATACCCGATATTCTCAAAACATCATCATAACTCACCAATACGGAGATATACCAACTCTGACCAATTCAATCCATCAGATAACATCATGAAGTCTCAACAACATAATCGATTGTCCATCCAAAGACAAGAACCAAGAAGGAAATATAGAACACACCTCAAGATATGCAATGCCACGACAAATTATATCAGTCTCATCCGAGATCAGAACAATACAACATACGGACATGGTCCTACAAAAGACTTACAAATGCATACTCATATGACAACATTAATATGCCCACAACAATAACAATGTATACTCATGGAAATCCGATGATCCAGCGCACAGAGCAAAGATCCCAAGATGATCCAGCATTCACTGTATAGATCCCAAAATGATCCCGTCGGACCAACACGAGGTGGAAAAACCCATCCAACGATCCAGCGCACACAGCATAGATACCCAAAATGATCCTGTCGGACCAACACGAGGTGGACATACGACAACGATGCACAAATGCATGTTAACAACAATACACAATTGCATGACAACAACAACACACGAATGTATCACAACAAGATCGACACAAAATGACACAAATGATTATAGTATTTGCCCCGAGTCCTTCGAGAGCAATCTCGATGTCAAAAACAATCACCGACGATTACCCTCAATGTTCGAAGATCCAAAATACCATGGACTATAGATAACTGATATTCTCGTCTTTACCATAATGTATCCTCGATACCCAAGTATACCAATAACAAATGTAAATCTTATACATTGTGATATAATTCCCAAAATCAGAAAACAACGTACAATCCCAAATCTCCAGAGTTCACAGTTATAATCATTGCTATACGAATTATAAATGAATGAAACTGAAATGATTCATTAAATATTATAAATTGTGCAATTAATAACTTGCCTCGATACCGATACGATGATAATGAAGTCGTTACCAATCTCATTGCCTTCGTCTACAAGCTCCTCGGCCCTGACCAAAGTAAATCACGAACATCCTCAAACTCGACCGCAACATATTATTCTAATCAACAATCAATCCTCACAACCTATTGTAATAATCGAAAAACAACAAGTTTGATAACAATCAACAATCGATATAACCAATCAACAACTCATCGGTTCCACAATATCTCAATTAATCACTAATCTGAATAACTCAATCAATCAATCACGAATCTATAATCATAATACGATTCCACAATCCGATAAACATATCAACAATTAATCCAATACGTTCGAACATCTAAATCATCACATCACTATCTTCCTCAACAAGCTTCAAGCAACACCAAGAATCACAAAAACACTTAAATATTTGTCATCATACAAAGTAAACAACGACAACAACATCAAGAATCCGAAATGAAGAAAGGGATTACATCCACATACCCCTTCAACACAATCCAAAACCACTACAATCATATCAATACCCATATATCAATAACAACATCAACATAATTTGGAAATCCATCTTACAAGCACGTTCAAACGAATCACCTGTAACACCCCAAAGTTATTCAAGGCATATTACAGTGCCGTGAGCCCCACTGTGAGACCCACAAGTCTATTCACACGCGGAACCAAGAACTTTGACCGGTAAGGTCCAAGCATAATCAAATGAAGAACAATAAGGTTGGCATTCGAGATAATATCCAATAAAACCAAATACAACACATCAAGATTAAATCCCATGGAAACACCGGACAAACCATCAACGAAACCAAAAATAGTACTCGAGCACTCAAAAACCATTCAAGTACAACATCATTGAATAGAGGAAATAAAAAACATAACCAGTGACAAGACACAGCATCACACTTGCCCATCATCTTCATGTCGACCCAGTATGTGCCTATCCGCTCTCCTGGATCCTGAAATACATGAACGGTATTTCCCCCATAAAGGGATTAGCCGTCAAATAGCTAGTATACATATATCGAATATAAAACACAATACTTCTCGACAATAAAGTAAATGTAATCATCATTTCATCAACTCAAGACTACTATTATGGAATAACTAAATCTCATAGCATTAAATTTCAATACATATGTGATTAACCGTGGAACCGAACCAAAGGCAATGGAACCCTCAGAGTCCCGTAGGACCCTCAAACCCCAGACTTACCCAACGAGCACTCGAGGTATTGAATTGGATGCAGTGTTAGTTTGGTCAACCTCGACTGATATTTGGTTTTGACCGAAAAAACCGACTGCTAAAATACTCGCATGTGGTCAACCCTCAGCTGACATTTTCTATTTGACCGAAAACTCGTCTGTGGTCAAACCTCAGATAATATTTACTTTGACCGAAAACTCGTTTGCCTTTAGTTGGGTAAAAATTCGCCTGATATTTTCCTTCTCTGAAAGCACGGCTGATAATAAACTCGCCTGTGGTCAAATTTCAGCTGCTATTTTGCTTTGACCAAAAGCCCGACTGATATAATGTCTTCCAAACTCGACTGCAGTAGTATTTTGGTCAAACCTTGTGTGATATTTCCATTGACCAAAACCTCGTTTGATATCTGTCTATTCTATACATACCCGATTTTATAACTAATCAACACTTGATAAAGACTTAGCCTATTTCAAGGGCCTATAGAAGATACTCAATTGGTTCTTCTTTACAATAGAAAGTACTTAGTACATATATTTGAAATTAATCATGAATATCGGGATGACATCATCAAAATCTAAAAGGTATTACTAACAATTTCCCCCTAATATGATGATGGCAAAACTTAAACATTCAAATGTAAACAAGTCTACCCAAAACAAAAAGTAAAGTGCAACGCAAAATCAAACTCAGTCTTTTTTGAGACAACTAGTGGTTGTCATTCAAGTTGACTGTTATAAACTTTTATTCATTGATATCATTACAGTCAGTAGTCTTATCGCAAAAAGTACTAATAAATTACAAGTGTTTGATAATGACAAAAACAAAAAAAGAACTTGAGGTATTGGCCGATTGAAGGCACTAATGTATTCTATAATCATCTCGATTGTCGGTAACCGATTAAAGGCGCCGAGACATCTATTATCATTGTTGTTATCAATTGTTTGTTTCAAGATAATCGAGGTATTGAATTGGGACTCTCGAGGATGGTTTCCATTCATTGTGTCATTGTTATCGATTGACTGTTTTAAGGTAATCGAGGTATTGGGATGGTTCCCACCTGTTGTGTCGTTATCCATCGTCTGTTTCAAGGTAATTGAGGTATAAAATTGGGAATGTCGAGGACGGTTCCCATCTATTGTGTCGTTCTTATCGATTGCCGTTTTAAGGTAATCAAGGTACTGAATGAGGACTGTCGAGGATGGTTCCTATCCACTATGTCGTTGTTATCGATTGGCCGTTTTGAGGTAATCTAGGTATTAAATTAGGACTGTCGAGGGTAGTTCCCATCCATAGTATTGTTGTTATCAATTTGGCCGATTAAAGGCAATTGAGGTATTTGAATTGGGACCACCGAGAACAATGTATATCCATTGGTTATTGTTGTCGTGTTGGCCGACTCAAGGCAGCACATTATCATTCTTGTGAACTCGATAATTTTTTGATTATTGCTGTTTGTGATTATTTATGATTTGGAGGCTGGTCTCGGATAGTGCTCGTTGGGTAAGTCTGGGGCTTGAACTCAGAGTCCCCGTAAGACCTCCAAGCCCCAGACTTAACCGTGGAACCATACCAAAGGCAACGGAACTCTCGGAGTCCCCGTAGCTCCTTTATCACCAACCAAAGGCATATAATGCACTCAATAATTTTTCAACCTCTACCATATGTACTACCCCGATAACTTGAAAGCATAGCACATTGGATCGGGTATCAATTTTCTACGAGTCTGATGGAGGGTGGGAAACCTCGTAAAATTTTTCAAACTTAGTGTGTTTGCTATCGGGAGAATTTCGTGATTAATGTTATACTTTGCACATTAATTCAATTATAAGCGCGTATTTGTTTGTCAATCATATGAAAAACAGTAAATAGTAACCTAGTTACTACCAACATATAGCTCATGGACTTTTTCCTAAGTACTGGGCCAAGCGAATGACCCAATAAAGAAAAATAAACCAGTCTTCAATTCTTCGTCTTCTCGGTCGGTTGTCTTCGGTCTTCGTCATAGCCAAATAAATAATTACATCATTGAAAATGCATCATATTATACAAATTGTCTAGTAAAAATAAATAGGCTCAAAACGACCTTTATAAGCCAATCGAATCGAACAACTCAAAACTAAGTCAACAAGCTATATCAGCATCACATACGGATTTCACACAACATGTAACGGCAGTGAAATTAAATAATTAATTTTAATATATTAATCCAATTAATATCTATGGCAATAAAATTAAATAATGAATTAATATATTAATCCAATCAATATAAAAATTAATCTATTTAATTGTAATGGTATTAATCCAATTAATACTAATAATCGTCATTTCAATTTGTTCGAAGTAATCCGGCCAAAAATAGTGTTTTCGTTTAATATCTTTCCCATTTAAAATAATATTCTAAATATAAATTTTAATCAAAGTAAATATAATTTAAAATTTAGGAAAATATTACAACGTAATACAGTGACTAAATGAAGTCCCGGACAAGTCGGAATGGGCCCAGCCCGCAAACCGAGCCCGAAAAAGGGGGCTGGACGAGGGTGACCCGCGGGAGCGAGTCACTTGCCTGCTACTATCTGGGTAGCAGGCCTCTTGTCCATCCAGCCTGCCAGGCACGGCCTGGCAGTAACTCTGGAAGCCCCCACTGCCGAGTCCGACCTCTGTTCGTCTCGTTTTTCGGCTCGTCTCCAAAACGCGATTTCTAACTTTTATGTAGGACTTATAACTCAATAAAATAAACTTTTATAGATTTATAATTCACATAAAATCATAGAAACAAAATTTACAACGAACAATTAAATATCTCCGATTATACCAATAATGATTCTAAATCATAAACATCATTCAATAGCATTCAAAATGCACATATAATCGTATATACAGTATCATTGACCTTGCTCTGATACCACTCTTGGTATTCCGGATTCGAATATGTAGTGGAATAATAATACACAATAAAAAATCCCAAATATGATCGATCAAGTAACGTATATACGAAAAATAAATCAACGAAGATAAAAGGATCAAAGGCCTATACCTTTGAAGCCTTTGATAATATCTTCGTACGTTGATGATGATCACGAACCCGAATACGAGCACGAAATTCCTTCGTTCCAAACACCGAAAGCCTGATGTCTCTACTTCACACGCGTCAGAACATGACCAGAAAAATCTACAAGACTCCGTTCTATGAAGAACACGGCTAGAAAGTGTCGTAGGAATTTCTCTCTGTTATTTTTCTTACTTATTTCTTATCTCAAAATGAAGAACAAGATGAAGAAAAATATTTCCATCCTCTCTATTTGCTCTCGGCCGTAGCTCACTTAAGGTGAAGAAGTGATGTTGTTTTTTGTTTTCTTTAATATCTTATAGACAAGAATCATCTCATGATTATATCAAGGATCCCACCATATCATATCTTATCAACAAGTTATAATCATGGTGGGATAACAATAAAAAATGAATCACCAAGTCAAGATATGGGGGGAAGGTGGCGACCCTAGTGGAAATTGCTAGGAAACGGGCCGAGTCACTCGGCTCGTGTTTCGAACGTTTGTCAAACGATCCCGTTAAATACACTCTGTTTTATCACCAATATATTTATACTAAATAATTAATACAATTAATTAACTACATCAAATAAAAATATATTTTTGTAAGAAATATAATTTATAAATTAAATTAATTACACAGTAACTTAATTTCAATTCATAAGACCGTCATTAGATTTATCCAATAAATTATAATTAGATATCCAATATCTAATATTATTAGAGAGATAATAAATTCACATTTATCCGTCAACGATCCTGATGCACGACTTTGTAGGTCCGTCTCAGCCGGCATTGGGAGGAACCAATGAGTGCGGGTAGTGCTTAGCCAGCCTAGCGGGCCGCACTGTAAACCCCAACTGAGAACGAATGAAGGGATCATTCCAGAACCATTATGTCGTGAATACCATATACGTATAGACCCTTCATCAGATGTCCCGGTCAAGTCTTCGGGTAACGGTAAAGTCAAACCCTACTGTTGACTAGACACTATACATGTGCTAATGCAAATCAAGACCGACTGATTACTAGTGTATCTAATACGAATAGATCAGAATACTTTAGCCAAAGACTTATAATCTTATTTGCCTTTAACCATATAGGACATTCGCCTGCTCACTAACAGGAGATAGAATCCTTTCTTGGCATACAGTAAAGACTGTTACCTATCCGTATAGTCCGCACTTTGAGGTTGACTCGGCGATTAAGCAAATGAGTCAAACTACTCTAGTGACAAACAAAACATCACAGGCACATCTCTTACTGAACCCTGAAGTCAAAGGTCCACGTATACTATCACAACCTTTTGATTCATCATCGACTCTCCAAGAGTGAATACCGTGTGACTGAATCAAGTATGAGTCATATTCGAGTATACTGGTCCCACCAATAAACTTATAACTATGCTATGAAGACATGCACACACCCTAGCATCATTTATACAAGTCTTACTCAAAACTTAATGCCCAATTTAAGTTTATCGACTTGCGAACGGTTTACGTAAATAAACTTTAAATACTTCCAGTGCATATTCTCTTATCCGATAACGAGAGTGTAATGTTCCCACTTATTTACATGGACTTCACTTCAATGTTTACCAAATAAAGAATGCATTTGAATAATAAACAGTGAATGAATCATATTGCCTATTATTGATAATTCCATAATTTCAAGTACAATGCCCCTTCTCTCTCATCCCATGAGTGGCATTAGAGGGCATATTCCTAACAATCTCCTGCTTTAACTCAATGTCACACATCATGGTATCTAATACCCATGTTCTTCAGATGTCTTTCCAAGACAACCTGAGATAACGGCTTAGTCAGCGGGTCAGAGACATTGTCTTCTGAGTCTACTCTTTGCAACAAAACATATCCTTTCTCTCTATATGCTTGGTGTTGTGGTGAGCCCTCAGCCCCTTGGCTTGGGCGACAGCTCTATCATTATCACAGAATAGTGATATATGTAGCTCCGTATTAGGCACTACAAGAAGTTCTTACACAAACTTCTGCATTCAAAATGCTTCTTTGCTAGACTCTGAGGCAGCTTGGTACTCTGCTTGGCAGGTGGAATCTGCAGTAGCGCTTTGCTTAGAGCTTCTCCAAGATACTGCTCCTCCATTGAGAGTAAACAAATACCCAGATGTCGACTCAGAGTCATCCTTGTATTCTTAAAAATCAGAATCGGTGAATCCAACCACCTTCAGTTCTCCACCACCGTAAGGAAGAACCATATCTCTAGTTCTTCTTAAGTACTTAAGAATGTTCTTGATGGCAGTCTAGTGTTCTCTTCTCGGGTTTGCTTGAAAACAACTTACCACACTAACAGCATAGGCCAAGTCTGGTCTCGTGCACAACATAGCGTACATGAGGCAACCCACTGCCGAGGCATAGGGTACCTTACTCATCTCTCTTTTGTCTTCCTCACTTTGAGAACACATTTTCTTGGTGAGATGAATTCCATGTCGCATGGGAAGGAACCCTCTTTTAGATTCATCCATATTGAATCTTCTCAGGATCTTATCTATATAGAGGGCTTGGGAAAGTCCTATCATTCTTTGTGGTCTATCTCTGTAAAGACGGATCCCTAAAATATAGGAAGCTTCTCCCAAGTCTTTCATGGAGAACGTTTTAGAAAGCCAAGCTTTCACATTGCTGAGCATTGCTACATTATTTCCTATAAGTAGAATATCTTCTACATATAGTACTAAGAACGCAATGTTGCTCCCACTGAACTTTCTGTAAACACATGAATATCCACCTCCAAGACGTATCCCAGAGACTCCATGCTGAGTACAATCATCAGATTCCGCAACCAGTCAACGAAGTTGGGGCCAGTTAGGATATTCTTTTCAAGTAGTACTACAAGTGGGTTCTTTGCCATTTTAGAGAGATATTGTTTCATTTCTCTGCATTGATTTAGACAAGATTGAATTAGTGACTTGCTTTATTATGACCGAGTATATAATTTAAGGGCTTGTATAATTCTTGTCTTGGCACCCACTAATTTTATCAGATTTAGACACTCCCATGTTATAACCCGGAAGTCATGGTTAGATCGACTTCTTAGTGGCGATCGAGTTCTTTACGAATTTCAACACACGCAATCTGTCAGGTTTCTTGCCTATTAATTTCTGTAAAGCGGTGTCCAACACCAACCCGTCCAACGGATGATTCGAGCTTCTTTTACCCCTAGTCTTGATGCCCTCAACCTATCAGGTTTCTTGGCAATTCAGACTATCTAAGCTGTTGACCATCAACGTCTATCAGTCTGACTATTGAATCTCACCCAGCAACCGATCAGGTTTCTAGGGGCTAAAATTATCACCAACCGAAGGCATCTAATGCACTCAAGAATTTTTCAACCTCTACCAAATGTACTACCCCGATAACTCGGAAGCATAGCACACCGGCTCGGGTATCAATTTTCTACGAGTCTGATGGAGGGTGGGAAACCTCGTAACCTTTTTCAAACTTAGTCTGTTTGTTATTGGGAGAATTTCGTGATTAATGTTACACTTTGCACATTAATTCAATTATAATTATAGATTTATAATTCGCATAAAATCATAGAAACAAAATTTACAACGAACAATTAAATATATCTGATTATACCAATAATGATTCTAAATCAAAAACATCATCCAATAGCATTCAAAATGCACATATAATCGTACATACGGTATCATTGACCATGCTCCGATACCACTGTTGGTATTCTGGATACAATATCGAATACGCAGCGAAATAATAATACATAATAAAGAATCCCAAACAGGATCGATCAAGTAACGTATATACGAAAAATAAATCAACGAAGATAAAAGGATCAAAGGCCCATACCATTGAAGCCTTTGATAATATCTTTGTACATTGATGATGATCACGAAGCCAAACACGAGCGCAAAATCCCTTCATTGCAACCACCGAAAGTCTGATGTCTCTACTTCACACGCGTCGGAACTTGACCCGAAAAATCTACAAGACTCTGTTCTATGAAGAACACGGATAGGAAGTGTCGTAGGATTTTTTCTCTCTTATTTTTCTTACTTATTTCTTATCTCAAAATGAAGAACAAGATGAAGAAAAATATTTTCTGCATCCTCTCTATTTTCTCTCGGTCGTAGCTCACTTAAGCTGAAGAAGTGATGTTATTTTTTGTTTTCTTTGATATCTTATAGACAAGAATCATCTCATGATTATATCAAGGCTCCCACCATATCATATCTTATCAACAAGTCATAATCATAGTAGATAACAACAAAAAATGAATCACCAAGTCAAGATATGGGGGGAAGGTGGTGGCCCTAGTGGAAATTGCTAGGAAACGGGCCGAGTCACTCGGCTCGTGTTTCGAACGTTCGTCAAACAACCCCGTTAAATACACTCCGTTTTATCACAAATGTATTTATACTAATTAATTAATCCAATTAGTTAACTACATCAAATACAATTATATTTCTCTAAGAAATATAATTTATGAATTAAATTAATTACCCAGTAACTTCATTCAATTCATAAGACTGCCATTAGATTTATCCAATAAATTATAATGAGATATCCAATATCTAATATTATTATAGAGATAATAAACTCACATTTATCCATCAACGATCCTGATGCGCGACTCTGTAGGTCCGTCTAAGCCGGCATTGGGAGGAACCAATGAGTGCGGGCACCGCTTTGCCAGCCTAGATGGCCACACTGTAAACTCCGACTGAGAACGAATGAAGGGATCATTCCAGAACCATTATGTCGTGAATACCATATACATATAGACCCTTAATCAGATGTTCCGGTCAAGTCTTCGGGTCTTGGTAAAGTCAAACCCTACTATTGACTAGACACTATACATGTATGCAAATCATGACCGACTAATTACTAATGTATCCTATATGACTAGATGAGAATGCTTTGGCTAATGACTTATAATCTTATTTGCCATTAACCATATAGGACATTCGCCTGCTCACTAACAGAAGATAGAATCCTTTCTTGGCATACAATAAAGACTGGTACCTGCCCGTATAATCCGCACTTCGAGGTTGACTCATTGATTAAGCAAATGAGTCTAGCTACTCTAATGACAAACTAAACTTCACGGGCACATCTCTTACTGAACCCTCAAGTCAAAGGTCCATGTATACTATCACAATCTTTTGATTCGTCATCAACTCTCCAAGAGTGAATACCGTGTGACTGAATCAACTATGATTCATATTCGAGTATACTGGTCCCACCAATATACTTATAACTATGCCATCAAGACATGAACATGCCCTAGCATCAGTTATGCAAGTCTTACTCTAAACTTAATGCCCAATTTAAGTTTATCGACTTGCAAAAGGTTTACGTAAATAAACTTTAAACACTTTCCGTGCATATTCTCTTATCCGATAACGAGAGTGGAATGTTCTCACTTATTTACATGGACTTCACTTCAATATTTACCAAATCAATAATGCATTTGAAATACAATAAACAGTGAGTGAATCATATTGCCTTTTATTGATAATTCCATAATTTCAAGTACAACGCCCCTTTTCTGTCATCCCCTGAGTGGCATTCGAGGGCATATTCCTAACAGTACCATATTTAGTCGGTATGTACTTCTAAAATTCAGGATATTATAGGTTCACGGTCGTTAGAAAGAGGCTCGCACGAGGCCACTTCTGATGAAAATGTGGCGAATGCCTTTGTCTACGTGACTCATAAGGCATATCCGAACTATCTGAATACACTTGTAAGTTGTAAATGTATTCTAACCATTTTTATACTGCTATTAATCTTTACCTCTGAACTTTATTAATATTCGGTTACTTTTTTTGTTCCCACTTAATTCGGAGAGAGTTATGGAGGAGTCTTAGAGGATGTTGATAGAGATGGAGAGGGAGGAGCATCCGGATTTAGATGAGACTGGCCACGATTTAGCACACCGAGAGATCGATCAGGCTGATCCCTACATTAGGGCAAGGGTGTGGTCTAACATTTACCCTCCTAATGGGAGTCATCACCGGACGCCGATGGTGGGAGCTAAAAGCAACAAATTATTGAAGTATATTGTAGGGTTTCAGCGCAATCAAAGGGCGACACTCAAATGGACTATCTATAGGAGCAATTGAGGACCGAGAGGGAGCTCCGAGCTGTGGAGCAAAGGAAGTATCAAGACCAGTTCCAGAAGTTTGAAGAAGAATAAAGTGTTGACTCAAAATGTATTTTGATGATTATTCCATTCAAAACATTTAATTAGATCAATCTCAGATCGATATTATATTGAAGGAGCTAAATAGTGTTAGCGCACGCTACCCATATCATAGTAGCGCACGCTATCGAGAAATGAATGTTCATTGATCGATCAGTTTGACCAAGTGAAGTCACCTGATGGATAGCGCACGCAAGTCATTCAATATTAGCGCATGCTAAGTAACTACAGTTAGCGCACGCTATACAATCAATATTAACGCACGCTATCGTATCATTCCAGAGGACAGTGAGGTTTTGAAGGAAATCGGAAATGGATTTTTCGCACGCTACATACATCAGCTTACGTACACTAAAACAAGGATGTAGCGCACGTTATTGCTCAGCTCTTGCGCACGCTACCGATATCACGGTCAGTAGTCCAGTAGCTACTGGACCCAATATGTCAAGGACTTTACGTACGCTACACAGGGTAACGTACGTTACTGAAAGAAATATTTAGCGCACGCTAAGGTATAGGGATTAGCACACGCTAAAAGGAGTCAGCATATTACCGTTTGATTTTCTACCGTTGGAAGGCAAGAGTCAATGAAGATCCGCAAAATCTGGAAAAGTTGGAATTAATTAATGCTAGCGCACGCTATGCATACATGCTAGCGCACGCTAAACTCAAATCTAGCCGTTGGATAAAGAGTCGTTGGAGAGACAAACCGACATTTTCAAAGTCAAGATTGAAGACTTGTTGACCATCCGATAACACACGCTACCGGTACATGACTAGCGCACGCTAGCCATACTATTTTACCGTTGCAACAGTCTTTGTGACCGTTCAGAGAAGCCAAGTCAAAGATCGATAGCGCACGCTAGAGGACATTATTAGCGCACGCTAATAATACGTTTTTCAGTATTTGAAGGATGGCTCTCACCTATAAATACCCAAAGGACTTGGGTATCAAACACACAACTACAAGCATACAAGCATACAAGCATTCTTGAGCTCAAATCGCTACTGATTACTAGATTATAAGTTGTGAGAAAGAAAGATACAAGAGTGATTTTCCTTGTAATATCTATTATTCTTTGTATTATTTCATTTGATTGTAAGTGTTGCATCACTTACACTTGAGCGTAAAAGAAACGAATCAAGAGTCACTAATCCGGTGTTATTAGGATCTTTGATCCGGCATTGTTAGGATTATACTCCCATATTCGTATAGTGAGGATTATCTAGTTCCTATAGAACACTAGATAAACAAACATTTATATTGAGAGAGAGGTTGAGCTTGGACCGATAGAAGACAAACGATTGTAACGGTTGTGAACTCGGACCGATAGAAGACGAGTCAAGATTGTGGTTGTTCTTGAGCCAATAGAAAAAGAAAGTCGGAGAGAGGACGTAGGCAAGTTGCCGAACCTCTATAAATCTTTGAGTCTTTAAATTCCGCACTATTTTCTATTTATTCGCAAGAAAGTTCGTTATTCCGCTTTACCACTATTCAACCCCCCTTCTAGTGGTAAATTTATCTCTTTAGTTGGTATCGGAGTGGGTCTCTTTTTAAAGGTTTAACCACCTAAGAGAAAAAGATCCGCAAATGGCACTTCTTGGCCAAATTGAAGGAAATGCTCTCAACCGTCCTCCTTTCTTCGACGGTTCCAATTTCATGACGTGGAAAAAGAAAATGGCGATCTTCGTTCAAGCCTACGATATTGAAATCTGGAAAGTTATTGCTCTTAGTCCTGAACTTGCTAAGAAAGAGGATGGATCGTTGAAAAAGATCGAAGAATTCAACGACGAGGATTGGACAAACACACACGTCAACTCACGAGCTACTCAACTTATTTATTGCGTTCTTAATCCCGAAGAACTCAATAGGATATCGTCCTATGAAAGCGCAAAAGAAATTTGGGAAATTCTCGAAGTCACTCATGAGGGAACCACCCAAGTCAAGGAGACCAAAATTAATATGCTACTCCATGACTACGAACTTTTCTCCATGAAAGACGAGGAAACGATCACAAATATGTTGGATCGATTTTCGGCTATAACCAATGGTCTTGCATCTTTCGGAAAGCCTATATCTAGCAGCGACAAAGCTAAGAAAATTCTTCGATCGTTGCCACGAGAATGGGATGCCACGGTCACCGCGATCAAGGAGTCCAAAGATATCAACAAGCTCGAATTTAGTGCCCTCATCGGGTCACTTATCAATTATGAGATCGTTCTCAAGTCTAGAGGCACCAAACCAAAGCCTCGGGAAAGAGTAGTCGCATTCAATGTTGATAGCGATGTTGAGGAAGATGTTCCCGAAGATGAAGACGACGAGGAACTCGCTCTCTATGCCAAAAACTTTAGAAGGTATAAAAGCCTAATTCAAAAGAGGCGAAGTTTTCTTGGTCGGGATAGCAAACCGGAGCAAAAGAATGTAACACCCCCAATCCACTCAGGGATATTACACGTCGTAGACCCTTTCCTCAAGGATCTACCAGGCTGGTAACAACATAGAACAACTCAACAATGCCTTTAAGGCTAAAATGACTCAGTAGACCGATTTGGTCTTTCAATAAATACATACAACTCAATTACAATACATGCCCACGCTTGTCGAATACAACACACTCCGTACAACGGAAAAGAATCTTGCGGCGGAAATAAAATACAACTAACCGAAGACATCATACGGATCCTCGTGTGATTAGTATCGTTCATCTTTCATCATCCTTCGTCGACCACGTGTTATGCTCCAAAACACGAATGCAAAAATAGATATCCACCCCGAATACTCGGGGGTTAGCAAACTCCTTTGTCTTGCTAGTGCAAGTACAAGTGCAAAAATACGAGCCATACAATTCACATTCCACGAATAACAATAACTGGGAATCCTCAAAAATCCAAACGTAACGAAAAGTACTTCCCGAGGCAAGAATTTGGGTAAACATTCCAAAACCGAAAGACCACAAGTTAAAGGGAAACAATTTATAAAACAGTTTAAAATGCCATCGAGAGTTTTAATAGTAAACAATTTAGGATTTACCGAATCCTTATCTTTCCAAAAATCAACAGGGTCACAGCCCAAAGGTTTTGTTTTCGCAAATAGAAAACCGACAACAATTCACAGGGTTAAAACCCACGTCACGTGTCCTCGACGGACATAGAAAGCAATATCAACTGGTGAAGTTTTACTCGTGAATCCAGGGTGTTGTTGCCCAAAATATTTATCCGAAGATTAATACTGCTGGAAGACGGACAACAAACAACAATTGCGGGAGCACTTCCGAGAGTAGATAAATAATACAAGATTTGCCGGGTTTGTTAGGCCCGGGCTTGAATGCTCTCGCGAGATGTTATTAATACGAATATTCGTGGATACAAGTATTAATGAGAGAAATCTAAATACAATGAGTGTAAAAAGACTCTGTTAATCCGGCTCTTGAGCGAAGCTCGATATTCTTCGTCCCCGCCGATAATCTGCTGGATGAGATAGGCCGGTAGAAGTAAGACCGAAAGATAACTGTTGCCAAGAGTTGGGTGTTTGCCAAGTGTAAGTATTTTGCTTCTGTATGGTGTGAAATGCGAGAATGCATAGAGTTTTCAGCCCAAAATCCAAGTGCAGGCTGCCCTCTTTATATAGGGGTTGAGGTGCCTTGTCCCCTAGTGGGCGATCGCCTTTCGGCCATTAATGTAATGGGGCGATCGTCCTAAAGGTCACGTGGGCTGCCTGCCAAAAGTCCATAGATCCAGCCGGCAGCTAGCTGAGTGGCCCAATGAGGAGCCGGCACGCAGCGTCAGGAAATCTTGTCACGGGAGGTCCCACTTTGTTACTTTCGGCGGACTTTGTCGATGGCGGGGGTAGGTGACAGTGTGGTCACCGGTCTTGTCCGTCGGCTCCTTTCGCGAGGCACAGGCCTGTTGGTAGGTGAGGTAGGTGACAGTTTGTCGGCGCCTTTTGTGGATCTGCACGTGGGTGCTTTATCTGTTTGCTCGGCCTTGGCAGCTGGATGGCCATCGGCCCGGATCGTCATGATGCGGTCGTCTCTAGGCTGGACACAGGATCGTTCTCGGCGATCCATGAAGGTCGGCAATGGTCGGTCACCAAGGGTCGGTCGGCAAAGCGCTGAGAGATGACCGTCCATAAGTCGGTCGCCAGAAGTCGGTCGCCGAGTACCGAGAGGCGATCGTATCTGAGGTCGATCGCTCGGCACCGGGATTTGTCCTGGGACCTTCGGCTGGGCGATTCATGCTTGTCTGCCGGGCTAAGGCTAGGTCGCCTGGTCGAGGTCGGCGGTTCTTCCTCGGACGCTCGGCAGCGACTTGGTCGCTCGACCTCCTAGGCGATCGCCAGTCGGAAGGTGTTAATTCTTGACACAACAATTGCCCCCCAGCTCGCTCCTATGTTTGAAGACATGGGGCGAGGTGGTTCTTGCTGGCGGGCGATCTTGCTGAGCTGACTTATGATTTCGGACTTGGGCTATTATGGTCGATTGGCTTAGCTATCTTTCGGTCTTGTACCTGCAAAAACAACATTGGCCGATCCCCCATGGAAACTTGGTGGTTTCGCTTTGTTTGAGGAAACGTGCACGGTCGCGGAGATCGATGGACCGACCCCATGACCGTGTCTTGGTGCGCGAAGACAATGAGTGTCTCGTGACTCACTTTATTATGAGGGTCCTCTGTTAGGCTGCGCCTCGCCTCGTATTTAAACGAAGGGCGTGCGGTCTCGGTCTAGAGGAGTCCTTGCGCGAGCGGCGTCGGATGAATCAACTCCACGCCGCGGCTTGTTAGCTCTGCTTCCACCTCGGCTTGACCATGGAGATGGCCGACCTCGGCGGTGTACGTTGAGGCGGGGATTGTGGTATGTGTCCAGCTGATTAATGTTGGAGAGCCCTCGGACTGGCGGCCTCGTATTTAAACGAAGGGCGGGCGATCTTGGCGAAAAGGGACCTTGCATGGCGGCGGCCGGTTCCATGTTGCCCGGGACCATGGCTTTATGATGTGCGGTGGAGCGATCTTATGCCTTAGTCCGTCATGTTATATCTTTGGGTGTAGATGGCGATCGTGTCCACCGGGTTCTTGATGATGTAGCGTGATGATCGGCGATCGGGTGGAAGGCGCGATCGTCGCTCATTGCCGATCGCTTTATTCGTATGTCGGCGTCGGCGATCGGGCGGGAGATCGTGGTCGGGCGCCGATCGCGCTGCTCACGAGCTAAGAAGGAACCTTTGCACGGCCGGAAAATCTGCGGCTCTAGCCGGAAGGCTGCGTAGAGCTGTAGGTTGGGTCTTCGTGAGATGCACGAACATAGGCGAAAAACCACGAAATCCTCCTAGGACCGCGTAGAGGCGGTCTCATCGCTTATGGGCTCGCCATTGAGGATGATTACGTCTACCCGGTCGATGTAGTTCGAGTCGGACTCTTCTTCTCCTGCTTGATTTGCATCATGCGAAGGGGACCTTTGGGCAGACGACCACAGTGGCGAAGTACTCCGTGAAGACGTGCGCCGGCTCGTTAAAGGCGATGGACCGAGGTGGCAATGAAGTGTACCACCGGTGGGCGAGGTCGTCCAGCGTCGGAGGAACATTCGGCATGCAGTCGCGTCGGATGCCCCACACCCGGTCATGTAGATGTTGAACTTCCTCGGGTGCACTTGGGGTCCGATCGCCCCTCGTACGGGTGTTTGCGGGAGCGATCTTATCTCGCACGGGGCGAGCTCGATGTCGATCGCGGCGGCTCGCTTGGCCGACGATCGTCTTCTTGGCGCTGCCACAGGTTCGAGGCGCCTTCATGTCGTTGAGTTGACGTTGCATCGCGGCCATCGCCGTGGCTTGATCGCTTGCGAGATCGGCTTTGGGAGCAGGAGGCGAGGCGATCGTGTACCGATCTCGGGCTCGGCCCGCCCGGCCTCGGCAATTCGGCGAGGAGGAGGCAGCTAGGCGCCTCGGGAGTCGGGTAGGCCGAGCTCACGGTGACGGACTCAAACTCCGTCGTCTCGTAGGCTGAGGCCGGGCGCCCGTGCTTGGCAGTCGGAGTCACGCCCTGGGCGATCGAAGACAGAGGTGCCCCGGCTGGCGAGCGCCTCTTCTTGCGGACGGGAGCCTCCTGGCGATCGCTCAACTAGTGATGCCTTGAGATTCCACTTGGACTTCCGGCGGACGGCCGAGGGGGCGATAGCAGGAGGCGCGTTGAGAGCACTCCGTCGCTCCTGTAGGACGGCCAGGGCCCCTTCGATCTGTTCCTTGGTTCGGAACCGATCGAGCGAGACAGGCCGCCGTCCGAGGACGGGATCGAGCGTCTCGACCGCGGCTACCTTCCACCATCGGGTGTGGCTCGGGCCAGGGACGGAGCAGGGGTTTGGCCGGCTGGTCAGCGGCTTTCTTCGACGCGGAGGCGGAAGACATGATTTCTGAAGGATTTCTTTGAAGTGCAGTAAGTGTCACTTCAAGTATCTGCCCCGAGAACAGTGAGTGTTCTTCGGGACGGTAGGTATAAAAATTTGAGGGTTGGGGCCCCCTTCTTCTAGCGCCAATTGTTGTTGCCCAAAATATTTATCCGAAGATTAATACTGCTGGAAGACGGACAACAAACAACAATTGCGGGAGCACTTCCGAGAGTAGATAAATAATACAAGATTTGCCGGGTTTGTTAGGCCCGGGCTTGAATGCTCTCGCGAGATGTTATTAATACGAATATTCATGGATACAAGTATTAATGAGAGAAATCTAAATACAATGAGTGTAAATAGACTCTGTTAATCCGGCTCTTGAGCGAAGCTCGGTGTTCTTCGTCCCTGCCGATAATCTGCTGGATGAGATAGGCCGGGAGAAGTAAGACCGAAAGATAACTGTTGCCAAGAGTTGGATGTTAGCCAGGTGTAAGTATTTTGCTTCTGTATGGTGTGAAATGCGAGAATGCAGAGAGTTTTCAGCCCAAAATCCAAGTGCAGGCTGCCCTCTTTATATAGGGGTTGAGGTGCCTTGTCCCCTAGTGGGCGATCGCCTTTCGGCCATTAATGTAATGGGGCGATCGTCCTAAAGGTCACGTGGGCTGCCTGCCAAAAGTCCATAGATCCATCCGGACTAATTTGAGTGGCCCAATGAGGAGGAGCCGCACGCGTCCGAAAATCTTATGGAGGAGGTCCCACTTTGTTACTTTCGGCGGACTTTGTCGATGGCGGGGTAGGTGACAGTGTGGTCACCGGTTTTGTCCGTCGGCTCCTTTCGCAGGCCAGGGCCCAGTTTGTAGGTGACGTAGGTGACAGGTTTGTGGCGCCTTTTGTGGATGCACGCGTGGAGTCTTTGTCTGTTTGCTCGGCCTTGGCCGACTGGATGGCCATCGGCCCAGATCGTCATGATGCGGTCGTCTCTAGCTGGACACCGAGGATCGTTCTCGGCCAGTCACTGAAGGTCGGCAATGGTCGGTCACCAAGGGTCGGTCGGCAAAGCGCTGAGAGATGACCGTCCATAAGTCGGTCGCCAGAAGTCGGTCGCCGAGTACCGAGAGGCGATCGTATCTGAGGTCGATCGCTCGGCACCGGGACTTGTCCTGGGACCTTCGGCTGGGCGATTCATGCTTGTCTGCCGGGCTAAGGCTAGGTCGCCTGGTCGAGGTCGGCGGTTCTTCCTCGGACGCTCGGCAGCGACTTGGTCGCTCGACCTCCTAGGCGATCGCCAGTCGGAAGGTGTTAATTCTTGACACAACACAGGGCTCTACTATTGGACTCCCGCCGTGGCCCCGTCGAACCAACCCACGGTGAGTAAAATACATTCACCACTCGTGAATCCAGGGCTCTACCATTGGATTCCCGCCGTGGCCCCGTCGAACCAACCCGCGGTGAGCGAAACAATCATGCACAAATAACATATCACACCAAGGATATCCAAACAATTCAACCAGAGGCATCAAACACTTAGCAAAACACCACATCAAACCAAAACGCACCGAAAAGAGATAATATACGTACACACGTATTATCAAGCGCAACATCAACACCAAACATATCCAAATATCCACGTAGTCACTTACAACCCACACAATTACAAAACACACGCGTTTTGAAAGAGAGCCTTTAACAAGGCTAATCGAATCTTTTGAAAACTCGTTTCAAACAATCAAACAAACATATAAAGACGATCACCAATTATCATATTCACAAAACAAGAATTGTATGGACAAGGTACTTGCCTCAAAATCGGCACGCAAGTATTCCGACGAACACGGCTCAACCGGAAAGCTTCGAAACACCCGATGCTATCGAAACGGAAGACGACGACGAACGAAAGGGTTCAACTCGGTTTCTTCGCAAGAAACTCGACCCTAACAACATATAATCAATAAATCATCGATCATACGAGGAAGAATAATCGTAGAACGCCCGAAAACCCCTCTAAGACATTTTACCGGACACCTTCAAGGCGTCGGTCAAGAACTCGACTCAAATAACGAATCGATATGATCCAACCATGGAATAATAAGGGAAATGATATAATACATCTAAATAATCATCAATCCATAAAAATCCTAAGTTAAAACGGATTAATCGGACGAAAACAACCAAAACACCCAAATTCCCCAAAACTACATTTCTAGGAAATATGACCTGATTCGGTAGATCGGAGGGTGTTATAGGATGGATGATTGATGATATGAACTCCAAAACGTCATGGATTGATTGTACAACAACATCTCTCCATGATTAACCAAGCTCCAACCGCAGAAGGGAAGAAAACGAGTGAGAAATGGCTGAAGAAAAACGTCTGCTGGCCTTAAATAGGCCGACTGCCGGCCGGGTTACGTACGTAACCGGCCATGGCTTACGTACGTAACCGGCCATGGCCGAACTCACTGCCTGGAAATGCCGGAAACGTTACGTACGTTACCGGCCAGGGCCTTACGTACGTAACCGGCCTTACGTACGTAACTGCCGATCACTACCGTACGTTACTCGGCCAGGGCTGGCCGGGACCAACTCCGACGTCCCGAACGACCTCGAAACCCGAACCTGAGTACGAATCGAAGATACGGTTACGAAGTACTCGCAAAGACGAATCCTAGCACTAAGAGAACACACGATTCCGACCACCCGAAGGCTCGAAATTCGACAACGGAAAGTAATTACCCCAAACTTTGGGAAATTACGAAAATGGCCCAAAACGTCCGAAATACACGATACATGATCGAAACACCAAACCGAAGTTCAAAACACGTATAAAAAAGATAAACGGACTTACGGGAAACTCGAAACAGCAGTTTCGGACGAGATTCGCAAGAATCGAACTCAAGTGCGGAAAAGTCGCCAATAAGCACGGAACTCAACAAAGCGATACCGAAACGAACTCGGATGACAAAAAGAGTAGAATTAATCATTATCGGAATGACGAAACGGTCATGAGCAAGTCATCAAAACGGACTTCCGCCGAAAAAAAAGAAATTACCGGAAATCGAAATTACGGGTTATTACATTCTACCCTCCTTAAAAGAAGTTTCGTCCCGAAACTTAAAACAAGTAGGGAGAAGAAATATCCCGCCAGGAAAAACTCAACGAGATACACAAGAAGCGCGTAACTCATGCCCAACGGCGAAACGTTACAAGCAACGCAAAGGAATATACGGTGTGAAAACACGCTCCACGACGACTAACACAACGCCACCGGTAGAGACATAATGAAACCCACAAGTGACAAGCGTCATCAAACAGATAGTACAATCAAGCCGATCATCCGAACAGTCACAAAACACAACGAATGAAAATCAATACGATTGACCAACCCAACGGTTCATCAATCAAAACGCGAGCCAAACGCTGAACAAATACGGAATTCCACCGCCTAAGGGTTGGAAGATCGAAAACGAGACTAATTTCCCGAACTTAAGGGAATTACGAAGGATGCGAGCGTTCAACAATCACGAAACGAGATCAACAAAAACCGAACAATCAATGATCAACCACAATGATCGAGTCAACAAAAATCGAATAGTCATGTTCGGATCACGAAGAACAATAAGGTTCAACCGACAAACTCCGAAGTTCACATCTCGACTCGAGACAAAACATGATCCGGTGAAAACAACAAGATGCGCACTCACATAAGATCCACAGGAAAGGGAATAGCAATTGAAAAGTCATAACGACAAACGAGTTATTCCGAAACAATACCACCCTCGTTCGATCAACAAAAGCAAGGGATAGGGAAAGTTCAGAAAATGTTAACGAGCATAAACGAGTCGACAGATTCGAAAACACAGGAGTTCCAAATCCGATCCACTTCGAATAAAAGAATTAGTAGAACCAAAAGATGTTACTTCCGAACAAGGTTCACAAAAATCGAACCAAATTCGGAAAAGTCACAGCGATAACCAGATCGACCCACAACAAGATCACAGTTCGTTCGGACGATGAAACCGAAATACAGAACAAGTTCAGAAAGTATCAGCGAACACGAGCGAGTCGATAGACATGAGAAAGAGGAAATGCGGAAGTAAAAAATGATACGGCATTACAGTCGACCTCTTCTAAAAGAAGTGTCGTTCCTGAAACTCACAACACTAAATCAAGGCGATAACACAACAAGCAACCGACAGAAACATCCTTAAAAGGCCTCTCAACTGAAGCGCTACTCCGAAAGTCTCGGTAGCCAATTCGCAAAACTGAATTTGGTGTCCCTCGAGTCCACACTTGAAATGTGTTACCGACGAGAAGGACAATTTACATGTGCATGCCCCAGCACATCACGGTTGAAACGCCTCGGCTCGGCATACCGAAAATACAAATGCTAGATACAATGGGGCATAACGTCGCAAAACAACATAGCGGAGATGCCAACTCAGCATAACATATCAACGCATACAAAAATCACAACAACAAAGGCATCGTTCGATGATTACAACATCCCGAACGATAGCCAGCACACAATCACAAACATCATGAAACAATCACCCATGTGTATAACGCACAAAAATCCAAGCTTTAACAACTCACACTAGTGCGACAACACGCAAATCACCACAAGGCGATAAACAGTAAACACCAGTTCACACCTCTCACAGAGGGCTACAAAACATATGCGTGGCGAACGACTCAACGTTCACACCACCAATTCAATCACAATTCGAAGGGCTAACACCCTAACAACAATACCAACATCATACACACCTTCTCCGACCACAAGCACGAAATGATGGGTTTTAAAAATGAAAACCACCTTTTGAAAATAGTTTGGAAACACCAGTTGATCTTGAGTATCACTTTACAAAAAGTAGTGCAAACATTGTTATCGAGACTTTGAAAATCATCTTGCGTTTGAACACAAATGAGGACACCTTCTCGTAGTGAAAAACTTTCAGAATATTCGACACTTGGGTCTAAGCAACTGCATTTCTAAAAATAATTGAAAATATCTCAAAATATTTTGGTCCTCAATTGGAATAATTTTGAAACATATTGCGGTACTAGAAGGCACCTTGAAAGTACTTGGAGAAAATAATTCGTTTTAAAAGTACGTCTCGAATTTTAATTTTCTAAGATACTCAAGGTTTTCAAAAATAATTCAATGGGCTAGAATGACCAAAAATTTCAGGTAATTACACAGAACATTATAGCGCCGTGGTGCCACGCCGGAACCCACCAGACTAAAAACCATTTACAAAAATGCCAAAAAGGCCGATGACGGTAATGTTTCAAAAACTCACAAAAGCCATTTTACAACATGCTAAATACCGTCATAAGAATTTCGCCAAAACGATCAAGGCCATAATGCCAAAAAACTCGGTTAAGGTAATCGGTTTTTGAAATAAAACTCAGTCGGTAAAATACCGAAAGCCATTACAAAAGAACTCACGCAGCGGATAAAATAAATACAGTCCAACATGCACAATCCAACAACATTACTCCTCATATGAACGAAATATGGGAGTCAAATAACCACATATCACGAAATCAAAATCCATAAGAGGATTCCGTCACTTAACAAATAATCATAAAAATAGCTCGTGTCACACGAGGCACAACACAAAGAAGGGAGACTTACATCCACAGGTCGCACGAAGATGATGATCGCCCACGATACTAATCACGACCAACAAACTCAGACGACGCGTCGCGACACGACTCAGTCAGACAAAATCCGACAAGATGAAACTCAACAGACACCACTGACCCGACAGCCTAGATTTCCACAACCTAAGATCCGATACCATTTATGTCACACCCCCAATCCACTCAGGGATATTACACGCCGTAGACCCTTTCCTCAAGGATCTACCATGCTGGTAACAACATAGAACAACTCAACAATGCCTTTAAGGCTAAAATGACTCAGTAGACCGATTTGGTCTTTCAATAAATACATACAACTCAAGTACAACTCATGCCCATGCAGGGGACAAAATACAACCACACCCGTACAACGGGAACAATATAGCAGCGGAAAATAAAGTACAACTGAACCAATAAACAAAGTACGGTTCCTCATGTGATTAGTATCGATCATCTTTCATCATCCTTCGTGCCGACCCTGTGTTATGCTCCAAAACCTGAATGCAAAAACAGACATCCACCCCCCGAATACTCGGGGGTTAGCAAAACTCCACTGTTTTGCTAGTGCAAGAACAAAGTGCAAATACGAGCCATACAATTCACATTCCACGAATAACAATAACCGAGGATCCTCAAAGATCCAAACGAAACGAAAAGTACTTCCCGAGGCAAGGGTTTGAGAAAACATTTCAAAATCGAAATATCATAAATCAATGGAAGTAATTTATAAAACGGTTTAGAATGCCATCGAGAGTTTTAATAGAAGACAATTTAGGATTATCAAATCCTACTTTTCAAAATCCAAAGACAAAAGGGGTCACCGCCCCAAAGGTTTACTTTCGAAAAATGACATTTACCAAACCGTTGGGATTTTAGCCCCAAACCCGTAAAATGACTTTTACAAAACCATTGGGATTTTAGCCCCAAATCTCATCAACTCACAGTACACAAGAACGACCACAAGGTTCGTCTCCCAACATCAAAATCCACAAATAAAGGATTTAACACAAACAACAAAATACTCTAGTGCCATCCTAGCCAAGTAGGCCAAACGAACAACTTACCTCTTACACACTTAGTCAATGCATGCAATCATGAAAACCGTTCAAAAGCACTCATTTCCGGAAATGCCAATATCAAATCACATTTGCAAAATTCACCACAATTAACCGTCGATCCACACCTCCGTGGACCCCTACCGAGACCCCGTCGGATCTAACCCGTAGTGGTTAAAAGCAAAGCTCGTCGATCCACACCTCCGTGGACCCCTACCGAGACCCCGTCGGATCTAACCCATAGTGAGCATACACACACACACGTTACTCATGCAATACTAATATGCTAAGAATGTAAGTCCATTAAGAATACTCACTAGAGATGGCCATTAACTCGACACCATTATCAAACTCTTCAAAACACCATAACAAGATTAAATACGGAATACACGATTCCATAACTTAAACAATAGGAGTATCATCATAAAATCCTTCAACGTTCAAAATAACCAAATCATAATCAATTCTCAAAACACCGTTCACAAATCACACTCGCTTTGAAAGAAAGCCTTTAACGAGGCCAAACCGAAATCCTTTGAAACTTCATTTCAAATAACCAAACAAACACATCAAGACGACCACCGATCATCATATCCATAAAACGAGAAAAGTATGGGCAAGGTACTTGCCTCGAATAACCACAACGGAGAATCGGCGAAGTAGGTTGGCACGAACCGACTACGAACTCGCCGACTCCACGAACGACAATCCACAACAATGAACTACGACGAAAACAATAACAACGAAAATGAATTCCAAAGAACGACCCAAAGCCGGTGAATTCAAAGAACAAATGACGAAGGTTCAAGGATTTCCCAAAGCGGCCAAGAACACGATTCGTTAGTCAAAACCCAGCGAATTCCAAGTTGAAATATGGATATACAATCCATAGAATATGTTTAACAACATCATTTAACCATAATCGATCCATCGAAAACGGATGAAAAACGAGATCGGGGACAAATCCCCCAAAAAGTCAATTCGAAGGAAATCAAGAATTATGCTTCGATTCGACGAAGAACAATGGATTAAATGATGTTAAACACAAGAATACTATCAAGATTAATCATACCCATGATGAATTAATCAACAACACGGAACGAATCGGACAAAAATGCAAAAATCCCCAAATTCACGAAATTAGGGTTCTAAGGAAGATTACCTTGATTCGCTGGATCAAAGGTTGATAACGGACGGTCGATTGATGTTATGAACTCAAGGACTTCATGGATTAGTTGTTAAACAACATGGCTTCGTCACCCATGAATCGCCATTCGCGGAAGGAGAAGGAAGGAAATGAAAAATGAAGGGAAATGTGGCTGGTCTGTCATATATATACTGGGCCGGAACTAGCGTGCGCTAGCCTTCCCGGACTAGCGTGCGCTATCGGCCAGTACCGGCCGAGCACTCTCGGCCATGGCCCGCATGACCCAGAACCACCGACCAAATTCTGCCGACCATGACTCGTCCACCCGACTCCCGCTAGCATGCGCTACGGCCGGAAGCCTGCGCGCGCTAGCCGACCTGTCCAGTAGCCACTAGACTAACAAACTTACCCAGGTAACGTACGCTAGTCGGCCGGCAGCGTGCGCTACCCTTGCCGGTTAGCGTGCGCTACGACCAAGCGATGGCGCGCGCTGCCCGATCTGGCCGAGTCGAGAACCTCGAAACCCCAGTCGGCCCGATAGCATGCGTTGGTCGACCAGCTAGCATGCGTGCACTGCCGGTTAGCGCGACCTTCCGGCGATGGCGTGCGCTCGCCGGTTCTGCCGCATCTGTCCGGCGGTGCCCGCAATCGTCCGGCGATTCATAGCCGTCCGGCGATCCATAGCCGAGCTCGGCGACCGATTTCAAAGCGTGCGGAGCGAACACGGCGAAAAATTCGCGGACAACATCAACGCCCGAAATGAAAACATAATACCATAATTAGTCACACGCGACCAAGAAAGCGGGTCGAGGCAACAATTACGAATACGGATACCGTAACTTTCAAGAAATTACAAAATGGCCCAAAGCGCCGGAAATCACGATACGTGATCGAATAACCAAACCGAAGTTCACAACACGTCTAACAAAGTTAAACGGACTTACGGGAAACTCAAAGCAATGATTTGAGCGAGATTCGCAAGAATCGAACTCAAGCGCGGAAAAGTCGCTAAAAGCACGGAACTCAACAAAGCGACACAAGCGAACTCGGATGTCAAAAAGTGTAGAATTAATCATTCTCAGAATGACGAAACGGTCATGAGCGAGTCGTCAAAACGGACTCCGACCGAAAAAATAAATTTACCGAAAATCAAAAATTGCGGATATTACATTCTACCCTCCTTAAAAGAAGTTTCGTCCCGAAACTTAAAACAAGTATGGAGAAGAAATATTCCGCCAGGAAAACTCAACGAGACACACAAGAATGCGTAACTAACGCCCAACGGCGAAATGTCACAAACAACGCAAAGGAATATACTGCGTGAAAACACGCTCCACGGCGACCAACGCAACGTCGCCGTTAGGGATATAATAAAACCAACAAGTGACAAGCGTCATCAAACGAATAATATAGCCAAGTCAATTATCCGACAATCACAAAACACAACGAACGAAAACCAATATGATTGACCAACCCAACGGTACATCAATCAAAACGCGAGTCAACCGCTGAACAAACACGGAATCCCACCGCCTAAGGGCTGGAAGATCGAAAACGAAACTAATTTCCCGAACTGAAGGGAATTACGAAGGAGCCTGAATGTTCACCAATCACGGAACGAGGTCAATAAAAACCGAACAATCAAACGATCAAACCACAACGATCGAGACAACAAAAATCGAAGAATCATGTTCGAATCACGAAGAACAATAAAATTTCAAACAACAACTCCAAGGTTCACATCTCGACTCGAGACAATATATGATCCGGTGAAAACAACAGGATGTGCATTCACATAAGATACACAGGAAAGGGAATAGCAATTAAAAAGTCACAACGACAAACGAGTTATTCCGAAACAATACCACACTCGTTCGGTAAACAAAACAAGGGGCAGGACAAGCTCAGAAATGTCAACGAACATAATGAGTCGACAGAGTCGGAAACACAAGAGTTCCAAATCCGATCCACTTCGAATAAAATAACTAGTAGAACCAGATGATGTCACTCCCAAACAAGGTTCACAAGAATCGAACTGAACCCGAAAAAGTAACATCGATAACCAGATCGACCCACAACAAGATCACAGCTCGTTCGGACGATGAAATCGAAATATAGAACAAGTTCATAAAGTGCCAACGAACATGAGCGAATCGATAGACTGGAGAAAGAGAAAATACAGAAGTCAAAATAGTACGGGCATTACCTCCGACCTCGTCCACGAAATTCACAAAACGGGAGCAAGGTAACAAGACATTAAACAACCGACGCATAACGGAACCATCACCGATGCACACGGTCATACCAAACCAAGCTCTAACAGCTCGCACATGCGCGACAACGCAGGAATCACTACGAGGCGATAATATTCAACACCAACATCCCGCATCTCACAGGGGGCTAACACAACAAATGTGTGGAAAGCGACTCAACGCTCACACCGCCAATTCGGTCATACTCGGGAGAAAGTATCAAAATGACAATGCGAACATCACACATACATACCCAGCCCTCAAACGGGAATGGATAGGTTTTAAAAACGAAAACCTCATTTTGAAAATAATTTAGAAGAACACCGATTGATCTTGAGTATCATGTTTCAAAAAAAGTATAAACGTGAAACATCGTTATCGAGACATTGGAGAACCATTTCGCATTTGATAAGAATGAAGATACTTTCTCTTAATGAAAACTTTCAAAATATTCGACCCTTGGGTCTAAATAAAAGTGTTTCTAAAACATTGAAAATATCTCAAAGCATTTTGGTCCTCGAGGTAGAAAATTTTTGAAATATATTGTGGCACCTAGGATGTACCACAAGAAAATAACTCATTTGAAAAGTATGTCTCGAAATTTATTTTTCTAAGATACTCAAGGTCTTCAAAAATCGATAGGCAGAATGCCCAAAACTCACACATACCGACGTTCACTAAAACAACTCCTAGCACACGCATCAAAAAGTTTAAAATCAAGACAATATATGTCTTTAAACGGAAATAAACGATAAAATACCACATTCAGAACAAAACCACTGATAAAATACTCTCCCGCACTGGCTAGTGAACAAGTCGAACGCGTATAAGCACAAAGCTTCCACAAGAGACTTGTAAAACGTGCAAATCGATTCGAAAATCATCAACAACGGAGAAAAAGAACAATAAAAAGACATCACAAGCGACGACACTCCTCGTATAAATCAAATACGAAAGTCGACTAAATACATATCGTGAAATCAAAATTCACGTAAGGATTCCACCACTTAACAAATAATCATAAAAATAGCTCGTGTCACACAAGGCACAACACAAAGAAGGGAGACTTACTTCCACAGGTCGCACGAAGATGATGATCGCCCCACGATACTAATCACGACCAACAAACTCAAACGACGCGTCGCGACACGACTCAGTCAGACAAAATCCAACGAAACAAGACTCAAACAACACGACTTGACCCGACAGCCTAGGTTTCCTCAACCTAAGCTCCGATACCATTTATGTAAAACCCCCAATCCGCTCAGGGATATTACACGCCGTAGAACCTTTCCTCAAGGATCTACCAGGCTGGTTGTAACACCCCCAAAACCGTATGGGAATATTACACGCCGTAAACCCTTTCCGCAAGGATCT
Source organism: Orobanche coerulescens (assembly GCA_033398695.1). NCBI lineage: Eukaryota > Viridiplantae > Streptophyta > Magnoliopsida > Lamiales > Orobanchaceae > Orobanche > Orobanche coerulescens. The sequence goes on from CM065802.1 coordinate 202,005,458, forward strand.
ACCAGGCTAATCATCCATAAACAACCAAATGCTTGCCCGGCCAGGGTCAAACAATATAATAATACAGACCGTTAAGGTCACTTACACATAAACACACAGACCGATGAGGTCACACAACTCTATCAACAGGACTGACAACAACATTACCCACACAGGGGTCGAAATACAATACAGCGGAAGACTGAATCAACTCTAACAATACAACTAAACTCTATCAACTCTCAACTCTTGATTAGTATCGCAGCTCGTCATCCCCTTGTGCCAATCCTGTGACTGCTCCCCGAACTGCATGTGCACGGGCCTTGAGCAGGACATCCACCCCGAATACTCGGGGTTAGTAAACTCCTTTGTTTTACTAGTGCAAGTATCAAACCATACGAAATGTAACAAGCAAATAGCAACTACGAATTTAATACGCAAATCAATTATCAAAATGTTCGAGAAGTTTTAGAATTTGAACTCAAGTAAGAGATATTTGAAAAGGAACACATCATCTCGGGGATTTTTAAAGCGAAATTCTTTTGGACCTCGAGTCCCAATTTACAAAACCTTTTCGTAAACATTAGGGCCTTAGCCCGATTCTCGTTCAAAGCATACTAAATAATATATCATTATGAGTCCGAGATCCATATTTAAAATGTTACCCGAACAATTCGCTACGATCATTGTTCGTACACATCATGTACCGAACTCCGGAGGCCTCGACGGACCTTACCGGACCACACACACTATTCGTACACATCATGTACCGAACTCAGGAGGCCTCAACGGACCCTACGGCCACACACACCTTCGTACACATCATGTACCGAACTCCGAGGCCTCAACGGACCCTACCCGGCCACAACATCGTTCGTACACATCATGTACCGAACTCCAGAGGCCTCGTCGGACCCTACGGATCACACACCTTGTCCGTACACGTCATGTACCGGACTCCAGAGGCCTCGTCGGACCCTACCTGGATCACACACTTTGTTCGTACACATCATGTACCGAACTCCGGAGGCCTCGTCGGACCCTACCGGAACACACACACATCGACACGACACAATTCATAATCATTAAATGTCAAGCCATTCCACATTACACCGAAATGTACAATCAAGTATGTAAACCAAAACAACACAAACATCATGATCATCACAACGACTCTTAACCAACATAACACACATTCGGTACACAATACATTGAACAACCATATGTACAACCATCTCATATGTACATCGCAATCCTGCACAAATGGCACAACGCCTAACACGTATACCAATATATCACTATTATCACAAAGCCTTCAAATTTCGGAAAACACAACCAACTCCAACGGAACATGTTTACGGAGGCAAGAAAAATCGTCATACATATCATACGTAATTACTAGTCACAAGATACAAGTCGTATAATAAGATACTTGCCTTAATAACCGCTACCAAACGCTCCAAAGAACACGGTTCGACCGGGAAGCTCGGACCCCGAAGAAGACAACGAACGGAAGGGTTCCGACTCGAGTTCTTCACAAGAGTTCGACCCTAACAACATATAATCAATAAATTATCGATCATACGAGGAAGAATAATCGTAGAACGCCCGAAAACCCCTCTATGACATTTTATCGGACACCTTCAAGGCGTCGATCAAGAACTCGACCAAAACAACGAATCGATACGATCCAACCATGGAATAACAAGGAAATGATACAATACATCTAAATAATCATCAATCCATCACAATCCTAAGTTAAATCGGATTAAACGGACGAAATCGAACAAAATACCCAAAATCCCCAAAATTAGATTTCTAGAAAATCGGACTGATTCGCTCGATCAAAGGATGTTATAGGACGTATGATTGATGATATGAGCCTCAAAACTTCATGGATTCATTGCCCAACAACATCTCTCCATGATATACTCACCTGACCAGCGTACGGGAAGTAAAAGAATGAAGAACTGGGTGAAAAATACGCTACTGGGCCTTAAATAAGGTGTGTGCCGGGTTACGTCACGTAATCGGCCATGGCTTACGTCGTAAGCCATGGCGAACTCCTTTGCTGGAAAATGCCGGGCGTTACGTGCGTTCGCGGCGGGCCTTACGTACGTAACGGCCTTACGTGCGTATCGCCGATCACTACCGCGTTACTCGGCGGTGGCGCTGGCGAGCATGCCGGCCATGACTCGGCCGGGACCAACTCCGACGGCCGAGCGACCCGAAACCCGAACACGAGTACGAATCGAAGATACGGTTCTGAAGTACTCGAAAAGACGAATCCGAGCACTAATAGAACACACGATTCCGACTACAGAAGGCTCGAAATTCGACAGCGAGTAATTACCCCAAACTTTGGAAAATTACGAAAATGGCCCAAAACGCCCCAAAATCACGATACGTGATCGAATAACCAAACCGAAGCTTGCAACATGAATAATAACATTAAATGGACTTAGAAACTCGAAACAACGATTTGGACGAGATTGCGAGAATCGAACTCATGTGCGGAAAAGTCATTTAAGAACACGAAACTCAACAAAACGATACGAAACGAACTCGGATGACAAAAAGTGTAGAATTAAATATTCTCGGAATGACGAAACGGTCAAAGCGAGTCGTCGAAGCGGACCTCCGCCGAAAAATGAAAATTAGGAAATCGAAATTGCGGATATTACATTCTACCCTCCTTAAAAGAAGTTTCGTCCGAAACTTAAAGCAGTAGGAGAAGCAATATCCGACAGGAAAACTCAACAAGATACACAAGAAACGCGTAACTTTCGTCCATTGGCGAAGCGTTACAAGCAACGCGAAAGAATATACAGCGTGACAACACGCCACACGACGACCATAACAACGCCACCGGCAATGATTCAAAACAATAACGATCAATTAACGACGCATCACATACCACATCATATGCACACATTTAATCAAGGAAATGTACGCGACAACAAGTCTCACCCGACTAAAACGGCTATGCGATAGAAACAAATAGAGTATTACGATAGAAATCATTAAGATTCTCATCAACAAGAAAATGTCCGACATCAAAACACAAACAATTCAAGATAACAGAAAATGAGAATACCGGATATTACATTCTATCATACAAAAAATAAGTTTCGTCCCGAAACTTAAACTAAGGTTATCACAGTGATACGAAACAAAATATAACGACACATAATAAAATACCATGCTCATGACCTCGTGGTCCACTGACACGCCTCCGTAGGTTCAACAACTAAACGGGAACTTACACAAAACAAAATATCATTCAACAAGTTCCAAATGTAAAAGCGTCACAAAAACATCTCTACACGCGAAACAATCCGTGTAGTACCAAAAACACCATCACTAGACATCCTGGGCCCTCAGGAAGTAGGAATAGAATTCGGTCCCTTATCATCTCGGCAATAATCTCGCGATCTTGAACTCGATGCCCCTCGTGTCCACAATTATAACAAATTCTTGGCGGTTTCTTACAATGCGCGCGTTCATGGCACAGAGCGTTACGGTTGAAACACCTAGGAGCATTACGAACTCAAAGACACCGACTTGGGTCTTTTGGGTTCTCTAAGCGGCAGAAGGTCCCATACTCGGCTGATACGAGGGTTGAGGTGTGGGAATCCCAATTCCCTTACTTCCCGATGCGTCATCGGAAATCTTCTGCTTTTCCGCTACCGATACGGACTCGGTAGACATTATAGCCATCTCAAACGCCAAAGCTCGATCCTGATAGTCCTTCAAGGTTGTACACATAAAAGGAGCCATACACTGCCGAATCTGAGGTTTCATACGCATATCGAAATAACGAACCTTATCTGCCTCACTTTTCACCTGATCCCGAACATAACACAGCTGTCGATTATAATCGACTATCGCCTGGGATATCGACACGTCTCGGGGCGTAGCCGAGAAAAACTCGACAATCCTACGCTCTTTAACAGGCGGCGGACAATACTCGGCCTCCATGGCAGTTTTGAATTCAGTCCAAGTAGCGGTACGATCACTAGGTGTTACTGCCTCCCACCACTCTGCAGCTTCCCTATCGAGTAGGTATTGAGCAATAGGCACTCTTCTCTCATCGGGGCAAGCTACAACATCAAATGTTCTGTCCAACTGGAAGAGCCAATTCTCCCAGCCTAACGAGTCCGAAGAACCTACAAAACGGGGCGGGTGCATTCTCATCACATCTCGTAACCACTTATCGGCTCCGTTATCTTCATCCGAGAATCCGTCTCGATGTACGGTCGATTCATATGCGCCCGGTCGATCACACCGAAGGATGGTGGCGGCGTCAATATCAACATTACCTGCGGATGATTGCTGCGATCACGACCACGACTACGACCACGTCCTCGGCCACGGCCTCTCGGCATCTTGGATGGACGACCAATAAGAATAACACATCCAAACAAATATCACAACGTCAAGATAAGACAATAAATAGCAGCACGTTAAAACATCAACTCCAAGTCATCACACAAGTGACGAACTAACACTGTAATTTTAGAACTTCATTAAAAAAAAAAAATCCACACAGTCACATCAACAGAGATGTTTGGATTTTACAAAATCAAACACGGTCAAAACCATACACGTATCGCAGGGATCAAACACTAACAACAAAAATAAAATGTTTCCGGGGTATTATTCAAATGATAAAATTTTAAAATTCTCAAGTTGAAAAAAAAATTGGTGAAATGAAATTTTTGAAAACACTTATAATACCTCGGTCGTTTAATTAAAACCATGTACCTCATTATCAAAACTGTTTTGATTGAAGCTATTTGCAAAACAACACATCGAGGCTTCAATCTTTTCGCTAGACGATATCGTCAAAATGACCTTATCAATATATCATTATCTTTGCTAGCGTTATACGGGGTAACAACATGTTACCACGCCATCCATCACTGATATATCAACAGAGATTAAATAATCAAGGGGCACGGGTACAACTGTAATATCAAATTTCTACCGGTCAAAGTTTACGGCCGTAACAACATGCGATTTACGGCCGTAACAACTCTGAGCTTACGGCCGTAATGGAAAACATCTTACGGCCGTAACATCTAAACTGAGGCTGAGAATTGTCCTGATAGCCCCCAACACACAAACACATAACATTTAAATTAGAAAATTAGAATTCGTTTTGCAAAACAAGATTTTTCCAAAAATTTGGATTTCCACAAAAATGCTCAAATCAGTAGTCTTTAAGGAAAAATGTTTTCAAAGCTACCCGTAGCGGGTATAATTACAACAATCCAAAATAGTCGATATTAAAACCACATGCCCAAATGGCAAACAGGGTCGCCAATTCAATCACATACATCTCATGGCATCAAGTTTAAACACACAGCAAAATCATTCATCGGAGTTTCCCACAAACTCTACCGTAAAACCCATCAAGGTTCACAACTTTCACACCATACCAACCCACATGGTGGTTCAAGGGCCAAACATCAATACATCCAGTTCTATACACGTACATCGTATCCAAGTATCGAATACAACTTCATTACACAACACTGTGTAAATAAAATTATGCACCACAAATATCACACCTAAATGAAATCATGAACACAGATATTATGCATAAAAGAGGAGACTTACGTCCACAGGCCGCACGGAGACGACGGTCGCCCACGATACTAATCTCATCCGACAACATATCCAACGCGTTGTGACTACGCACAACTCAACTTGTCACCTGACGACTCGAACGACAAGACAACACATTACTCGACAAATCACAACTCGACTCGACCCGACGGCTAGGTTTCCGCCTAAGCTCTGATACCATAAATGTAACACCCCCAAAACCGTATGGGAATATTACACGCCGTAAACCCTTTCCGCAAGGATCTACCAGGCTAATCATCCATAAACAACCAAATGCTTGCCCGGCCAGGGTCAAACAATATAATAATACAGACCGTTAAGGTCACTTACACATAAACACACGGGCCGATGAGGTCACACAACTCTATCAACAGATGACAACAACATTACCCACACGGGGTGAAATACAATACTGACGGAAGGCGAATCAACTCTAACAATACAACTAAACTCTATCAACTCTCAACTCTTGATTAGTATCGCGGCTCGTCATCCCCTTGTGCCAATCCTGTGTTGCTCCCGAACACTGCATGTACTGGGCCTTGAGCAGGACATCCACCCCGAATACTCGGGGTTAGTAAACTCCTGTTTTACTAGTGCAAGTATCAAACCATACGAAATGTAACAAGCAAATAGCAACTACGAATTTAATACGCAAATCAATTATCAAAATGTTCCCGAGAAGTTTTAGAATTTCGAACTCAAGTAAGAGATATTTGAAAAGGAACACATCATCTCGGGGATTTTTAGCGAAATTCTTTTGGACCTCGAGTCCCAATTTACAAAACCTTTTCGTAAACATTAGGGCCTTAGCCCGATTCTCGTTCAAAGCATACTAAATAATATATCATTATGAGTCCGAGATCCATATTTAAAATGTTACCCGAACAATTCGCTACACGATCATTGTTCGTACACATCATGTACCGAACTCAGGAGGCCTCGACGGACCTTACCGGACCACACACCTTTGTTCGTACACATCATGTACCGAACTCCGGAGGCCTCAACGGACCCTACCCGGCCACACACTGCTGTTCGTACACATCATGTACCGAACTCCGAGAGGCCTCAACGGACCCTACCCGGCCACAACATCGTTCGTACACATCATGTACCGAACTCCGAGAGGCCTCGTCGGACCCTACGGATCACACGGCTTGTCCGTACACGTCATGTACCGGACTCGGAAGGCCTCGTCGGACCCTACGGATCACACACTTTGTTCGTACACATCATGTACCGAACTCCAGAGGCCTCGTCAGACCCTACCTGGAACACACACACATCGACACGACACAATTCATAATCATTAAATGTCAAGCCATTCCACATTACACCGAAATGTACAATCAAGTATGTAAACCAAAACAACACAAACATCATGATCATCACAACGACTCTTAACCAACATAACACACATTCGGTACACAATACATTGAACAACCATGTGTACAACCATCTCATATGTACATCGCAATCCTGCACAAATGGCACAACGCCTAACACGTATACCAATATATCACTATTATCATAAAGCCTTCAAATTTCGGAAAACACAACCAACTCCAACGGAACATGTTTACGGAGGCAAGCAAAATCGTCATACATATCATACGTAATTACTAGTCACAAGATACAAGTCGTATAATAAGATACTTGCCTTAATAACCGCTACCAAACGCTCCGAAGAACACGGTTCGACCGGGAAGCTCGGACAGAAGAAGACAACGAACGGAAGGGTTCCGACTCGAGTTCTTCACAAGAGTTCGACCCTAACAACATATAATCAATAAATTATCGATCATACGAGGAAGAATAATCGTAGAACGCCCGAAAACCCCTCTATGACATTTTATCGGACACCTTCAAGGCGTCGATCAAGAACTCGACCAAAACAACGAATCGATACGATCCAACCATGGAATAACAAGGGAAATGATACAATACATCTAAATAATCATCAATCCATCACAATCCTAAGTTAAATCGGATTAAGCGGACGAAATCGAACAAAATACCCAAAATCCCCAAAATTAGATTTCTAGAAAATCGACTGATTCGCTCGATCAAAGGATGTTATAGGACGTATGATTGATGATATGAGCCTCAAAACTTCATGGATTCATTGCCCAACAACATCTCTCCATGATATACTCACCTGACAGCGTCGGGAAGTAAAAGAATGAAGAAGCGGGTGAAAAATACGCTACTAGGCCTTAAATAAATGATCGGGCCGGGTTACGACGTAATCGGCCATGGCTTACGTCGTAACCGGCCATGGCGAACTCATCGCTGGAAAATGCCGGGCGTTACGTGCGTTACGGCGAGGGCCTTACGTGCGTAACCAGCCTTACGTGCGTAATCGCCGATCACTACCGCCGCGTTACTCGGCCGGTGGCTGGCGAGCATGCCCGCCATGACTCGGCGGGACCAACTCCGACGGCCCGAGCGACCCGAAACCCGAACCTGAGTACGAATCGAAGATACGGTTACGAAGTACTCGAAAAGACGAATCCGAGCACTAATAGAACACACGATTCCGACTACCCGAAGGCTCGAAATTCGACAACGGAAAGTAATTACCCCAAACTTTGGAAAATTACGAAAATGGCCCAAAACGCCCCAAAATCACGATACGTGATCGAATAACCAAACCGAAGCTTGCAACATGAATAATAACATTAAATGGACTTCCGAGAAACTCGAAACAACAGTTTCGGACGAGATTCGCGAGAATCGAACTCATGTGCGGAAAAGTCATTTAAGAACACGAAACTCAACAAAACGATACCGAAACGAACTCGGATGACAAAAAGTGTAGAATTAAATATTCTCAGAATGACGAATCGGTCAAAGCGAGTCGTCGAAACGGACCTCCGCCGAAAAATTAAAATTACCGGAAATCCAAAATTGCGGATATTACACTGGTAACGACATATAACAACTCAACCATGCCTTTAAGGCTAAAACGACTCAGTAGACCGATTTGGTCTTTCCACAAATACATACAACGCAAATACAACTCATGCCCATGCAGGGGACAAAATACAACCACACCCGTACAACGGGAACAATATAGCAGCGGAAAATAAAGTACAACTGAACCAATAAACAAAGTACGGTTCCTCATGTGATTAGTATCGATCATCTTTCATCATCCTTCGTGCCGACCCTGTGTTATGCTCCAAAACCTGAATGCAAAAACAGACATCCACCCCCCGAATACTCGGGGGTTAGCAAAACTCCACTGTTTTGCTAGTGCAAGAACAAAGTGCAAATACGAGCCATACAATTCACATTCCACGAATAACAATAACCGAGGATCCTCAAAGATCCAAACGAAACGAAAAGTACTTCCCGAGGCAAGGGTTTGAGAAAACATTTCAAAATCGAAATATCATAAATCAATGGAAGTAATTTATAAAACGGTTTAGAATGCCATCGAGAGTTTTAATAGAAGACAATTTAGGATTATCAAATCCTACTTTTCAAAATCCAAAAGACAAAAGGGGTCACCGCCCCAAAGGTTTACTTTCCGAAAAATGACATTTACCAAACCGTTGGGATTTTAGCCCCAAACCCGTAAAATGACTTTTACAAAACCATTGGGATTTTAGCCCCAAATCTCATCAACTCACAGTACACAAGAACGACCACAAGGTTCGTCTCCCAACATCAAAATCCACAAATAAAGGATTTAACACAAACAACAAAATACTCTAGTGCCATCCTAGCCAAGTAGGCCAAACGAACAACTTACCTCTTACACACTTAGTCAATGCATGCAATCATGAAAACCGTTCAAAAGCACTCATTTCAGGAAATGCCAATATCAAATCACATTTGCAAAATTCACCACAATTAACCGTCGATCCACACCTCCGTGGACCCCTACCGAGACCCCGTCGGATCTAACCCGTAGTGGTTAAAAGCAAAGCTCATCGATCCACACCTCCGTGGACCCCTACCGAGACCCCGTCGGATCTAACCCGTAGTGAGCATACACACACACACGTTACTCATGCAATACTAATATGCTAAGAATGTAAGTTCATTAAGAATACTCACTAGAGATGGCCATTAACTCGACACCATTATCAAACTCTTCAAAACACCATAACAAGATTAAATACGGAATACACGATTCCATAACTTAAACAATAGGAGTATCATCATAAAATCCTTCAACGTTCAAAATAACCAAATCATAATCAATTCTCAAAACACCGTTCACAAATCACACTCGCTTTGAAAGAAAGCCTTTAACGAGGCCAAACCGAAATCCTTTGAAACTTCATTTCAAATAACCAAACAAACACATCAAGATGACCACCGATCATCATATCCATAAAACGAGAAAAGTATGGGCAAGGTACTTGCCTCGAATAACCACAACGCGGAGAATCGGCCGAAGTAGGTTGGCACGAACCGACTACGAACTCGCCGACTCCACCGAACGACAATCCACAACAATGAACTACGAAAGAAAACAATAACAACGAAAATGAATTCCAAAGAACGACCCAAAGCCGCTGAATTCAAAGAACAAATGACGAAGGTTCAAGGATTTCCCCCAAAACGGCCAAGAACACGATTCGTTCACAAAACCAAAACCAGCGAATTCAAAGTTGAAATATTGATATACAATCCATAGAATATGTTTAACAACATCATTTAACCATAATCGATCCATCGAAAATGGATGAAAAACGAGATCGGGGACAAATCCCCCAAAAAGTCAATTCGAAGGAAATCAAGAATTATACTTCGATTCGACGAAGAACAATGGATTAAATGATGTTAAACACAAGAATACTATCAAGATTAATCATACCCATCATGAATTAATCAACAACACGGAACGAATCGGACAAAAATGCAAAAATCCCCAAATTCACGAAATTAGGGTTCTAAGGAAGATTACCTTGATTCGCTGGATCAAAGGTTGATAACGGACGATCGATTGATGTTATGAACTCAAGGACTTCATGGATTTGTTGTTAAACAACATGGCTTCGTCACCCATGAATCGCCATTCGCGGAAGGAGAAGGAAGGAAATGAAAAATGAAGGGAAATGTGGCTGGTCTGTCATATATATACTGGGCCGGAACTAGCGTGCGCTAGCCTTCCCGGACTAGCGTGCGCTATCGGCCAGTACCGGCCGAGCACTCTCGGCCATGGCCCGCATGACCCAAAACCACCGACCAAATTCTGCCGACCATGACTCGTCCACCCAACTCCCGCTAGCGTGCGCTACGGCCGGAAGCCTGCGCGCGCTAGCCGACTGTCCGAGAGCCCGGACTAACAAACTACCCGATTAACGTACGCTAGTCGGCCGGCGTGCGCTACCCTGCCGGTTAGCGTGCGCTATGACCGGCGATGGCGCGCTACTGCCGATCCTCACCGAGTCGAGAACCTCGAAACCCCAGCATCGGCCGATAGCGTGCGTTGGTCGACCAGGCTAGCGTGCGCTACACCTGTCGGTTAGCGCGCGCAGCCTTCCGGCAGTAGCGTGCGCTACGCCGGTTCCTGCCGCATCTGTCCGGCCGGTGCCCGCAATCGTCCGGACAGTCCCGCAACCGTCCGGCGATCCATGCGCCGAGCTCGACGACCCGATTTCCGAAAACGTACGGGACGAACACGACGAAAAATTCGCGGACAACATCAACGGCCTGAAATGAAAACATAATACCATAATTAGTCACACGCGACCAAGAAACGGGTCGAGGCAACAATTACAGATACGGATACCCGTAACTTTCAAGAAATTACAAAATGGCCCAAAACGCCCGAAAATCACGATACGTGATCGAATAACCAAACCGAAGTTCACAACACGTCTAACAAAGTTAAACGGACTTACGGGAAACTCGAAACAGCAGTTTCGAACGAGATTCGCAAGAATCGAACTCAAGCGCGGAAAAGTCGCTAAAAAGCACGGAACTCAACAAAACGACACCGAAACGAACTCGGATGTCAAAAAGTGTAGAATTAATCATTCTCAGAATGACGAAACGGTCATGAGCGAGTCGTCAAAACGGACTCCGACCAAAAAAATAAATTTACCGAAAATCGAAAATTGCGGATATTACAATAGGGACCTTATGGTCCTCGGGACAGTTGGTAGCAGTGAAGACTTTAATTATCTCCTTGATCCACCCTTCCCAGCCAATCGGGTCTGAAGCTCCCAAAAACTGAGGAGGATGCATCTTGATAACATCTTGGAGCCAACGGTCATTGCGCCCGATTAGCGTGGGCACGATCCGGTTGAACACGAGCTATCGCGCCATTTGGTTCACCATTTCTTGCATAACGGCCGCAATACCAAGGTCGGCACGCTCACGAGAAGAAGCATGGCTATGACGGTCGCGATGCTGCCGGCTTAGAAGCTGCGGCGTGGCCGCCCACCGCGCCCCACGTCCTCGGCCACGTCCACGACCACGTCCACGACCACGGCCTCTTCCAGCATCCATACTGGCGTTAAATAAGTAGCAAAATCCATACGATGGTAAGTACAAGAAAAGAACAATCACAAATCGAGAATCAAAGGTGCGATACAAGGGAATAAGGAACAGAGGAAGGAAAAACTTACGGACCTTTGGTATCTAGGAATCATGGCAGCGTGACGATGATGTGCAAAACAAAACACAACAAGACCCAATAAACCGACAAGCCTAGGTATCCATAACCTAGTTCTCTGATACCATTTTCTGTAACACCCCCAAGGTATTCGAGGTATATTACAGCGCCGTGAATCCCTACATGGGACCCACCAGGCTGGTCAAACATCATACTCATCGACTCACAGAACAACAGAATAACACCTCGTCATAAAGACGCTCAACAAAATAATCCACCCGGTTCAACCGGTCAACATAACACCATAATTCGACACAAACATGATAAACAACAATACAATCCAGACGAGTAAAAATTCTTAAGTACTCGAGTACTTCTATTAGTTCAAACAAAACCACAAAAGATAAAAAGATAGAAGACACTAAGACATCACTCGTGCACAATCATCACGCACGGCCGTCATCCGCATACTGGTCCAGCGCCCGTTCGTCTCGATGAACCTGACCTGAAATTCATAAAACGAATTTCCCCAAAACGGGTCCCCAGAGGGGTTAGCAATTACGCTAGTACAAGTAACCAAATGAACAACTTACATCTTACACATATAGTAAATGCTTGCAATCAAGAAAAGCATAGTTCCAAAACACTCATTTCCGGAAATGCCAATATCAAATCACATTTGTAAAATGCACCACAATTAACTGTCGATCCACGTCTCTGTGGACCCCTACCGAGACCCCGTCGGATCTAACCTGTAGTGGTTAAAAGCAAGCTCGTCGATCCACGTCTCTGTGGACCCCTACCGAGACCCCGTCGGATCTAACCCGTAGTGATCATACACACACACACACCATTTCTCATACAATACTACTATGTCAAGATTGTAAGTTCATAAGGATACTTGCCTCGATTAATAGACGGTGACATGAATGGAACGGAAGAATCAAGCACGACCGCGAGGAACCGACGAATAAACCTAACGATTCGAATAACATAATCACAACCACTCCTAAACGATTATGGAAATGGAATACACCCGAAAACCCGCCTACGATTCATGTATATTCATACAAAAATAACAACGAGGGCACCAAACCCTCTCGATTTCGCAAAACCATGAAAATATACCATGAATCCGTAGGAAAACTAATTATACCAACAAGATTAATCATATTCGTCATGAATCCACCAACAAAACGGAACGGATCGGAAGAAAATCCCAAAACCCCCAAATTATCCAAAAGTAGGGTTCTAAGAGATTTACCGTGGATTAGGATGAAAGATTCGTGTTGATGTTGTTATAATACTCCAAGAACTCAAGAAAGATGTTGGATGAGATGATTGGAGAAAGAAATCGCCAAGGAAATCGCCCCGGAATCGCCTTCGCCGCGGAGAGAGGAAGAAATGAGAAATTATGTTTATCTCGGTCAACTCCCTGGTTTATATAGCCAGGGAGTGTTAGCGCGCACTAATCCTCAAGGTTAGCGTGCGCTAACGGGATGAAAATACAGACCAAACAATTGGCGTCCCAGTCCAGTAGCCAGATTTCTGGCCGTTAGCGTGCGCTACTCGAAACATAGCGTGCGCTAATAACCTCTCGGTAGCGCGCGCTATCGACCAATAGCGTGCGCTACCTGGACATCAACCGAGTCCAGAACCTAACTGCCCCAAAACTCACCTGACCCGATAGCGTGCGCTAACGTACAAATGTAGCGTGCGCTACCTGGCACTTGACCGAGTTCAGTAGTAAACTGTCCAGTACTGGACACTCACGCTAGCGCACGTTACCTGGAAATCTCAGCGTGCGCTAGCCCCCGACATTAGCGTGCGCTAGACTATGTAGCGTACGCTAATCCGCCAGTCCAGAGGGTTGGAAACAGCACTGCCACTCCCAGGGCTAATTCGCTACCGCGCGCTACGAAGTAAACGTAGCGTGCGCTACTAAGGGACCTCTAGCGTGCGCTATGCAGGAAATTTAGCGTGCGCTAGATACAGAATATAAACGGCCCAAAACACCGGAATATGAACGAAACGTTAAACAGAACATCTCAAGACGCATCGAAACATGGAATGGATCCATGGCAACCCCGAATAGCAGTTTCGTACAACGATAATGAGAATCAGATCAATAGATGACGGGAAAGATACACTGAAAGATACACGATGGTCACTACAACCGAGAAATACACCGAAAAATGAAGATACAAGGGAAAGAAAAATGCGGATATTACATATAAGACCAAGAAGACAATTATGCTCCAACTTAACTCCTTGTACATGCATGGTGCTTATCATTTTTAATAAACCTAAACTCTTTTAACGTTTCATCAGAACAAAGATTCTATCTCAAGAGGCCCGCTTTAATCCATAAATAGATGTTTTAAGCTTGCAAAACTTTTGATAATTTTCTGGATCAACAAAACCCTCAGTTTGTGATATGAATACATCCTCGAGTAAGTTTCCATTAAGAAATGTTGTTTTGATATCCGTTTGTCATATCTTATAATCATAGTATGCAACAATAGCAGATAAAATTCTAATTGATTTAAGTATGACTCATGGTGAAAATGTCTCATCATAGTCAATATCATGAGTTTGTCTATAACCTTTTGCAACTAATATATCTTTATGGCCTTGTAAATTGTCGTCCATGTCTCTATTCTTTCTGAAGACCAGTTTGCACCCAATGGTTTTCACACCTTCAGGTGAATCTATCAAGTTCCAAACTTGATTGTCGTATATGGACTGCATTTCAGTTCATGGCCTCTAGTCGTTCCTTGGACTCTGGTCCCGATGCAGTTTCTTGATAGGTACTAGGTTCATCATCTATGACCGATGCATCATCATCCTATGTCACGAGTACCCATATGTATTAAGTTCAACCAATCTAATCCTCCTAAACTTGTTGTTCTACTCATAATGCTCATAATAAACTCAATAACGTCAGTAACTTGCCCATAATCATCACTAAGAATATGAACTCTAGGTTGGTAAAGCATCACATACATTAATACGGAATGAAACAATAAAAAACTCGATGTCGGATGCTTGAACACTACTCCAAGATGTCTAAGTTCTTCAAAATCAAGCTGAGAGGCTGATACAAGGAATTTATGGGGCTGGGAAGCTCTCACGAATCGCAGAAATTGCATAAGAGTGTGGGTGAAATGAGAGGAGGTTGAGGTATATAAATAGAGTTTTACACATTATGTACGTTATCCATAAAGCAATACGTATGTTAGCCTTCTAACGTACGTTAGCCATAGATCCTTATGCACGCTATTGCCTAACAATAGCTCACTGTCTCGTTCTCTGACCTCTCTAATGTACATTATCGAAAACTATTACGTACGTAATTTAATCAACGTAACCTACGTTACCCTTCCCTCTTAACGTACGTTATGTCTCGTTGACTTGCTTTATCAAAAGTTGCCCAGGTTCCCATGGGGAATCTTATTCGATAATATCTCCAATTGGCCCATACGCTGACCAGACTTATCTGCTTTTGACTTCCTGTTACGTATGCTACGCGTTGTCTATAGCGTACGCTATTTACATCTCTTAACATACGTTATGTTTAACCATTAGCGTATGTTATGATGTACAGATGCATGCATGAATTTGCAAATTCTTCATAATATGATCATGACTGTTGGAATACGAATATGGGAAAATCACACTTTGATTATTAATACCACATAATCAAATACCACAAGGTCCAAATACAGATGAAAATACTCAATAATTATCCGGATATTACATACTCTCCCTCTAAAAAGAAGTTTCATCCCGAAACTTAAGATGAAAATAATTCCGGGTATCTCGACTTCATACTATCCTCCATCTCCCAAGTGGCTTCTCCGATTTCATGTCGCGACCATTAAACTTTAACCAAAGAGATTGGTTTATTCCTTAATTGCTTGAATCGACAATCG
This sequence comes from Orobanche coerulescens, assembly GCA_033398695.1. Taxonomy (NCBI): domain Eukaryota; kingdom Viridiplantae; phylum Streptophyta; class Magnoliopsida; order Lamiales; family Orobanchaceae; genus Orobanche; species Orobanche coerulescens. The sequence goes on from CM065802.1 coordinate 202,021,589, forward strand.
AGTATCTTAATTGGCTTCTCCTCGAACGTGCCATCATTAGCTACTTCAATCTCGCCAAAATCGATGACATGACTGGGATTTGGTACATATTTATGTAACTGAGATACGTGAAACACATTATGAACATGACTCAGCGATGGCGGCAAGTCCAACCTGTACGCCAACTCCCCAACTCTTTTAAGAATCTCGAATGGTCCGATATATCTTGGATTCAGCTTACCTTTCCTCCCAAACTGAAAAATTCCTCGGGTAGGAGAAACTTTCAGAAGTACATTATCCCCAATTTCAAACTCTAACGGGCGACGGCGCACGTCTGTGTAAGACTTCTGTCGACTCTGGATAGTCAACAGCCTTTAACGAATCAGAGCTACCTTCTCTTGAGTCTGTACTATCAACTATAGTTCCGTCCCAATTAAGTCAGACAAATCATCCCAGCATAGGGGTGATCTGCATCTTCTTTCATATAATGCTTCAAAAGGTGTCATCTTAATGGAAGTATGCCAACTGCTGTTGTAGGTGAATTCAATCAATGGCAGATGAATTTCCCAATCAGTCAACCAATCTAAGGCACAAGCTCTTAACATGTCTTCCACTGTTTGAATAGTTCTCTCGGACTGTCCATCGGTTTGAGGTTGATAAGCTATGCTAAAGTTCAACTCGGTTCCCAAGGCTCTATGAACCGCTTTCCAAAAATGTGACACGAAACGACCATCCCGATCTGAAATAATGGTCTTCGGTGTTCCATCAAATCGGACTATATCCGCAAAAACACTCGTGCCAACTTCTCTAGTCCCCAAGTATCCTTAATGCCTAAGAAATGAGCCGATTTGCTTAAACGGTCAACTATCACCCAAATCATATTCATTCCCATCCTGGTCCTTGGCATGTTGGTGATAAAGTCCATCGATATATCTTCCCACTTCCATTCCGGTATTAGAAGCGGCTTCAACATCCCGGCAGGTCGCTGATGTTCGATTTTAACCTGTTGACAAGTCAAACATATCGAGACATATTACGCCACTTCTTTCTTCATGTTGCCCACCAAAAGTTCTGCTTCAGATCTTTATACATCTTACTGGTGCCCCGGTGAATAGAATAGGCATACTTTGAGCTTCCTTCATGATTGTCTGCTTCAAAACATCATTATCGGGAACACAAAATCGCCTTTGGAATCTCATAACTCCATCTTCATGAATTACAAATCCTGGGGCCTTTCCCTTGCCCGCTTCGTCACGTAACCGAATTGTTGTTGGTTGATTCTTTAGTCTAATACTCGCAAGCGCATGATTTGTTCGATGTAGATATGCGGTGCAAGGTCGATTCCACAGGGAGGCCTATACTAGTGAAGTCAAATTATTCCTATCGTTTTGAACCAAATTATATTAAATCCTAACCTAGTCCCAAATAATTTGATTTATGATTGGTTAAAATAATTGCATTAAATAATAGTAATTTTTAAGTAGATTTTAGATAAATTGATTTTAAACAATTTACTAGGGTTTAGAATCCACCAATGTCTATTTATTATTTATTTTATATTTTAATTCCAAGAAATTCAGGGAATAGATTCTGAAATCAATCTCACTATTTCCCTATAGATTTGACAATAAGTACAAAATTATAATTCAAATATAGATTTTCCTTCGCTTAAAAAAATGTAATTTCTAAGCATTATATGTATCCAATTTAATGGAAAACAAATAATCAAAGAAATTAACTAATATCAATAATCACAAAGCAATGGGGAATTTATAACTATCAAAAATACGTGATATAATTGATGAAATAATATTCCCCTATTGAAGCAAAAATCATAATCGTTAAAAATATTTATTTGGAATTATTATATAAATATTAATAATAATATATACATGGTTTCATCATAACTCCAGTAAAAGAAAATTACTCACTCATAATAACAACACAAATAAATAAATATTCCATAATATTATTACACAAATATAATTTTATTACACAATATTTTTATTTCTCTCCCTTACAATAATATCTCTCTATTTTTTTCTCCTTTTTTCTCCTCCTCAAACACTACACATTCATCCCCTATTTATACTACTTCAAAATTAATAAAATAATAATTTTTATAATTTTAAAATCCCACCACCTAATAATTCACGGCTGCCCATGAGATGCTGATGTCATGGATTACATCAGCACAGAGTTGAAATTCCGCTCCAATCAGGTGTTGACACGTGGCACAATATGGTCTGTCTATTTAATTGTCCTTCGAACGGTCATAACTTCTTCATACGAACTCGGATTCGGATGAATTTTTTTTAAAACGATCGTCTCGACGAGACAAATAAAGTGAGACCAGTCGTGACTATATTTGAATTTTGTAAAAATATCACCCTTGAACCAATTGATCTGTCTTGTACCGGTTGGTTAACCTGCAGATATAATTTAATTCCAATTAATTATCCAAAAATGACATAAAATTATAGAAAATTCTAACAAAATGAAATAATATAAATATATGGCAAAACGAATAAATTATCATACAAAACACGCAATTATATACATAAAATACTAATAAAAATATTACTTAAAATATACTAAACAAATTCCCCCACACTTATCTTTTGCACGTCCTCGGGCAAATCTTATACCCGAGTTATAATACTCATATGCTGAAAAAATCATGACAAAACCAATATCAAGAGAGAACAAGTGATCATGACCCAAGTGAGATCAGAGAAAAATAGGATGCCGCACCAAATTCTAACAACTTCATTGAGAATCGAATGCCAAAAGATTCAATACCCTCACAGTGGATATCACTCTTCACTCAAGTGTATATACGGGATATTCGAGAAGAGTTCACTCATATCAAAGCATAATGTGTCATTACCATATGCTTGGTCAAAAATCAAATCTCCATTACTTAAAAATAAACTCATGCATAAATCAAAAGGTCTTTCTTTTGGTTGTAATGTGGCTTTGGGTATGGGTAGGATAAAGGGAAAATTATGAGGTTTGCTAGACAAGATCAATTGTGAATTTAGATGCATAACAAATCCTACAAATAACAATCAACACTCCCCCTTCTGTAATGAAAACTCTCAAACCATCATCCCCAAGTTATTCTGTACATGGTAATTGAATATTCATCTGGTAAGGTCATACTTTTGTGTAAGAAAAGTATGCAATGGATCTTCTGGAAGGAATTATGTATCACACAAAGGATAGTTCAAGTGCTATTTTATGTATATATAGTGATGATTTTCGCACTTGACCTCCCGCTTTTTTTTTCCCTTTATTTATATTTTTTTATTCGGTTCAATACTCCAATGTACTTCACACCCTTTCACTTTCAACAAAATCTCTTAATCTCCACAATACTCTTATGAAATAGGCTCTTGATCAAAGAAATAGGCTCAGGCTCAATGGGGCTTCTAAGGATAAAATGTAATGGGTGGGAAAAATATAAGCCAACAAGGGATTAATCCTAATTGCCTTTATCATCTTAATGCAAGAGTTTATGAATGTAGTCTCGAAATGTATAAATGAGCAAGTTCTAGAATGAACACAATATGTTTGACCACACAACAAAAAATATAGAGCGTATATATAAGGATTGCTCTAAGGCTCAAAACTCACAAAAAGGGTGTTGTGTACTGAATCCCATACACCTTCATCCAAATCCATTATCAAAACCAGTGAAACATCCCAAAAATGATTTTTTCACTAACGTTTTCTCAAGAAAATGGTGCCGTGATTTTCAACATTTTTTTATCGCATATATATAGATATAGATATAGATATAGATATAGATATACACCTTCCCCCACACTTAATGATAAACAATATCCTTATTGTGTAAATAAACAATGGAGTAAGGGTTTAAATAAGGCTTCCCTGTTTATGAAAGACGACGCTTCGCTCAAGCTTTTTTTTTTTTGGACCTGCAAGAAATAAGTGTGGCAAAACAACAAAAGAAAATGTATACCCGGAAGTATAACACAAACAACCTAGATGCGCTTCAAGAGAGTCCGAAGAGTCGCCTTACGCTGCCATCAATGCTTTTATTAAAAACAAACAGAAAAAGTACAGTAATAGAAATAACAATACATAAATCGTGGATAGATGCGCGTCAAGAGATCGAAAAGAAAACTCCTTAAGCTGCCATCAATTTCACGATTTTTACACTCGCTAAAAAGTAAAAACAACAAGAGGGATGAAGTAGGATATCAGAGGGAAAGGAATGTATCAATTTTGCGTTTCCGCTCAGTGAAATCTTCCATCCAAACAATATTAGCTAGAGCTGGGTCTGGTTCAGGAACAAATGCAATAAGTTTTTTGATCAGCTCTTCTGGTGTTGTTGCAACAACTATGATTCGTTTAGCACGCTCAGAAATAAAACCTTTTTCAGAAGAGTAGTTGATGAAAGATAGTAAACTATCGAAGAAACCATTGACATTTAGCAGACCTATTGGTTTCGTATGAACATTTAGCTGGGTTCTGGTAACCACATGAAAAAGTTTCTCAAGAGTGCCAAAACCACCGGGAAGGGTGATAAAGGCATTAGCATTATTTATCATGTGAGTTATGCGGTCTTGCATATTCACAGCTCTAAACTCATCTCCAATGGTTGCTCCAGTGATTTTACTTTCAGCCAGAGGTTTTGGAATGATTCCCAACACTTTTACTCCTTCTATATAGGCAGAAGCAGCAGCACGTCCCATTAATCCTAGACTTCCTCCTCCGTAAACTACATGAATGCATTTTTTTCCTAAGGTACGACCCAAGTTGTGGGCTGCTTGATAAAGCAAGCCTCTTTCCCATGACTAGCTCCACCAAAAATGCGGATGGAGTTAAATCTTTTGTGGAAGATGATGATTCCATTTTTGAAAAGAAATTTACTTAGAGAGATAATGAAAAGAATACAAGTTTCAGGGATGCAGAAAAGAAACAACTGCAATGTTTATTTATAGATGCAAAATAAAGTAGAAAGATTTATCAAATCTGTGACCGCGCTAATTGCGCTTCAACTACTCAATAGAATAATGAATGCATTTATTGCGTATCACATTTTTTATTCAGAAAATCTAAAAAAACAACAAAAAGTAAAGATACTCACGTGTATGTACAGTAGTTGTGATTGTGGCTCACATCTTCCTCTGATTTTAAGTTTAGAAATGGCTTAAACGCCTTCTATGAGTCGGGGAGAAGCTTCCCATCCAATTTTCTTACAAATTGGCAAACAGGGTCTTTTAACGTCAGATTCCCAAGACGTTGTTCATATTCTGGTTTGAATTTATTCCACAAACATCGAATCCCGTAATGTACGAGTCCACTAGGATGTGTGTCAAGAGAAATTTCGATATCATCTAAATTCTCCCTATTCAGACCATCCTTGATGAACTGGATTTTATCTTCTCTGTTTATGGAAGGAATTCCTAAAGATCGACATCTTGAATCACAGTTCCACCTAGCACATTTGTTGCAAACGGCGATTTTCTTTGCTCGTCGTTTCTTGGCATATGAACTTTTTCCAAGCCCTGGTAAAAATCTAGTTGGTGTTTCCGTGAATTCACCCGCTATTCTCACTTTGGCTTCAATAATGAATCGAATATCAAAAGGTATGCCGTTATTCATAAGCAACCTCATCCTTTCAACTCTGGCTTGGTAAAGTTTCAAAATGACTTTTTTACTAAGAAAAGGAAATCTTTTTTCAATTGTTTTCAAAGTTTGTTCCATAATTAAAAATAAAATAAAAATATCTACTGTAATATCCGCAATTTCGAATTTTGGTAATTTTCTTTTTCCGGAGGAAGTTCGTTTTGACAACTCTATCATGACCGTTTCGTCATTCCGAGAATGATTAATTCTGCACTTTTTGTCATCCGAGTTCGTTTCGGTGTCGTTTTGTTGAGTTCCGTGTCCTTAATCGACTTTTTCACGTGGGAATTCGACTTTGTAAAGTCACCATTAATTCTTGGAAACTCCAAATATTCTGAATCTTTGCAACATTATATAGAATCAAGTTAGCTTTCCAATGGTTCAAACGGTGAGTCAATCGGAGTCCAGACGAAGGAGTTATGGTCGAAATAGCGAGCGCACGGTGTGCCTTTTTGGTGTTGAAGGGGTCATGCCGTGTGCCGCGGCACTAAGCTGATTCTGGGCGTTTTGGTGGCCCCGGGCGCGGCACACTTGTCCTGTGCCGCGGCACACGGGCTTTTTCTGCGTTTTTTAGCAGATTTTCGAGGAGAAAACTTCATTTTCTCCTCTCTTCTTCCTCCTCCCATCTAGAGCGATTTCAATGGCGATTTTGGGCGATTTGAGTGCTCCAAAACTTGTAGAGATCATCTACCTCAAGTCTTGTTGTAGATTTTCGACCTCTACTTGAATCCTTCATCCAAATCAAGGTATTTTGGCTTGAACCCTTGTTTTTGTAGCTTTGGGGATTTTCCTTTTTGATTTCGATTCCAATCCGTTTTTAATCAATTAATTGTTGTATAAACGTTGTTTTGAACTTGTTCTACGGATTGGATACTCGTATCTTTGGTTCGTTCAACCCGAGGGGTGATTTCTTTGTTCTTGAAGGGTCTTGAACATTTAATGTTCGATTAAATGTTCTAATGAGTTCCCTTTGATAGTTTGTTGGGATTTCCGTTGTTTTCGGCCTTGATTCTCGTCGTAATCATGTTTTATTATTCCCTACGGAGGATTATAGGTGCTCGATGATTCCGATGTTGAATTCCGTTGGTGTTGATGATTCATATGGTGTTTTCCCGTAGTAATTTGGTGCTATCACGTTCTAGATAGTGTTCGGGAATTTGAGGGCTACCCGGCCGTATCCGTTCACTTTTCCATTGCTCGTGATATCGAGGCAAGTACCTTGCCCATACTCTTCTTATTTTGTGGATATGATGATCGGTGATCGTCTTGGTGTGTTTGTTTGGTTGTTTGAAATGAAGTTTCAAAAGATTTCGGTTTGGCCTCGTTAAAGGTTTTCTTTCAAAATGCGTGTGTGTTTTGTGAACGGCGTGTTTTGGGAATTGATTATGATTTGATTATTTTGAACGTTGAAGGATTTGATGATGATACTCCTATTGTTTAAAGTTATGGAATCGTGTATTCCGTATTTAATCTTGTTATTGTGTTTTGAAGAGTTTGATAATGGTGTCGAGTTAATGGCCATCTCTAGTGAGTATTCTTAATGAACTTACATTCTTAGCATGTTAGTTTTGCATGAGTAATGTGTGTGTGTGTGTATGCTCACTACGGGTTAGATCCGACGGGGTCTCGGTAGGGGTCCACTGAGACGTGGATCGACGAGCTCGCTTTTAACCACTACGGGTTAGATCCGACGGGGTCTCGGTAGGGGTCCACAGAGACGTGGATCGACGGTTAATTGTGGTGCATTTTACAAATGTGACTTATTTATGGCATTTAGGAAATGAGCGCTTTTGAACGGTTTTCATGATTGCATGCATCGACTAAGTGTGTAAGAGGTAAGTTGTTCGTTTGGCTTACTTGGCTAGGATGGCACAAGAGTATTTTGTTGTTTGTTTTAAATCCTTTATTTGTGGATTTTGATGTTGGGAGACGAACCTTGTGGTCGTTCTTGTGTCTTGTGAGTTGATGAGATTTGGGGCTAAAATCCCAATGGTTTTGTAAAAGTCATTTTATGGATTTGGGGCTAAAATCCCAACGGGTTGGTAAATGTCATTTTCGGAAAGTAAAGATTTGGGCGGGTGACCCCTTTTGTCTTGTGGATTTTGAAAAGTAGGATTTGATAATCCTAAATGGTTTTCTATTAAAACTCTCGATGGCAATCTAAACCGTCTTATAAATTATTTCCATTGATTTATGGTATTTCGTTTTTAAAGGTTTTCTCAAACCCTTGCCTCGAGAAGTACTTTTCGTTTCGTTTGGATCTTTGAGGATTCTGGTTATTGTTATTCGTGGAATGTGAATTGTATGGCTCGTATTTGCACTTTGTATTTGCACTAGCAAAGCGGTGGAGTTTGCTAACCCCGAGTATTCGGGGTGGATGTCTATTTTTGCATTCGGGTTTTGGAGCATAACACAGGGACGGCACGCACGACGAAGAAAGATGAACGATACTAAACACACGAGGATCCGTTGATGTCGTATTGGTCTAGTTGTATTTTCTTTTCCGCTGCAGTATCTTTTCCTGTTGTGCGGGAGTTTATTGTATTTTGACCCTGCGTGGGTATATGTTGTAATTCAGTTGTATATTTTCATTGAAAGACCAAATCGGTCTACTGAGTCATTTAGCCTTGAAGGCATTGTCGAGATGTTAAATGTTGTTACCAGCCTGGTAGATCTTCGAGGAGAGGGTCTACGGCGTGTAATATCCCTGAGTGGATTGGGGGTGTTACATAAATGGTATCAGAGCTTAGGTTGTGGAAACCTAGGTTGTCGGGTCAGTGGTGTCTATTGAGTTTTGTCTCGTCGGATTTAGTCTGACTGAGTCGTGTCGCGACGCGTCGTTTGAGTTTGTTGGTCGTGATTAGTATCGTGGGGCGATCATCATCTTCGTGCGACCTGTGGAAGTAAGTCTCCCTTCTTTGTGTTGTGCCTCGTGTGACACGAGCTATTTTTATGATTATTTGTTAAGTGATGGAATCCTTATGTGGATTTTGATTTCACGATATGTATTTAATCGACTCTCGTATTTGATTTATACGAGGAGTGTAAATCGCTTGTGATGTCCTTTTTATTGTTGTTTTTGTCCGTTCTTGATGATTTTCGAATCGATTTGCACGTTTTACAAGTTCTCTTGTGGAAGCTTTGTGCTTATACACGTTCGACTTGTTCACTAGCTTGATCACGGTAGGGTCTTTAGAGGCCTCGAATGGGGCCGATGGTTTTGTTACGAATGTGGTTATTTGACTCTAATATTTTGTTCTTATGAGGAGTAGTGTTCTTTGGATTGTGCATGTTGAGCTGTATTTCTTTTATCCATTGCGTGAGTTCTTTTGTAATGACTTTCGGTATTTTACCGACCGAGTTTTATTTCGATAACCGCTTCCCTTAACCGAGTTTTGGCATTATGGCCTTGACGGCTTTGTGAAATTCTTATGACGGTATTTAGTATTTTGTAAATGGCTTTCGTGAGTTTTGAAATATTACCGTCATCACCTTTTGGCATTTTTGTAAATGGTTTTGGCACAGGGTTAGCGGGACCCACAGCGCTAGGATGTTCCGTGTGATTACAGAAATTTTTGGGCATTCTAGCCGTTTGGCATCGTCCTTTTGGCATTGAATTATTTTGAAAACTTGAGTATCTTAGAAATAAATTTGAGACATATTTTTTTCAAATGAGTTATTTTCTTGTGGTACATCCAGTGCCACAATATATTCCAAAATTTTTACGCCTCGAGGACCAAAATGTTTTGAGATATTTTCAATGTTTTAGAAACACTTTTATTTAGACCCGAGGGTCGAATATTCTGAAAGTTTTCACTAAGAGAAAGTGTCCTCATTTTTTTTTTCAAATGCGAAATGGTTCTCCAAAGTCTCGATAACGATGTTTCACGTTTGTACTTTTTGAAAGGTGATACTCAAGATCAATCGGTGTTCTTCTAAATTATTTTCAAAATGAGGTTTTCGTTTTTAAAACCTATCCATTCCCGTTTGAGGGCTGGGTATATATGTATGATGTTCGAGTTGTCATATTGATGTTTGCTCCCGAGTATGACCGAATTGGCGGTGTGAGCGTTGAGTCGTTTTCCACACATTTGTTGTGTTAGCCCCTTGTGAGAGGTGGGATGTTGGTGTTGAATATTGTCGCCTCGTGGTGATTTCTGCGTTGTCGCGCATGTGCGAGCTGTTAGAGCTTGGGTTGGTATGGTCGTGTGCATCGGTGATCATTCCGTTATGTGTCGGTTGTTTAATGTCTTGTTACCTTGCTCCCGTTTTTGTGAATTTCGTGGACGAGGTCGGAGGTAATGCCCGTACTATTTTGACTTCTGTATTTTCTCTTTCTCCAGTCTATCGATTCGCTCATGTTCGTTGACACTTTATGAACTTGTTATGTATTTCGGTTTCATCGTTCGAGCTGTGATCTTGTTGTGGGCCGATCTGGTTATCGATGTGACTTTTTTCGAGTTCGGTTCGATTCTTGTGAACCTTGTTCGGGAGTAACATCATTTGGTTCTACTAGTCCTTTTATTCGAAGGGATCGGATTTTGAACTTCTGTATATTCTACTTTGTCGACTCATTTATGTTCGTTGACATTTCTGAGCTTGTCCTGCCCCTTGTTTTTGTTTATCGAACGAGTGTGGCATTATTTCGGAATAACTCGTTTGTCGTTGTGACTTTTCAATTTCTATTCCCTTTCATGTGGATCTTATGTGAATGCATACGTTGTTGTTTTCACAGGATCATATATTGTCTCGAGTCGAGACGTGAACCTTGGAGTTGTTGTTTGAATTTTATTGTTCTTCGTGATTCGAACATGATTGTTCGCTTTTTGTTGTCTCGACCGTTGTGGTTCGGTCGTTTGTTTGTTCGGTTTTTGTCCTCGTTTCGTGATCGTTGAGCATTCAGGCTCATTCCTAATTCCCTTAAGTTTGGGAAATTAGTCTCGTTTTCGATCTTCCAACCCTTGGGCGGTGGAATTCCGTATTAGTTCAGCGATTGGCTCGCGTTTGATTGATGTACCGTTGGGTTGGCCAATCATACTGACTTTCGTTCGTTGTGTTTTGTGATTGTCGGATAATTGACTTGGCTATATTATCCGTTTGATGACGCTTGTCATTTGTTGGTTTTATTGTATCCCTAACGACGACGTTGTGTTGGTCGTCGTGGAGCGTGTTTTCACGCCGTATGTCTCTTTGCATTTCTTGCAGCGTTTCGCCGTTGGGCGCGAGTTTTCTATTTTTGTGTATCTCGTCGAGTTTTCCTGGCGGGTATATTGCTCCCCCTACTTGTTTTAAGTTTGGACGAAACTTCTTTTAAGGAGGGTAGAATGTAATATCCGCAATTTGAATTCGGTAATTTTCTTTTTCCGGAGGAAGTTCGTTTTGACAACTCTATCATGACCGTTTTGTCATTCCGAGAATGATTAATTCTGCACTTTTTGTCATCCGAGTTCGTTTCGGTGTCGTTTTGTTGAGTTCCGTGTCCTTAATCGACTTTTTCACGTGGGAATTCGACTTTGTAAAGTCACCATTAATTCTTGGAAACTCCAAAAATTCTGAATCTTTGCAACATTATAGAGAATCAAGTTAGCTTTCCAATGGTTCAAGCGGTGAGTCAATCGGAGTCAGGACGAAGGAGTTATGGTCGAAATAGCGAAGGCGCACGGTGTGCCTTTTTGGTGTTGAAGGGGGCATGCCGTGTGCCGCGGCACACTCGAGTGTGCCGCGGCACTAAGCTGATTCTGGGCGTTTTGGTGGCCACTGGGCCGCGGCACTTGTCTGTGCCGCGGCACACGGGCTTTTCTGCGTTTTTAGCAGATTTTCGAGAGAAAACTTCATTTTCTCCTCTCTTCTTCCTCCTCCCATCTAGAGCGATTTCAATGGCGATTTTGGGCGATTTGAGTGCTCCAAAACTTGTAGAGATCATCTACCTCAAGTCTTGTTGTAGATTTTCGACCTCTACTTGAATCCTTCATCGAATCAAGGTATTTTGGCTTGAACCCTTGTTTTTGTAGCTTTGGGGATTTTCCTTTTTGATTTCGATTCCAATCCGTTTTAATCAATTAATTGTTGTATAAACGTTGTTTTGAACTTGTTCTACGGATTGGATACTCGTATCTTTGGTTCGTTCAACCCGAGGGTGATTTCTTTGTTCTTGAAGGGTCTTGAACATTTAATGTTCGATTAAATGTTCGAATGAGTTCCCTTTGATAGTTTGTTGGGATTTCCGTTGTTTTAGGCCTTGATTCTCGTCGTAATCATGTTTTATTATTCCTACGGAGGATTATAGGTGCTCGATGATTCCGATGTTGAATTCCGTTGGTGTTGATGATTCATATGGTGTTTTCCGTAGTAATTTGGTCTTTATCACGTCTAGATAGTGTTCGGGAATTTGAGGGCTACCGGCCGTATCCGTTCACTTTTCCATTGCTCGTGATATCGAGGCAAGTACCTTGCCCATACTCTTCTTATTTTGTGGATATGATGATCGGTGATCGTCTTGGTGTGTTTGTTTGGTTGTTTGAAATGAAGTTTCAAAGATTTCGGTTTGGCCTCGTTAAAGGTTTTCTTTCAAAATGCGTGTGTGTTTTGTGAACGGCGTGTTTTGGGAATTGATTATGATTTGATTATTTTTAACGTTGAAGGATTTGATGATGATACTCTATTGTTTAAAGTTATGGAATCGTGTATTCCGTATTTAATCTTGTTATTGTGTTTTGAAGAGTTTGATAATGGTGTCGAGTTAATGGCCATCTCTAGTGAGTATTCTTAATGAACTTACATTCTTAGCATGTTAGTTTTGCATGAGTAATGTGTGTGTGTGTATGCTCACTACGGGTTAGATCCGACGGGGTCTCGGTAGGGGTCCAAGAGGCGTGGATCGGCGAGCTCGCTTTTAACCACTACGGGTTAGATCCGACGGGGTCTCGGTAGGGGTCCACGAGAGGCGTGGATCGACGGTTAATTGTGGTGCATTTTACAAATGTGACTTATTTATGGCATTTAGAAATGAGCGCTTTTGAACGGTTTTCATGATTGCATGCATCGACTAAGTGTGTAAGAGGTAAGTTGTTCGTTTGGCTTACTTGGCTAGGATGGCACAAGAGTATTTTGTTGTTTGTTTTAAATCCTTTATTTGTGGATTTTGATGTTGGGAGACGAACCTTGTGGTCGTTCTTGTATACTGTGAGTTGATGAGATTTGGGGCTAAAATCCCAATGGTTTTGTAAAAGTCATTTTATGGATTTGGGGCTAAAATCCAACGGGTTGGTAAATGTCATTTTTCGGAAAGTAAAGATTTGGGGCGGTGACCCCTTTTGTCTTGTGGATTTTGAAAAGTAGGATTTGATAATCCTAAATGGTTTTCTATTAAAACTCTCGATGGCAATCTAAACCGTCTTATAAATTATTTCCATTGATTTATGGTATTTCGATTTTTAAAGGTTTTCTCAAACCCTTGCCTCGAGAAGTACTTTTCGTTTCGTTTGGATCTTTGAGGATTCACAGTTATTGTTATTCGTGGAATGTGAATTGTATGACTCGTATTTGCACTTTGTATTTGCACTAGCAAAGCGGTGGAGTTTGCTAACCCCAGAGTATTCGGGGTGGATGTCTATTTTTGCATTCGGGTTTTGGAGCATAACACGGGAGTCGGCACGAAGGATGATGAAAGATGAGCGATACTAATCACACGAGGATCCGTTGATGTCGTATTGGTCTAGTTGTATTTTCTTTTCATTGCAGTATCTTTTCCCGTTGTACGGGAGTTTATTGTATTTTGACCCCTGCGTGGGTATATGTTGTAATTGAGTTGTATATTTTTATTGAAAGACCAAATCGGTCTACTGAGTCATTTAGCCTTGAAGGCATTGTCGAGATGTTAAATGTTGTTACCAGCCTGGTAGATCTTCGAGGAGAGGGTCTACGGCGTGTAATATCCCTGAGTGGATTGGGGGTGTTACATCTACAAAATCAGTTGTTGTGGGAAACTGAAAAATCCGACTTTACTAGCCACGGAGTACCGTTATCCGCCACTTGACCGGGCAAACACAATGGAGAATTAATCCACAATATAGGGGTCCTTAAGAAGAATCTCTTCTACCTCAAAAGATTTTAATTCCAAATATGGTTTTAACCGTTGACCATTTACTTTGAAAATATTACCATTTTTTGGATTTTCAATTTCTCTGACTCGTGAGGATAGACCGTATGAATAATAAATGGACCAGACCATCGTGAACGCAACTTGCCTGGAAATAATAACAAACGAGAGTTAAAAAGGACTTTTTGACCAGGAGAAAAAGTTTTTCTCAAAATGTGTTTATCATGAAAAATTTTTATTTTGTCCTTATATTTTCTTGCACAATCATAAGCATCATTTCTGATTTCTTCCAATTCATTTAGTTGAAGTTTCCTATGAATTCCAGCCATGTCTAATGAAAAATTTAATCGTTTTATGGCCCAGTATGCTCTATGTTCCAATTCAACAGGCAAATGACATGGTTGTCCAAAGACAAGCCTAAATGGAGACATTCCGATGGGAGTTTTAAAAGCAGTACGGTAAGCCCACAATGCATCATTCAATCGCAAAGACCAATCTTTCCTTGTAGGATTAACAGTTTTTTCAAGAATATGTTTGATTTCTCTGTTTGAAATTTCAACTTGTCCACTTGTTTGAGGGTGATAAGGAGTAGCAACTTTATGTGTAACACCATATTTTTTTAAATAAATGATTCAAAAATTTATTACAAAAATGTTTTCCTCCATCACTTATAATTGCTCATGGTGTTCCAAATCTGGAAAAAATATTTTCTTTCAAAAATTTTACCACGACTTTGTGGTCATTTGTTTTGCAAGCAATTGCTTCTACCCATTTTGAAACATAATCGACGGCCACAAGGATGTAAAGATTGCCAAAAGAAATTGAAAAAGATTCCATAAAATCTATGCCCCAAACATCAAATATTTCAATAATTAAAATTGGGTTTAAAGGCATCATATTTTGTTTAGAAATTCGACCTAACCTTTGACATCTATTACATGTGCTGCAATATGAATGTGTATCTTTGAAAAGTGTTGGCCAATAAAAACCACATTGTAGAATTTTAGCAGTTGTTTTCTTTGAGCTAAAATGACCTCCACATGCATGATCATGACAAAAGGAAATGATATTTTGTTGTTCATGTTCTGGCACACATCTCCTAATGATTTGGTCAGGACAATATTTGAACAAATATGGATCATCCCAAAAGAATTTTTTTACTTCGTTTAAAAATTTTGTTTTATCTTGGTTATTCCAATGAGATGGCATGTTACTAGTAACAAGGTAATTGACAATGCCTGCATACCAAGGTATTTGAGAAACAGACATGAGTTGTTCATCAGGGAAAGTTTCATTAATGGGAGGTTCTTTATCAGTAAAATTCACGATTAGCCTAGACAAATGATCAGCAACAACATTTTCAGCACCTTTTTTATCTCGAATTTCTAAGTCAAACTCTTGTAACAATAGAATCCAACAGATCAAGCGAGGTTTAGCATCTTTCTTAGAAAGAAGATATTTTAATGCAGCATGATCGGAGTAAATTATGACTTTCGAACCAATCAAGTAAGGTCGAAATTTGTCTAAGGCAAAAGCATTTGACAATTCTTTTCCAGTTGTAGAATAATTTAATTGGCCATCATTTAGAGTTCTACTTGCATAATATATTACAGTTGGCAATTTATTTTCTCTTTGACCCAATACTACACCGACGGCATAGTCGGATGCATCACACATTATTTCAAAAGAAAGATTCCAGTTTGGAGATTTGATGATAGGTGCAGAGCTCAACGTAGATTTGAGTGTCTTAAAAGCTTTTAGACAATGATCATCAAATACGAAAGGCGTGTCTTTTGAAAGTAAGTTACATAATGGTCTTGAAATTTTGCTAAAATCTTTGATGAATCGACGGTAAAAACCAGCATGGCCTAAGAATAACCGAATTTCTTTAATCGTTCGTGGGGGTGGAAGACTGGATATTAAATCAACTTTAGATTTGTCCACCTCAATTCCTTTTTCAGAAATCATATGTCCTAAGACAATTTCTTTTTTAACCATAAAATGACATTTTTCCCAGTTTAGGACAAGATTCTTCTCCTTACACCTAACCAACACTTGGGTTAAGTGGTGTAAACATTCATCAAAGCTAGACCCGAATACAGAAAAATCATCAATAAAAATTTCCAAAAACCGCTCAACCATGTCAGAGAAAATGCTCATCATACACCGCTGAAAAGTAGCAGGTGTATTACACAGACCAAATGGCATTCGTCGGTAAGCAAAAGTTCCGAAAGGACAGGTAAAAGTGGTTTTCTCTTGATCTTCAGGAGCAATGGGAATTTGGTTATAACCGGAATATCCATCAAGAAAACAATAATAAGCATGACCGGCTAACCTTTCTAGTATTTGATCAATAAAAGGAAGTGGAAAGTGATCTTTTTTTGTAATAGAGTTCAATTTTCTGTAATCAATAAAGACTCTCCATCCAGTTTTAATTCTGGCTGGAACAAGTTCATTTTCTTCATTCGTGATTACAGTTATGCCAGATTTCTTTGGAACTATATGAACAGGACTAACCCAAGAGCTGTCAGAAATAGGGTAGATGATCCCTACATCTAAGAGTTTGATTATTTCAGCTCTTACAACTTCTTTCAAATTAGGATTTAGTCTTCTTTGAAATTCTCGGGAAGTTTTCGCATTTTCTTCAAGATGAATTCGATGCAGGCATATAGAAGGACTAATACCTTTAATATCAGAGATGGTCCAGCCTATTGCTTCTTTATATTCTTTAAGGACATTGATTAATTTATCTTCTCGTTCTTCATCTAAATCAGATGCTATGATGACAGGCAGGGTTTCTGATGGTCCTAAAAATGCATATTTTAGAGATTCAGGTAATGGATTGAGCTCTATTTTTGAATCCTCAATAGGTACTTCTTTATTCATTTGACTCTCAAGTGGTTCAGTTTTACCTTTCCATTTATCATTATCCAATAATGGTGTAGACTCTAGTAAAGAATTTACTTCATTAAATGAACTGTCGATGTCAAAATCTGATCCAAATGAGCAAGATAGCTTTAAAAAAGATCATCATCATCTATTTTTGGAAAGAAATAAGGACCCATACTCTCTATCATATTTACCTCACAGACATCATCAAGATCATCATGTTGTTGAGAAATGTTAAACATATTTAGTTCAACATTCATATTTCCAAAAGAAAATTTTATGATGCCATTTCTAGATTTAATTAATGCATTTGAAGTAGCTAAAAATGGCCTTCCTAAAATGACAGGGATTTGATCTTTGGTATTCTCAACAGGTCCAGTGTCTATGACTATAAAATCAACAGGAAAGTAGAATTTATCTACTTGAATCAGAACATCCTCTACGATTCCTCGAGGTATTTTTATAGATCTATCAGCTAGTTGAAGTATCACAGATGTTGATTTTAGCTCCCCTAATCCAAGTTGTGTATAAACAGAATATGGTAATAAATTCACACTGGCTCCTAAATCAAGTAAGGCTCGTTTAATGATGCGATCTCCAATGACACAAGATATTGTAGGACTACCAGGATCTTTATACTTAATGGGAGTTTTATTTTGGATTATTGAGCTAACATGCTCAGCTAAAAATGCCTTTCTTGGAACATTTGTTCTTCTTTTTACAATGCAAAGATCTTTCAAGAACTTAGAATAAGCAGGCACTTGTTTAATAGCATCAAGGAATGGAATATTTATTCGAACTTGTTTAAATATTTCCATTATATCTTTGTATTACGCACTTTTATCTTTTGGAATAAGTCTTTCAGGAAATGGTGCTTTTGGAACGTAAGGCTTTTCTTTTTCCTTAGAATCTTTTGGTTTTGAAACTTGTGGTTCATTTGATTTTTCTTCCGGATCATAGTCAGGCTTTTGTATTTCTTTTCCGCTTCTAAGGGTAGTTATAGACTGAACTTCTGCGTTAGAAGAGTTTACTTCATATTGTCCTTTAGGATTAGGGATGGACTGACTCGGAAAATTTCCCTTTTCTCTTTCAGCTAAAGTTGTTGCAAGTTGACCAATTTGTGTTTCAAGCTTAGAAATAGCCTGTGAGTTTGGTATGCGACTTCTTTGAGTTGATTGGAACATTTGTTGAGTAGATTGCATAAATTGTTGCAACGTATCTTCCAAAGATGGTTTCTTTGGCACTATAGAAGGATACTGATAAGTATTTGGAGGATATTGATTAGGACGAACATTTTGTTGATTTGACATATTCATTTGATGTCCTCCTTGATTCATTGGAGGCATGTTTTGCTTCCAGGAAAAATTTGGATGATTCCTCCAATTTGGATTATAAGTTGGAGCAAACGGTTTATCAGAAGATTTTCCATATGAATGTAACACATTGACTTCTTCATTAAAAATTTCTTGATTTTGTGGACCGGAGGACAAGATTGAGATGAATGAAATGATGCCGCACATGAAATGCAAAATTCATGTTTTGAGTTTGTGAGGGATGGATTGCTTCAAGACTAACGCATCCACTTTTCGTACTAAATCATCTATAGTAGATTTTATTTCAACATCTTGTTTAACCTCGTAAATTCCACCTTTTTTTGGGGTCGTATGCATCGATTTGGCTCTAGAGTCGAGTGAATTCCATTGTTGTGAATTAATTGACATATTTTCTAGTGCATTCCAAGCTTCGTCTCCAATAAGATGAAGAAATTTTCCACCATGCATTGATTGGATTAATTGGCGATTGTTTGGAGTTAAACCGTCATAAAAATATTTTACCAAACGCCATATTTCAAAACCATGATGGGGAACTTAAGGATTGAATCATTAAATTTTTCCCAACACTCGTAAAATTCTTCATTTTCTTTTTGGGAAAATTCTGATATTTCTCTTCTAAGACTATCAGTTTTGGACATTGGAAAAAAATTTGCGAGAAATTTATTCACTAATTGGTCCCAACTAGTAATTGTTCTTGCTTGAAGAGAATTTAGCCAGAATTTTGCTTTATCTTTGAGAGAAAATTTGACAGATTCATCAGAGAAATTTTGGAATCGGAAAGTAGAACAAATATCGAGAAATTCCTTGACATGCATTTACGGATCTTCTCTTTCCAAACCGTGAAAAGATGGAAGAAGTTGAATTATTGATGGTTTAAGTTCGAAATGAGTTGCATTAGTCGTAGGCAACACTATGCAAGAAGGAGAATTAGCACTCACTGGAGAAAAATATTCTATTAAAGTTTTCTCTTTTGCAACTTGATTATTTTGATTTTCGATTTCGTCCATTTTTTGTATCGGTTTTGTTTTTTGAACTTCAATTTTAGTTAAGGACAATCTTCTTCTCGTTAATCGACCTTTATTATTTCGTTGCCAAACTTGCATTCACCGATATTTTAATTTTTTAACTTTGCATACAAACCAAATTATGATATTCGATCGAACTTCCAGATCGTTGGAGGCGTCACAACGGTCGCACTTAAAATCCAACTTTCTTCGGCATGTACAACAGAGGCCTTTTTGCCAAAATTCAATCGATTTTCAAAATCAGTTTGTACAAGATAGATATTTAGCTTTTCTCTATTCAAATCGAACAAAGTAGTGAGTGAAAAATATCAATCCCTTGTTGAATCTTTTAAAGGATTTTATTGTTTTAATTATTATTTTTTGAGTTTTTATATTTTTATTATTATTAATAATACAATGATAATTATTACAATTATTACTAAAATTATAGGATGTAATAGATTGCAAAGGAATAAATTTACTAATTGATCTACGGAAGGAATATCTATTGATAAACTAAATTGTACGACGAGAAATATTGCAACTAAACTAAATGTCTAAGAATACTGTAAATAGAAAATAACAACTAAAAACACAATCTAAATTTACCATTACAAGATTCTATTAAAACTAAAGACAAGATATAAAAATTAAAAAAAAATTCTTGTTTTTTATATTTTATATTTTTTTAGTTTTTATATTTTTATATTTATTATAATTTTATTATATTTTTAGACTAATAATATTGATCTAATATATATATATATATATATATATCCAGATATATTATTTATCTTTTTTTCACAAAAAAAAAAAATTCAGAATTTTTTTTTTAGGAAAAAAAATAAAAATTACAAACTTTATTTTATTTATGCAAACAATAAAATAGTTTTTTTTACAAATTTTCGTTTCTGTTTTTTTTTTAATTTTCAGGTTTTTAAATTTTTTTAGTATTTTCCCTTTTTATTAAAATATTGTAATTTATTTTTAAAAAATTATGTTTTTATTAAAAAAAATTCAAAGTCCAGAAAGTTTATTTTATTATATATATTCCAGATTATTTAAATTATTAATTCTTAATCTGATTTTTTTATTAGATTTTTAGATTTTTTATGAAAATTAGATTTTTTTAATAAAACTAGCATGTTTTACTTTTAAAAATAAAATAAAATAATTCAGATTTTTATTTATTATGGAAAATAATATTCCAGATTATTTTTTAATTTATATTTATTATTTTTTATTTTTCCGAATTTAAATTTAAATTTTTGATTTTTTTAATATTAATATTCCAAAATTACAAAAATATTACCTTAAAGTCTGAAACTTTTTGTTTTATTTTCCAGATCTTTTTTAAAATAAAAATAAGTTCTGATTTTTAAATTTTTTCAGATTTTTATATTTTTATATATTTTTGGACTTTTTATTTTTTATTATTTTATTATTATTTTTACGAAAATGAACAGTAGCTTTTATTATTATTACTTATATTTTTATATTTATTATTATAAGTTTTATTATTTTTCAGATTTTTTTTTTATAAATATAAATAGAAAATAAATTCTACTACTAACTATTATTTATACTAACACAATCTAAAACGGATATTAAAAAGACAGATAATAATAATAATAAAGAAAAGTAGTAAAATAAATAACTAGTAGAAGAATTCAACTAACTTGGTGACGACGGTTTTCTTATACTTCGTTTGCGCCTCCCCGGCAACGGCGCCAAAAACTTGTTGTTGGTTGATTCTTTAGTCTAATACTCGCAAGCGCACAATTTGTTCGATGTAGATATGCGGTGCAAGGTCGATTCCACAGGGAGGACTATACTAGTGAAGTCAAATTATTCCTATCGTTTTGAACCAAATTATATTAAATTCTAACCTAGTCCCAAATAATTTAATTTTTGATTGGCTAAAATAATTGCATTAAATAACAGTAATTTTTAAGTAGATTTTAGATAAATTGATTTTAAATAATTTACTAGGGTTTAGAATCCACCAATGTCTATTTATTATTTATTTTATATTTTAATTCCAAGAAATTCAGGGAATAGATTCTGAAATCAATCTCACTATTTCCCTATAGATTTGACAATAAGTACAAAATTATAATTCAAATATAGATTTTTCTTCGCTTAAAAAAATGTAATTTCTAAGCATTATATGTATCCAATTTAATGAAAAACAAATAATCAAAGAAATTAACTAATATCAATAATCACAAAGCCATGAGGAATTTATAACTATCAAAAATATGTGATATAATTGATGAAATAATATTCCCCTATTGAAGCGAAAATCATAATCGTTAAAAATATTTATTTGGAATTATTATATAAATATTAATAATAATATATACATGGTTTCATCATAACTCCAGTAAAAGAAAATTACTCACTCATAATAACAACACAAATAAATAAAAATTCCATAATATTATTACACAAATATAATTTTATTACACAATCTTTTTATTTCTCTCCCTTACAATAATATCTCTCTATTTTTTCTCCTTTTTTCTCCTCCTCAAATACTACACATTCATCCCCTATTTATACTACTTCGAAATTAATAAAATAATAATTTTTACAATTTTAAAATCCCACCACCTAATAATTCACGGCTGCCCATGAGGTGCTGATGTCATGGATGACATCAGCACAGAGTTGAAATTCCGGTCCAATCAGGTGTTGACACGTGGCACAATATGGTCTGTCTATTTAATTGTCCTTCGAACGGTCATAACTTCTTCATACGAACTCGGATTCGGATGAATTTTTTTTTTAAAACGATCGTTTTGACAAGACGAATAAAATGAGACCAGTCGTGACTATATTTGAATTTTGTAAAAATATCGCCCTTGAACCAATTGATTTGTCTTGTACCGTTTGGTTAACCTGCAGATATAATTTAATTCCAATTAATTATCCAAAAATGACATAAAATTATAGAAAATTCTAACAAAATGAAATAATATAAATATATAGTAAAACGAATAAATTATCACACAAAACACACAATTATATACATAAAATACTAATAAAAATATTACTCAAAATATACTAAACACGAATCATCAAGGGATCATCCAGTTTCTTAGATTTGATTTCATCGGTCAACAATAAAGTTAATTCCATCACACACAGTTGTCCCTGGACTCCTTGTAACCATACTTCAATTCCTTCACGGACCATTACTTGTTGAATACTGGGCTGGGACGTGAGTGTCTCCAGCATTCGGATAGAAACAGGTTTGCGACTCAACGCATCGGCTACCACATTCACTTTGCCCGGATGATAAAGAATTTCCAAATCATAGTGAGTCCCGTACAAAGGGTGTGGGAAGCTCTCAAGATTCGCAGAAACCGGACAACGGTGTGGGTGAAATGAGAGGGGGTTGCGGTCTATAAATAGAGTTTTACACATTACGTACGTCTTCCATAAAGCGTTACGTACGTTATCCTTCTAACGTACGTTAGCCACAGATCCTTACGTACGCTATCGCCTGACAGTAGGTCACTATCTTGTTCTCTGACCTCTCTAACGTATGTTATCGAAAAATATTACATACGTAATTTGATGAACATAACGTACGTTAGTCTTCCCTCCTATGTATGCTATGTCTCGTTGACTTGCTTTATCAAAAATTGTCCAGGTTCCCATGGGGAATCTTATCCGATAATATATCCAACTGGACCATATGCTGACCAGACTTATCTGCTTTTGACTTCCTCTTACGTACGCAACGCGTCGTCTATAGCGTACGCTATTTAAAGCTCTTAATGTATGTTATGTTCAATCATTAGCGTATGTTATGGCGTGCAGATGCATGTATGAATTTGCAAACTCTTCATAATATGATCATGAGTGTTGGAATACGAATACGGGAAAATCACACTATGATTATTAATACCACATAATCAAATACAACAAGGTTTAAATACATATGAAAATACTCAACAATTATCCGGGTATTACACTTGCCGGATTGATTTTGTACTTCATTCTAAAATATTTAAACACTTCAAAATACTCATGTTTATGCTTCATAAGATAAACATATCAATACCAACTATAATCATCGATAGAGGTGACGAGGTATTGATATCCACCCCTGGCCTGGGTCCCTAAGAGGTCTGCATACATCAGTATGTTCTAAACCTAATAAATCACTAGCCCTTTCTCCGTGACCAGTGAAAGGAATCTTAATCGTTTTACCTAATAAACACCATTCGCATGTCCCAAAGACTCAAAGTCAAAAGAGTCTAATAGTGCACCATGATAGAGTTTTTAAATGCATTTATCATTTATTTGGCTGAGTCGACAGTTCCATATGTATGTCGGATTAGAATTGTTGAGCTTAGGTTTCTTGTTTGTAGTGTTATAGACTTCCAAACTATTATACTCATCTAAATCAATATTGTGAAGGCCAGTATATAACTTTGCAGTACCATAAAGAAAGTCAGCAAAGTAAATACAAATAATCATATTCCTAATAAGAAAACCATAGCCTTCGCGATCTAATGTAGAAACTGAAATAATATTCTTATTCATAGCAGGAACATGATAGAAATTGTTCAATACTAATAAAATCTCATGTGATAAAGTAGATCGTAAGTTCCTGTGTCTAGTGAGGCAACTCTTGCTCCATTGCGGACTCTTAAATCTACTTCCCATTTCTTTAGCTCTCTATTGTTTCTCAACCCTGCACATTTGTACAAATGTGACATCCACATCTAGTATCCAATACCCAGGAGTTAGAATTAGAATAAGTTAACTTCTATAATCAATGTACCTGTGGTAGTCTCATCACCCTTTGTATGATTGAGCTCTCCAAGTAAATCTTGCAATTTCTCTTCTAATAACTTGGTTTATTATAATGGTGGAAATTTCCATCTTTGGGAGCTTGTTCCTTGAAAGTTGGCTTAGCTGGGTCTTTAGTCTTGACAAATTTTGACTTACTTATACCCTTACATTTGTTCTTCAAGGACATCCCTTTGCTGACCATCAACACGTGGCTAGATTTCTTCTTAATATTTTTCTCAGCTATTTCGAGCATCCCATGTGGCTCAGCAATGGACTTCTCCATTTCATTCAAATTATAGTTCATAATGAACTGGACGAAACTATTGTGGTAATGTGTTTCGGATCGCATCCATGGAGTGATCCTCAGAAAATGAAAAAGCAAGCATATCAAGATGATCAAAGTATCCTTTCATATTGAGCAAGTGAGTTCTGACATATGTCCCCTCGACCATTTTGCAAGCATATAAGAATTGAAATGTCTCATACCTCTCTTGCCTTGCATGGTTCTAGAAAGTGTCCATGAGGTGAGTATTAAGCCTATAAGCTTCTATTTTTTCCAAATTATTCTGAAGTTCTTGACAAATGGTAGCCAGCATAAGACAACTGACATCAATGGAATCATCACAATATTTATTTGGTTTATATTTAACTTACTTATTGTAATATCCGAGCATAATTTTTTTAGTTTTGTTTCTGCTGTTGTATTGTACGTATTCCTTTAGAATTGAAGAAATGATGTTGTATTGGACTTATACAATGTATTTGTATTGGATATTCTGGAATTGAAATATTTATGTTTGTCGTCAATATTGTTTTTTCTGATTCGATGTTGCTTGGTGAGTTGCGATTTTCGCGAAATGTACTAGCCATCGCATACGCTACATGCATAGCTAACGTACACTACAGACAGAGGGTTACGTATGTTAATATATGTTGGTTACGAACGTAACACAGGGAATCAGATTGCATCCGAATATGGCTGGATCATTTTGGCTTGATTTGGACAACTAAGTCAACGCGCATTATATACGTAATATTGTGTGGTTAACAGACGTAATGCTGAGGATATTACGTAAATCTATTTTGACAACATATATAAGGATGTTACGTATTAAGGCAGTAGCTTCTAGAATGACATAGCGTATGCTATGTAGTGTTGATAATATACGTAATACTCTCACGTATGTTAAGCATGAAGAATTGCGGCCGTAATGGAAAGTGCAGATTATAAAGACTTGTCTTGTCTTTTATTTTTACATAATCCATTTCTTACTTCTCCCTAGAAATCATCCCTCTGCACTCCTTTGTGATTTCCACCCCCTTCCAACTTGATTTGGAGCTTCATAACTTGGATTGGAGTTTGAGAGCGTGAATATTGAGGTAGATTCTTGAAGTGTTCGAGGTTGTTCTTCATCTTCAAGAGGTATGCTGGTTAATCTTATGTTAATCTCGAGATTTTGATGGATTATTGGAGGATAACATGATTCTTGATGGTTTGTATGAACAAATGATGAAGAACATGATGATTATGACTTGAGGATGAGAGCATTCTTGATGTTTAAGGATACTTGGATGCTATAATCATGTTTAGGAAGAGTTATATTAAGCTTGTTAGATAATTATCGTAGCTTTGAGAGGATTACTGATGTTGATTGTGTTCTTGGGCTATTATTACCATTTTAGTGAAGGATTATGATGAGTTGTGAGATAATTATCATAATTTTGAAATGGTTAAGTTTGATTAAATCCGAAATTTTTGATGAATTGGTGATTGATGATAGTGTAGACATCATGTTTGTAGCGTTGATGTTGTTCTTGAGGTGATTAGATGAGATAAGGTGATATTACATAATAAGATGATTAGTATGACGTTGTTCTTGATAATTTTTGTTGAATTGTTTTTACAAGTGTTAAAGAGAATTATGATCATGTTAATTGATCATTGAGGTCATTTGAGGATGTCCTAAATCATAGTTGAGGACTATGATATTCGTTTGTGTAGTTTGATCGATTGGTGATTGAATCGAGGGTATTTCTTGTGTTGATTTCGACAATGCTATTGTGTTATTGAATGAATTGTTTTTCATTCAAGGTTGTTCGAGTGAATGTTATTATTTATGTTTATGAATGTGTTTTATGATTTCAAGATGTGGTATCTTCATGATTTTGTTGATATCAGGTAATTGTTCGATGCCATGCCCTTCGGATATTAGGCCAAAGGTTATTATTATTCATTAATGTCCGGTTCAAGGCATTGAGGTACTTGTTGTTAATGTTATTGTCGATATCCAGTTCGGGGTATCGATTCATCGATTTTTGTTGTTGATATTGATGATCGATTAATACATCAATGTGAGTGTTGCTATTGATATTGTTGTTTTATAATTGATGTTGTATTGGCCGATTGAAGGCACTAATGTATTCGATAATCATCTCGATTGTTGGTAACCGATTAAAGGTGCCTAGACATCTATTGTCATTATTGTTATCGATTGGCTGTTTCAAGGAAATTGAGGTATTGAATTGGGACTCTCGAGGATGGTTTTTATTCATTGTGTCATTGTTATCGATTGACTGTTTTAAGGTAATCGAGGTATTGGGATGGTTCCCATCTGTTGTGTCGTTATCCATTGACTGTTTCAAGGTGATCGAGGTATAGAATTGGGAATGTCGAGGACGGTTCCCATCTATTGTGTCGTTCTTATCGATTGCGTTTTAAGGTAATCAAGGTACTTAATGAGTACTGTCGAGGATGGTTCCTACCCATTATGTCGTTGTTACCGATTGGCCGTTTTGAGGTAATCGAGGTATTGAATTAGGACTATCGAGGATAGTTCCCATCCATAGTATTGTTGTTATCGATTTAGCCGATTAAAGGTAATTCAGGTATTCGAATTGGGACCACCGTGAACAGTGTCTATCTATGGGTTATTGTTGTCATGTTGGCCGACTCAGGGCAGCACATTATCATTCTTGTGAACTCGATAATTTTTGTGATTATTGCTGTTTGTGATTATTTTTTATTGGAGGCTAGTCTCGGATAGTGCTCGTTGGGTAAGTCTGGGTCTTGAACTTCTTTCCGTTGGTTTCCCAGCACTTGCAGTTCAGTAGGTCACAATCATTAGATGATCTCATTGTGATACAGCTTCGCGTTATTTGCCTTCGAACATCTTTTTGTGATACAGCTTTAGGCTATTTGCCTTCGAACATCTCATTGTGATACAACTTTTGCTGTTTTGCTTCGGCCATCTCATTGTGATACAACTTCGGGCTATTTGGCTTCATCCATCTCATTGTGATACAACTTCGGCTATTTGGCTTCAGCATTCTCATTGTGATACAACTTCGGGCGGTTTGGCTTCGGCACTCTCATTGTGATACAGCTTTGGGCTGTTTGGTTTCGACCATCTCACTATTGTAGGTCATAGATACTTAGAGGACAGTCTAGAGGGGGGGTTGAATAGACTGTCTAAAATCTTTTCCTGAAAATCAGTTGCGTAACCTAAGATGTGATTATATGCAGCTAACAAAATTTGGCTGCAGGTGACTAATGCGGAAGACACAGGTAATAATTCAGATGACTTATGTCAGTTGTAAAACTTGTTTTCTGGAAGGACAACTGCCTTTTTAATGGAACAGTAAATATATATGGAGTAGTTATGTATGATGATTAAAGTAGTAAATTACACAAACACTTATAGTGGTTTCAGAGGTGCGGTAATCCTCTACTAATCTACTTCTCTCCAAACCAGTTGGAGATAAATTTACTATAACGTTCAACCAGTGATTATTACAGTGAATACTCAGTTACAATAGCTTCCAACCAGTGGAAACCCGTGGATGTTGCAACTCCCTTTGGCTTCCTAGCACCTCTTGATCAAAAACCCTTGGATGCCTCAATAGCTCGCAAGCTGTCTATCACCTTCCAATCAACAACTCGTGGATGCATTTACAACCTTCAACTTCTAAGAACCTAGTTCAAAGAAGCACCACGTACTCGGACTTTAAGATAAGAGTTTTTGTCTTCTCCATCTTAAGAGCTTCTCAGTGTTGGACTTTTGAAGCTAGCTCTTCACGGTGCTATAGATTGCTTTGTTTGCTTTGTTCGCTTTGATACCTTGTAGATATTGTTCGCATCGTACTTTGCTCAATCTTTCTTTAGATATATACAGTATGATTCTTGAACTTCTTGATAGCCATTGCATATTGTCACAATTATGTCTGTTGGAGAGTGGACTTCATTGTTTATTCGTTCATCTCTTGCAAGACTTGTCTCTTTCTTCAAATCTGACTGTTTTGAAGAATCTTCCTATTGTGCCGCTTTTATTGATTACTATATTTATAAAGTCTTCAGGGAGCGAATCTCTAGGAATAAAATATTCCTTAACTTCCGGTAATTGATTATATTGTCTCTTTACGTCTGTATGTGGATTTCTGTAATTGTTGACTTTCAACGCTTGCTGACGTGGACTGAGATATGCATACTTAAATGTACTGCCGTGAAGCGTAGGCGATCACCTTCTCATCCTGCATCAGTACACACCCGAGACCTTGGTTTGAAGCGTCACTATAAACTATGGACCCTTCAGTCCCTTGTGGTAGTGCTAAAATTGGTGCCATCATCAATTTGTTTTTCAATTCATCAAAACTGGTCTGACACATATAGCTCCATTCAAACTTTTGGGTTTTCTGCAGTATTCGAGTAAGTGGGCGAGTAATTTTATAAAACCCTTCCACGAACCGACAATAATACCCAGCAAGTCCTAGAAAACTTCTGACTTCCTTCACGTTCTTAGGAGACTTCCAATCCAAAATTGCCTCAACTTTCTAGGGATCTACTCGGACTATTTCTGCTGATACAACATGACCGAGGAACATCACTTACTTTAGCCAGAATTCACACTTAGAAAGTTTGGCATATAATTGCTCACTTCTCAAGAGGTCCAAAACGATCCGTAAGTGCTGCGCATGCTCTTCCGGGCTCTTGGAATAAACCAGAATATCATCAATAAACACAACTACGAATTTGTCCAAATACTCTACGAACACTCGATTCATTAATTGCATAAGGCGCATTAGTGAGACCAAACGGCATCACCACAAACTCATAATGTCTGTAGCGAGTTCTGAATGCTGAATTTGGAACATCGGATTCCTTAATCCTCAACTGATGATATACCGATCTCAAATCGATCTTGAAACATACTATCGCTCCTTGCAACTAGTCAAACAAATCATCAATCTGTGGCAAAGGGTACTCGATCTTGATAATCATCTTGTTCAGCTCCTGATAGTCAGTACATAATCGGAGCGATCCATCTTTCTTTCGGAGAAAAGGAACTGGTGCACCCCAGGGTGAAACATTTGGCTAAATATAGCCTTTGTCCAGTAACTCTTCTAGCTGCTTCTTCAATTCATACATTTTGGTAGGTGCCATATGATACGGCGCCTTAGAAATCGGTGTAGCTCTTGGTTCTAGATCGATGGTAACCTCTACATCTCGTCATGGAGGTAGTCCAGGTAATTCGTCAGGGAACACGTCCGGAAATTCACTCACAATAGGAATGTATGAAAGCTCTACTTTTCCGTCTTCCATCTTCATTGCGTAACACCAGTATCCAATACAGCCCCGTTTTAGCAGTTTGACGGCTTTCATAGCTTTGATCATTTTTTCTGAGCTTTATGACCTCCATCCATCGAATAATAATTCGGAACCATATTCAACTATCATCGAGATATTCCTCTTCCGATAGTTCACAATAGCCCCATATCGATTAAGCCAATCATCTCCGAGAATCAGATCGTCTCCTTGTATCCCTATCACAATCAGATTTGAGGGCCACTCTTTGCCTCCAATTGATATAGGAAAATCTCTAGTTTCTAAGTTCCCACAATTCTCTCCCCATTCGGTAAACCCACAACATAAGGCTCACATTTATGAAAACAAGAAATGTTCAAATGATTAACACAAGACAATGATATAAACGAATATGTCGCCCCTGTATCGAACAAAACACTAACTAGTTGTGAAATGATCTGAACGGTACCTGATGCAACTGTGGCATCCTCATCGTCTGCCCCCCTCATCTCATAAAGGTATGGGGGAATGGATCCAGTACTCAATGCTCCCTTTCGGTCGAACTGTCCTCTGCCTTGTCCTAGACCAAAACTCTGGGGTAGCTGGACACTCTGCTGCGTATGCGGAACACTTGCTTTCTTTTGCGCTGGATGCGAACTACGAGCTCCAATTATCTTAGTGGCATCCCTACAGGACATTGCACGGTGCCCTTCCTGTCCAAAATCATAACATGTCACTAGAGAACGGGACAATCACGCCAAAGGTGTCCTCGGAGACCACAATTAAAACAGTTTTTGACCACATCTGTCGGTGTTGATACTGGTCAGAAGTTCTTTCCACCTTTGGATGGGTGCAGGGGCCTCTTAAATGAATGAAAGAATGACCGGGCCTTGTGGGGCCCACTGCTGTTGTGCTCTATGAAGCTACCAGAGGCTTTCTGCTTCTTGGACTCCGAGAACTTTTCCATAGCTGCTTCTTTCATTTAATATGCTAGGGCTTTGTCTTGGTACTGGCGGAGAGTGGTGCATTCAAACCCTGACATGTACCTCTGTATTTCCAGCTTCATTCTCATATCAAAGTGAATCATCATTTCTGCGACGGTTCTAATCAGTTGTCGAACAAACGCCAGCTATTGATTAAACATCTTAATCGTCTGAGCCACCGGCACATCCGAAGGCTGTGTAGTACTGAGCTTTGTTGGAATATTTATTCCAAATATTCATTAATAGAGTTTTTATGATTAAGCTGCTAAACAAATCAAAACAACAAAGAGGCGAAGCAAAAACAACAGAGGAGACGAAGACGCAAAAAGCTGAACAAAATACAAAGCTAGCGCACGCTAGACACAAAGGTTAGCACGTGCTAACGGGTCCTGTCTGCAGATCAGATGAGTTCAAAGCTACCTAAAGTAAACCTACCTGATGAAGATAGCGCACGCTACACATGAAGGATAACGCACGCTATCGAAGGCTTTTTGCTGTTGTGAAGACATTCAAACACAGAATGATGTATGTGCTGACATAACGCATAGCGCATGCTATGAATGATCTTTAGTGCACGCTAAAGATCATTTGATTTCAATCAAGATGAACGTTGGGAAAAGTCAAGGTCAAAGACAGAAGAATCAAACGGTCAGTTTGACAAAATCATGCAACGGATATATAGGTTAGCACACGCTACAATGAATTCTTAACGCACGCTAACAAAGAGAGACAGTAACCACTGGACTGAATATGGAAGCAGTTAATGTATGCTACATGCAGCAACACGTGATAGCGCATGCTAAGCAAGGAGGCTAGCGCACACTAAGTATAACTGGCAGTAATGGCTAGTTTGTGGAAAATGGCTATAAATACCAAACCACTTGGTATCAAACCACACAACAACATTGAGCAAAGCGTTCATACTTGAGATATCATTGTGAACATTATAGTTGTTGTATTTGAGCTTATATTGTTTATTAATTGAGTGTTATACACGAAATCATACAAGAGAGGAAAAAGAAAAGATACGATTGGAATCGGTGTTATTAGGATCAAGGATCCAAAATTGTTAGAATCGCAATCGATATCTAAGTGAGGTTTATCTAGTACCGATAGAAAGCTAGAGTGGTTGATTCCTTATCCAATAGAAACGAAAAACAGTTTAACTTGGACCGACATAAAGACAAGTGATTAAACGGTTTACTCGGACCGATAGAAGACGAGCTTATAACAGTTATCCCTCGACCGATAGAAGAGAGGTGCAGAGGTTTATCTTTCGCCTGTAGAAAAAGATACCGATAGAGGACGTAGGCACGTTTGGCCGAACCTCTATAAATCTTGTGTCGATTAATTTTCCGCACCTTTATTTAAATCGCTTCCATAATGCGAAAGAGTTTCACAACTCTATCTCCAATCGGCAGTACCGACCAATATTGCTCCAACAATTGGTATCAGAGCGGTACCTATAATAAGCGGCTTAACATCCGAGGAGTCGATCTAAATGGCATTTCAACTTGCCCCGGTCGAAGGTCTTGCTCTTAACCGACCACCATTATTTGACGGATCAAATTTCATGACGTGGAAGAAAAAGATGTCAATATTCATTTGAGCATATGATATCGAGCTTTGGAAAGTGATATGTCTTGGTCCGAAAATTCCTCTCAAATCCTACGGTACACTTAAATCTTTTGAAGAATATGATGACGTGGACTGGAAAAACAACCATTACAATTGTAAGGCAACTCAACTCCTATATTGTGCCTTAAATCCGGAAGAACACAACCGGATATCCTCGTGTGATAGTGCGAAATAAATATGGAAAATGCTTGAAGTCACACACGAAGGAATATCTCAAGTCAAGGACACGAAAATAAACATGCTCCTTCACGAGCATGAGTTATTTCAAATGAAGGATGATGAATCCATCACGATCGTGCTCGACCGATTTTCGGTCATCACAAATGGATTGGCATGTTTTGGAAAACCACTTTCGAGTAGTGAAAAAGTTAAAAAGATCCTACAATCACTACCTCGAGAATGTGACGGTACGGTGACGGCTATAATGGAATCTAAAGATTTAAAAAATCTTGATTTTAGTGCTCTCGTTGGTTTACTTATAAACTACGAGATTGTCCTAAAATCTCGGAATGCCAAATCGAATCCGAAGGAAAGAATGATAGCCATGAAGGCTAAGATGTAAAGAAAGGAAGAAATCGTGGTTGATGAAAGCGACGAAGAATCGGCATATTATGCCAAGAATATTAATAAGTTCCAACACTTATTAAACTGGAGAAAGCAGGACATCCAAAAGGGCGAATCTAAGAAATTCGACAACAATTGTCGATTATGTGGTAAACCAGGCCACTTTGCGAAGAATTTCCGAGCAAAATCCAAGAAGGAGGTTTTAATTGCCACATGGAGTGATGAAGACGAGGACGAAGATTTCATGAATCAAAATAACCTCGCTCTCATGGCCCGAAGCTCATTCGACGATAGCGACGTAGAAATCCAAGTAAGTAATTCTTACGACAAACTATTTGAAGCATTTGAGTTATTACATACGGATTATCAAAATGCTTTATCCGAAATTAAATCCCTTCAATCTAAAAATAAATCATTAGAAATTGAAAAATCCAAAATTCTTGAAAAGGAAAAATTTATCGAGACCGATCATTCAAAATGTATTGAAAACAAAAATATTTTAAAGGATGATCTCTTGAAAGTTCAAACCGAGCTGAAAAATTTAACGAAGAAATTTTCGTGTGGAAACGAAAAATTTGAACAAATGCTCTCGGTTAAAAATTTTATGTTGAACAAATAGGGTTGAGATTCAAACCGAATTCTACAAATGAATCCTTAAATTTCAATATACCCCGATGTGAAAAATATTTCAAAATTAGGCACCACATTTCAAACTGTAAAAGCCCATGCGGAAGATAAAAGTTAAAAGGATTTGGATTCCAAAAGGAACTTTTATTCCAAATATCGTATATGTCTCTAAACAAAAACAAACTATAGGTTTGGATCCCCAAAAATTAATTTTTAACAATTGATATTTTACTCAGGGGGAGTATTATGTATTTTAAATAGGGGGAGTTACATTATTATGCATATTTTATCATATCATATTTTATCAACAAGCTTCCATCATAAGTTTGAAATCTTTCCAACCGGCATCATGATCAACAGGTCGGATGGCTTCCCACCATTCAGGCGCTTCCCCTGTTAGAAAATACTGGGCAATGGGGGCTCTCCGGTCAACTGAACAGTTAATCCGGCAAATACTTTCACCAGTTCTATCAACCAGTGATCCCATGTCGGTGTCTCCGAAAATCCATCGAATTTTGGTGGATGCATCTTTGCCACCTCCTGTAGCCATCTGTCTCCTCAATTTCCCAAGTCTAGGATGCATTGCTGTCTTTCCCCTGGCTGCAATCCTACCGCCACTTGCATCATGTCCACAACTTGAGCAAATTGAGTCATTTGGTTGACCACCTGACGAAGGATGTTAGGAACCACAGGATTGGCATTTGTCTCTACTGTCTGTTCTCGTTCATTATTAACGGACTCCTGCTGTTCACCAGAATTGGAGTTATCCTGTTTTGACAGCGAATCAGGAAAAGAAGGTGAAGCTTTTCTCTCAGCATTCCAACGTCCGCGTCCACGACTGCGACCATGTCCACATCCTCCCCTCAACATACTGTAAGCATAAACACTCAATATACAGGGAATAATATCGTCCTAACGTTCAAGTATAAAAAGGTACAACATGTAAAGGACAAGATAGAGTTTAGGAAACTTACAACCACTGCTCTCATGGAGACGTAGGTATTACAGTGATGTTATGCACGGCCGGTTACCTCAAAAGACATATACGAACTAGTTATCCTTACAAGGTCGATTCTAGGTTAACTTCTTAACGGCCACTACGTCGATCGAAGATACTATGCTACATGCAAATCAAAAGATCATATCGGGGATAACATGATGAAGTATATGGATTTCAGCATCTTTAAAATGTCTCAAACCAGAATTCAATTCTGCCCAATGGTTCTAAACATAAGCAACGGTTATCTAAGCGAATTCATAACAAGGTGAGTACGTCCAACCGATTTCTAAGTCAACCCCACTTATGATTCTAGTTCTATCCGCAAGTAGATTCATCTTATCCAAGTTCTATTTTCACCACGATTGTTACAACAAGATCACAATTTTCTAACCATTCATATTGAAGTTTATCAATCCGGAAAATCCTTACAAACCACAGTTTATACTTAAGGAATAATCCCTATATTCAACATCTCGGATTCACCTAGTCTAGGTGATTACATACTCATTTCGTTCATCATAACAATCATCACAAAATAGGTCATAATTTGCAACAAGTCATTTCCTAACGATGGGAACCCTCAAGGCTTAACTATCACTAATGAAAACCCAAGTTTATCTAATTTAATTCCCCAAAACATGTTGTTCGATTCAAAAATTTCATAACAAACTCAACAACCTCAATAATCTACTCATGAACATTCATACGAACATGAATTCCAGAGGGTTATAGTAACACATACCGTACTATGGAAGAAATGACGAAACTTCTAGGTGAAACTCAATGTTGGATGCTTGAATCCCAATCCTTAATGTCCCATGCCTTCAACAATCACCTTCAGGGCCGATATGTGGGTGCAAATATCGTTGAATGGCTCCTCCAAGTCATGGGAATTGATTTATGGTCGGGTGTGAAAGTGGGAAATGAAATGGGGTGAGTCCAATTTATAACACTCAACCTTTACGTATGTTAACCTCACAACATTACGTACATTATCACCTTAAGGTACGCTATCTGAAATATTTAGTGTGCGCTAATGTCCGACAGTAGCTACTGCCTCATTTCTGACCTCCTTAACATACGTTAACCATTACCTTTTACGTACGTAATAAGCTCTGTTTAGCATACACTATCGTAGTCCTTTAGCATACGTTAAACCTCGTTGACTTGCTTTTTAAAAAAGCTATCTGGATCACGCGGAAATCTTATCCTTATCTGTCCCCGTCCCAAGATGGCCCATGCGCCGACCAACCTTATCTGCCTGACTGTACGTTATGTACGCTATGATTCGTCCATAGCGTACGCTCTACTCAGCTCATAACGTACGTTAAGCTCATCTGCTAGCGTACATTATGACGTAGCTGCATGCATGGATTTTCAAATTCTTCCTAATATGATCATGACTGTTTGGAATACAAATACAGGAAAAATCACACTTCGATTATAGATACCACAAAGTCGAATATTACAAGGTTCAAATACAGAAGAAAATACTCAACAATTATCCGGATATTATAATTTCGGTTTCATTTTGTTTATAATTCATATAGCAATAAGTATCAGTATGAATTTTGGAGATTTGGATAGTATGTTGTCTTCCGAATTTTGGAGTTAAATCGTAAGCTATATGGTTTTTGTTCATTATTGGTATGCTTGAGTATCACGCATATATTTTGGTAAAGAAGAGGATATGAGTTATCCACAATCTACGGTATTTTGGATCGTCGAATATTGAGGATAATCATTGGTGATGGTTTTGACATCAAGATTGCTCTCGGAGGACTCGGTCAAGTACTCTAACCATTTTTGTCATTTTGTGTCGATCATGTTGTGATACATTCTTGTATTATTGTTGTCGTGCATTTATGTATTGTTGTTATCATGCATTTATGAATTGTTGTCGTATGTCCTCCAAGTGTTGGTCCGACGGGATCATCTTGGGTATCTATGCTGTGTGCGATGGATCGTTGGACGGGTTTTCCACAACGTGTTGGTCCGACAGGATCATTGTGGGAATCTATGTTGTGTGCTCTGGATCGTTGGATTACCATGTGTTGTTGTGCATATGTATATTTTTGGTTATCCACCTCGTGTTTATCTAACAGGATCATCTTGGGATCTATGCTGTGTGCGCTGGATCATCGGATTTCCATGAGTATACATTGTTGTTATTGTTTTTGTCATGTGAGTATGCATTTGTAGATCTCTTGTAGGACCAGGTCGTATGTTGTATTGATCTGATCCCGGATTAGACTGACATGAATTTTCGTGGCATTGCATATCTTGAGGTACGATCCATATTTTCTTCCTGGTACTTCTCTCTTAATTGGCAATCGATTATCATGTTGACATTTGATGATATTATCCGATGGATTGGGTTGGACAGAGTTGGTATATTCCGTATCAGTGAGTTATGATGATGTTTTGAGAATCTTGGGTATTGTCTGGGATACAGTACAAATGTGTGTACGATTTAGTGTGTTTTTGAGAATACGAGATGTGGAATATGGTGAGGATTACTTTGATGAGGATTATCCCAAATTGGTAAGGTTATGACGGTAAGATTACATTGGTAGTATCCTTACTTAGTATTTTCATTAGTATGTAATTATTGATGTGATGGAATCGTTATCATTTTTTAGTATTATGGTTGACCCCGTCGTGGGCTTTATTTTTAGGTTATTGGATATTGAGCTTGTGGCGTTCGTGAAAAGATGAGTTTCCCGGAGGACGCTGGCTATGATTTATATTTTACAGATTGAGTATTTTTGTCTAATTGATTCCGCGGCAAATGTATTTTTATTTGTTAAATTTTTATCCGTTGCGTGAATATTTTCAAAATAGCATTTTGGTATTTTGCATACTTGGGTCATTTTGGAAAATCATTTTCTAAACTATTTTATTAGTATGTGTAAGCGGTGGCTTAACGTATACTTTTGAAACTGTTGAGTTTTGGCATTCTGGCCTTGTATTTTAAATGGGATTTTATGACGGTATTTGGAGAATGGATTTTATAGTCTTTTTTCAAAAAAAAAAAAAGATATTACCGTCATCGTCGCTTGGGCGTATTTGAAATAATTGCGAAAAATATCTTTTAGCCTTGTGGGTTCCGGAGTGGGGCCCACGGCGCTGTAATATTCCCGGATGGCTTTGGGGGTGTTACAGAATATGGTATCGGAGCTTATGTTGTGGAAATCTGTAACAGCCCTAAAACCATATGGGAATATTACACGCCGTAGACCCTTTCCACAAGCATTTACCAGGCTAAACCTCCCAGAATGACCAAATGCTTGCCCGGCCAGGGTCAAACAACATAATAATACAGACCGTTAAGGTCAGTTACAAGTAACTACACAGACCGATGAGGTCGCACAACTCAATCAACAGAAACTAACTTTATACAACATTACCCACACAGGGGTCGAAGTATAATACAGTGGAAGACTGATTAAAACTCTGACAATACAACGTAACTCTACCAACTCTCCACTCTTGATTAGTATCGTAGCTCATCACTCCATGTGCCGATCTTGTGACTTCTCCCACGATCCTGCGAGTACCTGGATGCAAAACACACATCCACCCCCGATTACTCGGGGGTTAGCAAAATTGCACTATTTTGCTAGTGCAACTATAATATTATATGAAATGTAACAAGCGAATAACAACCACAAATCAGATACGACAATCAATTATCAAAACATTCCCGAGAGGTTTTAGAATTTTGAATTCAAGAAAGGAAGTATTTGAATATAAACTCATCATCTGGTTTATAGTGATGCTTGAGAAAATAAACTATCAAATCAGAACGATGATTTTGTGGTTTATAGTGATGCTTCAGGTCTCATACTTGGATGTGTCTTGATGCAGAGAGATAGGGTAATTGCTTATGTGTCTCTATAGTTGAAACCATATGAAACAAATTACCCTACTCATGATTTGGAATTAGTTGCAGTCATTTTTGCTTTAAAGATTTGGAGGCATTATCTCTACGGATCGTCATGTAAGATTTACACGGACCATAAAAGTCTGAAGTATATTTTCAGCCAGAAGGATTGGAACATGAGGCAACATAGGTG
Organism: Orobanche coerulescens; assembly: GCA_033398695.1. Classification (NCBI taxonomy): domain Eukaryota; kingdom Viridiplantae; phylum Streptophyta; class Magnoliopsida; order Lamiales; family Orobanchaceae; genus Orobanche; species Orobanche coerulescens. Next base: position 202,059,835 of record CM065802.1, read on the forward strand.
GTTAGAATTAATCAAGAATTATGATCTTGAGATTCTTTCTCATCCGGGCAAGGCCAATGTAGTAGCAGATAAATTGAGTCGTAAGCCGATGGCTCTTCAAATGTTAGAAGTACTTACACCTCAAAGAAAGATCCGATAATATTTAATTTGTCAGAATATCGAGGTTTGGCTTCAGATAGTTCAGAGTCAGTTGTGTGCATTATAAATCACTTCATCTTTGATTGATGACATCAAGGCGAGGCAGTATGATGACTCGTTTTTTGTTCAGTTGAGAAAGGATGTGAAAAGGGGAAAGCCCCTGGATTTGTAATTTAGAATGACGGAATTTTGATATTCCGAGGAGGATTGTGTGTACCATGTGATGTGGAGTTGAGACAGAAGATTTTGAGAGAAGCTCATACTACACCTTATTCCGTACATCCTGGTACAAGTAAAATGTACAAGGATGTAAGGAGTAACTTCTGTTGGAGCAACTTGAAGACGGACGTTAGCGACTTTGTATCAAAGTGTTTGACCTGTCAGCAGGTTAAGATCGAACATCAGTGACCCACGGGGTTATTGCGACCACTTCCTATTCCATAATAGAAGTGGGAGATATCTTCGTTATTTTGTCGGAGGATTATAGGTGTTCGAGGTTTCCTGGTTGAGCTGTGTTCGTCGGAGTGTCTTCTGAATAGAGAGTTTATGTTAGGTTTATGATGATTTGGTTTACCTTCGTGAATATGCTTCATGTGATTTGATTATTGTGAATGATTGATGGTAGTGATCATATCCTCACTTGGTTAACGTCGTGGAATTGTGTTGGTTGTGTTAATCATATGGGCTGTGTCGTGCGTGATTGGTCATGGTTGAGTTATCGTGATGATTATGATATTTGTGTCAGTTGCTTACGTACTTGAATATGTATTACGGTGTATTGTTGAATGGTTTGACATATTGATAATAATGTGTGTTGTTCGTGGTGATGTGTTGAGTTGATCAATATGAGTTGTGTCGTGAAAATGTGTGTTTCAGTTAGGGTCAGACGAGGACTCTGGAGTTCGGTACATGATGTGTATGAACAATGTGTGTTCTGGGTAGCATCTAACGAGGACTCTGGAGTTTGGTACATGATGTGTACGAACAATGTGTGTGGTCCGAATGGGTCCGTTGAGGCCTCTGGAGTTCTGTACATGATGTGTAAGAATAATGCATGTGGTCCGGGTAGGGTCCGTCGAGGCCTCTGGAGTTTGGTACATGATGTGTATGAACAATGATCGTGTAACAGTGATTGATTGGATAACGTTTTAAAGTTGGGTCACGGACCCATGATGATATGTTAACTAGTGTGCTTTGCAACGAGAATCAAGCTGAGGCCCTAACGCTTTCGAAAAGGTTTTGTAAATTGGGACTCGAGGTCCAAAAGAATTTCTACTATAAAAATCCCCGAGATGATGAGTTTCTTTTTAAATACTTCTGTGCTTGAGTTCGAAATTCTAAAACTTCTCGGGAATATTTTGATAGTTAATTTCCGTATCAAATTCGTGGTTGCTATTTGCTTGTTACATTTCGTATCGTATTATACTTGCACTAGCAAAATAGTAGAATTTTTCTAACCCCCAAGTAATTGGGGGTGGATGTCTGTTTTTTGTCCAGGTGCTTGAAGGTTCGGGGAGCAATCACAGGATCAGCACAGGAAGTGACGGGCTACGATACTAATCAAGAGTTGGGAGTCAAATCGAGTTGTGTTGTATCATCAGAGTCGTAATCCGCCTTCCGCTATTTTGTATCTTTACCCCTGCATGGGTATTCATTGTAATTAGTTGTATTTTTCTGTTTATGTCAGTCGTACGACCTCACCGGTCCATGTAGTTATTTATAATTGACCTTAACGGTCCGTATCATGGTATTGTTTGACCCTGGCTGGGCAGACACTTGTTCGTTTTGTGTTGTTTAGCCTGGTAGATCCTCGTGGGAAGGATCTGTGGCGTGTAATATTCCCATATGGTTTTGGGGGTGTTACAACAAGTACCTCGTAGATCTAATAGGGTGCACCAATAACCTGAGAGATATGGGCATCTCGTAACAGAGGATGATCACGCATCGCTCATAGATGATCAGCCTAGTACCTATACAGAAGTTGCTTCAGTACTAGAGTCCGAGGAATGGCTAGAGGCCATGAAGTCAGAGATGCAGTCCATGTATGACAGTCAAGTTTGGAACTTGATAGATCCACCCAAACCAATTAAAACCCTTGGGTGAAAATGGGTCTTCAAAAAGAAGAAAGACATCGACGATAATATGCAAGCCTATAAAGCTAGGCTAGTGGCAAAAGATTATAAACAGACTCATGGTGTTGACTATGATGAGACATTTTCGCCAGTAGTCATGCTTAAATCAATTAGAATTTTATTTTCCATTGCCGCATACTATGATTATGAAATATGGCAAATGGATGTCAAAATAGTATTTCTTAATAGAAACTGACTCGAGGATATGTACATGACACAACCTGAGGGTTTTTGTAATATCCGCCATTTTTATACTGTAATATTATTATTTATAATAATATTATTGTTGCATCTCATTTTATTTAATCTCATTTAAAGGATCATGAATATTTATTTCGACGTATCACAAGTTCTAGCCCCAGTCATTTTGTCAGATATATTCAAGTAGTCATTGTTTATTTTTATAATAGTGTTATTATTCATCCAAGTATAATACTAATACTACTATTATTAATATTATTATTTTTATTATTAGTAATATTATTAATACTATTTTATTAGTACTATTATTATTATATTCATTATAATTTTTCCGACATTATTATCATATTACCAAATTATTATTTTTACATTACTATTATTACTATTGTATTTATTATTATATCATTTATATTTAACCATGTATTTTAGATTAACCAAGTATGATTAAATTTAATTAACCATAATTAAGAAGTGGTCCAACTAACACACTTAAAAAATCTACCTATAAATACACTATTAATCCTACTGCAAATTTCTTTACAGACCATCGATCAAAATCTAAGAAGAAGAAAAAAGAAAAAAAAGTAGAATTTACTGCAAGGAGTTTTTCAGCCAATCGTGCCGTCCCCAGCCGTTTCTAAGCTCTGCAATTTCTCACCTCTAGCACCCACATGTAAGAACTCCTCCCAGGAAGAGTGGTCTTCTTTTCCCTTATATTCCACTTCAACTACCAAGACCAAATCACCCTTTTTAATATAAAAGGAGATATTGTCCCCTCAAGTCTTGGTCTTCCATCCCATATCGAGAAGACAAAAAACTAAGACCCACATGAGGGTAGGTGGGGCGGCCATCTAGAAGGAAAACAGATGAGTTCGGTTCGTTTCGGACTCTCGTGAGTCCAAATAGATAAACTCCAATTCCGTTCCGATGTATTTGTATCAATTAATTAATCCAATTAATTAATCATATCAAATACAAAAATAATATAATTAATTTCTCTAATAAATAATTATAGCTATGAATTAAATTAATCACCCAGTAATATATTTAATTCATTAGGCCAAAAATTAATTTATCCAATAAATCAATTTAGACATCCAATGTCCCAATAAATTAGATATCCAATATCTAATATTCATAATGAGAGAACCAAAGAGTGATAGCACCACCTAGCGAGCCTGGCAGCCTACACTGTACCCCAACTGAGAACGAATGATATGGGATCATTCAAAAACCATTCTGTCGTGAATACCAGTATATGTATAAACCCTTCTTCAAATGTCCCGATCAAGTTATAGGGCCACGGTAAGTCAAACCCTATATGTACTTGACAATATGCATGAGTTAATGCAATAAGGAGTGGAATGTTTATGCTCTCAAATACACGAACTAGTTTCTATATATATATTTACGAGTTAGGAATGTCAGTAACTACCAGTAAATAAAGAAACATCCATTTGCCTTCTGATAATGAATTACATAATAACAAGTACAATGCCCTCACTCAACATCCTCTGAGTGGCATTCGAGGGCATACTCCTAATAATCTCCCACTTGCATTTAATGCCACACACCATGGTATCTAATACCCATGTTCTCCAGATGACGCTCTAAGCTAATATGAGGAAATGGCTTGGTCAGTGGATCAGCAATGTTGTCGGCTGAGTCTACTCTATGCAGCACAATGCACTACGCCATAGATGGCTTTCTACAACACTTAAGGGGGGTGTTACCTTCTTGGATGTTACCATAGCTATGAAATTTTGGACCTACCACAACGTTCGGGTTATGGTGTTACCAAATCCTGAAATATATGTTACTCTAGCTATAAAAGGTGTAACTCTCAGTAACACCATGAGATGTGTTACCTTAGAGTATTAATAAACAAAATTTTGAATTTTATATAAAATTAATGATTTAAGAAATTTTTAACTTTAAAAATAATTAATTTTAATAAAACATTGAATCTACTTTTATAAAAAATTATTCCATCAAATAATGAATTATATATGTTTTTTTATAAATAATAAAATATTTTTAATAAATTTAAATTGAAAAGGTTTTAAAATAAAATAGTATTTGAAAATTAATAAATTTTGATTTAAATAATTAAAAAATTAAAGCTTGTAATAACTATGAATAATTACAAAATAATTAAAATAACAAATTTAATATCTACATATAATAACAAATTTTAATAAAAATAATGCCGAGTCGCTAGGCTGACTAAAATAAATGCCCATTAATTAAGGCAACGACATGACATAGATAAGAGGTAATAATTACGGCGAAAATAAATTTATAAATTAATATTTCTAATCAAGATTTTCCTGATGTCATCACGCAGGGTTGAGAAGTTTACTGATCTCGGCTTATTTTGTCACTGAGCCGAGTCGGCGCAACAATTTGGTTGCCTGAACCAAGTCTTGGCTTGAGCCGGAGCTGAGGCACACCGAGTGTGGTCCTGGTTTTCAGGTCGGTCTCGACGTCATGCTATATGCCGAGCTAATAAGTTTATTCCTAGGCTTTGTAGGGTCTTGATTTATGAGCCTTCATGAGCTTTATACTCGAGCTCTCCAAATCCATGTACTCAATTCAGTTTATGTTGTTCATTGTGTAATTATTTTAAGTTGGTGTTAAAAGTGTTAAAATAAGTTATAGTTTGGCCCAATATAGAAAAAGTTACAAAATATGAGTTTTTTCTTTTCAAGCCCAACAATTGCATTATTGTTATTAAGCCCGATTGATGTGATGAATTTAAACTGCCATGTTGTCACCCCTTTCGGTCAATTCCTCTAGTAGAAAATGGGAAAACCCTCGCGGTCCTCCATCCTGAAACCCCGACGATTCTCCCCCGCTCCGATCGATTTCCCCCGCTGGAAAAATGTTTCACCATCGATGCTGCCGACTTGATCGCCCGAGAGCTCCGCCCTGTCTCAGTCCGCCGTCCTCCATCGCGAGCGCGAAGATCACATCTCAGCCGCATTTCCGTCATCCATACAGTGCCGCCGACGTCTGTTAGACTCCTCAACAACCAGTGCCTTGCCGCTACCACTTTCGCCAGTCTGTTTGTCGAGACCTAAGTCGTCGCCCTGCTCCAACCAGATTTGCTTTCACCTCCCGATGCCGCCGCCTTTGTCCTCCTGTGTAAATCAATTTACATTGTTCAGGTCCCGACTGGATTAGGGAATTGTGACACTTGTACAAAGGATCAGTTTGTTTGATATTTCGAATTGTTAAAGAGTTTACATACATTGTTGTAGGTTGACTATTCTGAATTCTTACGGTTCTATGGTTTCGTGTCCTTCATTTGCCTGGAAAATGGTCAGAAGAGTATAAGTAAGGCCGCTATGATACTTTACTTAAGTTAAACTGCACTTTCATCCTACTTTCTTGTACATCTTTGGCATATGGATCTTTTACATTGCTGCTCTCCATAAATATTCAGGAGCAGAGCAGTTACGGCTTAGAGACTGGTTCTAGCTTGAAGATTTCGGCTGCTTAATGAGTGGTGTAACTTTATTGAGGTACCAGTTTGTAAAGCTGCGTATGAAGATGCTTAATTAAGGAAATGAAACTATTCATAAGTTTGAAACGAAGATAAATGTGCATGAATTGAATTTAGAGCATAGCTGTGATATATCAAGTTTGGAACCACTGGCTCCTTCCCTTTAGAGCTTCTACCTAATTTTCTCTATTGCTTTATTTTTTCCAGTTTTCCGTTTTAGTTTTAGAGAAAGATATGATTTCCAGGGCGCTATTTTTGGTGTGGATTGGCTGCCGCATCTGAGGTATAGATTAAATCATTATTGGAAATGGCTTTTGTATTCTATTTGATTATCAACTGTCCGACTTTACTCATCATTGTTCTTGTAGATGCGTCTTTGGAGTCCTTGATGACGGAACACTATGGCTACTCAACTTAGAGAAAGTATCACATGATATCCCAGTCACCGGAAAACGTCTTGCCACGACAAAGACGGGTTTAAACAATTTTGACTGTTCTTCATTTTGATTGTGGAGTGCTCGTGCTTCACGGCTGACAGGTCTACGCCATCATCTGATGTGGCAAATTATTATCAAAAATGTTAAAGTCTATGGTCTTTTACTCTTTCTACTCTCCATTAACTTAGGCATGGTTGCATATTGTGGTGAAGAAGGAAAAACCTTTTGCTTCCAGGTGAATGTTTATTTGATCTGTATATATCTTCATCCACTATATTTGTATACTTGCCATGATCTTGAATGTCATCCAAAAGAACAATGATTTGCCACCACATTGATTATGGAGAATTTTTATGTTGCAGAATCTGATATCTAATATGTGATTCTTAAATTGAAAATAAAGAAAGAGAAAAATTGACTTATTACTTATTTCCCTTTAAAGAATGTAGTCATGTACTGTCCCTGAACTTACTGAGGCAGTTTAGCCTCACCCTTGATTTGTCGAAATGTTTATTTATGCTTGTTTGATCTGTCCTTTTACAGGTAACAAGGCTATGCAGTCTAAACGTTACGCAGAAGCAGTTGAGCTATATACTTTTGCTGTTCCTTTGTGTGAAGACAATGTTGTTTACCATTGCAATAGGTCATCCAATTGTTGTTATTTATAGTGGTCTATTTTTTTGGTATTTGATCTCATTGCTTCAATTTAGCATCTTAAAGAAGGCTGAGTAGGTTCAAATATGTTCCGTAGGTTAAATGTAGTTTTTGAAGCAGAATGTTCAGTTTTTTATTTCCTATCTCCCAGTGGCACTAGTGTCACTTAAGATGACCCTTATTACCCCCCCCCAAAGATAAGAAGCCATCAGTTCGGGGCCTTTAAGATAAAAACTATCACTTAAGGGCCTGGAAAATTGAATTATCAATTAAATACCCATAAATCTAATGCATGTTTGGCATCTTGCAATATGTAGTTATTTAAAGATATTTTCAAAATTATAATCCATAAAATATTATCGGTGAATTTGATGTGTATTAAAAAAAGGAAAGAATAATAATATTAATCAAATATATTCATAATGGTATGAATTGGAGGATCCCTAATGTTAAGGCCGTCTATTTGGAAGCTTAGTAACCATCACTAATTATTGACTCTTCTTTCTTGTTTCATTCTGCAGCTCCCTCGTTCAAAGAAGGTGAAGTTTGTGAATGGACACCAACTCACGCAAATTGGCTAATCCTTGGCTAATTGAATAAGTGTTCCACATAATAGTTTCTTAGATTGTTTTTGTATATTAGTCTTAGACGCCCACTGATGTAATTGGTTAAAAATAACCAAGTTATTTTCTTCTAGTACTTGTATATATGTAGTTGGTTGGTTTTGTGATTGAATATAGTTGTTTTTTAGGATGAGATTATGTAGTTGGTTTCTGTGAATTGGTTTGTTGTTTTTTTTAATGGGAAATGCTAAATTTAAAATTTACGTTTTTATTTTGTTAAAATGAAGGTGTTACATTCGGTACTATATATATGTTGCAAATGTCTTTCATTTGTAATACCTAGTGTGTTGCAATTGGTAATATAGAATAGACTAAAAATTGCTGCACAATTGTGGCCCCACCTGTGGGACCACAAAGTAGGCCCACTAACAGGCCCAAGAAAAGTGGGTCCCACATATGGGCCCCACCAGCTGACCCTACTACGTGGGTCCCATCGGTGAGCCCGGCCTGTATAACCCACAAAATGGGCCCCACATGTGGAACCCACTAAATTGGCTATATATTTTACAAAATTATAAAGTCTATTGCAACACGAATATGATGTTGTTGTAGGGTCCTTAGGATGTTGCTGTAGGGTACTTAGGTAACCAATAATTCTATGTTAGCTTAGGCTGACCCACATGATGCCTTTGAGTCGAAAGGTTACTGCTCACAGAGCAACATAGCTAAAATGTTACCTTTGCCCATTTTGGGTCTGTGGCAACAGAAAATTTGCTCTAAGGTAACACAGTTATGTGGTTGCCGAATGCCATTTATGGCGTAGTGATGTATCCCTTGCGAACAACTTCTCTTACGAGATGATACTTTCTCTCAATTTGTTTGGTATTGTTGTGAAACCTCGGCTCCTTGGCCTGCGCTACAGCTTCATCATTGTCGCAGTACAGCGGAACAGGCAGCTCAGCACATGGTATCACTTGAAGTTCTCCCAGAAACTTCTTAATCCAGAAACCTTCCTTGGAAGCCTCCGAGGCTGCTTGATACTCAGCCTGACAGGCGGAATCAGCAGTCGCACTTTGCTTGGCACTACGCCAAGATACTGCTCCTCCATTAAGAGTAAATATGTAGCCAGAAGTAGACATCAAATCGTCTTTCTGTCCTTGGAAGTCCGAATCAGTCAATCCCACCACATCTAATTCTCCACCGCCATACATCAGAACCATATCTCTAGTCCTTCTCAAGTACTTGAGAACGTTCTTTACGGCAGTCCAATGTTCCCTACCTGGGTTTGCCTGAAACCTACTTACCACGCTCACAGCATGCGCAATGTCAGGTCTCGTACACAACATAGCATACATAAGGCTACCCACGGCTGAAACATATAGTATATTTCTCATTTCCCTTCGTTGTTCCTCACTTGAGGACACATCTTCGAGGTGAGTTTTATTCCATGTCGCATCGGAAGGAACCCTCTTTTAGAATCATCAATCTTAAATCGCTTTAAGATCTTATCTATATAGAGGACTTGGGAAAGACCTATTGTTGTCTTCGCTCTATCCCGGTAGAGACGAATACCAAGAATATAGGTTGCTTCTCCCAAGTCTTTCATGCAGAAATTACTCGAAAGCCAAGCTTTCACGGAACTGAGCATTCCCACATCATTTCCTATTAGTAGAATGTCATCTTCATATAGTACTAAGAATGCGATCTTACTCCCACTAATCGTCTTGTATACACAAGGTTCCTCTTCATTTTGCACGAAGTCAAACTCTTTGACTGCCTCGTCAAAACGAAGGTTCCAACTACGCGACGCTTCATTCAGTCCATAAATGGAACGCTAAAACTTGCACACTTTCTGAATATCAACTTCGGACACAAAGCCTTTAGGCTGCTCCATATAGATTTCCTCCCCGAGGAATCCATTAAGGAAAGCCGTCTTTACATCCATTTGCCATATCTCATAATCATGGTAGGCAGTTATGGCAAGAATCATGCGAATAGACTTGATCATAGCTACATGTGAGAAGGTATCGTGGTAATCGATCCATTCCTTTTGGGTATAACCCTTTGCCACAAGCCTGGCCTTATAGGCGTCAACCTTGCCATCTCCATAAATCTTTCTCTTGTAGATCCACTTGTTCCCAGTAGGCACTATGCCCTTGGGGCGATCTACTAGAGTACAGACCTGATTGACATGCATCGAGTCTATCTCAGCTTCCATAGATTTCACGCCATTTCGCAGAGTTTACATCCATCATCGCTTGGTCATAGGTCGTTGGGTCAGTCTCTTGGCTATCACTTGGAACCTCATGAAGACCCGGTTCCTTCAAGTGCACAAGGCCATACCTCTTAGGTAAATGAGACACCTTACTAGACCTACTGTAACACCCCCAAGTTATTCGGGGTATGTTACAGCGTCGTGAGCCCCGCCATAGGACCCAGAAGGCTATTCATATGCGGAATTGTAAAACTTGACCGAGAAGGTCTAAATACAATGAAATGAAGCACAATACAAATGGTATTCAAACCATATCCAATGTAACCAAATACATCACAACACAAATCAATACCTTGGCAACACAGGTCGGAACATCAAGGAAACTGAAAAATAATACTCGAGTATTCAAAAACCATCCCACTACAACAATACTGAATGGGGGAGACACAAAATATAACTGGAGATAAGACACAGTATCACGCTTGCCCATAATCGTCATGCCGACCCAATACCTGCCTGTCCGCTCTTCTGCAACTTGAAATACATAAAAAGTATTTTCCCCATAAAGGGGTTAGCCGTCGAATAGATAGTGAAAGTATATTGAATATGAAACACATTACTCCTCGACAATAAAGTAAAAGTAATCATCATCTCATCAATATAAGACTAGTATTCCGGAATAACTAAATCTCATTACATCACATCAATACATACATGATTAACCGTGGAACCGCACTAGAGGTTACGGGACCCTCAGAGGACCCGTCGGTCCGTCCCAGAGTGGTTAACCCAAATTATCCGTGGAATCGCACCAGAGGCTGCGAAACCCTCTGAGGACCCATCGGCCCGTCCCAGAGTGGATAAAAACAATCATGCCAATCATATATCTTACTTTAAAAGTCGAGAACGTACAATCATACACATATACTTGCCTTTGGGACATCGAGAAATCGGAAGGAAAGGAGTATAATTTCAGTAGGTCCAAGAACGCACTTCCATCACCTAAACGATTCGCAAGCAATATGATAATCAATAATCCATACTCATATCACAGGAAGAAACTCCCGAAACCCACCTACGATTCACGAAACTACAAGGGTAAACAACTGGAGGTGGGAAAATCACCCAAACCCTCTCATGTCCGAACACGGCATAAAACAACCTAAATAATCGTAGGAAAAAATGGATATGGGGTAGATACAGCATAATCTCAAGGTTCACAAGTTCTAAAATGGATAAATCGGACCAATCTAAGAAAATCCCCAAAATTCCCAAAAACTAGGGTTCTAAGGAATTTACCTAGATTTGGAGGATAGAAATGGATTAGATGTTGTGTAATCCTTGTTATCAACCCAAAGATGTTGATATCTGAAGAAGGATCACCTCTAAACGCTCTGAATCTCCCAAAACCCGCTGCTCCCATCGAAATGAGTGAGAAGGAAGAGAAATGAGACGTACAGGGGTTGACTGTCCCATATATACTGTGCCCAGTCTAGCGCACGCTACGCCTCAATATTAGCGTGTGCTAACGGGGTCACCCGGTAGTCTAGTGGCTACTGCCAGCCTCGTTAGCGTGAGCTACGTATACGGTAGCATTCGGTAACACCTTCCGGTAGCGTGCACTATCCGAGAGTTAGCGTGCGCTACCTGGTACTTGTTGCCCAGAAATGGGAGTCCAGAACCTACTGTCCTCTGCCCTGCTCGGGCCTTAGCGTGTGCTGCTGCCATAGCCTAGCATGCGCTATGAAACACTTATAGCGTGCACTGGCCGATGCCTTAGCGTACGTTACATGATAGTCCAAATAGTCTGAAAGTCTCACTGCCTCATCCGACCCAGCTCGTTAGCGTGCGCTACGGACGGTGTTAGCTCGCGCTACTGACCACGAATAACGTGCGCTAGTGAACTCCTAGCATGCGCTAACTGCTAGTCCAGAGAGCAGAATTAGCTACTGCCTCTGCCCTGTCTGGACCGTTAGCGCGCCCTAAGGCTCAAAGCTAGTGTGCGCTAGTCAAGCAGAATTAGCGTGTGCTATCTCCATGTCCCAGAACACTTCCGGAAGTCTAAACAACACGATCATGATCCAAACAAGGTACGAAACTCTATAACAACATCGACAACATCACAAAGAGTTTATAGAGCGACAAAATAGGATGAACGGCAAGGTCAAACAGTCAATAAAAAGTATGGGTATAACATTCCCCCCACTAAAAAGAAGTTTCGTCCTGAAACATAAGAAATGAAAAGTTCGGGGTACTCCGATTGCATCTTTTCTTCCGTCTCCCATGTTGCCTCCTCGACTCCATGTCTCGACCATTGCACTTTCACCAACGGAATGGTTTTGTGCCGAAGTTGCTTCTCACGACATTCAAGGATCTCCACTGGCCTCTCCGGAAAGGTAACATCCTCGGCTACGTCAATCTCACTATAGTCGATAACATGAACTGGGTCCGGCACGTACTTTCTCAACTGAGACACATGAAAAACACTATGGACGTGACTCAAAGCTGGAGGCAACACCAAGCGATAAGCTAAATCTCCAACCCCGTCTAAAATCTTGAATGGTCCGATATACCTCGGACTAAGTTTCCCCTTTTTCCCGAAGCGGAAAACCCCTCTGGTCGGCGACATCTTGAGTAGAACATAGTCTCCCACTTCGAACTCTAAAGGTCGATGATGAGTATCAGTATAAGATTTCTGACAGCTCTGGGCAGTCAACAACCGGTCCCGTATAATAGAAATCTTTTCCTTAGTTTCCATCAACATGTCCGGTTACGTTCCGATTAGCTCCAAAGCCTCATCCCAACATAATGGTGATCTACACCGCCTACCATAAAGTGCCTCGAATGGTGCCATTCGACGCATGCCAACTATTATTGTAGGCAAACTCGATCAACGGCAAGTGAAGCTCCAAATCATTACTCCAGTCTAGGGCACAGGCCCACAACATATCCTCCAACGTCTGAATCGTCATATCCGTCTGACCGTTCGACTGAGGATGAAAAGACGTGCTCAATCTCAACTCGGTACTCAAAGCCTGATGAACGGCCTGCCAAAAATGCGATACAAAATGACCATCTCGATCATAAACAATGGTCTTAGGGGCACCGTGAAATGTCACGATCTCAGCTATAAAAGTTCGAGCCAATCTCTCCGGTCCCCAAGTATCCTTAGTACCCAGGAAGTGTGCAGACTTGGTCAACCGATCGACGATTACTCAAATCATATTCATTCCGACTCTAGTTCTCGACATGCCAGTGATAAAATCCATAGAGATATCTTCCCACTTCCACTCGGGAATCGGAAGCGGCTTCAATAACCTCGCCGGTCATTGATGTTCGATCTTGACTTGTTGACATGTCGAGCACCATAGTACAAATTCCGTGACATCTTTCTTCATGTTATTCCACCAAAAATTTCGCTTTAAGTCCTTGTACATCTTACTCGTTCCGGGGTGGATTGAGTAAGGCATAGCATGAGCTTCTCGGAGAATTCTCTACCTCAACTCTAGATCATTCGGAACACAAAGTTTGCCCTCGAATCTCAGAATACTATCCTCGTGAACCATAAATCCAGGGGCTTTTCCTTTAATTACATCTTCCTTCAGTTGAGAGATCATCGGGTCACTCCACTGTTTCCCTTTGATGTCGTCAACCAAGGACGAAGTAATTTCGAGAGTGCACAACTGTCCTTGTACTCTCTGGAGCCAAACTTCTATTCCTTTCTCAATTAAATCCTAACGAATCTTCGACTGAGATGTAAGAACCTCGAGCATCTGAAGCGATGCCGATTTGCGGCTCAAAGCATCCGCGATGACATTAGCTTTTCCTGGGTGGTAAAGAATTTCCAAATCGTAATCCTTTATCAATTCTAACCAACGTCTCTGTCTCATATTCAGCTCTTTCTGACTGAAAATATACTTCAAACTCTTATGATCGGTAAAAATCCGACACGGAGAACCATACAAATAGGGTCGCCAAATCTTAAGTGCGAAGACAATTGCGGCCAACTTCAAATCGTGAGTATGATAGTTCATCTCATACGGCTTCAACTGTCGTGAAGCAAAAGCTATCGTCTTATCATGTTGCATAAGCACACATCCAAGACCTTGTCCCGAAGCGTCACTATAAACTGCAAATCCTTCACTACCATGTGGTAAAGCTATAATCGGCACTAAGGTCAAACGTCTCTTCATCTCATCGAAGCTCTGTTGTCTCTCAGCCGTCCAAATAAACATTTCTGCCTTCTGGATCAATTTCGTGAGTGGCCGAGCGAGTTTCGAAAACCCCTCGACAAATCAACGGTAATACCCAGTAAGGCCCAAAAAGATATGAACTTCTTTAACATTTTTACGCGGTGCCCAATCTAACACTGCCTCAATGTTCTGCGGGTCTTCACGAACCCCTTCGGCCGAAATCACCTGGCCGAGAAACATAACTTCTTCCAACTAGAACTCACATTTCGAGAACTTTGCGTAGAGGTGCTCGGTTCTCAAAATATCTAGTATCAAATGCATGTGTCGGGCATGTTCCTCCTTATCTCGAGAATAGATCAAGATGTCGTCAATAAAGATGACTACACACCTGTCGAAGTACTCGATGAATATCTTGTTCATTAACTGCATGAATACTGCCGATGGATTAGTCAATCCAAAAGGTATGACTACAAATTCATAATGCCCGTATCTCGTCCGAAATGCAGTCTTTGGAACGTCGGGCTCTTTCACCCTGAGCTGATAGTACCCTGATCTCAAGTCAATTTTCGAGAAAACTACGGCCCCCTGCAACTGATCAAATAGATCGTTTATACGAGGCAAAGGATACTTGTTCTTAGTGCTCACTTTGTTTAGCTCACGGTAGTCGATGCACAAATGTAGTGAACCATCATTCTTTCTCACAAAAAGAACAGGCGTGCCCCAAGGTGAAGCTCTCGGTCTAACGTACCCTTTCTCCAATAATTCTCCCAGTTGACTCTTTAATTCTTGCATCTCGGAAGGTGCCATCCGATAAGGTGCCTTAGAAATCAGAGCTGCATCAGGCTCTAAATCCATAGAAAATTCTATCTCTCAATCTGGCAGTAATCCCGGGAGGTCGTCCAAAAAAATGTCGGGATACTCATTAACAACTGGAATCGAATAGAAATTGACTTTGTTCCCTTCTGTCTGCAAATCATAACACCGATATCCCGTGCAACCTTTATTCAAAAGTTTTACGGCCTTCATGGTGCTGATAAACAACTTAGGTTAGCCTGACTTACGTCTCAAAAATGAATACTCGGATCCGTCTTCAGTCATCATGGTGATAACCTTAGTATGGTAATTCATAATCGCTTGCTGACTGTCAAGCCAATCCTCGCCGAGGATCACATCCTCTCCTTCTCAACCACAATCAAATTCGATAACCAGTCTATACTGGCTATATTCACCAGAAAATCTCTAATCTCCCGGTTTCCCACAATTCTATCCCTGCTAGGTAGTTTCACAAGGAAAGGGGGACAAGCAGTCATACAAGTTATATTCAAACGGCGTACACACTCCAAATAGATGAAAGAATGAGTAGCACCTGAATCAAAAAGTACACGGACCGGATGAGATAAGATATGAATGGTACCTAAGGCCACCGCCGCGTTGGGTCCATCTGCTCGACGCATCTCATGGACTTGGGGGTGTGCCGAACCGACGCTAGAATCTCCCCCTCTAGTGTTCTGACCCTGTCCCCGGCCTCTGCCGTGACTCTGCTGTGACTGACCAAAAGATTGCTGCTGATTCCCGCCCTAAACTAGTGGCGATGGGGCAGAAGCCCGAGTGTCTAGAGTCGGATTTGGTTCGGAACAATAAGCCGCTCTATGACCCATCTGCCCGCAAGTGTGACACTTCAAAGGTGGGAAATTGCATTCTAAATTAACGTGGCCTGGACGACCACAATTATAGCAAGTCACCGGGCGAGCTAAGGTGCCCGGATCAGAACGGAAACTCCTCTTTCCTCTAGCAGAACGTGATGAATGTCCGGCAGAAAGGTTAGTCATCTGAGGCCTCTGGAAGTTGCCACTCTTAGAGCCAGAAAAACTTCCCGCAATCTTCTGCTTCTTCGGTTCTTCGGTGGTATCATTGTCGGGGTTTAACATGTCATGGGCCAAAGCCCTGTCCTGATGTTCCTTCAAAGTGGTGCAAGCAAATCTGGCCATGTACCGCCGTAAATCCATATTCATATGCATATCAAAGTAATGTATCTTGTCACGCTCGTCTAGCACTTGATTCTTCACGTGGATTAACTGTTGGTTGTACTCCACGATCGCTTGGGAAACAGGAATGTTCCGTGGCTTAGCCTCTAAAAAGGCTCGGATACTGCCTTCTTGCACTGGCCAAGGACAAAACTCGGCCTCCAGTAGCTCTTTAAACTCTCCCCATGTATCAACATAATCCTGTGGCTTGACAACTTTCCACCACGTCGCGGCTTCCTTGGTAAGGAAGTACTGAGCAATCGGTACCTTCCTCGCTTCAGGACAATCAACCGCTTCGAAAACTTTCTCTAACTCCGCTAGCTAGTCCTCTCAACCTAACGGGTCTGTGGCACCGCCAAACTATGGAGGGTGCATACGGATCACATTCTGAAGCAAGGCATCCGTTATTGGGTTCGGATTGTTCAACTGACCGGCTTGAGCCAAGATGGTCATCTGGTTATCTAATTGTTGAAGGACATTCGCAACTCCAATATCTGCGCTGTTCCCTTGGCCAGTCGAATGGTCGTGCTGACTCTCGGTGTTAGGATGCACCCAGTTAGATAAACTGGGGTTGGTCGATCCCGCAACGGAACTGAGGAAAACAGCCACGCCACGTCCTCGTGTTGCGATATTTCGTTTAACGCCAGTGCACGTTATCGTAGACAAGTAATAAAGTGATGAGTGAGTTATCATTCCCACGAGGACTGAATCACTAAGTACCGATTTATATGTATTCTAATTTTATTTGAACTGTCGAAATTTGGGATGCAATTAATAACTAAAGAAAACCAATAAAAGAACTAACAGTAAAAACGATCGCTCGAAGAAAGAAAATCAAATGATGAATAAGTCTAGGATTGTGAATCCACCTTGGTTTATCCGAATTTACTCTCGATTATCTGAAGTTAATGATTTCCCCAATTTATTGAAGGCGAAGATTGCTAAAATACTCTACCGCCTCTCCCGAGGTCAGTAGATTTTTCTAAGGCGAATAATTTACTCTATCCCTAGGTGAATTAATTCGATAATAGGCAAAAAGTACAAAATCTTCAAAAGGCCACGTAGTTTCTATGAGTATATTCCTATCTCACAAGATAAAACGGTTCTCACCAATAGTTCCTCACCAACTCTCCTCTCCCGATTCGAGTTGCGTAATTAAAACAATCCAATTATTGGCCAGACAATTGAAAGCATTAAAAACGATTGGGAAAACTCAACAGAAAATGGAATTATATAGATAATCAAAAGCAAATTCGTCAAAACTTTGGTTTCATCAAAATCCTAGAACAGGGTTTTAGCCTGACATGCTAAAAGATAAAAATACAGAAATAATGAATGAAAGCATTGAAATCAAACGCAGATGAAGAGCTCGGATTCCTCCGTTCTTCTGGCTTCCGCTCTCTGCTCTTGGTGTCTTCTGCTTCTTCTCTTGATAATGATCGATCCTCCAATGATAATCCTCCAATGATAATCCTCCAGATTATGACCTTAAACCCTTATTTATAACTCCCAGCAGCCTCCAAAACGCGTCCGTGTGATTAGGTCGAGAACCGGCTTCAAAACGGCCCAGAAACGCGGCACTTTCTGTCAAAACCGCCCCGTGGGCCGTGGCTCACTTAATCTGTGCCGCGGCTCACGGCGCTCAGCGGGATGCCTGGGCGCTATTTTTTTCTTCTGGGCCGCGGTTCACTATACTTGTGCCATGGCTCAGGGTACAGTTCACTCGGGGCTCGCTGGTCACCTGCGTGTGCCGCGGCCTGCTTGCCTTGTGCCACGGCCCCAGGCCAAAATTTGCCGTTTTCGCCCGTTTTCATCGTTTTAGCTTCCGGACTTCAATTTCCTGCAAAACATAAAAGAATAGGGCATTAAAAGCTCATTTATGCAGATTTAGACCTCAAATGAATATAAAATAATGATAAATAAGCGTATAAAAAATACGCCTAACAAATACCCCCAAACTTGAGCCTTTGCTTGTCCTCAAGCAAAAAATAATCGATTTCAAACAAAAGAATATCATGAATGATCGTGCAACTCATAGTGCTCAACCTAATCAATACTACCCTGCAAATCTCAAAGAATAGTACAAGTATCGTAATAGTGAGTCACATTCAGGACACTGATTCCACTAAGTAACCAATTTCAGTCCTAATCAATCGTTCATGAAGAAAATCTAGCTCAACGATTAACAAGCGTGAATTTAATCAACCGCCAATATGAAGGGTTAAAATAAACAAGCTAACTCGCCCAGTCCCACAGTCTAGTGGCCAAAATTTCAAGAGTTTCATAATAAAAAATAATCCTCGGACAGTATTCCCTTATATATGCTCAATAAGATGATTCGAGTTGACCACTAGGTTCGGATCTCGGGATGTTTTATCGGGACAATCCTAGGGTGGAATTCCATTCTCATGTCTTGGGGAACCGTTTGACGTAAAAGACACTCATGGGGCACATGGATGCTTCTAGTTACTAAGTTCCCCTCCACAGCGGAGAAACAACTCGAATAGCTATTCCCGCATGTCCGATTCAAGGTTGCTGTTTTACGCGAGAGTAAACAACGGGTCACGCGAATACTCCCGGTTACTAGGCTCCCCATAATCGGCACATGCAAAATCTCTAAACCACTAGTCTAATCCGGGTTGTTGTTTTACGCGATAGTAAACAATGGGTCACGTGAATACTCCCGGTTACTAGATTTCCCATCATAGAACAAATAATATCTCAACTTTTTGGGAAAACTGTCCGACTCTAAACTCAATTTAAGTGCCCACAAGATTAATGTTACTGGACGACTAGCTAACCGAAAAATGTAACCAAACGTATAGGCGGCGATTTGAAAACACGTATGTCTCCTTTCTTATCTGCTAAGATTTCTACAAAAACGAAAAAATTTCGGACCTAGATGAATACTCAACAGAAACAAATATCGCTGACTACAACTCAACTAAAACTCAACTGTTTTTTCCCCGAGAAATCAGTATCATAACATCAGTTTTACAGAAAAAGAAGCACGAAAAATTCACGAATGCAATTAAAAACACGATAAGCAAGGCTAGCAACAACAAAAATAACGAAAAATAATGAAAAGTGCAACGAATAAGTATAGCAACAGAAAGTAAACCCCCCTCAAACTTAGGACGTACATTGACCTCAATGGACAAAAAGAATAATATGCAATAAAAGAAAAAGGTCAAGTACTCCCCTACAGTCTGCTCACGAACTGGTGCCGGCGTCGTCCGACGAGGAGGGTGGCGTGGCTGGGCGAACGGGTGGAATGAATGGCTCGTCTGGGTGCACAATGTGGGCCGTCCATGCAACAAGGTGCTCCTGGTGGTAAGTATCTCTCGCTGCCAGGCACCTCGTCTCACGTCGGTTGGCCCGGCGGGCCTGCTCTCTCATCTCATCTCGGATGGCAGCGATGATGCTCTCTCTCTCCGTCCGCCTCTCCTCTCTCAGGGCAGCCAGAAGTCTCTCTCTCTCTCTCCTCATCTCCTCTCTCTCTCTCCTCATCTCCTCTCTCAACCCGTCGAACATCACCTGCAAGTGCTCTCTGTCGGGCGGCGAGCTGGACTCCATCTGCCCCTGCGTCAGAAGAAGAGGCTCGGGGGACTGCTCGTGTGCCTCATCAAGTAGAAATCCTCGCCCCCGAGCGTGTGCTAGCGCTCCTCCCCACTGATCGAAGTGAGAAATGATGCGATGGTCGATCGGGCCCTGGGGTGCTAACATCGGATCGTCATCCGACCAAGTCATGCCTGACTAGCGGCAAAGAGCGCAAATAAGAGAGGGGTGCTTCAGCCCCGTCTTGGCCCCTCCCTGAATACACTGGAATATAGATCGGACCAGAAGAGGGGCCACATCAAATCTAACCCCGGAAATGATAGCATATAATGTACGGGCACGAGAGAGTAAAACAGTGCGGATCTGCGAGGTAGGATGAATACGTGTGCAGATGAAGTACAACCAGGCTCGCCCAAGCCGACTGAGGCGCGAGCTCTTAAAGTAGAAGGCCGACGAACCCGGGGCACGCATCTCCTAGATGGAGCCGGGTTGTGTGAGTGTCTCGAGCAGGGCCTCCCTCGTGAGGCCACTCATAGCTCGCGTATATGCCGTATCGTCAACCACAGGCAGCTCGAATAATCTCCGAATGGCGGCCACAGAGAAATCTACAGTAATGCCCTGGACAATGACCTGAGTCCGAGTATCCGACTGCGGTATCATCTGCCCCGCCCGCATGTGCTTCAGCAGAGCGCTCGCATAAAACTCCTGTACAATGGAGATCACCGCCGGCTCGGGAGGTGCAGCAAAACGGGCCCACCCCATCTCGTCTATCATCGTTAGAAGCTCCCCGTCCTGGGGCGCTGGGGTGAATCCCCTCTCCGGGATCAGAGGTCGAGGGCAGATCTTTTCATTGAAGATTTTATAAATCTCCGGGTCGGAGAATTGGTGGGCCTCCAACTCGGCTCGGCTCTGAGACGTTTCCCCTCGTGTAGGGGATGATTGAGTCCTGGCCCTTGTGCTAACCTTTCTCTTTCTAGCCATAGCGAGTCCTGAAAACATAAACACCGGAGTTTACTTACTTACGCAATAAGGAGAACAACACTTCTCGGCTAAGGATATGCAAAACGTGAATCAAGAATTTAACGAGCTAGTACCGCCGTGAGAGAAAAATAAAATTGAGCTTTAACGTTTAAACTTGACGTGGGTTGGGGTACGCTGTAATTCCCAGAAACGAATTCGTTGCACATAGTTTCAAAACATTGTCTTTTAAAAAAAAAAATTCATTTATGCATTTCATCAAACATCTTGTGTGCATACTTTTAATTGAGGAACAAACATGACCATAGCTTCATTCAATCCCCAAAAACAACAACACAAATCGATCATCATGACAAACGACATATAACATAAACAAATCATTCATAATCGACAGATATCATCAATAATCAATCAAAAAAACTTCATATTCCCCACTCAACCTTTGATAGAACTTTGAAAAACTAACAACATAATCAATATTGAATGAAGAACAACATCTCATTTCACAATTCATGAAGCAATTAATACAAAGGATTGAGAATTACCTTGATTAGATTCGAGGGATGCAAGAAGAAGAAGAAGATGAGAAAAAAATTCTCGGCCAATCGCTTGTGCAGAGGAAAGAGGAGGAAGTATACCTGAGGTAGGCCGAATTCGTGTTACAAAGGTACCTGGGCTGTCTAACTTCCGAACGGGGGCCGCGGCACAACTTAAGTGAGCCGCGGCCCAGAGTACAGTCCGCCTGGTCTTCTTTGTTCCATCGCCATGTGCCGCGGCTCAGCATGCGGGTGCCGCGACTCAGCATGCGGGTGCCGCGACTCAGAATGTTAGTGTGCCGCGGCTCATTTGGTTTGTGCCGCGGCATAGAGTACAGCCTCCTGGGCAGATTTTTGGCAATTGGCGTGCCGCGGCTCAGCAGCAACGTGCCGCGGCTCAGGGGTCTGGTGTGCCGCAGCTCAGTAAGGTCGTGCCGCGGCACAGAGTACAGTTTGGTTTGGCCCTTTTTTTCTTCACTTGTGTGTGCCGCAGCTCACTATTCTTGTGCCGCGGATCAGGCATGAATTCTTCCCTGGGGTGATTTCTGCACAAAATTTTCAACAGAAAACATCAAGAGCATGAGAGACAAGCATATCCAAGCTAAAATGACAAAAAATAAAGAGCTAAAAAATGCAAGAAAATACTGAAATGTAAAAATCTACAACTAAAACTCGGGTTGCCTCCCGAGAAGCGCTAAGTTTATAGTCTTCAGCCGGACCTATTGAACATCAGTTCGCTTTTCGCAAACACCATTTGAACTCCGCCCCGTTCATCGAACCGTTAATATGTGTTTTAAAATTTTGACCATTGGTTTTAACGATCCGATTTTCGGTTTGGACACCAAATGTTCTTTGCGAAAAGATTTTAACAAAACCAACTTTCCGAAGCACCCATTTTGCACATGACTTGGTGCCCGTTTGACATCCGGCTTAATTTTCAACTCCACGGGCGAATTTAGGACAAAAGGAGGATTTTTCGATTGTGGATGAACGGATGTAGCAGACGACATATTCAAATTCCTAAGATATGCGACTTGCTCTTCATTCTTATTAGGCGTCGGGGCAGCTGAAACGGATTCTGACTTTTTCGACCGATAATTCTTCCGGTGTGTATCCTTCGCAATGGTATCTACACTTTCAATCTACGAACTCTTCTCGACACTACTTGGACACGGAATGGGTTGAAACGCTTGGAAAGTGACATGCTCATCCTGAACCCATAGAGTTAGTCTCCCTTTTTCCATGTCTATGAGAGTTCGGCCGGTAGCTAAGAATGGTCTTCCCAAAATAATTGGGATGTCTTGATCCTCCTCCATATCGAGCACGATGAAATCAGCCGGAAAGATGAACTTATCTACCTTTACTAAGACGTCCTCTATTATTCCCCTTGGATATTTAATCGATCTATCGGCTAATTGCAGTGAGATTGTCGTCGGCTTTGATTCCCCAATGTTTAGCTTCTTAAATATAGAAAGTGGCATCAGATTAATGCTGGCCCCGAGATCGCACAACGTCTTATCAGACGAGAGGTTTCCTATGGTGCACGGTATATTGAAGCTTCCCAGATCCTTCAATTTTGGCGGAAGCTTTTTCTGAAGAATAGTGCTGCACTCCTCCGTCAATGCGACTGTCTCATATTCCTCGAGCTTTCTTTTGTTTGACAAGATTTCTTCCATGAATTTCACGTAACTTGGCATTTGTTCCAAGGCGTCGGAAAATGGAATGTTGATATGCAGTTTCTTGAAGACGTCGAGAAACTTAGAGAATTGCTTGTCCACCTTTTTCTGTTTTAAACGCTGCGGAAACAGGACGGGTGGCACATATGCCTTCGGATTATCCAGAAACAGTATCGAGGGTATAGACATTTGTGATTCCTCAGTCGCTGAATTTTTCTTCTCCTCATCCTCACTTCTCTTTTTGTTCTGCCCGGGCAGCTCACCCAATTCTTTCCCACTTCTCAACCCAATGGCATTGACACTCGCTCTGGGATTTGTTTCGGTCATACTTGGCAAGGTACCTTCCGGGCGGGCTGTTAATACATTAGCAATCTGACCCAGTTGGACTTTCAAGTTGCGGATAGAAGCGGAATGGTTCTGCAAGGTCGCCTCCGTGCGTGCCATGAACTGACTCGTGTTCGCTGCCAATTTCGCCATTGCTTCTTCTAGAGAGATTTTTGGAGCAGAAGGAGGTTGCTGTTGGTGTTGAGCAAACGGGGGCTGGTTCGAGTTTTGTCCATTTCTCCATGAAAAGTTAGGATGGTTACGCCATCCCGGATTATACGTGTTGGAGTACGGATTATTTTGCCGGTTCCCGCTCCCCACGAACTGAGCTTGTTCCATCGGAGGTTGTTCAAAAGGGTTTTCAACTTGACATTCTGCGCTAGGATGAGATTCGTTACACCAATTGCATGATTCAATGGCAACGGGGGAAGGAGCTTGTGAAAAGGCTTGAAATTGCTGCGTCAGGGCGGCGACTTGAGCTGATAATGTAGATATTGGATCATTATTTGAGATTTCCATTACTCATTTTGGGTTTACTCGTTCGGACGGCCATTGATAAGCATTCGCAGCCATAGCTTCCAATAAAGAGTGTGCCTCGGCCATCGTTTTTCCCATCAATGCTCCTCCAGCGGCTGCATCTACAAGAGTGCGTGTAGAAGAACTCAATCCATTATAGAACGTCTGAATTTGTAGCCAGTCCGGTAGGCCGTGATGTGGGCATCTCCGTAATAAATCTTTGTATCGCTCCCAAGCTTCGTGAAGCGACTCCATATCAAATTTTCCAAAGGTAGTGATCTCGTTCCGTAACCTCGCCGTCTTCGATGGTGGGAAGAACTTAGCCAGGAAGGCTTGCGCTAATTCTGCCCAAGTAGTGATCGAGCCCGACAGTAAAGAATTCAACCAAAATTTAGCTTTGTCCCTCAAAGAGAAAGGGAAAAGCCTTAGACGGATGGCATCATCGGTGACACCGTTGTTCTTGAAGGTGTCACACATTTCGAGAAAAGACGCAATGTGTGCATTGGGGTCATCGTTCGGCAATCCACAAAACTGACTAGCTTGCACCATCTGAATTATAGCCGGCTTGATTTTGAAATTGTTCGCCTGAATGGTTGGACGCCGAATCCCCGAAAAGTTCGCATTAATTTGTGGCATAGCATAATCGCGTAGTGCTAGTGCCGGTTGGGCTTGCTCCATGGGGTTTTCCGCTTCATGGTTTCTCGTATTATCGGCCATGGTGACTGTTGTCGGTAGCTCACGTTTCTCCTTCTTGCTTCTCTGAAGAGTGCGCTCGAGTTCGGTATCCAAAGGCAGTAGGCCTTCGTTACCGAATTTTCTCATGCACTAACCGGAAACTCCTGAAAGAAAAAACAAATAAATAAAATTACACAAAACAATAAAAAAATTGTTCAAACTAAGACTAGAAATACTGAAATCGATATTAGTAAAAATCACCCCGACAATAACGGCGCTAAAACTTGTTGCGATATTTCGCTTAACGCAAGTGCACGTTATCGCATAAGTAATAAAGTGATGAGTGAGTTATCGCTTCCCACGAGGACCGAATCACTAAGTACCGATTTATATGTATTCTAATTTTATTTGAATCCGAAATTTGGGATGCAATTAATAACTAAAGAAAACCAATAAAAGAACTAACAAAAACGATCGTCAAGAAAGAAAATCAAATGATGAATAAGTCTAGGATTGTGAATCCACCTTGGTTTATCCGAATTTACTCTCGATTATCTGAAGTTAATGATTTCCCCAATTTATTGAAGGCGAAGATTGCTAAAATACTCTACCGCCTCTCCCGAGGTCAGTTGATTTTTCTAAGGTGAATAATTCACTCTATCCCTAGGTGAATTAATTCGACAGTAGGCAAAAAGTACAAAATATTCAAAAGGCCACGTAGTTCCTATGAGTATATTCCTATCTCACAAGACAAAACGGTTCTCACTAATAGTTCCTCACCAACTCTCCTCTCCCGATTCGAGTTGCGTAATTAAAACAATCCAATTATTGGCCAGACAATTGAAAGCATTAAAAACGATTGGGAAAACTCAACAGAAAAGGGAATTATATAGATAATCAAAAGCAAATTCGTCAACACTTTGGTTTCATCAAAATCCTAGAACAGGGTTTTAGCCTGACATGCTAAAATATAAAAATACAGAAATAATGAATGAAAGCATTGAAATCAAACGCAGATGAAGAGCTCGGATTCCTCAGTTCTTCTGGCTTCCGCTCTCTGCTCTTGGTGTCTTCTGCTTCTTCTCTTGATAATGATCGATCCTCCAATGATAATCCTCCAATGATAATCCTCCACATTATGACCTTAAACCCTTATTTATAACTCCCAACAGCCTCCAAAACGCGTCCGTGTGATTAGGTCGAGAACCGGCTTCAAAACGGCCCAGAAACGCGGCACTTTCTTTCAAAACCGCCCCGTGGACCGCGGCTCACTTAATCTGTGCCGCGGCTCACGGCGCTCAGCGGGATGCCTGGGCGCTATTTTTTTCTTCTGGGCCGCGGCTCACTATATTTGTGCCGCGGCTTAGGGTACAGTTGACTTGGGGCTCGCTGGTCACCTGCGTATGCCGCGGCCCGCTTGCCTTGTGCCGCGGCCCCAGGCCAAAATTTGCTGTTTTCGCCTGTTTTCATCGTTTTAGCTTTCGGACTTCAATTTCCTGCAAAACATAAAAGAATAGGGCATTAAAAGCTCATTTATGCAGATTTAGACCTCAAATGAATATAAAATAATGACAAATAAGCATATAAAAAATACGCCTAACACCTCGTCCGCATCCACGACCAAGGCCTCGTCCCTGACCCCTACCAGCAGACATTCTGAAGAATAAACAAGGCACGTAAGTACAATTCAATCGCACGTCATCAAAGTGACTGATTCCCAAAAATATCAATTCAGAGGCAAAGCGATCAAGGAAACACTAGAAGAGTAAGAGGTCTTACAAGTACCGGTCGCACTGTGATGATGGTAAAGTAGAGATACTGTAGACAAACGATGACTAAATCGACCTACAAGACCGACAGCCTAGGTATCC
Organism: Orobanche coerulescens; assembly: GCA_033398695.1. Lineage (NCBI taxonomy): Eukaryota > Viridiplantae > Streptophyta > Magnoliopsida > Lamiales > Orobanchaceae > Orobanche > Orobanche coerulescens. The sequence goes on from CM065802.1 coordinate 202,086,034, forward strand.
ACACACCTAAAGCTCTGATACCATATTCTGTAACACCCCCAAGTTATTCAGGGTATATTACAGCGTCGTGAGCCCCGCCGTGGGACCCACAAGGCTATTCATACGCGGAACTGTAAAAATTGACCGAGAAGGTCTAAATACAATGAAATGAAGGACAATACAAATGGCATTCAAACCATATCCAATGTAACCAAATACATCACAACACAAATCAATACCTCGGCAACACAGGCCGAAACATCAAGGAAACTGAAAAACAATACTCGAGTATTCAAAAACCAGTCCAGTACAACAATACTGAATGGGGGAGACACAAAATATAACCAGAGATAAGACACAGTATCACACTTGCCCATCATCTTCATGCCGACCCGATACCTACCTGTTCGCTCTCCTACAACCTGAAATAAATAAAAAGTATTTCCCCCATAAAGGGGTTAGCCGTCGAATAGCTAGTGCAAGTATATCGAATATGAAACACATTACTCCTCGACAATAAAGTAAAAGTAATCATCATCTCATCAATATAAGACTAGTATTCCGAAATAACTAAATCTCATTACATCACATCAAAACATACATGATTAACCGTGGAACCGCACCATAGGCTACGGAACCCTCAGCGGACCCATCGGTCCGTCCCAGAGTGGTTAACCCAAATTATCCGTGGAATCGCACCAGAGACTACGAAACCCTCAGAGGACCCGTCGGCCCGTCCCAGAGTGGATATAAAGAATCATGCCAATCATATATCTTACTTTCAAAATCGAGAACGTACAATCATACACATATACTTGCCTTTGAGACATCGAGAAATCAGAAGGAAAGGAGTATAAGTTCGGTAGGACCAAGAACGCACTTCCGGCACCTAAATGATTCACAAGGAATATGATAATCCATGCTCATATCACATGAAGAAACTCCCGAAACCCGCCTACGATTCACGAAACTACAAGGGTAGACAACTAGAGGTTGGAAAATCACCCAAACCCTCTCAAGTCCGAGCACGGCACAAAAAACCCAAATAATCGTAGGGAGAACATGAATATGGGGTAGATACCGCATAATCTCAAGGTTCTCAAGTTCCAAAATGGATAAATCAGACGAATATAAGAAAATCCCCAAAATTCCCAAAAACTAGGGTTCTAAGGAATTTACCTTGATTTAGAGGATAGAAATGGATTAGATGAGTAATCCTTGTTACCTAGCCAATGATGTTGATATCTGAAGAAGGATCGCCTCCAAATGCTCTGAATCGCCCAAAACCCTCTGCTCCCGTTGAAATGAGTGAGAAGGAAGAGAAATGAGGTGTACATGGGTTGACTGTCCCATATATATTGTGCCCAGTCTAGCGCACGCTACGCCTCATTATTAGCGTACGCTAACGGGGTCACCCGATAGTCCAGTGGCTACTGCCAGCCTCGTTAGCGTGCGCTACGTATACGGTAGCGTGTGCTAACGCCTTCCGCTAGCATGCGCTTTCCGAGAGTTAGCGTGCGCTACCTGGTAGTTGTTGCCCAGAAATGGGAGTCCAGAACCTACTGTCCTCTGCCCTGCTTGGGCCTTAGTGTGCGCTGCTGCCATAGCCTAGCGTGCGCTATGGAACACTTATAGCGATGCCTTGGCGTACTCTACCTGATAGTCCAGATAGTCTGAAAGTCTCACTGCTTCTGCCGACCCAGCTCGTTAACGTGCGCTACGGACAGTATTAGTGCGCGCTACTGACCACGAATAACGTGCGCTAGCGAACTCCTAGCATGCGCTAACTGCTAGTCCAGAGAGCAGAATTAGCTACTGCATCTGCCCTGTCTGGACCGTTAGCGCACGCTAAGGCTCAATGCTAGCGTGCGCTACTCAAGCAGAATTAGCGTGCGCTATCTCCCTGACCCAGAACACTTCTGAAAGGTCTAAACAAGACGATCATGATCCAAAGAAGGTACGAAACTCGATAACATCGACAACATCATAAAGAGTTTATAGAATGACAAAATAGAATGAACGGCAAGGTCAAACAGTCAATAAAAATATGGGTAACACCTATTAGGTGGTTGTACTTGTGTTACAGATGGTTCGCTTCCAGTTTCTTGTACAAGTGTCTCCTTAGGAGTTTCATTGTATTCTTCTAAAGAAATACTTCTACCTGCTCCACCTCCTTGAATGAACTCATCATCCAGGAAGTGTGCTTGTAAAGCAACAACGTTCTTTCGATCTTCGGGCATGTAGAATAAATAACCCATCGTCCCAGACGGGAATCCAATGAAACATCCCTTCGCGGACCTCGCTTCCAACTTTTCTACCTTAGTCTTCTTGACATAGGCGAGACATACCCAAATCCTAATGTGATTAAGACTTGGTTTCCTGCCCTCACACATCTCATGTGGAGTTTTAGGAATGTATTTCAAAGGTCATCTGTTCAAGATATAAGCGGCAGTCAGGAGCGCATACCCCTACAGGTAAATTGGTAAGTCAGTATAGCCCAGCATGGAACGGACCATGTTCAACAAGGTCTAGTTCCTTCTTTCTGACACACCATTTAACTAAGGAGTACCTAGAGGTGTAAGTTGTGATACTATTCCATGTTCCTTAAAGAACTTGTCAAACTCCGTAATCATATACTCGCCACCGCGTTCCGACCGAAGTGCTTTGATATGATTTCCAGTTTGTTTCTCGACCAGAGCCTTAAATTTCTGGAATTTCTCAAAGGCCTCGGATTTATGTTTCATTAAGTATACATAACCATACCTAGTATGATCATCTGTAAATGTAATGAAATACTGATATCCATCACGTGCTGCTTGCAAAGCACCACATACGTCGGTACGGATTAATCCTAGTTTACCAGCGGCTCTTTCAAAAGTCCCTGTGAAGGGGGACTTACTCATTTTGCCTTTAAGGCAAGATTCACAAGTAGAAAGGGATCCGATCCCAATGGACCCATAAGTCCATCTTTTTCCATTTTGTAAACCATGGGCTGACCAACATGACCAAGTCTAAGATGCCATTTCAAAACTTGATTAGTTTCATCCCTACCACACTTCCTAGTCATAGTATTCACAACGACTTTGTTACTGAGGTTTAGATGATACAGTCCATTCAACATTGTAGCAGTGCCCACTAGTTTATTACTAAAATAAATTTTGTAGGAACCATCACAAATAAAAAAATGAAAAGCCTTTTTGATCCATGACCAGAATGGATACAATGTTTTTATGTTCCTTAGGCAAAACAAGTACATCTTCTAAAGTCAGAACAAAATCAGATTCTAAACCCAAAAGAAGTGATCCTATGTCGGTTGCCTCGACACTATGCCTACTTCCGACAGTGGTCATTACTTCCCCAGCTCCAAGCTTCCTACTTTGTTACAGATCCTGATTCATGGTACAAATATGAGAACTAGCACCAGAATCCAGTATCCAGGAAGTAAAAAATACAGTAGCAGAACAATTTGTTTCCAAAATCTAAAGTTCTGTGCCTGAAGTGTCATGAAAAATCAGACAGTCTCTAGCCCAGTGGCCTAGCTCACCGCACTTGAGACAAGCGTCCTTCCTCTTCTTGTTCTTCAGAACCATCGGGGCCTTGCCCTTACCTTTGAAGTCCTTGACTTGTGGTCCCGTCTGATTCTTGGTCTTTTTCTTCTTGTTCTTAGACCTCCGAGGTCCAGAAAAAATCACAAGGGCAGACTCCTTCATCCATGGAGTGTTCATCTGAGACCGAGCGGTCACTAGTTTGTTCATTAGCCCAGCTAAGTTGCATGCAATCTCATTGCAGTTGAAGTTCATAACAAACTGTGAGAAGGAATCAAGGAGAGACTATAGGATAAGGTCGGTTTGAAGAGAAGTATCCATCTTAAAATCAAGAGCCTCCAATCTCTCGATCATAGAATCATTTTGAGGACATGGTCCCCAACCTTCTCACCTTACTTCATCCTAGAACCAAACAATTGCTTGGATATCTCATATCTAGTAGTTGGACTGTGCTCACCATAAAGCTTGGTTAAGTGAGATAAAATCTGCCTAGCAGAAGTTATTTTCTCATGGGCTCTCTGAAGCTCATTAGACATAGAAGCCATCATGTAAGCACGTACTTTTACGTCATCCTTAACCCACTTTTTGTGGTTTTCAATCTCTTCCTGGTTGGCTCTTGTCCGCACAGGAGGCGCCGGAATATTCATCTCCAGGACGTATCCCAGTGCCTCTATACTGAGGACTATCATTAGATTTTAGAGCCAATCCACGAAGTTAGGTCCGATCAAGTTGTTCTTCTCGAGTAGAATTGCGAGTGGTTCATTGTCATATTGAGAGTTATGTCTGCATTAAGTAAGACAGATTAATTTGTGACTCGTTCAATTATGATCTGATAATAGAATTAAGGTCTTTTCTATTCTTGTTACCCATCTCCCACTATTTTTATCGAAATAACACACTCCCATGTAAAATCCGGAAGTATCATTCGCTCTACTTCATAGTGGTGATCGAGTTCTTTACAAATCTTAATAGAGGGAAACCGAACATGTTTCTAGCCTATTAATTTTCATAAAGTGGTGTCCAACACCAACCCAACTAATGGATGATTCCATCTTCTTTTTTGTAACACCCCTAAGAAATCCCGGGAATGTAAAAGTGCCGTGGACCTCTACATGGGACCCACCAGGCTAAGTAATCAACTTCACTCATCGACTCACGAAGTCGATGCAATAACACCACATCACAAGGACGCAAAACAATAAAAATTCACCCGGTTCGACCGGTCAATCAAGCAACACAATATCCCAACGAAAACGTAACGGACAACTCAATACAGTTTGCAAAAATTTAAAATCCCCTAAGTACTCGAGTACGTCTATTAGTTCAGAAGTTGGAAAATAACCATATTGAAATAGATGACGGAAAATAAAGAAACTCGCTTGCACATGTCAACAACCCTGACCAGCATCCTCATACTGTCCCAATGCCCGCTCGTCTGACTGAACATAACCTGAAATTCATAAAACGTATTTCCCCCCTAGAAGGATCCCCAAAGGGGTTAGCAATTATGCTAGTACAAGTAACCAAATGAACAACTTACACCTTACACATATAGTCAAAGCATGCAATTCAGAAAACATCAGTTGAAACACACATTTCCGGAAATGCCATAATCCAAAATGCATTTGTAAAAATGCACCACAATTAACCATCGATCCACCCCTCCGTGGACCCCTACCGAGACCCCGTCGGTTCTAACCCGTAGTGGTTAAAAACAAAGCTCGTCGATCCACCCCTCCGTGGACCCATACCGATATCCCATCGGATCTAACTCGTAGTGAGCATACACACGCACCTATCACTCATGCAGTACTATCATGTTAAGAGTGTAAGTTCATAAGAATACTTGCCTCGATGAAAATACGATGACATGAACGGAAAGGAAAAATCAAACACGGCCGCTAGTAACCGACGAACACGAACCTAACGATTCGATGAATAAAATCACAACCATTTCTAAATGATTATGGAAATGGAATACACCCGAAAACCCACCTATGATTCATGTATATTCGTACAAAACAACAACGAGGGCGGATCGCAACCAAACCCTCTCGATTACACAAATACCACGAAATACACCATGAATTCGTAGGGAAAACAAGAATACCAACAAGATTAACCATATACATCATGGATTAATCAATAATACGTAACGAATTGGACAAAACTCAAAAACCCCAAAATTTCCCAAAAATAGGGTTCTATGAGATTACCTTGGAATAGGATGAAGAACTCATGTACAAGTCGTTAATCTACACCAAAAACTCGAGGTGGATGATCTCTCTAAGGTTGAAGATGCCCAAATCGCCCAAAATTTGCCCCTAAATCACCTAGACCGTGAGGAAGAAGTAGAAAGGAGAGGAAATGAAGTCCTCTCCAAAAACCCGCTCACCATATAGCCCTTCGGACTCGCGTGCCACGACGCAGGTCGAGTGTGCCGCGGCCCACGGCTGGAATTTGCAAGAAGGCCTCCAGGCCGTGCCGCGGCGCACGGTACAGCAGCCCTGCTCGAGTCCCGCAAGGGGGTGCCGTGCCGCGGCCCAGAACGTGGCGTGCCGCGGCGCCCGGTACAGCCGCGCCCAGCCTGACTCTAGGAAGTGGTGTGCCTCGTGCACACAGTTTGAGCCCAAAAGTGATGAAAACGACCCACGAACATGATATACTCGATCGCCGCATAGTCCCGACCATTTAAAGGCCTGAAGAAACTATCACAAATCCTCGTATGGTGACTTCACGCCAAACACGGTCGGTCCTAACGTAACGGTAACATCAAATGGCCTGGAAAGAGAATAAACGCAATGGAAACCCAAAATTTGGGATATTATCAAACGGCCCAAAACATCCGAAACATGTGATACATGATCGAAACAACACACGAAAGCCCACAACATGCATAACATCATGAGATGGATCTGTGGAAACCCTGAGACGGCGGTTCCGAACGGCGACTATGAAAATCGAACGAAATAACAACAGAAAGGTAATAAACACCGAATTAAGTAAAACAAGTCCGAAACAAGCTCGGATGATAGAAAGTCTAGTATTAAATATTCTTGAAATATCAATATCGTTACAATCGAGTTGCTAAAAATAAAAAATACACCAAAAAGAAAATACCGGGAAAAGAAAAAATACGGATATTACATTTTACCCCTCTAAAAATAAGTTCCGTCCCGTAACTTAAGAAGCAAACAACTAGGGGTACCTAACACGCATGTTATCCTCAGTTTCCCAAGTTGCCTCCTCGGTACCATGCCTCGACCACTACACTTTGACCAAAGGGATGGTCTTATGCATCAGTTGCTTCTCACGGTGCTCCAAAATCCTCAAGGGACGCTTCTCGAATGAAATATCCTCGGCGATATCAATCTCACCATAGTCGATGACTTGAATAGGATCTGGAACATATTTCCTCAACTAGGAAACATGGAAAATGCAATAAACATGACTCGAGGCCGGAGGCAACACCAAACGGTATGCCAACTCGCCGACTCTCTCAAGAAACTCGAAGGGCCCAATAAGTCTCAGACTCTACTTTTCCTTCTTCCCGAAGCGGAAAACCCCCTCGTCGGCGACACCTTTAGCAAAATGTGGTCCCCCACCTCGAATTCCAAAGGTCAATGACGGACATCAGCATATGACTTCTGTCGACTCTGAGAAGTCAACATTCTCTCCCGAATCAATTCTACCTTACACTTCATCTCCATAGCGATATCCGGTTCGGTCCCAACCAAATCGGACGCCTCGTTCTATCAAATCGTCGATCGACATTGCTGCCCATAAAGCTCCTTATACGGTGCCATTCAAATCGACGCGTGCCAACTATTGTTGTACGTGAATTCGATTAATGGCAAATGCTCCTCCTAATCACTGCTCCAATCGAGAGCACAAACAGGCAACATATCCTCAAATGTCTGGATAGTGCGTTCCGATTTCCCATCAGACTGAGGGGGAAAAGAAGTACTCAGATGCAATCGAGTACCCAATGCCTTATGTACTGCTTGCCAAAAATGTGATACGAAACGTCCATCATGATCCGAAACAATAGACTTTGGAGTACCATGAAGCCTCACAATCTATGCAATAAACACACGAGCCAACCTCTCCGGGGCCCAAGTATCCTTGATGCCCAGAAAGTGTGCCGAATTGGATAGACGATCCATAATCACCCAAACCACATTCATACCAGACTTCGATCTCGGCGAACTCGTGATGAAGTCCATCTAAATATCCTCCCATTTCCATTCCAGAACGGTAAGTGGCTGCAATAACCCAGCTTGCTGCTGATGCTCGATTTTGAACTGCTGACAACTCAAACATCTCGCTACAAATCATGCGACCTCCTCTTTCATGTCATTCCACCAAAAGTTCCTCCTCAGGTCCTTGTACATCTTACTCGGACCATGATGAACTGAGTAAGGCGTAGCATGGGCCTCTCGCAAAATACTCTGCCTCAATCCCAAGTCGTTCGGTACACAAAGCCGACACTGGAATCTCAACACACCATCTTCGTGAATTACAAACCCAGGAGACTTTCCCTTAAGTACATTCTCTCAGATTTGAGTAATCATCGGGTCCTCCAACTGCTTCAGTTTAATTTCATCGATCAGAGGCGACGAAATCTCCAAAGCACAAAGTTGCCCGACAGCTCCCGGCGATGAAATCTCAATGCCTAACCCTATCAGAGCCCGCTGAAGCTCAGATTGAGATGTAAGGATCTCAAGCATCCACAACGCAACCGGTTTCCGACTCAAGGTGTCGGCCACGATGTTCGCCTTGCTCGGATGATACCAGATTTCGAGACCATAATCCTTAATCAACTCTAACCACCTCCTCTGTCTCATATTCAACTCCTGTTGAGTAAATATGTACTTCGGACTTTTATGATCGGTAAAAATCTGACAAATAGAGCCAAAAAGATAGTGACGCTAGATCTTGAGAGTAAAAACAACTGCCGCTAACTCCAAATCGTGAGTAGGGTAGTTAAGCTCATACGGCCTCAACTGTCTCGATGCAAATGCAATTGTCTTGTCGTGCTACATCAACACGCACCCAAGACCTTGACTCGAAGCATCACTATAAACATCAAAACCTTCGTTGCCACACAACAACGTTAAAATCAGGGATGAAGTCAAACGCCTCTTCAGCTCCTCAAAACTTGACTGCCTCTCGTCATTCAAGATGAACATTTTGGGTTTCTGGAGCAACTCTGTGAGTGGCCGAGCGAGTTTCGAGAACCCCTCGACGAACCTACGGTAGTAACCAGCCAAACCCAAGAAACTACGGACTTCACGTTCTTGGGCGATGCCCAATCCAACACTGCCTCAATCTTCTGTGGATCCACACCGAACCCCTCGGCTGAAATCATGTGACCCAGAAACATCACTTCCTTTAGCCAGAACTCACATTTCGAGAACTTCGCATAGAGTCGCTCGGTCCTCAAAATGTCTAACACCATACGCAGATGATGGGCATGCTCCTCCTCGTTCCTTGAATAAATAAGGATATCGTCAATGAAGACGACAACATATTTATCCAAATACTCGATAAAGACCTTGTTCATCAACTGCATGAACACTGCCTCCGTGTTGGTTAGTCCAAAGGGCATAACCACAAATTCATAATGTTCGTATCTCATACGAAAAGCTATTTTCGCAATATCGGACTCCTTCCTGAAGCTGATAGTACCCCGATCTCAAGTCGATCTTCGAGAATACCGCAGCTCCCTGCAATTAATCAAACAAGTCATCAATCCTCGGTAAGGGATACTTGTTCTTGATGGTCACCTTGTTTAGTTCACGGTAGTCGATACATAAATGCAGTGAACCATGCTTCTTCCGCACAAATAGAACTGGTGCGCCCCAAGGTGAAGCGCTCGGTCGAATATAACCCGACTCCAGAAGCTCACTCAACTGCTTCTTCAACTCGGCCATCTCTGAAGGTGCCATGTGGTACGGCGCCTTTGAAATCGGAGACGCACCCGGCTCTAACTTGATAGCGAACTCAACCTCACGGTCCGGTGGCAACCCCGACAACTCGTCAGGAAAGACATCAGAGAACTCACTGATGACTGGGATCGATGAAAACTCGACTCCACTATCCTCAGCCTTTAAGACGTAACACCAATAACTAGTACACCCCTTCCACAGGAGTCTCATCGCCTTTAAGGCGTTAATTATGAACTTCGGGTTTCTCCTTCGCCCCGCGAAAGAGTGCTCAGTGCCGTCCTTTTCTATCATGGTGATGATCCTCGTGCGGTAGTTCATGATTGCAACATGCCGCTCGAGCCAATCATCCCTGAGAATCAAATCCTCGCCCTCAATACAAACAACAATAAGATTAGAGGGCCAAGCCCTCACACAAATAAACACGGAACAATCTTGGACCTCTTCATCACCAACGATTCTATCACCACTAGGAAGTTTAACGATGAAAGGCTCGCAAGGCGACAAATAGTCAAGACTCAATCGGTGCACACACACTCTAGAGATATGAATGAATGCGTAGCACCCGAATCAAAAAGCACACTGATAGGATGAGAAGGGATGTGAATGGTACCTGTCGCCACGCTGGCTACTGGATCGTCGGCCCTCCTCATCTCATACACATGCGGATGGGTGGAGCCGACACTGGATGCTCCCCCTCTAGCGGGCTGACCCCGACCTCTCCCCCGGCTGGCACTCGGTGGAGAGTGAGAAGAAAATGATCCTTGGTTTACGCTCGGTTCCTTAGGCGCTGGGAAGGAAGCCTGGGCACCAAGACTTCTCTCTCTATCGGCACAGAAAGCAGCCTTGTGGCCCGATTGGCCACACCGATTACACGTCATCAAAGGACTCAAACAATTACGATTGATGTGGCCCAGTCAGCCACAGTTAAAGCACTTCACATCACGAGAAGGAGTACTGGTAGCCCCTCGGAAACCCCCAGTAGAACAAGCTGGACCACCTCCAGCGGGAGAGTTACCAGACTGAGTTTTCTGTTGACCTCCACCCTTGTGGCCCAAAAAAATTCTAACGGACTTTTGTTTCTTGCTCTCACGAGCCGACTCACTGGCCGTCAGATCGTATGCAAGATCTCTACTCTGATAATCCTTTAAGGTGGCGCAGGCGAGCCCAGACATGTAGTCACGAATCTTCAGTTTCATCCGTTTGGAAAAGTGGAAAATCTTGTCGCTCTCCTCTCTAACTTGGGTCATCACGAAGCCCAACTCCCAGTTGTAATCAGCAATAGCCTAAGAAACAGGAATATCCCGAGGCTGAGCGTCATAAAAAGCATGGACTCGAGCCTGCTTAACTGGCCACGGGCAGTATTCGGTCTCCATCAGGTCCTTGAACTCAACCCATTAAGCAACATGGTCCTTAGGCTCAACAGCCTCACACCAGTCAGTAGCGTCCCCAGTGAGAAAGTACTGGGCAATAGGGACCTTGTGATCCTCGGGACAGTTGTTGGCAACAAAGACCTTGGATATCTCCTTAATCCACCCAGCCCAGCCAATCGGGTCTGAAGCCCCGAAAAATGAGGAGGATGCATCTTGATAACATCATGAAGCTAACGATCTGCTCCGCCCCGAGTAGCATGGGCTGAAGTTGGGTTCTGAACCGCCTGAGCTATTTTAGCCATTTGGTTCACCATTTATTGCATCACAGCTGCAACACCAAGATCGGCGCCACCACCGGGTGCTCCCTACTGAGTAGCACTATGGCTCTGCTAACCATCAGTACTACCAACCCCAGAATTCTGTGATGTGGCCACCTCACTAGATGCCCCACGTCCCCGACCGCGTCCACGACCACGCCCGCGACCTCTACCTCGGCCTATCCCAGCATCCATACTGAAGATAAGAGGTACCAATTACAATACGATGGTAAGTACGAGAGGAAAAACAGTCACAGTTCAAAAATCAAAAGTACGATACAGTGAAACAAGGAATTGAGTAAGGAAAACTTACGAGCACTATAAGTACCGACAAGCCTGTAATACCCGTGATTTTTGTTCTGGTTATTTTGGATATTTCTTCGAATATTTCCCGAATTACCGAGCGCTGATATTATTTTCTCGACAACTGATTTTGGGTTTATGGCCATATGTGGTGATTTGTTGTGTGTTGTTTTCATTCCGGATCGATAATATTGTCCGCGAGCATTTTATCGTGTTCGTTCCGTACGTTTTTAGATAATCGAGTCATCGGGTCAAGGCGGCTGGGCACTAGCCGGACGGGTGCGGGAACTGGCTAGACAGGTGCGGCAGGAAACGTCATAGCGCATGCTACTGTCGAAATACAACGCACGCTACGGCCGGAAGGCTGTGCACGCTACGGCCAGAAGGTAGCGCACGCTACCTGGCCGAGCCGGTTAGTACATGAAGTCTCTGGATTGCGGCACAGGCTGACAGCACACATGGCTAGCGCATGATGGCGGCCCTGGTCGAACATTCTCGACCAAGACCGCCCGTTAGCACGCGCTGGCTCGGAACCCTAGCGCACGCTACTGCACACCCAGTATAAATATGATCAAGCAGTCTCAGTTTCAGTCATTTTTCGCATTTCTCCTTTTCCCTTATGCGGCTGGAGCCTTGGGGAACTTCGAGGCATGACGTTAAATAATACATCCATGAAGTTCCCGAGCCTATATCATCGATTGATCATCCCCTAACATCCTTCGATCCATTGAATCAAGGTTAGTTTTCCTAAAATCATAGTTTTGGAAAAATTGTGGGTTTTGCTTGATTTCATCCGTTTAATCCGTAATAACTTATATTGGTGACGGATAAATGATTATTAAGCTGTATTCTATCATTTTCCTTGTTGTTCCATGGTTTAATTTCCAAGGGTTCGTCGTTTTGTTAAACTTCTAATCGACGCCTTCAAGGTGTTTGGTAAAATGCCATCGAGATAATTCGGGCGTTCTATGATTATTCTTCCTCGTACGATTGTTGATTATTGATGATATGATATTAGGGTCAGGTTCCTTGTGAATAACTCGAGTCGGAACTCTTCCATTCGTCGTTTTCTTCAAGCTTCCCAATCGATCGTGTTATTATTGTTCCTCCCAGAGAATTGTAGGTGTTTGAGGTTTCCCGATTGAGCCATGTTTGTCGGAGTGTCTGGTATCGATTATCGAGGCAAGTATTGCCCATACATTATGGGTTTTGTGGATATAATGGTTAGTAATCGAAGATATGTGCTAACTAAATGTTTACAACCATTTTTCAAAAGAATCGGTATATTGACAATCATGGTTTTCTCTAAACATGACTCGTGTGTTCCGTGAATTAATATGCTTAATTGAATATGTGTTAGTGTTGAGTATAGGATCGCCTTGTTTTCGTGTGATACCATTATGTGTGATTATGTCGTCGTTAAATTTTGAGGTATAATCATTTGCTTAAGATGTAGGCGTGGAAACATGTGGTTGTCAATGAATACGTGAGTTTGGGTGATATTGCGTGTGCCGTTCGGTGCTAATGAGATATGTTGATGGTTTTAGTTCTGGATCGTGAGTATGTCTTGGATAATTTGGACATTCTAGCAAAATACCCCGACTATATATATATATATACTGTGATCGACTCCTAGGAATTGTGGTTTGGAAATGTGAACGGATGAGAATTTTAAGGTTGTTCTCGGGTACTCTCACTCGGGGTTGACTCGACGGGGTCACACGGGGACCTGGTGGCTTAGCAGCTGGACCGGGTCGGGAGGGTTCCTTTCGAGTGGGTATTCTCACCTGGGGTCGCTCGACGGGGCACAGAGGGGCTTACTGGCTTGATGGCTGGACCGGGTCGCGAGAATTGCCAGAGTGTTTTTACTGATGGTTGGTTTTGATATGTCCGGATTGTCACAATGCTTTGTGCCTGGGGTCAAGAGATATTGTATATCGAGTCTCGGTTATTGGCTAAAATGGCACCAGCATAAGTGTCGTATATGATTCGTTTCTTGGTTGTGATGTTTTTGGCATAAGGACGCGTGCCCTTTGATTGTTTCCGTGCATTGTGAATTGGTTGTGTATCGAGTTTGACCATTGGTTTGTTCCCTCGAGTATGCGATGTGGTTGATTGGGTCATTGACCTCGTGTTTTCGGAATGGATTTGTATTTTTCAAAATAAAGTTTTGGGCTAAGTCCCTAAGTGGTTTTTGACAAATTAAAAACTTTTCAATCAAACGTTTTCAAAACTCCCGAGATCCTAAATGATTTTTAAATGACCAATGGTTTCATTTATATTTTTATCGTTTGAACTACTTCATACTCATGAAATATCTCAGGAAGTCGTTCGTTGTATTCTCGGAATATGTTTTGTATGGCTCGTATTTGTATTTTTTACTTGTACTAGCAAAACAGTGGAGTTTTGCTAACCCCAGAGTATTCGGGGGGTGGATGTCTGTTCTGCATCCAGGTACATGCAGATTTTTGTGAGCAAAACATAGGATCGGTGCGAAGGATGATGGAAGGCGAATGATACTAATCACATGAAGGCCAGTTTTGGGTGCAGTCAGTTCGAGTACATTGTTTGGTCATTCTCACTGTCGTACTTTTTGTCTGTGAGTGTATTTTACCCTTGCATGGGTATGAGTCCAGACAGAGTTATGTATATTAGAGTTGTATGATAATGATGTAAGATTAAATCAGTCTATTGACTCGTTATTCTATTATGTCAGTGTGTAATGTATTGTGTTGTTTCCATGTTTATCCTGGTGGATCCTCATAGAGAGGGTCTGCGGCGTGTAATATTCTCATTTTGATTCTGGGGGTGTTACATTTATGGTATCAGAGCTTAGGTTGTGGAAACCTAGGCTGTCGGGTCCAGTCGTGTATTGTCGTGTCTTGTCTTGTCAGATCGTCTCTGCCTGAGTCGTGTCGCAACGCGTCATCTGTAATGTTGGTCGTGATTAGTATCAAGGTGCAGTCATCATCTCCATGCGATCTGTGGATGTAAGTCTCCCATACTTCATGTTGTGCCTCGAGTTAAACGAGCCAGTTGTGTGATTCAGTATTTCGGGGTAAAGTTTAAGTGTGATTCATGATATGTGACCTATGCTTGTGCTAAAATGAAGAGTGGTGTCGGTGTATATGTATATACATATAAATATACCGTTGCGTAAATTAATTTTTACAAGAGTAATGGCCTTGGTGTGGTTAAGCAAGGAAAATTCATCAGTGTGGTATTTTAAAAATTTAGATGCTTTCGGGAGTCACGTAATTTTATTTTAAAACATCCTCCAGAGGAGGAAAAAGCTTGATTTTCGTATGATGAACTCAAGGCCAATTTTTTTTTTTTTTTGGGAATTGAAACTCTGGTATTATAAGTTTTCAAAACACGGTTTTTTTTAAACTCAAATGAGGTCTACAAAATGTAGTCAAGACGTGACCCCCGCTTTCAACCTTTCGGTTTCATGGTTGTTAGATAAGAAGTACGTGATGATGTTCTCATTGCTTGGACAGTGGTGATAGTTTTATGATTAAAATAGTGATGTGAATGCCGGGTCGATCGATATGTATATGTTGAGATAGGCCTCTTTATTAAGAGGTGAGATTTCGGTTTGAATGACAATTGCCTTTTGATGGTTGCTCGTGGGGTTGTAATTATGTGAATCAATGGCATTTAGGTTCATATGCTGCCGTTGTTCATTGTAACCTTTGGTTCTAGTGATGTCGTATGTATGTTCGCAATCATATTGCTGAATCAAAGCAGTTAGCGCATGCTAAGTACGAGGCTAGCGCGCGCTAATGTGGCATGAGTAGCGCACGCTAATGTTGTTGCAACGCGCGCTAATCAGCCTGGGCAGAAGCTGTGTAGCCACGTTTTTAGCCGATAGGTTTAACTTTCGGCAGGCAGTCACTTGTGACTGTATTCTACGTGTGTTATTTAGTGATGACAACTGTTGTGTGTGAAAGGGTGTTATGACTTTCCTAAGTGATAGGCGATAATTTATTTTGTTTGATGAATCGATAAATTATGTCTGCTGTGTGTGTTTTCGAAAACGCTTTCCTGAAAATTTCATAAAGTTTTGATGGTTCAATTAATCGGCGGCTTCGTGTGCACTTTGAAAATTATTTTGAATTGGCGAGCCGACCTTGGATTCTCAAATAAAAATTCGACGGTATTGGAAAGAGTTGTTTTAAAGTACCTTTGGATATTTTGTAAAATGCTACCGTCATTGATTTTTGCGTAGTGCCGAGAGAACTTTCGAAAATGATTTTAACGTATTGTTTTACTTTCAAATAATTCGAGTACATAATTTTCAAAAATCTTTCACACTATAACATTTTTCTATTCCAAATTCCACTACGATTTTATTTTCAAAAATATATAGTGAAAGATGATAAATCTTAATCGATTTAAACTTCAAACTCAGATTTGGTGCATGTAGAATGGTTTGATGATCTCGCATGGTTACCTTGTTTGTTACTAACAGTGATGATGCTGCGTAGTGTCATGGTGATTTTGATAATGCCGGTTGCAAAGAAATATTCTTTTGCAAATGATTTTAAAATAAGACGGTTAAATTCTTTTGTTTACAAGTTTTGGTAAAACAGCCCGAGGTAACAAAAGTACTTTCAAAAATTTTATTCGAGCAAACATACAAATTTAAATATTTTCAAAGGATATCATTTAAAAGGATACCTCGTGGGTCTTCTTATCGAGTTGCTATTAGTTATCTTATGTGATATGTCGTGCTGAGTTGGCACTTTAGTATATTATCTTGCGAAGTTGTGCCATCGTATCGAGTGAGTATCCGCTTTGTATACCGAGGGGCAGACGATGCGGTCGTGACCGCGGTACAATTGATCATGGAGATCAGATGCAGAACCGAGAGAATATTGCCGGGAAGCTATTATTCTAGCACTTCGTTCTCGTTGTTTAGGTTTCGAGGACGAAACCTCTTTTAAAGGTGATATGGTGTAATACCCACAGTTTTTTTCGCTTCCATTTAGTTCGAGTCTATTGACTCGACGGTGCTCATTGATACTTCTGACCTTATGTTGTCTCTCGCCCATGTCATTCGAGCAAGTTCTCATGTTGTTCCAAATTGATCTGTATATCGTTATGACCTTTCCAAGTTCGGATCGATTCCCGATGAACCGCGTACGAAATTAACACCTCGTGGTTTCCTACATGCTTATTAATGTCTTGATTTGAGGTGTGAACTTCAGAGTTGTTATTTGATCGTCGTTGCTTGACCATTGTTATTTATTCATCATTGCCCGATCATTATCGTTCGATCTCTTAAACGTGATTATTGAGCGTCCGGGACACTTCGTAATTTCCTTAAGTGTTGGGAAAATTGTCTTGTATTTGATCTTCCGAATTCTTGGGTTATTATAATTTCATACTTTTCAAGCGTTGGACTCGTGATTTGATTTTTTTTTGTACTGCCCAATTCTATCAACCGCAGTGATTCATGTTCGTTGCTTTCATAAGCGTTCTTGCATGTTGAATCGGACCGCAGTAGCTGGGTACTGTAGGGAGCTCCTGTGTGCTGTCAGTATTAGATAATGTGTGTTATATAGAATCGTCTTGCTTTTATTTTAAGTTTCAGGACGAAACTTATTTTAAGAGGGGTAGAATGTAATACCCGCGATTTTTGTTCCGGTTATTTTGGATTTTTCTTCGGATACTTCCCGGATTGCCGAGCACTGATATTATTTTCTCGACAACTGGTTTTGTGTTTATGGCCATATGTGGTGATTTGTTGTGTGTTTTTTTTCATTCCGGTTCGATAATATTTCCCGCGAGCGTTTTGTCGTGTTCGTTCCGTGCGTTTTTAGATAATCGAGTCATCGGGTCATGGCGGCTGGGCACTGGCCGGACGGGTGCGGGCACTGGCCGTACAGGTGCGGCAAGAACGGGCATAACGCATGCTATTGTCGGAAGGCAGCGCACGCTACGGCCGGAAGGCTGCGCACGCTACGATCGGAAGGCAGCGCACGCTACCTGGCCGAGCTGGTTAGTCGAGGAAGTCTCTGGATTGCGGCACAGTCCGACAGTGCACATGGCTAGTGCATGATGGCGGGCCCTGTCCGAATGTTATCGACCAAGACTGCCCGTTAGTACGCGCTGGCTCGGAACCCTAGCGCATGCTACTGCACACCCAGTATAAATATGATCGAGTAGTCCAGTTTCAGTCATTTTTTCCATTTCTCTTTTTTCCTTCCGCGGCTAGAGCCTTGGGGAACTTGGAGGCATGATGTTAAACAATTAATCCATGAAATTCTTGGGCCTATATCATCGATTGATCATCCCCTAACATCCTTCGATCCAGCGAATCAAGGTTAGTTTTCCGAAAATTCTAGTTTTGGGAAAATTGAGGGTTTTGCTTGATTTCATCCGTTTAATCCGTAATAACTTAGATTGGTGACAAATAAATGATTATTAAGTTGTATTCTATTGTTTTCCTTGTTTTTCCGTGGTTTAATTTCCAAGGGTTCGTCGTTTTGTTGAACTTCTAATCGACGCCTTCAAGGTGTCTGGTATAATGCCATAGAGATAATTCGGGCGTTCTACGATTATTCTTCCTCGTACGATTGTTGATTATTGATGATATGAAATTAGGGTCAGGTTCCTTACGAAGAACTCGAGTCGGAACTCTACCATTCGTCGTTTTCTTCAAGCTTCCCGATCGATCGTGTTATTATTATTCCGCACGGAGAATTGTAGGTGTTCGAGGTTTCCCGATTGAGCCGTGTTCGTCGGAGTGTCTGGTATCAATAATTGAGGCAAGCATCTTGCCCATACATTACGTGTTTTGTGGATATAATGGTTAGTAATTGAAGATATGTGCTAAATAAATGTTTACAACCATGTTTCAAAAGAATCGGTATATTGACAATCATGGTTTTCTCTAAACATGACTCGTGTGTTCCATGAATTAATATGCTTAATTGAATATGTGTGTTAGTTTTGAGTATAGGATCGCCTTGCTTTCATGTGATACCATTATGTGTGATTATGTCGTCGGTAAATTTTGAGGTATAATCCTTTGGTTAAGATGTAGGCGTGGAAACATGTGGTTGTCGATGAATACGTGAGTTTGGGTGATATTGATTGTGCCGTTTGGTGCTGATGAGATAGTGTACTTTCTTGTTGATGGTTTTGGTTCTGGATCGTGAGTATGTCGTGGGTAATTTGGCCATTCTAGCAAAATACCCCAACTATATATACTGTGATCGACTCTTGGGAATTGTGGTTTGGAAATGTTAACAGTTGAGAATTGTAAAGTTGTTCTCGGGTACTCTCACTCGGGGTTGACTCGACGGGGTCACACGGGGACCTGGTGGCTTAGCGGCTGGACCGGTTCGTGAGGGTTACTTTCGAGTGGGTATTCTCACCTGGGGTCGCTCGACGGGGCGCACAGGGGCTTGGTGACTTGATGGCTAGACCGGGTCGCGAGAATTTCCAGAGTGTTTTTACTGATGGTTGGTTGTGATATGTCCGGAGTATCACAATGCTTTGTGCTCGGGGTCGAGAGACATTGTATATCGAGTCTTTGTGTTTGGCTATAATGGCACCAGCATAAGTGTCGATTATGATTTGTTTCTTAGTTGTGATCTTTTTGGCATCAGGACGCGTGCCCTTTGATTGTTTCCGTGAATTGTGAATTGGTTGTGTATCGAGTTTGACCATTGGGTTGTTCCCTCGAGTATGCGATGTGGTTGGTTGGGTCATGGACCTCGTGTTTTCGGAATAGATTTATATTTTGGAAAATAAAGTTTTGGGCCGAGTCCCTAAGTGGTTTTTGACAAATTAAAAACTTTTCAATCAAACGTTTTCAAAACTCCCGAGATCCTGAATTGATTTTTAAATGACCAATGGTTTCATTTATATTTTTATCATTTGAACTACTTCATACTCATGAAATATCTCGGGAAGTCGTTCGTCGTATTCTCGGAATGTGTTGTGTATGGCTCGTATTTGTATTTTGTATTTGTACTAGCAAAACAATGGAGTTTTGCGAACCCCCGAGTAATCGGGGGGGTGGATGTCTGTTCTGCATCTATGTACATGCAGGTTTGGAGAGCAAACCACGGGATTGGTGGGAAGTATGATGGAAGACGAATGATACGAATCACATGAAGGCCAGTTTTGGGTGCAGTCAGTCGGAGTTCATTGTTTGGTCATTCCCGTTGTCATACTTTTTGTCTGTGAGTGTATTTTACTCTTGCATGGGTATGAGTCCAGACAGGGTTATGTATATTAGAGTTGTTTGATAATGATTTAAGATTAAATCAGTCTATTGACTCATTATTCTATCATGTCAGTATGTAATGTATTGTGTTGTTTCAATGTCTAGCCTGGTGGATCCTCACAGAGAGGGTATGCGGCGTGTAATATTCCCGGTTTGATCTGGGGGTGTTACAAAGCCTACGTATCCATAAACCTAGTGCTCTAATACCATTTTCTGTAACACCCCCAAGAAATCCCGGGAATGTAACAGTGCCGTGGACCCCTACATGGGACCCACCAGGCTAAGTAATCAACTTCACTCATCGACTCACGGGGTTGACGCAATAACACCACATCCCAAGGATGCAAAACAATAAAAATCCACCCGGTTTGACCGGTCAATCAAGCAACACAATATTCCAACGAAAACGTAACTGACAACTCAATACACTTTGCAAAAATTCAAAAGCCCCTAAGTACTCGAGTGCGTCTATTAGTTCACAAGTTGGAAAATAACCATATTTAAATAGATGACGGAAAATAAAGAAACTCGCTTGCACATGTCAACAACCCTGGCCAGCATCCTCGTACTGTCTCAATGCCCGCTCGTCTGACTGAATATAACCTGAAATTCATAAAAAGAATTTCCCCCAAGAAGGGTCCCCAGAGGGGTTAGCAATTACGCTAGAAAAGTAACCAAATGAACAACTTACACCTTACACATATAGTCAAAGCATGCAATTCAGAAAACATCAGTTGAAACACACATTTCCGGAAACGCCATAATCCAAAATACATTTGTAGCACAACAATTAACCCTCGATCCACCCCTCCGTGTGTAACACCCCGAGATATTCAGAATAATTACAGCGTCGTAAACCCTTTATATAAGAATTTACAAGGCTAAATTAAAGAAATGCGGAATAATACAAAAATACCATATTAATTTAGTAGTTCGGCAACTGGTTCAACAACTCAATTGAATCCAATTATTATAACATTTCAAATCTTCAACGAGACACACGTACTCGAGTACTGTAAATCAAACCAGAATAATAAAATAACACGACAGATAACATCACTGAGCCCCATCGTCATCGTGTCGGTACTGTGGCTGCTTCCCCACTCCTCGGCTACCTGAACATCAAAACAAATGTCCACCCCCGAAGGGGTTAGCAAAACGATGCTAGTACAAGTATCATAATATACAAACTCAGATATGCAACAATGATGCGTGGCAAAATACATAACACGGACTTCCGCTACAGGAATCCAACGATGCGAATCCTCATGATTCTATTAACACAACATGGGTAATCCAATGATCCAGCACCCACGGCATAGATCCGAAGATGATCCCGTCGGACCAACACGAGGTGGAAAAACCCGTCCAATGATCCAGCGCCCTTAGCATAGATCCCAAGATGATCCCGTCGGACCAACACGAGGTGGACATCTGATCCAGCGCCCTCAACATAGATCACACGATCCCTTCGGATCAACACAACATATACAAACACAACTATGCATACACATATGCAAAAAATCGATATGTCCATCAACATGAACATACAAATAATCAATAACGAATATCATGATAATTCAATGGAAATGATCTCATGCTCAACAACATGAATAACAACATACATGCTCAAAATCATCAATATTAAACCAACTTCAAAATACGATACTTGCCTTAGAAAGATGGCAAGAAGGTAAATACTTCAATGATTTCAACAATCTCGAAGGCCGCCTCCTTCGATCAACTATTCACAACGCTCGGTCCTCTAAACGCACGAACATCTAACATCTACTACGGCCGGGTTAACACTCTAAGTTAGCCGGCTCATGGCTCAACTCACCCGACAAACATTCGGTCGAGCTAAATACATTCAAATCATCATAAATTCTCATTTCGATTCCTAATTATCGATTCCATTACCAGGTTCGGTTACATAACACCTTTCAATCCGAGTTTAAGGTTAATTCATCCCTACAACTTTGTTCTTATATAATCTATCTTCCTTGCCAAAGTCTAACATTCATAGTAATTGTTACCCATCAACACCCTTCCTTCTAATCACCAACATGAAGATAAACATATCCAGAAATCATTACGTGTCATGAATTACGTTGAAGGTCACCTCCTACTATACAGGGATTATTCTTAGTGACCACCCTAAGAGTTCATCTTCTTGCATATTCCCATTCTAGGTGATGATAATAACAATACACCGGAATACAAGTGATTCGGAAAAGACAACCTAAAATATGCAACAAATCTCAAAAATCAAATCTTAGGTTCAGCTCAATAAGGTACGGTTACGATATTCTTACTCAAAGGAGTTCTAACATGATTACTTCAAATTCTTAAGGTATGGTGTTCAACCTAATGAGTTATCAACACCCTTAATAGTTCCAGGAGAATGGTCATAATCCGACTAAGAACACGAATTCTAAGCACGGGCAGCAACACATACCTTATACGGAAAGAAAAGATGAAAACACTTGATGAACTCAATGTCGGACGCTTGAATACCAATCCTCAAACCTCCTTGCCTTCAATGATATGTTAGGAGGCTGATATGAAGGTTTAAGATGGAGAGGGTAACTCTCAGAGTCGCGGAAATTGAGTGTGGGTTGAAGTGGCATCTGAAAAATGAAAGGAGGTGTTGTCATATATATAGAAAATGGTTATTAGCGCGCGTTACGGCTCCTTGTTAGCATGCGCTATCGGGCTTGCAGCCTACTGTCTCTGTCTGATCTCGGTTTAGTGTATGCCAAAAAACCTTAACGTGCGCTAAAACCAACAGTTAATGTACGCTAACAACTATTATAGCTCACGCTAAAAGCTGAACAAAAGTTCACTGACTGCACTGTACCCAACGTAGCGTGCGCTAGCCTCAAACCCTTAGTGTGCGCTAATCACTATTGACTCGACTTTTCCAAAAGTCGTCCAGATACATCCCGACATGTCCCCAACAAAATCCGTGGTCTGATCTCACCTACCAACCTGTCTCAATCAGGCTGACCACGTATAGCGCGCGCTAAGCCTCATCCGTAGCGTGCGCTAGCTTACACAATTAGCGCACGCTACACTTAAACGTTAGCGTGCGTTACGTGTGCACAAATACAAGAATGAGACAGCATTTATGAAATCAAGCACTCGTTGATACAAGATCAAGAAATACGAAGGTTTATACTCAGATCGAAGTACAACATGCCATGCCACAAGGTTCAAATATAGATAAAATACACAATAATTATCTGGGCATTATACCGTGGACTCCTACCATGACCCCATCGGATCTAACCTGTAGTGGTTAAAAGCAAAGCTCGTCGATCCACCCCTCCGTGGACCCCTACCATGACCCCATCAGATCTAACCCGTAGTATGCATACACACGCACGCATCACTCATCCAGTACTATCATGTTAAGAGTGTAAGTTCATAACAATACTTGCCTCAGTCAAAAGACGATGACACGAACGGAAAGGAAGAATCAAACATGACCGCTAGGAACCGACGAACCCGAACCTAACGATTCGAAGAATATAATCACAACCATTTCTAAACGATTACGGAAATAGAATACACACGAAAACCCATCGACGATTCATGTATATTCGTATAAAACAACAACGAGGGCGGATCACAACAAAACCCTCTTGATTACGCAAATACCATGAAATACACCATGAATTCGTTGGGAAAACAAGAATACCAACAAGATTAATCATATACATCATGGCTTAATCAATAATACGAAACAAATCGGACAAAACTCAAAAATCCCCAAATTTCCCAAAAACAGGGTTCTAGGAGATTACCTTGGACTAAGATGAAGAACTCAAGTAGAAGTCGTTAATCTACACCAAGAACTCGAGGTGGATGATCTCTCTATGGTTGAAGATGCCTAAATCGCCCAAAATTCGCCCCTAAATCGCGTTGACAATGAGGAAGAAGAAGAAAGGAGAGGAAATGAAGTCCTATCCAAAAACCCGCTCACCTTATAGCCCTGCTGACTCGCGTGCCGCGGCTGGAATTTGGAAGCAGGCCTCCAGGCCGTGCCGCGGCCTGGAACATGGCATGCCGCGGCGCACAGTACAACAGCCCTGCTCGAGTCCCGCAAGGGGGGTGCCGTGCCGCGGCCCAGAATGTGGCATGCCGCGGCGCACGGTACGGCCACGCCCATCCTGACTCTAGGAAGTGGCGTGCCGCGGCGCACAATCCATAGTGCCGCGGCACACACCGTTTGAGCCCAAAAGTGATGAAAAACGACCAACAAACATGATATACTCGATCGCCGCATATTCCCGACCATTTAAAGGACTGAACAAACTATCACGAACCCTCGTATGGTGACTTCATGCCAAACATGGTCGGTCCCAACATAATGGTAACATCAAAGGGCCCGGAAAGAGAATAAACGCAATGGAAACCTTGGGATATTACCAAACGGCCCAAAACATATGAAACACGCGATACATGATCGAAACAACATACGAAAGCTCACAACATGCATAACATCATGATATGGATCTTTGGCAACCCCGAGACGGTGGTTCCGAATGATGATTATGAAAATTGAACTAAATAACGACGAAAAGGCAATAAACACCGAATTGAGTAAAACAAGTCCGAAACAAGCTCGGATGACAAAAAGTCCAGTATTAAATATTTTCGAAATATCAATACGGTTATAGGCGAGTTTCTAAAAATAAAAAATACACCAAAAATGAAAATACCGAGAAAAGAAAAAATGCGGATATTACATTTTTCCCCTGGTTCACTCCCCTCAACCTATACGGTTTCTATGGTTCGTGAACAAGTTAAGTTTATACCATCGATGCAAATCAGTTTCACAATTGAATCTTATCCGGTAACCTATCAGGTTTTTAGTGATAAAATTTGCTCCAACCGAAGGCATCCAATGCGCTCCCGGTAATTTATCCATCCTCCCCAAACGACCACCCCGATAACTCGGAAGCATTGCACATCCGGTTTGGATTTCAATTTCCTGAAAGCTCGATGGAGGTAAGGAAAAACTTGAAATCTCATAAACTTAATAATTTGTCGTGGGAGAATTTTCGCGATTAATGTTACACTTTGCACATTAATTCATTTAAGCGCATTTGTAGCATTCATACAATATGAATAACCATTCACAACCTAGTTGCTACCAACATGTATTTCATGGACCGTTCCTAGAAACAAAAACTCCTTAATCTAATTACAAGACTCTGTCTTGAATCTTCGTCTTCTCGAAACGGATATTCAGCTGGTCTTCGTCATTACATATAAATTTTACATTGAAAAAATTGCATCCTAGATACAAATATTTCTAGTAAAATAAATTGGCTAAGAACGGCCTTTACAACCCACTCGAAATAAAACGAACGATTCAAAACTAAGTCCATTAACCACATCCCCATTCAAAAGCATTCATCTAATAAATACTAAATAAATGGATTGCATGTAGATTACATTGATCTAATCAATATATATAATCAACAATAAATAGAATTGATCCAATCAATTTAACAATAATCGACAATTTAATTTTCGTCTGTAGTAACCCCTTAAAATATTTTCTTTGAATTTTCCCTCTTCAAAAAATCCAAATTAATGATTTTAACACTGGGAACTTCAATAATCGAAAATATACTCAAAAACGAGACTCAATGCCTGACAGCACCAGGCACCCTGCGTCGGCAGCCTACAGGAAGCCCGAACGCCTATAAGAAGTACTCGGCTCCAGACAGCAAGTGTCTGGCCGCTGTCAAGACGCGTTCGGCTCCAGAAAGCAAGGTCTCGGCCACTGTCAGGACGCGCTCGCCCGCATGCCGGCAAGTGCCCGCCACCGTCGGACGTGCTCGGATCTGCATAAAGAAGTGCCCGGCCACCGCCGAACACACTCGGCCCGCATGATGTCACACCCCCTAGATTTGATTATCAGATACCGCATATTAAAAATATCCTTATTATATATTACAGCATAGCGGAAAACTTAAAACCTTTAAGAGGAAACTCCTTTTACACACCAAAAGTTACTTTTACACATCAGCCGACTATTATATTACAACCAAAAGAAAATATCGAATGTATTGGTTTATAAGCAAACTTAGACTTAACACACACAGAACACTCCACAGGTCTGATGTTCATATACAACGGCTCGTTGGCATAGAGAAGCATCCCGAACATTAACCTATCCATAATACCCCTAATTATTACCTGTATCACAAGAATTCAACTAAATGAGCGAAAGCTCAATAAGTAGTGACACACAATGCATGAATGCATTTACGAATGAGTTTATGAAATGCAGTTTCATTTTCCTTTAACTTTCGAAAACTCTTTTATAGCGCGCTGCTATGTACATCTCGAGTTCCTGGCCCGGGCCAAAAGTATGCATGTCCAACCATAGCCAGAACATGCTACCCAATCATAACACATGGGTCAGCCTGGCGTGTCCCAAACTCCACCAGGATCATGGCTATAAAAGGTGCCCAATCATACACATGAGTCACCACCGTGTGTCCCAGACTCCACCGCAAAATATCACACAAAGTGTCCAATCATAATACATGGATCACTACTACGTGTCCTAGACTCCATTACAAAACAGCCCCTTACCAGTAGCCCGCAACGCACATAACTAAAAGAGTTTGTTCTGATCACCTTTAGAACGCTTGTACTATGATCAATGCATGCGACAACAACCTCTAATGCTATGCGATGATCATATGCATGATGATAATACCACATGTATAAATGCTCTATGGGACACATTACACAATAAAAATAGAGAAATATGTTATTCACATATACACAAGGTACGAGCAATATCCAAAACAACAATCATTAACACATATTTTAGACAAATGCTCTTGTGATACAGTTTTGGAATCAGTTACTACTTACCTTGTTCAGGTGATACCTTTGCTATTATACCAATAAGAGGTGGTTGTGATGATATGTCTTCAGAGCCTGTTTCAAGGAGTTCCGTTAAAGAATCTATATGGTATACACAAGGTTTAACTCACTGCGTATCCGAAGGGTTTTATCGATTTCACATAATTGGTATTCTACAAATTTTATGTGCACATTTCGTTATATACGAGCATAATAATCTATCATTTTTGCACTCCTAATTTATTATGAAGCCTATTATTTTCTGTTCATAGTGTTAGATCAACTCTTATAGGCCACATCTCTAGGATTCTATAACAATACCATGGTTTAGGAGAAATTATCAAGATCTTGAAATAACTGAATTTGTCCCGCGTATATCCACTTGATTATAAGTCGGATTTGCATAAATTTTTTATATATAATACCTAATATACTTAAGAACATGTATATAGCAACCTATGCCCATGAAGCACACGAATTCAATACTATCCACCCATATTTTCAAAAGGTGACAGAATTGATTCTTTTGTTGTCTTAGTGAGTTTTAAGCCCTATAAATCCACATTAAACACAAGTTTAGGCCATGTATGAGTTCTTACCCTCATTAGAACGTATATAAGCACCTAAAACAGCTCTCACAACTTCATATCACACAAGAACTATAGCAAGAACAAGAGTAAAACAAAGATAACTCACCTTGATTGTCAACTGAATTGAGGTGTCGATGTTTTTATGATTTCTCCTCGATTTTTTGATGAATTTTCGAAGTGTGGAGCTTATTATCGAGTTCATAGTGTCTAGAAGAGTTTAGAGTCCGTTTCCTCCCTTATATAAGTGGAAGAGTGGGTTTATAAGTGTGAAAGTACTAAAATACCCCTCAATGGCCTCCAGAAGTCACATTTAGAAGAATGGACCAGTTGAACTTGTTATAATCCGGTTCATGTATGTTTTAGACTGGTTCTTAGTAGGGATTGATCATGTTTATAGTATGGATGTATGGTCCAAGGTTTATGATAAACTTTAATATATATTTTTATTGTTTAAACTCAACTACTTTTGCGAATACATTCGAAAGTGGTAGAAAATGAGTTTGTTGTTATCTTTATGAAATTTTATATAATTAACCCTAGAAATAAGAGTCCGAGTACTCACTTAGAAATATGACATTATTGGACAATGAACTATAGAACAAATTCAATTCTACCTGACCGCATTTGGGACGAATAAGGTACTTACAAATTGAATGACTTAACAAAGGTTATCACTAAGACCCTGAATTTCATTATTGATGGTACTCACAAGTATCAAGATGCTTGACATGTGTTATCGGAATAATAAAGGGTTATTTACTTGAATCATCAATCCAAATTAACGCAGCATACCCGCCGACTAAAATCCCGAGACCAACCGATAGACACGTCACTGATATTATTTACTACTTATAGGCTTATCGATTGAACTTGGGGTTATGTTTAATGCTTAGCCATTTCAATGCCATTAAATTAACTATCAAATAAGGTGAATCATGAAATGTCAAAATAATACTTAATAACAAGGACTGCATGAATCATATTATTCAAATAATAGGAGTTTCATGTCACCCTGTTACATTTTTATACGATTAAGTATGAAGTCTTGCATGTTTTAAGATTAATATGCTATTATTGACTAGACCTTGTGTGTGAGAGTCCTTTGGCATCACAATCTTCCCTACTTATAAAAATTTCGTCCTCGAAATTTACTTACCGAATAGAGCCGGATATTTATGCTTCATTTCATCTTCTTTTTCCCACGTGGCTTCTTCAACTGAGTGATTATTCCACAGCACCTTAACAAACAACATCTTTTTGTTCCTCAATTTTGTTTGCTTACAATCCAAGATCTTAACCGGTGTCTCTTCATAATTCAAGTCCTCACTTAACGGTAATTGCTCATAGCTCAATATATGTGATGGATCCGAGACGGACCTCTTCAATATTGAAACGTGAAAGACGTCGTGAACATTTGTTAGTGATGGCGGAAGTGCTAACCTGTATGCCACTTCTCCAATTCTTTCCAGTACCTCAAATGGGCCTATATATCTTGGATTTAATTTCCCTTTCTTTCTGAATCTCATAATGCCCTTCATTGGTGCCACCTTGAGAAATACTTTGTCTCCGACATCAAACTCAAGCATTCGTCGCCGGTTGTCCACGTAGTTCTTCTGCCGACTCTGAGCTGTAAGCATTCTTTTTCTAATTTTCTCAATGGCTTCTTTGGTTTTCTGCACCAATTATGGTGCAAGAAACTTCCTCTCACCCAGCTCATCCCAATGAATCGGTGATCTGCACTTTCTGCCATAAAGAGCTTCGTAAGGCGCCATGCCAATAGTAGAGTGGAAGTTGTTATTATACGCAAACTCTATCAAAGGCAGGTAGGTATTCCACGACCCTTCAAAATCCAATACACACGCCCTTAAAATATCCTCCAAAGTCTGGATAGTTCTCTCCGACTGACCATCAGTTTGTGGGTGAAACGCTGTACTGAACGCCAACTTTGTTCCTAGAGCTTTATGTAAGCTCTTCCAGAATGGTGAAGTAAAATGGGGATCTCTGTCTGATACAATTGATAAAGACATGCCATGCAATCTTACAATTTCTCTAACGTATATATCCGCTAACTTATCCATGGAATACGTAGTATGTACCGGAAGAAAGTTAGTTGATTTTGTAAGGCGATCAACTATAACCCATATGGCATCATGATCTTCTCTAGTTCTTGGAAGTCCAACTACGAAGTCCATAGTGATGTCTTCCCATTTCCATTTAGGGACATCCAGTGATTGTAAAGTCCCTGCGGGTCTTTGATGTCCTGCCTTTACTTGTTGATAAGTTAGGCACTCAGCCACAAATTTAACCACATCATTCTTCATCCCAGGCCACCAATAGTGCATCTTTAGGTCCTTGTACATCTTGGTGGTTCCAGGATGTACTGTATATGGAGCGTTGTGAGCTTCTAAGAGTATCTCCTTCTTCAAACTACTATTATCCGGTACACATAGCCACCCCTTGAAGTTGATAGCTCCATCTGGTGTAATTCCGAAATCCTTAGATTTGCCTGTCTCAACTTCTTCCTTCAAATGAGACAGATTGGGATCCGTAAGTTGATCCCGTTTAATAGTATCAAGTACGGTAGGTTGCAGCGTCATTGAAAACAGTTTTATGACATGCCCTTCTTGCACAATCTGCAATCCCCACTTTTCCAACCCTCGTAATAATGGTTTCTGGGTCCCTATTATTGCCGATATGCTAGCATTAGACTTTCTACTTAAAGCATCTGCAACAACATTTGCCTTACCTGGATGACGTTTATTGTGCAATCATAATCATTAACCAATTCCAGCCATCGCCTTTGCCGCATATTGAGTTCCTTCTGTGTGAAATAATACTTTAAGCTATTATGATCCGTGTAAATTTCACATCTTTCTCCATAGAGGTAATGTCGCCATATTTTCAAGGCAAATACTACGGCTGCCAATTCAAGATCATGAGTTGGATAGTTTTTCTCATAATCCTTCAGTTGTCGTGAAGCATAAGCAATTACTCTTCCATGTTGCATAAGCACAGCTCCCAATCCTGACTTTGACACATCACTATATATAACAAATCTTCTCGTAGTTGTTGGAATCGAAAGGATCGGTGCAGATGTTAACCTCTGTTTCAGTTCTTCGAAGCTCTTTTCACACGCATCACACCACTGAAACTTTATGTTCTTTCTCGTCAGTTGAGTAAGCGGTGAGGCTATCTTGGAGAATCCTTCAACGAATCGTCTATAATAACCTGCTAACCCCAAAAAACTGCATATCTCATGAACATTATTTGGTCTGGGCCACTTACACACGGCCTCCACTTTCCCTGGGTCAACTGAAATCCCTTCCTTCGACACTACATGCCCAAGGAATGCCACTTGTTCCCTCCATAAGTCGAATTTCTTAAACTTAGCATATAGTTGTTTATCCTTTAGGATACCCAACACTGTTCTCAAATGTTCCTTGTGTGATCCAATGATCGAGAGTAGATAAGGATGTCATCAATAAAGACAATGAAAAACTTATCAAAGTACTCTCTAAAGACTCGATTCATTAAATCCATGAAAGCAGCATGGGCATTAGTTAAACCAAAAGGCATCACGAGAAATTCATAGTGTCCATACCTAGTTCGAAATGCCGTCTTTGGTATATCATCTTCTTTGATCTTCAATTGATGGTAACCCGACCTAAAATGGATCTTTGAAAATATTACAGCTCCCCGAAGCTGGTCAAAATAAATCATCAATTCTTGGTAAGGGATATTTGTTCTTGATGGTCACCCTATTCAATTCTTTAGAATCGATACAAAGTCTCATGGTACCATCCTTCTTCTTGACGAAGAGTACTGGGTCTCCCCATGGTGAAAAACTGGGTCGTATGAATCCTTTATCAAGCAGTTCCTGCAACTGAATTTTTAATTCTTTCAATTCTGTAGGAGCCATTCTGTACGGTGTTTTCGATATTGGGTCTACTCCTGGAATCAACTCAATGTTGAATTCAACTTCTCTGTATGGAGGTAGCCCTGGTAAATCCTCTGGGAATACTTCTAGAAATTCCTGTACCATAGGTACATGTTCGGGTTTGTAGATCTGCTCCTTCTGTGTGTTCACCACACTGGCTAAATAACCGACACATCCATTTCTGAGTAATTTTCGTGCCATCATTGCTGAAATTATTCTCATTCTCAATTTGTTGCTACTCCCAACAAACACAAACTTCTCTTCATCTGGTGGTTGGAATGTAACAATCTTCTTTTTACAATCCATGGTAGCATGATGCTTGGATAACCAATACATCCCTAGGATTACTTCATAATCCGACATGTTGAGCACAATGAGATCAGCATCCAGTTCCCGGTTATTGATTACTACACTATAGGATCGGAGAACTTTGTCTGAGGTCAAGAGTTCTCCTGAAGGGGTAGACACATTAAACTGCCCACCAAACTCTTCCAGTGGTTTGCCTAACCTTCTCACATACTTGGTCGATGCAAATGAATGTGTTGCCCCTGGATCTAACAATGCATATGCAGGAATAGCACAAATTAGTATGTTTCTTGAGAGGACTGCAGGGTTGGCATCAGCCTCTGCCTGCGTGATTGCAAATACTCTTCCTTGTACTTTCTTCTTCTCGGAGTCATTAGAGGTACACTCATTCGCAAAATGACCCATCTTTCCACATTTATAGTAGGCTCCGGGTCCTTCCATGCAGACGCCAAAGTGATATCATCCATATTTTGCATAGTTTGGCTTTTGTTTACCTCCAGTGGATGGTTGTCCTCCGTTGTTATCCTTACACCGTTTCTGGACATTACCTTTGTAGAACTGGCCTTGCCTCTTGTTACCCTTGTTTGAGTGCTACCACTTGCCTTGGCCAAGCTGATAATTCGGCTGGTTCTACTTTTCTTTAGCCTCTTTTCGATCCTCCATGATCTTTCTTTGAGCCATTTCTGCATTTAGAGCTCGCTGAACCACTGCCACATATTTTGAGCCTCTAGTTTCCCCGACTTTCACATCTCTATATATCTCTGGTTTCAGACCTCCGATGAATTTCTTGACCTTTAACTCATCCGTGCTTACCATGTGTGGCGCATACCTTGATAGCTCCTCAAATTTTCGGACATATTCATCAACTCACATGTCACCTTGGTTCAAGTTTAAAAATTCCTTCCGTTTTGCAGCTCGTGCAACTTTCGTAAGGTATTTCGCCTCGAAAAGCTCTTTAAATTCCTCCCATGTCAGTCTAGGAACATCATATATACCATACCCATCATGGTGTCCCACCATTAACTAGCATCATCACGGAGGTAAAACACCGCACATGAAACCTTGGCCTCATAAGGGATTCTGCTGTAGCTGAACATCCTTTCCATAGTTCACAGCCAATTCTCAGAGACGCTCGTATCGAGCCCACCTTCAAATGTGGGAGGTTTTAGTTTCTGGAACCTCTCACTAACCAGATCAATGGCATCATTTCGAGGAGGTGGATAACGACGAGCCTAGGCTTCATGTCTAACATCCCGTTCTATAAGCCTTTCCATAAGATCCGTCAGTCGGTCGATACGGTTATCCCTCTCTCATTCGGCACTACCTTGTGTTCTATTCTCTTCCATAATCATTTAATAGCCTTCACTTCTCACGTAAGGACCTTTTATTAGCCAATATTAACATAAACACGCAAATAGCAAGTAAAAAAAATAAATGAAACCATTAACTGATGGGTTGCTCCTCTCTGCAAGCGATTGTTGTATATGAACGGTCTTCAGAAACGCTTTAAACCTTTGCTCTGATACCAAATCTGTCACACCCCCTAGATTTAAATATCAGATACTGAATATTAAAAATATCCTTATTATATATTGCAGCACAGCGGAAAACTTAAAACCTTTAAGAGGAAACTCCTTTTACACACCAAAAGTTACATTTACATATCAGCCGAATATTATATTACAACTAAAAGAAAATATCGGCTGTATAGGTTTATAAGCAAACTTAGACTTAACACACAGAGAACACTCCACATGTCTGATGTTCATATACAACGGCTCGTTGGCGTAGAGAAGCGTCCCGAACATCAACCTATGCCTGATACCCCGAATTATTACCTGTATCACAAGAATTCAACTAAATGAGTGAAAGCTCAGTAAGTAGTGACACATAATGCATGAATGCATCTATGAATGAGTTTATGAAATGTAGTTTCATTTTCCTTTAACTTTCGAAAACTTTATAGCGCGCTGCTATGTACATCTCGAGTTCCTGGCCCGGGCCAAAAGTGTGCATGTCCAACCATAGCCAGAACAATCTGCTCAATCATAACACATGGGTCAGCCTGGCGTGTCCCAGACTCCACCAGGATCATGGCTATAAAGGTGCCCAATCATACACATGAGTCACCACGGTGTGTCCCAGACTCCACCGCGAAATATCACACAAAGTGTCCAATCATAACACATGGATCACTACGACGTGTCCTAGACTCCACCACAAAACAGCCCCTTACCAGTAGCCCGCGATGCACATAACCAAAACAGTTTGTTCTGATCACCTTTAGAACGCCTGTACTATGATCAATGCATGCGACAACAACCTCTAATGCTATACGATGATCATATGCATCATGATAATACCATATGTATAAATACTCTATGGGACACATCACACAATAAAAATATAACAATATATTATCCACATATACACAAGGTACGAGCAGTATCCAAAACAACAATCATTAACACATATTTTAGACAAATGCTCTTGTGATACAGTTTCGAAATCAATTACTACTTACCTTGTTCAGGTGATACCTTTGATTTTATACCAATAATATGTGGTTGTGATGATATGTATTTAGATCCTGTTTTAAGGAGTGCCGTTAAAGAATCTATATGGTATATACAAGGTTCAACTCACTGCGTATCCGAAGGGTTTTACCGATTTCACATATTCTACAAATTTTATGTGCGCATTTCGTTATATACGAGCATAATACTCTATCATTTTTGTACTCCTAATTCATTATGAAGCCTATTATTTTCTGTTCATAGTGTTAGATCAACTCTTATAGGCCACAACTCTAGGATTCTATAACAATACAATTGTTTAGGAGAAATTATCAAGATCTTGAAATAACTGAATTTGTCCCGCGTATATCCACTTGATTATAAGTCAGATTTGCATAAATTTTTTATATAGCATACCTAATATACTTAAGAACATGTATGTAGCAACCTCTGCCCCTGAAGCACACGAATTCAATACTATCCACCCATATTTTCAAAAGGTGACAGAATTGATTCTTTTGTTGTCTTAGTGAGTTTTAAGCCCTATAAATCCACATTAAACATAAGTTTAGGCCATGTATGAGTTCTTAACCTCATTAGAACGTATATAAGCACCTAAACCAGCTCTCACAACTCCATATCACACAAGAACTATAGCAAGAACAAGAGTAAAACAAAGATAACTCACCTTGATTGTCAACTTAATTGAGGTGTCGCTGTTTTTATGATTTCTCCTCGATTTTTTGATGAATTTTCGAAGTGTGGAGCTTATGGATCGAGCTAAGAGTGTCTAGAAGATCTTAAAGTTCGTTTCCTTCCTTATCTAAGTGGAAGAGTCGGTTTATAAGTGTGAAAGTACTAAAATACCCCTCAGAAGTCACGTTTAGAAGAATGGACCGGTTGAAGTTGATATAATCTGGTTCTTGGATGTTTTAGACCGGTTCTAAGTAGTAATTGATCATGTTTAGAGTATGGATGTATGGTCAAAGGTTTTTGATAAAGTTTAATATATATTTTTTATTGTTTAAACTCAACTACTTTTGCGAATACATTCGAAAGTGGTAGAAAATGAGTTTGTTGTTATCTTTATGAAATTTTATATAATTAACCCTAGAAATAAGAGTCCGAGTACTCACTTAAAAATAGTACATTATTGAACAATGAACTAAAGGACAAATTCTATTCTACTCGACCGCATTTGGGACGAATAAGATACTTACAAATCGAATGACTTAACAAAGGTTATCACTGAGAGCCTGAATTTCATCATTGATGGTATGCACAAGTATCAAGATGCTTGACACGTGTTATCGGAATAATAAAGGGTTATTTACTTGAATCATCAATCCAAATTGACTCAGCATACCCGCCGACTAAAATCCCGAGACTAACCGATAGACACGTCACTGATATTACTTACTGCTTATACGCTTACCGCTAACTTGGGGTTATGTTTAATGCTAGCCACTTCAATGCCATTAAATTAACTATCAAATAAGGCGAATCATGAAATGTCAAAATAATACTTAATAACAAGGACTGCATGAATCATATTATTCAAATAATAGCAGTTTCATGTCACCCTATCACATTTTTATACGATTAAGTATGAAGTCTTGCATGTTTTAAGATTAATATGCTATTATTGACTAGACCTTGTGTGTGAGAGTCCTTGGGCATCACATAGCAAGTGCCCGGCCATTGTCAGGACGCACTCGGCTCCAGACAGCAAGTGCTCGGCCACTATCAGGATGCGCTCGGCTCCAGATAGAAAGTGTGTGGCCACTGTCAGGATGCGCTCGCTTCTAGACAGCAAGTGCCCGGCCACTGTCAGGCAGCTGTATGATATATCGTCCAACGACTGCATACAATTCGTTTTTGGGCAGATTTCTAAAATCCTGTTATTCCTGATCTATATATTATTAATATAAATCATATTTCCAAGAAAAACCTGATTCATACCATAACATAAAATCACGAAAAAATGATACTACGACTAACAATAAAATATCTACTATTATCAAAGTGATTCTAAATCACAAAACAAGCATTACAAATGCTAAATATCGTATATACGATTGCAAGACCTCGCTCCGATACCACTGTTGGGATTCGGTGCCTAAAATGAAGGCCCAACGGAAGCGGTAAAATGAAAATTAATTCGATCTGAATCCCTATGATGATCGATCAAGCTACGTATATACGAATATTAAAAAAACAAAGGAAGATTCGAAATCCCCTTGTAGTCCGTTGATTATATGGTGTTCTTCTCTTAAGCGATTCCCCAAGCTTTCGGTTAACTTCCCCGCGAATCCGATTCGTCAAGCTTTTGAAATCCCGAGCACCGAAACATAATGCCTCTACTTGCTGTAATATCCAGAATTTCAACTACTATTGTTTAATGTTATTTTATCCAAGTAATGTTGTACAGCGTGGAATCTGTACAGTATGGATAAAATAATTGAAAGACTGAGACATCTGTATTGGTATAATTACCACACTTGATTGACAGTTGTATTTGAAGATATTGTCTGTCGTGCATATCGTATGAGAATATTGTTGGAAGGAGTATATGTATTCAGTATGCCGTATGTTCGTATTATGTATGTCGAGACGTTGGACAATAATAGCTGAAAATGACTAAGTACAGCCATGATAGCTTACACTATGATGTATACTTAGCGCAAGCTAAAGAGGTTTGAATTACGTACGCTAAGGAGGACCCCTAACATACGTAAGGCATTCTGGATAAGGTTCGGAAGATGGCCGACAGGTAGGCCCAGGCTGATTATTATCTGCTTTTAGCGCACGCTAATGCATATGGTTAGCGCACGCTAATATCAAATCGGTCCAAAGGGAAACTTGGCTTTGTCAGGTTACTTTCGGCGTGTGGACCCCAGGCATCTTTGGGGAAGGTGCAGATTGTTGAGTCAACGGAGAATAGCGCATGCTATTATTGGAGAATAGCACACGCTACTTAGCATTTCATTGTAGCAGGTCAACGCCTATTTGTGTACGCTATTGCATGGGCATTACGTACGTAAGCTGATGTACAAAGCAAGGCAGTAGCCTTTCTGGACCTCGATAGAGCACGCTATCAAGGAAGGATAGCACACGCTAAATACAAGTTTTAGCGCAAGCTAGTAATGTGCAGTATAAATATGGGCAGACGGGTGTTCAAGATGCATTTCACCCATTTTCTTCACTCCAACCGATAGAGGCAATTCTTAGAGAGGAGTTTGAGGTTCCAAACACTTAAGTTGATCGTTCCTAACAATATTTGGAGCTTGGAAGTGATTGAGAACGGATTCAACCTTGGGATTCAATCTATTCCTTCAAAGAGGTAATCACTCTTCACCTTTGGATTCGTTTTGGATTGAATATTGATGTTCTTGAGTTGATGATTATCATAGAAACAAGTTGATAAGCATGATTATGAGATTGATTACCGGATTATGATGATGTTGTTGTTGATATATGGATAATAATATGATTCTTGTGGTTTGAATTGTGTTGTTCGTCTTCTTGAGATAAGTTGGTTAATCATTCTCCTCATTTTCAAATATTGATGTTATTGTTGATGATTGCTCTATGTAATGATAGATTATGGAAGTGTTATTATGGTTCTTGGTGTTACATGGAGTTTGGGTTGAGGAAGATGATGATATGATGATATGTGTGTGTGTGTATATATATATATATATATATATGGAATTATGTTGTTTTGTTATGAACATGATTAGGGAATCATGGTGTTCTTGGTGTTCTTGATACATATCACATCATAGAAAAATATGAGATAAGATATGAATGGTTTCGGATATAAACATGGATTGGATGATTAGAACTAATATTATGTTGATTATAGTGGTCGATTTCGTATGTTCTTGATAGGGTATGGATCATGATGATGAGACTGAATTCGGAAAGCAAGTGATTGATCTTGGAATATAATTTCCTTTACATTCGTATTCGTAATCATATTGTGCCGAGTGGTACTTGTAATGCATGCAACTGCATGATTTTAGCGCACACTAGCCAATTGGATAACGCACGCTAACTGAAGTGACTTAGTGCACGCTACGGTATATGATTAACCTGCGCTAAGTGGACAGGCAGTGTAGTATATCGTGTTATGGTTATGAATTCGTGCTGGTTTGAGTTGGATTGTTCAGATTATGTTTAACCGAGGTATTGTAGAACCGTTGGGTTTGTTTATTGGTTATATCGGTTGTTGATTATTATCGAATATGTGTTGATCGATTATTGTAATAGCTTGAGATTATTGATCGGTGCTTAGAACCATGCTTTGCGGTCGTGTTCGATGATGTTGATAGATTGCTTTGGTCGGGGCTGAAGAGCTCGTAGACGAAGGTAATGGAATTGGTAACGGCTTCATCGTTGTATCGGTATCGAGGCAAGTTATTACTTGCACAATTTATAATATTTAATGAATGATTTAGATTTCATTCGTTTATAATTCGTATAGCAATGATTATAATTGTGAACACTTGGGATTTGGGATTGTACGTTGTTTTCAGATTTTGGGAATATAAATCATAATGTATATGATTTACTTTTGTTATTGGCATACTTGGGTATTGAGGATACATTGTTGTATAGACGAAGACATGAATTATCTACAATCCGTGACATTTTGGACCGTCAAATATTGAGGATAATGGTTGGTGATGCTTTAGACATCGAGATTGCTCTCGAAGGACTCGGGGCAAGTACTCTAATTATTTTTGTCATTTTGTGTCGATCATATTGTGATACATTGTGTATTGTTGTTGTCATGCATTCGTGTATTGTTGTTAATATGCATTTGTGCGTTGTTGTCGTATGTCCACCTCGTGGTGGTCCGACGGGATCATCTTGGGTATCTATGTTGTGTGCGCTGGACAGGTATTTCCACCATGCATTGATCCGACAGGATCATAATGGGTATCATTAGCTGTGTGCGCTGGATCGTTGGATTACCATGTGTTGTTGTGCATATGTATATTTGGGTTATCCATCTCGTGTTCGTCTTTCAGGATCATCTTGGGATCTATGTTGTGTGCGCTGGATCATCGGATTTCCATAAGTATACCTTGTTGTTGTTATCATGGGTATATTGATGTGGTCATGTTAGTATGCATTTGTAGGTCTTGTGTTAGGACCATGTCTGTATGTTGTATTGATCTGATCACGGATTAGACTGACGTGATTCATCGTGGCAGTACGTATCCTAAGGTATGTTCCGTATTTCCTTTTTGGTATTCATCTTTGGATGGACAATCGATTATCGTGTTGTTATTTCTTGACGTTATTCGTGTAACACCCCCGAGATATTCAAGGTATACTACAGTGCGGTGGACCCCTACATGGGACCTACAGGCTAGACACGAATTACCACAGGAAAAACACACATCATCCAGATAAAAATCAAATAACACGCCCGGTACAACTGGCGGAATAAGCAACACCGACAAACATAAATAACTTCAACGAATACAAACCACAATACGAAGGGAAAAGACTAAGTACTCGCGAGTACAATCTATAAGTTTATAAAGTAGACAACAACCATATCGAAAGGAACACCGGAAATAAAAGGACTCAAATGCACATGTCAACGACCCTGGCCAGCATCCTCATACTGTCCCAACGCCCGCTCGTCCGACTGAACATAACCTGAAATCCATAACAAGAATTTCCCCAAAACGGGTCCCTAAAGGGGTTAGCAATTACGCTAGTACAAGTAATCAAGGCAAACCATTCGCTTGCACATTTCATAGTACATGCACCAATTCATTACGAAATCAAAACCAGACATGTATTTTCCATAAACAAACAGTCAATAAACAATTTGCCTTGGGACCGGGGCTATACCACTGGTCTCAGTCGAGGCCTCTAAGGACCCTCCCGAGATGGCTATCCAATCAAACTTGTGAATACAGGGCTATGCCATTAGATTCCCTTGAGGCCCCGTCGGACCCTCCCAAGGTGAGCAAAGCACACGTAATCTACATTACCATTTTATAGGGGTGGGCATGGGACGGGATGGGACAGGCCTGAGGTCATCCCACGTCCCGTCCCGTGTTATAACAAGCGGGACAGGACGAGACGGGATTGGTGATTTCAAAATTTCATCCCGCGCGGGCCTTATCCCGGTTGGCACGGGACGGAACGGGACGGGACGGGTTTAGTCCCGCATAAAAAAGTTCAAAATATAAATTAGAAAAAATTAAGAAAATCTATAATTTTATACATCTAAATTCGGGAAAAATATCCAACAAACTAATTTAATAGCCTAAATTAAACTTTTAAAATAACAATCATTAACATTGAAACAACATATCTATTTGTTTTTGAAAAAATATCAGTTACTAACTTTATATCGGTTAATTAGGTTTGTGTATAATTATAAAATATAGATAGTAAAAAATAAAAATAGTTTATTATTAAAAATTAATTACAAAAGGGTTACAAATAATAAAAATATAAGGTTTTAAAAAGGGTTAAAAACTTAGCAGGACGGGACGGGCCTTACGGGCCTCAGATTTTTTGTCCCGTGTCCCGTCCCGTAGTTACTCTAATGGGACGGGACGGTACGGGCCTAGTGTTTTTAATTTTGGATCCCGTCCCATCCCGGGTAATTTTGAGACGGGACCGGGACGGGATCGGGATTTTGATTTTTTATGCCCACCCCTACCATTTTATGTTAAGGATAAAGGTTTCCAAAAATACTTGCCTTGAGTAATTGACGACGACATGAACGGAAGGAATCAAACACGATCGCTAGGAACCGACGAAACCGAACCTAACGATTCGAAGATTATAATCACAACCACTTCTAAACGATTACGGAAATGGAATATACCCGAAAACCCGCCTACGATTCATGTGTATTCGTACAAAAACAACAATGAGGGCAGATCGCAACCAAACCCTCTTGATTATGCAAAAACCACGAAATACACCATGAATTCGTAGGGAAAACAAGAATACCAACAAGATTAATCATATTCATCATGGATTAATCAAAAATACGGAATGAGTCGGATAAAAACTCAAAACCCCCAAATTTCCCGAAAAAAATAGGGTTTTAGGATATTACCTTGGATTATGATGAAGGATTCAAGTAGAAGTCGATAATATACAACAAGAACTCGAGGTGGATGATCTCTCCAAGAATGAAGATGCCAAAAATCGCCCAAAAGTCGCCCCTAAATCACCCAAAATGAGAGGAAGAAAAGAGAGGAGAGGAAATGAAACCCTGTCCCAAAATTCTGCTGAAATATAGCCTGACTGACCCGCGTGCTGCTACGCAGGTTTAGTGTTCTGTGGCCCGCGGCTGAAAATGGAGAGCAGGTTTTTGATCTGTGTCGCGGCCTGAACTGTTGTGTGCCGCGGCACGCAGTACAGCCGTCCCAGGCACCATCATATCCAAGGTTGTGCCGCGGCGCACAATCCCCTGTGCCGCGGCACACACTATTTGAGCCCAAAATTGATGAAAAACGACCCCCAAACATGATATAATCGATCGACGCATAGTCCCAACCATTCAACGGCCTAAACGGACTATCACGAACCCTTGTATGGTGACTTCACGTCAAACACGATTGGTCCCAACACGACGGTAACATCAAATGATCCTAAAAGAGAACAAACATAATGGAAACCCAAAACTTTGGAATATTACAGAATGACCCAACACGATACTCGATCGAAATATCAATAAGGTTCACAACATCTATAATAACATGAATTGGATTTGCGGGAACCCAAAAACGGCGGTTCTAAACAATGATTACGAGAATTAAACCCAACGGCGACAAAAGTGACATCCAACCCGTAATTGAGGAAAACAAATTTGAAACAAGCTCGGATGATGAAAAGTCTAGTATTACATATTCTCAAAATATTCATACGGTTACAAACGAGTCACTAAGAACGAAGATACACTAAAATTAAAATACCGGAAAAAGGGAAAACGCGGATATTATATTCTCCCCCTCTAAAAACAAGTTTTGTCCCGAAACTTAAGAAACAAACAACTCGGGATACCTAGCACGCATGCTATCCTCAGTTTCCCAGGTTGCCTCCTCGACACCATGTCTCGACCACTGCACTTTGACTAAAGGGATGGTCTTATGTCTTAGTCGCTTCTCACGGTGCTCCAAAATCTTCAAGGGACGCTCCTCGAAAGTAATATCCTCAGCGATATCGACCTCACCATAGTCGATAACGTGACTAATATCCGGACATATTTCCTCAGTTGGGAAACATGAAAAACGCTATGAACATGGATCAAAGCCGGGGGCAACACCAATCGGCAAGTCAACTTGCCGACTCTCTCGAGAATCTCAAAGGGCCCAATAAATCTCGGACTCAACTTCCCTTTCTCCCCGAAGCGGAAAACTCCCCTCGTCGGCGACACCTTCAGCAAAACATGGTCTACCACCTCGAATTCCAAAGGTCGACGACGGACGTCGGCATATGACTTTTGTCGGCTCTGGGCAGTTAACATTCTCTTCCGAATCAATTCTACCTTCCGTCTCGTCTCTAAAGCGGTATCCGGTTCGGTCCCGACCAAATCAAACAACTCATTCCAACAAAACGGTGATCGACAACGCCGCCCATAAAGCGCCTCATACGATGCCATTCGAATCGACGCGTGCCAACTATTGTTGTACGTG
The DNA here is from genome assembly GCA_033398695.1 of Orobanche coerulescens. Taxonomy (NCBI): domain Eukaryota; kingdom Viridiplantae; phylum Streptophyta; class Magnoliopsida; order Lamiales; family Orobanchaceae; genus Orobanche; species Orobanche coerulescens. The sequence goes on from CM065802.1 coordinate 202,128,677, forward strand.
AACTCGATCAATGGCAATTGCTCCCCCCAGTCACTGTAACACCCCCAAATCCTATTGGGTTATTACAGTGTCGTGGACCCCACACCAGGATATCCACCAGGCAAACATGACTAAAATACATCAAATAATCCAACAAGGGAGATCACAGTCCCTACTATGATATCCGACACAATATTCCGATAAGGAATTTCAACGACAATGATGGGCCTACATGGCCAAAACTGAACATACAACAACATCCATGAGCCTTGCTACGGTAATAAAAATGACAACAACTGAAAAAACTGGAGTACTCCAAACTGTCTGACCGACATGAACATCTCGGACAAGTATCGCCCGAATGCCTCGTCGCCATCGTCATGCCCCTGTGTCTCAACTCTCTCCTCGCAAGCACCTAAAACATGAAAACATGTTCTGCCCCCACGGGGCCAGTCATCCAGATAATGAACATCAAATACATGTATAACATGATATGCATCCAAAGGCAGAATGAAACGGTACAATAATAATAATGATACGAGATGCTCACAAACCAAGGTAAGAACCGAGCATTCGTGAAATACTATGCCCACGGCATATGAACAATATCTTCTCAACAGATTATGACAAAGGTGCCCAATAGCGAACCATAAGTATAGAACATCACAATGAATTACACGAAGATGAACCAAACCACAATTGAATTAAATATGAATAACAATGCCCGAAGGCTCCAACGAAAATACCAAGACATCACAAAGGCCTGAAAGTCACTTAGCGGAAGCTGTCAATCAACACAATGGCCCGAAGCCAAATACATCAAATTATCCAACAAGGGAGATCACAGTCCCTATTATGATATCCGACACAATATTCCGATAAGGAATTTAAACGACAATGATGGGCCTACATGGCCAAAAATGAACATACAACAACATCCACGAGCATTGCTCGGGTAATACAAAATTACAACAACTCACAAAACTGGAGTACTCCAAACTACCTGACCAACATGAACATCTCAGACTAGTATCGCTCGAATGCCTCGTCGCCATCTTCATGCCCCTGTGTCTCAACTCTCTCCTCGCAAGCACCTAAAACATGAAAACATGTTCCGCCCCCACGGGGTCAGTCATCCAGATAATGAACATCAAATACATGTATAACATGATATGCATCCAAAGGCAGAATGAAACGGTACCATAATAATAATGATACGAGATGCTCACAAACCAAGGTAAGAACCGAGCATTCGTGAAATACTATGCCCACGGCATATGAACAACCTTCTCAACAGATTATGACGAAGGTGCCCAACGGCAAACCATAAGTATAGAACAGCATAATGAATTACAAGAAGATGAACCAAACCAGAATTAAATTAAATATGAATCACAATGTCCGAAGGCTGCACCGAAAATACCAAGACATCACAAAGGCCTGAAAGTCACTCAGCGGAAGCTTTCAATCAACACAATGGCCCGAAGCCAAAACAGCCCGAAGCTGTATCAATGAGGGACGAAGCCACGGCACGAAGCCGTATCACAATAAGACTATCCAATGGCCATGACCTACTGAACTGTTGGTGTTGGGAAACCAACCGCAAAGGTTCAAGCCCCAAACTTACCCATAATGAGATCACCCAGTGACCGTGACCTACTGAATTACAGGTGCTGGGAAACCAACCGCGGAGGTTCAAGCCCCGGACTTACCCATAATGAGATCATTAACATGACCGTGACCTACTGAACTGTAGGTGTTGGGAAACCAACCGCGAAGGTTCAAGCCCCAAGCTTACCTATAATGAGATCATTAACATGACCGTGACCTACTGAACTGTAGGTGTTAGGAAACCAACCGCAAAGGTTCAAACCCCAAGCTTACCTATAATGAGATCATTAACATGACCGTGACCTACTGAATTGTAGGTGTTGGGAAACCAACCGCGAAGGTTCGAGCCCCAAGCTTACCCATCGAGCACTAGACGAGACTACCCTCCAAAACACAATTAATCACAAACAGCAATGATCCCAAGATTACCGAATTCACAAGAATATAGAGTGCTGCCTTGAGTCAGCCAACCGATAACAATGATACAACGAATGATTCAATACCTCGATTACCTTAGAATGGCCAATCGATAACAATGATATGACGAACGATTCAATACTTCGATTGCCTTAGAACGGCCAATCGATAAAAATGATATAACGATTGCCTCGACACCTTTAATCGGTTACCAACTACGGAAACGAATGCGCTAATACCTTTAATCAGCCAAAACAACATCAATGACAAAACACCAACATGAATAACAATGACTACAACAATGTCTTAAATCGACATTCATATTAACAAAAACAATCGATACATCGATACCGAGAACTGGCTATAGACAATGACATTAACAACAAGTATCCCAATGCCTTGAATCGGCCATTAATGAACAACAATAATCATTTGGCATAATTGCCGAAGAGTATCGTATCAAATGATCCCTTGATATCAATGAACTCATGAAGAGACTACGTCTCGGAATGATACAACACATTCATACACATATATGATAACATTAATCTCATTGACTAGTACAAGTATAAAACTTGACTCAAACCGAAGGCGAGAAAGTCCTTCCACGATCAACGTCCTTTGAGGAATTATCGGCCGCTCGAACAACCTTGAATAACACAAGTACCAACAATTTGCTTAATATACGAATCAAGCATGATCACAACCAACTCAAAAGTGGATACAACATTACCCAAAGTCGTTAGGGCAATCTAACAGACATGTTGTAAACAATCTTCCATTGTTTACAACCAAACCCAAATATATCGAAAACCAATCTCCAAATGGGTGATTCAATCCAACAAAACATCATTAATACCATCAATAATCCAATAGGAATACTCCAGTCGAGATTACGAGAACATCTAGTCGAAACCCCCAAAATTCCAAAGTCAACACTCAAGGTGTTATCGAACAATTCCCCAAATATTCATAAATCCCGAAAATTACATCAATGAATCTGTAAGAATACAAGTATCCAAGGTAGATGATCCATATACAATATATTCCAACATGATAGCAAGCTAAATTGAAGAGATCGGGAAGAAAACCCTCAAATCCCGAAATTCAAGGTTAAGTGAAAAGTTACCTTGATTTGGAGTGATGGAGCGGATTAAATTATGATTAATCTAAACTAGGAGCTAGAAGATGATGGATTGCAGCTCGAAAAGATCTTCGTGAATCGTCCAAAATCGTCCAGAATGGTTGAGAAATGAAGAAATGACGAAATAAAGAGTGAAGTGTCCTATTTATACAAAATCTAGCTTAGCGCGCGCTAGCTCCTGTGATTAGCGTGCGTTAGCGGGTTCACCGGGTAGTCCAGTACCCACTACCTTCATCGTTAGCGTGCGCTATGAACTTGGTAGTGTGCGCTAATGCCTCCTCTTAGCGTACGTTAACCTTGTGTTAGCGTGCGCTACCTGATAGTTGGTGACCAAAATATTGGAGTCCAGAACCTACTGTCCTCTGCCCTGCTCGCCTTAGCGTGCGCTACTCTGATGCCTTAGCGTGCATTACCAGTATAGTTAGCGTACGCTACTTACCACTCGTAGCGTGCGCTACGAATTTCCCAAATCAGCCTTGTACCTTCTGGCCTGTCTGCCTCACTTGCGCTAGCGTGCGCTAATACTGAGCTATAACGTGCTCCACCTGTACTCAATTAGCGTGCGCTAACAAGAGTACGTAGCGTGCGCTACCTCACACATAGACTATCAAAAATGATGGTGATGACAATGATCTCGTCTCGATCTTAAACAGTGATGAATGACGAATAACAACTGATACACGATTCCAAAGTACGCCGAACAGTGACAATTGAATGAATATGAATGATGAATAATTATTACTGAGTGAAAAAAATTCTGAGTGAAAATTACTGAATGATAATGATGAATTCACAACCGGGTATTACATACCCCCCCTAAAAAGAGTTTCGTCCCCGAAACTAAGGGTAAACGACTCAGGATAGGAACTATCCATCATGATCTGAAAACAATAATGCACATATAGTCCTCGGGACCATATCAATCGCACGCCCAAGTCCCCAAGACTTGACGTCTCGAATCACAATGAACGATTACCCATACTATCACGAAACCTCGGGTACAACACAAAAGGGAAGAAAATCACATCAAAAGACCCAAATCTCAAGATTCTCAATTACTATAATTATAAGATAAGTCAACAACAAATGGTTCACAACCACAATACTACAATACATATTGAGTTAAACATTAATCCGAAAAATAAAGAAAGGAAAATTATAAACCAATGCTACATCTCAAATGTACCCAACCTCGATATCCTCCAGATCATCGATCCCATCGATCTCTTCGATTCAAGGAAAACCCAAGTCAAAACTCACCGCTTAATATGATCCTGGAAGGTCACAAGAACGAGAGTGACTATGATGAATGATAAATGACTAGAAATCCGACAAGGATCAAGAATGACTCATCAAGGTGAAATAATAATGCAATGAGTGATAGCTCAAATGAAGTGACTGGAACCGTTGTTCCTCGTGAATTGAATGATTAGTTTGATAATTACAAGTCTCAACATGATTGATATATGATGAATGAATTATATGAATGAATGGACGACAACGAAATGAATGATTACCCTATTACCGAGCAAGAATTAACTTGTTTCAAAACTGGTGAAGAATGTCCTTACCTGTGGCTCTCGAAGCCTGATAGGACCCGTTGGTTGATGTACAGGCTGGAGTAACAAAATATCTCGAGGTTTGCGAGCTCTCTCGAGATCTACTGGCACTAGAACTCCTGCAATATTTTCGTAGGTGTCCCGGCGTCCCACACAGAAAACAAACAACGGACTGCATCGAGCACGGGCTACTAAGATGTCCTACTGTATCACAGTTAAAGCAAACAACAGTCGAACTCATCGTCTGAGATGAAGATGCTTTCTCAGCATGAAGATGACTAGAAAATGGCCTCTTATGCGTCGGAACCCGATGTCCCTCAGAACGGACCGGCATCCTAGTCCTCCCACCAGAAGAAGCTGAAAGGTGCTTCTGAGTAAGATCCCTGATCAAAAGCTCTGGTCCAAGAGCCTTCTCGATGAACTCACTAATCGAATTACAATTGTGATTGAACAACTACATCCTCAACTGCGGATTTAGTCTCTTGCTAAAATACTTGATCTTATCCGTCTCAGTATGGATAACAGACGAAGCAAACTGAAGTAGTCCCTGAAACTTCTCAGCAATGATAATAACACCCTCGTCCTCGACGGATTCGGGGTTTAGGACCTCTGATAACTTGGCTCCACGAAGTGGAGCCGGATAATACCTCTCTATCATGAGAGTCTTGAACTCGTTGTAAACATAATCACGATTGGTAGGTTTGATAGAAAGCCACCAAGAATAAGCACCCTTACTCAAGTAGTAAGCCGTTACTGCCACCTTACTCCCTTCCAGAAACTGAACCATGTTGAAGAGTTTATCAAAATGCTCAATCCAATGAACAATATCAGCTGGTTCTCATGAACCCTCAAAAGTAAGCGGCCTCTGACGAGAGATATCGCCAACAATCTGACTCACTCCTCCAGTCTGTCCATGAGACGGCACATAGAATCCCTGTTGCAGTGGACCACAAACCATCGAGGTCTGCATGGTCTCCACTATCCTCATCATCTGAGTCATCTGGGCCATCATGCCCTGCATAAATATGAATGGATCAACCCGGACACCTTCCAATTGAGTTGCATCTCGGGTACGACTCCCTGATAGTGAATGATTATCTGTCGGTGAATGAGTAGCATTGCTCTCTGATGGACTAATGTTATCTCTCGCATTCGCGCGGGTATTCACACGAGATCCCAAGTTTCGGCCCGTACCGCGGCCTCTTCCCCTGCGTCCTGTGATAGCTCTATCCATACTAAAGTAAGAAAGTCACATGATAATTATATATCCCGCATGAAGATCGCATTATGATTTCGTTACGGAATGATAATAATGAGCATACACGCTCTAACACAATGAACCCATTAATAATGTAATAAAATGATCGTCAACATGACGTCGGAATATGATAAGATCGCATGAAAAAGATCAAGTGAGGTGACATGATTATCTGATGAAATTCCTGAAATGATTATCTTGAACAAGTTAACAAGATTAATAATTCGATTCACAAGATCGACAATTGGGCAATGAGATTGACTGGGTGATTATTGAATTAACATGATCGACAGATCTAATAATGATGATTAAGGATTGTTGACCGGTGAATGGGTTGATCCTTATCGCTTACACAGATCACATGTGTTCCAAAACAATTAGTCATGAATCAATCGTAACACTAATGTCACATATAGGTTTCAACAAATCATGTATAATCAATGACATAATGAATGTATGAACATAAAGAGAATCGAGTCCTCACACAGGTCATATGAAGCTTCGAGGTCTTGCGATACTAGTCTTCACTGACGACGACTCGATGAATGAATGACTCGTGAGTCGTACAAATATCACGACTCACAAAACCCGACTGTCTAGATTGTCATAACCTGACAGTCCCACTACTACCGCATCGGTAGAGCAACATAACTCACATATTAGGGTATCTCACAACCCAACGCTCTCTGATACCATCTTCTGTAACACCCCCAAATCCTATTTGGTTAATACAGTGCCGTGGACCCCACACCAGGAGATCCACCAGGCGAACATGACTAAAATACATCAAATTATCCAACAAGGGAGATCACAGTCTATACTATGATATCCGACACAATATTACGATAAGGAATTTCAACGATAATGATGGGCCTACATGGCCAAAAATGAACATACAACAACATCCACGAGCATTGCTCAGGTAATACAAAATGACAACAACTGACAAAACTAGAGTACTCCAAACTATCTGACCGACATGAACATCTCAGACTAGTATCGCTCGAATGCCTCGTCGCCATCTTCATGCCCCTGTGTCTCAACTCTCTCCTTGCAAGCACCTAAAAGATGAAAACATGTTCCACCCCTACGGGGTCAGTCATCCAGATAATGAACATCAAATACATGTATAACATGATATGCATCCAAAGGCAGAATGAAACGGTACCATAATAATAATGATACGAAATGCTCACAAACCAAGGTAAGAACCGAGCATTCGTGAAATATTATGCCCACGGCATATGAACAACCTGCTCAACATATTATGACAAAGGTGCCCAACGGCAAACCATAAGTATAGAACATCACAATGAATTACACGAAGATGAACCAAACCAGAATTGAATTAAATATGAATCACAATGCCCGAAGGCTCCAACGAATATACCAAGACATCACAAAGGCCTGAAAGTCACTCAGCGGAAGCTTTTAATCAACACAATGGCCTGAAGCCAAAATAGCCCGAAGCTATATCAATGAGGGCCGAAGCCACGACACGAAGCCGTATCACAATGATACAATCCAATGGCTGTGACCAACTGAACTGTAGGTGTTGGGAAACCAACCACAAAGGTTCAAGCCCCAAACTTACCCATAATGAGATCACCGAGCGACCGTGACCTGCTGAATTACAGGTGCTGGGAAACCAGCCGCGAAGGTTCAAGCCCCAGACTTACCCATAATGAGATCATTAACATGACTGTGACCTACTGAACTGTAGGTGTTGGGAAACCAACCACGAAGGTTCAATCCCCAAGCTTACCCATAATGAGATCATTAACATGACCGTGACCTATTGAACTATAGGTGTTGGGGAACCAACCACAAAGGGTCAAGCCCCAAGCTTACCCATCGAGCACTAGCCGAGACTAGCCTCCAAAACACAATTAATCACAAACGGCAACGATCCCAAGATTACCGAATTCACAAGAATAATAGTGTGCTGCCTTGAGTCGGCCAACACGAAAATAATGACTCATGGATGGGCACCGTCCTCGGCGGTCCTAATTCAATTCCTCGATTACCTTAGAATGGTCAATCAATAACAACGACACCATGGATGGGAACTATCCTCGACAGTCCCAATTCAATACCTCGATTGCCTTAGAATGGCCAATCGGTAACAATGATACAACAGATGATTCAAAACCTCGATTGCCTTAGAATGGCCAACCGATAACAATGATACAACGAATGATTCAAGACCTCGATTGCCTTAGAACGGCCAATCAATAACAATGATACAACAAATTTGTCAATACCTCGATTGCGTTAGAACGGCCAATCGATAACAATGATATAACGAATGCCTCAGCACCTTTAATCGGTTACCGAAGATGGAGATGAGGAACGAATGCGCTAATGCCTTTAATCGGCCAAAACAACATCAATGACAAAACACCAACATGAATAAAAATGACTACAACAATGTCTCAAATCAACATCCATATCAACAACAACAATAGATACATCGATACCACGAACCGGATATCGACAATGACATTAGCACCAAGTATCCCAATGCCTTGAATCGGCCATTAATGAACAACAATAATCATTTGGCATAATTGCCTAAGATTATCGTATCAAACGATCCCATGATATCAATGAACTCATGAATAGACTACGTCTCGGAATGATACAACACATTCATACACATATATGATAACATTAATCTCATTGACTAGTACAAGTATAAAACTTGCCTCAAACCGAAGGCGAGAAAGTCCTTCCACGATCAACGTCCTTTGAGGAATTATCGGCCGCTCGAACAACCTTGAATAACACAAGTACCAACAATTTGCTTAATATACGAATCAAGCATGATCACAACTAACTCAAAAGTGGATACAACACTACCCAAACTCATTGGGGCAATCTAACAAACACGTTGTAAACAATCATCCGTTGTTTACAACCAAACCCAAATATATCGAAAACCAACCTCCAAATGGGTGATTCAATCCAACAAAACATCATTAATACCATCAATAATCCAATAGGAATACTCCAGTCGAGATTACGACAACATCTAGTCGAAACCCCCGAAATTCCAAAGTCAACACTCAAGGTGTTCTTGAACAATTCCCCAAATATTCATAAATCCCAAAAATTACATCAATGAATCCATAAGAATACAAGTATCCAAGGTAGATAATCCAGATACAAGATATTCCAACATGATAGCAATCTAACTCGAAGAGATCGGGAAGAAAACCCTCAAATCCCGAAATTCAAGGTTAAGTGAAAAGTTACCTTGATTTGGAGTGATGGAGAGGATTAAATGATGATTAATCTGGAGTAGGATCTAGAAGATGATGCTAGATGATTGCAGCTCGAAAAGATCTTTGTGAATCGCCCAAAATCATCCAGAATGGTTGAGAAATGAAGAAATGACGAAATGAAGAGTGAAGTGACCTACTTATACAAAACCCAGCTTAGCGCGCGCTAGCTCCTGTGATTAGCGTGCGCTGGCGGGTTCACTGGGTAGTCCAGTACCCAATGCCTGCATCGTTAGCGTGCGCTACGAACTTGGTAGCATGCACTAACGCCTCCTCTTAGCATACGTTAACCTTGTGTTAGCTTGTGCTACCTGATAGTTGGTGACCAAAATATTGGAGTCCAAAACCTACTGTTCTATGCCCTGCTCGCCTTAACGTGCGCTACTCTGATGCCTTAGCGTGCATTACCAGTATAGTTAGTGTACGCTACTTACCACTTGTAGCGTGCGCAACGAATTTCCCAAACCAGCCCATTACCTTCTGGACTGTCTGCCTCACTTGCGCTAGCGTGCGCTAATACTGAGCTATAGCGTGCTCTACATGTACTCAATTAGCGAGCGCTAACAAGAGTACGTAGCATGCTCTACCTCACACACAAACTACCAAAAATGATGATGATGACAATGATCTCGTGTCGATCTCAAACAGTGATGTATGATGAATAACAACTGATATACGATTCCAAAGTACGCCGAACGGTGAACACAATTGAATGAATAAGAATGATGAATAAATATTACTGACTGAAAAAAATTCTGAGTGAAAATTACTGAATGATAATGATGAATTCACAACCGGGTATTACAATCACTGCTCCAGTCAAGAGCACAAGCGCGCAACATGTCCTCGAATGTCTGGATAGTGCATTCCTACTGTCCATCTGACTGAGGATGAAAAGAGGTACTTAGACTCAAGCAAGAACCCAACGCCTTATGCACCGCCTGCCAAAAGTGCGATACAAAATGGCCATCCCGATCCAAAACAATAGACTTTGGAGTATCGTGAAGCCTCACAATCTGTGTAATGAACACACGAGCCAATTTCTCCGGACCCCAAGTATCCTTGATGCCCAGAAAATATGCTGACTTGGTCAGACGGTCCACAATTACCGAAACCATATTCATGCCCGATCTCGATCTCGGCAAGCTCATGATGAAGTACATTGAGATATCTTCCCATTTCCATTCCAGAATAGGAAGCGACTGAATTAATCCAGCCGGTCGCTAATGCTCGATTTTGACCCGCTGACAAGTCAAACATCTTGCTACAAATTGTGCGACCTCTTCCTTCATATCATTCCACCAGAAATTCCTCCTCAGGTCCTTGTACATCTTACTCGAACCAGGATGAACGGAGTAAGGCGTAGCATGTGCCTCGCGCAAAATACCCTGCCTCAATTCTGAGTCGTTCGGGGCACATAGCCGACTCTAGAATCTCAATACCCCATCTTCGTGAATCACAAACCCAGGAGACTTTCCCTTAAGAATATTCTCTTGGATTTGAGAAATCATCGGATCCTCCAACTGCTTCAGTTTAATTTCATCGGTCAGAGACGACGAAATCTCTAAAGCGCAAAGTTGCCCGACAGCTCCCAGCAATGAAATCTCAATACCTAACCCGATCAAAACCTGCTGAAGCTCAGACTGAGATGTAAGGATCTCAAGCATCCACAATGCAACCGGTTTCCGACTTAATTCGTCGACCACGATGTTCGGCTTGCCCGGATGATACAGGATTTCAAGATCATAATCCTTAATCAATTCTAACCACCTCCTTTGCCTCATATTCAGCTCCCGTTGGGTAAATATGTATTTCAGACTTTTATGATCGGTAAAAATCTGACACGTAGAGCCAAAAAGATAGTGACGCCAAATCTTGAGCGCAAAAACAACCGCTGCTAACTCCAAATCGTGAGTAGGGTAGTTAAGATCATACGGCCTCAACTGTCTCGACGCAGACGCGATAGTCTTATCGTGCTGCATCAATACGCACCCAAGACCCTGACCAGAAGCATCGCTATAAACGGCAAAACCCTCGTTGCCACACGGCAATGCTAAAGTCGGGGCTGAAGTCAAACGCCTCTTCAGCTCCTCAAAACTCGACTGCCTCTTGTCATTCCAGACGAACTTCTCGGATTTCTGGAGCAACTGTGTAAGTGGCTGAGCCATTTTTGAGAACCCCTCGACGAACCTACGGTAGTATCTAGCCAAATCTAAGAAACTACGGACCTCCCTCACGTTCTTAGGCGGTGCCCAATCTAATACCGCCTCAATCTTCTGTGGATCAACACGGACCCCCTCGGCTGAAATCACGTGACCCAGAAACATGACTTCCTTCAGCCAGAACTCACACTTCGAGAACTTTGCATAGAGTCGCTCGGTCCTCAAAATGTCTAACACCACACGTAGATGATGGGCATGCTCCTCCTCGGTCTTCGAATAAATGAGGATATCGTCAATGAAGACGACGACACAGTTATCCAAATACTCGATAAAGACCTTGTTCATCAACTGCATGAACACTGCCGGCGCGTTAGTTAACCCAGAGGGCATAACCACAAACTCATAATGTCCGTATCTCGTCCGAAAAATTGTTTTTGGAACATCGGACTCCTTCACCCGAAGCTGATAGTACCCCGATCTCAAGTCGATCTTCGAGAATACCGCAGCTCCCTGAAACTGGTCGAACAAGTCATCAATCCTCGGCAAAGGATACTTGTTCTTGATGGTTACTTTGTTTAGCTGGCGATACTCGATACATAAGCATAATGAACCATCCTTATTCCACACAAACAAGACCAGTGCGCCCCAAGGCGAAGAGATCGGTAGAATATATTCCGACTGAAGAAGCTCACTCAATTGCTTCTTCAACTCAGCCATCTCTGAAGGTGCCATGCGGTACGGTGCCTTTGAAATCAGAGCCGCACCCGGCTCTAACTCTATAGCAAACTCAACCTCACGCTCCGGTGGCAATCCCGGTAGATCATCAGGAAAAACATCAGGAAAATCACTAACGACTGGAATCGATGAAAGCTCGACTCCACTACCCTCCGCCTCCAGGGCGTAAAACCAATAACCAGTACACCCCTTCCGTAGGAGTCTCATCGCCCTCAAAGCGTTAATAACGAACTTCTGGTTTCCCCTCTTTCGCCCTGCGAAAGAGTGCTCGGTGCCATCCTCGGCTAACATGGTGATGATTCTCGTGCGGTAGTTCATGATCGCCACATGCCGCTCGAGCCAATCATCCCCAAGAATTAAATACTCACCCTCAATACTAATGGCAATAAGATTAGAGAGCCATGCCCTCTCGTAAATAATCACAGAACAATTTCGGATCTCCATATCACCAACGATCATATCATTGCTAGGAAGTTTAACAATGAAAGGCTCACAAGGCGACAAACATTCAATACTCAAACGACGTACACACTCCAGAGAGATGAATGAATGCGTAGCACCCGAATCAAAAAGCACACTGACAGAATGAGAATGGATGTGAACGGTACCTGTCGCCACAGTGGCCGCTGGGTCATCGGCGCTCCTCATCTCATAGAAACGCGGATGGGTGGAGCCGACACTGGAAGCTCCCCCTCTAGCGGGCTGACCCCGACCTCTCCCTCAACTGGTACTCGGCGGAGACTGAGGAGCAAACAAGCCCTGATTCACGCTTGGCTCCCTAGGCGCTGGAATAGAAGTCTGGGCACCGAGAATTTGTCCTACCCGCTCATAATAGAAAGCCTTGTGGCCCGACTGACCACAAGTATGACAAGTCAACTATGGACGAAGACACTCATGGTTCTTATGGCCCGACTTTCCACAGTTAAAGCATGTGATATCACGAACGGGGGCTCTGGAAGGACCTCAAAAACTCCCAGAGAAATGAGCCGAACCGCCCACAGGAATATTTGCAGACTGAGATTTCTGTTGACCTCCACCCTTGTGACCCGAAAAATTTCCGATGGATTTTTGCTTCTTGCTCTCACGAGACGCCTTACTGGTCGTCACAGACATATCATATGCAAGACCCCTACTCTGATAGTCCTTAAAAGTAGTGCAGATGAGCCTAGACATGTAATCCCAAACTGATGGGATCATAATGATTGGTGATGCTTTAGACATCGAGATTGCTCTCGGAGGACTCGAGGCAAGTACTATAATCATTTTTGTCATTTTGTGTTGATCATATTGTGATACATTGTGTATTTTTGTTGTCATGCATTCATGTATTATTGTTAATATGCATTTGTGCATTGTTGTCGTATGTCCTCGTGTTGGTCCGACGAGATCATCTTGGGTATCTATGCTGTGTGCGCTGGATTGCTGTACAGGTATTTCCACCATGCGTTGGTCCGACGGGATCATCATGGGTATCTATAGTTGTGTGTGCTGGATCGTTGGATTACCATGTGTTGTTGTTGTGCATATGTATATTTGGGTTATACACCTCATGTTGGTCTTTCAGGATCATCCTGGGATCTATGTTGTGTGCGCTGGATCATCGGATTTCCACAAGTATACATTGTTGTTGTTATCGTGGGGATATTTATGTCGTCACGTGAGTATGCATTTGTAGGTCTTGTGGTAGGACCATGTATGTATGTTGTATTGATCTGATCTCGGATTAGACTGATGTGATTCATCGTGGCACTGCGTATCATGAGGTATGTTCTGTATTTCCTTTTTGGTATCTGTCTTTGGATGTACAATCGATTATCTTGTTGATATCTGTTGATGTTATTCGTGTAACACCCCGAGATATTCAAGGTATATTACAGTGCTGTGGACCCCTACATAGGACCCACAGGCTAGACACGAATTACCACAGGAAAAACACACATCATCCAGATGAAAATCAAATAACATGCCTGATACAACCGACGGAGTAAGCAACACCGACAAACGTAAATAACTTCAACGAATACAAACCACAATCCGAAGGGAAAATCCTAAGTACTCGCGAGTATAATCTATAAGTTTATAAAGTAGACAATAACCATATTGAAAGGAGCAACGGAAATAAAAGGACTCAAATGCACATGTCAACGACCCTGGCCAGCATCCTCGTACTGTCCCAGCACCCGCTTGTCCGGCTGAACATAACCTGAAATCCATAACAAGAATTTCCCCAAAACGGGTCCCCAAATGGGTTCGCAATTACGCTAGTATAAGTAATCAAGGCAAACCATTCACTTACACATTTCATAGTACATGAACCAATTCATTACGAAATCAAAACCAGATATGTCTTTTCTGGAAACAAACAATCAATAAACAATTTGCCTTAGGACCGGGCCTATACCACTGGTCCCACTCGAGGCCTCTAAGGACCCTCCCGAGTTGGCCATATCACAAAACAAATCACGCACAGGCATCGCCTTGGAACCGGGGCTATACCACTGATCCCACTCGAGGCCTCTAAGGACCCTCCCGAGCTAGCTAGCCAATCAAACTCGTGAATCCAGGGCTATACCATTGGATTCCCTCGAGACCCCGTCGGACCCTCCCGAGGTGACCAAAGCACACACAATATACATTACCATTTCATGTTAAGCATAAAGGTTTCCAAAAATACTTGCCTTGTGTAATTGACAACGACACGAATGGAAGGAATCAAACACGACCGTTAGGAACCGACGAAACCGAACATAACGATTCGAAGAATATAATCACGACCACTTCTAAATGATTACATAAATGGATTACACCCGAAAACCCGCCTACGATTCATGTGTATTTGTACAAAAACAACAACGAGGGCAGATCGCAACCAAACCCTCTCGATTACGCAAAAACCACGAAATACACCATGAATTCGTAGGGAAAACAAGAATACCAACAAGATTAAACATATTCATCATGGATTAATCAACAATATGGAACGAATCGGATAAAAAATCAAAACCACCAAATTTATCGAAAAAATAGGGTTCTAGGAGATTACCTTGGATTAGGATGAAGGATTCAATTAGAAGTGGATAATCTACAACAAGAACTCGAGGTGGATAATCTCTCCAAGAATCAAGATGCCAAAAATCGCCCAAAAGTCTCCCCTAAATCTCCCAAAACGAGAGGAAGAAGAAGAGAGGAGAGGAAATGAAACCCTGTCCCAAAATTCTGCTGAAATATAGCCTGACTGACCCGCGTGCCGCGACGCAGGTTGAGTGTGCCACGGCCCATGGCTGAAAATAGAGAGCAGGTTTTTGATCTGTACCGCGGCCCGGACTGTTGTGTGCCGCGGCACGTAGTACAGTTGGACCAAGCACCATCCTTGCCAAGGCTGTGCCGTGACGCACAGTCCCCTGTGCCGCGGCACACACTATTTGAGCCCAAAATTGATGAAAAACGACCCCCAAACATGATATAATCGTTAGACGCATAGTCCCAACCATTCAGAGGCCTAAAAGAACTATCACGAACCTTTGTATGGTGACTTCACGTCAAACACGGTTGGTCCCAACACGACGGTAACATCAAATGATCCGAAAAGAGAACAAACGCAATGGAAACCCAAAACTTTGGAATATTACGGAATGACCCAACACGATACTCGATCGAAACATCAATAAAGGTTCACAACATCCATAATAACATGAAAAGGATTTGCGGGAACCCCAAAACGGCGGTTCCAAACAATGATTACGAGAATTGAACCCAACGGCGACAAAAGTGACTTCCAACCCGTAATTGAGTAAAACAAATTCGAAACAAGCTCAGATGATGAAAAGTCTAGTATTACATATTCTCAAAATATTCATACGGTTACAAACGAGTCACTAAGAATGAAGATACACCAAAATGAAAATACCGGAAAAAGGAAAAATGCGAATATTACATTCCCCCCTCTAAAAACAAGTTTTATCCCGAAACCTAAGAAACAAACAACTCGGGGTACCTAGCACGCATGCTATTCTCGGTTTCCCAGGTTGCCTCCTCGACACCATGTCTCGACCACTGCACTTTGACCAAAGGGATGGTCTTATGCCTCAGTCACTTCTCACGGTGCTCCAAAATCTTCAAGGGACACTCCTCGAAAGTAATATCCTCGGCGATATCGATCTCACCATAGTCGATAACGTGACTAAGATACGGACATATTTCCACAGTTGGGAATCATGAAGAACGCTATGAACATGGCTCAAAGCCGGGGGAAACGCCAATCGATAAGCCAACTCGCCGACTCTCTCGAGAATCTCAAAGGGCCCAATGAATCTCGGACTCAACTTCCCTTTCTTCCCAAAGCGGAAAACTCCCCTCGTCGGCGACACCTTCACCAAAACGTGGTCTCCCACCTCGAATTCCAAAGGTCAACAACGGACGTCGGCATATGACTTCTGTTGGCTCTGAGCAGTCAACATCCTCTCCCGAATCAATTCTACCTTCCGTCTTGTCTCTAAAGCGATATCCAGTTCGGTCCGACCAAATCGGGCGACTCATTCCAACAAATCGGTGATCAACAATGCCGCCTATAAATCGCCTCATACGTTGTTGGGATAACAATCCCTGTATCGAAAAGATCAAGACCGATTGTTTTGACAAATATGCCAATCCAGCATACAACAAGCAGCTGTATCGAAAAGATGATCAAAAGATATCAACATGTATTGAAGACTTCTCGTAGCCCCAGCATACATAATCAATCATACAGCAAAAGAGTCTTATAAAGACCAAGTATGGAAGTTGTCTCGAATCGACAATACAACTATCATTCCATACAGCATCCAAACAGGACAAGAAGGAATCTTTGCTATTCACTAAGTCAAAGCCCCGTTTGAGAAGATATATTTAAATACTAAAGGATAAAATATTTAAATATCAAGCCATCAGAGATCTTCAATTTAGCACAAAATCTGGATCGTGTTTTATTCAAACACATCATCCCGTTAGAACAGAATCTTGCTCAACGGATTTATATCAACGGATATATTTCAAAAAGCTATATATATCCCCAGCCTTTGAAGATCTACATACACACATGCAAACAAACGAACAAACGATCGAACTTATACGTAAGTGAAACAAGTGCTTACACGAATATTCAGAGCAAACATATCTCCCAAGGCATTCTCCTATTCTGAAAGAAGAGATATACAGTGCTCAAAACCGTAAACAACACATCATCAGCTAAAAGCTCCGAAAGTCAAAACTATTGTTCAAATATTGTTCTAACCCTTGAACAAACCCATCAGCCCTCTGTCGACTGAGAATCCTTGCTCTTCCCGAACTGTGTGTGACAGACTTGCATTGAAGAAGACGAAGCTTCGGAACTATGTGTGAAGAAGCTAGTCAAGTGAAAGCTCAAACCAATCTATGTGAACGGTTGAAGGCTAAGATCATTATATCAATCTGTGTGAACGATATACTGATTAGGTTTGATTATAAATATGTAGTTGTGTACGTAGTATCTATAATAAACATTTTTACTCCTGTATGGAGGACCAGTGGACGTAGAGGGGTTTACCTCGAACCACTTTAATTACTGTGTCAATTACCTTCTGCATTTACTGTTTTAATATTTGTGATTATCCTTAAGTATACATTTCATATCTAGTTGTTGTATTTACAGCAACTTACTTTGTCAAGGCTTCCGCTATGCACTCAGATTTTAAAACCGTACAGCTTGTTGTTTAAAACACTCTCCAAGCTGTATCATGTATACTTAGTGGCCAAAAAGTGGTATCGGCACGGTTGATTCTAAAAAGAATCAGTCGTATTTTTGATTGCCAGTTGAGACTCTTTATGCTTTCTATATATTGTAAGAGTTCTTGAGCATACAACCTACAAGTTTTCTGTGTTTACTGCATTTTTGCTTGAAACCTTTTAACTATTCTTCGAGTATCAATAATGGCATCTTCTCAGACCTCTTCCATATCTCTCAAGAAAACATCCAACATCATCGACACGGATCTTTTCCAGATCTATCTTGCTTGAATGTGTTCATGCCGAAGTGGATGACGTTGAATCAATGGAATACATCATCACTAAGATTCGTCAACAAGGCCTCTATCACCTTGGCAGCCACTCTGCTGAACGATTTGATGTTCATCTGGTTGAGGAGTTCTACCTCAATGATGCCGTTCGGTTCCTTTCATAGGCCTAGGGAGGACATGTCGCTCACATCACAGCCATTGTTCACGGAGTTGAGATCCGCGTTGACCAAGAGCTTCGCCAGAATATATACAGGCTACCTGCTGACGGCCTGTCAATAGAAGATCTTGAGACCTTTGGGTCCCAGGAACTGTTAACCGCTTTCTATGGCTTGTTCACCGGTTCATCCTCGATTGAAAAGGTTCACACCTCTTGCCATAAGAAAAATTTCTATTTACCTTTTGTCTACTTACATGATTTCTGTTGTCGTATTATTGATAACAGAACAGGTGCTTTTGAGATGTGCACCAATCTTAGGTTTAGGATGATGGTTGCTATAATGACCTGTGAGAAGGTCAACTAATGTCAAATCATCCTCAAACGGTTGCAGGAAGAAGTTTCTAAGCCTGCTTCGCAGAAGAAATCCTTTGGTCTGCTGTTGAACTATATTATGACCAAATGCGGTGTTCTGCAAGACGATAAATCCAAGAAGATCACTTCTCGCATTTATATGGGAAGCATCTGACCCACCGTCTTCAGGAATGGACCCCTCATTGAAAACAGGCCCTACGTTCGCAATTTGCCGCTTTCTGCTGATCCAAGGGACGTATCTTCGAAGTCTCATAGCGAGGAGACTTCACGGAAGAGAAAAAGATCTCACAGCAAAACTCCAGTTGCTGTTGAGAAGCCGAAAAAGAAGCCAAGGAGGCTTTCAAAAGTTAAGGCCACATAAATCTCCTAGGACGCTTCTTCCGTGGTTCAACCCACTGAACAACTCCCCCAGGGCCCAACCCCTGTGGAAGAGATGCCTGCTACTGTCGATACAGTAGATCCCGAGCTTTTGGCGGCTATGACGGATGCTCAGACATCTGCCAACATACAAGACTCTGGCGAGTCGGCTGCCACTTTGGAACCAATAGCTACTTCTCCTATACGGGATCCCACACCCGTTTAGGATCCATCTCCCATCATGGTACCAACCCTTATACGGAATCCCTCTCCGATACAGGATTCCACGCCTGTAGAGGAACCCATGCCTACAGCGAACCCAGGCGCTGTACGCAGCCCCTCCCCTGACACAATTATTATAAAACCTTACTACATGTGCAAATCGAACAGGCTTACGAACGGTTTGTCCAATGGAAGAGTTACAGACTTGCTCCGTACGAAACCCTGTACAACTGGAGCGAATGGAGTAACGAAGAAATATTTGTTTTGGAAGTGACAGACACTCAAGATATTGCTGTCCTGATCCAATGGGACAACCTATTCTTTAAAGAGCTTATTGAGAGCAATCTATTTGAAAAAGCCGAAGCCAGCAAGAAAGGTAAAGCTAAGTTCGTGGAATCTCCCGAAAGTCCAAAGTCAGATCCCGACTCAGACGATGATGATGATGCCCTACAGGCTGGTCTAAGAAAGAGTCGCGAAGAATCTAAATTTCAGATGGGTGCAGGAACTTCAATTCAACATCAATCACCTCCCCATCAACAAGACACTGTCCCCAACAACGAGGATTCAGCCCTCATATCGCGGAGGAACAATCTGTTTCGCAACAGGCATCTGAGCCTGTTGCCGCCCGAGTAGAAGAAGAATCCAGTGCCATATAGCAGGAGGAATCAGTCCCTCTGCAGGAGTAGGCGGAAGCTGAGAGACAGCAGGAGGAATCAGTCCCTCCTGTATCCATGTCTTCAGAACCAACTTCAGCACAGGAGGATGCAACACTCCCTGTCGCCGAGCCCGAATCTGATACTCCCGCACCCTCAACCACCTTGGAATCCGCCGACGGTATAATACTTGAGGATGTCCAACTCAATTCACGTCCCAATGTGAATTTGAGACGGTTGAACGGAGTTGAGGATTTTGCCCAGCCACACTCTCCTAGGATTGCCACAAGGAAAGAGCGATTACATGCTCTTGGCCTCCAAACTGTTTTCATCCAGGATGCCGTCAATGCCCTGTACTCTGTGGAAAAAGCTCTTGATTGGCTACACACATCTTCCGTTGAAGAAATGACAAGACTGAAGCACGAAGTCTCCCAGGTGGTAGAAGCCTTCACTGTCTTGCCACATATCTTCAAGCAGGCACTGAGCCAATTGCAAGAAAAACAGGAGCAGATTCTGAGAGAAGAGCAATCAAATCTACGCGTGTCTGAGGCCAAGACAGCATCTGCTCTGATCGAATCTGGTTCCCAGCTTCGAGCCCACGACAAGAAAATTCAAGATATGTCGTAGGTGCTCTCCTCCCTTGTTGAGAAAATGACTAATATTGAGACAAAACAGGATGCTGCTTTGCAAATCCTGGAATGCCTTGATGAAAATGTGTCATACCTTGATGACGCCAAAAAAGGGGAAGAATCGAGGGAAGCTGCTAGGAGAACGAGGCTGGAGCAAGAGAAAGAAATGTTAGCTCCTTTTGAAGTCTCCATCACTGCAGATATAGCCCGTATCACATCTCCAAATGTTAGGATACAGGGAGAGCGACCAGAATTCCAGGATCCTAAGTATCCTTGGAAGAGCCTAGTCCGAAAGCCACAAACTATGAACCTCCTGGCCGACCGACATCCTACTGCTGAAGAGATCAAGAACTGGAGGAGAAATGAACTGCTAAGACACTTTGTTGTTCTTATCAAGGAATCCTCATTATTTAAAAGATGTAGGGCGGTAAAATAAGCCACAGAGGAGTTCAAGAAAAGGCTGGAAGAAGGAATGCTCCCGCTACAGCTGCAGATGAAATCAAAGCACAAGAATGGTGACTTGGTTACCCATCCAGAGGATTGGATCCTAGTCTTATATAAATCATATGAAGGTCGAGCCTTATATCTGAATCAAGATAGGGACGCAGATCAAAACTGGTGGAAGGGTACCAAGAATGACCCTAAAATGCCATGGAGGCATTGAGACTACAGGAGTTAATATTGCCTTGTATTATTTTTGTAATCTTATTTTCAGAACGCCAAATTTTGTACTCTTCGTTTCAATATCAATAAAATCGTTGCCTGTCTTAAAAGATTACAACTCGTAATCTATTGTGTTATTGTATGTTACAAACACTTAAAATTTATCCTTGCTGTATTCATATATGAAACTTATTTTAATACATAAACTGTAAAGAACTTGTGTAAGAACAGTTCGTAGTTTAAGTTGTATGTATATAGAATACAATGTAAGATTATGCCTGCGCGCCAATCATAAGTTTAAACATGTATCAATTTTTTTAATAAAAGCTGAACTTGCCTGCGAGCAGTTCTTAGTATTAGGCTGAATGCTGAAGACCAGATCATTCGAACAGAAGACCAAGAAGTCTGCCCTCCTTCAAGACGCTAAAATATCAAAGTTTTGGCATCATCAAGGATGTTTGGATAACATCATAAGGTTTTAAAAAGGAAGACTTGGAAGGACTTGGAAAATTGTCAAAAAGGGGGAAATTGTTGGGATAACAATCCCTGTATCGAAAAGATCAAGACCGAATGTTTTGACAAATATGCCAATCCAGCATACAGCAAGCAGCTGTATCGAAAAGCTGATCAAAATATATCAACCTGTATAGAAGACTTCTCGTAGCCCCAGCATACAGAATCAATCATACAGTAAAAGAGTCTTATAAAGACTAAGTATGGAAGTTGTCTCGAATCGAAAATACAGCTATCATTCCATACAGCATCCAAACAGGACAAGAAGGAATGTTTGCTATTCACTAAGTCAAAGTCCCGTTTGAGAAGATATATTTAAATACTAAAGGATAAAGTATTTAAATATGAAGTCATCCGAGATCTTCAATCTAGCGCAAAATCCGGATCGTGTTTTATTCAAACACATCATCCCGTTGGAATGGAATCTTGCTCGACAGATTTATATCAATGGATATATTTCAGAAAGCTATATATATCCCCAGCCTTTGAAGATCTACATACACACATGCAAACAAACGAACAAACGATCGAACTTACACGCAAGTGAAACAAGTGCTTACATGAATATTCGGAGCAAACATATCTCCCAAGGCATTCTGCTATTCTGAAAGAAGAGATATACAGTGCTCAAAACCGTGAACAACACATTATCAGCTAAAAGCTCAGAAAGTCAAAGTTGTTGTTCAAATATTGTTCTAACCCTTGAACAAAACCCATCAGCCCTGTGTGGACTGAGAATCCTTGCTCTTCCCGAACTGTGTGTGACAGACTTGTATTGAAGAGAATGAAGCTTCGAAACTGTGTGTGAAGAAGCCTGTCAAGTGAAAGCTAAAACCAATATGTGTGAACGGTTGAAGGCTAAGATCATTATATCAATATGTGTGAACGATATACTGATTATGTTTGATTATAAATACGTAGTTGTGTACGTAGTATTAATAATAAACATTTTTATTCCTGTGTGGAGGACCAGTGGACGTAGAGGGTTTTACCTCGAACCACATTAATTATTATGTCAATTACCTTCTGTATTTACTGTTTTAATATTTGTGATTATCTTTAAGTATACATTTCATATCTAGTTGTTGTATTTACAGCAACTTACTTGTCAAGACTTCCGCTACGCACTCAGATTTGAAAACCGTACAGCGTGTTGTTTCAAACACTCTCCAAGTTGTATCATATATACTTAGTGGCCAACATATGATGCCATTCGAATCGACGCGTGCCAACTATTTTTGTAAGTGAACTCGATCAATGGAAAATGCTCCTCCCAGTTACTGCTCCAGTCAAGAGCACAAGCGCGCAACATGTCCTCGAACGTCTGGATAGTGCATTCCGACTGTCCATCTAACTGAGGATGAAAAGAGGTACTCAGACGCAAGCGAGTACCCAATGCCATATGCACCGACTGCCAAAAGTGCGATACAAAACGGCCATCCCGATCCGAAACTATAGACTTTGGAGTACCATGAAGCCTCACAATCTGTGCAATGAACACACGAGCCAATTTCTCCAGACCCCAAGTATCCTTGGTGCCCAGAAAATGTGCTGACTTGGTCAGACGGTCCACAATTAACAAAAAAATATTCATGCCCGATCTCGATCTCTGCAAGCTCGTGATGAAGTCCATAGAGATATCTTCCCATTTCCATTTCAGAATGGCAAGCGACTGCAATAATCCAGCCGGTTGCTGATGCTCGATTTTGACCCGTTGACAAGTCAAACATCTTGCTACAAACAATGCGACCTCTTCCTTCATATCATTCCACCAGAAATTCCTGCTCAGGTCCTTGTACATCTTACTCGAACCAGGATGAACGGAGTAAGGCGTACCATGTGCCTCGCGCAAAATACCCTGCCTCAATTCCGTGTCGTTCGGCACATATAGCCGACTCTGGAATCTCAATACCCCATCTTCGTGAATCACAAACCCAGGAGACTTTCCGTTAAGAACATTCTCTCGGATTTGAGAAATCATCGGATCCTCCAACTGCTTCAGTTTAATTTCATCGGTCAGAGACGACGAAATCTCTAAAGCGCAAAGTTGCCCGACATCTCCCGACAACAAAATATCAACACCTAACCTGATCAAAACACGTTGAAGCTCAGACTGAGACGTAAGGATCTCAAACGTCCGCAACGCAACCGGTTTCCGACTCAAGTCATCGGCCAGGACGTTCGCCTTGCCCGGATGATACAGGATTTCGAGATCATAATCCTTAATCAATTCTAACCACCTCTTCTGCCTCATATTCAGCTCTCGCTGAGTAAATATGTACTTCAGAATTTTATGATCGGTCAGAATCTGACACGTAGAGCCAAAAAGATAGTGACACGAAATCTTGAGCGCAAAAACAACCGTTGCTAACTCCAAATCGTGAGTAGGGTAGTTAAGCTCATACGGCCTCAATTATCTCGACGCAAACGCTATAGTCTTGTCGTGCTGCATCAATACGCACCTAAGATTCTGACCCGAAGCATCGCTATAAATGGAAAAACCCTCGTTGCCACACGGCAACGCCAAAATCGGGGCTGAAGTCAAATGCCTCTTCAGCTCCTCAAAACTCGTCTGCCTCTCATCATTCCAGACGAGCTTCTCGGATTTCTGGAGCAACTGTGTAAGTGGCCGAGCCAGTTTCGAGAACCACTTGACGAACCTATGGTAGTAGCCATCCAAACCCAAGAAACTACGGACCTTCCTCACATTCTTAGGCGGTGCCCAATCTAATACCACCTCAATCTTATGTGGATCTACATGGACCCCCTCGGCTGAAATCACGTGACCCAGAAACATGACTTCCTTCAGCCAGAACTCACACTTCTAGAACTTCGCATAGAGTCACTTGGTCCTCAAAATGTCTAACACCACATGCAGATGATGGGCATGCTCCTCCACGTTCTTCGAATAAATGAGGATATCGTCAATGAAGACGACGACACACTTATCCCAATACTCGATAAAGACCTTGTTCATCAACTGCATGAACACTGTCGGCCCGTTAGTTAACCCAAAGGGCATAACCACAAACTCATAATGTCCGTATCTGGTCCGAAAAGCTATTTTCGGAACATCGAACTCCTTCACCCGAAGCTGATAGTACCCCGATATCAAGTCGATCTTCGAGAATACTGCAGCTCCTTGCAACTGGTCAAATAAGTCATCAATCCTCGGCAAAGGATACTTGTTCTTTATGGTTACTTTGTTTAGCTCATGATAGTCGATACATAAATGCAGCGAACCATCCTTCTTCCACACAAACAGGACCGGTGTGCCCCAAGGGGAAGAGCTCGGTCTAATATATCCCGACTCAAGAATATCACTCAATTGCTTCTTCAACTCAGCCATCTCTGAAGGTTCCATGCGATACGGCGCCTTCGAAATCGGAGCCACACCCAGCTCTAACTCTGTAGCGAACTCAACCTCACGGTTCGGTGGCAATCCCGGTAGCTCGTCGGGAAAAATATCCAGAAACTCACTAACTGCTTGAATCGATGTAAGCTCGACTCCACTACCCTCCGTCTCCAAGGCGTAACACCAATAACCAGTACACCCCTTCCATAGGAGTCTCATCGCCCTCAAAGCGTTAATAACGAACTTATGATTTCCCCTCTTTCTCCCTGTGAAAGAGTGCTCGGTGCCATCCTAGGCTAACATGGTGATGATTCTCGTGCGGTAGTTCATGATCGCACCATGCCGCTCAAGCCAACCATCCCCAAGAATCAAATCCTCACCCTCAATACTAACGACAATAAGATTAGGCAGCCAAGCCCTCTCGCAAATAATCACAGAACAATCTCAGATCTCCATATCACCAATGATCCTATCACCGCTAGGAAGTTTAACGATGAAATGCTCGCAAGGCGACAAGCCCTGATTCACACTCGGCTCCCTAGGCGCTGGAATAGAAGTCGGGGCACTGAGAATTTGTCCTACTCGCTCACAGTAGAAAGCCTTGTGGCCCGACTGACCACAAGTATGACAAGTCAACTGCAGATGAAGACACTCCCAGTTCTTATGGCCTGACATGCCACAGTTAAAGCATGTGATATCACGAACGGGGGCTCTAGTAGCACCTCGAAAACTCCCTGAGAAACGAGCCGAACCGCCCGCAGGAATATTTGCAGATTGAGATTTCTGTTGACCTCCACCCTTGTGACCCAAAAAATTTTCGATGGATTTTTGCTTCTTTCTCTCACGAGCCGCCTCACTGGCCGTCACAGACATATCATATGCAAGATCCCTACTCTGATAGTCCTTCAAAATAGTGCAGACGAGCCCAGACATGTAATCCCGAATCGATGGTTTCATCACCTCGAAAAGTGGAAAATTTTGTCGCTCTCCTCTATAACTTGGACCTTCACAAAGCCCAACTCCTTATTGAAATCGGCAATAGCTTAAGAAACAGGAATATCCCGAGGCTTAGCATCATAAAAGGCATGAACTCGAGCCTGTCTAACTGGCCACAGGCAATATTCGGTCTCCATCAGGTCCTTGAATCTCGCCCACGAAGCAGCATGGTCTTTAGGCTCAACAGCATCCCACCAGTCAGTAGCGTCCCCAGTGAGAAAGTACTGGGCAATAGGGACCTTGCGGTCCTCGGGACAGTTGGTTGCGACAAAAACTTTGGATATCTCCTTGATCCACCCCTCCCAGCCGACCGGGTCTGAAGCCCCCGAAAACTGAGAAAGATGTATCTTGATGACATCCTGAAGCCAACGATCTGCTCCGCCCTGAATAGGGTGGGCTGAAGTCGGGTTCTGAACCACCTGAGCTATCGCAGCCATTTAGTTCACCATTTGTTGCATCACCACAGCAACTCCAAGATCGGCACCATTCTGAGTAGTAGCATGGCTATGAAGGTCACCAGTACTGACGGCTCATGAAGAATGCGACGTGGCCGCCTCACTGGCTGCCCCACGTCCCCGGTCGCGTCCACGACCACGATCACAACCTCTTCCAGCATCCATACTGGTGTTAAAAGGTAGCAAAATCAACTCGATGATAAGTACGAGAGGAAAAACAATCACAGTTCAAGAAATAGAAATGTTGTATGAGAAAACCAAGAATCGAGTAAGAAAAACCTACGAGCAAAAGCAACTCGACTCAAATGTACATGTCAACGACCCTGGCCAGCATCCTCGTCCTGTCCCAGTGCCCGCTCGTTCGGCTGAACATAACCTGAAATCCATAACAAGAATTTCCCCAAAACGGATCCCCAAAGGGGTTAGCAATTACGCTAGTACAAGTAATCAAGGCAAACCATTCGCTTACACATTTCATAGTACATGCACCAATTCATTATGAAATCAAAACCAGACATGTCTTTTCCGGAAACAAACAGTCAATAAACAATTTGCCTTGGGACCGGGGCTATACCACTGGTCCCACTCGAGGCCTCTAAGGACCCTCCTGAACTGGCCATATCATAAAATAAATCACGCACAGGCATCGCCTTGGAACCGGGGCTATACCACTGATCCCACTCAAGGCCTCTAAGGAACCTCCCGAGCTAGCTTGCAAATCAAACTCGTGAATCCAGGGCTATACCATTAGATTCCCTCGAGGCCCCATAGGACCCTACCGAGGTGAGCAAAGCACACACAATATACATTACCATTTCATGTTAAGCATAAAGGTTTCCAAAAATACTTGTCTTGTGTAATTGACGATGACACGAACGGAAGGAATCAAACACGACCGCTAGGAACCGACGAAACCGAACCTAACAATTCAAAGAATATAATCACAACCACTTCTAAACGATTATGGAAATGGAATACACCTGAAAACCCAACTACGATTCATGTATATTCATACAAAACCAACAAGGAGGGCGGATCGCAACCAAACCCTCTCGATTACGTAAAAACCACGAAATACACCATGAATTCGTAGGGAAAACAAGAATACTAACAAGATTAATCATATTCATCATGGATTAATCAACAATACGGAACGAATCGGTTAAAAACTCAAAACCCCCAAATTTCCCGAAAAAATAGGGTTCTAGAAGATTACCTTGGATTAGGATGAAGGATTCAAGTAGAAGTCGATAATCTACAACAAGAACTCGAGGTGGATGATCTCTCGAAGAATGAAGATGCAAAAAATCACCCAAAAGTCGCGCCTAAATCGCCCAAAACGAGAGGAAGAAGAAGAGAGGAGAGGAAATGAAACCCTATCCGAAAATCCCGCTGAAATATAGCTTGACTGACCCGTGTGCCGCGGCGCAGGTTGAGTGTGCCGCAGCCCGCGGCTGAAAATATAGAGCAGGTTTTTGATCTGTACCGCGGCCTAGACTGTTGTGTGCCGCGGCACGCAGTACAGTCGGTCCAGGCACCATCTTTGCCAAGGCTGTGCCGCGGCGCACAGTCCCCTGTGCCGTGGCACACACTGTTTGAGCCCAAAATTGATGAAAAACGACCAACCAAACATGATATAATCGATCGACTCATAGTCCCAACCATTTAAAGGCCTAAAAGGACTATCACGAACCCTTGTATGGTGACTTCACGTCAAACACGGTTCGTCCCAACACGACGGTAACATCAAATGATCCGAAAAGAGAACAAACGGAATGGAAACCCAAAACTTTGGAATATTACGGAATGACCCAACACGATACTCGATCGGAACATCAATAAAGGTTCACAACATCTATAATAACATGAAACAGATTTATGGAAACCCCAAAACGGCGGTTCCAAACAATGATTACGAGAATTGAACCCAACGGCGACAAAAGTGACATCCATCCCGTAATTGAGTAAAACAAATTCGAAACAAGCTCGGATGATGAAAAGTCTAGTATTACATATTCTCAAAATATTCATACGGTTAAAAACGAGTCACTAAGAACAAAGATACACCAAAACAAAAATACCGGAAAAAGGAAAAACGCGGATATTACAATTCGATGGATTGAATTGGCCAGAGTTGGTATAATTTCTGTATCGCGAGTTGTAATGATGTTTTGAGAACCTTGGGTATTGTTGTGATATAGTAGAGATGTTTAGGTATGAGCTTATTGTGTTGTTAAGGATACGAATTGTGAATTTTGGTAAAGTTACGGTGGTAAAATTACATTGGTCGTATTCTTACTTAGTATTTTCATTGGTAGGTAATTATTGACGCGATGTGATCGTTATCATTATTGGATATTTTGGCTGACCCCGTCGTGGGATTTCTTTTTAGGTTCTTGGGATATCGAGCTTGTAGGGGTCGTGAAGAGATGAGCTTCCCGGAGGATACTGGCTAGGGCATGTATTCATGAATTGAGTTTCCTAATCAGTTGTTGTATTCCGCTGCTAGAGTATTTTTTTAACTGTTGTCTTTTCCGCTGTGTGAGTATTATTAAATGACCTTTCGAACTTAAGTTACTTTGGAAAATTGTTTTCTAAACTATTTTGTCGGTACGTGTAAGCGATAGCTTAACGTATGTTCTTAAACTATTGAGTTTTGGCATTTCGGGCCTTGTGGTTTCAAATGAGATTTTTACGACGGTTTTGGATAAACGGATTTTATTAAATCTTCAAATGTTTTTAAAAGATAGTACCGTCGTTAGCCTCTTGGGCATTTGTAAATATTTGTGAAAATGTCTTTTAGCCTTGTGTGTTCCATCTCGGGGCCCACGGCACTGTAATATTCCTGGATGGCTCTCGGAGTGTTTCACTTGCCACGCACCGGAGTGACAACCACCCTATTAACTTCCAAGGTTACGGCTAGAATAACATGATGAAGCTATATTATTTGATGAATATAATCCAAGTATATTATTCAAACTCTATGTATTTCTCTCACAAATTGAAGTGAAGGAAAAATAAAGAAGACAAGAAAACTATTTTTTTCACTCTCTCTACTTGCAATGCGTGAGATCTCCTCCCAGGAAGAGTGGTCTTCTTTTCCTTTATATTTCATTTCAACCACCAAGACCAAATCACCCTTTTTAATATAAAAGGAGATATTGCCCCCTCAAGTCTTTGTCTTCCACCCCACATGGAGAAGACAAAAAACCAAGACCCACATGAGGGTAGGTGGGGTGGCCATCTCGAAGGAAAACAGATGAGTTCAATTCGTTTCGGACTCCCGTGAGTCCAAATAGATAAACTTCAATTCTGTTTCGATGTATTTGTATCAATTAATTAATCCAATTAATTAATCATATCAAATACAAAAATAATATAATTAATTTCTCCAAGAAATAATTATATCGATGAACTAAATTAATCACCCAGTAATATATTTAATTCATTAGGCCATAAATTAATTTATCCAATAAATCAACTTGGACATCCAATGTCCCAATAAATTAGATATCCAATATCTAATATTCATAATGAGAGAATAAGCTCGATACATTCCGCCGTTAGTCCTATTGCGTGACTCGGTAGGTCCGTCTCAGTTAGCAATGGGAGGAACCAAATAGTAGTAGCACCACCTAGCCAGCCTGGCAGCCTACTGTACCCCAACTGAGAACGAATGATATAGGATCATTCAAAAACCATTCTGTCGTGAATACCAGTATACGTATAAACCCTTCTTTCAAATGACCCGATGAAGTTATAGGGTCACGGTAAGTCAAACCCTGTCTGTACTTGATGCTATGCATGAGTTAATGCAAATACAAATCATCGAGCTCTCGTGTATCCAATACAACTAGCTCCAATGCTTTGTCCAAAGACTTATGATCTCATCTGCCAATAACCGCATTGGACATATAACCCATTCACTAACAGGAGAAAGAATTCTACCTCGGTATTCAGTAGGACCTGCTACTTGCCCGTCAAGACGCACGTCGAGGTTGACCCCCGCCTTCTGGTTTACAGGGTCGAACTACTCTAATGAAAATCTTCACGTCACAATCACATCCGACTAAATCCTCAAGTCGAAGGTTCACGAATACCTATCACAACCTTTCGATTCCGTCATTGACTGTCCCGGAGTGAAATCCGTGTGACGAATCGAGGGTGAGTCGGTTCGAGTATACTAATCCAATTAGCATACCTATAACATGTGCTCCCACTAACCATTAGTGTTCGATAGGCACTCTCCATGTCAAAGAACACGTCATAGTCTTCACATAAACTTAATGCCCAGTCAAGTTTCATCGACTTGCGAACGATTAAGTATTTGAGCTATAAACCTTTCCAGTGCCGACCCCCTTATCCAATAAGGAGTAGAATGTTTTTGCTCTCAAATACACGGACTAGTTTCTATATATATATTTACGAGTTAGGAATGCCTGTAACTACCAGTAAATAAAGAAACTTCCATTTGCTTCTGATAATAAATTACATAATAACAAGTACAATGCCCTCACTCAACATCCTCTGAGTGGCATTCGAGGGCATACTTCTAACAGGAGCTTACAGCCGTAACACTAACTTCTTACAGCCATAACATCTAACAGCTTATGGCCGTAATGAAAACATCTTATGGCCGTAACCACTGGCTGCAAGACAGCAGAATTGTCATAGCAGCCCCGAAACGGCTCCGAAGGTTAAGGATCGACTCCTAACAATGTATCCCGACATTTAGGAACACTGTAAAAATTCTTCAACGAGCATAACAACATAACAAGCTAGTTGCAACGACTTGGTCCCAACACACAAACACATAATGTTTTAAATACCAAAAATCAAAGTGGTTTTACAAAATAAAAATTTTCTAAAATCCTTTCGATCATAACCAAAAATGACGGTAATATTTTGCAATGTGCAAAGTACTTTAAAACACATTTCCAAAATACCGTCTAATGGTGTCATTTGAAAATACATGACCAACTTGTCAAAATTCAACCAATTTCAAAATTCATACGAAATCATTGTTTAACCGCACCATCAAAATATTTTCAAAAATCGATTATCCACAAATATACTCACGCCTATAAAGTCTTTCAGTAAACCTTTTTCAAACCTACATGCAGCGGACACAATTATAACTATCTAAAAATAACAGAATTTAACCACATGCCCAAACGGCAAACAAAATCACCAACTCAAGCAAATACATCTCGTGGGCATCAAGTTTAAACATACAACAAAACCATCCGTCTGAGTTTCTCACAAACTCTACCGTCGATACCATTTATGAATCACAGCTTTCACATCATACCACCCCACGTGGTGGTTAAAAGTCAAACCATCAATACTTCCAGTTCTATGCACTTACACTGTATCACAAGTATCGAATACAAACTCCATTACACAACACCGAGCAAACAAAGTTATGCACCAAAAATATCGCACATAAATGAAATCATGAAACACAGATACTACGCATGAAAGAGGAGACTTATGTCAGGGAGATGACGGTCGCCCACGATACTAATCTCATCCAACAACACATCCGATATGCTATGACTACGCACAACTCAACTTGTCACCCGACAACTCGAATGACACGACAACACACTACTCGACAAATCACGACTCGACTCAACCCGACAGCCTAGGTTTCCACAACCTAAGCTCCGATACCATAAATGTAACACCCCCAAAACGATATGGGAATATTACACGCCGTAGACCCTTTCCACAAGGATCTACAGGCTAAAACTCCCAGAACGACCAAATGCTTGCCCGACCAGGGTCAAACAATATAATAATACAGACCGTTAAGGTCAGTTACAACTAACTAGACAGACCGATGAGGTCGCACAACTCAATCAACAGAAACTAACTTTAGACAACATTACCCACGCAAGGGTCGAAGTACAATACAACGGAAGACTGATTACAACTCTGATAATACAACATAACTCTACCAACTCTCCACTCTTGATTAGTATCGTAGCTCGTCACTCCCTGTTCCAATCTTGTGACTGCTCCCATGAGCCTGCGAGTACCTGGATGCAAAATAGACATCCACCCCCCGATTACTCGGGGGTTAGCAAAATTCCACTATTTTGATAGTGGAACTATAATGTTATATGAAATGTAGCAAGCGAATAACAACAACGAATCAGATACGACAATCAACTATCAAAACATTCCCGAGAGGTTTTTGATTTTTGAATTCAAGCAAGGAAGTATTTGAAAATAAACTCATCATCACGAGGATTTTAAAAGTAGAAATTCTTTTTGGATCTCGAGTCCCAATTTACAAAACCTTTTTCAAAATCATTAGCGCCTCAGCCCGGTTCTCGATTCAAAATACATTATTTTAGGTACACATCATGTACCGAACTCCAGAGGCTTCGACGGACCCTACCCAGAACACACACATTGTTCGTACACATCATGTACTAAACTTGAGAGGCCTCGACGGACCCTACCCGGAACACACCCGTTGTTCGTACACATCATGTACTGAACTCCAGAGGCCTCAACGGACCCTACCCGGGACACACACATTGTTTGTACACATCATGTACCGAACTCCTGAGGCCTCAATGGACCCTATCCAGAACACACACGTTGTTCGTACACATCATGTACCGAACTCCAGAGGCCTCGACGGACCCTACCCATATCACATACATTGACAGGTCACGACTCATATTGATCCACTCAACACATTACCACGAACAACACACATTATTACCAATATGTCAAACCTGTAACACCCCAAACTAGGCGGATATTACAGTGTCGTGGACCCCCGACTGGGACCCACCAGGCGAGTGAAAATAAATGAAATACACAGGGTAAATGTAGTACCGAACCACATTACATCATTAATTACTCCGATGAGGAGTTTCATACAACACACCCAAGATAATATAGAATACGTGTATATTTTATATGAAGATAAAACATACGACACTGAATAAAATGAGTATTCAAACTAAGTCTCAGCTGAAATAAAATAAAGAAAATACGAGTGAATGAAAAGGACTGGGCCCCTACTAGTATCACTGACTCCTCGCCAACGTCATCTTCCCGTGCCTTAGCCTTGCCATGACACGAAAAACAAAATCCCCAACGGCCGGGCCATACGTAACAACAATCCTCAAGAGTTGAATAAACACAATCATATATGCTGTATAAACCACAAGTTCAATCAAAAATCTCAATCCGTCGAACACATGCGATCAAAAGTGAATCGGTCAGATTATAACCCAAATCCTGTTGAAAACATACGCAATCAAACATGCTGTATGAATCAACTAACGGTACGGCTCAAAGGGTGGCGCCACACTACGCCCGGGATGGAAATGTGTCCGTGCAGAAGCCACCAACGAGTATCGATCGAATACATGTGTGGTCTTGTACCTAATCAGTCTTACGAAGTAATCTTCTCGTGTGCACAGTCCAATGTGAGGCCGACAACCAACACACGACTTAATATGTGCCCGACATGAAAATCCTACACATACCAACCGGCATGCCAGTATGACCCGGAATGCCACGAGATAACAAAAGTGACATCGAAATCAATAATGACTCACCGAGATGAAATGACAGTGAAATGAATGATAGCTCAATGAAATGATTGGAACCGTCGTTCCTTGTGACTGAAGTGATTAATTGACAATTACAAGTCTCAATACGGTTAATACATTATGAATGAACTATAATTATGAATGAACAACAACGAAAGGAATGAATATCATTTTAACCGAGTAAGAATTAACTTACCTTAACACCGGTGATGATACGATCTCTCTCGAACAACGTCCTAAAGAAACTACCAGTCGCTCGAATAACCTTGAATAACATAATTACCAACAATCCGTTCAACATACGAATCAAACATGAATATAACGAACTCAAAACGTCGATACGACTAAACCAAGTTCATTGGGGCATTTCGACAAACACCTTGAAAACAAATTCCCTTCTTAAACAACTAAACCTATTTGTATCGAAAACCAACTTCTATTGAATGATCCAAACCACCAAAGCACCATCAATACAATCGATAATCCAAACGAAATGCTCAAATCGAGTTTACGATAACATTAAATTGCAAAACCCAATTCCAAGTCAACCGTCAAAGTGTTCTTGAGAAAAACTTCCAACAATCCGATGATAACTCATAAAAACTCGTAATCATACGTATATCCATCACAAATCATGATTATATCATCCAAAACATCAAGCTCCAACTCAAAATCGAATCTAGGGTTGAAGAAATTACCTTGGATTAGGATGAAGAATTCACAATCATGTTGTTAATCCACACCACAACTTGAAGAAGATGAAATTCTATGAGTTTTGATGATGTTAAAACACCCCAAAATCGCCCAAAATCGCCCCAAGGAAGAGAGGAAGAAGGAAAATGAAGAAATGAGGATGTTCTTCATAACAAATGCAGATATACAAAAATCTGTACTGTGTGCCGCGCAAGACAGCCCGATGTGCCGCGGCACAAGGCCAAAAACGCCCAGCAAAACAGCTTTTGTGCCGCAGCCCGGCTGAAGGGCCGCGCCCGCGGTATGACCCGCTCCAAAGATCAAAAGGCACACGGTGCAGTCTTAGCTATTTCGACCATAACTCCTTCGTCCGGACTCCGATTGACTCACCGTTTGAACCATTGGATATATAACTTGATGCTCTATAATATTGAAAAGAATCAGAATTTTTGGAGTTTCCAAAAATTAATGGTGATTTTACAAAGTCGAACTCCTACGTGGAAAAGTCGCTTAAGAACACGGAACTCAACAGAACGACACCGAGACGAACTCGGATGACAAAAAGTGTAGAATTAATCATTCTCGGAATGACGAAACGGTCACAATAGAGTCGCTAAGATGGACTTCCACCAAAAAAATAAAATTACCGGAAATCCAAATTGCGGATATTACATACTACCCTCCTTAAAACAAGTTTCGTCCCGAAACTTAAAACAAGTAGGGAGAAGCAATATCTCGCTAGAAAAACTCAACGAGATACACAAGAACCGCAAATGTACCCAACAATAGCATGATTCGAACAAGAAGGAAATTTGAAATGGCATGAACTCCAATATCAACATCGATTAATGAAGTAATTATAACGATCAAGATAATATTCTCATCTCGATTCTCAAGCAAGGTTGAAACAATGAACGATATCGATACACGACTCAACATTAGTCCGAACGGTGAACACGAATGAATTAACATGAATGATGAATGATTATTAATGAGTGAAAATCCACTGAGTGACAATTACTGAATGAAAAATGAAACAATTTACAAGCGGGTATTACAAAACCATTCAACAATACATTGCAATACATATTCAAGTGTGTAATCAAACCGGCACAAATATCATAATCATCACGATAACTCAATCATGACCAATCACGCACGACACAAACCATATGATTAACACAACCAACACAATTCCATGATGTTAAACAAGTAAGGATATCTACCATCAAACGTTCGCAATAGTCAATTCATAATCAATTCGCATGAAGCAAATTCATGAAGGTAAACTAAATCATCATAAACCCAACACGAAGTCTCTATTCACAAGACACAAATTGTCCGCTATCGAACACTCCGACAAACATGGCTCAACCGAGAAGCCTCAGACACCTACAATCCTCCGGGCGAACACAACAAAAATATGATTACAACGAGAATCAAGACCAAGAACAATGGAAATCCCACCAAACTATTGAAGGGAAACTCATTGTGACATTTAATCGAACATTAAATGTTCAATAACTCCAAAGAACACTCGAATCGTTAATCGAGTTAAACAAACTCGAAATATGGATATACAATCCATAGAACACGATTAATAATACTCAATAATATCAACCGATTCATCAAAATCGGACGAACAATGAAAAGTAAGAAGGAAATCCTTAAAGTCAACCCTAGGAGATTTCAAGAAATTACCTCGATCCAACGAAGACAAGGATTAGATGTTGTTATAATCGACAAAGGCCTACCAAAACACCTTGAAATTGAGTATAATCGACCAGGAATCAAAGTTCCTGTCTCACCCATCCGTCAGCCTCGAGAAGAAGAGAGAAAGGGAATGAAATGGGAAAACCCTTCGCCCAGGCTATATATAGCTGAGTACGTTACGGCCGTAATATGCAGTACCTTACGGCCGTAACTTGGCCCTTACGGCCGTAATCAGCAACTCCTTACGGATGTAACCGGCACCTCCCAGGCCACTGCCCAACACGCTCGGGCATATTACGGTCGTTACGAGGCAAAGCATTGTGGCCGTAACACGGCATTACGGCCGTACCCGGCCACTCCTGGCGGTCGTAACCTGGTCCACAGGTCTACTACCCAAAAATGTGCAGTACGTAATGGCCATAACCGGCAAGGCACTATGCCCATAACTAGGCCATGCCTTGTGGCAGTAACCGACTATGCCTTACGGCCATAACCGACCGTGCCTTACGGCCATAACTCGGCCAAGACTTACGGTCGAAACTCGGCCATTTCGACAGTCCCGTTAGACGTTCCACAACGTCTCGGTCACACTAACGCACCGGCTATGATTCAAAACAATAACGACTAAATTACGAAACATAACATACTGCACCACAAGCACACATTTAATCATAGAGACGCACGCAACAACAAGTCTCACTCGACGAATACTACAACAAAATATATCATAACATTCATGACATAAAAACAAATTCCACATAATCATAACAAAACGAAATAACCAACAACAAATGACAAATAGTTTAAGGCAACCGGAACAAAAATCTTGGGTACTACAAAACTGAGGCTATTGGGTCGAGTCGGGTCGTGTTTTTATCATGTCAATCGAATTGTCGGTTGAAAATTATTAGAGCTTTCGGTTTTTATTGATTACCCTGTCTTGTGTGTTATGCGGTTTACAAGTGTGACATTGTGGTTGTTTTAAATTTATCTAAATGGTATTAACGTGTTTCTTCGGAAAGAGATGTGCTGTTGATTTTGCAAAATATATGTTTTAGAAAAATATCTATATCGAGAATATTTTTAAAATTGAGACATATGCCAGTATCACGGGGAAGCATCGGCTTCACGATCTGTAAGTATTTGAATTTTTGTATTGCATTAAGGTTATTTGCAGTTATAAGTGGATGTACTTTGAGAAACCTTCGGAAAAATATTATGTATTACAGTATGAGGTAGCAGAATATAATAGTTGGGACAAAATCGATGATCTTGAGAAACTATGATAATGGAAATCAATAGTTAAGGTAAACAAGGAAAATGGAGTTGTGAATTTGAGAGAAATGTGTGAATGGTTAAAAGGAACGTAGTCATGTTAGTTCATTTTAGGATGCACGATACTATTTTTAAACATCTGGAAATAATACTTTTCAAAATCATATATTTTGAATAAACTTTTTTGCTCACTATTGTGAAAATATATTTTTCTTAAAATTTATTTTGAGAAACAATATTTTTATTAAAATAAACATGTTTTATCATGGCATAGTTGAGGTAATCCAGGATGGAATAATGGTCGATGTAGGGAGTCACCTGTGGAAAAGAGCTATTTTAACAAAGTCTATACAATAATATTTGGGATTCTATCGTGTGGTTTTCAGACCGAATGTTAGTAGAATTGGTAAAAAGGCGAATTTTTATGCAGGAGTATGGATGTAGTCAATCATTTGCATAATTTTATTTATTTAATCGCGTGTATTAGAAAAGAATTGTCATCGAGTACTTGACATAAGCTAGCCAGTTTAACTTTTCGGAAATTGATTTTTATTAAATAGTCTTACAAAAATATATATGTTTTGAGTTTTGAAATTCTTGAAAGAACTTTCGAAAATAGGGTTTTATTTATAAGATCATATCATTTCAAAATTGTTTTAAAAATGTAATTGGTATGCGCATAAATTTAGTGCATAATGCATATTATGGTGACATTCCGAGTAAGACTCATAAGCTGGATAACACATCAGTATGGTATGATGTTCCAATTTCATTATGGTAGCTTGGATTATCTAGGGATAATCGGTTGGTCGGTCAAATAAGAGGAATATATTGCGAGTTGTAGATTCAGTACAGATTATGGGTTTTGTGGAACTCGGGCATGTGTTACGTGGCTCATTCAGTGCCGTAGTAGCGTGGCTTTTGGTAAAGTGGAGTCAACTTATTTTTGTATGTGGTACTTTGAGGTATTTCTTAGTGAAGTGTGGATTTGGGGAATGAATGTGCCTCTGATGCGAACGAAGGCGAAGAAAGTGTATGCCAATGCTGTATGCATGTGCAATGTGCAGCTTCTCGTGAGAAGTGAATGCCGACGGTATAGGCATGTATCAAGGAGCGGCTTCTGTCGGGCTCCTAAGCAAACGAGATATGGAACCCCAAATTTTCATATTGAACTGATAATTATTATGAACTGATCGTGGAGTTAGCAATTTTTTTTATTTGCCATAGTTGCGGTATTGGCATTTTATTGGATTTTGTCGAGGCTTGTGTCAGTTGTGTTTTTATCTGTGTTGAGGCTTTGAAAACGGAGTCGCATGCTAGTATCACGGGAGATCATCGACTTTAAGCACCTGTAAGTATACTATTTTGGTTAATCGCTTGTGGTGATGATTGTTTATATTCGTGATGATTTTGGATATTCTGGCGGAACTGTTGTTTATGATGGGATTGCAAGTTTCGAGGATGGAACTTATTTTATGTGGGATAGTATGTAATATATGGAATTCCAGTATAAATTTTTCACATAAATAAATTAATTTATGGAGATAAATTATTTTGATAAAAGTTATTTGGACACGAACAATATTAAATTTGAGAGTTGTTGGCTACATTTCGTTTCGCTTGGTATATGTCGGATATGAAATATCTTGTGTTACTATTGTGGATTATTAAAAATGTTAATTATTGGGTTGAGTTGTTGAGAACTAGGACTTGATAATATTTTATAATCTTGTCAGACAATTCTCGGTAGATCCAACGGTGCGCATCATCGAGTTTCTTTGTTGGGATATTTATTTCAATAAAGATGAAAGTTGTTAGTCATATTAAAACTAATTGTGAAGGTTATGGATATTAGACTTGTAATTTTTGAACTGAGTAATAAGACTACACATCATGAAATTTATCGAACAAGTTTTGTAAAATACAAGGATATATGATAAGACAAGCTGTATACGAGAAAGCTACATTCAAATCATACGTATTTTAAGTTTCAAGGATGAAACTTCTTTTAAGGGGGGTGGAATGTAATATCCCGAATTTAGTATTTAGCGATGTTTGGAATGTTGATGTGAAGAATATATTTCCATTATTTTGAGTGAATGAAATTTAAGGTGTTGGATGGTATTCTCTAATCCCGTCGAATAATTATTGGTAATGATGGTGGCCAACATTGTATTCTCCACTAAATTATTCAACGAATGTTAGAGAAATTATCTGGACTAAGTATTTGACTCATAAGTTGTCATAAACATATTGGGGATGCAATTATATCTTGGAACGCCTAAACTGCGAAGAAAATATTGAAAGTTTTAGTGGAAATAATATTGAATATTTTCTGGGAAGTGCCGTGGACAAGTATCAATTTGAAAAATCTCCTAGATATTTGAGAAGTCCAACAATTCTGAAAACTAACAGTACTGTAGAGAATTGAGTTATATTTCTAACGATTTAAACGGCGAGCTAATCGGAGTCTGTACGAAGAAGTTATGGTCGAATAAGTGGAGACTGCCAACTGCCGAGCACCGTGCGTCACTGCATGCGTCAGCTATTGGCAGGCGGCTGAAAGCATCCGCGCGGAGTCGTCGAGCGTGCGCACGAGATTCGGTCGAAAGTCGCCGAGCATGACGCACAGCCTGACGTCAGGTCGCTGACGTATGGCCTTATGTCATTCTGCGTATTTGACTGAACACCTGTTTTGTGGCCTATAAATATGACCCT
Organism: Orobanche coerulescens; assembly: GCA_033398695.1. Taxonomy (NCBI): domain Eukaryota; kingdom Viridiplantae; phylum Streptophyta; class Magnoliopsida; order Lamiales; family Orobanchaceae; genus Orobanche; species Orobanche coerulescens. The sequence goes on from CM065802.1 coordinate 202,169,209, forward strand.
TCTGCACTTCATTTCTTCACAAAACTAACTTATCTGTATACAAAATCTCTTCCTATAATAATATACGTATTTACATTTCCAAGCGGACTCTATTTTTTAGACTATAAAAGGTCATTTTCTGGCGAGTCAGACAAGCTTTTCCAGGAGACTGACTGGAACATGTTCGATGATTTTCTCTAGTGAGTCCGAGAATTCCAGACTAGGTTGCCTTCTTTGAACTCGATTATCTCACAAGAGGGAAGTATTTTTTACAAATACATCTCGAGAAGTTTGTACATAAAATATATATAAGTATAAATTTTGTTTACACAGTAACTATTGAGTCGGAATACTTAGATAATACGAGCCATTTTATACTGAGTCAGTCCTGCTCATATCAGTCATTTCCAGCAACTTTCCTTTAAAAGTTGATCGAGGTGTCGAACTTGAACACATATATCTTTGAACCTGCACGTAGAATCTTGATAACATTTCATGAAATTTGTCTCTGAAATATATGTTATCATAAATCAGTTTTATTTTGATTTTTCTCAACTGCTAAGACTTCTGTATTTATCAATATTTTACCGAGTCAACTCTATATTTTTCGTATGTATCGAACGGGTTGAATGCCTTATATTTGTGTTTAAGGCTGGAAAATTTAATAACGATGATTATTAGTGCTTTTATATACGAGGATCATGAGTTTTTGAAATATTTTCCGTATTAAAATAATACGAAGTTTTCATTCGATCAAATTGATATAAATAACGGTTATACAATAAATAAGGCCGAAAATATTGAATATTATTTTTATATTTTAAATAATATGCTGGAGTTTTAATAATAAAATTGCTAAAGTTCGGATCGTCATTTTTGGAAATGGAAAACTAAAATTATAAAATTGGGATAGTCGTTGATCGCGAAAATCAAATGCGTAATATATTGCCTTTAGTGAGTTCTTGATATCAGAATACCAATACCTTGTTTAGGCATGGAAATCGGACCTCGGAGACTTAAAGGGATCTGCTTTACCAACTCGGCTATTTAAGGCAAGTTATTACTTGTTCACCTTATAATATTTAATGAATGATTTCGGTTTCATTTCGTTTATAATTCATATAGCAATGAGTATAAGTATGAATTCTGGAGATTTGGATAGTATGTTTTTTTCTGAATTTTAAAGTTAAATCATAAGGTATATTGTTTATGTTCATTATTGGTATGCTTGAGTATCACGCATATATTTTGGTGAAGACAAGGATATGAGTTACCTACAATCTACGGTATTTTGGATCAACAAATATTGAAGATAATCATTGGTGATGGTTTTGACATCGAGATTGCTCTCGAAGGACTCGAGCAAGTACTCTAATCATTTTTGTCATTTTTTATGTGAATCATGTTGTGATACATTCGTGTATTGTTGTTGTTATGCACTTGTGTATTGTTGTTATCATGCATTTGTGCATTGTTGTCGTATGTCCACCAAGTGTTGGTCCGACGGGATCATCTTAGGTACCTATGCTGTGTGCGCTGGATCGTTGGACGGGTTTTCCACCATGTGTTGGTCCAACGCGATCATCATGGGAATCTATCCTATGTGCGATGGATTGTTGGATTACCATGTGTTGTTGTGCATATATATATATATATTGTTGGTTATCCACCTCGTGTTGATCTAACAGAATCATCTTGGGATCTATGCTGTGTAATATTCTTACTTTCTATTTTTATCCGTTTCTATTTTTAGGCGCATGTCTATTTTAGCGACTAGCTTGTCATCGTTTCGACGTTTTGAATCTATTTTGTGTTAGGAATACTTGTTAGATTTTGATGATGTCATTAATTTAAAATCAAATGTTTAATACTTGGCAAAATGTAAGGAAGAACCAAATGAGTATCTTCCATAGGCCAAAATATGTTAAGTATAAAACTTGGCAAAATGTAAAGAAGAACCAAATGAGTGTCTTCTGTAGGCCAAAAGTTAGTTAGGCTGAAAAACGGCTAAGTACAAAGTACAGCCTAGTCCATCAGAGAAGTACAAATTGACTCGGTCAGAGTAGCTCGGTCAACTAAATTTATCGAGAAGTTTGACCAGATCGGCAATGAGGTACCTCAGGGAAGTCACCTGACCAGACAAGTCACAAACAGTAAACATCCGAGAGGACCTACCTGCAGAGATGTAAGCTGCACATCAGCCTACTCGACTACAGCCTAGTACTCCAAGTCCACGTCAGCATGCTTTGAAAAGTCAAATATTACGGAAAGCTCACATGCAATGTGAAGAGACAAATTGGAGTGATTCCCGCAAGAGATATGATTTAATTAAATCATCCTGACCCACCGTGAAGACTTTAATCCTTTTATATTCAAAAGATTCGGCGCTCACATGCAGAAGTCCTCACAACGGTCAGAAGATAAAATTAAATAATGGGAATCCAGCCTTGCAACGTTCAGAAAAGATTAAACAATGAAGTCTACCTCCAACGGACGGATTTGTTCAGATTTGCAACGGCTACAAAGAAGAAGCTCAGAGATCGTGATCTATATATATATCCAGAGATTTGAAACTGAGCAACACCCGGTGCGAACATACATTCTAGCAATCAAAGCAAACAAAGCAATCTCAAGCAATCAAATAGCATCGTGGAAAGAGCAGATCTAAAAGTTCATACTTAAGGAAGCTCTTAAGTTGGAGAAGACAAACACTCTTGTCTATAATCTTGAGTACGGGGTACTTCACTGGTTGAAGTAAGAGACTGTAAAGGCATCCGAGGATCGAGGATCAAGAGGTGCAAGGCAGTCAAGTGTGTGTACAACGGCACGGATTTCCACTGGTTGGAAGCTGTTGTAGTGTGTTGTGAATCACTGTAATATTTATCACTGGTTGAAAATTATAGTGAATTCATCTCCAACTGGTTTGGAGAAAAGTGGATTAGTAGAGGATTACCCCACCTCTGAGACCACTATAATTGCCTGTGTTATTTACTGTTTTACTGCATCATACTCTAACTGCTGCATACATTGTTAAGTGTTTCATTAAGTTAATTTATATTCGTCATCAGCTGACTTCCGCACATATCCTATAACAAACGACTCCAAGTCATTTGTTTGACCATCAGCTGAAGAAACTCACTCTTCGTGAAAAAGAGTTCAAGAGTTTCAACAAGTCTATTCACCCCCCCCCCCCTCTAGACTTGTTCCTGGACGACTTCTGACCTACAAGTGGTATCAGAGAGGTTGGTTCATTTTTCTCACGAACCAGATCTATACTAGATATACATCTTATCTCTCACTTTATAATGGAACACATGCACTCTAGACTACCTGTCTTTTCAGTTGACGAGTATGATCTCTGGAAGATAAGAATGCAGGCACACTTATCTTCAATCCATGACGACATGTGGTGCATCATTGAGGACGGTCCATTCATTTTTGAGAAGGACAACACAGCCGAGGAGATCGCAGCTGGGAGGCCCGAAAAGATTCCTAAGAAGAGAACGGAGCTGACCCCCGAAGAGAGAAAGCTGGCCAATCTTGACAACAGGGCCAGAGATGTGCTATACCAAACTCTTGACAAATCCACAATGGTCAAGATCAAAAATTGTAAGAATGCCAAAGAGATTTGGGACACATTAGCTATAATGTGTGAAGGAACGGAGCTGATCAAGGAAAACAAGTTGTCAATAGCTATCCAAAAGTTTGACAACTTTAAAATGAAGAATGGTGAATCAATAGACCAAGTGGACACAAGGTTCACTGAAATTATCAATGAGATCAACTCCTGGCAAAACCTATGGCAACAGGAAATGGCACTAAAGGTCCTCGATCTCTAAATCCCGAATGGAGCATGAAGGTCGTAGCTATGAGAGAATCCAAAGACCGAATAAGATAAAAATTCAGAGTCTGTTCTCGGATCTAAAGGCTTATGAGTTCGAGCTTCCAATCTCATCCTCAATCGAGCTGCAGAGAAGGGAATCGCATTTGCGGCGAGTCCCCGCTAAGAGCCTATTCGATGTGAAACCTCCAAATCCACTAGATTTTGAGGAAGAAATGGCTTTCATAATGCAAAGGTTCAGCAATTTTAAAAACTACTCCAAGTATAAGAAAAACTACAAGGAGAACCCAAGAAGGAACCGGAAGGTGGGAGCCGGAAAGTTGAATGCTACAATCTGTCACCAACAGGACACATCCAAATGGATTGTCCCGAGCTCAAGAAGGACGAAACCAAGAAGGAGGTGGGCGAAAGGAAGACAAGAAAAGCTCTCATCGGAGAAGACCAGGAGCATGTCGAATCAAGCGGCGGTTTCTTTTCCGATGAAGACGAGGAGTATGATTGCACGATGGCAAACTTAGCTGATGAAGAGGTAACTTCTAAACCTACCGGTTCAAATAATAGCTCAGCCATGTCACAAGATATGGATTTACATGAATCGGTAAATCAGTTATTCAAAGATTTTAAAACACTTAAATCTGCACACCAAGTCAGACAATAGAGAAGACTCAGCTGCAAGATGAGAATAGGCAGCTGAAAAATGATTTCGAAAAACTCATCCTAGATTTAAATAAGGTTGAGACAACTACAGCTGATTTTAAAAGCCAGGCAAGTGTCAATACAGCTGAGATAGACCGGCTAAACATTTTACTTAAAGAAAAATCAGCTGCACTTGCTCATGCCAAAGCTGAGTTTACTAAGCTGGCACAGATAAATAAAACTCAGGCGCAGGAAAGAACCTCCCTGAAGGCGTCTTCAACTCTGGGCGAATTGTGTACTTATAAAAGGTCACTATAAACCAAATCAGGCCTTGGATATGATTCTCACACTCCCTCTAGTTCTGAAACCAAGTTTATCAAGGGAGAAACAATGGTCTCGACTGCTGAGCCTGTGTATAAACCGATATTCAAAAACAGGCAACAATGAGTCAAACGCTCAGCCGCAATCGAGTTACACTGCATGACCCACCTAGACAGCGACAGGCAAAGGGCCTGTGCAAAGGCAAAGTTCTGCACAACATGCCCACTACTACCAACAACTCCCCAAAAATAGATTTCATAATGGGAGGGGCAGATGGAAACCTCAAGGTTATCCTAATTACCAAAATGAACAAGTGTGGAGACCACAAAGGTTTAATAAATGGTCTCAGCCTAGATTTAGAAATGGCCCACACTATTTTGAGGAATATCCGGTATACAATCCAACCAGGAGATTTAGACCTCGACCACAGACACCTTACAAGGGTTATAATAATAATTCCTATAATCCAAGGAGAAATCAATTCTCCAGGAAACCAACTAACTCCAAAGGACCCACACAAATTTGGGTACCTAAATCTCTGCTTGTTTAATTGCAGAAGAGGTGGAAGGACTACAACCACATCTCCTCAAGCTCAAATTTTGGAGGTGAAGAATGGTTTGTAGACTCTGGATGCTCGAGGCATATGACCGGAAACAAGAAGATGCTGACCAAATATATCAAAGAAAGAGGTCCCGATGTAACCTTTGGAGATAGCTCTAGAGGACAGACAAAAGGCTTTGGAGAGCTGCACCGAGGAAACATTGTAATATCCAAAGTTCATTATGTCAAAGGGCTCAAGTACAACCTCCTGAGCATCAGCCAGTTCTGTGACGAGAAGAATCTAGTAGTCTTCACCATCTTGAAGTGTATGGTGATAGACATCTTATCTGGAGAAATAAAGCTACAAGGTTTCCGAAGAAGAGATGTATACATGATTGATTTTAACACAGGGACACCTAACTCCTGTTTTCTATCCAAGATCAGAAATGAGAATGGATGGTGTGGCACAAAAGACTATGTCACCCGAACTTTAAAGCCATCAACAAGATTAGCTCTCGGAAGTGGTCGAGGACTTCCAAATGAAGTATTCAAGAAGGAAGCACTCGTGATGCATGTCGAAGGGAAAGCAGACCAAGGCATCGTTCAAGCCAGTTCAGCCTACAACGCTCACAAAAAGGATCTTAGATCTACTCCACATGGATCTATTTGGTCCTATCAAACCAAGGACTTTGAGCGGCCGAAAGCATGCTCTTGTAATAGTAGATGATTATTCAAGGTACACTTGGATCATTTTTCTATTCAAGAAAAGTGAAACCCCGACCAAGTTACCCGAGCCGAGAAGGATCGAATGAGAAATCCCTCTCCATAATCAAGATCAGATCGGATAGAGGAGGAGAGTTTCTCAACAAGGCGATAATCGATTTCCGATCGTAATGGGATCCAAAGATGAGCTCTGCGGCCTGTGACGCCCACAGAATGGTGTTGCCGAAAGAAGGAAGAACTCAAGGAAGCAAGAAGGTCCATGATTGCGAAGCGGACCTTAAAAGGTTCTCGGGTGAAGTCGTCAACACACCGCCACACCTGCACAGAGTATGATAGTAGGGAGACATGGCAAAACTCCTATGAGGTTTGGAATAATAGAATTCCTACGGTTGCTTACTTTCATGTTTTTGGTTGTAAGTGTTTCATCCACAACAACGGTCAAACACAACTAAATGCCTTTGATGCTAAAACTGACGATGGTCTATTTATGGGATATTCCCAAAGAAGCAAGGCATATAGAGTTTTTAACAAAAGAACCTTAGTTGTGGAGGAAACACCCCATGTTGTTTTTGATGAATCTACCGTTGAGTACAGGAAACAACTTGAGCAAATTGAGAACAAGCTCAAGTCAGCAACCCTTGAAGAAGTCATTATACATGACACTGGAATGGTGGACACACCTGCAGATCGCTGATGACCCAACCGCGGTGATGAAGACCCAATCGCAGATCGACAGGATCACCAAACCTATCTCGATCCAGCTTGCCGGAAGAAGACCAAATGAGTCGACAAAGACTCATCTGCAGTTCAGAACCAAGCTGCAGATGACAAGGCGGTAGCTGATCCAGTTGCAGACCAGAACCCAACTGATGCAGATAACCACCAAAGCAATCCAACAGGGGGAACAAACCCAGAAGAGGACGAGATCCCCAAATAGCTCAAGGATCATCCAATTCAGCAAATTATCGGAAAGTTGACTGATGGAGTCAAGACAAGACAGTCAACTCTACCTGCAGGAATGGCGATGTTCTCATGTTTCATGTCACAAATTGAACCCAAGACTACAAAACAAGCCTTGGAAGATTATTCATGGATTAATGCCATGCAAGAGGAATTGGAGCAGATGGAAAGGAACAAAGTTTGGGAACTAACAGACAGACCTGATCACAAGAAAGTTATTGGCACTAAATGGGTGTATAAAAACAAGAGTGATGAAGACGGAGCTGTTGTTAGGAATAAAGCCAGACTCGTAGCAAAAGGTTATGCACAGTGTGAGGGAATAGATTTTGATGAAACTTATGCACCTGTTGCAAGATTAGAAGCCATCAGACTATTCCTCGCATATGCCGCATTCAAGGACTTTGAAGTCTACCAGATGGATGTAAAAAGTGCGTTCCTAAATGGAATCCTAGAAGAAGAAGTCTATGTAGAGCAACCCCCAGGTTTTGTCAAAGGAGACAAAGTCTATAAGCTGTTGAAAGCCCTGTATGGACTCAAGCAAGCACCGAGAGCATGGTATGAAACACTGTCTGTGTTTCTTGAGAAAAATGGATTTTGCAAGGGAAAAGTGGACAAGACCCTATTCAGGGTGGAACACGAAGGCCACATATTAATAGTTCAGATTTATGTGGATGACATCATATTCGGGTCAACCAATCCAGAACTATGCGAAAAATTCTCCAACCTCATGCAAGGAGAATTTGAGATGAGTATGATGGGAAAGCTTAACTTCTTTCTCGGACTACAAGTTAAGCAGATGGAAAAAGGAATTTTCATCAACCAAGCAAAGTATACCAGGGATCTTATCAAGAGATATGGAATGGAATCAGCCAAGCCCGCAAGAATTCCAATGAGCACAAGTACTCACCTGGATGCAGACGAGGCAGGCATATCAGTGGACTCAACCCACTACAGAGGACTCATCGGATCTCTTCTGTACCTCACTGCAAGCAGGCCAGACATATCATATACAGTTGGAGTTTGTGCAAGATTCCAGTCCAAGCCGAAGCAATCACACCTAGATGCAGCCAAGAGAATAATTAAATACCTAAAGTCTACAATTAATGTTGGACTGTGGTATCCCAAGGATGACAACTTCGAGCTATCAGGATACTCAGATGCGGATTTCGCAGGATGCAAAATCAATAGGAAGAGCACTAGTGGAACGTGTCAATTCCTAGGAACCAGACTGATATCCTGGTTTAGCAAGAAGCAGGTTTCTAACTCCATATCCACTACAGAGTCAGAATACCTAGCTGCAGGTAGCTGTTGTGCACAGATTCTATGGATCAGACAACAGTTAAGGGACTATAATATTATTGCCAACGAAGTTCCAATATGGTGTGACAACAATAGTGCTATTGCAATAACCAACAATCCGGTTTTGCACTCAAGGACGAAGCACATTGACGTTAAGCACCATTTCATTCGAGACCATGTGCTTAACAAAAGGGTTAGAGTTGAAAGAGTCAGCACAGACTACCAAATAGCTGACATCTTCACCAAACCCCTGCCAGAAGAAAGATTCCTAGAGCTTAGCAGAGATCTTGGATTACTAGATTGGGAATCTAGTTACAAGCAAGTTGAAGGAAGGACGGACCTCGAGAATCGGCTGGCCGATGCGGCGTAGAAGACGAAGGCCAGACGAAGCAACTTAGCTGTACAGAATACTAGGCGAGAAGTCAACTAACCTGTTGCAGAGTGGTCAACAGTCAACGAAACGAACCAGCTAAGTTCTCTAAACTGATCTCTAAATCTTTAATTATTATCTGTCACATTTATAATATTATTTTGGCTAAATGGCATTTAAAAATACATTTTTATAAGCCTAGTGGCAATTTTAATACACGCGTCAAACGCCTATTTAATTAACCTCTACGGTGGCCAATCAGAATCAACCGTCAAATTCTAAATAGGGCCACCGATTCAAATTTGAAATTCAAAAGAATATCAAAAGGCGTACCACTGTTCAAATTTATAATAAACTAATACAAACGTCTTTTCATCTTCTTTATAAGGAAGAAAACCTTTCACTTTACTCTTTACGCTTACAGAAACCCTAGAATTTACAGAGCAAAAATACACACTAAAAAATCCTAAAATCCTTTTTGCAGAAATGGCATCTTTTGAAGGCGTAAACTTGAAGGCGGTGAAGGACCAAGTCATCTTCTCCATGGTCGTCGATTTCGAAGGTTTATTAGAAGCAAATCTAGAGGACTTTGATATGCTCAATCTGATCCGGGCGATGAAGCTGAATGGAATCTACCCGTTTCTCGACATCAACCCGCAACATTTGTTCAAGGAAGATGTTGTTGAATTTTATCGTAATGCCTCTCTGATTCAGCACGGGATTAACAGCTCAGTCGGCGGAATTCCAGTCACCATAGATCGAGAAAAGATTCGTTCTGTATTCGGGATGAAACATCGCGGTTTGGCGGTCGAAGCTCTTAAACAATCACCCGCCGAAACATGGAAAACGATCAAAGTCGAGAATATCCCAGAGAAATTGAAGTTTACAGCAAAGAGGAATGAGTTGAAAAGGATTTATCGAGTTGCTTTGGACATCACAAACAAGATAGTGATGGGGATGGCAGGCAGCTATGACCAACTGTCATCATCCAAATTCATGGTGTTGGGTGCGTTAATTCAAGAAGAAGAAGTTGATTGGGCGGACTATATTTTCAGACAACTTGTTCGCGAGGTGAACAAAGTCGAATGGCTCGAGGATGAGAAGAAGTTCAAAACTAAGTTGGCGTTCGGAACACATCTTAGTTGGTTGTTGGAGAAAACCGGAGTGGCTAAAGGAAACATTGACCCTTTCCACCCAAACAAGAGGCTAGGTCACATGGACCATGACAAGAAGAAAGTTGGAGTCACTGGGAGAGCAGCCCAGTTGTTGAAGGATTTGCCGGACTCTCCGTATTACCCAAGATACGATTTATCAGAGGAATCGGACCGACCTGCAGCTGAGGTCGCAACTGCAGTCGAGTCCGGGAACGAGTCTGACGATACTCCAATTTCCATCCGATTCAAGAGACGGGGACCAGCCCCAGAAGGACCCTCTCACCTGCAGTCATCACCTGAACCCTCTCCTAAGAGGCCTAGGAAGCTGCAGATTCGGTGAGGAGAGCGATCGAGCATCACGCCCGACCCATGATTCGATCACCAGATTCATCCGGACACACTGCACGGACACTGAAACTCGGATTGTACCTTTTATTACACCTCCAGTGTACATATCCGAAGAAGAGGAAGCAGGTCTTGTTATCTCTATTCCTGAAGCAGATTACACTTTCAACCTTTTAGAAAATAATACTTTTAATCTCTCTATTGAACAACTTCAGCTTGTCAAACCACAAGCAGAAAAACACTCTTTTGTAAATATTTTTAAAGAGTGGAAAACTCTCAAAACCCTGTCTTTTACAAATCTTCAAACTTTTGTTGAAACTAGTGGTTGGGAATATCCCCAAGCCACTGAGGATGTTCTGATTAACTTTTACAAAGAATCAGATTTGGCCTTACTCCTCCAGGATAATTGGTTCATGTCACACTTTAAAACCAACATGGACCAATTTATCCATTCTATAATGCTCAGTATTTTTGATGGCACTTTTGGAGAAGAGGAGGAAGAGGAAGTAGAAAAGGAGATTAGGATTGAAGAAGTTGATGGTGAGAATGAAATTATCAATTTGGAGGCTGAAGGAGAAGAAGTAGAGCAAGAAAAAGATGAAGAAGAGAAAGATGATGAGGATGATGAAGGTGAAGAGAAGGAGAAATATGATGATAAAAATGATAAAAATGATGATGATGATGATGATGATGATGATGATGACAATGATGATGGAGGTGAAGGAGGAGCAGAAAAAGAAAAAGAAAAAGATGAGGAAAAAGAGAAAGAAAAATCTGGAGAAGAAGAAGGGAAAGAAGGAGAGAGAGAAGGAGCCAAAGAGCCAGAGCCAGAGCCAGAGGCTACTCACGAAGCTGCAGATAGAATTGTTGTACCTGCCCGGTACACCAGCCTAGACGCAGAGCTGGCAGAAGACTCCAGGTCAGGGACCCCGGAGAAAACCCAATCTGATCTACCAGCTGCAGCCAGGAGCCTGCAGTCTAGTGGTTCTCTTGCAGAGGGTTCGGAGAGCACTCTCCATCGGCTCGATTATCACCTACCATGACTGAGCTGATCAAGCAAATTGTCAGAGACACTATTGGGGAGCTGCTATCAACTCAGGTCACTCCTGACCTTCAGACCATAAATGCCAAGATTGACACTCTTCTTCAGAGAGAGATCCCTCAGCCTCCTCCTCCTACCAACAACAGAATGCCTTTTGGCATGTCTGATTGGATGAGCCGCATGGAACAGCAGTTGACAACCCTTATTGATGCTGGCAAAAAGGGGGAAGAGAGGATTCAGGGGGGAGAGAGAGAAATCAGAAGCAAGAAGAAGCAGGATGTCCCTTAGATTGAAGGACCCTCCAGTCTAAAAAGAAAGGAAGCTGTAGATCGAGATGACCAGGCTGACCAGCCTGTAGGAAAAAGAAGAAGGACCAGAGGCGGCTTTGAACCTACTCTTGAATGGGAAGGGATGGAGCTATGGTATGTTGAGGATTTCATCCCATTTGAAGCTCTTGAAATGTGGGGAGCTGCTAAGAAGAGGTTCATCAAAGATTATTATGTCTGGGAACTACTTCAAGATGACAAACTCTCCCCACAGGAAATCTTCATAAACTTCATGGAAGAAGTCCATCCGAATCTTTGGGCTGTTCTGAAGAAGCACGCTAAAGAGCAAAATGCCTTTCCTATGATTCCCTTATTCAGAGCTGAAGAAGCACCAGTCCGCATGGATGGTGAACTTGATGAGTTACAACTTCAAAAGGAAATCAAGCTAGTGTGCCTCGAGAACAGATTCAGATCTCAGCAAGAGCAGGATTTCGCAGCACTCGTGGTAAAAAGAAAATATGGTCTTGCTCCAGTAAAGATAAGACCTATCGGAGCCAAACCATTCAAGCACGCCAAGCGGCCTATTCAAGAGGCAGAGGAAGAGGCGGATGACCTTAGTTATTTTTATTTCTTGTTATTTTATTTTATGTACTTAAAACATTCTTGTAAAATTTCAATGATAAGTCAGAAAAGTTTATAAACAGTCTGTTGAATGACAATTTCCAGTTGTCTCAATGTTAGACTGATTGCAGTTTTTGTCTCGCACTTAAGTGCAGACTTGGTCATTTGATTTCTTACTTAGTTTTGCCATCATCAAAATAGGGGGAATTTGTTAGGAATACTTGTTAGATTTTGATGATGTCATTAATTTAAAATCAAATGTTTAATACTTGGCAAAATGTAAGGAAGAACCAAATGAGTATCTTCCATAGGCCAAAATATGTTAAGTATAAAACTTGGCAAAATGTAAAGAAGAACCAAATGAGTGTCTTCTGTAGGCCAAAAGTTAGTTAGGCTGAAAAACGGCTAAGTACAAAGTACAGCCTAGTCCATCAGAGAAGTACAGCCGACTCCAGTCAGAGTAGCTCTGGTCAACTAAATTTATCAGAGAAGTTTGACCAGACTGCAGCCGAGGTACCTCAGGGAAGTCACCTAACCAGACAAGTTACAAACAGTAAACAGCCGAGAGGACCTACCTGCAGAGATGTAAGCTGCACATCAGCCTACTCGACTACAGCCTAGTACTCCAAGTCCACGTCAGCATGCTTTGAAAAGTCAAATATTACGGAAAGCTCACATGCAACGTGAAGAGACAAATTGGAGTGATTCCCGCAAGAGATATGATTTAATTAAATCATCCTGACCCACCGTGAAGACTTTAATCCTTTTATATTCAAAAGATTCGGCGCTCACATGCAGAAGTCCTCACAACGGTCGGAAGATAAAATTAAATAATGGGAATCCAGCCTTGCAACGTTCAGAAAAGATTAAACAATGAAGTCTCCCTCCAACGGACGGATTTGTTCAGATTTGCAACGGCTACAAAGAAGAAGCTCAGAGATCGTGATCTATATATATCCAGAGATTTGAAACTGAGCAACACCCGGTGCGAACATACATTCTAGCAATCAAAGCAAACAAAGCAATCTCAAGCAATCAAATAGCATCGTGGAAAGAGCAGATCTAAAAGTTCATACTTAAGGAAGCTCTTAAGTTGGAGAAGACAAACACTCTTGTCTATAATCTTGAGTACGGGGTACTTCACTGGTTGAAGTAAGAGACTATAAAGGCATCCGAGGATCGAGGATCAAGAGGTGCAAGGCAGTCAAGTGTGTGTACAACGGCACGGATTTCCACTGGTTGGAAGCTGTTGTAGTGTGTCGTGAATCACTGTAATATTTATCACTGGTTGAAAATTATAGTGAATTCATCTCCAACTGGTTTGGAGAAAAGTGGATTAGTAGAGGATTACCCCACCTCTGAGACCACTATAATTGCCTGTGTTATTCTTGTTTCTTGCATCATACTCTAACTGCTGCATACATTGTTAAGTGTTTCATTAAGTTAATTTATATTCGTCATCAGCTGACTTCCGCACATATCCTAGAACAAACGACTCCAAGTCATTTGTTTGACCATCAGCTGAAGAAACTCACTCTTCGTGAAAAATAGTTCAAGAGTTTCAACAAGTCTATTCACCCCCCCCCCCCTCTAGACTTGTTCCTGGACGACTTGTGACCTACATTTTGTTCTTGGTATTTTTTTCATTTGGACAAGTTTTGGAGGTGTTTTTACGTAATATGCTTTATGTTATGATCTTGTCGCATGTACGTTCGATTCTCATAAAACTCGTTTGATTTCATTGTTTCTTTATTCCCATGAGTCCGTATGATTGAGTTATTCGTGTTGTGAGTTTTGATTTTATAATCCGACGTCGTATCTTGATTTTTAGACGTTTTGGGATGTTTTATAATTTCCTAAAGTTTAGGGAACTTATTTCCATTTCTGTGTCCCGAACCGTCGAGTGGTCGGAATCGCGCCTTTTTTTATCGCTTAGATCTGTCGTTGCGAATACTTCGTAAATGTGCCTTTGAATTCCAACTTTTAGTTATGCTCGGTATCGTGCCTTCCTCAACAGTGGGCTGCAATCAGCAGTACTGAACTGCTGCATGAATAGCGTACGCTTTTCATGATTCCTTGTGCACGCTAGATGTACTTCAGTGGAACCCTCTAGCATATCAGTAGCATGGGCCAATGTCCGGGTATTGCAGGGGATAGTAGGTCCTGGACTCGGAATTCTGGGTTCTTACTAGCAGGTAGCACGAGGTAAGCTTTCATAGCGCACGCTAACGACTAGCAGGTAGCGCGCGCTAAGCTGTAATAGCGCACACTAACGGCACCGTGCAGAAGCTACTGGACTACCGGCGATCCCGTTAGCACGCATTATTTTCAAGAATTAGCGCATGCTAATATACTTAGTATAAATAGGACTCAGTAGTACACTTTTCGTCATTTTTCATTTCTTCTCATCCTTTGGGCGATTTCCGGCAGTTTTGGGGGATTTGTGAAGACTAATCCACGGAGTTCCTTAGTTTATCGATTGTAGTACTCTGAACGAAGCTACTATCATCCTAATCATCCTGTTTCGCCCGAATTCAAGGTACTTTGTCTTAGAACCCTAATTTTGTCATTTTTGGGGGGAGGTTTTGGGATTTGTCTATTTAAACTCGAATTGTTCATTTATGTTGAAGTATTTCTTATCAATTATTGTTACTAAGTGAATTCAAATACGTTTCCATTGGTGTTTAATCCGTGAGTTGTCGATTCGCGGAGTTTCTGTGAAAACCCTCTGCCGTGTTGACCGTACGTGTATTTTTAGGGTTGGTAGTCGGGTTTTGTGGGTGTATTCCATTCAGTTAATGATGTCGTTTAGGACTGATTCGTGTTAACCTTTCATTTAGGAATGGTCGTGGTCACTCCGAGTCATTCCTTGCCCGTCGTTTATTTTCCGTCTTGTCGAAGATGTCTCAAAGGCAAGTACTTTACATTTGTATGCATATTCTAGTATTTGATTTATGGCTTCCCATGTATGTTGTGGATATGAATGCGTATGTTCACCCAGAGATGGTCTGGCGGGGCCTTAGGGGATACGTAGTGCCGTGTGTATGTGTATTGTGAACTGGGGTTAATCACTCAGGGATGCTCCGATGGGGCCTCTGCGGGGTGCGGTGGTCGTGAGTCTTGTACCAACGGTTAACCTTTGAAATGTTTTGTTGGAGAACTATGTTTTGTGCATGTGCACCGTAATATTCCGGAGTATAAATATTTTCTAAAATGATTTTTGGTGCATAATTCATCTGATTAAAATGGTAGTTAAACTGGATTGTACTTGCACTAGCTGTTGTCGCTAACCCCTTAACTAGGGGAAATACTTTTGTAGTTCAGGTGCAGGTCATGGAGGCAAACGAGCATGTGGACAGTACGAGGATGATGGGCAAGGGTGATTGTGTTCAATGGTCGTTTGCTTGGCGTCTTATCTTTTAGTTTAATTAGTTATGTCATTTGTTTTAGTACTCGGGTACTTTCTTCATTTCGACTTGTATTTGTTTATGGACCCGGTTTGGGAAAGATTTCATTTATTACTGTCAGGTTAGGTCTATTGTTTCAAATGTCTTAAAATTATTGAATCGTTCGTATGTTGATGATGTTTGTCATTCGTCGTGATGTTGAGTTTGTGCGTTAGCCTGGTAGATTCCAACGGGTTGGGTCCACGGCGTTGTAATATGTCCTCAACGTCTTGGGGGGTTACAGAATATGGTATCAGAGCTTAGGTTTATGGATACCAAGGCTTTAGATTATTTGGGTCTAGTTGAGTGACATTTCTGAACAGTATCACTACTATGCCATCATATCAGTACGTCGGTGCTCGTAAGCTTTCCTAACTTGACTCGTTGCGTTATCCTATGTTGTTCCTTTCCTAATATCGTGATGTGTTTTGCATTTGAACTGTACTCACTAATTACTTCTTCAGAGTGACTGCTGGTAGAGGACGCGGTCGCGGATGGGGTATGGGACGTGGCGCAGACGGCGGGGCAGCCTTGTCCAATAGCTCTGAGGCTGGTTCGGCAACGCCGTGTTTGTCGAACAGTGTTCAGCCTAGTGCCGAAGACCAGCAGGATTAGTCTGCTAGCTTCAGTAATGCTAATGATAATGTCGGGGTAGCTAACATTTTGCAGCAAGTAGCGAATCAGATGGCGCTACTAACTCAGGCGGTCCTGGTTAATCAAGCTAATGCCACCGCCTACTGGTTCTGGTGCCGACAAGTTGCTTCAGGATGTGATTCGTATGCGTCCTCCACAATTTTATGGTACTTCCAACCCTTCTGGTTGTGAAAGTTGGATATTTGAGATGGAAAAAGTATTCGAGGCAGCAAACTGCTCCGAGGAGAGGAAAGTACCAATTGCTCAGTACTTCCTCACCAAGGAGGCAGCAACGTGGTGGTAGGCAGTGAAACTGCGTGACTGGACAGCTACGTGGGATGAGTTCTGGGAATTGATGGAGGCTCAGTATTGTCCGTGGCCGGTGAAGGAGGGAAGGATGTTCCCATCTCTCAAGCAATTAAAGATTATAATCAGCAGTTATATTACGTGAGGAATCAGGTCTGGAACAAACAGGATAAGATCCGCCACTTCGACATGCGAATGAAAGTGAGGGTTCACCACTATATGTCAGGCCTTGGGTGTTCGACTTTGAACTATCAGAACAAGGCAATAGCCTATCAGATGTCTTTTTCTGTGACGGAGGTGGCAGCAGAGGGTAAGAAGCAGAAGACTCCCGGTCAGTTTTCAGGAAGTAAGTTTGGCGGGCATCCGAAGACTAAGTCTAGTCCACGGGCCTTTGGGAATCAGTCCCCGTCATTTGGGCGAGGCCATGGTTCTAAGTCTGCTTCAGCTGCTCCTGTTCGTGGTCATACTTGTTTTAATTGTGCTTGTACGGGACATATAATGAGTCAATGTGACAAGCCGCCGCTGAAGTGTCATAATTGTGGTCGTTCGGGGCATCATGCTGCGTACTGTGGAGATGCGAGTCGGGCACCAGTTATCAAGTTTTGGCCCTGGATACTAGATAACCGAGCGTGAATCAGGCTCCGACAGCTAACCAGCCTCAGCAGAGTTTTGGTAGAGGTCGAGGACGTGGATAGTCTTCTAGAGGGGGAGCATCTAGTGCGGGGTCTGTTCCGCCCCGTGTGTATGAGATGAGACGAGCTGTATATCCTGACGCGATAGTGGCTACAGGTACCGTTCACATCCTTGACCATCCTATTTCCGTGCTATTCGATTATGGTGCTACGCATTCTTTCATCTCTTTGGATCGTGTGCATCGTCTGCACGTTGAAAGTCTAGTTACATGTGAACCGTTTGTTGTTAAACTGCCTAGTGGAGAGAGTATTGTGGGGAATCATGAGGTTAGAGATTTTCCGGTGAGTATCGCAGGGAGGGCTTGGTCTTCTAATCTGATTGTGTTAGACATTAAGGATGAAGATTTGATCCTTGGTGAGGATTGGTTGGATCGACATGGGGCGATCATGAACTATAGAGGGAGGACCATTTCGATGTTAGCCTATGACGGCACTGAACACTCCTTTGTGGGACGCAATGAAGTAGTCAGAGATTCTTGATCAGCGCTATGAAAGCAGTGAAACTCCTTCGAGGAGGTTGCACTGGTTACTGGTGTTATGCTTTGAGATCGGAAGAAGTGGAGTCGAGCTCTCATCTATTCCGATTGTAAACGAGTATCCTTATGTTTCTCCAGATGAGTTGCCAGGTTTGCCACCAGATCGTGAGGTTGAGTTCACCATTGATTTAGAGTCGGGTGCGTCCCCGATTTCGAAAATGCCATACCATATGGCACCTGCCGATATGCTCGAGTTGAAGAAATACACGAGCATTTTGCCTTGGGGGCACCAGTTTTGTTTGTGAAAAAGAAAGATGGGTCACTGTGTTTATGAATCGACTACCGAGAGTTGAACAAATGACCATCAAAAACATGTATCCACTTCCTAGGATTGACGACTTGTTTGACCAATTAGGGAGCTACTATGTTTTCAAAGATTGATTTGAGATTTGGATATTACCAACTCTGAGTGAAGGATTCCTATATTCTTAAGATGGCCTTCCGGACGAGATATGGCCGCTATGAGTTTGTGGTTATGCGGTTCGGGCTAACCAACGCCCCATCCATGTTCATGCAGCTAATGAACAAGGTCTTCCTCGAATATCTCGATAAGTGTGTAGTCATCTTTATCGATGATATTCTGATTTACTCAAGGAGCAAGAAGGAGCATGCACGTCATCTGCATATCGTGTTGGAAATCTTGAGAACTCGGCACCTTTATGCGAAGTTCTCAAAGTGTGAGTTTTTGTTGCGGGAGCTTATATTTCTCGGTCACGTGATCTCGGCTGAGGGTGTTTGTGTGGACCCGCACAAGATAGAGGCAGTGTTGGATTGGGCGCTGCCCAAGAACGTGAAGGAAGTCCGTAGTTTTCTGGGTTTGGCGGGGTATTATCGAAGGTTTGTCGAGGGGTTCTCTAAACTCTCTCGACCGCTTACTCAGTTGTTGCAGAAGTCAGAGAAGTTTGTGTGGACAGACGAGAGGCAGAAGAGTTTTGAAGAGTTGAAGAAGCGGTTGACTACCGCTCCCGTATTAGCCTTACCGTGCGGTAATGAGGGCTTTTCAGTTTATAGCGATGCCTCAGGCCAAGGACTTAGATGTGTACTCATGCAGCACGGAAAGATGATTGCCTATGCTTCCCGTCAGTTGAAACCGTATGAGTTGAATTATCTTACACATGATCTTGAGTTGGCTACAATTGTGTTTGCGTTGAAGATTTGGCATCATTACTTTTATGGCTCATCATATCAGATTTTCACCGATCACAAGAGCCTGAAATATATATCCACACAGAAAGAACTGAATATGAGACAGTGAAGGTGGCTGGAACTAATCATCGATTAGGATCTCGAAATCCTTTATCATCCGGGCAAGGCAAATGTGGTGGCAGATGCCTTGAGTCGAAAATTGGTATCGCTTCGGGCACTTGAGTCACTCACTGATCAGCCAGGGCTCCAGCGAGAGTTGATGGGGTTGAGTATTGAGATTGTGTTACCAGGGAATGATGGGCAGTTGTGCGCCCTTGAGATTTCTTCATCGCTGGTCGACGACATTAAATAGAGACAGTTAGAAGATCTGATGTTTATCCAACTTTGTGAGAATGTGGTTAAGGGGAAAGCCCCGGTATTTGTGATTCATGAAGATGGTGTGTTAAGATTCCAAGGTCGGCTGTGTGTTCCGAGCGACTTGGAATTAAGGCAGGTCATTATGCAGGAGGCTCATGCGTCACCTTACTCAGTCCATCCAGGCTCGAGTAAAATGAATAAGGATTTGAGAAAGAATTTTTGGTGGAATGACATGAGGAATGAGGTGGTGCGGCTTGTGTCTAAGTGTTTGACTTGTCATCACGTCAAAATCGAACATCAACGGCCAGCCGGGTTGTTGAAACCACTTCCCGTCCCAGAATGTAAGTGGGCGGACGTCTCTATAGATTTTGTCACGAATTTTCCGAGGATGAAGACGGGAATAAACATGGTTTGGGTGACCGTGGATTGACTAACTAAGTCGGCATATTTTCTGGGCATCAAGGACACTTGGGTATCGGAGAAATTGGCTCGTATATTTATTGCGCAAATCGTGAGGCTTCATGGCGTGACAAAAACTATTACTTTGGACAGGGATGGTCAGTTTGTATCGCATTTCTAGCAGGCGGTACATAAGGCTTTAGGGACACATTTACGTTTGAGCACATCTTTACATCCTCAGACCGATAGACTGTCCGAGCGCACCATTCTCACGTTCGAGGATATGTTGCGCGTGTGTGCGCTAGACTGGAGTAGTGATTGGGAGGAACATCTGGCCCTGATCGAGTTCACTTATAATATAACTGGCATGCTTAGATTAAGATGGCACCATATGAGGCCCTTTATATCCGACAATGTCGATCATCGATATGTTGGAATGAGCCGTCCGATTTAGTTGGCACCGAGCCGGATCTTGTGTTGGAGACTAGGAGGAAAGTCGAGTTGATTCGAGAGAGAATATTGGCGGCTCAGAGTCGACAAAAGTCCTATGCGGATGTTAGGCGTCGACCCTTGGAGTTTGAAGTATGGGATCACATCTTGTTAAGACTGTTTTCGTCGAAGGGAGTTTTCCATTTTGGGAAAAGGGGAAGCTTAGTCCAAGGTATATTGGACCCTTCGATATATTGGAGAGGGTTGGCGAGTTGTCTTACCATTTGGCATTACCCCCGATGTTGAGACATGTGCATAGTGTATTTCATGTTTCTCAGTTGAGAAAGTATGTTCTAGACCCGACTCACGTTATCGATTTTGGGGATGTGGAAATCGAGAAGGATGTTACGTTTGAGGAGAGTCCAGTGAGGATTTTAGAACATCGGGATAAACAGTTAAGGCACAAAACCATTCCTTTGGTTAAGGTGCAATGGTCGAGACATGGAGTAGAGGAAGTGACATTGGAATTGGAGGAGGATATGCGTGCGAGATAACCTGAGCTTTTTGATCATTAAGTTTCGGGACGAAACTTATTTTTATAGGGGGAGAATATAATATCCTTACTTTCTATTTTTAGCCGCTTCTATTTTTAGGTGCATGTCTATTTTAACGACTCTCTTGTAACCGTTTCGACGTTTTGAATCTATTTTGTTCTTGGTATTTTTTCATTTGGACGAGTTTCGAAGGTGATTTTACGTAATATGCTTTATGCTATGATCTTGTCATATGTACGTTCGATTCTCGTAAAACTCGTTCGATTTCATTTTTTCTTTGTTCCCATGAGTCCGCATGATTGAATTATTCGTGTTGTGAGTTTCGGTTTTATAATTCGACGTCGTATCTTGATTTTTGGACATTTTGGGCTATTTTATAATTTCCTAAAGTTTGGGAAACTTATTTCCATTTCTGTATCCTGAGCCGTCAAGTGGTCGGAATCGTGCCTTCTTTTAGCGCTTAGATCCGTCGTTGCGAATACTTCGTAAATGTGCCTTTGAATTCCAACTTTTAGTTGTTTTGGTTTTGCGCCTTCCTCAGCAGTGGGCTGCACTCAACAGTACTGAACTGCTGCATGAATACTATTCATGATTCCTTGCGCACGCTAGATGTAATTCAGTAGCGCTCGCTAGCATCTCAGTATCGCGCGCCAAAGTCCGGGTATTGCTGGGGACAATAGGTTTTGGACTTGGAGTTCTGGATTTTTACGAGCAGGTAGCAAGCGCTAAGCTTTCGTAGCGCATGCTAATGATAGCAAGTAGCGCTCGCTAAGCTGTAATAGCGCACGCTAATGACACCGGGCAGAAGCTACTGGACCACCGGCGATCCCGTTAGCGTGCATTATTTTCAAGAATTAGCGCGTGCTGATTATACTTAGTATAAATAGGACTCAGGAGTACACTTTTCGTCATTTTTCATCTCTTCTCATCCATTGGGCGATTTCCGACAGTTTTGGGCGATTTCTGAAGATTAATTCATGGAGTTCCTTAGTTTATCGATTGTGGTACTATGAATGAAATTACTATCATCCTAATCATCCTGTTTCGCCCGAATTCAAGGTATTTTGGCTTAGAACCGTAATTTTGTCATTTTTGGAGGGGTTGTTTGGGATTTGTCTATTAAAACTCGAACTGTTCATTTATGTGAAGTATTTCTTATCGATTATTGTTACTAAGTGAATCCCAATCCGTTTCCATCGGTGTTTGATCCTTGAGTTGCTGACTCGGGGAGGTTTGTGAAAACCTTCGCCCGTGTTGACCGTACGTGTATTGTTATAGTTGGTAGTCGCGGTTGTGGGAATATTCCGTTTGGTTAATGGTGTAACACCCCCAATCCGCTCAGGGATATTACACGCCGTAGAACCTTCCCTCAAGGTTCTACCAGGCTGGTAACAAAACCGAACAACTCAACAATGCCTTTAAGGCTAAAATGACTCAGTAGACCGATTTGGTCTTTCAATAAATACATACAACTCAATTACAATACATGACCAAGCAGGGGTCGAATACAACACTCCCGTACCACGGGGAAAGAATACTGCAGTGGAAGTAAAATACAACTAAACCAATAAGACATCAAACGGGTCCTCGTGTGATTAGTATCGTTCTTCTTTCATCATCCTTCGTGCCGACCATGTGTTATGCTCCCAAACCTGAATGCAAAAACAGACATCCACCCCCCGAATACTCGGGGGTTAGCAAAACTCCACTGTTTTGCTAGTGCAAGAACAAAGTGCAAATACGAGCCATACAATTCACATTCCACGAATAACAATAACCAGGAATCCTCAAAAAATCCAAACGTAACGAAAAGCACTTCCCGAGGCAAGAGTTTGGTAAAATATTCTAAAACCGAAAGGTCACAAATCAAGGGAAAACAATTTATAAAACCGTTTAAATACCATCGAGAGTTTTGATAGAAAACAACTTAGGATTTTCAAATCCTTATGTTTCCAAAAATCAACAGGGTCACAGCCCAAAGGTTTTTTTTTCACAAATAGAAAACCGACAATAATTCACAGGGCCAGAGCCCAACATCACGTGTCCTCGACGGACATAAAATCAACAAAATATAATCGCACACGCGCATCGCCTAGGACCGGGACGAAGCCACAAATCCCACTCGAGGCCTCGAAGGACCCTCCCGAGTAGGCTAGCAAAACAAATCACACACATCTCACGGTTGGATCAATCGCTTGTTGCATCTTGGCCACATGATCGCATGCCATGTGCCACCGTAGATTATCTCAGGCTCTCACGGTTGGATCAATCACTTGTTGCATCCTGACCACATGATCATGTGCCATGTGTCACCGTAGACCTTCAACCATATCCACACATTCACACAAATAACATATCACATCAAGGATATTCAAACAATTCGCCAAGAGGCATCAAACACTTAGCAAAACACCACGTCCAACCACAACGCACGGAAATGAAATAATATACGCCCACACGCAATAACAAGTGCAACATCAACTCCAAACATATCCATAGAGTTCACATAGTCATTCTCAAACCACACCATTCACAAAACACACGCGTTTTGAAAGCAAGCCTTTAACAAGGCTAAACCGAATCTTTTGAAAATTATTTTCAAATGACCAAACAAACACATTTAAACGATCACCAATTATTATATCCACGAAACAAGAAAAGTATGGGCAAGGTACTTTCCTCGAAATACTGATCGCAACGAGACGACGGATGGGACGCGGTCGAATAGCCCCGAACCCCCGAACAATATTAAGAACGTGATAGCACCACGAGTACTACGAGAATAACACCACACGAATCATCAATCACCAGACGGGATTCAACATCGGAATCCTCGAACACCTATAAACCTTCGGAAGGAACAATAACACATGGTTACGACGTGAATCAAGGCCAAAACAATGGAAATCCCAACAAACTATCAAAGGGAAACTCATTGGGACATTTAATCGAACACTCAATGTTCGATAACTCCCAAGAACACTCGAATCACTAATCGAGTTGAACAAACTCGAAATATGGATATACAACCCATAGAACACGATTAATAACATCATACTACACCAACCGATGTATCAAAATCGGATTAGAAACGAAATCAAGAACAATTTCTCCGAAAAGTCAACTTGAAGGAAAATCAAGAAATATACCTTGATTCGACGAAACACACGGATTCGATGTTGATATAATCAACAAGAATCTTCCAAAACGCCTTGGAATGAGTAGAATCGGCCAAGAACACCTCCTACCAGTCACTCCCGTCCGCAGCCGCACAGAAATGAGGAAAAATGAAAAAAAAACGAAGTCTGGCCGAGCCAGGCCTATATATGGTCGGCAGGGTTACGGCCGTAACCGGCAGTGCCTTACGGCCGTAACTCGGCCCTTACGGCCGTACTCGGAAGGCCTTACGGCCGGAACCGGCATTCGTCAAAAAAATCAGTCCAGCAACTGTCGGACACTTACGACCGTAACTGGCACACATTACGGCCGTAACCGGCCTTCGTCCGGAAGATGCCCAGCGCCCGTACTGCCGTACCCAATCACGCTTACGGCCGTAACTCGCACACATTACGGCCGTAACTGGCACCTTACGGCCGTAACTCGGCCAGGCCAGGCCCTACTCCGGCCGTGACTCGGCCGTGGCCACTCCGACGGCCCGGACGACCCCGAAACCCGAACCTGAGTAAAAATCGAAGATACGGTTACGAAGTACTCGCAAAGACGAATCCAAGCGCTAAGAGAACACACGATTCCGACCACCCGACGTGTCGGAATTCGACAACGGAAGTAATTACCCCAAACTTTGGGAAATTACAAAAATGGCCCAAAATGTCCGAAATACACGATACATGATCGAAACACCGAACCAAAGCTCGCAACATGAATAATAACATTAAATGAACTTACTAGAAACTTGAAGCAACAGTTTCGGACGAGATTCGCAAGAATCGAACTCAAGTGCGGAAAAGTCGCTAAAAAGCACGGAACTCAACAAAACGACACCGAAACAAACTCGGACGTCGAAAAGTGCAGAATTAAATATTCTCAGAATGACGAAACGGTCACAAGAGAGTCGACAAAACGGACTTCCGCCGAAAAAAATAAAATTACCGGAAATCGAATTTTACGGGTATTACATTCTACCCTCCTTAAAAGAAGTTTCGTTCCGAAACTTAAAACAGGTAGGGGGAAGCAATATACCCGCCAGGAAAACTCGACGATATACACAAAACTGAAAACTCGCGCCCAACGGCAAAACTCTGCAAGAAACGCAAAGAGACATACGGCGTGAAAACACACTCCACGACGACCAACACAACGCCACCGTAGAGACATAATAAAATCAATAAGTGACAAACATCATCAAATAGATAGTACAATCAGGTCGATTATCCGAACAATCACAAAACACAACTAATGAAAATCAATACGATTGACCAACCCAACGGTTCATCAATCCAAACGCGAGTCAAACGCTGAACAAATACGGAATTCACCGCCCAAGGGCTGGAAGATCGAAAACGAGACTAATTTCCCGAACTTAAGGGAATTAGGAAGGAGTCTGAACGCTCAACAATCACGAAACGAGATCAACAAAAACCGAACAATCAAACGATCGAACCACAAAGTTCGAGACAACAAAAATCGAACGATCATGTTCGAATCACGAAGAATAATAAAATTCAAACAACAACTCCAAGGTTCACATTTCGACTCGAGACAATATATGATCCGGTGAAAACAACAACATATGCATTCACATAAGATCCACATGAAAGGGAAAAGAAATTGAAAAGTCACAACGACAAACGAGTTATTCCGAAACAATACCACGCTCGTTCGATCAACAAAAGCAAGGGGCAAGACAAGCTCAGAAATGTCAACGAACATAAACGAGTCGACAGAGTCGAAAATATAGAAGTTCCAAATCCGATCCACTTCGAATAAAAGAATTAGTAGAATCAAAAGATGTTGCTTCCGAACAAGGTTCACAAGAATCGAACCGAACTCGGAAAAGTTACAGCGATAACCAGATCGACCCAAAACAAGATCACAGCTCGTTCGAACGATGAAACCGAAATACAGAACAAGTTCATAAAGTATCAACGAACATGAGCGAATCGATAGACTGGAGAAAGAGAAAATATAGAAGCCAAAAATAATACGGGTATTATATTCGACCTCTTCTAAAAGAAATGTCTTCCCCGAAACTCACAACAACGAAATCAAGAAGACGACACAACAGGCAATCGACAGAAACATCCTTCAAAGGCCTCTCAAAGCCGATTCTGATATCTGTGCTGAAGCGTGAACTCCGAAAGTCTCGGTAGCCAATTCGCAAAACTGAATTCGGTGTCCCTCGAGTCCACACTCGAAATGTGTTACTGACGAGAAGGACAAATTGCACGTACATTCCCCCGGCACATCACGGTTGAAATGCCTCGGCTCGGCATACCGAAAATACAAATGCTAGATACAATGGAACATAACACCGCAAAACAACATACCGGAGATGCCAACTCAGCACAACAAGGAATCATAACACATATCATATACAACGATTAGCATCATAAAGTAATACACACACAAACACTACAACAACGACGGTATCGTTTGGCGACCTCAATGGCCCTAACTATAACCAGCACGTAATACAAACATCATGAAACAATCACATATGTACACCAACGTACAAACCCAAGCTTCAACATCTCACACTCGTGTGGCACACGCAATCCACCACGAGACGACAACCATTAAATACCAGTTCACACCTCTCACAGAGGGCTAGTACAACAAACACGTGGCAACGCCTCAACGTTCATGCCACCAACTCGATCATATTCGGGAGTTAACATCATAGCGACAAAGCCAACATCATACATACATACCCAGCCCTCAAACGGGAATGGATAGGTTTTAAAAACGAAAACCTCCTTTGGAAAATAATTTAGAAAAACACTGGTCGATCTTGAGTATCACCTTTCAAAAAAAGTAAAAACGTGAAACATCGTTATCGAGACTTTGGAAAACCATTTCGCATTTGATAAAAATGAGGACACTTTCTTTTAGTGAAAAGCTTTCAGAATATTCGACCCTCGGGTCTAAGTAAAAGTGTTTATAAAACATTGAAAATATCTCAAAACATTTTGGTCCTCGAGGTAGAAGAATTTGGAAACATATTGTGGCACCTTGGAAGTACCGCGAGAAAACAATTCATTTTAAACGTACGTCTCGAAATTTATTTCTAAGATACTCAAGTTTTCGAAAATAATTCAATGCCAAAAAGGACGATGCCAAAAAGGCTAGAATGCCCAAAAATTTCAGGTAATCACACGGAACATTATAGCGCTGTGGGTCCCGCGCCGAAACCCACCAGGCTAAAAACCATTTACAAAAATGCCAAAAAGGCCGATGACGGTAATATTTCAAAAACTCACAGAAGCCATTTACAAAATGCTAAATACCGTCATAAGAATTTCGCCAAAACGATCAAGGCCATAATGCCAAAAACTCGATTAAGGGAATCGGTTTTCGAAATAAAACTCCGTCGGTAAAATACCGAAAGTCATTACAAAAGAACTCACGTAGCGGATAAAAGAAATAAAGTCAAACATGCACAATCCAGCAACACTACTCCTCATATGAACGAAATATGAGGGTCAAATAACCACATATCAAGAAATCAAAATCCATAAGAGGATTCCATCACTCAACAAATAATCATAAAAATAGCTCGTGTCACACGAGGCACAACACAAAGAAGGGAGACTTACATCCACATGTCGCACGAAGATGATGATCGCCCACGATACTGATCACGACCAACAAACTCAGACGACGCGTCGCGACACGACTCAGTCAGACAAAATCCGACGAGACAAAACTCAACAGACACCACTGACCCGACAGCCTAGGTTTCCACAACCTAATCTCCGATACCATTTATGTAACACCCCCAATCCGCTCAGGGATATTACACGCCGTAGAACCTTTCCTCAAGGTTCTACCAGGCTGGTAACAAAACCGAACAACTCAACAACGCCTTTAAGGCTAAAATGACTCAGTAGACCGATTTGGTCTTTCTATAAATACATACAACTCAATTACAATACATGCCCATGCAGGGGTCGAATACAACACACTCCCGTACCACGGGGAAAGAATACTGCAGCGGAAGTAAAATACAACTAAACCAATAAGACATCAAACGGGTCCTCGTGTGATTAGTATCGTTCATCTTTCATCATCCTTCGTGCCGACCATGTGTTATGCTCCCAAACCTGAATGCAAAAACAGACATCCACCCCCCGAATACTCGGGGGTTAGCAAAACTCCACTGTTTTGCTAGTGCAAGCACAAAGTGCAAATACGAGCCATACAATTCACATTCCACGAATAACAATAACTAGGAATCCTCAAAAAATCCAAACGTAACGAAAAGCACTTCCCGAGGCAAGAGTTTGGTAAAATATTCTAAAACCGAAAGGTCACAAATCAAGGGAAAACAATTTATAAAACCGTTTAAATGCCATCGAGAGTTTTGATAGAAAACAACTTAGGATTCATAGGGCCAGAGCCCAACATCACGTGTCCTCGACGGACATAAAATCAATAAAACATAATCACACACGCGCATCGCCTAGGACCGGGACGAAGCCACAAATCCCACTCGAGGCCTCGAAGGACCCTCCCGAGCTGGCTAGCAAAACAAATCACACACATCTCACGGTTAGATCAATCGCTTGTTGCATCCTGGCCACATGATCGCATGCCATGTGCCACCGTAGAATATCTCAGGCTCTCATGGTTGGATCAATCACTTGTTGCATCCTGACCACATAATCACGTGCCATGTGTCACCGTAGACCTTCAACCATATCCACACATTCACACAAATAACATATCACATCAAGGATATTCAAAAATTCGCCAAGAGGCATCAAACACTTAGCAAAACACCACGTCCAACCACAACGCACGGAAATGAAATAATATACGCCCACACGCAATACCAAGTGCAACATCAACACCAAACATATCCATAGAGTTCACATAGTCATTCTCAAACCACACCATTCACAAAACACACGCGTTTTGAAAGCAAGCCTTTAACAAGGCTAAACCGAATCTTTTGAAAATAATTTTCAAATGACCAAACAAACACATTTAGACGATCACCAATTATTATATCCACGAAACAAGAAAAGTATGGGCAAGTTACTTGCCTCGAAATCACGATCGCAATGAGACGACGGATGGGACGCGGTCGAATAGCCCCGAACCCCCGAACAATATCAAGAACGCGATAGCACCACGAGTACTACGAGAATAACACCACACGAATCATCAATCACCAAACGGGATTCAACATCGGAATCCTCGAACACCTATAAACCTCCGGAAGGAACAATAACACATGGTTACGACGAGAATCAAGGCCAAAACAACGGAAATCCCAACAAACTATCGAAGGGAAACTCATTGGGACATTTAATCGAACACTCAATGTTCGATAACTCCCAAGAACACTCGAATCACTAATCAAGTTGAACAACTCGAAATATGGATATACAACCCATAGAACACGATTAATAACATCATACTACACCAACCGATGTATCAAAATCGGATTAGAAACGAAATCAAGAACAATTTCTCCGAAAAGTCAACTTGAAGGAAAATCAAGAAATATACCTTGATTCGACGAAACACACGGATTAGATGTTGATATAATCAACAAGAATCTTCCAAAACGCCTTGGAATGAGTAGAATCGGCCAAGAACACCTCCTACCGGTCACTCCCGTCCGCAGCCGCACAGAAACGAGGAAAAATGAAAAAAAACGAAGTCTGGCCGAGCCAGGCCTATATATGGCCGGCAGGGTTACGGCCGTAACCGGCAGTGCCTTACGGCCGTAACTCGGCCCTTACGGCCGTACTCGGCAGGCCTTACGGCCGTAACCGGCATTCGTCAAAAAAATCAGTCCAGCAACTGTCGGACACTTACGGCCGTAACTGGCACACATTACGGCCGTAACCAGCCTTCGTCCGGAAGATGCCCAGCACCCGTACGGCCGTACCCGATCACGCTTATGCTGGGATTCCACAGAAAATAAACGCAGCGGAAGAATAACGGAATCCCTAAGAGGATCGATCAAGTAACGTATATACGAAAAGAAAAATACGAAGATCAAGGAATCAAAGTCCCATACCTATGATGTCTCTGAAAAACCTTCGTATGATGATGATGATGAAGAGCCCTTCGTTCCAAGCACCTAAAGCAAGATGCCTCTACTTCACACGCCGGAACTTGATGGAAAAATCGACAAGCTTCATTTCTTCAAGAATGCGGCTAGGGAAGCTTGTAGGAATTTTCTCTCTCAATGTATTCTTCTTATATCTTGTCTCTAAGATCAAGATGAAGTTTTCAACCTTACTCTCTCACTCAAATTCGTGATTTTGAGTTCTTACTAGAAGAAGTTGTCCTCTGTCCTTTTTAAAGACTTTTATTTATAAAAAAATGAAAGTCTTCCTTTAACACATGATTGAGGGTATCAAATACACCTCACATGTGTCACCTAGTGACATAAAATAAGTTTAAAAGAGACAATAGAGGGAGAGGGGCGGCCTTAAGGGAAATTTCCAAGAAGACGGGTCGAATTTACTCGGCTCGTGTACTGGATGTTCGTCAAAACGAATCCCTCGTGTACCGGATGTTCGTCAAACGAATCCGTTTTATTTCCAATGTGTTTGGACTAATTAATTAATCCAGTTAATTAATTATATCAAACACAAATATATATTTCTCTAAGAAATATAATTTATGAATTAAAGTAATCACCCAGTAGCCTACTTACAATTCATAAGACCGCTATTTGATTTATCCGATAAATCAAACTTAGATATCTAATATCTAATATTATAAGAGAGATTATTAATTCACATTTATCCATCAATGATCCTATTGCGCGACTCCGTAGGTTCGTCTCAGCCGGCATTGGGAGGAACCAATGAGTGCGGGCAGCACTTAGCCAGCCTAGTGGGCCGCACTGTAAACCCCGACTGAGAACGAATGAACGAATCATTCCAGAACCATTATGTCATGAATACTATATACGTATAGACCCTTCATCAGATGTCCCGGTCAAGTCTTCGGGTCACGGTAAAGTCAAACCCTACTGTTGACTAAACTCTATACATGTGTTAATGCAAATCAAAACCGACTGATTAATAGTGTATCTAATACGACTATATCAAAATGCTTTGGCCAAAGACTTATGATCTTATTTGCCATTAACCGTATAGGACATTCGCCTGCTCACTAACAGGAGATAGAATCCTTTCTTGGCGTTCAGTAAAGACTGCTACCTGCCCATATAGTCCGCACTTCGAGGTCGACTCAGTAATTAAGCAAATGAGTCTAACTACTCTAATGACAAACTAAACGTCACAGACACATCTTCTACTGAACCCTCAAGTCAAAGGTCCACGTATACTATCACAACCTTTCGATTCGTCATCGACTCTCCGAGAGTGAATACCGTGTGACTGAATCGAGTATTAGTCATGTTCGAGTATACTGGTCCCACCAATATACTTATAACTATGCTATCAAGACGTGCACACATCCTAGCATCAGTTATACAAGTCTTATTAAAACTTAATGTCCTGTTAAGTTTTATCGACTTGCGAACTAGTTAAGCATTCGAGCTCTAAACACTTCTAGTGCCTATCTCCTTATCTCCATAAGGAGTAGAATGTTCACTCTCAAATGCAAGGACTATTATTCTATATACCAAATCACAATGCCAGTGGTATACAATAATATAGAAATAATAATTGCCTTATTAAATATAATATTCATAATTATAATACAATTGCTCTCACTCCCTCATCCTCTGAGTGGCATTCGAGGGCATATTCCTAACAATCTCCCACTTGCACTCAATGCCACAAACTATGGTATCTAATACCCATACTCTCCAGATGTCTCTCTAAGACCTTCTGAGATAGTGGCTTGGTAAGCGGATCAGCAACGTTATTTGCTGTGTCTACTCTCTGCAGTGTAACATTCCCATCCCGAACCATTTCTCTAACAAAATGATATTTTCTCGCAATATGTTTGGTGTTGTGGTGAGCCCTAGGCTCCTTAGCCTGTGCAACAGCTCCGTCGTTGTCACAAAACAGTGTCACGGGCTTCTCTGCGTTAGGAACCACTTGAAGTTCCTCATTGAACTTCTTTATCCAAAAAGCTTCTTTAGCAGCCTCCGTGGCTGCCTGATATTCGGCTTGACATGTAGAGATAGCAGTCGAACTTTGCTTGGCACTTCTCCAAGCGCCCCACCATTCAGAGTAAAGATATACCCTGATGTGGACATCTGAGCATCCATGTCCCCCGAAAAATCTGAGTCTGTATAACCCATCACTCTTAGTTCTCCACCGCCGTATGTTAGAACCAAGTCTTTAGTCCTCCTTATGTACTTAAGAATGTTCTTTACTGAGATCCAATGTTCTGCCTGGATTGTGACAGGCTTACTACGCTCACAGCATAGGCAATGTCCGGTCTAGTGCAAATCATTGCATACATAAGGCTACCTACTGCCGAAGCATAAGGTACCTTGCTCATTTCCTTTCTATCTTCCTCACTTTGAGGACACATCTCTAAGGAAAGTTTTGCACCATGTTGCATAGGTAGAAACCCTCTTTTAGAATCTTCCATCCTAAATCGCTTCAGGATCTTTTCTATGTATAGGGCTTGGGAAAGACCTAACATTCTTTTCGCTCTATCCCGGTAGAGACGAATACCCAGAATATAGGTAGCTTCTCCCAAGTCTTTCATTGAGAACTCTTTAAAAAGCCAAGCTTTCACAGAACTGAGCATTCCTACGTCGTTTCCTATAAGTAGAATGTCATCTACATATAATATTAAGAACGCAATTTTGCTCCCACTAACCTTCTTGTAAATATAGGGCTCTTCTTCGTTTTGGAAAAAATCAAACTCTTTGACTGTCTCGTTAAAACAAAAATTCCAACTCCGTGAAGCTTGCTTCAGTCCATAAATGGCACGCTGAAGTTTGCATACTTTATGAATATTGGTTTGAGATATGAATCCCTTAGGCTGTTCCATATAAATCTCCTCCTCGAGGAATCCATTTAGGAATGCCATTTTCACATCCATTTGCCATATTTCATAATCTAAGTGGGCTGCTATAGCAAGCATCATGCGAATAGACTTAATCATAGCTACAGGCGAGAAGGTCTCGAAGTAATCGATTCCTTCTCTTTGGGAATAACCCTTTGCCA
The DNA here is from genome assembly GCA_033398695.1 of Orobanche coerulescens. NCBI lineage: Eukaryota > Viridiplantae > Streptophyta > Magnoliopsida > Lamiales > Orobanchaceae > Orobanche > Orobanche coerulescens. Next base: position 202,202,109 of record CM065802.1, read on the forward strand.
CAAGCCTGGCCTTATAGGTATCAACCTTGCCATCTCCATCAGTCTTTCTCTTATAGATCCATTTGTTTCCAATAGGCACTATGCCTTTAGGACGATCTACTAAAGTCAGGACACGATTAGCATGCATTGAGTCTATCTCAGCTTCCATAGCTTCTTGCCACTTGGTGGAGTCAACGTCTACCATCGCTTGGTCGTATGTAGAAGGATCATTCTCTTGACTACTTTCTGTCATCTCATGGACACCCAGTTCCTCTTGATGCAGATAGCCATACCTCTCAGGTAATTGAGAAATTCTACTAGACTTGCGAGGTTGTATTTGTATTTCAGAAGGTTCGGTTCTTATATCTTGCATAGGTGTCTCATTTGGTGTTTCTTTTATTTCTTCCAAAGAAATATTTCTACCTGCCCCTCCTTCCTGAACAAACTGATCTTCCAGGAAGTGTGCTTGTATAGCAACGATGATCCTATGATCTTCATGCATGTAGAATAGATATCCCATTGAATCCCCTAGATATCCTATGAAACGACCTTTCACAGACCTAGTTTCCAATTTCTCTACTTTAGTCTTCTTGACATAAGCAGGGCACCCCCAAATCCTAATGTGATTAAGACTTGGTTTCCTACCTCTCCACATCTCATGGGGAGTCCTAGGAATGGATTTGGAAGGACATCTGTTCAAGATATGCACAGCAGTAAGGACCGCGTAACCCCACAGATAAATCGGTAGATCAGTATAGTTAAGCATGGAGCGAACCATGTCCAACAAGGTTCGGTTCCTTCTTTCTGATACACCATTTAATTGTGGAGTAGCTGGAGGAGTGAATTGTGACACTATTCCTAGTTCTTTTAAGAACTCATCAAATTCGGTACTCATGTACTCACCACCCCGATCGTAGAAGAGTCTTAACACGGTTACTGTTTGATTTTCAACTAGGGCTTTAAATTCCTTGAATTTATCAAAAGCTTGACTTATGTTTCATTAAGTACACGAATGTAATGAAATCGAAAGCCGTCTCGTGCCACTTCAAAGGGCCACGGATGTCGGTATGGATCAATCCAAGTTTTTTTGACTCTTTCAAAAGTCCTACGAAGGGTAACTTAGTCATTTTGCCTTGAAGGCAAGATTCACAAGTTGGATAGGGATCTGATCCCAATGGACCCGTAAGCCCATCTTTCTCCATTTTATGAACCTTGGTCTGACCGATATGACCAAGTCTAAGATGCCACTTAAGTGCTTGGTTCGTTTCATCCCTACCACGCTTCCTAGTTATAGTGTTCACACTTGTCTTATTCTTTAAATTTAAATGGTATAAACCATTTAATAATGTGATAACAACCAATTTATTTCTGAAATAAATACGACAGGACCCATCTCCAATAAAGAAGTGAAATCCCTTTCGGTCCATGACCGGAATTGATACAATATTCTTGTGCCCCTTGGGCAAAACAAGTACATCTTCTAAAGTGAGAATAAAACCAGATTCTAAATCCAACATAAGGGATTCGATATCAGAAGCCTCAACACTATGCCCACTTCCGACGGTGACCATCACCTCCCCTGAATCCAGCTTCCTACTTCGTTCCAGATCCTGATTCATTATACAAATGTGAGAACTCGCACCGGAATCAAGTATCCAAGAAGTAGAATATACAGTTACAGAACAATTTGTTTCTAAAACTAGTAGTTCCGTACCTGAAGGCGCATTATGGTCAAGCTTTGGACAATACCTCTTCCAGTGGCCTAGCTCACCGCAGTTGAGGCATACATCCATTTTCTTAGCCCCTTTGCTCTTTTGAACCATTGGGGCCTTGCCCCTTTCCTTGTCGATCTTGGCTATCGGACCTAACTACTTCTTGTTCTTTTTCTTCTTACTCTTGGACTTCCAAGTCTTAGAAGAAATCACAAGTGCAGCTTCCTTTCCCTTTGTCTTCATCTGAGACTGGGCAGTCGTCAGTTTGTTCAGTAGCCCAGCTAAGTTACATGCAATCTCATTGCAGTTGAAGTTCATGACAAATTGGGAAAAGGAGTCAGGAAGTGACTGCAGGATAAGGTCAGTTTGGAGAGATGCATGCATCTGAAAATCAAGAGCTTCCAATCTCTCAATCATCGAGATCATCTTGAGGACATGGTCCCCAACCTTCTCTCCTTCCTTCATCCTGGATCCGAATAATTGCTTTGATATCTCATATCTAGCAGTTTGGCTATGCTCTCCATAGAGCTTAGCCAGGTGCGCTAAGATAGCTCGTGAAGACGTCATCTTTTCATGGGCACGTTGAAGCTCATTGGTCATTGAGCCTAACATGTACCCTCGCACTCTTATGTCGTCTTTTACCCATTTCTCATGGGCATCGACATCTTCCTGATTGGCTCGGGTTCTTGCAGGAGCCGCTGGGATGTCCGCCTCCAAGACGTATCCCAGCATTTCCATAGTTAGGACAATCCTCAAGTTCCGAAGCCAGTCCACATAGTTAGGACGTTCTTTTCAAGTAGTATAGCGAGTGGGTTCATTGTCATATTGAGAGTTTTGTTAACTGCAGAGAATAATATGAGATTCGTTAGTGATTGTTTAATTATGATCCGAGTAAAGAATTTAAGGACTTTCTTTATTCATAACTCGGCTCCCACTATTTTATCGGCATTTACACACTCCCATGTTAAATCCGGAAGCCTTGGGTGACTTCATAGTGGTGATCGATTTCTTCACAAAGTTTAATAGAGGGCAACCCATACGGTTTATATTCTATTATTCTTTATAAAGTGGTATCTAATACCAACCCATCTAATGGATGATTCGATCTTCTTTTACCCCTAGTTCACTTGCCCTCAACCCATTCGGTTTCTATGGCTCGCTGAACTATCTAAGTTTAAACCGTCAACTCCTATTAGTCTGACAATTGAATCTTACCCTGCAACCCATACGGTTTATAGGGGTTTGATTTGTCACAACCAAAGGCATCTAATGCACTCTAGGAATTTATCAACTTTCCCCAAAAATATTACCCCGACATACTCGGAAGAATAATATTCCGGTTTAGATTTCAATTTTCCATGAGTTTGGCGGAGGGTAGGAAACCTCGTAACCTTTATAACTTAGTGTTTGTAAGTGGGAGTATTAACGCGATTATATGTTACACTTTGCACATTAATCCGTTTATAAGCGCGGTTTGTGGTTTGTCAATCATTCAAAATGAAAAACAATAAATAGCAACCTAGTTACTACCAACGTATAGCTCATGGACTTTTTCCTAAGTATTGGGCCAAGCCAAATAAAGAAAGGAAAAATACAGTATTGATTCTTCGTCTTCTAGTCGGTCGTCTTCGGTCTTCGTCATAGCCATATGAATAATTACATCATTGAACAATACGTCCTATAATACATATTTTCTAGTAAAAATAAATAGGCTCAAAATGGCCTTTACAACCATATCGAATCGAACAAATCAACAACTAAGTCCACGAGCTATATCACCATCACATAAGGCATTCCATACAACATGTAACGGTAAATAAAATTAAATAATCAATTAATAAATTAATCCAATTAATATAAAAATTAATCTATTTAATTTCTACAATATTAATCAAATTAATATTTATAATCGTCATTTTAATCCGTTCAAAGTAATCCGGCCAAAACAATATTCTCGTCTAATAATTTCCCTTAATAAAAAGATATTCCAAATATTTTATTAAATCCAATTAAATCCAATTTAAATTTCGAAAATTATTACAACGAAATATAAACACAAAAATAGAGTCCGGAAAATCGATGTCGAGGCCACGGCCCGATTCAAAATCGGGCGAAAACCCGAGAATCGCGGGACCGAGTCACTCGGCCATCGCCGGCGGTGGCCGACCGGCTCTGAGCCTACCGAGTCACTCTCGGCCGGCGGCAACGATCCGATGCTGCTGCCGCATTGCGTCTTCGTGCGGTATTCGTGTTTAACCCCCGTTTTTCTCATTTTTTCGACTCGCTTCCAAAACGAAAAGTTTCTTAACTTCATGAAGAACTTATAAATCAACAAAAATCAAATTTTTCAGATTTATAATTCACATAAAATATTCGAAACTTGACTTACTACGAATGATTAAATTTCTTCGATTATATCTATTATGATTCTAAATCATAAACATCATCAAATAACATTCCAAATGCAAAGATGATCGTATATACGATATATTTGACCTCGCTCCGATACCACTGTTGGTTTTCCACAGAAAATAAACGCAGCAGAAGAATAACGGAATCCCTAAGAGGATCGACCAAGTAACGTATATACGAAAAGAAAAATACGAAGATCAAGGAATCAAAGTCCCATACCTATGATGTCTCTGAAAAATCTTCGTATGATGATGATGATGATGAAGGGCCCTTCGTTCCAAGCACCTAAAGCAAGATGCCTCTACTTCACATGCCGGAACTTGATGGAAAAATCGACAAGCTTCCTTTCTTCAAGAATGCGGCTAGGGAAGCTTGTAGGAATTTTCTCTCTCAATGTATTCTTCTTATATCTTGTCTCTAAGATCAAGATGAAGTTTTCAACCTTACTCTCTCACTCAAATTCGTGATTTTGAGTTCTTACTAGAAGAAGTTGTCCTCTCTCCTTTTTAAAGACTTTTATTTATAAAAAAATGAAAGTCTTCCTTTAACACATGATTGAGGGTATCAAATACACCTCACATATGTCACCTAGTGACATAAAATAAGTTTAAAAGAGACAAGAGAGGGAGAGGGGCGGCCTTAAGGGAAATTTCCAAGAAGACGGGTCGAATTTACTCGGCTCGTGTACTGGATGTTCGTCAAAACGAATCCCTCGTGTACCGGATGTTCGTCAAACGAATCCGTTTTATTTCCAATTTGTTTGGACTAATTAATTAATCCAATTAATTAATTATATCAAACACAAATATATATATTTCTCTAAGAAATATAATTTATGAATTAAAGTAATCACCCAGTAACCTACTTACAATTCATAAGACCGCTATTTGATTTATCCGATAAATCAAACTTAGATATCTAATATCTAATATTATAAGAGAGATTATTAATTCACATTTATCCATCAATGATCCTATTGCGCGACTCCGTAGGTTCGTCTCAGCCGGCATTGGGAGGAACCAATGAGTGCGGGCAGCACTTAGCCAGCCTAGCGGGCCGCACTGTAAACCCCGACTGAGAACGAATGAACAAATCATTCCAGAACCATTATGTCATGAATACTATATACGTATAGACCCTTCATCAGATGTCCCGGTCAAGTCTTCGGGTCACGGTAAAGTCAAACCCTACTGTTGACTAAACTCTATACATGTGTTAATGCAAATCAAAACCGACTGATTAATAGTGTATCTAATACGACTATATCAGAATGCTTTGGCCAAAGACTTATGATCTTATTTGCCATTAACCGTATAGGACATTTGCCTGCTCACTAACAGGAGATAGAATCCTTTCTTGGCGTTCAGCAAAGACTGCTACCTGCCCGTATAGTCCGCACTTCGAGGTCGACTCAGCAATTAAGCAAATGAGTCTAACTACTCTAATGACAAACTAAACGTCACAGACATCTTCTACCGAACCCTCAAGTCAAAGGTCCACGTATACTATCACAACCTTTCGATTCGTCATCGACTCTCCGAGAGTGAATACCGTGTGGTGAATCGAGAGTATGAGTCATGTTCGAGTATCTGGTCCCACCAATATACTTATAACTATGCTATCAAGACGTGCACACATCCTAGCATCGATTATACAAGTCTTATTAAAACTTAATGTCCTGTTAAGTTTTATCGACTTGCGAACTAGTTAAGCATTCGAGCTCTAAACACTTCTAGTGCCTATCTCCTTATCTCCATAAGGAGTAGAATGTTCACTCTCAAATGCAAGGACTATTATTCTATATACCAAATCACAATGCCAGTGATATACAATAATATAGAAATAATAATTGCCTTATTAAATATAATATTCATAATTATAATACAATTGCTCTCACTCTCTCATCCTCTGAGTGGCATTCGAGGGCATATTCCTAACAGCTTACGGCCGTAACTCGCACACATTACGGCCGTAACCGGCACCTTACGGCCGTAACTCGGCCAGGCCAGGCCCTGCTCCGGCCGTGACTCGGCCGTGGCCACTCCGACGGCCCGGACGACCCCGAAACCCGAACCTGAGTAAAAATCGAAGATACGGTTACGAAGTACTCGCAAAGACGAATCCAAGCGCTAAGAGAACACACGATTCCGACCACCTGAAGTGTCGGAATTCGACAACGGAAGTAATTACCCCAAACTTTGGGAAATTACAAAAATGGCCCAAAATGTCCGAAATACACGATACATGATCGAAACACCGAACCAAAGCTCGCAACATGAATAATAACATTAAATGAACTTACTAGAAACTCAAAGCAACAGTTTCGGACGAGATTCGCAAGAATTAAACTCAAGTGCGAAAAAGTCGCTAAAAAGCACGGAACTCAACAAAACGACACTGAAATGAACTCGGACGTCGAAAAGTGCAGAATTAAATATTCTCAGAATGACGAAACGGTCACATGAGAGTCGAGAAAACGGACTTCCGCCGAAAAAAGAAAATTATCGGAAATCGAAATTTACAGGTATTACAAATGGTGTCGTTTAAGACTGATTCGTGTTAACCTTTCATTTAGGAATGGTCGTGGTCACTTCGGGTCATTCCTTGCCTGTTTTTTATTTTCCGTCTCGTCGAAGATGTCTCAAAGGCAAGTATATTACATTTGTATGCATATTCTAGTATTTGATTTATGGCTTCCCATTTATGTTGTGGATGTGAATGCGTTTGTTCAACAAGGAATGGTCTAACGAAGCCTCGTGGGATACGTAGTACCGTGTGTATGCATCTCGTGAACTGGGGTTAACCACCCAGGGATGGTCCGATGGGGCCTCTGCGGGGTGCGGTGGCCGTGAGTCTTGTACCAACGGTTAACCTTTGAAATGTTTTGTTCGAGAACTATATTTTGTGCATGTGCACCGTAATATTCCAGAATATAAATGTTTTCCAAAATAATTTTTGGCGCATAATTCATCAGATTAGAATGGTAGTTTAAATGGATTGTACTTGCACTAGCTGTTGGTGCTAACCCCTTAAATGGGGGAAACTTTTGTATTTCAGGTACAGGTCATGGAGGCAAACGAGCATGTGGACGGTACAAGGATGATGGGCAAGGGTGATTCTGTTCAATGGTAGTTTGCTTGGCGTCTTGTCTTTTAGTTTTACTAGTTATGTCATTTGTTTCATTACTCGAGTACTTTCTTCATTTGGACATGTATTTGTTTTTGGACCCGATTTGGGAAAGATTTCATTTATTACTGTCGGGTTCGGTATATTGTTTCGAATGTATTAAAATTGTGGAATCATCCGTATGTTGATGATGTTTGTCATCGGTCGTGATGTCGAGTTTGTGCATTAGCCTAGTGGATTCCAACGGGTTGGGTCCACATCACTGTAATATGCCCTGAACGTCTTGGGGGTGTTACACTGTGTGCGCTGGATCATCGGATTTCCATGAGTATACATTGTTGTTATTGTTGTGCGCATATTGATGTTGTCATGTGAGTATGCATTTGTAGGTCTCTTGTAGGACCAGGTCCGTATGTTGTATTGATGTGATCTCGGATTAGACTGACATGAATTGTCGTGGCATTGCGTATCTTGAGGTACGATCCATATTTTCTTCCTGGTACTTGTGTTTTGATTGGCAATGGATTATCATGTTTAGATTTGATGATATTATCTGATGGATTTGGTCGGACAGAGTTGGTATATTTCGTATCAGTGAGTTGTGATGATGTTTTGAGAATCTTAGGTATTGTCTGGGATACAATATAAATATGTGTACGATTCAGTGTGTTTTTGAGAATACTAGATGTGGAATATGGTTAGGATTACTTTGATGAGGATTATCACGAATTGGTAAGGTTATGATGGTAAGATTACATTGGTAGTATCCTTACTTATTATTTTCATTGGTATGTAATTATTGATGTGATGGGATCGTTATCATTGTTGAGTATTATGGCTGACCCCGTCGTGGGCTTTATTTTTAGGTTAATAGATATTGAGCTTGTAGCGGTCGTGAAAAGATGAGCTTCCCGGGGGATACTGGCTATGATGTGTGTTTTACGGATCGAGTATTTTTGTCTAATTGATTCCGCTGCAAATGTATTTTTAATTGTAAATTTTTTATCCGCTGCGTGAGTATTTTCAGAATATAATTTTGGTATTTTGCAAACTTGGGTTATTTTGAAAAATCAATTTCTAAACTATTTTGTCAGTATGTGTAAGCAGTGGCTTAACGTATACTTTTGAAACTGTTGAGTTTTGGCATTTTGGCCTTGTATTTTAAATGGGATTTTATGACGGTATTTGGAAAATAGATTTTATAGTCTTTTTAAAAAAAAGGTATTACCGTCATTGCCGCTTGGGCGTATTCGAAATGATTGCGAAAAATGTCTTTCAGCCTTGTGGGTTTCGGCGCGGGCCCCACCGTGCTGTAATATTCCCGGATGGCTCTGGGGGTGTTACATACTTAGTATAAATAAAGGGTCTTGGACAAGGAGTTGTCACAAGTTAAAAATCACGCAACCCTAATTATGTTACATAGAAATTGGCCCTCCCCTCTTCAGATCGGCCGAACTGTTTTCTATCCGGAAAATTCGTTTTGGCCATCTCTATCTTCTTCCCTTAGTTAATTTTGACCAACAGTACAAATCCTTCTATCAAGGGGATTATTTGTTGTACTGTTTATCAATATTATTCGTAAGGATCTAGGAATCCAGCTTGTACTAGTTGATTGTGTGTGGATCACCGAAAGAGGAAGACGTTTTTTATCAGCTTCTGCTCCGGGTTTAGATCTGTTCTTCAGATTAAGGTATTTCGACGAACCTTCTATAAATAAATTAAATACTGCATAAAGATCCTCTTCTGGAATTTTCATTAATTGTTCCGCTGTGTTTTTGCTCATATTTATTGTATTAGATACACATAAAACCCAACATTGAGGACAAATGGATGAGATATCATATCTCATCATTTGATCTCTTGTTGGCATAAACTAAAACTTACACATGATGAAGTAGTAAAAAAAAATACACACACACAACTACTGGCTGTGAGGTTTTGAGAGAGGGAGAAAAAAATTTCTTGAATTTTCTTGTTCATCTTAGAGAGAAAGAAAAGGAAGAAGGGAAGAGAAGAAAAATACTATATCCATTCCTAGCCGTGTTCTTCAAGAATACTATATGTAACTTTTTCGATCAATATCCGATGCGTGATAACATAGAGACACTCGACATATTCGGTGTTTGATAATTCATCAAGTTTGAAGGAATTGGATTCGTGTACGTGTTCGTGACGGGAAAAAGCTTGGCTCAGGTTTTTCCTTCAATAAGAAATTATCAAAGATCAACGAGGTATGACGCCATTACTTTTATCTTCGTCAATTTTATATATTCGTATATATGATGCTTCATCAATCCTTTAGTCATCGAATCACAACAGTGATATCAGAGGAAGGTTTATGCAATCGTATATTCGATATTTGCATTTGGAATGCTTGGTCGTATGTTTTTATCATTTAGAATCATAATTGTTTTAATTGTTAATGTTTAATTGTTTATCTAAAAATTTATTTTTCATGATTTTATATTATAATATAAATCTATTTTTCTTTTGAAAAAATGATTTATATGTGTAATATAAAAAGTAGAAAAATATTAATTTTGGATTCGGGACGAAAAGATGAGCCAGAAATGTGGTAGGACCTGACTTCTGGAACCGCCGAGTGGTCGCCGGATCGCCTGACAAAGTCCCGCCAAGAGCAGCACGTAGCGGCCGAGCAATATGCTGGGCTGCTCGGCCAGGGCTGGCAGCCCCTGCCACGCCGCAGGCTTGGTCCGGGTCTTGTGTTTTCCGACTCCATTTTTATATTACTTTCGGTAAATTAATTTCAAATTAAATAGGATTTAATTTGACTAAAATATAATTATGCTAATTTTATTTTTAAGGAAATTAATTTAATGAAATATTATTTTTCGTCCAGAACAATTGAATATTAACGATTGTATGATTAATTGGATTAATTCTAATAGATGAATTAACATTATATTGATTAGATTAATATTTAGATTAATTATTTTTGCCATTAATTTTAATATGATTGTTGCATTATTATTTGAATGGTGATGTAGTTCATGGACTTAGTTTATTGAATCTTTATTCGATGGGGTTGTAATGGCCGTTTTGAGCCGATTTTTCTTTTGGTATTTGTATAGGATGCAAATTTTATTATTGTAATAAATTAGCAATAATGAAGAGCCGAGGAACGAACCGCCATGATGACGAAGATTTAAGACATGTAATTAGATTCTTGTATTTTAATCGATTCGGTGATGACTCGGTACTTAGGAACGGTCCATAAACTGCATGTTGTTAGATTTAGGTTATGTATGTTTTCATATTTTATGGCAAACAAACAAATCGACAAACCGTGCTTATAAAGGGATTAATGTGCAAAGTATAACATATAATCGTATTAAACTCTCACTGACAAACACTAACTTATAAAGGTTTCATGGTTTCCTACCCTCCATCAAACTCATGGAAAATTGAAATCTAAACTGAAATATTATTCTTCCGAGTATGTCGGGGTCATATTTTGGGGAAGGTTGAAAAATTCCTAGAGTGCATTAAATGCCTTTAGTTGTGACAAATCAAACCCCCAGAAACTGTATGGGTTGTCGGGAGAAATTTAATTGTCAGACTAATACGAGTTGAGATTATAAACTTAGATAGTTCAGCGAGCCATAGAAACCGTATATGTTGAGGCCAAGTGAACAAGGGGTAAAAGAAGATCGAATCATCCATTAAATGTGTTGGTGTTAGACACCACTTTATAAATAATGATAGAATATAAACCGAATGGGTTGCCCTCTATTAAACTTTGTAAAGAACTCGATCACCACTATGAAGTCAACCATGACTTACAGATTTCACATGAGAGTGTATAAATGCCGATAAAATAGTGGGAGCCGAGTTATATAATAAGAAAGTCCTTAAACTCTTTACTCGGATCTTAATTAAACAATCACTAATGAATCTTAAATTATTCTCTACAGTTAACAAACATCTCTTAAAATGACAATGAACCCACTCACAATACTGCTAGAAAAGAACACCCTGACTGGTCTGAACTATGTGGACTGACTTTGGAACTTAAGGATTGTCCTCACTATGGAAATGCTTAGATACGTCTTGGAGGCGGACATCCCAGTGGCTCCTGCAAGTACCCGAGCTAATAAGGAAGATGCGTTGCCCATGAAAAATGGGTAAAAGACGACGTAAGAGTGTGCCTTTACATGTTAGGCTCAATGACCAATGAGCTCCAACATGCCCATGAATTGATGACGTCTTCGAGAGCCATCTTAGCGCACTTGGTTGAGCTCTATGGAGGGAATAGTCGAACTGCTAGATATGAGATATCAAAGCAATTATTCGGCCCCAGGATGAAGGAAGGAGAGATAGTTGGGACCATGTCCTCAAGATGATCTCGATGATTGAGAGATTAGAAGCTCTTGATTTTCATATACATGCATATCTTCACACTGAACTCATCTGGCAGTCACTTCATGTCTCCTTTTCCCAATTTGTCATGAATCTTAACTGCAATGCGATGCGTGTGACAGCTAGACTAATAAACAAACTAACGACTGGACAGTCTCAGATGAAGACAAAGGGAAAAGAAGTTGCACTTATTATTTCTTCTGGGACTTGAAAGTCCAAGAATAAGAAGAAAAAGAACAAAAAGCAATTAGGTCCAAAAGCCAAGATCGACAAGGGTAAGAGCAAAGCCCCAATCGTTCAAAAGAGCAAAAGGGCTAAGAAAACAAACGCATGCACAACTGTGGTGAGCTAGGACACTAGAGGAGGTACTCTTGGCCACTAAGTATACAAAATACAGCTTGGAAAAGTATAGGTACAACAAGTTGTACGATTTTCGAGTTTGAATGCGTAACGGAAGTTTGTTTAAGTGAGTTGTTGTAAGTACAACAACTAGGCTTTCTCCTATTACCTTATTGCGTACATGGTTTTGCAATGTATACTTATAATAATCACAGTTTATGAAAATAATAAATGCAGAAGGTAAATAACACCGTATTTAAAGTGGTTCGAGGTAAACCCCTCTACGTGTTGGAATATAAAACGCAGCGGAAGCTAGTTGGAGAAAATATTTTATAAACGGTTTTATAAACTAACCAACATAAAAATTGGATCTATTTAGGCTTGTCAATTAATTAACTAAACAGATTAATAAATAATCAAATAGATATATTTACGCATGGAAGTCGGTAATTAGTACCTTTGATGCGAAGTGGTAGAAATTCCCTTTTGGATCGATCGAACACCTCCTTGTATTCTTCCTTGATCTACTTGTATTTCTACCTCAAAGTCTTCTAGAGTATATCCCGCCAATTATCCAGATGTCGTGTGGGAAACAATCTACCGGACTACTTGGAGAGCAACAGGGATCGGCCAAAATTATTCTTCCAAAATTCCTTTCGATTTTCTCTCTATTTTTCTTGAATATTTGTGGTATTTTAGAAAAATATTGTGTTAACTAAATTATGGAATCCAAGACACAAGTCAAGATCCACAATTAATCTAGGTTGTCTTTGACACAAGTCAACCCCATTCCTTCCACATGCCCTTCAAATGACTTTGAGGGCAATCCTTTCGTGAAAGGATCAGCTAGGTTGTCTTCAGATGCTATCTTGGAGACAATAATCTTCCTTCTCTTCACAAAATCTCGAATGATATGATATTTGCGCTTGATATGTTTGCTTGCTTTGTGGGCCCCATGGTTCCTTCGAATTTGCAACAGCATCGGTATTATCACAATAAAGTGTAATACTCCTAGGCAAATTAGGAATCACACCCAAATCCTTTAGGAAGTACTTGAGCCATACCGTCTCTTTAGCTGCCTCTGAGGCTGCTACATACTCGGCTTCCATGGTAGAGTCCGCTATACATTTCTGCTTCACACTCATCCAACTGATGGCTCCACCTCCCAAAGTGAAAACATTTCCGGAAGTTGATTTCGACTTTCTTTGTTTGCACTGAAATCCGAGTCAGTGTAACCCAAAGGACAAAGTGTATACGATTGATATATAAGAATATGCTCCCTAGTCCTTCTCAGGTACTTGAGTATATGCTTGACAGCAATCCAATGTCCCGGTCCTGGGTTCGACTGATATCTCACCACCATGCCTACAACATGAGAGATATCAGGCCTAGTGCAAATCATAGTATACATAAGGCTTCCCACTGCCGAAGCATAAGGGATCAGCTTCATGTCATCTATCTACTTATGTGTCCTAGGACACATAGGCTTAGATAGCTGAATTACATGTCTGTAAGGTAAGAAACCTTTCTTGGAATTCTCCACGCAGAGCTGCTTTAGCACCGTATCGATATAGGATGCCTGAGATAAGCACAACATCCTTTTCTTGCGATCTCGAAAGATCTTAATACCAAGGATGTGCCCGGCTTCTCCCAAATCCTTCATATCGAACTGCTCAGACAACCATACCCTTACGTCTGATAATACCTTCACATTGTTTCCAATTAGAAGTATATCATCTACGTACAGTACAAGGAACACTAGCATATTTCCATCGCAGTTTTTGTATACAAAAACCTCACTAGGACACTGTTCAAAACCATATGATTGAATGACCTCATCAAATCGCATGTTCAAAGACCTTGATGCTTGCCTAAGACCACAAATGGCTCTATTAATCTTGCACACTAAATGCTCCTCTCCTTCAGCAATGAATCCCTCAGGTTGGCGCATATATATTTCCTTATCAAGACTCCCGTTCAAGAACGCAGTCTTGACATCCATATGCCAAATATCCATATCCAAATGCGCAGCTATAGCTGAGAGAATCCAGATCAATTTAAGCATGGCTACTGGCGAAAAGGTCTCATCATAGTCAATGCCCTCCTTCTGAGTATAACCTTTCGCAACAAGCCTTGCTTTGAAGGTTTCAACCTTCCCTTTCGATCCTCTCTTACGATTGTAGACCCACTTACTTCCAATGGGTTTTACCCCGTTGGGTAGCTCTACTAGCTCCCACACTTGGTTAGAATCCCCATTTTGGATTCCATTGCTGTTTACCAGGATTCAGCATCCTTGTCTTGAACTGCCTGCTTATACGTACATGGATCCGTTTAATCCTGGTCTGGGTAGTGGTCCGAATACCCTCCCACGCAGATGAAATGTTCAGGTTGACGAACAACCCTACCACTATGATGAGGCATGTCCTTGGTTTGCGTATCCATAATAGTGTCGATACGTGGTACACTAGGTGTTTGTACAATTGGTATTGTCGAAATCTCGCACCTAAGTTCTTCTAGAATTACCTCACTCCTAGGCTTGTGGCTTATTACATAGTCCTCCTCTAAGATCCGAGCATTGGTGCTACCAATGACCTTTTGATCTTTAGGACTGTAGAATAAGCCACCCATCGTTCCCTTCGGATATCCTACAAACACAAGTACTTCTGTACGATATGCCAACTTATCAGCTTTCTTATTCAGCACGTGTGTTGGTGAAACCCAAATCCGAACATGTCCTAGACTGGGCTTGCGCCCATTCCACAGTTCTGTGGGTATTTTTGGAACTGATTTCGAAGGCACCAAGTTTAGAATGTACGCCGCTGTTTCCAAGGCATATCCCCAAAACGAAATAGGCAAATCAGAATAACTCATCATTGACCTAACCATCTCTAATAAAGTACGATTCCTTCTTTCAGAAACGCCATTTTGTTGTGGTGTACTCAGTGAGCTGGGAAGTAATCCCCTCATATGCCAAGAAATCCAAAAACTCTCCACTAAGATACTCGCCACCACGATCAGATCGTAGTGACTTGATACTCTGTCCATGATGCTTCTCCGTTTCAGCCTTGAATTCTTTGAACTTATCAAAAGATTCAGACTTACATCGCATCAAATAGATGTATCTATATCTCGAATAATCATCTATGAACATGATGAAGTATTCGAAACCACCCTTAGCCCGGATGTTCATTGGACCACATACATCGGTGTGTACTAATTCCAATACATTTTGTGTACGATTTCCTTTGCTTTGGAAATCTCTTTTAGTCATTTTACCCTCGAGACATGATTCACAGATTGGAAATGACTCAACTTGGAGCGAACCCAATAGGCCATCGCTCACCAATCTTTGAATCATTCTAAGGTTAATAAGACCCAATCGTAAATGCCACAAATATGTTGGATTTATGCTCGAAGGTTCTTTTTTTTATTAGGATTAGTCAAATAATTAAGCAATTTATAATTATGCAAGGGAGTCGGTGCAGCATTAATGATATAAAGTTCTTCTTATAAGTACTCCCGCAAACATATTCACCATTTCTTTTAATAATTGCATTGTCTTCAAAAGAAACTGAATATCCATCACGACGCAATTTAGAAACTTAAATTAAATTCATTCTAAAATCGGGTACTAATAAGACATTATTTAGAACTAGAATCCTATCATCAATTTTTAACTGCACGACTCCCACTGCAATAGCCTTCAGCCTGGAATAGTCGCCCCAGCTTATTGTAATCTCATCCGCACTAAGTACCTTGGTTACTTTGAACCCCTGCGAGTCATAACAAACATGATCAGTGGAGCCCGAATCCACTATCCACGAAGTGATAGAATAGGCATCCAACATATTTTGACTACTAGTGCATGAGACGTACCTTTCTTAAGGCAGTCACTCTTGAAATGCCCTTTCAGACCGCAATTGAAGCACTTGCCCTTCGGCTTTTTGTTTGCCTCAGACTGAGGAGCCTTTGACTGAGGAGCCTTGCCCTTAGCTTTGAAGGTTGCCACTTGCTTCTGGCCAACTTGCTTTTTCTTCTTTCCCTATTTGGATTTTGAAGAAGCAGCACCGGTTGCCGCAATAATTTGATGATAACCTTGTTTGAAGAGACCTTCGGTAGACTGAAGCTCTATCAGAAGTTCTGCCAATGTGTAAGTCCTACGATTCATATTGTAGTTGAGGCGGAACTGCTCAAAGCTTCTTGGTAAACTTCCCAAGATAATATCGACTAAATGACTCAAGATCGATAGTGGCCCCAGATGCTCGCCTGCTCAAATGAGACATCATTTTAAGAACGTGATCCCTTACTGGGGTCCCTTCAGATATTTGGGTTGTCATCAAAACCCTCATTTCATTTTGCCTAGACGCCCGGTTCTGATGACCAAACATCTCAGTGAGATTTTTCATCATTTCCGCGGCCGAGCCCATCGTCTGATGCTGATGTTGCAATACATTTGTTAGTGAAGCCAAAATGTAACAGCGAGCCATCTCATCAGACTTTTTCATTTTCGGAATTCAGCCAACTCTTCAGGAGTTGCATCCGTTTCTGGTTCCAAAGGGCTCTCCTCAGTTAAAACAAATTTATGCCCCTCGGCAGTCAAGACAATATCAAGATTTCTTTTCTAGTCGGCAAAGTTAGTGCCATCAAGTTTGTTTTTTTGAGAATAATAGCTAGTGGATTGAAATACGTTTGAGAATAAAATTAAAAACACCATTCATCACATAATTCCACGCAAAATGTATTGAAAAACCGTAAAACACAATATATATGCAATCAACCAACACATTGAAAAACCGCACATGCAAGCCACGATAGTGTGGACGTTTACAGATAATTTTCAAGTAGATTTTAACGTCTTTAATTTTAATATCTAGCGAAGATGTATTTTGACAAGTAAAATTAATAGTTGGTTCCTCTTGGCCATGTATTTAATTAACATAGACTCCAATGAGGAGCTTATTAATCAATACACCTAAGTGAACACCATAATTTAACAAACCTTAGAATATCATTTAATGATAATAGTCTTACAGATGGAGAGGTCCTATCATAAAAATAATATTCACCTTTTTGTTATCAAATTTGAAGTTCAAAACTAGTGATCCAATAATTAGCACATTCGATGTGGAGGAAGACTCTAATGTCAACGCGCATGCTAATTATTTCACAATTTAAACCAATTATGGAGGCCAATTTGATTTTGAAAAATCAATTTAAAATCGCTTAGTTATTTTGAAAAATTAAGGTTTTTAATTTTCTCGTCCTAACATGAAAGAAACATATCATGCATACATTCATACATGTCATTCATCAAAAACAATAAAAAACAACAAATAATAAAAATTGGATAATTAAATCAAATTATCATGGCTCTTATTCCTCGTTTTGAATAACGAGAAAATCAACGGCTCGTTTGCTCCCACTACTTCAAGCATCTCGCGGAAAATTGACTAGGACCATACATCGAACGACCCGAACAGGACAACTTGACCCGCTGGCCACTACCCGACTTGCTGCCCGCTGCCCGACCCGCTGCCCGAACTGCCCGACTAACTGTCCGAACTGCCCGACCCGTCACGCGACACGACCCGACCTGCGGCCCGAAAGGACCTACGGCCCGACAGTCAGCACTCGACCGGCAACTTGCCAGTCTCGGTCGGTTCATCCGATCGGGACTCCTCTTCGCGGTGGAATTCTTTCTCTTTCGTGCTTTGTGTGTTCCAATTCGATTACAATTTCATTCGAAATAAAATACATCGAATTACAGCAAATTACAAGAAAAATATATCCTATTCTACCCATGGATTTTCTCATGGAAAAAACTTATACATGCCTTAAACCGGGCCAAATTACCAAAAACGCGAAAATAAATAAAAAACATCACATAGCCATGATAATTAGATCATATTCTCCTGCAAGACAAATTCTAGCAAAATATTCCAAAATCATACTATTTGAATATTTAATTGCTAGCATATTAATCACCGAATTAATTAAATTGAACAGAACCTAAAGACCAGCTCTGATACCAATTGTTGGAATATAAAACGCAGCGGAAGCTAGTTGGAGAAAATATTTTATAAACAGTTTTAAAAACTAAACAACATAAAAATCAGATCTATTTAGGCTTGTCAATTAATTAACTAAACAAATTAATAAACAATCAAATAAATATATTTACGCATAGGAGTCGGTAATTAGTACCTTTGACGCGAAGTGGTAGAAATTCCCTTTTGGATCGATCGAATACCTCCTTGTATTCTTCCTTGATATACTTGTATTTCTACCTCAAAGTCTTCTATAGTATATCCCGCCTATTATCCGGATGTCGTGTGGGCAACAATCTACCGGACTACTTGGACAACAACAGGCATCGGCCGAAATTATTCTTCCAAAATTCCTTTCGATTTTCTCTCTATTTTTCTTCAATATTTGTGGTATTTTAGAAAAATATTGTGTTAACTAAATTATGGAATCCAAGACACAAGTCAAGATCCACAACTAAACACACAAAAAAAAAAGTGAAATTTTGGCTAAATAATAATCAATAAATTGGCCACCCCATGCTACCTATTTATAGGTGTTTTGGGCTACTCTAGGGCCCTTAAGGAGGATATGGTAAGGACTCTTAATAGATGTCATCTTTCTATATTAGAACTCTTCCTAATATAATGACTCTATTAAATATCAACTTAGTCCACTAAAAGGTTGATATTGCACTTCCTACTAAAATCCCAAATTACGAAATTGGGCTCATTTTTGAATTAATTATTTCCCGTGTTTAAGATATTCCATGACCATTAATTAATTTAAGCTACTGAGAGCTTTTAATTAATTAATGTGTTATACATGAGTATACCACTCGACTATTATTATTATATCGGAAAATTAATTCCACATGCAGGGTTTAAAATAATAATCCTTTCGAGTGCCTCAAGGGACATGATCAACCTGACTTATCAGGACACGATTTCTAGCTATAATATTAATTATCATATAAATAATAATATTGCTCAAAATATCGAGCATATTGAGTCAATCATTGTGGCTCTCACCCATAATAAATAAAAGCAATAAATATTAGATATATAATTAAATATTAATCACTAGAATTAAGTGTTGTTACCCAAAATATTATCCGAAGATGATATTACTGGAATGGTCGAGTAACAAACAAATGCGAGAACACTTCCGTGGAAAAGTAAATAACGCAAGATTTGCCGGGGTTGTTATTCCCGGGCTTGAATGCTCTCGCGGGATGTTATTAATATAAATACTTTGGAGTACAAATATTAATGTTTGAATACTTTTACAATGAGTGTAAAGATTCTAGTTATCTTAGCTATAGAGCGTGAAGATTGCCGGAAGAACCAGATATGAAGCTCTGTGAGTTCTTGCTTTTTGATGTTCTGTATAGGTGAATGAGTTTCACTGACAATGGGTTTCACTCTTTGCAGAGTGTATCTCTCTCTGTATGTTTTTTACTCCTCTGGCCACTATTGGAGGCCTCCTATTTATAGGAGAAAAGATTGCTGGGTCCTCTCCGGCGATCACGGGCGATCGCCGTTTTCTATATTAGAATAAGGTGGGCGATCGTCCCGTCACGTGGGACTATTCCCTTAAAGTCCGAGGCTGCTGCTGGCAGCCAGCTGTGCGAGCCAATGGGAAACCTACACGCGTCCTGAGTCGCTGTCTGGGGAGGACCCACCTTGTACCTTTCGGTGGGCCTGTTGGTAGGTGTGAGGTTGGTGACAGGCTGGGGTCAAAGGTCTTATCTTGCGGTGCCTTTTGCGGATCTGCATGTGGGTCTATGTCCGAGATTCGGTCTTCGAAGATTTTGATGGGTGTCGGATTCACATGCAGTATGGGACGATCGTCTACAGTCAGGTATCATTGGCGATCGCAAGATGCATACAGACGATCGCCTTGGACGCCGATCGCTAGGTGCTTGCCCAGCATCTGTCTTCTTTGGCTGGCTCTTGACCATCATGCCGATCGCCATCGAGGCGTATAAATCGCCGCACAACATTAAGAAATAATAATTGTCCGAGATGTGCGTTCTTCTTATAGTCAGTACAGAAGAATCTATCTCACCTCGATCCTGTTCAACGTATACCGAATATGCTAATATGTGCTAATGGTCAAGACCAACCAATCTCAAGCATATATTACAACCTCTCACATAATGGTCTAATGTTATATAGGTTGTGAACTAAATATTACTATATAAGGAACTAATAATGTGATCTTCTGTGTGACATGACACACCACATTATCTACAATATAAAGTAATTAGACAACATTTGCATAACCATAACGTAAATAAATATGCAAAACATGTAATAAATGAATTAAATATTCTCTTAGATAAACACCGGGAAATTAGGCAATACAAGCATAAAGTATACTTTGATGTATACAACCCTAACACTACGTCCACTTTTCCTCCACACAGGAGTGAAAATGTTTATTATAATCACTGCGTACACAACTTCGTGACTATAACTAAACCTCCCAAAGCATTGTTCACACAGATTGATACAAGGGTTGAAGTTGTTCGCCATTCACACAGATTGGCTAGAGCTTGTTCTTTGACTTGCTTCTTCACACACAGTTGAAAGCTTCATCTACAATGCTGATTCTTCACACACAGTTTAGAATGATCAAGTCTTCTTCAGTCCACACGGGCTGGTGATTTTCTTTAAAGGTAAAATCACAGGTTTGAACAATAGGTTGAATGCGTGATGAGCTTAGGCTGATGATGTGTTGTTCAGGTTGAGCACTTGTATATTTCTTCTCTCAAGAATTGCAGTATGATCGAAGAAATGTGTTTGCTCTTGTAAGCTTGAGACAAATCTTTCTGTGCTTGATCACGTATGAAGTTCAGTATCTCAATCTCGTTCGTTTATGTTCGATTTCTTGTGTGCTTTTGCAATGTCCTCTTGCATGGACTATTTATAACTTTGGAATAGATCCGTTATAAATATGTCCGTTGGCTGGTTGGTGAGCAAAAGGTCCATTCACATTGGTTGATTAACTTTCAAGATACACGATCCAGATTTTGCTCCTTGTCTGAAGATCCTTGTCGGTTGGTATTTAAATACTTTATCCGATCAGTATTTAAATACTTATTTCAAACGGCATTCTGACTTAGTGAATAAAGTAGATTCCTTCTCAACGGTCTTTAGTACTATTGGATAAGTGTTTATTATCTTAACACTTTTAGCCTGTATGTTGTGTCCAGCATAATACATCTTATTGCAGTTAGTTGTAGACTTCAATGTTGTAGGCTATCTCCCATGCTGTATGGCAGGCGCTGTATGGAGATTCAAGACAGCTTCTATACTTGGCACTTATTAAAACAAGGTACAGGATTGTTTATCCCAACAATTTTTCCCTTTTTGATAATGCCAAAACCTCTTAAAGATAACATATTGATCTAGAGAGGCTGACTTCTTGATCTTCTATCGAATGATCTGGTCTACAGCACTTGGTCTAAAAAATGTGAACTGCTCGCAAGCAAATTCTAAGAATTCGTAAACATCTACAGGGATATGTTTTACAACTTAAACTTATGATTAGCCTGCAGGAACAATCTTAAAGTATGATATAGGTGGAATACAACTTACCTATGAACTATTCGCAGACAAGTTCTTACAGCTTAATAATAGACAAGTTTATACTTGAAGTTTGCAGCAAATATTGAGTTTGTGATCAAACAGTAAAAACAGTAAGCGTGATTACGAGCTATGTCATTCAAATATAGAATTTAATTGATATCAGTCGAAGATTACAATGATAGAAGAAAGAAAGATACAGAGATTGTATGCAAATAAGTACAATGCTAAAAGGATCATACGTGCTAGCTCCTGTAATGAGCGTGTCTCCAAGGCCTCTTATTAGGATCATTTCCGGTTCCTCTCCACCAGTTTTCCAGGAAATCCTTGCCTCAATCTAGATAGATCGCTCTTCCTTCAGCAGATTTGTCGAAGGCAAGTATCTAATCTTCAGGGTGAGCAAGCTGATCACCTTTCCGGTGCCATGATTTCATTGAAATTTGCATGGGGAGAAGTCCTTTCTCCAGCATCCTTGCAAATTCGTCCGCAACCTCCACCAATGTCTTGCATTTTTTGAAGATGGCGGACTCCCTGATGAGCTTGACGAGGTACCTCATCAGTTCGTTCTTCCTCCATTGCTTCACTTCATCAGCTGTAGGCTGATAGTTGGCGGGCAAACGAATCTCCGATGGCGTCTGCACATTATTCTTCCAAGGAAAGCTGGGGTCGTGGAACTCTGGGAAAGAACCAGTTACCCTATAACCTTGTGCAGGTGCGGCCATACGGTTGATTGCAGCATCAATGCTATCCTCCAATGCATCTTCAAACTCTTTCTCTCTCTAGCCTCCATTGCCTTCCAGCCTCTCTGGACTCTCCCCCCTTTTTGGCATCATCAAGATAGGAGACCTTTGCATCAATGTGTCCTAGGAACTTAATTTTGTTGTCCTATTTGGTCTCTATACTAGAGATTTTGGCCACAAGGGAACTGAGCACCAGCGACATGTCATCGATCTTTTGGCCATGTCCTGTTAGTTTGGAGTTAGTCTCCTTTAGTGAGGCGACAATATTGGCTTTGGAAATGCAGAGCTTTGTATGTTCATCTTTGAGAATTTGCTCCTAGCGAAGGTGAGCAAGTGGTTGTCGTAATACACTAGGCACGATGCGTAATTCTTCTTCAACTCTTGAGACTTCTCTCTTTAGGCAGTCATCTCATCGATGGCAGTCTCTCGGATCTAGTAGAGCTCATTGCCAACATCATACAGTGCCTTTACGGCATCCTGTATGAACACAGTTTGGCGGCTAAGTGCTTGCAATTGCTCAATCAGGGCCTCTGTACGGGGTGATCCAGGTGCTAATTTCTCCTCCGCTCCATTAAGTTGATGCAAGACCAAATAAGGACGTGTTCGTCATCAGGTAAGAATGCTTCATCGGGAGCACTAA
Source organism: Orobanche coerulescens (assembly GCA_033398695.1). Lineage (NCBI taxonomy): Eukaryota > Viridiplantae > Streptophyta > Magnoliopsida > Lamiales > Orobanchaceae > Orobanche > Orobanche coerulescens. The sequence continues at coordinate 202,225,054 of CM065802.1, forward strand.
AGACAGGTGATGCGGGGGCATCAGGCGTGGGCTCGGCAGTTGGATGGGCAGCATTATCAGTCTCAGGAACAGGGGGGACTGATTCCTCCTGTTCCTGTTGGTTTTCTATAGACATGCGTACAGGAGGGACTTATTCCTCCTGCTATCTCTCAGCTTCTGCCTGCTCCGGCAGAGGGACTGATTCCTCCTGCGAGATGGCGTGGCTACTTCTTGTTAAAGAGCTTCCTGTTGTGAAGCTTCATGCTGTACGGGAGGGACTAATTCCTCATGTACGTTGTCCTTCGCAGCTTCTTCTTGTTGCTATTGGGGAGGGGACTGATGTCTTTCCAAGGTCCCTTGACCCTGTTGGTCTTGCCTTCTGGATTGTTCCTGTTCCTCAGCTTCCTCGCGACTCATTCTCATACCTGCCTAAAAGGCATCGTCGTCATCGTCTGATTTAGGGCTGTTGGGAGCAGTGTCACTAGACTTAGATTTTCCCTTCAATCGTGATTTTTCTTTTGCTAGATAGAATTTTGTGATGAGCTCATGGCAAAAGCGGTTTTCCCATTGAATAAGGAGATCTCTAGTGTCGGTGACCTCCATAATGAAGATCTCTTCATACTTCCAGTCGCTCCAGTTATACAAGATGTCGTAAGGTGCGACCCTGTACGACCTCCATGGGACAAAGGTTTCATTAATAAGAACGGTGGGGGAGGGACTGCGTACAGTACGTGGGAATACAGTAGGCATAGGTTCCTCGACACGTACGAGAGCCTATTTTCGAGATGGATCCCGAACAGGGGTTGGTACCCTAATGGGAGATGGATCTTGTACGGGTGTGGGTTCCCGTATAAGAGATGCAACTCTCGACTCCAAAAGGGCAGCCGATTTGCCTGTTCCCTCCAGTTTGACAAGTAACTAATCATCCGTCATAGCCGCCTATGGCTCAGGATCTGCAGTGTGTGCAGCAATAACTTCTTCCGCAAGGGTTGCGCCCTATGGGTGTTGATCAGTGGGTTGCGCCGAAATTGATTCATCTACAGCAACCGTTGTAGTCACTGTAGCTCTTGCTTTTGATTTTGAAGATCTTTTCAGATTCTTTTTATCGGTAAGCGGTGACATTGTTACACACGCTTCTCATTCTCTTTTTCTGTGGTCTCTCTTCACTTACAATCCTGCCAGTAATATCCCTTGGATTACCAGAGGTAGGCATGAGGTCGACATGGTGTCTGTTTGCCATTAGACCATCTTTGTTGAAAGCGGTGGGTTTGCTTCACTACTAGAAAAATACCCTTATAGTGACACTTTTTTTATGACACTTTTAAACAAGTGTTGCTTTATGTACATGTAATGACACTTTGATGTCTTATTAATTTTATAATCATATTTTGTGATGCTAAACATAATTTTCTTTTCTATTTCACCGCTCTTAATGGTGTATCAAAACCTATCTGCTGCCTTCGCCTCCATTACCTCTCAAATCTCTCCATCTCTGCCTCTGCTCCATTACCTCTGAAAATCTGTCCATCTCAAGAATCATTTCATCTTCGGTTGGCCTCCGATTTCCACGCGTATGTTTAATCGTATTTGAACTCGGTCACGCCCACGTCACATCTCCCTTAGTCATTGTTGCCTCTTACAGATTCGAGCTCGCGCCATCACCGGATGACTGAATCTTCTCAGGTTAGTTTTCTTTTTAGATTTATTATGTATTATTTTGTAATTTGTTTGGTGGCGATAAATAGGAGATAAGGAGTAGAACTGTGAGCGTCTTTTTTTGTTTTTTTATTTTTATTTCTCCCCCCTTTCTTTTCTCTCTTTCAGGTAAACGAGGAGGAAGGTTCCCTCTTAGTGTAACACCCCCAATCCGCTCAGGGATATTACACGCCGTAGAACCTTTCCTCAAGGTTCTACCAGGCTGGTAACAAAACCGAACAACTCAGCAATGCCTTTAAGGCTAAAATGACTCATTTGACCGATTTGGTCTTTCAATAAATACATACAACTCAATTACAATACATGCCCACGAAAGGGTCGAATACAACACACTCCCGTAGAACGGGGAAAGAATACTGCAGCGGAAATAAAATACAACTAAACCAAAGACATCATACGGATCCTCGTGTGATTAGTATCGTTCATCTTTCATCATCCTTCATGCCGACCCTGTGTTATGCTCCCAAACTTGAATGCAAAAACAGACATCCACCCCCCGAATACTCAGGGGTTAGCAAAACTCCACTATTTTGCTAGTGCAAGAACAAAGTGCAAATACGAGCCATACAATACAAGTTCCAAGAACAATAATAACCAGGAAACCTCAAAGATCCAAACGTAACGAAAAGTACTTCCCAAGGCAAGAGTTTGGTAAAACATTCTAAAACCGAAAGGTCACAAATCAAGGGAAAACAATTTATAAAACGGTTCAAAATGTCATCGAGAGTTTTAATAGAAAATAATTTAGGATTACCGAATCCTTATCTTTCCAAAATCAATAGGGGTCACAGCCCAAAGGTTTGTTTTCACAATTGAAACCAACAACAATACGCAAGGTTAAAACCCACGTCACGCGTCCTCGACGGACATAAAATACACACGCACCCGTGAAGTTTCACTCGTGAATCCAGGGCAAACCCATTGGAATCTCTCCGTGGCCCCGTCGAACCCTCCCAAAGTGAGCAAACACATTCACAAAACATAAGCAACCGCACTCGTGAATCCAGGGCTATACCATTGGACTCCCTCCGTGATCCCGTCGGACCCTCCCGAGGTGAGCGAAATACAATCACAAAATATACACACATAGCGGTGAACTTTCACTCGTGAATCCAGGGCAATACCATTGGACTCCCTCTGTGGCCCCGTCGAACCCTCCCGAGGTGAGCAAACACATTCACAAAACATACACACGTACTCGCATCGCCTAGGACCGGGACGAAGCCACAAATCCCACTCGAAGCCCGCCGGACCCTCCCGAGCTGGCTAGCGAAATACTCAAGCACCACACGTCACCTAGGACCGGGAAGAAGCCACGAATCCCACTCGAGGCCCCGTCGGACCCTCCCGAGCTGGCCGAGAAATAATCAAGCACAAGTAACATATCACACCAAGGATATCTAAACAATTCGCCAAGAGGCATCAAACACTTAGCAAAACACCACGTCAAACCATAACGCACCGAAAGGAGATAATATATGAACATACGCATTATCAAGTGCAACATCAACACCAAACAAATCCATTAGATTCACATACTTGTTCACGAAACACACCAATCACAAAACACACACGGTTTTGAAAGAGGGCCTTTAACAAGGCTAACCAAATCTTTTGAAAACTCATTTCAAACAAACAAACAAACACACCAAGACGATCACCAATAATCATATCCACAAAACAAGAATAGTATGGACAAGGTACTTGCCTCGAATAAGAACAACGTGGAGAATCGACCGAAGTAGGTTGGCACGAACCGACTACGAACCCGCCGACTCCACCGAATGCCGACTCGCGATAATAAACTACGAAGGACAATAACAACAATGAAATGAATTCCATAACACGACTTAAAGCCGTTGAATTCAAAGAACAAATGACGAAAGTTCATGTGTTTCCCCCAAAACGGTCAAGAACACGATTCGTCCCGTCAAAACACGAAAATGGAAATCCAAATCGAAATATGGATATACAATCCATAGGATATATTTAACAACATCATTTAACAATAATCGATCCATCAGAAACGGATGTAAAACGAGATCGAGAACAAATCCCCCAAAAAGTCGATTCGAAGGAAATCAAGAAATATACTTCGATTCGACGAAGAACAATAGATTAAATGATGTCAAACACAAGAATACTACCAAGATTAATCATACCCATCATGAATTAATCAACAATACGGAACGAATCGGACAAAAACGCAAAAACCCCAAAATTCAAGAAACTAGGGTTCTAAGAAGATATTACCTTGATTCGCTGGATCAAAGGATGATATAGGATGATCAATCAATGGTATGAACTCAATAACTTCGTGGATTTGTTGTTCAACAACATGGCTTCAAGATCCCCAAGGCTCCAACCACGGAAGAGAAAGAGAGAAATGGGAAAAATGACCGAAACTGGACTGCTCTGCCACATTTATACTGGGCCGGAGTAGCGTGCGCTAGGCTGCCGAGCTAGCGTGCGCTATCGGCCCACGCCGCAATCCAGAGACCTCCTGGACTAGACTGCTCGGCCAGGTAGCGTGCGCAGCCTTCCGTCTGTATCGTGCGCAGTGTCCGACAGTAGCGTGCGCTAACTGCCGATCCACCAGAGTCCAGAACCTCACTGCCCCTACTGCCCAGCCCGATAGCGTACGCTGGGCCGGCCGATAGCGTGCGCTACACCTTCCGGTTAGCGCGCACAGCCTTCCGGCCGTAGCTTGCGCTATGCCGGTTCCTGCCGTGCCTGCCCGGCCAGTGCCCAGCACTTCCGACCGTGCCTGCTGCACCTGTCGGCTAGTGCTCAGCCGTCATGATCCGACGACTCAATTTCTGAAAACGTACGGAACGAACACGACGAAAAGTTTGCGGACAACATCAACGACCCGAAATGAAAACATAATGCAATAATTAATCATACGCGACCAAGAAAAGGGTCGAGACAACAAATACAGGTACGGATACCCATAACTTTGGGTAAATTACAAAATGGCCCAAAATGCCCAAAAATCACGATACGTGATCGAATAAGCAAACCGAAGTTCACAACACGTCTAACAAAGTTAAACAGACTTACGGGAAACTCGAAACAGCAGTTTCGAACGAGATTCGCAAGAATCGAACCCAAGTGCGGAAAAGTCGCCAAAAAGCACGGAACTCAACAAAACGACACCGAAACGAACTCGGATGACAAAAACTGCGGAATTAATTATTCTCGGAATGACGAAACGGTCATGAACGAGTCGTCAAAACGGACTTCCGCCGAAAAAAAAAAAGAAATTACCGGAAATCGAGATTACGGGTATTACACACTACCCTCCTTAAAAAGAAGTTTCGTCCCGAAACTTAAAACAAGTAGGGAGAAGCAATATCCCGCCAGGAAAACTCAACGAGATACACAAGAAACACGTAACTTACGCCCATCGGCGAAACGTTACAAGCAACGCAAAGGAATATACGGCGTGAAAACACGCTCCACGGAGACCAACACAACGTCGCCGTTAGGGATATAATAAAACCAACAAATGACAAGCGTCACCAAATGGATAATATAGTCAACTCAATTATCCGAACAATCACAAAACACAACGAACGAAAATCAATATGATTGACCGACCCAACGGTACATCAATCAAAACGCGAGCCAATCGCTGAACAAATACGGAATTCCACCGCCCAAGGGTTGGAAGATCGAAAACGAGACCAATTTCCCGAACTTAAGGGAATTACGACGGAGTCTGGATGCTCAACAATCACGAAACGGGGTCAACACAAACCGAACAATCAAACGATTGAACCACCACGATCGAGACAACAAAAATCGAACAATCATGTTCGGATCACGAAGAACAATAAGGTTCAACCGACAACTCCGAGGTTCGCATCTCGACTCGAGACAAAACATGATCCGGTGAAAACAACAAGATGTGCACTCACATAAGATCCACAGGAAAGGGACTAGCAATTGAAAAGTCACAACGACAAACGAGTTATTCCGAAACAATACCACACTCGTTTGATCAATAAAAGCAAGGGGCATAACAAGCTCAGAAAATGTCAACGAACATAAACGAGTCGACAGAGTCGAAAATACAGAAGTTCAAAATCCGATCCACTTCGAATAGAAGAGTTAATAAAACCAAATGATGTCACTTCCGAATAAGGTTCACAAGAATCGAACCGAACTCGGAAATGTCACAGCGATAACCAGATCGACACAAAACAAGATCACAGCTCGTACGAACGATGAAACCGAAATACAGAACAAGTTCAAAAAGTATCAACGAACACGAGCGAGTCGATAGAATTGAGAAAGAGAAAATGCAGAAGCCAAAAATAATACGGGTATTATATTCGACCTCTTCTAAAAGAAGTGTCGTCCCCGAAACTCACAACAACGAAATCAAGGTGACGACACAACAAGCAACCGACAGAAACATCCTTCAAAGGCCTCTCAAAGCCGATTCTGATGACTGTGCTAAGCGCGAACTCTGGAAGTCTCGGTAACCAATTCGCAAAACTGAATTCTGTGTCCCTCGAGTCCACACTTGAAATGTGTTACTGACGAGAAGGATAATTTGTACGTGCATGCCCCCGGCACACCATGGTTGAAACACCTCGTCTCGGCATACCGAATATACAAATGCTAGATACAATGGAACATAACATCACAAAACAACAAACCGGGGATGCCAACTTGGCATAACATATCAACACATACTAAAATCACAACAACCACGGCATCGTTCGACGATTACAGCGGCCCGAATGATAGCCAGCACACAAACACAAAACATCATGAAACAATCACAGATGTACACAATCATATAAACCCAAGCTCTAACAGCTCGCACAAGTGCGATAGCACGCAAATCACCACGAAACGACAACATTAAAGATCAACATCACACCTCTCACAGAGGGCTAACGTAAAAAATGCGTGGCAACGACTCAACGCTCATGCCACCAATTCAATCATATTCGGAAGTTAACATTATAACAACAAAGCAAACATCATACATACATTCCCAAACCGCAAACGGGAATTGATAGGTTTTTAAAAAAATGAAAACCACCTTTTGAAAATAATTTGAAAACACCGATTGATCTTGAGTATCACCTTTCAAAAAGTAGGACAAACACCATTATCGAGACTTTGAAAACCATCTTGCGTTTGATAAAATGAGGACACTTTCCTTTTAGTGAAAACTTTCAGAAATATTCGACCCTCGGGTCTAAGTATAAATGTTTCTAAAACATCAAAAATATCTCAAAATATTTTGGTCCTCGAGGTAGAAGAATTTTGAAACATGTTGTGGCACCTTGGATGTACCACGAGAAAATAATTCATTTTAAAAGTACGTCTCGAAATTTATTTTCTAAAATACTCAAGGTTTTTAAAGATAATTCAATGGGCTATAATTCCCAAAAATTTCAGGTAATTACACGAAACATTATAGCGTCATGGGTCCCGCGCCGGAACCCAGCAGGCTAAAAACCATTTACAAAAATGCCAAAAAGGCCGATGACGGTAATATTTCAAAAACTCACAAAAGCCATTTACAAAATACTAAATACTGTCATAAGAATTTCGCCAAAACGATCAAGGCCATAATGCCAAAAACTCGGTTAAGGGAATCGGTTTTCGAAATAAAACTCAGTCGATAAAATACCGAAAGCCATTATAAAAGAACTCACGCAGCGGATAAAAGAAATACAGTTCAACATGCACAATCCAGCAACACTACTCCTCATATGAACGAAATATGAGAGTCAAATAACCACATATCACGAAATCAAAATCCATAAGAGGATTCCGTCAATTAACACATAATCATACCAGTAGCTCGCATCAGACGAGGCACAAACACAAAGAAGGGAGACTTACATCCACAGGTCGCACGAAGATGATGATCGCCCCACGATACTAATCACGACCAAAAAACTCAAACGACGGGTCGCGACACGACTCAGTCAGACAAAATCCGATGAGACAAAACTCAACAGACACCACTGACCCGACAGCATAGGTTTCCACAACCTAAGCTCTGATACCATTTATGTAACACCCCCAATCCGCTCAGGGATATTACACGCCGTAGAACCTTTCCTCAAGGTTCTACCAGGCTGGTAACAAAACCGAACAACTCAGCAACGCCTTTAAGGCTAAAATGACTCAGTAGACCGATTTGGTCTTTCAATAAATACATACAACTCAATTACAATACATGCCCACACAGGGGTCGAATACAACACATTCCCGTACAACGGGGAAAGAATACTGCAACGGAAATAAAATACAACTAAACCAAAGACATCATACGGATCCTCGTGTGATTAGTATCGTTCATCTTTCATCATCCTTCGTGCCGACCCTGTGTTATGCTCCCAAACCTGAATGCAAAAACAGACATCCACCCCCCGAATACTCGGGGGTTAGCAAAACTCCACTGTTTTGCTAGTGCAAGAACAAAGTGCAAATACGAGCCATACAATACAAGTTCCAAGAACAATAATAACCAGGAAACCTCAAAGATCCAAACGTAACGAAAAGTACTTCCCGAGTCAAGAGTTTGGTAAAACATTCTAAAACCGAAAGGTCACAAATCAAGGGAAACAATTTATAAAACGGTTCAAAATGCCATCGAGAGTTTTGATAGAAAACAATTTAGGATTATCGAATCCCTATCTTTCCAAAATCAATAGGGGTCACAACCCAAAGGTTTGTTTTCACAATTGAAACCAACAACAACACGCAAGGTTAAAACCCACGTCACGTGTCCTCGACGGACATAAAATACACACGCACCCGTGAAGTTTCACTCGTGAATCCATGGCAAAACCATTAGACTCCCTCTGTGGCCCCGTGGAACCCTCCCTAGGTGAGCAAACACATTCCCAAAACATAAGCAACCGCACTCATGAATCCAGGGCTATACCATTGGACTCCCTCCGCGATCCTGTCGGACCCTCCCGAGGTGAGCGAAATACAATCACAAAATACACACGTAGCGGTGATGTTTCACTCATTAATCTAGGGCTATACCATTGGACTCCCTCCGTGTCCCCGTCGAACCCTCCCGAGGTGAGCAAACACATTCACAAAACATACACACGTACTCGCATCGCCTAGGACCGGGACGAAGCCACAAATCCTACTCGAGGCCCCGTCGGACCCTCCCGAGCTGGCTAGTGAAATACTCAAGCACCACATGTCACCTCGGACCGGGATGAAGCCACGAATCCCACTCGAGGCCCCTTCGGACCCTCCCGAGCTGGCCGCGAAATAATCAAGCACAAGTAACATATCACACCCAGGATATCCAAACAATTCGCCAAGAGGCATCAAACACTTAGCAAAACACCACGCCAAACCATAACGCACCGAAAAGAGATAATATATGTACACACGCATTATCAAGCGCAACATCAACACCAAACATATCCATAAGATTCACATACTCGTTCACGAAACACACCAATCACAAAACACACACGGTTTTGAAAGAGGGCCTTTAACAAGGCTAACCAAATCTTTTGAAAACTCATTTCAAACAAACAAACAAACAAACACACCAAGACGATCACCAATCATCATATCCACAAAACAAGAATAGTATGGACAAGGTACTTGCCTCGAATAAGAACAACGTGGAGAATCGACCGAAGTAGGTTGGCACGAACCGACTACGAACCCGCCGACTCCACCGAATGCCAACTCGTGATAATAAACTACGAAGGACAATAACAACATTGAAATGAATTCCATAACATGACTTAAAGCATTTGAATTCAAAGAACAAATGACGAAAGTTCAAGTGTTTCCCCCAAAACAGTCAAGAACACGATTCGTCCCGTCAAAACACGAAAATGGAAATCCAAATCGAAATATGGATATACAATCCATAGGATATATTTAACAACATCATTTAACAACAATCGATCCATCAGAAACGGATGTAAAACGAGATCGAGAACAAATCCCCCAAAAAGTCGATTCGAAGGAAATCAAGAAATATACTTCGATTCGACGAAGAACAATGGATTAAATGATGTCAAACACAAGAATACTACCAAGATTAATCATACCCATCATGAATTAATCAACAATACGGAATGAATTGGACAAAAACGCAAAAATCCCAAAATTCAAGAAACTAGGGTTCTAAAAAGATATTACCTTGATTCGCTGGATCAAAGGATGATATAGGATGATCAATCAATGATATGAACTCAATAACTTCGTGGATTTGTTGTTCAACAACATGGCTTCAAGATCCCCAAGGCTCCAGCCGCGGAAGAGAAAGAGAGAAATGGGAAAAATGACCGAAACTGGACTGCTCTGCCACATTTATACTGGGCCGGACTAGCGTGCGCTAGGCTGCCGAGCTAGCGTGCGCTATCGGCCCAGGACGCAATCCAGAGACCTCCTGAACTAGACTGCTCGGCCAGGTAGCGTGCGCAGCCTTCCGGCCGTAGCGTGCGCTACCTGCCGGTCGTAGCGTGCGCAGTGTCCGACAGTAGCGTGCGCTATCTGCCGATCCACCAGAGTCCAGAGCCTCACTGCCCCTACCGCCCAGCCCGATAGCGTACGCTGGGCCGGCCGATAGCGTGCGCTACACCTGCCGGTTAGCGCGCGCAGCCTTCCGGCCGTAGCGTGCGCTACGCCGGTTCCTGCCGTGCCTGTCCGGCCAGTGCCCAGCACTTCCGACCGTGCCTGCCGCACCTGTCCGGCCAGTGCTCAGCCGTCATGTTCCGACGACTCGGTTTCCAAAAACGTACGGAACGAACATGACGAAAAGTTTGCGGACAACATCAACGACCCGAAATGAAAACATAATGCAATAATTAATCATACGCGACCAAGAAAAGGGTCGAGACAACAAATACAGATACGGATACCCAAAACTTTGGGTAAATTACAAAATGGCCCAAAACGCCCGGAAATCACGATACGTGAGCGAATAACCAAACTGAAGTTCACAACACGTCTAACAAAGTTAAACGGACTTACGGGAAACTCGAAACAGCAGTTTCGAACGAGATTCGCAAGAATCGAACCCAAGTGCGGAAAAGTCGCCAAAAAGCATGGAACTCAACAAAACGACACCGAAACGAACTTGGATGACGAAAACTGCAGAATTAATCATTCTCGGAATGACGAAAAGGTCATGATCGAGTCGTCAAAACGGACTTCTGCCGAAAAAAAGAAATTACTGGAAATCGAGATTACGGTTATTACACACTACCCTCCTTAAAAGAAGTTTCGTCCGGAAACTTAAAACAAGTAGGGAGAAGGAATATCCCGCCAGGAAAACTCAACGAGATACACAAGAAACACGTAACTTACGCCCATCGGCGAAACGTTACAAGCAACGCAAAGGAATATACGGCGTGAGAACAAGCTCCACGGCGACCAACACAACGACGCCGTTAGGGATATAATAAAACCAACAAATGACAAGCGTCACCAAATGGATAATATAGTCAAGTCAATTATCCGAACAATCACAAAACACAACGAACGAAAATCAATATGATTAACCGACCCAACGGCACATCAATCAAAACGCGAGCCAATCGCTGAACAAATACGGAATTCCACCGCCCAAGGGTTGGAAGATCGAAAACGAGACCAATTTCCCGAACTTAAGGGAATTACGAAGGAGTCTGGATGCTCAACAATCACGAAACGAAGGAGTCTGGATGCTCAACCGACAACTCCGAGGTTCGCATCTCGACTCGATATAAAACATGATCCGGTGAAAACAACAAGATGTGCACTCACATAAGATCAACAGGAAAGGGAATAGCAATTGAAAAGTCACAACGACAAACGAGTTATTCTGAAACAATACCACACTCGTTTGATCAACAAAAGCAAGGGGCATAACAAGCTCAGAAAATGTCAACGAACATAAACGAGTCGACAAAGTCGAAAATACAGAAGTTCAAAATCCGATCCACTTCGAATAGAAGAGTTAATAGAACCAAATGATGTCACTTCCGAACAAGGTTCACAAGAATCGAACCGAACTCGGAAAAGTCACAGCGATAACCAGATCGACCCAAAACAAGATCACAGCTCGTATGAACGATGAAACCGAAATACAAAACAAGTTCAAAAAGTATCAACGAACACGAGCGAGTCGATAGAATTGAGAAAGAGAAAATGCAGAAGCCAAAAATAATACGACTATTATATTCGACCTCTTCTAAAAGAAGTGTCGTCCCCGGAACTCACAACAACGAAATCAAGGTGACGACACAACAAGCAACCGACATAAACATCCTTCAAAGGCCTCTCAAAGCCGATTCTGATGACTGTGCTAAGCGGGAACTCCGGAAGTCTCGGTAACCAATTCGCAAAACTGAATTCTGTGTCCCTCGAGTCCACACTTGAAATGTGTTACTGACGAGAAGGATAATTTGTACGTGCATGCCCCCGGCACACCATGGTTGAAACACCTCGGCTCGGCATACCGAATATACAAATGCTAGATACAATGGAACATAACATCACAAAACAACAAACCGGGGATGCCAACTTGGCATAACATATCAACACATACTAAAATCACAACAACCACGACATCGTTCGACGATTACAACGGCCCGAATGATAGCCAGCACACAAACACAAAACATCATGAAACAATCACAGATGTACACAATCATATAAACCCAAGCTCTAACAGCTCGCACAGGTGCGATAGCACGCAAATTATCACGAAACGACAACATTAAAGATCAACATCACACCTCTCACAGAGGGCTAACGTAAAAAATGCGTGGCAACGACTCAACGCTCATGCCACCAATTCAATCATATTCGGAAGTTAACATTATAACAACAAAGCAAACATCATACATACATTCCCAAACCGCAAACGAGAATTGATAGGTTTTTTAGAAAAATGAAAACCACCTTTTGAAAATAATTTTGAAAACACCGATTGATCTTGAGTATCACCTTTCAAAAATTAGTACAAACACCATTATCGAGACTTTGAAAACCATCTTGCGTTTGATAAAATGAGGACACTTTCCTTTTAGTGAAAACTTTCAGAAATATTCGACCCTCGGGTCTAAGTATAAGTGTTTCTAAAACATCGAAAATATCTCAAAACATTTTGGTCCTCGAGGTAAAAGAATTTTGAAACATGTTGTGGCACCTTGGATGTACCACGAGAAAATAATTCACTTTAAAAGTACGTCTCGAAATTTATTTTCTAAGATACTCAAGGTTTTCAAAGATAATTCAATGGGCTAGAAGGCCCAAAAATTTCAGGTAATTACACGAAACATTATAGCGTCGTGGGTCCCGCGCCAGAACCCACCAGGCTAAAAGCCATTTACAAAAATGCCAAAAAGGCCGATGACGGTAATGTTTCAAAAACTCACAAAAGCCATTTACAAAATACTAAATACCTTCATAAGAATTTCGCCAAAACGATCAAGGCCATAATGCCAAAAACTCGGTTAAGGGAATCGGTTTTCGAAATAAAACTCAGTCGATAAAATACCGAAAGCCATTACAAAAGAACTCACGCAGCGGATAAAAGAAATACAATTCAACATGCACAATCCAGCAACACTACTCCTCATATGAACGAAATATGAGAGTCAAATAACCACATATCAAGAAATCAAAATCCATAAGAGGATTCCGTCAATTAACACATAATCATACCAGTAGCTCGCATCAGACGAGGCACAAACACAAAGAAGTGAGACTTACATCCACAGGTCGCACGAAGATGATGATCGCCCCACGATACTAATTACGACCAACAAACTCAGACGACGCGTCGCGACACGACTCAGTCAGACAAAATCCGACGAGACAAAACTCAACAGACACCACTGACCCGAAAGCCTAGGTTTCCACAACCTAAGCTCTAATACCATTTATGTAACACCCCAAATCCGCTCAGGGATATTACACGCCGTAGAACCTTTCCTCAAGGTTCTACCAGGCTGGTAACAAAACCGAACAACTCAGCAACGCCTTTAAGGCTAAAATGACTCAATAGACCGATTTGGTCTTTCAATAAATACATATAACTCAATTACAATACATGCCCACGCAGGGGTCGAATACAACACACTCCCGTACAACGGGGAAAGAATACTGCAGCGGAAATAAAATACAACTAAACCAAAGACATCATACGGATCCTCGTGTGATTAGTATCGTTCATCTTTCATCATTCTTCGTGTCGGGCCTGTGTTATGCTCCCAAACCTGAATGCAAAAACAGACATCCACTCCCTGAATACTCGGGGGTTAGCAAAACTCCACTGTTTTGCTAGTGCAAGAACAAAGTGCAAATAAGAGCCATACAATACAAGTTCCAAGAAGAATAATAACCAGGAAACCACAAAGATCCAAACGTAACGAAAAGTACTTCCCGAGGCAAGAGTTTGGTAAAACATTCTAAAACCGAAAGGCCACAAATCAAGGGAAAACAATTTATAAAACGGTTCAAAATGCCATCGAGAGTTTTAATAGAAAACAATTTAGGATTACCGAATCCTTATCTTTCCAAAATCAATAGGGGTCACAGCCCAAAGGTTTGTTTTCACAATTGAAACCAACAACAATACGCAAGGTTAAAACCCACGTCACGCGTCCTCGACGGACATAAAATACACACGCACCCGTGAAGTTTCACTCGTGAATCCAGGGCAAAACCATTGGACTCCCTCCGTGGCCCCGTCTAACCCTCCCGAGGTGAGCAAACACATTCACAAAACATAGGCAACCGCACTTGTGAATCCAGGGCTATACCATTGGACTCCCTCCGTGATCCCGTCGGACCCTCCCGAGGTGAGCGAAATACAATCACAAAATATACACACGTAGCGGTGAAGTTTCACTCGTGAATCCAGGGCTATACCATTGGACTCCATCCGTGGCCCCGTCGAACCCTCCCGAGGTGAGCAAACACATTCACAAAACATACACACGTACTCGCATCACCTAGGACCGGGACGAAGCCACAAATCCCACTCGAGGCCCCGTCGGACCCTTCCGAGCTGGCTAGCGAAATACTCAAGCACCAAACGTCACCTAGGACTGGGACGAAGCCACGAATCCCACTCGAGGCCCCGTCGGACCCTCCCGAGCTGGCCGCGAAATAATCAAGCACAAGTAACATATCACACCAAGGATATCCAAACAATTCGCCAAGAGGCATCAAACAGTTAGCAAAACACCACGTTAAACCATAACGCACCGAAAAGAGATAATATATGTACACATGCATTATCAAGCGCAACATCAACACCAAACATATCCATAAGATTCACATACTCGTTCACAAAACACACCAAACACAAAACACACGGTTTTGAAATAGGGCCTTTAACAAGGCTAACCAAATCTTTTGAAAACTCATTTCAAACAAACAAACAAACACACCAAGACGATCACCAATCATCATATCCACAAAACAAGAATAGTATGGACAAGCTACTTGCCTCGAATAAGAACAACGTGGAGAATCGACCGAAGTAGGTTGGCACGAACCGACTACGAACCCGCCAACTCCACCGAACACCAACTCGTGATAATAAACTAAGAAGGACAATAAAAACAATGAAATGAATTCCATAACACGACTTAAAGCCGTTGAATTCAAAGAACAAATGACGAAAGTTCAAGTGTTTCCCCCAAAACGGTCAAGAACACGATTCGTCCCGTCAAAACACGAAAATGGAAATCCAAATCGAAATATGGATATACAATCCATAGGATATGTTTAACAACATCATTTAACAACAATCGATCCATCGAAAATAGATGGAAAACGAGATCGAGAACAAATCCCCCAAAAAGTCGATTCGAAGGAAATCAAGAAATATACTTCGATTCGACGAAGAACAATAGATTAAATGATGTCAAACACAATAATACTACCAAGATTAATCATACCCATCATGAATTAATCAACAATACGGAACGAATCGGGCAAAAACGCAAAAACCCCAAAATTCAAGAAACTGGGGTTCTAAGAAGATATTACCTTGATTCGCTGGATCAAAGGATGATATAGGATGATCAATCAATGATATGAACTCAATAACTTTGTGGATTTGTTGTTCAACAACATGGCTTCAAGATCCCCAAGGCTCCAGCCGCGGAAGAGAAAGAGAGAAATGGGAAAAATGACCGAAACTGGACTGCTCTGCCACATTTATATTGGGCCGGACTAGCGTGCGCTAGGCTGCCGAGCTAGCGTGCGCTATCGGCCCAGGCCGCAATCCAGAGACCTCCTGGACTAGACTGCTCGGCCAGGTAGCATGCGCAGCCTTCCGGTCGTAGCGTGCGCAGTGTCCGATAGTAGCGTGCCTAACTGCCGATCCACCAGAGTCCAGAGCCTCACTGCCCCTACTGCCCAGCCCGATAGCATACGCTGGGCCAGTCGATAGCGTGCGCTACACCTGCTGGTTAGCGTGCGCTACACCTGCCGGTTAGCGCGCGCAGCCTTCCGGCCGTAGCGTGCGCTACGCCGGTTCCTGCCGTGCTCGCCGCGGCCAAGGCCAGACGCCGACCGTGCTCGCGCCGCTCGGCCGGCTCAGCCGCCATGATCCGACTCGATTTCAAAACGCATTTTAACGAACACGACGAAAAGTTCGCAGACAACATCAACGACCCGAAATGAAGACATAATGCAATAATTATTCATACGCGACCAAGAAAAGGGTTGAGAGAACAAATACAGATACGGATACCCATAACTTTGGGTAAATTACAAAATGGCCCAAAATGCCCGAAAATCACGATACGTGATCGAATAACCAAACCGAAGTTCACAACACGTCTAACAAAGTTAAATGGACTTACAGGAAACTCGAAACAGCAGTTTCGAACGAGATTTGCAAAAATCGAACCCAAGTGCGGAAAAGTCGCCAAAAAGTACGGAACTCAACAAAACGACACCGAAACGAACTCGGATGACAAAAACTGCAGAATTAATCATTCTCGGAATGATGAAACGGTCATGAGCGAGTCGTCAAAATGGACTTCTGCTGAAAGAAAGAAATTACCGGAAATCGAGATTATGGGTATTACACTTAGACATGTGGTTACTGCTTGCAAGTGTCATAGTTGTGCCTATTTTCCAAGAAATACCTGTAATATCCGTACTTTTTATTTTTGGTAAATTCCGTTTTTGGTGTATGTTTAGTTTGGACGACCCGCTTGTCACTGTTTTAGGATTCTGAATCTATATTGTTCTTTGAGTTTTTCCATTTGGACGAGTTTCGGTGATGTTTTTGCGTATTTTCATTTCGAACTATGTTTTATCGCATATACGCTCGATTCTCGTAAAACTCATTCGATGTCATTATTTCTCTGTTTCTATGAGTTCATTTGGATGAGTTGCTCGTGTTGTGAGTTTCGGACTGTTAATCTGACGTCGTGCCTTGAATTTTCGGATGTTTGGGCCATTTTGTAATTTCTTAAGAGTTTAGGGTGCCTTTACCCTCCTTGTCATATGTTGGACTCCTCGGCAGTTGGAGGTGCATTCTCTTTCGACACTCAGCTTCGTTGTTATGAAAACCTCGTATTTACACTTTTGGTTCTATCTTTGGGTTGTGTTTCGTCGTTGTATTGACTGTGCAGAATGTAGTGTTCAGAACTGGGAACTGCTGCATGCATAACGTACGTTATGCATGATCCATAACGTACGTTATGGCCTTCGCAGTTTAGTGCAGGCTGTCTGTTACGTACGTTAACCAGTGTTGGGTTACGTACGTAACCATCATAACGTACGTTAACAGCTTGTGTTAACGTACGTAACGCGCTGTCGGGCCTTTTAATTCCTGACTTATCCTCAGTCGTCTCATTTCATTCCTTTTCTTCCCCTCTCGCGACGTGAGTTTCCGTTGAGCGATTTGGAACGATTCATCCAGTGCAATCCGTAGAAACCCTCTGGAGGTTGATTATTGTGTTCCAAGAAAGGTTAATCATCATCATTCTCCGTCCGAATCGAGGTATACTTCGTTGAACCCTAGTTTTTGGGGATTTCGGGATTTTGGCATAATTCTTTCCTTAATCCGATTTAGCCTTGACGAATTGTTAGATTACGATTGTGTAGTCGTGAATCCCTTGTTTCCATTATCGTTTAACGAATTTAACCTCGTAGTTTCTCCATTGTTAGATTATAACCGTCTTGGACTTCGTAATGACCGACAAATTGTTCCATCGGGTAGAATTAGGATTAATTCTCACCTTTCCGCATTATTGAGACTTGTTGTATACCGTTATTGTGTTAGGAACGGATTTGGGAGGATTGTTCGGACCGAAACCTATTCTTTCGTCGTTTCCTTTGTTTCGTCTTATTCAAGGAAAGTACATGTATTACATTCCGTTATGTGTGTATGATTTTGATGCGAATGATGTAAATGGTATTATTGGACGAATGTGATCGTTGCTCTTCCACCTGGGGATGGCATGTGGCCTCTGGGGGCCGATACTAATGGGTACGGCCATTGAAGTGGACATGGGTGCGTGTATTGATGTTCTTCCACCTGGGGACGGTTCGACGGGACCTCTGGGGGCCGATACTAATGGGTACGGCCGCGGAAGTGGTTTCTCACCTGGGGATAGTTCGACGGGACCTATGGGGACCGATACTAATGGGTACGGTCGCGAGTTACCAAGTGTGTATGGTTTTGGTGCGGAAACTTGTGGATATACTGTTTTTAAATGAAAATGTGATATTCCGGAATATTGATTCCAAATGTTTTTCCTAAATGGTATGTTTGAGTTGAATCTCGTATGTATATAATGTTGTGTAATTGTGTACTTGCACTAGCTATTCGAATGCTAACCCCTTAAATGGGGGAAATGCGTCTTATGCATTTCAGGTACTGTTCGAGCTGAGGAGCCGGCACCGGATGTGCACGCAAAGGATGGACTGGCATGATGATGAGGCTCGAGTCCATTTTATTTTTCTTTATTGGTTTATGTCCCCTGCGTGGGCAATGGATTTACTGTGGTTACATTTTTCGTTACTGAATTAAAATGTTTTGGCCGAGGCCACGGCCCTATTTTACTTGATGATTGTGTCTTATGGGATTTCATATTCAGTTGGTGTGTTATGTGTTAGCCTGGTAAACCTCGTGGAGGTTCTACGGCGTGTAATGTCCCATTTGGGATTTGGGGTGTTACATTTATGGTATCGGAGCCTTAGGTTTTGAATGCCTAGGCTGTCGGTTAATATTGGGTCTGTCGATTGCGTCGTTAGAGTCAGTCATTGAGCCTAATATCATCATTATACCGTCTTTTCGTGCGACCCGTGGCTGTAAGTCTCCTCGAACTCTTATACTTTTATAATTCGTTTTCTTGTGTTGTCCGGAATTGAGAATTGTGATACCAACCTTGTAGATTATGAATCTTTCTGATCTTGTTCTTTTCATATTTTCTTCAGTATGTTGAGAGGTCGTGGTAGACCAGCTAGGGGACGCGTCCGAGGCCGTGGTCGGGGTGCTGATAATGAAGAGGGCTCACTTTCTCAGTCCTCTGCGGACTCAGCCTCTCACTCAGTGCCGTCGGGTAATAATGCCGACGCCGGGGCTACTGCCGTACTTTAGCAGTTAGTAGCCCAGCTTGCACAGATAGCTTTGGGTGGACGCCAGAATCTGCCCCCGACACCTGAAGAGGAAGCTAGTAAGTGGCTTCAGACGGTGACTAAGATGCACCCTCCTCGTTTCTCCGGATCTTCTGACTCCCTCGGTTGGGAGAATTGGCTCTTTCAGTTGTCCAGGACCTTTGATGTCGTAGCGTGTCCCGAAGACAGGAGGGTACATATTGCCCAGTACCTCCTGGATAAGGAAGCTGCGGAATGGTGGGAGGCCGTTGCGCCTAGAGACCGTCGAGCCCCTTGGGTTGAGTTCAGGGCTGCTATGGAAGCAGAGTATCTTCCGCCGCCAGTTAAAGAATGCAGAATTGTGGAGTTCTTCACTGCCACACCCCAGGATGTGCCGATTTCTCAGGCCATTATCTCTTACAATCAACAGTTGGGTTTCGTGAAAGATTAGGTGAGGACGGAGGCTGATAAAATCCGTTACTTCAATATGCGCATGAAGCCGCATAATAGGCAGAGTATGGCACCGCTCATGTGTGCCACTTTGAAGGAATACCAGGATCGCGCTCTAGCGATCAAGATGGCCGTCCCGGAATCAGAGTCGGTTTCGGAAGCTAAGAAGCAGAAGACTACTGGCGGATTCTCGGCCGGTAAGGGTGGTCAGTTTTCGAGGTCTCGTTCTGCTCCTACACCTGGGAAGAGGCCGTTTCATCAGGCCGGTGGATCTCAGGGTAACCGTTCGGTCCAGTCTGTTGCATCTGGCGGGAGAGTCTGTTTTAATTGTAGTCAGCCCGAGCACGTTATGAAGGATTGCCCATTTCTGTTAGTTACTTGCTTTACTTGCGGACAGACTGGGCATCGGGCAGCTTATTGTGAGAGGGCTACCAGGGCCGCTAGAGTTCCGACTACCACCGCCGATCAGAGGGAAAACAGCACTCCAGCTACTCATGTTCCGCAGAGTTCGGGCCGTGGTAAGGGTCGGGGTCAGCCGGATCGTCGTACAGTATCGAGTTCGGGTTCAGTCCATCCCCGATTGTATCAGATGAGGCGCACAGAGGAGGAAGACGTTCCGGTGGCGTCAGGTACCACTCAGATCCTTACTCATCCAGTTTCAGTGCTTTTTGATTCGGGTGCTACCCACTCCTTTATTGCTTCGGATTATGTGAGTCGTATTGGCTTTGACTGCTTGTTTGAGTGTGAACCGTATGTAGTGAGTACGCCTAGCGGGGATCGTATGGTTGGGGACCGGGAAGTTAGGGATTTCCCAGTGAGGATCGGGAGTCGGGATTGGCCCTCGAATCTCATTGTTATAGACCTTAAGGGTGAGGATTTGATCCTCAGGGATGATTGGTTGGATCGTCACGGTGCTATCATGAACTATCGGACTCGTACCATCTCGATAGTGGCCGAGGACGACACCGAGCATACTCTCATTAGTTGTAAGCCGGGTAGATCGGGGAGTGTGATTAGCGCCTTGAAGGCGATGAAACTCCTGAACCAGGGTTGTGTCGGCTACTGGTGTTATGCTCTGAAGGCGGAAGATGGTAGAGTTGGTTTGTCGTCAATTCCAATTGTTAGTGATTATCCCGACGTATTTCCGGATGACTTGCCGGGATTACCACCACAGCGAGAGGTGGAGTTTCCTATTGATCTAGAGCCGAATGCGGCCCCTATTTCTCGAGCGCCGTACCGTATGGCACCGTCGGAAATGTTAGAGTTGAAGAATCAGTTGGGAGAGTTATTAGATAAAGGGTATATTCGACCGAGCGCATCGCCTTGGGGTGCGCCTGTACTTTTTGTTAAGAAGAAGGATGGGTCGCTTCGTTTATGCATCGACTATCGAGAATTAAACAAGTTGACCATCAAAA
This sequence comes from Orobanche coerulescens, assembly GCA_033398695.1. Classification (NCBI taxonomy): domain Eukaryota; kingdom Viridiplantae; phylum Streptophyta; class Magnoliopsida; order Lamiales; family Orobanchaceae; genus Orobanche; species Orobanche coerulescens. The sequence goes on from CM065802.1 coordinate 202,246,200, forward strand.
ATAAAAACCCTTTGCCCCGGATTGACGACTTGTTTGATCAGCTCCAGGGGGCGACAGTCTTTTCGAAGATTGATTTGCGATCGGGCTACTACCAGTTGAGGATTCGGGACAGCGATATACCGAAAGCTGCCTTTCGGACGAGATATGGCCATTACGAGTTTGTGGTTATGCCTTTCGGGCTAACCAATGCCCCAGCAGTGTTCATGCAGTTGATGAACAAAGTTTTTATTAAGTATCTGGAAAAATTCGTAGTCGTCTTTATCGATGACATTCTTATCTATTCACGGAGTCGGTAGGAGCACGCCTTACATCTCCGGATTGTATTAGACATTTTGAGAGCTGAGCAGTTGTATGCGAAGTTCTCTAAGTGTGAGTTTTGGCTCGGGGAAGTGATGTTCCTCGGGCATGTGATTTCAGCAGAGGGAGTTCGGGTAGATCCGCAGAAGATAGAGGCAGTGATGGCTTGGGAGCCGCCTAAGAATGTGAAGGAGGTGAGGAGTTTTCTGGGTCTTGCCGGCTATTACCGTCGATTTGTTGAGAGATTTTCTAAGATCGCTAGACCACTCACTCAGTTACTCCAGAAGACTCATAAATTCGAGTGGACCGCTGAAAGACATGGTAGTTTTGACGAGTTGAAGAGACGACTAACTACCGCACCCGTGTTAGCGTTGCCTCAGGGGAACGAAGATTTCGTGGTATATAGTGACGCTTCGGGCCTCGGGCTCGGATGTGTTTTGATGCAGAGAGATAGGGTTATTGCTTATGCGTCCCTCTAGTTAAAACCTTATGAGGTGAATTACCCCACGCACGATTTGGAGTTAGCTGCGGTCGTTTTCGCCTTAAAGATCTGGAGGCATTATCTTTATGGGTCGTCGTGTAAGATTTTTACGGATCACAAGAGTTTGAATTATATCTTCAGTCAGAAAGAGTTGAATATGAGACAGCGTAGGTGGTTGGAGCTAATTAAAGATTACGACCTCGAGATACTTTACCATCCGGGTAAGGCTAACGTAGTGGCTGATGCGTTGAGCCGGAAGCTGATGGCGTTACAAATGTTAGAGGTACTTACACCACAGAGTAGGATCCAACGATATTTTATTTGTCAGAATATCGAGGTTTGGGTTCAGAGAGTTCAGGGTCAGTTATGTGCGTTAGAGATCACTTCGTCCTTGACTGATGATATCAAGGCGAAACAGTATGATGATCCGTTTTTGGTCCAGTTGAGGGAGGATGTGAGGAAGGGGAAAGCCCCTGGATTTGTAGTTCAGAATGATGGAGTTTTGAGATTTCGCGGCAGACTATGCGTACCGAGTGTTATTGAGCTGAGACAGAAGATCTTGAGTGAAGCTCATACCACACCTTACTCCATACATCCTGGTACGAGTAAAATGTACAAGGATGTGAGGAGTAACTACTGGTGGAGTAATTTCAAGACAGATGTTAGCGAGTTTGTGTCGAGGTGTTTGACCTGTCAGCAGGTTAAGATTGAGCATCAGCGACCCGCGGGGCTTTTGCGACCACTTCCTATCCCGGAGTGGAAATTGGAGGACATTTCTATGGATTTCATTACCAGTATGCCTAAGACTCGGACTGGAATGAACATGATTTGGGTCATTGTCGATCGACTAACTAAATCAGCTCATTTTCTGGGTATTAAGGACAGTTGGGGGCCAGATAGACTAGCGCGAGTGTTTATTACGGACATAGTGAGGTTGCATGGGACCCCTAAGAGTATTGTTTCAGATCGGGATGGTTGCTTCATATCACACTTTTGGCAGGCCGTTCATCGGGCTTTGGGGACTGAGTTGAGACTCAGTACATCCTACCACCCCCAGACAGACGGACAGTCCGAGTGGACGATACAGACTCTGGAGGATATGTTGCGAGCCTGTGCTTTAGATTGGAAGGATGATTGGGAGTCGCACTTGCCATTGATCGAATTCACGTACAACAATAGTTGGCACGCCTTGATCAAAATGGCACCATTTGAGGCATTGTATGGTAGGAAGTGCAGATCGCCGTTGTGTTGGGATGATACATCTGAGCTATTTGGCACCGAACCTGATATGGTAGTTGAGACGAGAGAGAAGATTGCTTTGATTCGCGATAGGATGTTGACGGCTCAGAGTCGACAGAAGTCTTATGCCGATACACGTCGTCGGCCATTAGAGTTTGAGGTGGGAGACCATGTGTTGCTTAAGGTGTCGCCGACACGGGGAGTTTACCGCTTCAGTCGGAAGGGTAAACTTAGTCCGAGATATATTGGACCTTTCGAAATTCTAGAGAGAGTTGGGGAGCTCACATATCGGTTAGGTTAGCCGCCGTCTTTGAGTCACGTTCATAACGTATTTCATGTTTCCCAGCTTAGGAAGTACGTACCGGACCCTAGTCATATTATTGATTTTGGAGAGATCGAGTTGGGACCCGACGTTACCTTCGAGGAGAGGCCGATTCAGATCTTAGAGCGTCGGGTGAAGCAACTCAGGCACAAAACCATTCCTTTGGTTAAAGTGCAATGGTCGAGACATGGATCCGAGGAAGCCACGTGGGAGACGGAAGAGAGTATGAGGTCGAGATACCCCGAGTTATTCGCGTTGTAAGTTTTGGGACGAAACTTATTTTTAGGGGGAGAGAATGTAATATCCGTACTTTTTATTTTTGGTAAATTCTGTTTTTGGTGTATGTTCGTTTTGGACGACCCGCTTGTCACTGTTTTAGGATTCTGAATCTATATTGTTCTTTGAGTTTTTCCATTTGGACGAGTTTCGGTGATGTTTTTGCGTATTTTCATTTCGAACTATGTTTTATCACATATACACTCGATTCTCGTAAAACTCGTTCGATGTCATTATTTCTCTGTTTCTATGAGTTCATTTGGATAAGTTGCTCGTGTTGTGAGTTTCGGACTGTTAATACGACGTCGTGCCTTGACTTTTCGGATGTTTGGGCCATTTTGTAATTTCTCAAGAGTTTAGGGTGCCTTTACCCTCCTTGTCGTATGTTGGACTCCTCGGCAGTTGGAGATGCATTCTCTTTCGACACTCAGCTTCGTTGTTATGAACACCTTGTATTTACACTTTTGGTTCTATCCTTGGGTTGCGTTTCGTCGTTGTATTGACTGTGCAGAATGTAGTGTTCAGAACTGGGAACTGCTGCATGCATAACGTACGTTATGCATGATCCATAACGTACATTATGGCCTTCGCAGTTTAGTGCAGGCTGTCTGTTACGTACGTTAACCAGTGTTGGGTTACGTATGTAACCATCATAACGTACGTTAACAGCTTGCATTAACGTACGTAACGCGCTGTCAGGCCTTTTAATTCCTGACTTATCCTCAGTCGTCTCATTTCATTCCTTTTCTTCCCCTCTCGCGACGTGAGTTTCCTTTGAGCGATTTGGAACGATTCATACAGTGCAATCCGTAGAAACCCTCTGGAGGTTGATTATTGCGTTCCAAGAAAGGTTAATCATCATCATTCTCCGTCCGAATCGAGGTATACTTCGTTGAACCCTAGTTTTGGGGGATTTCGGGATTTTGGCATAATTGTTTCCTTAATCCGATTTAGCCTTGACGAATTGTTAGATTATGATTGTGTAGTCGTGAATCCCTTGTTTCCATTATGGTTTAACGAATTTAACCTCATAGTTTCTCCATTGTTATATTATAACCGTCTTGGACTTCGTAATGACCGACAAATTGTTCCATCGGGTAGAATTAGGATTAATTCTCACCTTTCCGCATTATTGAGACTTGTTGTATACCGTTATTGTGTTAGGAACGGATTTGGGAGGATTGTTCGGACCGAAACCTATTCTTTCATCGTTTCCTTTGTTTCGTCTTATTCAAGGAAAGTACATGTATTACATTCCGTTATGTGTGTATGATTTTGATGCGAATGATGTAAATGGTATTATTGGACGAATGTGATCGTTGCTCTTCCACCTGGGGATGGCATGTGGCCTCTGGGGGCCGATACTAATGGGTACGGCCACGGAAGTGGACATGGGTGCGTGTGTTGATGTTCTTCCACCTGGGGACGGTTCGACGGGACCTCTGGGGGCCGATACTAATGGGTACGGCCGCGGAAGTGGTTTCTCACCTGGGGACGGTTCGACGGGACCTCTGGGGACCGATACTAATGGGTACGGTCGCGAGTTACCAAGTGTGTATGGTTTTGGTGCGGAAACTTGTGGATATACTGTTTTTAAATGTAAATGTGATATTTCGGAATATTGATTCCAAATGTTTTTCCTAAATGGTATGTTTGCGTTGAATCTCGTATGTATATAATGTTGTGTAATTGTGTACTTGCACTAGCTATTCGAATGCTAACCCCTTAAATGGGGGAAATGCATCTTATGCATTTCAGGTACTGTTCGAGCTGAGGAGCCGGCACCGGATGTGCACGCAAAGGATGGACTGGCATGATGATGAGGCTCGAGTCCATTTTATTTTTCTTTATTGGTTTAAGTCCCCTGCGTGGGCAATGGATTTACTGTGGTTACATTTTTCGTTACTGAATTAAAATGTTTTGGCCGAGGCCACGGCCCTATTTTACTTGATGATTGTGTCTTATGGGATTTCATATTCAGTTGGTGTGTTATGTGTTAGCCTGGTAAACCTCGTGGAGGTTCTACGGCGTGTAATGTCCCATTTGGGATTTGGGGTGATACAATACCTAGAGGTAAGTGGAACTTGACTGTGTTTTCCCCCCAAAACTTGAGGGTTTATTGGAAAGGAAAAGGGTTTCCACAGGCTGCAAGTAGTTCAATATTCATATATCCAGTTGATTCATATGTAAAACTTGGTTCCTATTACAGTTTTTGCGTTGCTGGCGCATATTATCTAGTATTCATAAAAAAGGTGGAGCATATTTCAGCAGGCAATTTGTTATTGTTTTATTCCCATTTGTGTTATTTCGGTGGTATACATTTGTGAAGTATCTCTGTGTCTCTCTAAATTTTCTATATACCATGATATCAGTTATTTTCTTTGTGTTGCAATTGTAGGCAGTCCTCTTCTTGGATATTTGGCTGCTGGAATTTTAATTGGACCTTATGGTCTCTCTATTATTTGCAATGCACATGGAACTAAGACTATTGCTGAATTGAAGTTGTTTTCTTGCTATTTAATATTGGCCTTGAGGTAGAGCTGATAAATTCTCAATTTCGACTTAGAAAAAACCATTTGATCTCCACCTTACAGCTATATGAGGACTGATAGGTGACCTTTAATTTATTCTTGTACTACAACTCTCTGTTGAAAGACCAAGTTCCATGAAGAAGTATGTTTTTGGTTTGGGCTCTGCTCAGGTGAGTGGAAGCTTCTACAAGAGTATGATATGAGAAAGAGATTGCTTCTTCTTTTTCTTCTTCCTTTTTTTTGGGTAAACCTAACTTTTAATTGCATGTTAATTGCAGGTCTTGGTGATATCTGTTGTCATTGGCTTGCTTGATCATTATGCTGCTGGGCTTGCTGGTCCTGCTGCAATTGTCATAGGCAATGGCCTTGCATTATCTTCAACTGCTGTTGTCCTTCAGGTAAAAATTAATGATTCTTGTCTAGTTTGTTGAGGAAGTGATTACCTTATTTTTTTCTTTTGGTTCTTCATTTTGAACTTTGTGTCTTATGGGTTCGTCTATTTTCCTTAATGTTTTATAATTTACTAGTAACTTGCCAAGAGTACCTTTTTGAAAGAGGGTCGCCTACCAAGCTAAGCCGGTTTTAGCACCAGAGCAGTTAATATAATCTATCTGGGTTTTTATAGGTATTGCAGGAATGTGGTGAGAGTACATTACGCCATGGGCGAGCTACATATTTCTGTATTACTCTTCGAGGTATCTGTGCACTTAGGTACTACATGTCTTCCCTCCCCTACCCCTTAATTTGGCGTTATTCTTGTTATGTGTCATTATAGATTACTTTCTGTTATGACCATTTTTGCAATCTCCTAATAGGATTTGGCTGTCGTGGTTTTGCTTATATTGATACCTCTTATTTCACCTAGTTCATCTAAAGGAGGGGTAACAATTTTATTCCGGATTCATTTAACTAAGCTGAATAGTCTTTTTTGTATGACATGATACCAGTATGTGCTCTTTTATAGTTTCATAGTTTGTTCCTATGCTAATTGAAGAAGGTTTATGACATGATATATTTGTTTAACAAGTGGATGCTAATTATATTGCTGTTTCTCACAATTGTACTAAGTCTGAAATCTTATGTTGGTGTTTTTTTGGATTAATGACCAACATTTCAATGGTTTCAGGTGGGTTTCCATGCCATTGCTGAAGCTTTTGGATTGGCGGCTGTAAAGGCAGTTGTTGCCGTCTCAGCCATACTTGCAGGAGGACGCTTAGTAAGTATTATAATTCTTTACATTGCTGGACATCCTCTGCTCCTGTGGGATCCTGCTTTTCACTAGAGTCACTTCGACAATATTTTTTGTTTATGCTTTTGTGCTATCTAAGGTCAAGGAAACACAAGTTTGTACCTTTTGATTCACTCCGTGTTTTTACTTCCACAGTAGAAAAGTATCTAATTTTTTATTATATAAAAATACCAATTTCACATTTTTTTTTCGTGCAGCTGCTTCGCCCAATTTATAAGCAAATTGATGAAAATTAAAATGCAGAAATATTTTCTGCAAATACTCTTCTTGTTATCTTAGGTACTAGTCTCCTAACTGCCAGGGTAAGAAAACTCATCTTATTGTATTTATTAATATTATTTGCACATTTTGGTTAACTAGTTCTTTCATTTGTCACCAATAGTGTTGATACGATTCATTCATTATCTGATAACAGGTTGGCCTTTCCATGGCTTTAGGAGCATTTTTGGCTGGCTTGCTTCTTGCGGAACTAAATTCTCGTTGCAGGTTGAATCTGATATTGCTCTATATCGTGGACTTCTATTAGCTCTCTTCTTTATGACGGTATGGTGGTGTTGATGACCAACTTTTGTTGAAGTTCAAAACCTTAATCTCTTAAGCTCGTCAAAAGATCTTTGATAATTAATACTCGGGTACATATCTATTTAACTCTTGCTTTTTGTAACCATAGCTTCAGAATTATCCATTCTGTATAGGTGCATCTTTCTGTTGAATGATTCATTTGATTTACTGATTACACTTTTCATGAAAATGGTTTTACTGCCCCTAATTAGTGTGAACTTCCACTTTATAGTGACTACTAATATTGTTCTCTATTATTTATTGCTCACAGTCAGCACTATTTGTTTCACAGGTTGGAATGTCCATCGATCCAAAACTTCTAGTTTCAAATTTCCCAGTCATTTCAGGGCCATTATGGCTTTTTCTTGCTGTCAAGACCATCTTGATTGTTCTTGTTGGCGGACTATTTGGTCTTTCAATGGTATCAGCAATACGAGTTGGTCTTTTAATTGCACCCGGCGAAGAGTTTGCTTTCATAGCTTTTGGGGAAGCTATTAATCAGGTTTATCCAGCAATCCTGCTGCCATTATCATATTGCTTGACTCTGGTATTTGCAAATAAAGCTTTGAACTCCTGCAAGCTGAATTGTATGCCAGCTTCGTATATTGTTCGTACGATTTAAACCCTTTCTTTATCTCACAAATAAATTCAGATTAGCAATGCTTGCTGTTGAAAATGACCATTCTTTTTATAGCATACTCAACTTTTGAGTGGAACCAAATCTAAACTGACAGCTCTAGTATCTTTGGAGTTTAGATGTCGTTTTCTCCAGTTCATCAGCAATGTATTTGCTTCATACTTCTCTTCTTTTTTCGCGGCACTATGATTGAGCCGAGAGTTTATTGCCCACTATCATTTTACTTTGGAGTTTAGATGTCGTTTTCCAAATTAATGAGGTTTGAAAGTAAGATTCCAAACATATTTTCAAGACTCCCCCTTCTTTGCAGGCTATAATGTCCTCGCAGTTGTCATCGCTCTTTTTTCTTGCATGGACCTATATACGATGATGTAGAAGAATATGATGTAGGTCACAAGTCATCCAGGAATAAGTCTAGAGGGGGGTTGAATAGACTTATTAAAACTCTTAAACTCTTTTTCACGAAGAGTGAGTTTCTCAGCTGATAGATATGCGGAAATTACCTGATGACGAAAATAGAACTAAGCAATGGAACCATAAAGTATGAATGCAACAATTAAGTATGATGCTAAAAACAGTAGAACAAGCAGGCAATTTATAGTGGTCTCAGAGGTGGGGTAATCCTCTACTAATCCACTTTCTCCAAACCAGTTGGAGATGAATCCACTATAATTCTCAACCGGTGATAAATATTACAGTGATTCTACTACTTAGCTACAACAACTTCTAACCAGTGGAATTCACGTTGTTGCAACTCCACTTTGACTGCCTAGCACCACTTGATTCTTTAAATCCTCAGATGCCTATCAGTCTCGCAACTTCAACTAGTGAAGTACTCCAAACTCAGGTTTTAAGACAAGAGTGTTTGTCTTCTCCAACTAAGAGCTTTCTTAAAATAAGAACTTCGAGTACTGCTCTTTTCACGATGCTATATGATTGATTTGATCGCTTGAGAGTTTTGTTCCCATCGTGCTGCTCATCTTCAAATATTCGTATATATATAAGTGTCGATCCTTGAGCATTCTTCATAGCCGTTGCAAATCTTGTAACAAATCCGTCCGTTGGAGAAACAGACTTCTTTGTTTATTTTTCTGAACGTTGCAAGGCTGGATTCCCATATTTTAATCCATCTTTCGACCATTGTGAAGACTTTGCATGTGATGCGCCGCATATTTTGAATATAATAAGATTAATGTCTTCAGTGGTAGGTCTGAATGAATTATTTAATTCATATCCTTGCGAGAATCTCTCCAATTTGTCTCTTCACGCTTGCATGTGACTTTCCGTAAATATTGACTATTCAACACATGCTGATGTGGACTTGGAGTACTTGGCTGATCTCTTATAAGTTAAGTTGGATGATGTCCAGTCATCTTCTCTGCAATTTGGACTTCTCTGTCGATGACTTCTCTGATGACTGTTGAGACTCGCCTGATCAGATGACTTGTCTGGAGTCTTTTGTCCTGATGAATTTTGACTTATCTGATGGTCATACTTCAGATGATTTAGTCTGCTGATCACTTGACTGTAGTGTGGTCAAACATCTCTGATGAATTTTTGTTGACCAGAACTTCTCTGATTTGACTCGGCTGTACTTCTCTGATGTGCTTATCTATACCTTTGTACTTAGCCGATTTGAGCCAACTTATTCGGCCTATAGAAGATACTCATTTGGTTCTTCTTTACATTTTGCCAAGTATTTATCTTATCACAGATACGGCCTATGGAAGATACTCATTTGGTTCTTCCTTACATTTTTGCCAAGTAATAAACATTTGAATTAATAATGACATCATCAAAATCTAACAAGTATTCCTAACAAATTCCCCCTACTTTGATGATGGCAAAACTTAAGCAAATAATCAAATGTACAAGTCTGCACTTAGGTGCAAGACACAAACTCAAAATCAGTCTTGTTTTGAGACAACTAGGAGTTGTCATTCAAATGACTGTATATATTAATTTTTTGTTGATTACAAGTACATGGCTTGAATAGAATAAATACAGAAAAATTAATCAATTACAAAAATTACAATTATATCCAAAACCTATCTGCCCCTTCCTCTGCGAACAGTTTGCTTGGGAGGTCTAAATAGTTTTGCACCGATTGGTCTACGTTTGATGGGTGCAAGACCATATTTCCTTCTTATGACTAGGGCAGCAAAGTCTTGGTCTTCTTTTGAAGAGAACTTGTGCTCTTGACACAGCATTCTAATTTCTTCTTGAAGCTCTAGCTCGTCAAGCTCATTATTCAAACGGGTCGGCACTTCCACTGCTCTGAATGGAGGAATCATAGGATAAGCATGACATTTGGCTGCATATTTAAGCATGATCTTCCACCGAGTAGGCCATCTAGCTTCCATGTAGTTGATGAATGACTGTTGGGGCGAGCATTCTTTGTCTTGGAGAATCTCCCAGAGGTAGAACTGCTCGTGAATTGTTTCTTGGCATCCGCCCAACTGGTCATGAATTCTGTTGGTAAGAATTCTTCAACATACCATAACTGTTTGCCTTCCCATTCGAATCTTTATTCTTCTTTCTCTCTTGTTCTTCTATTCTTCTCAACAGGATGCTCTTCAGGTTGGTTAGGGGCAGATATCTCCTTTCTTTTCAGACATGATGGTCCTCCTTCAATTTGGAGAATATCTTGCCTCTTTTTCGATCTTAGCTCTTCATCCTGAACAAAAACTTCCTCCTGTCTGCTACCTTCCCCCTGCATTCTATCTTCCCCCTTTGACTTCTCTTCCCCCTTAAACCTATCTTCCCCCTTTTTGCCAGCATCAACTAGAGAAGTTATCTGCTGCTCCAATCTATGCATCCAGTCTGACATGCCAAGCGGCATCTTGGAATTCGTAGGAGGAGGTGGTTGAGGGGCATTTCTCTACAGCAGGGTGTCACGTTTGGAGTGGATTGACTGCAGATCAGGTGAAATCTCGGAGGTAAGTAGCTCTCCAACTGTCTGTCTGACTATTCGGCAAATCAGCTCCAACAGGATAGATTAAATATAAGATGCCTCTAGAGAGTGCTCACATGAGCCTTCTTCGTCTGCAGGTAGGTGGGAATAGGATCGACCTGACTGTAGACTCCATGCAATAGGCTGACCAGATGGGGTTGGCTCTGGAGTCCCCGATCTGTCTTCTTCCTCAGCTAGGCTGACATCAAGGCTGGTGTATTGGGCAGGAGCCCCAGCCTTATCTTCATTATTGTCTCCTTCAGCTTCAGCCTCTCTCTCTTCTTCAGCCTGCCTCTCTTCTTCAGGCTATCTCTCTTCTTCAGGCTGCCTCGCTTCTTCAGGTTGCCTCTCTTCTTCTCTTATCACAGCCTCCTTTTCACCTACACCATCTTTGTCATCATCTTCATCATTATCTCCATCATCTGGTTTATCATTATGTTTATCATCTTCATCTTCATCATCATTTTCTTCTTTTTCTTCTTCTACTTCTTCTTGGTCCACCTCCTCTCCTTCTTCTTCTTCTTCTTCATCCTCCAATTCTTCTGTTTTTTCAATCTCTTTTTCTTCTGACTGTTTTTCAACTAGAATGTTTTCTTCTTCTTTTTCTTTTTCTTCTTCCTCCTTTTCTTTTTCTTCATCTTATATTATAATAATTTCCTCTTTTTCTTCTTCCACCACTTCTTCGATTCTCACTTCTTTTTCAACTCTCTCTCCTTCTCCACTCAAAGTTCCATAAAAAACACTAGCCATAATAAGATGGAGGAGCTGGTCCACGTTTGTTTTAAAATTAGACATGAACCAGCCTTCCTGAAGTAGTAAGCATAGATCTGTCTCATTGAAAAAATGGATGAGCAGATCCTCTGTAGCCTGGGATAGTCCCAGCTACTCCCTTCAATAAAGGTTTGCAGTTGAGAGAATGGAACAGTTTTGAGAGTTTTCCATTCCTCAAAAATTTCAATAAAAGAGTGTTTTAGAGCATGAGTTTTTACAATTAAAAGTTGCTCTACAGACAGGTTAAAAAGATTATGTTCAAGCAGATTAAAAGTGTAATTATCTTATGGAATCAAGATAATTAAACCTGCTTCTTCTTCCTCCATTTCAAAAAGAGGGGTTAGAACTGGTACCATTTGAGTCTCCAGACTAGAGGGAGCAGGGTGATCCTCCAAGTGAATGGGTTCATGTGTAGCAAACTGATCCGGCTGCTCCTCCTCATAAAATAAGTCCCTGGGTCGTTTGGGAGAGGGTTCTGGTGAGGAGTGGATTATGGAAGGCTCACCAGGGGCTGGTCCCCTTCTCGTAAAATGGACAGCGATTGGGCTGTTGTCTGACTCTGTCTCAGACTGGGCTGTAGGTGAGTTGCGGGCTGCAGCCTGGTTGGACTCGTCTGAGCTTTCAGGGTATCTGTAGGGGGTCCCTCTTCAGACATCTCTTTCAGAATCTGAGCTGCTCTCCTTTCGTCTCCTAGCCTCCTCAGCGTTTCTTGGTCTTGATGACCAAGTCTCTTATTGATGTGGAAGGGGTCAGTGTTTCCCTTCGCCAAACCAAGTTTCTCCAATATCCAACTGAGCTGCGTTCCGAACGCCATCTTGGATTTGAATTTCTTTTCTTCACCAAGCCACTCGGCCTTGTTAACCTCACGCACCAATTGTCTGTAGATGTAATCAGTCCAGTCAATTGGTTCATTTTGAATCAGTGCTCCCAGCACCATAAACTTTGCTGACGACAATTGGTCGTAGCTACCTGCCATCCCCATAACTATCTTGTTGGTAATATCCAACGCATAGCGGTACTCCTTCTTTATTTTGCTCCTCTTGGCAGTCAGCTTTAATTTCTCCGGTTGATCGTCAGACTTGATTTTCAGCCATGTGTCGGCTGCGCTCTGCTTTAGTGCTTCGACCGCCACGCCGCGGTTTTTCATCCCAAATGTTTTTCCGATTGTTTCCTGCGAGATATCCATTTGGATTCCACAGATTGTGCTCCGAATCCTCGATTCGATTACTCGGGCCTCTCGAAAAAAAGCAATAACAGTCTCTTTGAATAGATGTTTGGGGCTGATGTCCAAGAATGGGTAGATCCCATTCATTTTCATCGCTCTGATGAGGTTGCGTACGTCGTTGTTCTCCAGATTTGCTTCTAGGAGTCCTTCAAAATCGACGACCAGGGAGAAAATGATCTGGTCCTTGACTGCCTTCAGATTTACGCCTTCAAAGTAGGATTCCATTTCTGCAAAATAAGCGATTTCTTAGTGTATTGAGGGTTCGAAAGGATTTCTGCTTTGAAAATTAGGGTTTCGAAAGTTTGGTGGAGGTAAAGTGAAAAGGCTTTTCTCGTCCTTAAAAGGAAAATGAAACGACGTTTGTAATTAAATATTCATTTATTTTAAATGTTGGTCCACCTTTTGAGGCTTTTAAGATTCAAATTTAGTAATCGGTGGTCCAGGTTTTGAGAATTTGAAAATGGACGGTTGGATTTTAATTGGTCACAGTTTAGGGTTAGGTGTAGAAAACTTAGCTGGTTGCTATTTGACTCTTGTGATCCAAATAGTAATAATATTATACAAATTGCAGATAATAATATAATATTCAGAAGTCGGTTAGGTATAGAAAACTTAGCTGGTTGAACTTGTAGTTGCCACGTGTATTTTAAACATATAGTATTATGCCACTTGTGATCCAAATAGTAATAATATTATACAAATTGCAGATAATAATATAATAATCAGAAGTCGGTTAGGTATAGAAAACTTAGCTGGTTGACTATTTGACTCTTGACTGCTCTGCATCAGGTGAGTTGACTCCTTTGACTTCTCGCGTGTGGTTTGATCAGCTAAGTTCCTTCGTCTGTCCTTCGTCTTCTTGTCTGCATCAGGTAGGGTCTGATTCCTGTGATCAGCTTAGTTCGTCCTTCGTCTGTTCTGCTTCAGGTAGCTTTTTCATCTGTACTAGATTCCCAATCTAGTATTCCAAGTTCCCTGCCCAGCTCCAAAAACCTTTCTTCTGGCAAAGGTTTGGTGAAAATGTCAGCAATTTGGTAGTCTGTGCTGACTCTTTCAACTCTGACTCTCTTGTTAAGCACGTGATCTCTTATGAAGTGGTGCTTAACATCAATGTGCTTTGTCCTTGAATGCAATACCGGGTTGTTGGTTATTGCAATAGCACTATTGTTGTCACACCAAATTGGAACTTCATTGGCAATAATGTTGTTGTCCCTTAGCTGTTGTTTGATCCATAAGATTTGGGCGCAACAACTACCTGCAGCTAGGTATTCTGACTCTGTTGTGGAGATAGAGTTATAAACTTTCTTCTTGCTAAACCAGTATATCAGTCTGGTTCCTAGGAATTGACACGTTCCACTAGTGCTTTTCCTATTTATTTTGCATCCTGCGAAATCTGCATCTGAGTATCCTGATAGCTCAAAGTTATTATCCTTAGGATACCATAGTCCAACATTGACTGTAGACTTAAGCTATTTGATTATTCTCTTGGCTGCATCTTGGTGAGACTGCTTTGGCTTGGATTGAAATCGTGCGCATACTCCAACGGCATAAGATATATCTGGTCTGCTTGCAATGAGGTACATCAATGATCCAATAAGTCCTCTGTAGTAGGTTAAGTCCACTGATATGCCTCCCTCATCTTCAAGGTGAGTACTTGTGCTCATAGGAATTCTTGCTGGTTTGGCTGATTCCATTCCAAATCTCGTGATTAGATCTCGGGTATATTTGGCTTGATTGATGAAAATCCCATTTTCCATCTGCTTGACTTGTAATCCAAGAAAGAAGTTAAGCTTTCCCATCATACTCATCTCAAATTCTCCTTGCATGAGATTTGAGAATTTCTCACACAGCTCTGGGTTGTTGAGCCAAATATGATGTCATCCATATATATCTGAACTAGAAATATGTGGCCTTCGTGCTCCACTATGAATAGGGTATTGTCCACTTTCCCTTTGCAGAAACCATTCTTCTCAATAAATACAGATAAGGTTTCATACCAAGCTCTTGGTGCCTGCTTGAGTCCATATAGAGCTTTCAATATCTTGTAGACTTTGTCTCCTTTGACAAATCCTGGGGGTTGCTCCACATAGACTTCTTCTTCTAGAATTCCATTAAGAAAAGCGCTCTTTACATCCATCTGATAGACTTCAAAATCCTTGAATGCAGCATATGCGAGGAATAGTCTGATGGCTTCTAATCTTGCAACAGGTGCATAGGTTTCATCAAAATCTATTTCTTCACACTGTGCATATCCTTTAGCAACAAGTCTGGATTTATTCCTAACAACAGCTCCATCTTCGTCGCTTTTGTTTTTATACACCCATTTGGTGCCAATAACCTTCTTATGATGCAGTGCATCATTAGTTCCCAAACATTCTTCCTTTCCATTTGTTCAAGCTCCTCTTGCATGGCATTGATACAAGAATAGTCTTCCAGGGCTTGCTCTGTTGTCTTGGGTTCTATTTGGGACATGAAGCATGAAAACATTGTCATTCCTGCGGGTAGAGTAGACTGTCTTGTCTTGACTCCATCAGTCAGCTTCCCAATGATTTGTTGGATAGGGTGATCTTTGAGCCACTTAGGGATGTCTTCTTCTTCAGGGTCTGTTCCCCCTGTAGATATGCTTTGATGGATTTCCTCTCTGTCTGCCTCAGCTTAGTTCTGATCTCCTTGGTCTGCAACTGGATCAGCTACCGTCTTGTCATCTGCAGGTTGGGATCTATTCTGGTCTGCAGATAGGTCTTTATCAGCTACAATTTGGTCTTCATCAGCAGCAACTGGATCAGGTAGGTTTGGTGGTCCTGTCTGATCTGCAGTTGGGTCTTTGTCAGCTACAGACGGGTCTTCAGGCTGATCTGTAGGTGAGTCCACCATTCCTGTGTCATGAACAATGACTTCTTCTAGGGTTGCGGATTTGAGCTTATCCTCAATTAGTTACACTTGTTTCCTATACTCAACGGTAGATTCATCAAATACAACATGAGGTGTTTCCTCCACAACTAAGGTTCTTTTGTTAAAAACTCTATATGTCTTGCTTCTTTGTGAATATCTCAAAAAGAGACAGTCATCAGTTTTAGCATCAAAGGCATTTAGTTGGGTTTTACCATTGTTGTCGATGAAACACTTACAACCAAAAATATGAAAATAAGCAACTATAGGTGTTCTGCCATTCCAAACCTCATAGGGAGTTTTTCCATGTCTCCCTACTATCATACTCCTGTTCTGAGCATGGCATGCTGTGTTGACAGCTTCAGCCCAGAACCTCTTGGGTAGTTATGCTTCTGCAATCATGGACCTGGCTGCTTCCTTTAAGGTTCTGTTTCTTCTTTCGGCGACACCATTCTACTGGGGGGGTCCTTGCGGCAGAGAGCTCATGCTGAATTCCATTCTGATCGCTGTAATCAGTGATCGCCTTGTTGAGAAATTCCCCTCGTCTATCTGATCTGATCTTGATGATTGAGAGGGATTTCTCATTTTGGATTCTTCTCAGCAGCTCAGGTAACTTGGTCAAGGTTTCACTCTTCTTATACAAGAAGATAATCCATGTGTACCTTGAGTAGTCATCCACTACTACTAGAGCATGATTTCTGCCACTTAGAGTCCTTGGCTTGATAGGGCCAAATAGATCCATATGAAGTAGATCTAAGATCCTTGATGTGAGCGTTGTAGGCTGGACTGGCTTGAATGATGCTCTGGTCTGCTTTCCTTTCTGACACGCAACACAGAGAGCTTCCTTCTTGAATGCTTCTTCTGGATGTCCTCTGACCAGCTTCTAAGAACTAATCTTGTTGATGGCTTTGAAATTTAGATGACATAATCTTTTGTGCCATAGCCATCCATTCTCAGCTATTGTCTTAGATAAAAACAGGTATTAGGAGTTCCTGTGTTCCAATCTATCATGTAGACGTCTCTCCTTCTGAATCCTTGTAGCTTCACCTCTCCAGATAGGATATCTATCACCATACATTTCCAAATGGTGAAGACTACTAGATTATTTTCATCACAAAACTGGCTTATGCTCAGGAGATTATACTTGAGCCCTTTGACATAATGAACTTTGGATATAGTGATATTTCCTCGGTGCACTCTCCAAAGCCTTTTGTTTTTCCACTAGAGCTATTTCCAAAGGTTACGTCTGGACCTCTTTCTTTGGTATATTTTGTCAGCACCTTCTTGTTCCCGGTCATGTGTCTTGACCATCCGGAATCTACAAACCATTTTTCACCTGCAATGTTTGAATTTTTGGAGATGTGGTAGTAGTCCTTCCACCGTTTCTGCAATCATACAAGCAGAGATTTAGATACCCAAATCTGTGTGGGTCCTCTGGGGTTAGGTGGTTTCCTGGACAATTGATTTCTCCTTGGATTGTGAAAACTGTTGTTATTACCCCTATAAGGTGTGTAAGGTCTGGGTCTATATCCTCTGTTAGGATTGTATACCGAATATGCCTCATAATATTGGTAGTGTGGGCCATTTCTAAACCTTGGCTGAGACCATTTATTAAATCTTTGAGGTCTCCACACTTGTTAATTTTGAAAATTAGAATAACCTTGATGTTTCCATTTGCCCCTCCCATTTTGAAATCTGTTTTTGGGGAGTTTTTGATAATAGTGGGCATGTTGTCTTGGCTGCTGCTTCTGCCTTGGCCATTGCCTAGTCGCTTGTCTAGGTGGCTGCCTTGTATACCTTGGCTGCAGCCTAGACTTGTGACTTGGCTTTTGCCTATTTTTAAATACAGGTTTGTATATAGGCTCAGCAGACGAGACAATTGTTTCTCCCTTGATGAAAGTGGTTTTAGAACTAGAGGGAGTGTGGGGGTCATATCCAAGGCCTGATCTGGAATATAGTGGCCTTTTATTGGTACACAATTCATCCAGAGTTAGAGACGCCTTCAGGGAGGTTATTTCCTGCACCTAAGTCTTACTTACCTGAGTCAGTTTAGTAAACTCTGCTTTGACATGAGGAAGTGCAGCTGATTTTTCACTATTCAAAACAGTTAATCGCTTTATCTCAGTTGTAGTGACATCAGCTTGGTTTTTCAAATTAACTGCAGCCTGGTTTTCAAGATCAGATTTTACTTTATTCAATTCTAGGCTGAGTTTTTCAAAATCATTTTTCAGCTGCCTATTCTCATCTTGCAACTGAGTCTTCTCGGCTGATACAGATAGGTGTGCAGATTTTAGTATCTCAAAATCCTTAAGTAGCTGATTTACAGATTCGTGCAAGTCCATATCTGGTGACATAGCTGAACTATTGTTTGAATTAAAGGGTTTTGATGTTACCTCTTCATCAGCTAGGTTGGCCATCAGACAATCATATTCTTCATCATCATCAGAGAAGAATCTGTTGATGACTCTACACGCTCTTGATCTTCTCTGATGAGGGCCTTCCTTCAATCTTCTTTTCTGCTCACCTCCTTCTTACTCTCGTCCTTCTTAAGATGAGGACAGTCAATTTGAATGTGTCCTGTCTTATGGCAGTTGTAACACTCCACCTTCCATGATGAACGCCATTTCTTCCTTCAATTATATTTATAGTTTAGGTGGTTGTAATGAATTCAATGGCATTAACGCCTTGTATTTATAGATGTTTGAGGGGGGTTGGTTTAAATTTCCCCCATTTTTTTAATCACATCAATGCTTGCTTTTAAAATGTTTAGTGAATGAATGTTTATTTTTCCCTCTTAAATTTTCGACCCTTCTTTTAATCACATCAGGCACTTTACTTTCTGCACTTTTAAATTTTGCATTGTGTTCAATTTAATTAATGCAATACAATTTTAGTTAATTATGTTCAGATTCGGTGATTAAAATTGAGTTACACAGCGAGAAATAAACTCGTATAACCGGATAAAAATTGAACTCCTAAAATGAATCAATCAAACATCCTATAAACGGGTGTAAATTGACGAAGATAAAATTAAGAAGTCATACCAGCGTAGACCTTTGATAATATCTCTTTGATGGAAAAATCCCGAGCCAAACTTTGGTCGTTTCCGGTCACCAACACGAACACCAATCCAATTTGTTCAAAATTGATGAATGATCAAATACCGAATATAGTGTCTCTATGTTATCACGCGTCGTATATTAATCGGAAAAATTATATATCAATTCGTTCTTGAAGAACACGGCTAAGAATTGATATAGTATTTTTCTTCTTTTCTCTTCTTTCTTTTCCTTCTCTCAAAGATGAATAAAAAGAAAAAAGAAATTCTCAATGGAGCTCACGGCTGAACTATATGTTTGTGTGTGTGTGTGTGTGTGTGTGTCAACCTCAAAATGATGTGAAAGACTATTTCATTTATAATACAAAATGAGATGAAATGATGAGATTCCAAATCTCATCCATTTGTCCTCAACCTTATAAAATAAGACTATCACACCCCACACAACACATGGTAAGATTCCAAGTATGAGAAGGGGCACTTTGTTGTAGGTAAAAAAACGAACCGAGCCACTCGATTCGTGTACCTGACGTTCGCGAGTGTAGTCCGTTAAATACACTTTGTTTTATCTCAAACATATGTATACTTAATTAATTAATTCAATTAACTAATTTTATCAAAAACAAAAATTATATATCTATTTCTAAGAAATAACTATTTATGAATTAAATTAATCACCCGGTAATTAATTTCGATTCACAATACCGCTATGATTTATCAACTAAATTAAATTAGATATCCATTATTCAATATTAATGAAGAGGTAATGAATACATATTTTATCCATCAAATATCCCTGTGCGCGACTGCATAGATCCATCTTAGTCGGCAATGGGAGGAACCAAGGAGTACAGGTATTACTTAGCTAGTCTAGTGCTCTGCACCGTAACCCAACTAAGAACGAATGATCGGATCATTCCAAAACTATTATGTTGTAAATATTGTATACATATAAACCCTTCAATCATATGTCCCGATCAAGTATCAGGGTCACCGTAAAGTCAAACCTTATTGTAACTTGACACTATGCATTTGTTAATGCAAATCGAGATCACCGAGCTCTCGTGTATCAAATACAACTACCTCTAACTACTTTGGCTAAAGACTTATGATCTCATATGTCATTAACCGCATAGGGCATTTACATGCTCACTAACAGGAGAAAGAATCATATCTTGGTATTCAATAGAGACTGCACTTGCCCAATAAGTTGTATTTCGAGGCTGACCCCACTAATGGGTGATTGGATCGAATTACTCTAATGACTAACTTAATGTCACAAGCACATATCCTACAGAAACCTCAGTCAAAGGTCCACGTATACCTATCACAATCTTTCAATTCAGTCGTTGACTATCCCTGAATGATATCCATGTGACCGAATAGAGGTGAATCGTGTTCGAGTATACTAATCTCATTTGCATACCTATAATATGTGCTCCCACTAACCCTTAGTGAAAACAGACACTCTTCATGTCAAAGTACACGTTATACAAGCCTTGTCTAAGCTT
The DNA here is from genome assembly GCA_033398695.1 of Orobanche coerulescens. NCBI lineage: Eukaryota > Viridiplantae > Streptophyta > Magnoliopsida > Lamiales > Orobanchaceae > Orobanche > Orobanche coerulescens. The sequence continues at coordinate 202,266,200 of CM065802.1, forward strand.
ACTGCCGAGTTAAGTTTTTATCGACTTGCGAACCAATTAAGCATTCGAACCCTAAACCTTCGAATGTGTATCTCCTTATCTCCATAATAAGTGGAATGTTTGCTCTCGAATGCAGGGACTAATATATTATATACCAAACTACGATGCTAGTGATATACAATAATATAATAACAATAAATGCCTTATTTATTAAATATTCATAATTACAATACAATGTTCTCACTCTCTCATCCTCTGAGTGGCATTTGGGGGTATATTCCTAATAAATTAGTGGCACAAAATAAAAATAAGTGAATCATACTTGAACCAACAAATCGAACCATACTTGAACAATACAGTTTTAGTTTTAGTTACATTAGGATAAAAATAAGAATCAGACTGAACCATACTTGAAATTCAATAAAAATCGAACCATACTTGAAATTAAGTAGTGGCACAAAATAAAAATAATAATCAATTATTTTTAATTAAATAATAACACAAGTGCACAAAATAATAAAAAAAGCAAAAAAATTAACAAAACTAATCATAATATTAACACTACCCCAACTTTTCAACTTTTACCCGATTATCAGCTTTCTTATTTTTCATGCCGAACCCCAAATGGGGCATTCTTTGACGGGTGGAGGGAGTATTTTTTTTTAAATTATCTATAAATATAATTTCTTCATATCTAGACCGCTTATTTTTAACTAAAAATTCAATCTTAATCTTTTCATTTTCATATTTACTTTCACATTGTATCCTGATATTTTTGTATTTTTTATGATTTTCCATCATTTACAAAACACACTTTTGAGGCCATAAATGATGATCACAAATTTAGATTTCCTATGATCAATCAAAGGCACATAACGGATCATGTATTAAGTACACTTACACTTAATGAAATGTATTCCTTTATTGAATAGAATTTTTATAATTGAACCCTTAATTTTTTGCCCTTTCCAATGTATTTCATCATTAAATACAACGTCTATAAATCAACCTTTGATCTTCGGCCTTTTCCTTTAACTCCCATCGTTCAGTTTTTCGGTTATTACAATACCCAATATACAAATCATTATTGATGCTAATTAATAAACATAGTGATTAGAATATTAAATATAGTTTTACTCCATGCACATTCATTTTAAATCCTCCCCAAATCCTCCATTTATTGCAACCTCTCATCTCCAGTCCTTTCTCTTTCACTTCCCCAAACTTTATTTTTTTCGGCTTTTACAATATTCTATATACAAATCCCTAATGACCTCATTAACTAGCTAATGATGAAAACATTAAATACATTGATAAACAATGCATTGTTTTAAAAAAAAAAAAAACATATATTCCCGATCCTTCATCTTCTGTTTCGAGATACTTCCATGTTAGGTTATAAATATGTGGTGGTTCGTTGCTTTCTTCATCTTTGTTCTATTCTCTCCTTTGTCTCATGTATTACAAAGAAAATTTTATATCATTATTGTAGCACAAGTCAGCACATAATGACAGATCGATTCACAAAGTTGAATGATTTAAATAAGAATGGGATTGATTGGAAAATTCAGGTTCGTTGCTGCCGAAAGCGGCAGGTTCCTGGTCATGGTAATTTTTCAGAGTCCTTGGAGTTTCTTATGGTGGATAAATATGTAAGTTTTCATCATTTGTTTATTTAATATATTCCGATTTATATTATTCTGTAATAATATATTTTTCTTCTTTTTAAAGGGTACGCGTACTGAGGCTTCAGTGAATGGGTATATTATTGATAGATTTGTGGCTTTAATGACTGGGTGAGGGGTTTACTAGTGCGAACAGATCTAAGAATGCTCATATTGCAGTTCATTCTTATAAAATATCATTCCATAAGAAAACATATGTCGGCCCTACAGTTTTGGTAAGATTTCGAAAGGCAATCTTTAGTTTTCGTAGTTTCTCTCATATCAAAAGTGGTTCTTCAAAAGATGAGGCTCCTTTATTTGGTAATTTTGCTGAAAATATATATTTACACTTAGTTTATTATTGCTTTTTATATTATACTCACCCTCTTTATTACTTATGTATTTGCAGGTATGTTGTTGATTTCAATTATTCAAGAATAAAAGAAGATGTAACTGTTAAAGGGAATATGAATATTCATCTTCTGTTGGAAGATTTAGAGTAAAATGATATTGATAATTATTCTGATTTATTTTGATTACTGTTGTGTTTACTAAAGGTGAATATTCTGTTTTGATACTTTATTCTGTTTTGTTCTCATATTTTTTTTCAATCTTCTATTATTGACTATTTAATTTTTCTGAAATGTTTTAGGAAAATAAAATTGCAATGTGTTTCGTGGGACCCTTATTATCATAGAGTACAGGGTGTCGTTGAAAGGTTGAAGAATAGATCTAGAGGTCATTCTGTTGTTATTATTCAGCTATGTAGAGCTCAAAATATTAGAGGTTTGAACTTTGTAGTATTTATAATTTCTTATTCTGCTTATTATCTAAATATTTGTGTTCTTCAATAATTACAAATTATCTAATAAATTAGAGGTGTGTTTCAAATGCATTTTATGATACAAAGGTTGCTGTTGATCAAAAAGTGGAGGAATATTGTTGAATACAGTAGCAAGTTTTATCTATTTCCCAACACTTAATGAATTTATTGATTTCAATTTTTATGATGTTGAAATAATGTGTTATTGTATCCAACCAGGTTACTTGTCAATGAATCAATCAAAACTTACAGTGGCAGTTAGTTATCAAATTCTTCTATTGTTAGTGTCACGGAGGAATTACAGTTTGCTTTATGTATTTTCATGACTCTTGAACAATTTAAGTCATCTGATATTGTAGGTATTTTTGGATTTTTTTTGTGTTTACTATCGGTAAATTTGATTTTTATTTTATTTTATATAAATTTGTAGGCTATCAAAGATTGGATGGCCTGTTCTATTTCTGATGTTTTGTTTAAGGAAGACTATTGCTACACAAGTTGTTTGAAGTGTAGAAGAAAGTTCAGTGGGAAGGATGCACAGTTTTTTTGTGATAAGTGTGAGAATGATGTTGCTGGCAATACTAGGTTAAGATTCATATGTCATATCAAAGTTGTTGACGAAAATCAAGTGCAATTTTTTGATGGGATGACATAGCAAGGATGTTAATTTGGGACCAGTGCTTCCAATATTTGTGAGAGGGTGACATTGGTATGGTTATTCATAAAATTTGAAATATATACTTCCAGCATAATATATTTCCTTTATCTCACGTTTGTTTTTAATGCAGGAATCTGCTGCAGAAACTACCGATTCTTTGATGTCTTCAAAGGATGTTAGCAAGCTTGAACGACCTTATGAAGTTTATAATCTGATTGGAAGAGAGTTGCTTTTAAAATTGGTATTTATGTGAGGCATTTGGAGAATAGATACATTACATATGTTGTTGAGAGAGTTTGTGGGGATGCTGGATTGATAAAAGAACACAATCTTACTGATTACAAAATTTTAGATTTTGTGTCAAAACCTTATAAGGATATGGTTCAGGACACTGATTGGGACCATGAACTCATCTGACTCAGATCATGAAATTAAGTCTCCTCATCAAGTATTGGGAGAAAGAACTAGAGGTTCCTCTGTTGGGGAAGATTTTTTAAATGAGGGTGAAGGGACAAGTAGCCAACTATCAACTTCCCTGAGGAGGAGGTTTGTTGTAATATCTGTACCTTTCTATTTTTAGCAGTTTTCATTTTTGGTGCATGTGTATTTTTATCGACTCGCTTGTAACCATTTCGACATTTTGAATCTATGTCGTTCTTGGTGTTTTTACATTTGGACTAGTTTCGGAGGTGTTTTTATGTAATTTCGCTTTATGTTATGTTTTGTCGCATGTATGTTCGATTCTCGCAAAACTCATTTTATCTCGTTGTTTCTTTGTTTCCATGAGTCTGTATGGTTGAGTTATTCATGTTGGGAGTTTCAGGTCGATAATTCGACGTTGTATCGTGATTTTTGGATATTTGGGCCGTCTTGTAATTTCCTATAAGTTTAGGGAATTTTATCTCCTTTGTCGTATTTCAAATCTCCCAGTAGTCGGAATCGTATTTTCTTTCAGCACATAGCTTCGTCGTTGCGAATATTTCGTATTTACATTTTGGGTTCTGTCCTTGTTTTTCGTTTTGACTTCGTACCTTCCTGTGCAGCGAACTGCGTTCAGCAGTGTTGAACTACTGCATGAATAACGTACGTTATTCATGTTTTCTTGTGTGCGAAATTGATGCCTGCATAACGTACGTTACACCTTAGTGTTAACGTATGTTATGGCCCTCAGTGTTTTGGACAGTGGGTTCTGCCCAGTTTTTGCCGAGTCCTTACGTACGTTAACTCATGGGTGTGACGTAGGTAAGCCTCCTTATAGCGTACGCTAACTATTTGTTGTAGCATACGCTAACTATTTGTTGTAGCGTACGCTATCGGCCTCAGCAAATTGGGCAGATTGTTCTACCGAACTCTTACGTACGTTAACTATATGAGTGTTACGTACGTAAGAGGCTTAGCGTACGCTAACCACCCCATGTTAACGTACGTAACGAATAGTCAGGTATTTAATACCTGACCAGATCCAGTCTCGCCATTTTCTTCTTTTCTCGTTCCTCGTCCGCAAAACTGAGTTCCTGAGAGCGATTTCGAGCGGTTCTTCAAGATTTGCCCATGGAGTTCCGTGATAAATCGAGTCTTGTGCTTCAAGCGAAGTTTATCATCATTTTAATCATCTTTCTCCGCCTGAATCCAAGGTATTTTGGCTTGGAACCCTAACTTTGTCCGTTTTGGGGGTTTTTGGGATTTGTCTAAATTAAACTCGAGTTGTTTGTTTCTGTCGTTATATTTCTTATTGATTATTGTTATTGGGTGATTCTCAATCCGTTTCCATCATCTTTAATCTGTGGATTGTTGATTCGGGGAGGTTTTGTGAAAACCCTCGCCCGTATTCGACGTCCGTGTATGTTTATGATTGATAATCGGGGTTGTGGGCTTATTTCGTTCGATTATTGTTATCATTCAAGACTGAGTTATGTTAATCTCTCATTTAGGAATGGTCGTGTTCACTCCGGGTCATTCCTTGTCGTTGTTCGCCCGCTATTCGTCGAAGATGTCCCAAAGGCAAGTACTTTACATTTGTTTGTATATTCTAGTATTTGGATTATGGCTTCCTATGTATGTTGTGGATGTGTATGCGTATCATGAACTGGGGTTAACCACCAGGGATGGTCCGACGGGGCCTCTGCGGGGTGCGGTGCTCGTGAGTCTCGTACCAATGGTTAACCTTTGAAATGTTTTGTTGGAGAATTGTGTTTTGTGCATGTGTACCGTAATATTCAGGAATATAAAATATTTTCTAAAATGATTTTTGATGCATATTTTATTTGATTAGAATAGTAGTTCAAATGGATTGTACTTGCACTAGCAGTTGTCGCTAACCCCTTAAATGGGAAAAATACTTTTTATTTCAGGTACAGGCCTTGGGGGCGAACGAGTATGCGGACAGTACGAGGATGATGGGCAAGGGTGATTCTGTTCAATGGTTATTCGTTGATGTCATGTCTTTTAAATTTTATTAATCATGTTGTTTGTTTAAGTACTCGAGTACTTCTTTCCTTTGAACATTGTAATTGTTGTATACACGATTTGGGTTTGATTTAACGTTGCATTGCACTGTTGAGTTCGGTCTATTTATTTTTTATGTCTTGGATTGAGAAGTCGTTCATATGTTGATGATGTCTATCACCATCGAAATGTCGAGTTTGTGTGTTAGCCTGGTGGATTCTAAAGGGTGGGGTCCACGGCACTGTAATATGCCCTGAACGTCTTGGGGGTGTTATAGAATATGGTATCAGTGCTTAGGTTTATGGATACCTAGGTTGTCGGTCATTTGGGTCTAGTTGAGTGTCGTTTTTGAACAGTATCGCTACTACGCCATCATCTCAGTACGCCGGTGCTCGTAAGTTCTTCCTAACTCGACTCATTTCGTTATCCTGTGTTGTCCATTCTTAGTATTGTGATTTGTTTTGCGTTTGAACTATGCTCACTAGTTACTTCTTCAGAATGCCTGCTGGTAGAGGACGCGGTCGCGGACGCGGTAGGGGACGTGGCACAGCTGGTGGGGGCGGCCATGTCCAATAGCTCTGGGGCTGGTTCGGCAACACCTTCTTTGTCGAACAGTATCCAGCCTAGTGCTGAAGGTCAGCAGGATCAGTCTGCTAGCTTCAGTAATACTAATGATAACGTCGGAGTAGCGAACATTCTACAGCAACTAGCGAATCAGATGGCGCTACTAACTCAGGCAGTTCTTGTCAACCAAACTAATGTTAACCCAGTTCCGCCTACTGGTTCCCTGCACCAACAAGCTACTTCAGGACGTGATCCATATGCGTCCTCCACAGTTCGATGGTACTTCCGACCCTTCTAGTTGTGAGAGTTTGTTATTCGAGACGGAGAAAGTGTTCGAGGCGGCTAACTGCTGCGAGGAGAGGAAAGTACCAATCGCTCAGTACTTCCTCGCCAAGGAGGCGGAAACGTAGTGGCAAGCAGTGAATCCGCGTGACCGGGCAGCCACGTGGGAGGAGTTCCGAGAACTGGTGGAGGATGAATATTGTCCGTCGCCGGTGAAAGAAGGAAGGATTCGAGCCTTCTTTGAAGCAAAACCCCAGGATGTTTCCATCTCACAGGCGATCAAGGACTACAATTAGCAGCTACACTATGTGACGAATCAGGTCCGAGATGAGCAAGATAAGATCTGCCACTTCGATATGCGGATGAAGCCTAGGGTTGCTACTAAATGTCAACTCTTGGGTGTACAACTTTGAAAGACTATCAGAACAAGGCGATGGCCTACGAGATGTCTTTTTCCGCGACAGAGGTGGCATCAAAGGGTAAGAAACAGAAGACTTCCGGTCATTTTTTGGGAGGTAAGTCTGGCGGGCATCAGAAGAATCAGTCTAGTTCGCGAGCCTTTGAGAATCAGTCCCCGTCATTCGGGCGAGGAAATGGTTCCAAGTCTGCTCCGACTGTTCCTGTTCGTGGTCCTACCTGTTTTAACTGTAGTCTTCCGGGACATATGATGAGTGAGTGTGACAGGCCGCCGCTACAGTGTCTTAACTGTGGTCGTATGGGACTTCATGCTAAGTATTGTGGAGATGCAATTCGGGCACCAGTTACTCAGGTGTCAGCCCCGGCTACGAGAGAACCGAGCGTGCATCAGGTGCCGACAGTTAATCAGCCTCAGCAGAGTTTCGACAGAGGTTGTGGACGTGGGCAGCCTTCTAGATGGGGAGCGTCTAGTGTGGGGTCTGTTCCGCCCCGTGTGTATGAGATGAGACGAGCTTGAGATCCTGATGTGATGGTTGCTACGGGCATAGTTCGCATCCTTGACCATCCTGTTTCCATGTTATTCGATTCTGGTGCTATGCATTCTTTCATTTCTTGGGATTGTGTGCGTCGTCTGCATGTTGATTGTTTAGTTGCATATGAACCGTTTGTGGTTAAACTGCCTAGTGCAGATAGTATTGTGGGGGACCGTGAGGTTAGAGATTTTCCGGTGAGTATCGCGGGGAGGGATTGGTCTTCTAATCTGATTATGGTAGACATTAAGGATGAGGATTTGATTTTTGGTGAGGATTGGCTGGATCGATATGGGGCGATCATGAACTATAGAGCGAGGACCATTTCGATGTTAGCCTCCGACGGTACTGAACACTCTTTTGTGGGACGCAAATGGAGTAGTCAGAGACTCTTAATAAGTGCTATGAAAGCGGTGAGAATTCTTCGAGGAGGTTGCACTGGTTACTGGTGTTATGCTCTGAGATCGGAAGAAGGGGGAGTCGAGCTCTCGTCTATTCTGGTAGTAAGTGAGTATACTGACATCTTTCGAGATGAGTTGTCGGGTTTGACACCGGACCGTGAGGTCGAGTTCACCATTGATTTAGACCCGGGTGCGGCCCCGATTTCAAAAATGCCATATCGTATGGCGCCCGCCGAGATGCTTGAGTTGAAGAAACAGTTGGGAGAGTTGTGTAATATCCTAAATTTCTACTATGATTGTTTAATGTTATTTTATTCGAGTTATGTTGTACAGTGTGGAATCTGTACAGTATGGATAAAATAATTGAAGTACTGAGACATCTGTATTGATATAATCGTTGTACTTGGTCGACAATTGCATTTGAAGACATCGTGTATCAGGTTGTTTTAATTCTAATAGCGGGTGTATCATATGAGAATGTTATTGGGACGAGTATATGTATTTGATATGTTTGTATACGTAACCAGTATGTCGAGATGGATAGGAACAGTTGGAATTGGCTAAGTGCAGAAGCCATTACATACGTTAAGCTTAGGAGCTTACGTATGTTAAGTTGGTAAGTATAACATACGTTATGTATCATGCATTACGTACGTTATAGCATCAGGTGAGGCGCAGTCGTCTGATCAGAGGACTTTGTCAAAATACAGGCATAGTGTACGGTGGGCATAGGAGCTTACGTACGTTAAGACACAGACGTAACATACGTTACATTGAGTATATAACGTACGTTATGAATAGGATCGGATAGGATCAGGCTATGACCGACAAGTGGTTCCCGTGGTCGGCAACTTTCGGCTGGCGTGCGAAAAGGCAAGTCAACGAAGAGGTTAACGTACGCAATAGATTGCTCATTACGTAACTATAGCAAGTCAACTCTATGTTATTACGCTATGGCATAGGTGTTACGTACGTAATACAAGGTACGGAATGAGGCAGTGGGTTCTGGAGTAGTGTTACGTACGCTATTGAAGCCGGATAACATACGTAATGCTCGTAACGACTGAAGTTTATATAAATCTGAGATGTCCATCACTTCAATATTTTGAGAGTTTCACTTCATTTCTTCTTCCTTCAACCATCCGAGATGGATTCTTGGCTCCTCTAACTTGGTTACGATCTTGATGGCATGGATTTGGAGCTTGAGATATGAAGATATTGTTGATCCTTGAGGTGTTTGATGGTGTTGTTCATGTTCTTGAGGTATGTCAATGAACTCTACACCTTGATTTCGGATTCTTGGTATTGTTATCCTTATTAACTTCGTATGATGATGGTTATAGTGGTGGTGTTATGATTCTTAATGTTATGTGAAGTGTATGTTGAATAGTATGATGATATATGTCTTGAGTTATGAATTAGGTGATTGTTTAGATGTTAGAACACATCGGATTATGCCGTTTTGTTGGTTATGAACATGACTACGTATTAATTCATGTTCTTGAAGAACTCTTAAGTTATATATGTCATGATTTGTCACGTATATGACTATTCGTGATAATAACCGGTAATTGGTTTTCTATGAATTTACGAATATGAACAAGAAGGAGCCTTGTTAATTCGTATTTAAAATTGAAGTTGGAGTCGAGTATGTTAAGACACTTAGTTGAATTAATTATTGATATGATTATTGGATTGTGGAATCGTATTATGATTATGGATTATTGATCGATTAATTTGGGTTATTCGGATTTGTGTTTAATCGGGATATTGTGGAACCCTTGGGTTTGTTGATCGGTTATATTGATGGTTAATTATGATTATCGAGTTGAAGTTTGTATTGTGGACATGAGTTCATAATTGTGAAGTTGGATTATTTGGTTTTGTATATGATCAAGATATCGTTGAACCGTTGAGTTTGATTGGTTGGTTATGTCGGTTGTTGATTGTTATCGGATTGTTGTTAATTGATTATTGCAATAGATTGTGGTAATTGATCGTTGATAAGAATCGTGCCTTACGGTCGAGTTCGAGGATGCTCGTGGATTGCATTGGTCAGGGCCGAGGAGCTTGTAGACGACATCAAGGAATTGGTAATGGCTTCACTATCATCATATCGGTATCCAGGCAAGTTATTACTTGCTCAGTTTATAATAGTTAATGAATGGTTTCAGTTTTATTCGTTTATAATTCGTATAGCAATGATTATAATTGTGAACTCTGGAGATTTGGGATTGTACATTGTTTTCGGATTTTGGGAATTTAATCATAATGTATATGATTTACATTTGTTATTGGTATACTTGGTCATCGAGGATACATTGTGGTAAATGCAAAGATAAGAATTATCTACAGTCCATAGAACTTTTGGATCGTCGAATATTGAGGAAATTGTTAGTGATGGTTTAGACATCGAGATTGCTCTCGAAGGACTCGAGGCAAGTACTCTAATCATTTTTGTCATTTGTGTCGATCATGGTGTAATACATTTGTGTATTGATGTTGTCGTGCATTCGTGTATTGTTGTTAACACGCATTCGTGTATTGTTGTTAACATGCATTCATGCATTGTTGTCATATGTCCACCTCGTGTTGGTCCGACGGGACCATCTTGGGTATCTATACTGTGTGCGCTGGATCGTTGGACAGGTATTTCCACCATGCGCTGGTCCGACGGGATCATCATGGGAATATATATAGCTGTGTGCGCTGGATCGTTGGATTACTATGTGTTGTTGTTGTGCATATGTATGTTATTGGTTATCCACCTCGTGTTGATCTAACAGGATCATCTTGGGATCTATGCTGTGTGCGCTGGTTCATCGGATTTCCATTGAGTATACATTGTTGTTATTATTGTGGGCATATTAATGTCATCATGTGAGTATGCATTTGTAGGTCTTGTGTTAGGACCATGTCAGTATATGGTATTGATCTGATCTCGGGTTAAACTAACGTGATTCGTCGTGGCATTGCACAGCTCGAGGTATGTTCTGTAATTCCTTCTTGGTTCTTGTCTTTGGATGGACAATCAATTATCGTGTTGATATTTGTTGATGTTATTCGATGGATTGAATTGGTTTGGTATATTTTCGTATTGGTGAATTATGATGTTATTTTGAGAAACTTGAGTATTGTTTGAGGTACCATATAGATGTCGTGTATGCGTTCATTACTTAATGGATATTACGAGATGTGGAATATGATAAGGGTTATTTTGATGAGGATTATCACGAATTGGTAAAGTTATGACGGTAAGATTACAGTAGTAGTATTCTTACTTAGTATTTTCACTGGTATGTAATTATTGACGTGATGCGATCGTTATTATTGTTGAGTATTATGGATGACCCCATCGTGGGCTTTCTTTTTAGGTTCTTGGGATATCGAGATTGTAGCGGTCGTGAAAAGATGAGCTTCCCGGAGGATACTGGCTATGGCATGTGTTTGAGAATCGAGTACTTTGACTAGTTGTATTCCACTGTTAGGGTATTTTTAACTGTTTGTCTTTTCCACTGCGTGAGTATTTTTAAATGGCCTTTTGGTTTTTGGGAACTTAAGTTATTTTGAAAAATTGTTTTCTAAACTATTTTGTCGGTATGCGCAAGTGATGGCTTAACGTACACCTTTGGAATTGTTGAGCTTTGGCATTTTGGCCTTGTACTTTCAAATGAGATTTTACGACGGTATTGATAAATGGATTTTTATAAAGCCTTTTCATATTTTAAAAAGATGTTACCGTCATCGCCGCTTAGGTATACTTGAAATATTTGTAAAAATGTCTTTTAGCCTTGTGGGTTCCGTCTCGGGGCCCATGACGTTGTAATATCCTGGATGGCTCTGGGGGTGTTACAGAATATGGTATCGGAGCTTAGGTTGTGAAAACCTAGGCTGTCGGGTCGAGTCGAGTCGTGGTTTTGTCATGTTATTTGAGTTGTCGGTTGATAAGTGTTAGAGTTTTGGGTTTTTATTGATCACCCGCGCTTGTGTGTTTTGTGATTTACCGGTGTGGCACTGTGGTTATTGTAAACTTTTCCATGGTATTAACGTGATTCTTTGGAAAGAGATGTGTTGTATTTTGAGTTGAACTGATTTTGCAAAATGTATGTTTTGAAAATATCTGTATCGAGTATTTTCTAGGGTTGGGACATGTGCCAGTATCACGGAGAATCATCGGCTTACCGATCTGTACGTATTTGGATTTTTGGATTGTGTTGAGGTTATTTTCAGTTATAAGTTGATGTACTTTGAGATTTGGGAAATTATTATGCGTTACAGTATGAGGTAACAGAGTTGGGACAGAATTGATGATCTTGAGAAGCTATGATTATGGAGAATCAACATGTCGGTTAAACTTAGAAAACGGAGTCGTGTATTTGGGAGAAATGTTGTGGATTGTTGAGAGGAACATGTAGTCATGCTAGTTCATTTTGAGACGTCTGAAACTATTTTTTTTTAACATTTGAAAATGATATTTTTCAACATGATATATTTTGAATAAACTATTTTGCTCGCTGTCATGAAAAAGTTATTTTCTTAAATTTATTTTGAGAGACAATATTGTTGTCTTTAAAAACATGTTTCATCATGGCATAGTTGAGGTGTTGCAGAATGGAATAATGGTCGATAGAGCAAGTCATATGTGGGAAATGTGATTTTAAAAAAGTCTCTATAATAAGATTTTAGATTCTATCGTGTGGTTTTCCGACCGAATGTCAGTGGAATTAGTGACGAGCTGCATTGGTATACAGGAGTATGGATGTGGTCAATCATTTATGTAATTTCATTTTATTTAATCATGTATATTCGAAAAGAATTGTCATCGAGAACTTAACACAAGCGAGTCGGTTTAACTTTACGAAAATTGATTTTGTGGTCTTACGAAAATTTATGTTTTGAGTTTTGAAATTCTTGAAAGAACTTTCGAAAATAGATTTTTATTGACAAGATTATAGGATTTCAAGGCCGTTTTGAAAATGTGGTCAGTATACGTACAAACATAGTGTATAATACATATCATGATGAAGTTCTGAGTGAGACTCACAAACTGGATAATACATAAGTATGGTACGATGAAAAGATATTCAAATTCAGTATGGTAGTTTGGTTATCCAGGTATGACCGGTTGGTTGATCAGATAAGAGAAATATGTCACGTGATGTAGATTCGGTACAGAATATGATTTTAGAACTTCGGGTTCTGTGAAACCGGGGCATATGTGCTATGTGGCTCTATTGGTGTGGTAGTAGCGTGAATTTGCTATAGTGATTTTTGACTTTTGATCCATATTGATTGGAGTATGAATGGGTATGTTCGACGGTTTGCGACTGGTTGTGCATACACCCAAGGGGTATGTTCAACAGTCGATTGTGTTTCTTCGAGATCCACTATATGTGATTTGTGTAACGTTTGGAGAATTTTATTCTTTCATATATCCGTCTTTGTGGTTTTGTGTTGATCGTGTTGGAGCTTACCATTGTTGGGATTCTGAAAATAAAACAAAATACGCAGTGGAATAATAAAAACTAATCCCAAACAGGACCGATCAAATAACGTATATACGAAAATAAAAAATACGAAGATAAAAAGGATCAAAGTCCCATACCCCTGAAGCCTTTGATAATATCTTCGTAAGTTGATGTTGTTCACGAACCCCATCACGAACGCGAATTCCCTTCGTTCCAAGCAACGAAAGTATGATGTCTATACTTCACCACGCTACGGAACTTGACCGGAAAAATATATAGCAATCCGTTCTTGGTAGAACACGGCTAGGAAGTACTATATGAATTTTTCTCTCTTATTTTTTTATCTTTTTCTCACCTCCAAGATGATGAATTGAACAAGAAAAATTTCTCACTTCCTCTCACCTTATGCTTCGGCCGAACACTCCATGAATGAAGATGAAGTGTGTGTTATATTGTAATGTTATGATGTGTTATTATATCAATACACCATATAATGGTGATAATGATATAACATGGAAAAGAATCTCCACATATCATAATCAACACAAGACGAGCCAACACATGCAAGATGGAAAAATAATTCCATGTGAGGGGAAGTGGGGGGGGGGGGGTGGCAGCTACTAAGAGTTTTCTAGGAAATGAGCCGAGTCTCTCGGCTCGTGTACCGGACGTCCGTCAAACTGTAACACCCCCAAACCAATTAGGAACATTACAGCACCGCAGACCCTCACCGTGAGGATCTACCAGGATAAATACAGAACATAACAATACATTTCATTACACATCAAGCGTACATTACTCTTTCTCACAACTCATACCCACGTAGGGGTTAGGATACATCAATATTTCCATAAAACGGAAATATCATAACGGGAAGACAAAGCAACAAGACTCTACCAAAAATACTCAACGACTGGTCTCATGTGATTAGTATCATCGTCTTCTATCATCCTTCATATCGATCCTCTGATTCATTCCCTAGCAACTTGCAAGTATCTAGACGCAATACAGACATCCACCCCCCGAATACTCGGGGGTTAGCAAAACTCCACTGTTTTGCTAGTGCAACTATAAAATACAAATACAAGCCATACATATCAAACTCCAAGAACTTGTTAATCGTGAACATACTTCCCAAGATAAGTCACTTGATCAAACAGTTCGAATCATGAAAGGTGGGAATAGAACCCATATACATCTTACAAAACATTTATGATCTCGGGAGTTTTGAAAACATTTGGGATTTAAGAATTCTCAAGCTTCACTTAGGGACACATGCCAAAAGTCATTTTCCCAAAATACAATTATGATAACAACAAACGGGGTCCGCGACCCAATCATACCATTCCGGTCACAAAGCTCAGGGTCCACGACCCAATCATACGTATCAGCATATTCCCAAGGATTATTCACGTCCCATGCTATCAAGCCACGAACCTCGGATGCTCCCGCAAAAGATACCCGAGTGAATAACCCAAAGGGAAATCATACCAAATCGCATGTCTCTGTGACAACAGTCACATAATCATATCCATACATACGTTCATAGTTATCATGGCCTCGCAATAGCAAGCTACGAACCTCGGAGCCTCCACGATACATACCCAATTGGACAACCCATGGCACGTACATCACACAACCAAATCACAACCATAAGTTATCCTGGCATCGCACTAACAAGCTACGAACCTCGGAGTCCCTGCAAGACATACCCGGATTGGATAATTGTAATGCCCAGATAATTATTGTGTATTTTACCTGTATTCGAACTTGTAACATTCGACTTTGTGGTGCTATTAATCGAAGTTTGATTTCCGTGTTCGTATCCCTGCATTTTTGTATTTTTCTATTATTCATGCATGCATGCTTGTGCACTTCATAACGTGCGTTAGATGACAAGCGTAACGTATGATACGTTTGGAAGATAACGTACGTTATAGTTGAAGCTTAACGTACGTAAGCTTCAGTCAATTCGAGATCAGACAAGGGTCGGCGTGTGGGGGCCGGTTAAAATTTGTTGATATGCTCCGAGTGAACCTGGACGGCTTTCCAGCTAAGCAAGTCAACAGGTCTTAATGTACGTTAAGGTGGATTGTTAACGTACGCTAAGTGCATAGTGTTATGTATGTAAACTACTCTGATAACGTACGTAAACGAAGCTAGAATTGAGGTAGTGAGATTTGGCCAGACGTTAACGTATGCTAAGGCTTGAGAATAGCGTAAGCTAAGGCTTTTATGTACGTAATGGAGTATAGATAACGTACGTAATGGTTAGAGTTCTATTTATAGCCCTCAACCTCCATTTCATTTCCACCTCACTCCTTGGCCGATTTTTGCAATCTGAGAACTCTTCAGCACCATATAACCCTCATATCATCATCCTAGCTCGATTTTGAAGATCATATACCCTTGTGGATTGGTGTTCAAGCTTCTAGTGTTGAGTTTCATCAAGTCTTTCATTGTTCTTCACTATTGAGGTGTGTGATCCTTCACCAACTTGATTACGTGTTCTTGGTGATGTTTTGAACCTGTTTTTGAGATTATGAAGTCAGTTATTATCTTGAGGGGGGTCGAACACCATGTTTTTAGAAGAATAATTCCGATTATGCTTCGATTCTCCTTTGTTGTTAAGACTAGTAAGCGAACCTTGTTGAGATGAGACTCTAGGGTGTAGTGTCCTGAGGTTCTGAGCATGATTCTATGGGTTTTTATGAGATTATCAAGTTCTTACATTCATATTGATCAAACAACGCGTGTAGGGAACTTAATAGATTGAACTTGGAGTTATTCCTTGATGAAGAAGACGATATTCATGTTGAACCTAATCAATGACTTTTTAGGGTATTCGTTGAGATACTTCCGAAATCTTGTTGCATTGGATTAATGATAAGATCCTTGTAAGACAAACTATCATGAGATATAGTTGTAGAATCCAGCCGAAAGGTGTATTTAATCTTGAATGGAATACTATGAGATTTTCGTTCGGATGAGTAGCATAGTATTGATTCAACCAAAATGGTTTGGGGCAGATTAGTTCGTTTGTCATGATAGGGTATAACATGCCTTTTGACGATTAGTTTGATGATTAGAACGTTTATCCGGAACCGTTAGTTTTACCGATGTTATTGTTCGCTGAAGGTTCGGGTTTTAGTGGATTGATCGAGTAAGGGTTCTTTGAGTAGGATGAAGATTTTTCGTAGTAGCAATCCTTGTCGCCATTTCTAAGGCAAGTATCATATTTTGAATTTTTGGTTTAATATTAATGATTTTGATCATGCATATTGTTATTCATGTTGTTGAACATGAGATCATTTCCGTTGAATTGTCATGATATTCGTTATAGATTTAATTGTATCTTCATGTTGATGGACATATCGATTTTGCATATGTGTATGCATAGTTGTGTTGTACATGTTGTGTTGATCCGAAGGGATTGTGTGATCTATGCCTAGGGCACTGGATTAGATGTCCACCTCGTGTTGGTTCGACGGGATCATCTTGAGATCTATGCTGAGGGCGCTGGATCATTGGATTACCCATGTTGTGTTGATGGAATCATGTGGATTCGCATTGTTGGATTCCGGTAGCGGAAGTCCGTGTTATGTATTTTGCTATGCATCGTTGTTGTATATCTGATTTTGTATATTATGATACTTGTACTAGCATTGCTTTGCTAACTCTTTCGGGGATGGACATTTGCTTTGATGTTCAGGTAGCCGAGGAGCGGGGAAGAAACCACAGTACCGACATGATGACGAAGGGGCTCAGTGATGTTATTCGTCATGTTGTTTTATTATTCTGGTTTGATTTACAGTACTCGAGTACGTGTGTCCTGTTGATGATTTGAGATGCTTGTAAAAATTGGATTCATTTGAGTTGTTTGAACCGGTTACTGAATTTTAAATTTTAGTGGTACTTTTGTATTATTCCGCATTTCTTAAATTTAGCCTTGTAAATTCTTATATAAAGGGTTTACGGCGCTGTAATTATTCCGAATATCTCGGGGTGTTACAGAATATGGTATCGAAGCTAAGATTCATGGATATCTTGGCAGTCGGGTTAGTTGTGTCTATTTACGTCATTTGATTTATTGGTCATTTGTAACATCACTGCACAGCCAGCGTCATCATGTGGACTGTGGTTGTATGTTTCCTAATCTCATATACTACCATTCTATTAATTTTGTGTTTTTGGATATTGACGGATTTTCCTTTTAGAAGATTTTGCCATGGATATTGAGTAATTGTGTTTTAAGTATGTTGAGAGGAGGTCGTGGATGCGAATAAGGTCGTGGATGCGGATGTGGTCGTGGATGCGGACGTGGTAATGCGAGACAGGAAGATTCGTCATCTACCCCGAATTTATCAGCTAATCGAACTAATTCCCATTCTGGAGGACAACAGGAATCGGTAAATAATTACCGAACGCAAACTATGGAGGAAGACACAAATCCTAACATACTGGGAGTGCTTCAATAGGTGGTCGCTCAAATGACCGAGTTTGCTCAGGTGGTTGGCCGCATGCAGACGACGATGGGCCAATAGTGTAATGAGGACAATCGGGGAGACAAGTGGCTTACGGAAGTGGTTAAGTTACACCCACCGAAATTTGACGGTTCAGCAGAGATGCCTACTTGGGACCACTGGCTAAAGGAATTAGAGAAGATATTTGCGGGAATTAACTGTCCCGATGACCAAAAGGTTCCGATCGCTCAGTATTTTCTGACTGGGGAGACTTTCGACTAGTGGGAGGCCATTCGACTTGAGGATCATCATGCTGACTGGATAGAATTCAAGATAATGATGGAAGCACAATATTGCCCTCGTCCAGTTAGAGAGGCTAGAATTCGAGAGTTTTTCTCGCCACAGAATTTGGAGGCATCTATGACAGACATGATCAAGACTTTTAATCACCAGCTGACCTATGTGCGACATTTGGTCAGGACCGAGGCAGAAAATATTTTTCATTTCGACATGCGGATGAAGCTGGAGATTCAGCAATATACGTCCGGATTTGAATGTACTACTCTACGGCAGTATCAGGACAAAGCATTGGCCTACGAGATGAAAGAGGCAATGGTGGAGAAATTTGCAGAAGCAAAGAAGCAGAAGTGTCTGGCAACTTTACTGAGAACAAGAGTAGTGGGCCACACAAGGGCCAGACCTCATTTCATTCATCCAGGAAACCTCCGCATCCTTCTTGAGGTGGAAAGAAGTTTCGGACAGCATCAACGGTTTCAGACGCATCGAAGAAGTATTATAACTGTGGTCGAGCAGGGCATATTCAACGTGATTGCTCCGCTCCTTCTGTGACCTGTTTTGAATGTGGGCAGGAAGGGCATCGTGCGAATTTTTGCGGAAATGTGACTAGGTCAATTGGTACTCGCACTCCAGCACAAGTTCCGAAAGAGATAAGTGTGAACCTGACACAGCAAAGTGGTTTTCAGCAGCAGAATGTCGGGAAATGAGAGGCGTCCAGTGCTGGGTCCGTTCCTCCATGCCTTTACGAGATGAGGAGGTCAGATGATCAGAACACTGCAGTTGCATCAGGTATGATTCAGATTTTTTTGCAACCAGTTAGTGTTTTATTCGATTCGGGAGCTACTCATTCTTTTATATATTGAAATGTGTTAATCGTTTGAGAATATCGTGTTTGCATGATTATGAACCTTATGTTGTGGGTTTGCCGAGTGGAGAGAGAATTGTGGGAACTCTAGAAGCTAGAAATTTTCCTATGTCTATATGAGGGAGAGATTGGCTATCAAATCTTATTGTGGTAGACATCCAAGGTGACGATTTAATTCTCGGAGACGATTGGCTCGACCGTTATGGGGCTATTTTGAATGATCGGAAGAGAGTTATTTCGATTATTGCTGATGACGGGTCTGAACACTTATTCGAAGGATGGAGACGAGGAAGCTCAGGGAAAGTGATCAAGGCTATGAAAGTGGTTAAATTGTTAAAACAAGGTTGTCACGGGTTTTGGTGCTATGCCATGAAGAAGGAAGGAGTAGAGCTCTCATCTATTCTAGTGGTGAACAAATTCTCTGACGTATTCCCTGACGAACTACCCAGATTACCTCCCCGAAGAGCGGTAGAGTTTAACATCGAATTGGAACCAGGATCCGCACCTATCTCCAGAGAACCATACCGTATGGCGCCAACCGAGATATATGAGTTAAAGAAACAACTTGAGGAATTGTTGCAGAATGGCTACATTCAACCTAGCATTTCTCCTTGGGGAGCACCCGTTCTCTTTTTCCAGAAGAAAGATGGATCCCTCCGATTGTGTATAGATTACAGGGAGCTAAACAAGGTGACAATCAAGAATAAATACACATTGCCTCGGATCGACGATTTATTTGATCAACTGTAGGGGGCAACGGTATTCTCGAAGATCGACTTCAGATCAGGATACCATCAGTTGAGGATTAAGGAATCGGATATACCGAAATCTGCTTTCAGATCCCGGTATGGGCACTATGAATTTGTGGTGATGCCATTTGGACTTACTAATGCTCCTGTGGTGTTTATGCAATTGGTGAATCGGGTATTCTTAGAATACTTGGTTAAATTCGTGGTCGTTTTCATCGATGACATCTTGATTTATTTGAAGGATGGAGAAGAGCATGCAGAGCATTTGCGTATCGTTTTGAATACTTTGAGGAATGAACGGCTTTATGCGAAACTTTCTAAATGCGAGTTCTGGCTTAAGGAATTAACGTTCCTTGGGCACGTGATATCAACTGACAGAGTTCATGTAGACCCAAAGAAAGTTGAAGCAATCCTGGAGTGGGAATCTCCTAAGAACGTGAAAGAAGTACGAAGTTTCTTAGGACTTGCTGGATATTATCATCGTGTTGTGTAAGGATTTTCCAAAATTGCCCGTCCACTTACTCAGCTGTTGCAGAAGACTCATAAGTTCATGTGGGACGAGAAGTGTCAGACTAGCTTTGATGAACTTAAGAAAAGACTGACAACGGCACCAATACTAGCACTACCAGATGGGGTCGATGGATTCATGGTATACAGTGATGCTTCAAAATAGGGTCTGGGTTGCATGTTGATGCATAAGGATAGAGTGATTGCCTATGCCTCTCAACAATTGAAACCGTATGAGGTTAACTACCCGACGCATGATTTAGAGTTAGCAGTTGTTGTCCTTGCCCTGAAGATTTGGTAGAGGCACTCATTGTCAGATCTTCACAGATCATAAGAGTCTCAAGTATATTTTCAGTCAGAAGGAATTAAACATGAGGTAGAGGAGATGGCTGGAATTGATCAAAGATTACGACCTGGAAATTCTATATCATCTAGGCAAAGCGAACGTGGTAGCTGATGCACTGAGCCGCAAACTTGTTTCTCTTTGAGTGTTGGAAGAGCTTACGTCCCAATCCAGCATTCAACGAGTACTGATTCGTGAAAGAATTGAAGTATGGTCGCAAGGAGTCCAAGGGCAACTATGTATGATGGAATTAACTTCGGCATTAATCGAAGAAATCAAATATAAGCAGTGGGATAATTCTCTGATTTTTCGGTTACATGATGAAGTGAACAAAGGAAAGGCCCCCGGATTTTTGATACAGGATGATGGAGTTATGAGATTCCAAAGTCGACTTTGAATCCCCGATGACGATGTTTTGAAGCAGACAATCATGAAAAAAGCCCACAGTGCGCCCTATTCTATTCATCTAGGCACCAGTAAAATGTATAAGGATCTGAAGCAGAATTTCTGGTGGGGAAATGTGAAGAAGGACGTAGAAGAATATGTCTCGAAGTGTTTAACTTATCAACAGGTTAGGATTGAACATCAACAACCTGCAGGAATGTTGAAACCACTTCCGATCCCTGAATGGAAGTGGGAGGATGTATCGATGGACTTTATCACCAATATGCCAAGGACCAGAATGGGGGTGAATATGATTTGGGTGATAGTGGATCGTTTAACCAAGTCGGCTCATTTTCTGGGTATTAAGGATACTTGGGGGACCGGAGAAGTTAGCACGAGCGTTTATTGCGGAGATAGTCCAATTGCATGGTATGTCGAAGACCATTATTTCGGATCGGGATGGTCACTTTGTGTCGCACTTTTGGAAGGCAATTCATAAGGCCTTATGAATTGAGCTGAACTTTAGCACAACTTATCATCCTCAGACGGACGGACAGTCCGAAAGGACTATACAGACAGTAGAAGATATGCTAAGAGCTTGTGCCTTAGATTGGTCAACCGATTAAGAGATTCATTTGCCGTTGATTGAATTTACCTACAACAATAGTCAGCATGCTTCCATTAAGATGGCACCGTTTGAAGCATTATACGGAAGAAGATGCAGATCGCCCCTGTGTTGGGATGATTCTTCTGACTTGATCGGGATGGAACCAGAGTTGATAGTTCATACTCAAGAAAAAGTAGCTCTGACTCGTGAGAGGGTGTTGACTGCCCAGAGTCGACAGAAGTCTTACGCAAATGTATGCCGTCGCCCACTAGAATTTGTAATTGAGGACCACGTGCTATTAAAGGTTTCTCCTACTAAAGGAATTTTCCGTTTTGGGAGGAAAGGGAAGCTGAGTCCGAGATATATCGGACCATTCGAAATCCTTGAAAGAGTTGTGGAGTTGGCGTACAGGTTGGCCTTACCGCCATTACCGAGTTACGTTCATAATGTATTCCACGTATCCCAATTACGGAAATATGTACGGATCCCAGTCATATCATTGATTTTGGCGAGATTGAAATGGCTAATGATGGCTCGTTCGAAGAAAATCCAATCAAGATACTCGAGAGGCGGGTCAAACAATTGAGGAATAAACTGATCTCTTTGGTTAAAGTTCAGTGGTCTCGACATGGAGTCGAAGAAGTAACTTGGGAGACTGAAGATATTATGAAGTCGGGATACCCGGAATTGTTTTCGTTTTAAGTTTCGGGCCGAAACTTCTTTTTAGAGGGGTAGTATGTAATGCGCAGATAATTATTGTGTATTTTACCTGTATTTGAACTTGTAACATTTGACTTTGTGGTGCTATTAATCGAAGTTTGGTTTCCTTGTTCGTATCCCTGCATTTTTGTATTTTTCATATTATTCATCCATGCATGCTTGTGCACATCATAACGTGCGTTAGATGACAAGCATAATGTAAGCTATGTTTAGAAGATAATGTACGTTATAGTTGAAGCTTAACGTACGTAAGCTTCAGTCAATTCGAGATCAGACAATGGTCGGCATCTGGGGGCCGGTGAAAATTTGTTGATATGCTCCGAGTGAACCTAGACGGCTTTCTAGCTAAACAAGTCAACAGGGCTTAACGTACATTAAGGTGGATTGTTAACGTACGCTAAGTGCATACTGTTATGTATGTAAACTACTCTGATAACGTACGTAAATGAAGCCAGAATCGAGGCAGTGAGCTTTGGTCAGACGTTAACGTATGCTAAGGCTTGAGAATAGCATACGCTAAGGCTTTTACGTACGTAATGGAGTATAGATAACGTACGTAATGGTTAGAGTTCTATTTATAGCCCTCAACCTCCATTTCATTTCCTCCTCACTCCTTGGCCGATTTTTGCAATATGAGAACTCTCCAGCACCATATAACCCTCATATCATCATCCTAGCTCGATTTTGAAGATCATAGACCCTTGTGAATTGGTGTTCAAGCTTCCGGTGTTGAGTTTCATCAAGTCTTTCATTGTTCTTCACTACATTGAGGTATGTGATCCTTCACCAACTTTATTACGTGTTCTTGGTGATGTTTTGAACCTATTTTTGAGATTATCAAGTCAGTTATTATCTTGAGGGGGGTCGAACACCATGTTTTTTAAAGAATAATTCCGATTATGGTTTGATTCTCCTTCGTTGTTAAGACTAGTAAGCGAACCATGTTGAGATGAGACTCTAGAGTGTAGTGTCCTGAGGTTCTGAGCATAATTCTATGGGTTTTCTGAGATTATCAAGTTCTTACATTCATATTGATCGAACAACGCGTGTAGGAAACTAAATAGATTGAACTTAGAGTTATTCCTTGATGAAGAAGACGATATTCATGTTGAACCTAATCAATGAGTTTTTAGGGTATTCATTGGGATACTTCCGAAATCTTATTGCATTGGATTAATGATAAGATCCTTGTAAGACAAACTATCATGAGATATAGTTGTAGAATCCGACCGAAAGGTGTATTTAATCTTGAATGGAATACTATGAGATTGTCGTTCGGATGAGTAGCGTAGTATTGATTCAACCAAAATGGTTTGGGGCAGATTAGTTCGCTTGTCATGATAGGGTATAACATGCCTTTTGACGATTCATTTGATGATTAGAACGATTATCTAGAACCGTTAGTTATACCGATGTTATTGTTCGCTGAAGGTTCGGGTTTTGGTGGATTGATCGAGTAAGGGTTCTTTGAGCGGGCTGAAGATTTTTCGTAGTAGCAATCCTTGTCGCCATTTCTAAGGCAGGTATCATATTTTGAATTTTTGGTTTAATATAAATGATTTTGATCATGCATATTGTTATTCATTTTGTTGAACATGAGATCATTTCCGTTGAATTGTCATGATATTCGTTATTGATTTAATTGTATGTTCATGTTGATGGACATATCGATTTTGCATATGTGTATGCATAGTTGTGTTGATCCGAAGGGATCGTGTGATCTATGCTGAGGGCGCTGGATCAGATGTCCACCTCGTGTTGGTCCGACGGGATCATCTTGGGATCTATGTTTAGGGCGCTCGATCATTGGACGGGTTTTCCACCTCATGTTGGTCCGACGGGATCATCTTAGGATCTATACTGAGGGCGCTCGATCATTGGATTACCTATGTTGTCGTGATGGAATCATATGGATTCGCATCGTTGGATATGTATTTTGCTATGCATCATTGTTTCATATCTGATTTTGTATATTATGATACTTGTACTAGCATCGTTTTGCTAACCCCTTCGGGGGTGGACATTTGTTTTGATGTTCAAATAGTCGAGGAGCAGGGAAGCAACCACAGTACCGACATGATGACGAAGGGGCTCAGTGATGTTATTCGCCGTGTTGTTTTATTATTCTGATTTGATTTACAGTACTCGAGTACGTGTGTCCTATCGATGATTTGAGATGCTTGTAATAATTGGATTCATTTGAGTTGTTTGAATAGGTTACCGAATTTTAAATTTTAGTGGTACTTTTCTATTATTCTGCATTTCTTTAATTTAGCCTTGTAAATTCTTATATAAAGGGTTTACGGCGCTATAATTATTCTGAATATCTCGGGGTGTTACAATAACCCCACAAGTTATCCCGGCATCGGGCTAGCAAGCCATGAACCTCGGAGTCCCCACAATACATACCTGGATTGGATAACCCTGTGATCACGCCCGACTCGTCCTAGCAAGGACAGATTCCGGAGATTCAACAATCTTACCCAGTGGCACATCACTTACATCAATCACATAGCAACAAGCAAATACCAATACCAAAAAATACCAAGCACGACAACCTCCCTACAAAGGAGTACTAACTAATATCACACAATGTCACATATTCACCGAACGAATACACATCTCAATACACAATCCTCGGCAATTGATTACGGTTTACCATATTCACTAAATATGATTTTTCCTCTTCCAACATGCGACATATACACACATATTCCAAAAATACATTCATTCACGAAATAGACGAGTATCTTCGAAGAAAACCCTTTTATCGAGAATATACCAAACCTTTTTAAAATTCATTAAAACATTCGGATTACCCATATAATCAATTATCAACCCTTACGTCGATGAAATATGAAACGTATGGGCAAGATACTTGCCTCAAAACCACGACGAACGGACGAGGTCGAGCAGCCTTTGAGCTTCCAAAAACAACCACGAATCTCGATAGCCCTACGGATGATACGAAAACAATACCATCACGAATCAACAAAATAATCGGAATCCGAATCGGTACCAAGAACAACAAGGATCTAAGGGTTTCTCAAAGAAATCAAGAAACATGTTCAGAGTGATATAAAATCATGAACGAGTTCAAAATCCAAAGATCACAACCAAGACAACAAGAATTACATAATCGATTCATCAACTTGAGTTAAAGCGAAGAATCAAGTAGAAACCCCCACAATTCAAGAAATTAGGATTCAGGAGGAAAATACCTCGATTTGGACCAAGAAGATGATTAGATGATGTTAGATATACATAAATCCACCACAAGATGAAGCTTGAAGAAGAAGGTCGCTCAAAATCGCCTCAAGAGCTCCCTCCCGTCGGAAAGAGATGAAGAAGGGTGAGAAATGACGAATTAACGCTGCTGTCCAGTATTTATACTGGACATTTATTAGCGTGTGTTGTGGGAAAATCCCTCACAATATGCCGCAAGGGCACGGTGTCAACAAGTAATAAAGTGATAAGTAAAGTATCGTTCCCTCGAGGACTGATTTCACTAAGTACCAAAATATAGTCAACTCACAATTTTATTTGAAGAACAATTAAATAGAGTATATATCTAAACTAATTGCAGAAAGTAAATAATAGTACTAATAATAATAATAATAATACTAATAAGGGGTAGGATTATGATTTTCACCTCAAACAATCGGGAAAGATATTTATTCGATTCAATTCACTATTATTCCATTGATTGTAAGCCAGGAATTCCTAAATTATTCTAAAGCCTTTCCCAAGGTCGATAGAAAATACTACGAATTACTAACTCGATATATCCCTATTCGAATCAGATAATTAATAGCTAAAACAGTTCAAGAATTCCCACAATAACAGACTTCACAATTCACATGAGTATATCCCTATCTCACAAAAATTATGATTCGTCTAACAAGAACTATGCCTAAATTTCATCTCCCGAATCCATAAAGACATTCAGAACAAATTAACTGTTGGCCAGACAATTAAAAAGCATTAAGAACAGTAAGAAGAATCCAATTCAATAGAATAACGAGTAAATCAAAATAATAATAAATAATCAATCCGTCATGTAATTGGCTACAATCAAAATCCTACTCAAATAGATCTAAAAACTAAGATGCAGAAAAACCGTAGGGATCCGTGGTCTTGTCGTCGCCCACAAATCTCCTCCTTGTGTTCCTTGATTTCTTCCGCCGCCCAACTCCTCCTTCTCCTACTGCTCTCATTATTTATGCCTTTTATAGTTATTTTTTTTCTTTTTTTCAATTACCCTCCAATAGGTTTTTTTTTTCCAAGGAAATCAAATCCTTCCTCCCTAATGCTCCTCTCGGCACAACACACAAAAGCAATGGTCAGCGGCCCAAAAGCTGATGTCAAGAAAATCAGCCCACCAAAAGCCCACATACTCGGCCCATTTATAAAACTCAGCATACTTCCTTTCCTCCCACACACCAACAAACACAGCGGGCGTCTTTTGCGCTTTACGTGCGGCTCACTTGGTGTGTGCTGCGGCACACAGTACAGTGTGCACATCATTCGCTGGTTGTCTTCGTGTGTCGTGGTTCACTTGGTGTGTGCCGCGGCTCATGACCAAAAACTGCTATTTTCGCCCGTTTTTCATCATTTTGGCTTCCGGACTCCGATTTCCTGCAAAACATATAAAAATAATGCATTAAAAGCTCATTTATGCTGATTTAGGCTCAAGATGGATATAAAATAATGATATAAAAGCGCATAAAAATACGCCTAACAAATACCCCCAAACTTGAGCCTTTGCTTGTCCTCAAGCAAACAATTTTCAATTTTAAACAAAATGTATCGTGAATAATCATGCAAATCCATAGTGCTCAACTTAATCAATACTACCCTGAAAATCTCAAAGAATAATACAAGTATCGTAATAGTGAGTCACGTCCCGGACACTGATTCCACAAAGTAACCAATTTCAGTCCTAATCAATCGTTTATGAAGAAAATCAAGCTCAAAGATTAACAATCGTGAATTTAACCGACCGTCAATATGAAGGGTTAGATTAAACAAGCCAATTTGCCCAGTCCCACAGTCTAGAGGCAAAATTCAAGAGTTTCATTATTAAACTTACGCCTAGGACAGCATTCCCTTATGTACGATCAATAATATGATTCGAGTTAACCACTAGGTTTCGGTTCTCGGGATATTTCATCGGGATGATCCTATGGTGGATTTTCATTCTCATGTATCGGGGAACCGTTTGACGTAAAAGACACTCATGGGGCACATGGATGCTTCTAGTTACTAAGTCCCCCTCTACAGCGGAGAAAAAACTCGAATAGCAATTCCCGCATGTCAAGGTTGCTGTTTTACGCGAGGGTAAACAACGGGTCACGTGAATACCCCCGGTTACTAGTCTTCCCATCATCGGTAATGCGATATTTCTAAATTATTAATATATTCAAGGTCGTCGTTTTACGCGACAGTAAACAACGGGTCACGTGAATACCCCCGGTTACTAAACTTCCCATCATAGAACAAATAGTATCTCGAATTTTTCTTGGGAAAAACTGTCCGACTCTAAACTCAATTTAAGTGCCCACAAGACTTATGTTACTGGACGATTAGCTACGCGAAAAGTTTAACCAAACGTATAAACGGTGATTTGAAAACACGTATGTCACTTTTCTTATCTGCTAAAATTTCTACAAAAGCGATAAAATTTCGGACCTAATTGAATACTCCACAGAAACAGATATCGCTGACTGCAACTAGACTAAAATTCAACCATTTCTTCCAAGAGACATCAGTATCGTAACATCAGTTTTACACACATGGAAGCATGAAAAATTCACTTTTTTAGCAAAAGCCATCAACAGCATGCGAGGACAATAAAGCAATCGCAATTTATACCCAAGAAAAATTAAGAAAATTATCGCATGCTTCAATTTATTCCTCTACACATAACATCATCAATAATAGAACTCATGTGAAAATAAAAGAGATAAGGAAAAGTAAAACTTATTCCAAATGTCTTCTTGAAAGCCAAAGACATGTCTGAGTGGAAACGTCGATCAATCCATACTTCAAATAACGCTCAGCATCACGAGGGACCCCCAAACTTAGTCTCTAGTCATGAAATAACAGTAGACATTAAATCAAGAAAGACTAGAATATGAAAATTATTAACTCATTAGGGTTAAAAAATTATATTAGAGAAATGGGGGCCAACAAGAATACACGAATCCAAACGAAATACAAAACAAAGGAAAATAATTAATAAAGAAAAATCAAATAAAAACAACTAACTAAAAAGCAAGTAAAAATGATGGGTTGCCTCCCATCCAGCGCTCTATTTTACGTCTTGAGCACGACGTGGCGAAAAAAATCTAACGTGGTTTCTTTCTAGGGAGATTGCCAAATGCCCCCTTCTTGCAATCAATAAGCCTATTATTCCACAAGGGAGGCTTTGGCTCATGCCCAGTTGCCAAAAATAATGAATAAGAATAATTATGCGGACAACCAAAAAATGATGGTAGAATATAATAATGATAAGGCATGAAAAAATAAGCAGAGTTCGAATGGGCAAATAATAAAGAATTATCATGCACAACCTCATTAGAACTCGAAGAATCAGCCTCAACAAAATCATGAGTAATGGGGTCAATCTCTCCCATTATGGATTTAGAAAAAATTATGCGTGGCACCGTTAATAAAATTTTAGGCACAAAAATGTTCACCTTATTAGTCGAAGTTTGATGAAAATTTACTGGCATTTCTTTCGAAACATCATCAATGATAACTTCTTCTCTAGGCTCATCACACTTTATGAAATTATTAGGTGCTGGGGGATCGACCCTAAAACTCAACATGTCGTTCTTCTCAACCTCCCCCTCAACTTCACTACTAAATATATGAGATGGAAAATAACCGTAGTGAACTTCAAGACCACGACGTGCACATTCTAGCTCAAAAAGGGTACTATCAGGATTTTTAAGAGTGTCTACACATTGTTCAAGCATGGTCTTTTGTTTCGGGGGAGGGGGCTGACTGACCCTATTTGGCAAATTATTAAGAACATCGAAATTTATAAAATGCCAAGGGCCATGATACTCATAGGAAAACATAATGAAAAAATTAAAAATATAGAGACTAAAGAAAAAAAAAACTTCAAATTAAAATTAGAGTCGCTTGGTATTGATATTAGCGAAAAATCAGTCCCCGGCAACGGCGCCAAAAACTTGTTGTGGGAAAATCCCTCACAATATGCCGCAAGTGCACGGTGTCAACAAGTAATAAAGTGATAAGTAAAGTATCGTTCTATCGAGGGTGATTTCACTAAAACCAAAATATAGTCAACTCACAATTTTATTTGAAGAACAATTAAATAGAGTATATATCTAAACTAATTGCAGAAAGTAAATAATAGTACTACTAATAATAATAATAATACTAATAAGGGGTAGGATTATGATTTTCACCTCAAACAATCGGGAAAGATATTTATTCGATTCAATTCACTATTATTCCATTGATTGTAAGCCAGGAATTACTAAATTATTCTAAAGCCTTTCCCAAGGTCGATAGAAAATACTACGAATTACTAACTCGATATATCCCTATTCGAATCAGATAATTAATAATAAAAGCAGTTCAAGAATTCCCACAATAACACGCTTCACAATTCGCATGAGTATATCCCTATCTCACAAAAATTATGATTCGCCTAACAAGAACTACGCCTAAATTTCATCTCCGAATCCATAAAAACATTCGTAACAAATTAATCTGTTGGCTGCACAATTAAAAACATTAAGAACGTAAGAAAATCCAATTCAATAGAATAACGAGTAAATCGAAATAATAATAAATAATCAATCCGTCATGTAATTGCACAATCAAAATCCTACTCAAATAGATCTAAAACTAAGACGCAAAACCGTAGGGATCCATGGTCTTGTCGTCGCCCACAAATCTCCTCCTTGTGTTCCTTGATTTCTTCCGCCGCCCAACTCCTCCTTCTCCTACTGCTCTCATTATTTATGCCTTTTATAGTTTTTTTTCTCTTTTTTTCAATTACCCTCCAGTAGGTTTTTTTTTTCCAAGGAAATCAAATCCTTCCTCCCTAATGCTCCTATCGGCACAACATACAAAAGCAATGGTCAGCGGCCCAAAAGCTGATGTCAAGAAAATCAGCCCACCAAAAGCCCACATACTCGGCCCATTTATAAAACTCAGCATACTTCCTTTCCTCCCACACACCAACAAACCTGGCAGTGGCGTCTTTTTGCGCTTTACGTGCCAGCGCAAGACACGATGACATCATTCATTATTGTCTTCGTGTCCGCGGCTCACTTGGTGTGTCTGCATGTTCATGACTAAAATCTTATTTTCGCCGTTTTTCATCATTTTGGCTTCCTGACTCGATTTCGCAAAACATATAAAAATAATGCATTAAAAGCTCATTTATGCTGATTTAGGCTCAAGATGGATATAAAATAATGATATAAAGGCGCATAAAAATACGCCTAACAAATACCCCCAAACTTGAGCCTTTGCTTGTCCTCAAGCAAACAATTTTCAATTTTAAACAAAATGTATCGTGAATAATCATGCAAATCCATAGTGCTCAACTTAATCAATACTACCCGAAAATCTCAAAGAATAATACAAGTATCGTAATAGTGAGTCACGTCCCGGACATCGATTCCACAAAGTAACCAATTTCAAATTCTAATCAATCGTTTATGAAGAAAATCAAGCTCAAAGATTAACAATCGTGAATTTAACCGACCGTCAATATGAAGGGTTAGATTAAACAAGCCAAGTTGCCCAGTCCCACAGTCTAGAGGCAAAATTCAAGAGTTTCATTATTAAACTTACGCCTAGGACAGCATTCCCTTATGTACGATCAATAATATGATTCGAGTTAACCACTAGGTTTCGGTTCTCGGGATATTTCATCGGGATGATCCTATGGTCGATTTCCATTCTCATGTATCGGGGAACCGTTTGACGTAAAAGACACTCATGGGGCACATGGATGCTTCTAGTTACTAAGTCCCCCTCTACAGCGGAGAAAAAACTCGAATAGCAATTCCCGCATGTCAAGGTTGCTGTTTTACGCGAGGGTAAACAACGGGTCACGTGAATACCCCCGGTTACTAGTCTTCCCATCATCGGTAATGCGATATTTCTAAATTATTAATCTATTCAGGGTCGTCGTTTTACGCGAGAGTAAACAACGGGTCACCTGAATACCTCCGGTTACTAAACTTCCCATCATAGAACAAATAGTATCTCGAATTTTTCTTGGGAAAAACTGTCCGACTCTAAACTCAATTTAAGTGCCCACAAGACTTATGTTACTGGACGATTAGCTACGCGAAAAGTTTAACCAAACGTATAAACGGTGATTTGAAAACACGTATGTCTCTTTTCTTATTTGCTAAAATTTCTACAAAAGCGATAAAATTTCGGACCTAATTGAATACTCCACAGAAACAGATATCGCTGACTGCAACTAGACTAAAATTCAACCATTTCTTCCAAGAGACATCAGTATCGTAACATCAGTTTTACACACATGGAAGCATGAAAAATTCACTTTTTTAGCAAACGCCATCAACAGCATGCGAGGACAATAAAGCAATCGCAATTTATACCCAAGAAAAATTAAGAAAATTATCGCATGCTTCAATTTATTCCTCTACACATAACATCATCAATAATAGAACTCATGTGAAAATAAAAGAGATAAGGAAAAGTAAAACTTATTCCAAATGTCTTCTTGAAAGCCAGCACATGTCTGAGTGGAAACGTCGATCAATCCATACTTCAAATAACGCTCAACATCACGAGGGACCCCCAAACTTAGTCTCTAGTCATGAAATAACAGTAGACATTAAATCAAGAAAGACTAGAATATGAAAATTATTAACTCATTGGGGTTAAAAAATTATATTAGAGAAATGAGGGCCAACAAGAATACACGAATCCAAACGAAATACAAAACAAAGGAAAATAATTAATAAAGAAAAATCAAATAAAAACAACTAACTAAAAAGCAAGTAAAAATGATGGGTTGCCTCCCATCCAACGCTCTATTTTACGTCTTGAGCACGACGTGGCGAAAAAAATCTAACGTGGTTTCTTTCTAGGGAGATTGCCAAATGCCCCCTTCTTGCAATCAATAAGCCTATTATTCCACAAGGGAGGCTTTGGCTCATGCCCGGTTGCCAAAAATAATGAATAAGAATAATTATGCGGACAACCAAAAAATGATGGAAGAATATAATAATGATAAGGCATGAAAAAATAAGCAGAGTTCGAATGGGTAAATAATAAAGAATTATCATGCACAACCTCATTAGAACTCGAAGAATCAGCCTCAACAAAATCATGAGTAATGGGGTCAATCTCTCCCATTATGGATTTAGGAAAAATTATGCGTGGCACCGTTAATAAAATTTTAGGCACAAAAATGTTCACCTTATTAGTCGAAGTTTGATGAAAATTTACTGGCATTTCTTTCGAAACATCATCAATGATAACTTCTTCTCTAGGCTCATCACACTTTATGAAATTATTAAGTGTTGGGGGATCGACCCTAAAACTCAACATGTCGTTCTTCTCAACCTCCCCCTCAACTTCACTACTAAATATATGAGATGGAAAATAACCGTAGTGAACTTCAAGACCACGACGTGCACATTCTAGCTCAAAAAGGGTACTATCAGGATTTTTAAGAGTGTCTACACATTGTTCAAGCATGGTCTTTTGTTTCGGGGAGAAATTTGACCTATTTGGCAAATTATTAAGAACATCGAAATTTATGAAATGCCAAGGGCCACGATACTCATAGGAAAACATAATGAAAAAATTAAAAATATAGAGACTAAAGAAAAAAAAAACTTCAAATTAAAATTAGAGTCGCTTGGTATTGATATTAGCGAAAAATCAGTCCCCGTTCATTTAACCTCATTTTACTACCGAGTGAGTAATTGTTGTACAATTACTTTCACTACACGTACAAGTCAAATTCATGTAATCTCATTTAATAAAATCATAGACATTTTCATGATATCTCATATGTTCTAAGCTCGAGTCAATTTCTTAATTTAATCTCACAGAAACATTTAATATTGGTCATTGTTATTAATATTATAATTATTAAAGGTATTAGTAATAATAATAATAATATTTATAATAGGAACGATATTAATATTAACAGTATTAATATTTTTATCTTTATCATTTCTATATCATCATTTATATTATTCTTGATATTGTTATTAGTATCGGTATTGTTAATATTATTATTACCGTTATTATTATTATTGTTATTGTTATTATTATTATTATTATTATTATTATTATTGGCCCAAATATATTGTAATGACCCAAATAATAATTAAGCCCAGCAAATTTATACTACCATATATACTCCTAGGGCTACCTAACCCTAACCTAGGAGTATAAATACAATACAATTCTGCAGTACAAAAAAATACACAATAAAATAACATACTAAAACACAATACATCCAGTTCCTTCAAGAGAGTACAATACTTTTTTTTTCTGCCGAACCACCGAGACAACTCCAGCTGCAAATCTGCAACTCTCCACACCACACTGCAGTTCCCCATCTGTCTGCCTTCCCAACCAGGTAAATTATTTATACCTTTTATTTTTTTTCTCCTGCAAATTTCAACCGTAGCACACACACAATTGAACCCTAAAACACGGAACCCAAGAATCTGAACTCACAACCCAAAATAGCGAATGAACCCTAATTTTCTGTCTGGGCTTGATTTGAAGAAAAACCCGAATTCAGTAATCGACCCGAATCAGAAGCCCGAATCACCTTCAACCCTATCCCGATTGAAATCATAAACCAAACGCAAATCAGAAATCCTTATCCCCAAATTCTAACCCCAGAAAGAGACCAATAACCACGTGAACCGATTCAGATTCAACAATCCAGACTTGCTATCCGACGACCCCTGAACCACCTTTTCAAAATTTTAATTCTAAACCGATGCGGCCCAAACCCGCGGGTATAGCCCACATCAGAAATGGATTGCCTAGATCGGAACCCAGAACCCGCATATGTCGTCCCGAACACATGGAAACTAGCTCCACAGGCAAACCACGGCCGTCATGAGCAGTCCGAATAATTCATCCCAATTTTTCAAATTCCAATTTCAGAGTCTTAATCGATCCCAGGATTGAAACTTCATTTGGCCCGAATCTCCAAATCATCTCCCACCTTCGAGTTCGGTTCGAGATGTTCGTGTGTGTTTCGGTCATATGTGTGCATGTGTTCAGAATGTCTATGTGTGTGTGTGTTCACTGGTATTTCAGGAAGGAGATGTGAGACGAAGTCGATCTGAAGAGAGATAGAGAACCGATCGGAAGAAAGTTTTTGAGAAGAAGGGTTAGGGAGAGAGAGTGAGGACCGGGGGGGAAGAAGTGTAATGAGGCGGCGATTGGATGTATAGGGTTTTATACCCTTTAATTTTAGGGTTATGCAATTTAACCCCAAATTTCTAGTTCTTCAATTTTAACCCCATCTCTTTTTTCAGTCCTTCAATTTCAGCCCTTAATCTTTAATTTCATGCGAAATTTGACCCAGTCAACTTTAAAAACTTTCAATCCAGTTCTATTTTGACCCAAGACATTAATATGTTAATTAATATTAATAATTGTTCAATTTTATGCATATATTTTAATTTCAGTCATTATATCATAATATTTTATAATGATTAAATTATTATTATATGTAGAATTTATCGAGGATCTACGGGCTTATGACTGTGAGTCGGGCATCTTCATATTCAAGTTCAAGCAGCATCATTTTAGTCAGGTGGGAATTTTCACTATCACTTTAATATCTTTAATTGGACTGTATATGTGATATTCAATTCATATTTAAAATTGACGATACATGTTGTAAATCAAGATCACCTGTATACGTGTAAAGAGGCTATCTTAAGATATATATTCTGTGTGGACACCTGCACAACCTCAATATTCACATGCATGCTCGATTCATGTTTATATGTGGTATTGTGTGTATGTTTCATGTTGTTGCGGGGACACTTGCGCAACCTCAATATTCGTGTTATGCGTGCTAGATTCATTCTATATGTAATATTGTGTGTATGTATTCATGTTGAGGAGAATAGATGATAGATTATTCATGTTATGCTTTCCATGAGATTGTATATTACTGTGATATGTGTGATTTCCTCGAGCTGAAGGAAGCTCACCCCCACTTTTATTGATCTCGCAGGTTAAATCGAGCCGTATAGATGAAGGAGCTAGCCTAAAGGGCATATGAATGAGATTTTATTAAATGATGTTTTTCTTGAAATTTATTTGGGGAAACTTTTATTTAGAAATGAACAATTTATATTTATTCTTCCGCCGCAATTTATTATCTCTTAATTATGACATGTTATTGCCTTAATTAAAGGTATTTCTTTTATGTCGTTGTAGCGAATCGACTTTGTAGGCGAGAATTTTTAATATTTTCAAAAGAAATTATTTTTCGTCAAAATTTACCCCTTATTTATTTTCCCCTATAATTACCCCTAGAAAGTCGGGGCGTTACACCTGAGGAGACATCTGATCAGGGATCATGAACTGAACCTATTGTAACATAACCTCCACTTCGAAGGTCTAATAAGGTGTCTCACTTACCTGAAAGGCATGGCTATACGCATGTCGAGGAACTGGGTCTCCACGACGCACCTGATAGTCGTGAGGACGACCCTGTCACCTATGACCAAGCGATAGTGGATGTGGACTCCGATAAATGGCAAGAAGCAATGGAAGCTGAGATAGACTCGATGCATGCCAATCAGGTACTCTAGTAGATCTACCAACTGGCATGAGTCCTATTGGAAGTAAATGGATCTATAAGTGAAAGACTGATGGGGATGGCAAGGTTAAAGCCTATAAGGCCAGACTTGTGGCAAAGGGTTATACCCAAAGAGAATGGATCGATTATCATGATATCTTCTTGCTCGTAGGTATGATCAAGCTGATTCGTATGATGCTTGCCATTGCTGCCTATTATGATTATGAAATATGGCAATTAGACGTCAAAACGGCTTTTATCAATGGATACCTCTAGGAGGAAATCTATATGGAACAGCCTAAGGGTTCTGTGTCCAAAGCTAATATTCATAAAGTGTGTAAGTTGCAACGAGCCATTTATGGGCTGAAGCAAGCTTCTCGGAGTTGGAACCTTCGATTTGACGAAGCAATCAAGGACTTTGACTTCGTGCGAAAGGAGGAGGAACCATGTGTTTACAAAAAGGTCAGTGGGAGCGACATTGCATTCTTATCTAGATGTAGATGATATTCTACTTATTGGAAATAATGTAGCAATGCTCAGCACTGTGAAAGCTTGGCTTTCCAAAACGTTCTCTATGAAAGACTTGGGAGAAGCTTCCTATATTCTAGGGATCTGTCTTTACAGAGATAGACCGCGAAGAATGATAGGACTTTCCCAAGCCCTCTATATAGATAAAATCCTGAGAAGATTCAAGAGATGAATCTAAAAGAAGGTTCCTTCCCATGCGACATGGAATTCATCTCACTATGAAATGTGTCCTCAAAGTGGGGAAGACAAGAGAGAGATGAGTAAGGTACCCTATGCCTCGGCAGTGGGTAGCCTCATGTACGCTATGTTGTGTACGAGACCAGATTTAGCCTACGCTATGAGTATGGTAAGTCGATTTCAAACAAACCCGGGAAGGGAACACTGGACTGCCGTCAAGAACATTCTTAAGTACTTAAGAAGAACTAGAGATATAGTTCTTACTTACGGTGGTGGAGAACTGAAGGTGATTGGATTCACCGATTCTGATTTTCAAGGAGACAATGACGACTCTAAGTCGACATCTGGGTATTTGTTTACTCTCAATGGAGGAGAAATATCTTGGAGAAGCTCCAAGCAAAGCGTTACTGCAGATTCCACCTGCCAAGCAGAGTACCAAGCTGCCTCAGAGGCTAGCAAATAAGCATTTTGGATGCAGAAGTTTGTGCAAGAGCTTCAAGTGGTGCTTAATGCGGAGATGCCCATATCACTATTCTGTGATGATGATGGAGCTGTCGCCCAAGCCAAGGAGCCAAGGGCTAACCACAATACCAAGCATATAGAGAGAAAGTATCACATCATTCGAAAGATGGTAGAAAAAGGGTATCTTTCGTTGCAAAGAGTAGACTCAGAAGACAATGTCTCTGGCCCGCTGACTAAGCCGTTATCTCAAGATGTCTTGGAAAGACATCTGAAGAACATGGGTATTGGATACCATAATGTATGGCATTGAGTGCAAGTGGGAGATTGTTAGGAATATGCCCTCGAATGCCACTCAGAGGATGAGAGAGAAGGGGCATTGTACTTGTAATTATGGAATTATCAATTAAACGCAATATGATTCATTCACTGTTTATTGTATTTTAAATGCATTCTTGATTTGGTAAACATTGAAATGAAGTCCATGTAAATAAAGCGAACATTCTATTCTCGTTATTGGATAAGAGAATATGCACTGGAAGTGTTTAAAGTTTATTTACGTAAACCGTTCGCAAGTCGATAAACTTAAATGGACATTAAGTTTTGAGTAAGACTTATATAACTGATTCTAGGACATGTGCATGTCTTTATAGCATAGTTATAAGTATATTGGTGGGACCAGTATACTCGAACATGACTCATATTTGATTTAGTCACACGGTATTCACTCTCGGAGAGTCGATGACGAATCGAAAGGTTGTGATAGTATACGTAGACCATTGACTTGAGGGTTCAGTAGAATATGTGCCTGTGACGTTTAGTTTGTCATTAGAGTAGTTAGACTCATTTGCTTAATTGCTGAGTCAACCTCGAAGTGCAGACTATACGGGTAGGTAGCAGTCTTTACTGTACGCCAAGAAAGGATTCTATCTCCTGTTAGAGAGCAGGCGAAGACCTATACGGTTAATGGAAAATAAGATCATAAGTCTTTGTCCAAAGCATTCTGATCTAGTCGTATTAGATACACTAGTAATTAGTCGGTCTTGATTTGCATTAACACATGTATAGTGTCTAGTCAACAGTAGGGTTTGACTTACCGTGACCCGAAGACTTGACCGGGACATCTGATGAAGGGTCTATATGTATATGGTATTCACGACATAATAGTTCTGGAATGATCCCTTCATTCGTTCTCAGTCGGGATTTACAGTGCAGCCCGCTAGGCTGGCTAAGTGCTGCCCGCACTCATTGGTTCCTCCCAATGCCGACTGAGATGGTCCTACAGAGTGGCGCATCAGGAGCGTTATCGTATAAATATGAATTTATTATCTCTCTAATAATATTAGATATTGGATATCTAATTATGATTTATTGTATAAATCAAATAGCGGACTTATGAATTGAGATTAATTTACCGAGTAATTAATTTAATTCATAAATAATATTTCTTAGAGAAATATATTTTGTATTTGATATAATTAATTAATTGGATCAATTAATTTATATAAATACATTGGAGATTAAATAGAGTTTATTTAATGGAGTCGTTTGTGTAATACCTGAGATCTTTGTTCCGGATTCATTGAGTTTTCTGGGGTTTATCGGATTGCTATTGTCCACATCGTTGGAATTTTGTGCCATGTTTTGGGTGTGCCTGGTTGGGACATGTGTTCAGAGGCATTTCGGATCACTGTGTGAGTTTTTGGTTTATTGTGGTGTAGCACACGCTAACGCTTGTGGTGTAACGCGCGCTACTGTGTTGCTGTTAGCGCACGATACCGGGTGTGTAGCAGACGCTAACTGGTAGTCCAGGAGCTACTGGACTGGGACTGGAGTCTCATTAACGCATGATAAGGTTGGTAGCTAGTGCACGCTATCGACTGCTTAGCTCACGTTGACTTCTCTTTCTAGCACACGCTACCTGGTAGGTGCAGATCTGTCCAGGAGCTATTGGGCTGGATTCGTGACTCATTAGCGCACGCTAACAGTGTTGCGGGCGGAGTGTTCTGAGGCGTTGACCCTGTTAGCGCGCGCTAATGAGTATGTTTAGCGCGCGCTAATAACTGTCCAGTATAAATACTGGACAGCAGCGTTAATTCGTCATTTCTCACCCTTTTTCATCTCTTTCCGATGGGAGTGAGCTCCTGAGGCGATTTTGAGCGACCTTCTTCTTCAAGCTTCATCTTGGGGTGGATTTATGTATATCTAACATCATCTAATCATCTTCTTGGTCCAAATCAAGATATTTTCCTCTTGAACCCTAATTTCTTGAATTTTGGGGGTTTATACTTGATTCTTCGCTTTAACCCAAGTTGATGAATAGATTATGTAATTTTTGTTGTCTTGGTTATGATCTTCGGATTTTTGAACTCGTTCATGATTTTATATCACTAGGAACATGGTTCTTGATTTCTTTGAGAAACCCTTAGATCCTTGTTGTTCTTGGTACCGATTCGGATTCCGATTAGTTTGTTAATTCGTGATGGTATTGTTTTTGTAGTATCCATAGGGCTGTCGAGATTCGTGGTTGTTTTTGGAAGCTCAAAGGCTGCTCGACCTCGTCCGTTCGTCATTATGTTTCATATTTCATAGACGTAAGGGTTGATAATTGATTATATGGGTAATCCGAATGTTTTAATGAATTTTAAAAAGGTTCGGTATATTCTCGATAGAAGGGTTTTCTTTGAAGATACTCGTATGTTTCATGAATAAATGTATTTTCGGAATATGTGTGTATATGTCGTATGTTGGAAGAGGTAAAATCATATTTAGTGAATATGGTAAACCGTAATCAATTGCCGTGGATTGTGTATTGAGATGTGTATTCGTTCGGTGAATATATGACGTTATGTGACATTAGTTTGTACTCCTTTGTATGGAGGTTGTGGTGCTTGGTATTGTTTGGTATTTGCTTGTTGCTATGTGATTGATGCAAGTGATGTGCCACCGGGTATGATTGTTGAATCTCCGGGATCCGTCC
Source organism: Orobanche coerulescens (assembly GCA_033398695.1). Taxonomy (NCBI): domain Eukaryota; kingdom Viridiplantae; phylum Streptophyta; class Magnoliopsida; order Lamiales; family Orobanchaceae; genus Orobanche; species Orobanche coerulescens. The sequence continues at coordinate 202,306,338 of CM065802.1, forward strand.
TTGCTAGGACGGGTCGGGCGTGATCATAGGGTTATCCAATGCAGGTATGTCTTGCGGGGGCTTCAAGGTTCGTGGCTTGCTAGCCCGATGCTTGGTTAACTTGTGGGGTTATCCAATCCGGGTATGTCTTGCGGTGACTCCGAGGTTCATAGCTTGTTAGTGCGATTCCGGGATAACTTATGGTTGTGATTTGGTTGTGTGATGTACATGTCATGGGTTGTCCAATCGGGTATGTCTCGTGGAGGCTCCGAGGTCCGTAGCTTGCTAGTGCGAGGCCAGGATAACTATGAACGTATGTATGGATACGATTATGTGACTGTTGTCATGGAGACATGCGATTTGGTATGATTTTCCTTTGGGTTATTCACTCGGGTATGTTCCGCGGTATCATCCGAGGTTCGTGGTTTGTTAGCTTGGGACGTGAATAATCCTTGGGAATATGTTGATACGTATGATTGGGTCGTGGACCCCGAGTTTTGTGACCGAAATGGTATAATTGGGTCGCGGACCCCGTGTGTTGTTATCATAATTGTATTTTGAGAAAATAACTTTTGGGTTGTGTCCCTAAGTGCTTTCGAGAGGCTTGAGAATTCTTAAATCCCAAATGTTTTCAAAAATCCCGAAATCATAAATGTTTTGTTAGATGTACATGGGTTCTATTCCCACCTTTCATGATTCGAACTGTTTGATCAAGTGACTTATCTTGGGAAGTATGTTCACGATTATCAAGTTCTTGGAGTTTGATATGTATGGCTTGTATTTGTATTTTATACTTGCACTAGCAAAATAGTGGAGTTTTGCTAACCCTCGAGTATTCGGGGGGTGGATGTCTGTATTGCGTCCAGGTACTTGCAGGTTGCTGGGGAGAGAATCATAGGATCGATATGAAGGATGATAGAAGATGATGATACTAATCACATGAGACCAGTCGTTGAGTATTTTTGGTAGAGTCTTGTTGCTTTTTATTCCCGTTGTGATATTTTCCATTTTATGGAAATATTGTGTATCCTAACCTCTGCGTGGGTATGAGTTCTGAGAAAGAGTAATATATGTTTGATTTGTAAGTTGTGGTAAAAGACCAAATCGGTCTAATGGTTCGTTATTTAGCCATGTCGGCATGAAATGTATTGTTGTGTTTCTGTATTTAGCCTGGTAGATCCTTACGGAGAGGGTCTGCGGCGTTGTAATGTTCCCAATTGGTTTGGGGGTGTTACAGAATATGGTATCAGAGCTTAAGTTGTGGAAACCTAGGTTGTCGAGTCGAGTTGTGTGTTGTCGAGTCTTATCTCTGCAGATTTTTTCTGATTAAGTCGTGTCGCGACGCGTCGTCTGAGATGTCGGTCGTGATTAGTATCAAGGTGCAGCCATCATCTTCGTGCGACTAGTGGATGTAAGTCTCCCCTCTATATGTTGTGTCTCGTGTTACTTGAGCTCGTGTAATTATTGTGTTATGATGTGGAGTTAAATGTGAAGTGTGAATACGTACTCCATGATTATTGGTTCTCGCATTATAATGGAATGTAGAGTGGTACCGATGTATATATATATATATATATATATGGATAAATCTTTTTTATAGGGGTAATGTTTTGGTGTGGCTACACAAAGGAAGTTTGTCAATATGGTATTTTAAAGCTTTAAATATTTTGGGAAGTCATGTAAATTTTATTTTAAAACATCCTTCAAGAGAGGAAGAAGTTTGATTTCCTATGATGACCTCGAGACCGAAATTTTTTGAGAATTCAAGCTATTTATATTTTATTTTGATCTTGTATTGTAAGTTTTCAAAGTTTTGATTTCAAAAACTTAAATGAAGTCTACCAAAAATTTACTTGAGACGTGGCTTTCGCTTTCAACTTTTCGGGTTTCATGGATTTCGGTTAAAAGGTATGTGGTAATGATGTTATCACTATTTCGGCTATAATATTCAGAGTTGTGATTAAAGTGGTGGCGTGAACGCTGAGGCGTTCGGTATGCACTCATTGAGATAGTTTCCTTGACCGAGAGATGGAAATTCGGTTTTGAATGTTAATCAATTTCTCATGGTTATTCATGTGATGTTATAATTATGTGAACCGTTGTCGTTTGGATTTATACGTTGTTGTTTAATTGTAACCTCCGGTCTAGTACCGTTGATAGGTGAGTATGAATGTGTTGCCAAACTTGCACAGTTAGCGCACGCCATGTTTTGTTGTGGAGCGCGTTTTCTAGCTGGGCAAAAGTCTTGGGACTGCATTTTGCCGTCAGGCCAAATTTTTGCAGTCGATCATCTGTGAATGGATTCTATGTGTGATTATGTGATTGTCGTTGCGTTAGGTTGTTGCTTGTTAGTACGCCTAGGGGCAGAGGTCGTGGTCGTAACCGTGGTGCTGATGGCCACGGGGATCAGATGCGGAATCGATAGAATATTGCCGGGAATGACATTAGTATTAGTGTTGCTACTATATTGCAACAAGTAGCAACCCAGATGACTCAGTTGACCCAGGATGTTCAACGCAACACTGACGCGACTCAGAATGTCGGTGTAAATCAATGGCTTCGATAGGTAGTTCGTATGAATCCCCCTCGATTCTCCAGTGCTGCGGATGCGTTGGGATGGGACGGTTGGCTTTTCCAGTTTGGAAAGACATTCGAGACTGTCGATTGTCCCGAAGAGCGGAAGGTACCTATCGCTCAGTACCTTCTTGACAACGATGCTGCTAATTGGTGGGAAGTTGTTAAACCTCGTGATCGTGAGGTCACGTTGGCGGAGTTCCAAGCATTTATGGAAGCCGAGTTCTGTCCGAAACTGATTAGAGAACAGAGAATTCGTGAATTTTATTTGGCAGAACCACGAGATATATAGGTGTCACAGGCTATCATCGACTATAGCAAACAACTCATTTTTGTGCGAGATCAGGTGAGGACCGAGGAAGAGAAGATCCTTCATTTTGAGAGACGGATGAAGCTGGAGATTCGCCAGTATATGGCGGGATTCACTTGCAATTTGCTGAGAGATTATCAGGATCGAGCCTTAGCCTACGAACTGGCTTCGTTATCGTCGGGACGTGTGCCTGAGTTGAAGAAACAGAGGAAGTACGATGACCTTATAGACAGTACAGGAGTTGGTATTTCTATATTGCAACACCGTAGTCTTTCTGCCGTGAAGCCCCATCACTCGATGCGTGGGACTGAGAGTTCCAAGTCTTCAGCTGTGACTCCTGGTAAAGCCAGGAGGTGTTTCAACTGTAATATGCCGGGGCATGTTCGTACACATTGTACTTCTCCACTAGTAACATGTTACAAGTGCGGACTCGTGGGACACTGGGTTCTGTTTTGCGAGTCAGTCACCGAGTCTTCCGAGGCACAAGCACTGATATCAGGATTGATTCTGAGGAGTCCCTGAAGGGTGTGGTCTACCAGTTGTATGTTATGTTATTTTCCTTGCCTTGTTTTTTGAATTTTGGGGATAAACTCTTTTATTAGAAGTGGATCGAATTTTTGAACTTCTGTATTTTCAGTCATGTTGACTCATTTGTGCTCGTTGATATTTTCCGAACTTGTTATATTATTCACTTTTCATTGTTGGACGAGTTGTGGTATCATTTCGGATTAACCCGTTTGTTATTGTGACCATTTCCAAATTCAGTCCCATTCCCATGAACCCTATGCGAATGAGTATCTTGTAGTTCTTACAAGGTCACTTAGTGTTTTGAGTTGAGACTTAAACTTCGGAACTTTTGTTCAATTGTTGTCGCTTTTATCGATGCCGTTCAATCGTTGTTGTTCGACTATTGTTGCTCGATCGTTACTGTCCGATGGATATCATTTAAGTTGTATTGAGATCTTTGAGTGTTCCATTACTTTGTAATTTCCTTAAGATTGGGAAATTGTCTTCGTATTCGATCTTCCAGACCTTTGAGTTGTCGGAATTTCATATTTGTTCAACGATTAACTCATGTTTTGATTAATGTACTCTTCGGGTTAGTCAACCATATTGATTTTTTTCGTTGCGTTTTGTTATCATTCTAGCGTAGCGATATGGATGGTAGCAGCCACGTGCTACATGTGATTCGTTGCAGGTCATCCGTGACGGATAGCGTATGTTATTTGAGATTTTTTTGCGTTGATCGTTTTATGTTTTAAGTTTCGGGGACAAAACTTCTTTTAAGAGGGGTATAATGTAATACCCGAGATCTTTGTTCCGGATTCGTTGAGTTTTCTGGGGTTTATCGGATTGTTATTGTCCACATCATTGGAAGTTTGTGCCATGTTTTGGGTGTGCCTAGTTGGGACATGTGTTCGGAGGCGTTTCGGATCACTGTGCGAGTTTTTGATTTATTGTGGTGTAGCGCACGCTAACGTTTGTCGTGTAGCGCGCGCTACTGTGTTCTTGTTAGCGCACGCTACTGGGTGTGTAGCGCACGCTAACTGGTAGTCCAGAGGCAGTCCAGGAGCTACTGGACTGGGGCTGCAGTCTCATTAGCGCACGTTAAGGTTGGTAGCTAGCGCACGCTATCGATTGCTTGGCGCACGCTGACTTCTCTTTCTAATGCACGCTACCTCGTACATGTAGATCTGTCCAGGAGCTACTGGACTGGATTTGTGACTCGTTAACGCATGCTAACAATGTTGCGGGCGGAGTGTTCTGAGACGTTGACCCTGTTAGCGCGCGCTAATGAGTATGTTTAGCGCACGCTGTTAGGCGTATTTTTATGCGCTTTTATATCATTATTTTATATCCATCTTGAGCCTAAATCAGCATAAATGAGCTTTTAATGCATTATTTTTATATGTTTTGCAGGAAATCGGAGTCCGGAAGCCAAAATGATGAAAAACGAGCGAAAATAGCAGTTTTTGGTCATGAGCCGCGGCACACACCAAGTGAACCGCGGCACACGAAGACAACCAGCGAATGATGTGCACACTGTACTGTGTGCCGCAGCACACACCAAGTGAGCCGCGGCACAGAAAGCGCAAAAAGACGCCACTGCCAGGTTTGTTGGTGTGTGGGAGGAAAGGAAGTATGCTGAGTTTTATAAATGGGCCGAGTATGTGGGCTTTTGGTGGGCTGATTTTCTTGACATCAGCTTTTGGGCCGCTGACCATTGCTTTTGTGTGTTGTGCCGAGAGGAGCATTAGGGAGGAAGGATTTGATTTCCTTGGGAAAAAAAAAACCTACTGGAGGGTAATTGAAAAAAAGAAAAAAAAAACTATAAAAGGCATAAATAATGAGAGCAGTAGGAGAAGGAGGAGTTGGGCGGCGGAAGAAATCAAGGAACACAAGGACGAGATTTGTGGGCGACGACAAGACCACGGATCCCTACGGTTTTTCTGCATCTTAGTTTTTAGATCTATTTGAGTAGGATTTTGATTGTAGCCAATTACATGACGGATTGATTATTTATTATTATTTCGATTTACTCGTTATTCTATTGAATTGGATTCTTCTTACTGTTCTTAATGTTTTTTAATTGTCTGGCCAACAGTTAATTTGTTCTGAATGTTTTTATGGATTCGGGAGATGAAATTTAGGCATAGTTCTTGTTAGACGAATCATAATTTTTGTGAGATAGGGATATACTCATGCGAATTGTGAAGCCTGTTATTGTGGGAATTCTTGAACTGTTTTAGCTATTAATTATCTGATTTGAATAGGGATATATCGAGTTAGTAATTCGTAGTATTTTCTATCGACCTTGGGAAAGGCTTTAGAATAATTTAGGAATTCCTGGCTTACAATCAATGGAATAATAGTGAATTGAATCGAATAAATATCTTTCCCGATTGTTTGAGGTGAAAATCATAATCCTACCCCTTATTAGTATTATTATTATTAATATTATTAGTACTATTATTTACTTTCTGCAATTAGTTTAGATATATACTCTATTTAATTGTTCTTCAAATAAAATTGTGAGTTGACTATATTTTGGTACTTAGTGAAATCAGTCCTCGAGGGAACGATACTTTACTTATCACTTTATTACTTGTTGACACCGTGCACTTGCGGCATATTGTGAGGGATTTCCCCACAACAAGTTTTTGGCGCCGTTAATATTATTATAAATAATAATAATATTCTATAAAAATGGCGGATTTTACATCCTACCCATCTTAGAAAAATTTTCGTCCTCGAAAATAAATGACATACCTCGATTGAAGAAATTCGGATAACGAGCTTGAAGTTCTTCTTCGCGCTCCCAAGTAGCCTCATCTTTAATGTGGTTACGCCATTGGATTTTGACAAACACCTTTTCTTTGTTCCTCAACTGCCGGACTGATCGGTCGAGAATAACTTCAGGTTGTTCTTCATAAGTAAAATTTTTGTTCACCTCCACGGCGGTATAGTTGATGACGTGGCTGGGATCGTGCACATACTTTCTCAACAACAACACATGAAAACTGTTGTGCACGGCCGAAAGTTCTGGGGGTAAAGCTAAACGGTAAGCTAATTCTCCAATTCGTTCAAGAATTTCGAACGGTCCAATGTATCTCGGCCTCAACTTGCTTCTTGGACCAAAACGAATAATTCTCTTGCTATGAGATACCTTCAGGAATACTTTGTCTCCAATACAGAATTCGAGATATTTCCTACGCTTGTTGGCATCCGACTTATGACGCTCCTGTGCTATCTTGATTCTCGCACGAATTTTATCCACCACACCTACTGTCTGTTCAATCATCTCGGGACCCAAAATTCTCCTTTCACCTACTTCATCCCAATATAGTGGTGATTGACACTTCCTACTGTATAAGACTTCATACGGTGCCATACCGATCGTCGACTGATAACTGTTGTTGTAAGCGAATTCTACCAAAGGCAATAGTCGTTCCCAATTATTTTCCATGTCTAACACACATGCTCGCAACATATCCTCAAGAATCTGAATGGTCCTCTCACACTGACCATCAGTCTGAGGATGATAGGCTGTACTAAAAATTCAACTGCATTCCCAAGGCTTCTTGCAAACTCTCCCAAAAATGTAATGTGAAACGAGTATCCCTGTCGGATACTATAGAAACTGGCACTCCATGCAATTTAATAATATCACTGATGTAAAGTTGAGCATACTGATCCATTCGAAAGTTCATCTTAACTGGGATAAAATGAGCCGATTTTATGAGTCGGTCCACAACAACCCAAATAGTGTGGTTTCCTCTTTCCGTTCGAGGCAAACCTACCACAAAGTCTATCATAATGTGTTCCCATTTCCATTTCGGAATATGAAGTGATTTAAGTAGTCCAAAGGGGCGTTGGTGTTCTACCTTCACTTGTTGACAAACTATACACCTTCTGACAAAGTCTGCCACATCTCTTTTCAAACCTTCGCACCAAAATGTCCACTTAAGGTCTTGGTACATCTTTGTACTCCCGGGGTGTGCTGTATATGGGGTATTATGTGCCTCTTTCAATATTGCTTCTCTCAGCTTAATAACATTGGGCACACAAATCCTCCTTCATGGTACATTGTGCCATCATCGGACACACTGAATCCCTTATCCTCACCTGAAAGAGTACGTTCTTTCATTTTGACCAAAAAGTCATCTTGTCCTTGACCTTCTTTGATCTGCTTCCTCAAGGTTGGTTGTACCACCAAACTAGCCAATAACGACTCAACTGGCTTCGATGGTGTAGCCATCTCAAGGTTCATTCTTGTAAATTCCTTGACCAAGCTTTCCTCTTTGGTCAACAAACAGGTTAGGTCTCCTCTCGCCTTATGGCTCAGTGCACCATCAACTACGTTTACTTTACTAGGATGGTAATGAATTGTACAATCGTAGTCTTTGACCAACTCTAGCCATCTGCACTGCCTCATATTCAATTCCTTTTGTGTGAAAATACATTTCAGACTTTTGTGGTTTGTATAAATTTTCACACTTACTTCCATACAGGTAATGTCTCCAAATCTTCAAGGCATGAACTACCGCTGCTAATTCCAAATCATGAGTAGGGTAGTTCAGCTCGTGCGGTTTTAGTTGTCTCGAATCACAGGCAACTACCTTGACTTCTTGCATCAATACACCTCCCAAGCCTTGCTTGGATGCTGTAATATCTGGAATTTCCACTACTGTTGTTTAAGATTATTTTATCCGAGTTATGTTGTACAGCGTGGAATCTGTACAGTATGGGTAAAATAATTGAAGGACCAAGATATCTGTATTGGTATAATTGTCGTACTTGGTCGACAATTGGATGTAAGAAGTATATGTATTCAGTATGCCGTATGTTCGTATTCTGTATGTTGAGACGATTGGACAAGAATAGCTGAAAATGGCTAAGTATAACATTATTAGCGCACGCTAATAATCAGGAGTAGCGCACGCTATCGTGCAGGTTTAACGCACGCTACGGATATAAGATAACGCACGCTAATACAGTCAGATCGGAAGGAATCTACGTGTGGACCAGGCCACTTTCGGCGCACGTTCTGATAAGTCAACGGACGTTGTAATGTAGTGTTAGCGCACGCTAATGCATGTTGATTAGCGCACGCTAACTATATATCGGACGAAAAGGAATCTTATCCTCGTCAGCACTTTCGGCGTGTGGACCAGTCTTCGGAGCATACAGACAATCAAGTCAACTATGATTAGCGCACGCTATGGAAGAACACTTGCGTACGCTAAATATAGGCATTTACATACGCTAATGCATGGGCATTACGTTGACAGTAGCCTCTGGATTGCGATAGCGCACGCTAACAAAAGTCGGTTAGCGCACGCTAAGGCCGTAGCGCACGCTAAACATAAGGTTTAGCGCACGCTAGTAATACACTTTATAAAAAGGGACAGGAGGGTGTTATGAAGCATTTCGTCCACTTCTTTCCTTTCACTCGATAGAGAGAGCCCTGGGAGGTACTCGAGGTACAGAAACACTGAGAGATGATGATCTTTAACAAGATTAAGCTGGGGATCATGAATTAAAGTCTTGTTCTTGAAGTTATTGATGATTCTTGGAATGAAGTGATTGTTCTCCTTCATGGTTCGTCTATACAAGGTAATAGTTCTTCACCTTTGGATTTCGTTTTGGATTGAAGATTGATGTTCTTGAGTTAATGATTATCATATAAACAAGTTGATAAGTATGATTATGAGATTGGTTACCGAGTTATGAGTATTGATATGATTTGGATGGTTTCGAATGTGTTGTTTATCTTCAAAGAGATATGTTGTCTAATGTCTTCCTTCAATTCGGATCTTTGATGTTGTTGTTGTTGATCTCTTCATATGATGGTGAACATGGTATAATTATGAGTTCTTGGTGTTTATGTTGTTGATATTAAGGAAGATGAAATATGAATATATGACTCGAATTAAGAGTCGGATGATTACCTATATGTTAAAAGATATTGGATTTCGTTGTTTGATATCTATGTACATGGTTCAGAATCACTTAGAGTTTTTGATAATCGCCATATATTGATCGGTATCCGAAATGCATGTAACTGCACGTCATTAGCGCACGCTAAGCCTACCGCTAGCGCCGCGCTATCGGGAACAACTTAGCGCACGCTACGGTAAGAGATTAACGTGCGCTAAGTCGGCAGGTAATATATTACATTTGGTTATGAATTCGTGATCGTTTAAGTTGGTTTGATCGGACTTGTGGTTAATCGAGATATTGTTGAGCCGTTGGGTTTGTGAATTGGTTTTAACGGTTGTTGATTATTATCGGATTGTTGTTTAATCGATTATTGTAATAGGTCAAGTTTATTGATCGGTGTTTATAACCGTATGATGCGGTCGTGTTCGAGGATGTTCGTGAATTGCTTTGGTCGGGACCGAGGAACTTGTAGATGACGACAATGGATTTGGTAACGACTTCATCATCGTCGTATCGGTATCGAGGCAAGTTATTACTTGCTCAGTTTATAATATTTAATGAATGGTTTGATTTCATTCGTTTATAATTCGTATAGCAATGTTTATAATCGTAATCACAGGAGATTTGGGATTATAAATCGTATTCGAGTTTTGGGAATCTAAATCATCATGTATATGATTACTTTTGTTATTGGGTATACTTATATATCGAGAATATATTATGATAAAGACGAAGATATGAATTATCTGCAATCCGTGATACTTTGGACCGTCGAGTATTGAGGATAATGGTTCGTGATGGTTTAGACATTGAGATCGTTCTCGAAGGACTCGGGGCAAGTACTCTAATCATTTTTATCATTTGTGTCGATCATGTAGTGATACATTCGTGCATCGTTGTTGTCATGCATTTGTGCATTGTTGTTGTCGTGTATTGTGTCGTTGTTTTGTGCGGTTGTGCATTGTTGTCATATTTCAACCTCGTGTAGGTCCGACGGGATCATCGGGGGATCTATGCTAGCGTCTACTGGATCATCGGACGGGTTTTCCACCTCGGGTTGGTCTGACGGGATCATCGGGGGATCTAGGCAGTGAACGCTGGATCATCGGATTGCCATGTATTGTTGTTGTGCATATGTATATTATGGGTTTGCCATAAGTATACATTGTCGTTATTATTGTGATCATATTGACGTTGTCATATGAGTATGCATTTGTAGGTCTTGTGTTAGGACCATGTCCGTATGTTATGTTGATCTGATCTCGGATTAGACTGACGTGATTGTCATGGTATTTCGTATCTTGAGGTATGTTCCGTATTTCCTTGGTACTTGTCTTTGATGGAGAATTGATTATCGTATTGGAATTGTCGATGTTATCCGATGGATTGAATTGGCCAGAGTTGGTATAATTTCCGTATCGCGAGTTATGATAATGTTTTGAGAACCTTGAGTATTGTTGAGATAAATCTGAGATATTTCGGTATTATTTCAATGTGTTGTTAAGGATACGTATCGTGGATTATCGTAAAGTTACGACGGTAAGATTACATTGGTCGTATTCTTACTTAGTATTTCCATTGATATGTTATTATTGACGAGATGTGATGATTATCATTGTTGGATATTATGGCTGACCCCGTCGTGGGCTTTCTTTTAGGTTCTTGGATTATCAAGCTTGTAGCGGTCGTGGAGAGATGAACTTCCCGAAGGATACTGGCAAGGGCATGTATTTGTGTTTTGAGTTTCTGATCAATTGTTGTATTCCGCTGCTAGAGTATTTTAATTGTTTGTATTTATTCGCTGCGCGAGTATCTTTAAATGGCTTTTTCGGTATCCGGTAACTTAAGTTACCTTGGCAACCATTTTCTAAATCTTTCTGTCGGTACGTGTAAGCAATAACTTAACGTATGTTTTTTTTAAACTGTTGAGTTTTGGCATTTTGGGCCTTGTGGTTTCAAATGAGTTTTTACGACGGTTTGATAAACGAGCTTTATAAATCTTCGAATGTTTTTAATAGATAATACCGTCGTTAGCCTCTTGGGCGTTTGTAAATGTTTGCGAAAATTTCCTTCAGCCTTGTGGGTTCCATCTCGGGGCCCACGGCGCTGTAATATTCCCGGTCGGATCTGGGGGTGTTACAGAATATGGTATCGGAGCCTTAGGTTGAGAAAACCTAGGCAGTTGGGTCGAGTTGGGTCGTATTTCTGTCGCGTCATTTGAGTTGTCGATTGAAAAATATTGGAGCCGTGAGTTTTTGTTGTTCACTCAGGCTTATGCGTTGTGCGATTTGCGATGTAATCTTGGTCTTGTTATAAACTTTTCCAAATAGTATTAACGTGTTTCTTCAGATAGAGCTGTGTTGTTTTCTCGAGTTGAACTGAGTTTGCAAAATGTGTGTTTTGAAAATATCTGCGTCGAGTATTTTCTTGAGTCGAGACATGTGCTAGTATCACGGGGAATCGTCGGCTTCACGATCTGTAAGTATTTGGATTTTTGAATTTCATTGAGATTTATTGCCGTTCTAGGTTGATATGTTTTGAGATTCAGCAGATATCATGCGTTACAGTATGAGATGTCAGAGTGGGACAGGATTGATGATCTTGAGAAACTATGATTTTGGAAATCAGTATGTTGGTTAGATTTTGGAACGGAATTGTGTATTTGGGGAGAAATATTGTGCATGGTTGAGAAGAACATGTAGCATGTTAATTCATTTTGAGATATATGAACTGTTTTTGATCATTTGAAAATGATACCTTTCAAAATGAATGTTTTACGGATGTTTTACGGAAAATGATTTTTGGGCCGAGACCCAATCGATTTTGAAATAGTTTTGTAACTCAGGACTTGGAGTCCGAAAAGAGTTTTCTACTTTTTAAACTTCTTGTAATGCGGAACAAGATACGGGCTGAGACCCTAATGTTTCAAAAGAAAGCTTTTCTGTTTTCTAAAACTCCCGAGATTTGTAAAACTCTTTATCAATCGTTTATTTATTTTGTTCCTACCTTTTGAGGTTTTTGGTTCACTTGTTCAAATGGAACTTCTCGGGAAGTCTTTCGTTGTGTTTGATTTGTTGATTTGTTTCAATGTTTTGTCATATCATATTTGAGGTGATCCAGGATGGATTAATGATTGACGTTGTGAGCCATATGTGGAAAAGGAGTTTTTATCAGAGCCTATGCGTTGAGATTTTGGATTCTATCGTGTAGTTTTCCGACCGAATGTCAGTGGAATTTGTGACGAGCCGGACTGGTATACAGGGGTATATATGTGGTCAATCATTTGCATAGTTTTCATTTTTAAACTTCGAAATCGTGTGGATTCGTAGGACACTGTTATTGAATACTTGGCATTAGTGAGCCAGTTAATTTTCCGAAAATTGATTTCGTGATCTTACGAAAATTTATGTTTTGAGTTTTCAAACTCTTGAAAGAATTTTCGAAAATTTGTCTTTCGACAAGACTATATGATTTCAAACTGGTTTTGAAAATATGATCGATATACATACGTATTTAGTGCATAATGCATATCATGGTGAAGTTCTGAGTGTGACTCACGAACTGGATAAGACGTCAGTATGGAACGATGAATAAAGATTCGAGCTTCAGTATGGTAGTTGGTTATCCAGGGATGATCGGTTGATTGATCGGATAAGAAGAATATACTGCGTGATGTAGAATTCATGCACAGGATGTAATTTTGGAACTTCGGGTTTTGTGAAACAGGGACGTGTGCGCTACCATAATGTTTTTGAATGGTTTCTCTGTAAGTGTAGATTCGGGGATGGTGCCCCCATGCTGGTTGTTTTGGATATTGAGTGGTCGTTTCCACTCCATGTATGATTGGATATGTTCGTCGGTGTGTGATTGGTGTGTCGTTTTGTGAACTTTATTTGCTCATATATCGGTTTCTGTGGTTCTGTGTTGATCGTGTTGAAGTTTACCGTGTGAAGGTATTCTCGATTTTAGTTGATCGTTCGTTGGTCATATTGGAGTTTATCATGTTGATGATATTCTCGATTGTGTTTTAACCTCTGGTTGGTCAGATTGGAATTTATCGTGTCGATGATAAATTCGGTAGATTGTTGATCATTGTTGGTGATCATCTGAGCGTTCAGATTGTCTGTCGATGTTTCGGAATTCGTTGCCATTGTATTGAGCATTTGTTTCACAGATACATCGGATATTATTCGTTTTATCATAATTGAGACCTGATTATGTAATCAGGCAGACAGGATTTGATTCGGGCAGATTGTTTCATCCGAAGATGATATATTTGGTTGGGACTTATGGAATTGTTATTGTAAGCGTGTTGAGGCTTTACAGTGAAGTCACTTGCTAGTACCTCAGGAGATCGTCGACTTGGCGCATATATAAGTGTACTATTTTGATTATTCGATGGTTTCGGAATATTTCGGTTGAACGGTTTGTTGATTTTTCAATGACCGATTGCAAGTTTCGAGGACGAAACTTATTTTAAGTGGTATAGTATGTAATATCTGGAATTTCCACTACTGTTGTTTAAGATTATTTTATCCGAGTTATGTTGTACAGCGTGGAATCTGTACAGTATGGGTAAAATAATTGAAGGACCAAGATATCTGTATTGGTATAATTGTCGTATTTGGTCGACAATTGGATGTAAGAAGTATATGTATTCAGTATGCCGTATGTTCGTATTCTGTATGTTGAGACGATTGGACAAGAATAGCTGAAAATGGCTAAGTATAACATTATTAGCGCACGCTAATAATCAGGAGTAGCGCACGCTATCGTGCAGGTTTAACGCACGCTACGGATATAAGATAACGCACGCTAATGCAGTCAGATCGGAAGGAATCTACGTGTGGACCAGGCCACTTTCGGCGCACGTTCTGATAAGTCAACGGACGTTGTAATGTAGTGTTAGCGCACGCTAATGCATGTTGATTAGCGCACGCTAACTATATATCGGACGAAAAGGAATCTTATCCTCGTCAGCACTTTCGGCGTGTGGACCAGTCTTCGGAGCATACAGACAATCAAGTCAACTATGATTAGCGCACGCTATGGAAGAACACTTGCGTACGCTAAATATAGGCATTTACATACGCTAATGCATGGGCATTACGTTGACAGTAGCCTCTGGATTGCGATAGCGCACGCTAACAAAATTCGGTTAGCGCACGCTAAGGCCGTAGCGCACGCTAAACATAAGGTTTAGCGCACACTAGTAATACACTTTATAAAAAGGGACAGGAGGGTGTTATGAAGCATTTCGTCCACTTCTTTCCTTTCACTCGATAGAGAGAGCCCTGGGAGGTACTCGAGGTACAGAAACACTGAGAGATGATGATCTTTAACAAGATTAAGCTGGGGATCATGAATTAAAGTCTTGTTCTTGAAGTTATTGATGATTCTTGGAATGAAGTGATTGTTCTCCTTCATGGTTCGTCTATACAAGGTAATAGTTCTTCACCTTTGGATTTCGTTTTGGATTGAAGATTGATGTTCTTGAGTTAATGATTATCATATAAACAAGTTGATAAGTATGATTATGAGATTGGTTACCGAGTTATGAGTATTGATATGATTTGGATGGTTTCGAATGTGTTGTTTATCTTCAAAGAGATATGTTGGCTAATGTCTTCCTTCAATTCAGATCTTTGATGTTGTTGTTGTTGATCTCTTCATATGATGGTGAACATGGTATAATTATGAGTTCTTGGTGTTTATGTTGTTGATATTAAGGAAGATGAAATATGAATATATGACTCGAATTAAGAGTCGGATGATTACCTATATGTTAAAAGATATTGGATTTCGTTGTTTGATATCTATGTACATGGTTCAGAATCACTTAGAGTTTTTGATAATCGCCATATATTGATCGGTATCCGAAATGCATGTAACTGCACGTCATTAGCGCACGCTAAGCCTACTGGCTAGCGCACGCTATCGGGAACAACTTAGCGCACGCTACGGTAAGAGATTAACGTGCGCTAAGTCAACAGGCAGGGTAATATATTCTGTTTCGGTTATGAATTCGTGATCGTTTAAGTTGGTTTGATCAGACTTGTGGTTAACTGAGATATTGTTGAGCCGTTGGGTTTGTGAATTGGTTTTAACGGTTGTTGATTATTATCGGATTGTTGTTTAATCGATTATTGTAATAGGTCAAGTTTATTGATCGGTGTTTATAACCGTATGATGCGGTCGTGTTCGAGGATGTTCGTGAATTGCTTTGGTCGGGACCGAGGAACTTGTAGATGACGACAATGGATTTGGTAACGACTTCATCATCGTCGTATCGGTATCGAGGCAAGTTATTACTTGCTCAGTTTATAATATTTAATGAATGGTTTCAGTTTCATTCGTTTATAATTCGTATAGCAATGTTTATAATCGTAATCACAGGAGATTTGGGATTATAAATCGTATTCGAGTTTTGGGAATCTAAATCATCATGTATATGATTACTTTTGTTATTGGGTATACTTATATATCGAGGATATATTATGATAAAGACGAAGATATGAATTATCTGCAATCCATGATACTTTGGACCGTCGAGTATTGAGGATAATGGTTCGTGATGGTTTAGACATTGAGATCGTTCTCGAAGGACTCGGGGCAAGTACTCTAATCATTTTTATCATTTGTGTCGATCATGTAGTGATACATTCGTGTATCGTTGTTGTCATGCATTTGTGCATTGTTGTTGTCGTGTATTGTGTACTGTTGTTTTGTGCAGTTGTGCATTGTTGTCATATGTCCACCTCGTCTTGGTCCGACGGGATCATCGGGGGATCTATGCTAGCGTGCGCTGGATCATCGAACGGGTTTTCCACCTCGGGTTGGTCTGACGGGATCATCGGGGGATCTAGGCAGTGAACGCTGGATCATCGGATTGCCATGTATTGTTGTTGTGCATATGTATATTATGGGTTTGCCATAAGTATACATTGTCGTTATTATTGTGATCATATTGACGTTGTCATATGAGTATGCATTTGTAGGTCTTGTGTTAGGACCATGTCCGTATGTTATGTTGATCTGATCTCGGATTAGACTGACGTGGTTGTCATGTTATTTCGTATCTTGAGGTATGTTCCGTATTTCCTTGGTACTTGTCTTTGATGGAGAATTGATTATCGTATTGGAATTGTCGATGTTATCCGATGGATTAAATTGGCCAGAGTTGGTATAATTTCCGTATCGCGAGTTATGATAATGTTTTGAGAACCTTGAGTATTGTTGAGATACCGTACAGATATTTCGGTATTATTTCAATGTGTTGTTAAGGATACGTATCGTGGATTCTCGTAAAGTTACGATGGTAAGATTACATTGGTCGTATTCTTACTTAGTATTTCCATTGATATGTTATTATTGACGAGATGTGATGATTATCATTGTTGGATATTATGGCTGACCCCGTCGTGGGCTTTCTTTTAGGTTCTTGGATTATCAAGCTTGTAGCGGTCGTGGAGAGATGAACTTCCCGAAGGATACTGGCAAGGGCATGTATTTGTGTTTTGAGTTTCTGATCAATTGTTGTATTCCGCTGCTAGAGTATTTTAATTGTTTGTCTTTATTCGCTGCGCGAGTATATTTAAATGGCTTTTTCGGTATCCGGTAACTTAAGTTACCTTGGCAACCATTTTCTAAATCTATTCTGTCGGTACGTGTAAGCAATATGTTTTTTTTAAACTGTTGAGTTTTGGCATTTTGGGCCTTGTGGTTTCAAATGAGTTTTTACGACGGTTTGATAAACGAGCTTTATAAATCTTCGAATGTTTTTAATAGATAATACCGTCGTTAGCCTCTTGGGCGTTTGTAAATGTTTGCGAAAATTTCCTTCAGCCTTGTGGGTTCCATCTCGGGGCCCACGGTGCTGTAATATTCCCGGTCGGATCTGGGGGTGTTACAGATGCAGCACTATAGATGATGAATTCTCTCGTCGGATCGGGAATCATCAGAACTGGTGCCGCAGTCAACCTTTGCTTAAGTTCTTGGAAACTCTTTCCGCACTTCTCATTCCACAAGAAAACTTCTCCCTTTCTAGTCAATCTAGTCATTGGTGCAACTATCTTCGAAAATTCCTCGATAAATCTCCGATAATAACCAGCTAAACCCAAGAACCTGCGAACTTCGTTTGCATTACTCAGTACTTTCCAATCATTGACTGTCTCTACCTTAACCGGGTCAACCTCGATTCCTATAGAAGTGATCACATGTCCCAAAAATGCAACTCGGTTAAGCCAGAATTCACACTTGTTGAACTTCGCATACAACTTCTCCTTGTGCAGTATTCCCAATACTGTTCTAAGATGCTGCTCATGTTCAACCTTGCTCTTTGAATACACAAGTATGTCATCTATGAACACAATGACAAACTTATCCAAATAAGGTTGAAATACATGGTTCATGAGTTCTATGAATACCGCTGGCGCATTAGTCAAACCAAATGGCATCACTATAAACTCATAGTGTCCATATCGAGTTCGAAATGTTGTCTTCGGGATATTATCATCCTTAATTCTAAGTTGGTGATATACGGATCTCAAATATATTTTCAAGAACACTCATGATCCTACAAGTTGATCGAATAGGTCCTCTATTCTCGAGAGTGGGTATTTATTATTTATCATGAGTCGATTAAGTTTATGATAGTCTATGCACATCCTCAAACTTCCATCATTTTTCTTCACGAAGAGTACTGGCGCACCCCATGGCGAAACACTCGGTCGAATAAATCCAGAGTCGAGCAGTTCCTAAAGTTGCACTTTCAGCTCTTGTAATTCCTTGGGCGCCATTCTATAGGGATCTTTCGATATTGGTGCCGCTCCTAGCACTAAATCAATTGAGAACTCAACTTGACGACTCGGCGGAACTCCCAGCAAGCCTTCGGGAAAGACATCTGGATACTCGTTGACGATAGGTACATCAGCTACCGTCTTCTCTGAGGTTTTTCTCCCCATCACATTCACCAGGAATTCTTGGCAACTACGCTTCTTCAACATCTTCACAGCTTTCAAGGCTGAAATTACCTTCGGGGTACTAGAGTGCCTTGCTCCCTCGAATACGGTCTTGACATCAACAGGCGGACATAAGGTTACCCTCCTTTCGGAGCATTCAACTACATCTCTATGTTTTTCCAACCAATCCATTCCCAAAATAACATCAAAATCACTGAGTTCAACTATGTGCAAGTCGTCTACGAAGCTATGTTCGTTAATCTCTATATTCACATTGTTAGTTATAGAGTCTACACGCACTACTCCCCCCGCAGGCATGCTAACTAACAGAGATCTAGGGGCTTTACTACTTCTACAACTAATTATAGTAAAAAGCTTCCTAGAGATGAATGAATGAGATGCACCCGTATCAAACAAGACCATAGTAGGGATATTAGCAACTGACAACATACCGACATGGTTTGGGGCTCTATCTCTTTCTATTCCTCGGTATAGGACATCCTCCCATGGCCACCAGATTGTGATGTATCCAGTCACGGAGTCCATCACGAACTTTTGCGGCTTCATCCCATCAGTATTAACCATATGCGGTGTAAAACAGCACATATGGTCGAACTTTCTCTCGTAATCCATCACAATTATGCTACCATGCGTCAAGTCTAAGAACTCCCTCTATATCTTACCCTTGTACACCCTCAGGTAGTCCTTATCTATGATCATCTTCTTGTCCTTGCTACTGGACTCACCATCAGCCATCTCAGCATCATTCGAGTCTCTCATCTGCCCCACATCCAACTCTCCTCTGGTTTTGGCTCTTCTTTGGGTGCTTCCTCTGGATCTTCTTCACGATCTTCTTCAGGGGTCTTCTTCAGGATCCTCCTCAGGGTCTTCTTCGGGATCCTCTTCTGGGTCTTCTTCAATCCATCGAGTCGGAACTCCAATTTGCACCTGGTATCGCCTCTCGAGCGTACACATCTAATAAGTGTCCAGCTACGAACTGGAAATCATTTGCGGTCTCTCGCTCTTCTGGTGATCTCTTGATGGACTCTTTCCATAGTCGGAAGATGCAATAACTCCATTATTCGGATAACTTCCCCATTAGGTGTTTCAGCTATTGCATGATGGAATCTCGTTTCCCAGACTGCAACCACTTGCTCAGCCTGTTGATGACATAGTGTGGTGCATTCTATGGTAAACTTGGATCGTCCCACCAGTCTTTGTATGCCAGAAAACGCGAGTCAAATGTAGCAGGAACCCTCTTACGTGGCGTCATCCTAGGTTTGGCCATTCTAACAATTTGTACATACATATATAATTATGTAAATAAAATAAAATGAATATATGCATGAATAATGACTGAAATTTGGTACCTTGGACGTGAGTGACGAAGTGGCGAAGCTGAGAGCATATGATACTTTTATAATTTAGCGAGTCTACAGAAAGATAAAACCCGCTCTGATACCACTATGTAACGCCCCGATTTTCTAGGGGTAATTATAGGGAAAAATAAATAAGGGGTAAATATTGACGAAAAATAGTTTCTTTTGAGAATATTAAAAATTATCGCCTACAAAGTCGAGTCGCTACAAAGATATAAAAGAAATACCTTTAATTAAGGCAATAACACGTCATAATTAAGAGATAATAAGTTGCGGCGGAAGAATAAATATAAATTGTTAATTTCTAAACAAAAGTTTCCCCAAATAAATTTCAAGAAAAACATCATTTAATAAAATCTCATTCATATGCCCTCTCGGCTCGCTCCTTCGTCCATCCGGCTCCGTTTAACCTGCGGGATCAATAAAAGTGGGGGTGAGCTTCCTTCAGTTCGTGAAAATCACACATATCACAGTAAAATACAATCTCATAGAAAGCATAACATGAATAATCTATCATATCTTTTCCTCAACATGAATATATACACACAATATTATGTATAGCATGAATCTAGCATGCATAACACGAATATTGAGGTTGCGTAGGTGTCCCCGCAACATCATGAAACATACCGACAATACCACATATAACATGAATCGAGCATGCATGCGAATATTAAGTTTGTGCAGGTGTCCCCACACAATATATATCTTAAGATAGCCTCTTTACACGTATACAGGTGAGCCTGATTTACAACATGTATCGTCAATTTTAAACATGAATTGAATATCACATATACAGTCCAATTAAAGCAACTAAAGTGATAATGAAAATTCCCACCTGAATAAAATGATGCTGCTTGAACTTGAATATGAAGATGCTCGACTCACAGTCCTAAGCCCATAAATCCTCGATAAATTCTACATATAATAATAATTTAATCATTATAAAATATTATGATATAATGACTGAAATTAAAATATATGCATAAAATTGAACTAATTATTAATATTAATTGAAGAGTCAACATATTAATGTCTTGGGTCAAAACAAGACTGGATTGAAAGTTTTTAAAGTTGACTGGGTCAAATTTCGCATGAAATTAAAGGTTAAGGGCTGAAATTGAAGGACTGAAAAAAGAGCTGGGGTTTAAATTGAAGTAACTAGAAATTTGGGGTTAAATTGCATAGCCCTAAAATTAAAGGGTATAGAACCCTATACATCCAATCGCCGCCTAATTACACTTCTTCGCCCCCTAGTTCCTCACTCTCTCTCCCTAATCCTTCTTCTCAAAAACTTTCTTCCGATCGGTTCTCTCTCTCTCTACAGATCGACTTCGTCTCACATCTCCTTCCTGAAATACCGGTGAACACACACATAGACACTGTCAACACATGCACGCATATGACCGAAACACACACGAACATCTCGAAACCGAACTCGAAGGTGGGAGATGATTCATAGATTCGGGCCAAATGAAGTTTCAATCATGGGTTCGATTAAGACTCTGAAATTGGATTTTGAAAAATCGGGATGAATGATTCGGACTGCTCATGGCAGCCGTGGTTCGCCTGTGGAGCTAGTTTCCATGTGTTCGGGATGATAGATGCGGTTTCTGGGTTCCGATCTAGGCAATCCATTTCTGATGCGGGATATACCCGTAGGTTTGGGCCGCATCGGTTTAGAATTAAAATTTTGAAGAGGTGGTTCAGGGCTCGTCGGATAGCAAGTCTGGGTTGTTGAATCCGAATCGGTTCAGGTGGTTATTGGTCTCTTTCTGGGGTCGAATTTGGGGATAAGGATTTCTGATTTGCGTTTGGTTTATGATTTCAATCGGGATTGGGTTGAAGGTGATTCGGGCTTCTAATTCTGGTCGATTACTGAATTCGGGTTTTATTCTTAAAATCAAGCCTAGATAGAAAATTGGGGTTCATTTGCAGTTTCGGGTTGTAAGTTCTGATTCCTGGGTTTCGTATTTTAGGGTTCGATTGTGTGTGTGCTACGGTTGAAATTTGTAGGAGAAAAAAATAAAAAATAAAAGGGGATAAATAATTTACCTTGTTGGGAAGACAGGCAGATGGGGAACTGCAGTATGGTGTGGAGAGTTGTAGATTTGCAGCTGAAGTTGTCTCGGTGGTTCGGCAGAAAAAAAAAGTATTTTGCAGTCTTGAAGGAACTGGATGTATTGTGTTTTAGTATGGTATTTTATTGTGTATTTTTTTGTACTGCAGAATTGTATTGTATTTATACTCCTACGTTAGGGTTAGTTAGCCCTAGGAGTATATATGATAGTATAAATTTGCTGGACTTAATTATTATTTGGGTCATTACAATATATTTGGGCCAATGATGATAATAATAATAATAATAATAATAATAATAAGAAGAAGAAGAAGAAGAAGAAGAAGAAGAATATGGTCGTGGGGAAGGTCCTGGAGCTGATTATGGAAGTTGGACCTCAGTCGGGTCTTCACCTTAATGTTGATAAAACTGAGGTTTTTTGCCTACGGAGGATCCCCGAAGTCGGCTTCCTGGTATCTTCCCCCCAACTATTGCTCGGCCCGTCGGAGGTGTCAAGGTCCTGGGTGGACTGGTCAGTATGTGTCCTACATTCGGCAGCGCGCTCGTGTTGAAGAGAGTAACCCGAACAGTAGAGCTTATGGACTCTGTTGCTAGGATTGGTGACCCTCAGTGCGAGTTGCTGCTTCTTCGTGCTTGTACTGGTATTTCTAAGCTCTACTTTTCTCTGCGTACTTGCCCCCCTCTGGTTTTTGGGACGGCCCAATTGTCTTTTGATGTGGCGCTTCGTTCTAGCTTGGAACGAATTGTCACCGCGACCGGGCCTGGCATTGGTGATTGGCATTGGCGGCTCGCTACTTTCCCCTTATCTTTTGGGGTTATTGGTGTTTATGCTGCTACTGATGTTCTTCATTTTGCCTTTCTTGCGTCCCGCCTGCAGTCTGATGTGTTGCAGGCTAAGCTCCTTCATCCTTCTGGGATTGTTGCCCCGGGAGCTTGTTTTGATGCTGCTGTGAGCTTGTTTTCTCTGGGATTGTTCCCCTTCTCTTGTTTTGTTGGGAAGACAGGCAGATGGGGAACTGCAGTATGGTGTGGAGAGTTGCATATTTGCAGCTGGAGTTGTCTCGGTGGTTCGGCAGTAAAAAAAAAAGAATTTTGCTGTCTTGAAGGAACTGGATGTATTGCGTTTTAGTATGGTATTTTATGGTGTATTTTTTTGTGCTGCAGAATAGTATTGTATTTAGACTCCTAGGTTAGGGTTAGTTAGCCCTAGGAGTATATATGGTAGTATAAATTTGCTGGACATAATTATTATTTGGGTCATTACAATATATTTGGGCCAATGATAATAATAATAGTAATAATAATAATAATAATAATAAGAAGAAGAAGAAGAAGAAGAAGAATATGGTCGTGGGGAAGGTCCTGGAGCTGATTATGGAAGTTGGACCTCAGTCGGGTCTTCACCTTAATGTTGATAAAACTGAGGTTTTTTTGCCTACGGAGGATCCCCGGAGTCCTCTTCCTAGTATCTTCCCCCCTACTATTGCTTGGCCCGTCGGAGGTTTCAAGGTCCTGGGTGGACCGGTCAGTATGTGTCCTACATTCGGTAGCGTGCTCGTGTTGAAGAGAGTAACCCGGACAGTAGAGCTTATGGACTCCGTTGCTAGGATTGGTGACCCTCAGTGCGAGTTGCTGCTTCTTCGTGCTTGTACTGGTATTTCTAAGCTCTACTTTGCTCTGCGTACTTTCCCCCCTCTGGTTTTTGGGACGGCCCAGTTGTCTTTTGATGCGGTGCTTCGTTCTAGCTTGGAACGTATTGTCACCGCGACCGGGCCTAGCTTTGGTGATTGGCAGTGGCGGCTCGCTACTTTCGCCTTCTCTTTTGGGGGTCTTGGTGTTTTATGCTGCTGCTGATGTTCTTCATTTTGCCTTTCTTGCGTCCCGCCTGCAGTCTAATGCATTGAAGGCTAAGCTCCTTCATCCTTCTGGGATTGTTGCCCCGGGAGCTTGTTTTGATGCTGCTGTGAGAGTGTTTACTAAGACTATGGGTTCGGATATCCTACGCCGTCCGAGTGAGATCGCTGCCCCCAAACTTATGAAGAAATTGGCAGATATATATTTCGCGAAGGTGGCCGCTACCGCTGAATCCGACTACTCTTTAACCACTGGACAGGTTGCATTATGGAAGTCCCAACAGGGTGGACACACTTCAGATTGGCTTCGTGCGGTTCCTATTTCTGGATTAGGACAGACCATGAATGGGCGGACTTATCGCGGTGTTCTGAGCTATCGGTTGGGTATTCCCCTATTTTCGGTATATCGGCCGTGCTCAGCCTGTTCTCGGGTCTTTCATGGCGACGTCTTCGGCGATCATGCCTTGTCCTGCTCTGGTACTGTTGGGGTTAAGCATCACCACAACGTGGTTCGTGACACCCTTTTGGATATCTGTTTTCGGTCTGGGATTTCGGCGGCTAAGAAGGTGGATGTTGGTTTGATCGACGGGCATGACAATCCCCTTCATCCAGCGGATTTGTTGTTATATTCCTGGGACAGGGGCCGGGATGTGTGTGTGGATTTGACTGGTTCCTCCCCCTTAACCCAGTCTGCTATGGCTGACTATGCGCCTGGATGAGTTGTGATTGATGCTGCTCGGCGTAAATGTGCCAAGTACCATGACTTGTGTGAGGCGCGGGGATATGGTTTTTTACCCTTCTCATTCTCTTCGCTGGGGGAGTTGGAGACGGGTGCAATTGCATTACTAAAACGGGTTCAGAAGATTTCGGTGTCTCATGATGTTGGGAGGCGTGTTGCTGCTCATATTTTTTACTCGAGTTGGTTTTGTTATTGCAAAAGGAGTGGGGGCCCAGATAGTATCTCGGCTTCCCACTAATTTCTTACAAAATGTTATTCATCTAATAAAATTTATTTTATTAAAAAAAATAAGAATATCACGCACCATATTATGCCTGAACTTTACACCCACTTCACTAGAGCAGTGGACCGCATGATCTCCCTATTTGTCCACACGATGCACATTACAACTCGGGCAAAGGCTACCTTCAGAGAACATAGGTACAGTAAGCCTATAACACAACACATAACGGAAGTGGCGATGGTTCATCCTCTGTCCCAAACCGTCAATAGGTATGGTGAAAAGAAAATATTGTGCATGTGGGGTGCGAATACAACCGAGAATAGCCACAGGTCTTGGACTTAGCAAGACATAGAAACAAGGTCTTTCTCAATGACACCAAAGTAACACTTTGCCAAGGTTTTCATCATTTGGGGGGTAGAGGCGCCATTGGTGACAGAGAGAGCATCTATGTTACAAGTAATGTTGAAAGTATCAAGAGCATGCTGAAAAGAAGGGTCATAGGAGATAATACCAGTTTTAGTCAATATCTTATCCTGTAGATCACTTGTTTGCATACGAGAGGCAAGAAAAGCATACTGGATAATATCACCCGCTCAAAGTATACCAAGACCACCCAACTTGATTGGAAGAGTGGCAAGCCGCCACTGCCAATCACCAAACCCCGGCCCTGAGGTGGTAACAATCTTCTCCAAGGAAGTACGTAACGACTGATCAAACTGAACCTGGGCCTCCTGTAAATACAAAGGGGAGCATGTCCTCAAAGCATAAGATAATTTTGCAACCCCGACACAACTACGAAGAAGAAGCTCACATTGGGGATCATGAAGTTTGTGGATTGCCTCCATTAAGGAGATGGTTTAGAAACCCTTTTCAAAGCCAAATCGTGACAAAAACTATCATCCAAACTGACCGAACCACCAATAAGTTTGACACCATTGAGCGGGCGAGAGAAATTTATAGGAAAAACACCTTCCACCTTACTTCTAGGATCTTCCACAGGCCAGAAGAGTTCAGTCTTATCAACATTCAAAAACAAACCACGAGCCAGACCATATGTACTATTTATGTCAAACGCCTTGGCAACCATAAGGGTATCTCCAACAATAGTACCATCATCAAGATACCAAGCCTGAAGGGTAAGCTCACAAGACCGATTAATAGTCTGGACCAAAGGGTGTAAAGCCAGAGCAAACAACAAAGGACCTAACGGATCCCCTTATTGAACCCCTTCTAAGGTTGGGATCATGGTGCGTAAGGAGGCTCCTATGGGTTTCCTTTCGGAGGATGGGAAGGATCTATGACCTGCAAACTTGTTATTATTTAATTGGCTTCAAGGTAAAGATGCATGCTTGGATGTGACTGGTTGTAACACCCCAACTCGATAAGGGTTGAAGTACTACATTATGGTCATATATCAAAGCAAACACAAGCATACAAGATAAGTAATACAAAGGAATCTCAAAGGTTACAAAAGAAAAGATCCGAAGTACAAGGTTACAAATAAGAACAATAATAAATACTAAGTCTGAAAATGTAATCACTTCTAGTTATCTCTAATCCAGAATAGCTATCAAGGTATAGTCTTCTAAGTCCAAAGTACTCTCCACTCGTAACCCAGCTTCCTACTAAAACCTGCCGCAGGAAAAGAAATGTGGCTGAGCTTAAAAGGCCCAGTGAACGGATATATATATAAATGAAACAAAAGATAAGGAACGAACGTATGAAGTATGATGCATTGGGAAAAGCATAAGGCATAAACAAATGGATATCAAATTGTAAGGAGAGGTCAGTCATCTACCACGAGCCCGAACACAAATCAAATCAAATATCATAGTAACCATGGAGTGATCAACTCCCGAACATGTGAAAGACTCGTATTGCACACAAGCACAGTCACCGAACATATCATATGAAATCATATTAAATCCACTCAAATACGAACCGAACCTAGGATGCATCCATACGCCCCCGAACAATCGTATTGGCCATAACAAATATAAAATGCGCAAATCATAACAAAATGGGACGGTGTGGAACATCACTCAACCACACTAGAGTCATGCCATTGGTGCATCAATGATATGGCCATGTTACCTTCATGGCTAGGAAACGAACTTGGATCGGGTATCAAACTGAAGGGTTCAAATGTCATATCATATCAAAGTTTATATCAAAGTTTCATATCAAATGTTCATAAGTTCATAGCAAAGGTTCATAATCAAAGGTTTACAAATCTAATGGAACATAGCAAAGGCATAGATCAAATAAGAAAGCCAAAATGAGAAGACTCAGATCAAAGGCATCATAATCAAAACTAATATCAAACCATTGTGAGCAAATCATGAGAAACCTTAAGGGATAAGGTCAGAATATCTGTACCGATACGAAACAAACAATAAAAATAGTACATAGAATCAGAACCCTTACTGAGAAAGGGTAGAATATCCGTACGAATAATCAACCAAACGAACAACCGATACAATGGTAGAGAGAAGGGGGTATCAAGAATATCCGTACCTTAGACCGCAAATAAAACCATATCAGAAACAAGGATAGGAAGTTACTCCTTCTTCAGCGAATCTACACGAATTAATGATCGTCTTATTATTAATCACTTATCGTAAATCAGATTACTCGTTTTAGTCGTCTCCATTTTTAGTAACTCTCCATAATTAGTAAGTTTATCAAATTAGTAACTTTTCGAATTAAGTAACTTAGGGTAATATTCATAAATTATCCAAACTTAAGGTTCATAAATGATACTCGGTTTAATTAAAGGCTTAATATGATAATTATCATGGTTTAGGGTTTTATGTGTCATTTAGCAAGGTCTAGGGTCTAATGTGACAATTTATTAGTGCATGATCTCAATATGATAATTTACAAGAATACTTTAGGCCGAAATCAAAGGGAAACTCTACTTGACATCATTAGTTAACAAAGTTTTCTATTATGTTTTACGTATCATGACCATTTATCCCATATTCAAATGACAGCATATTCATTTTAACGAGGTGTTTTATGCAGCAAATCGTGATTTTATGTGCCATTCCATTCGAAGATAAACAAGCCAAAAATCCAGTCGATCTTAACATGTATCGAAATAATATTTTTCTGATTTCATGTTTCCTTTTTGTGCGCATATATATGTATTTTTCCAGCCGACTCAACGTATGGTCGAATTGTTATTTAGGTGAGTATTCCATGCGAATATATGAACACTTTTTCAGCCGATTAACAGCTACACAAAAGGGACAGTTTTTCTGATTTTTCATTCTATTATCCATGCATATACTATTATATATTATCATAAGTTCTAGTGTGACAATTATAGTAGGACCATTCTCGTTATTTTATGTGACTAGTTTTATGATTTCATGCATGATTCCAAATCGAAAATATATAAGAAAATCCCAGCCGAATCATGTTTGCAATAATATGATATGTTCATGATTTCATATTTCCCATACGTATGAAAACACAATCGGTCCAAACTTATTCTTGTGATGTTGTACGAGTAACCAGGTTCAAAACAAGAGAAGAAAAAAAAAGAGAATGGATGATACGGGTTTACCCTTGATGTGCGACTGGAAAGGAGAAAACAAGAACACGAACACGGATCGATAGAATCAACGAGCCGACCCAACCGAAACAACCCCAGCGTACCAAACCTAACCGAGTCTAAGTTGCGAGTTATAAACTACCATCAAATGAATCAGGAGCAAATTATCAGCCTCGACACAAAGTTCGCTATATGTGTATCCAAACAAAGTTCACATCCTCAGTTATGGTTGCTTCTCCAAGATTGAGAAGAAAGCAACGCTTTGGAGTTTTTGGTTCCTGGTTTTCGGATTTTAGCTTCGGTATGGAGAGGAGGGAATGAGAGAACCGAATATGTTTTATGATTATGAAAGCGTGAGAATGTGTAAGGAAGCAAAGATATGTCGTGTGTATAATAGATGAGATCAAATAGAAATCAGGTCTTTTCTTAATCGTAAAAACATGTGATAATAAATGGTATGTCGTGTTTATTGTTATGGAAAGTAGCTATGATAGGGCCGAAATTATTGGGAGAATTAAGGGTGATTGGTGCCGAGACAAATGAGGGTGATTTGGCAGTGATTATGAGTGATTCTCCAAATTGAAGTTACCATAATTCGAATAAGATTTTTAAAACTTGTGATATAATTTATACGAGGTTGTCACAAATAAATAATGAGATTCGGTCCTCACAATCATATGAACGTGTGATATATTTCTAAGATATTAAGTTATGTACGTTTTAGGTTATCATAAGTTTTATGACTCGTATAAATGTATATGGTTCAAGTATTAATGATTTAAATACTTAGGTTATAATATAATGTAATGCTTAAATTATTCGTCTCTTTATAAATCCGAAATTTTAGGGGTATTTAACAAATTTAAAATATTTGGGTTTTACAACTCTTCCCTTCTAAGAAGAAAATTTTCGTCCTCGAAAATTAAAGTGAAACAAAACGGAAAACACAACAGACTGTGAACAGAAATGCGAATGACTTGTTTCGCATGACTTTGCCTTGTCGATTAAAATAGCTTTGGCTTCCTTAGAAATACATACCATACTGAATCCGAATCAGAAGAATAATATACCAAACGTAACAGATGACAATCGTATTCCCTCGGAAGGGATATAGGGAATACGTAGGATTTGACGGATATTTCATCTGTGGAATAGAAGTAGACAAATCATATGAGAGCGTATCGAATTGTAGCAAACATGAGGGTGATGTGTATGTTTAACTCTTCAGATTCTCAAATAGTCTCGTCTTCATTATAATTTCGAAGGTATTCTCATAAACAAACAGATCTTGTTCCTCAAAATCCAAAATCTCATATCATAACTCATAGCAGATCATAATGAAACAGATTCAACGTATGTGGAACGTACATATAAGTGTACTTCTTCCATAGTAACAGATCGAATCCATACTGACAGAAACAAATTGTTTGATAAACATCAAACGGTAGAAAGCTCTACAACAGGACCTAAGATTCTTATCGGAAGCACAAAGATCAACAAATGCATGTCGAGTATTCAATCGTATCAAATCGTATATCGATGAAGGCAAATTAAACGTATAGGTAGAATGAACCTAAAGCCTCACTAAACGCAGATAATCTTAAACAGATATCAAAAATTCTAAGGCTTCTAAGGTACTCCTCGAAATATCCTATGATCATGATGAGGGTACGTCATATGACGTAAGTATTATTACATTAGCTACTCGTCATAATACTAGCATCACATGAGTATACCATCATGATGGTCATACTTTATCTCAAGTCGTGAATAAGCAATCATCAACCACCTAACATTTCATTCTACATCTTAGGGTTGGCCCGAATCAAACATCACTACGGATGAAAATCAGAGAAACATAGCGTACAAATAACGTAACGGAACATAGAAAGTGTCATCAAATGAAGCACGTCGTCAAACGCATCAGGTCTTCCACAAATCGTCAAGATTCTCATAACTAAACCATCATCCAACATACGCAGAATGAACACAGAATGGAATTACTAACAGAGAGCCTAAATCATTCAAAGGATCTTATCATCATGTAACGGAAGCTTCAGTAGACTAATCAGAAGTGAATTACATCATCAATAACTTCATCCTTCATAGAAACAACCCACCCAAACGTAAGTGTTTGCTTCAAAATCCATCCATTCAAACACATGATTTCAAATCTCTTCCAAGTCCGACTAGTCTGCCTTTGTTTATCTATCAACTCGAGAGTGAAAAGGAATCTCAAAGTTGAGTCTGGTTCCTCAAGCCTTCTGTAGTCCTTCCTAGAATTGATAGGCATAGTAACGTGAGTCTCTGACATGATCATTGTTCCTCATTCCATCTGCAAGTCTGCTTCTGCTATCAATCCATCTTAGTACAACTAAAATGAATAGCGAAGCAAGACTGCGTGCCTTCGACAGGTCTTCTAGCACAGCTTCAGGTTTTAAGGTATACACCGCCGCTACCGACTCCAGGTTATGTGCTAATAGTTCGTTTCCTACGGTTTGGTTGTCTTGGTGTGCAAGCAATAATCTTCACGTTCCTATTTCGTCTCTGAACATAACACAATGTCATACTATGACAATTTGTCCAAATACTCGCGAAAACATGATTTTATTAGCCAATACAATTGGCGTCATTAAGGCTCGTAATGATTATAACGAGTACAAAACCAGCTTCAGGAATTATCTTAGGGAAACTTCACATTCACCTTTCCTCAACATCGTTCTTCTTCACGAATAAAACTGAAATACTTCCCAGAGGTTACTCTCGGTTAGTTAACCCTTTTCTAAGAAGTTCTAGTGGTTGCTTCTTTCGTCCTTCAAATCTAAATCAGGTCATCTGATATAGAGTTTCAAAGGTAGGCCAAGAACAATCATTGGTACGCAGAAATGGATAATGATTACGGATAGTGATATGGTGTTCACGATATTCGACACGCCGCCACATACCTCCTTCTTTCTTCTTCATAAACCAACAGGAGCATCCCAAGAGAAACACTGGGGTGAACGAAATCATATTTCATCAGCTCCTTCAATCTCTCAACTTCTATGGCACTATGGTTTCGTCAACCGAGATCAGTTCAATGTCAACTCTACTTTCCAAGTAGGAGAGAATACCAAGAGGTTCATCAGAGAACATTGGAAAATTTTCGTACAACAAAATATTTCCAATGCCAGAGCTTTCCAAATGTGGATACTAATAGGTGTCAGGAGAAACTTGACAATCAAATGAGATTGGAGTTTGTGCTTCCATAGCAGAATTAATCTTAATAGATTTAAGTGGTTGAGAGTCATCATAACAAAAGTGGGGTGAAGCAGATTGTTAAAGGTCACATATCGGATACAGTAGTCTATGGTAGCTTTATGAGGAGCCAGTCAATCTATAACCAAAAGACCTCGAAATCAAATATATCAAAAGTAAACGGATTCATAGATTGAATATGGTCGTCAATCCATACGGATAGTTCATAAATCAGGGTCAAGTACATGGTTCATTAAAAGTGTTGAGATAGATAAGCAAACAGTTCAAGGTGTTGGAATCTTGTTTAGCTCCTTAGCACAAGTGCTAGGTAGAGAGTGTATCATCGGTAGTACGAACATCGTATGGTTGTCAAAAGTGACACGTATGGGAGATCAGTTGTCATCATCATCATGCTCAATTAACAAATCCATAAAGAGATAATATTGACATCATATCCTTCCAAAGGAACTGATTGACAAACAAAGTTCATCATTCGAAGGGAGAGAACAAATCATCCTATATCCGTGGTTAATAACTACCAGAGTTCTCATAGGAGTAGTAATGGATTATGCAGAGTCAAGTAATAACAGATGATACATTTTATGTCCATCATAAGTAATGAATTCACGGAATGTGTCAAACACATTATGGTTGAATGACCTTCGGGATGGTCGAAAAGGTATCAAACTGTTTATCCACAAATCGGAAATGGAGATCAAAATCAGAGAGTGAAACTTAAATGGTGTAAGGTATACATGTAGTTCCCGAGGTATTCCAAACTTACTTGGTTATTGAACTAAGGTTGGAAAACCTTCTAACTTCTGAAACAAATGTTCTTATAAGGCTTAATTAGGGGCAGAGGCACGAATCAGAGTGATGCGGAAGCAATGCTACTTACATAGATGTCCTAGTCTACCCATTCCTCACTGGTGATAACTTAAGTTCCTATGGGGAGATCCTAAAGCAAAATCTCAAAGGTTGTCTTATGAGCGCCTACAGTGGAAACTTAAGGGTCCAAACTTCACAGGTCAAGATTTAATGTACTACAAGTCGCAGCCTGGGCTCCGATACCATAATTGTAACACCCCAACTCGATAAGGGTTGAAGTACTACATTATGGTGATATATCAAAGCAAACACAAGCATACAAGATAAGTAATACAAAGGAATCTCAAAGGTTACAAAAGAAAAGATCCGAAGTACAAGGTTACAAATAAGAACAATAATAAATACTAAGTCTGAAAATGTAATCACTTCTAGTTATCTCTAATCCAGAATAGCTATCAAGGTATAGTCTTTTAAGTCCAAAGTACTCTCCACTCGTAACCCAGCTTCCTACTAAAACCTGCCGCAGGAAAAGAAATGTGGCTGAGCTTAAAAGGCCCAGTGAACGGATATATATATAAATGAAACAAAAGATAAGGAACGAACGTATGAAGTATGATGCATTGGGAAAAGCATAAGGCATAAACAAATGGATATCAAATTGTAAGGAGAGGTCAGTCATCTACCACGAGCCCGAACACAAATCAAATCAAATATCATAGTAACCATGGAGTGATCAACTCCCGAACATGTGAAAGACTCGTATTGCACACAAGCACAGTCACCGAACATATCATATGAAATCATATTAAATCCACTCAAATACGAACCGAACCTAGGATGCATCCATACGCCCCCGAACAATCGTATTGGCCATAACAAATATAAAATGCGCAAATCATAACAAAATGGGACGGTGTGGAACATCACTCAACCACACTAGAGTCATGCCATTGGTGCATCAATGATATGGCCATGTTACCTTCATGGCTAGGAAACGAACTTGGATCGGGTATCAAACTGAAGGGTTCAAATGTCATATCATATCAAAGTTCATATCAAAGTTTCATATCAAATGTTCATAAGTTCATAGCAAAGGTTCATAATCAAAGGTTTACAAATCTAATGGAACATAGCAAAGGCATAGATCAAATAAGAAAGCCAAAATGAGAAGACTCAGATCAAAGGCATCATAATCAAAACTAATATCAAACCATTGTGAGCAAATCATGAGAAACCTTAAGGGATAAGGTCAGAATATCTGTACCGATACGAAACAAACAATAAAAATAGTACATAGAATCAGAACCCTTACTGAGAAAGGGTAGAATATCCGTACGAATAATCAACCAAACGAACAACCGATACAATGGTAGAGAGAAGGGGGTATCAAGAATATCCGTACCTTAGACCGCAAATGAAACCATATCAGAAACAAGGATAGGAAGTTACTCCTTCTTCAGCGAATCTACACGAATTAATGATCGTCTTATTATTAATCACTTATCGTAAATCAGATTACTCGTTTTAGTCGGCTCCATTTTTAGTAACTTTCCATAATTAGTAAGTTTATCAAATTAGTAACTTTTCGAATTAAGTAACTTAGGGTAATATTCATAAATTATCCAAACTTGAGGTTCATAAATGATACTCGGTTTAATTAAAGGCTTAATATGATAATTATCATGGTTTAGGGTTTTATGTGTCATTTAGCAAGGTCTAGGGTCTAATGTGACAATTTATTAGTGCATGATCTCAATATGATAATTTACAAGAATACTTTAGGCCGAAATCAAAGGGAAACTCTACTTGACATCATTAGTTAACAAAGTTTTCTATTATGTTTTACGTATCATGACCATTTATCCCATATTCAAATGACAGCATATTCATTTTAACGAGGTGTTTTATGCAGCAAATCGTGATTTTATGTGCCATTCCATTCGAAGATAAACAAGCCAAAAATCCAGTCGATCTTAACATGTATCGAAATAATATTTTTCTGATTTCATGTTTCCTTTTTGTGCGCATATATATGTATTTTTCCAGCCGACTCAACGTATGGTCGAATTGTTATTTAGGTGAGTATTCCATGCGAATATATGAACACTTTTTCAGCCGATTAACAGCTACACAAAAGGGACAGTTTTTCTGATTTTTCATTCTATTATCCATGCATATACTATTATATATTATCATAAGTTCTAGTGTGACAATTATAGTAGGACCATTCTCGTTATTTTATGTGACTAGTTTTATGATTTCATGCATGATTCCAAATCGAAAATATATAAGAAAATCCCAGCCGAATCATGTTTGCAATAATATGATATGTTCATGATTTCATATTTCCCATACGTATGAAAACACAATCGGTCCAAACTTATTCTTGTGATGTTGTACGAGTAACCAGGTTCAAAACAAGAGAAGAAAAAAAAAGAGAATGGATGATACGGGTTTACCCTTGATGTGCGACTGGAAAGGAGAAAACAAGAACACGAACACGGATCGATAGAATCAACCAGAGCCGACCCAAACTGGAAACAACCCCAGCGTACCCAACAGCTAACCGAGTCTAAGTTGCGAGTTATAAACTACCATCAAATGAATCAGGAGCAAATTATCAGCCTCGACACAAAGTTCGCTATATGTGTATACAAACAAAGTTCACATCCTCAGTTATGGTTGCTTCTCCAAGATTGAGAAGAAAGCAACGCTTTGGAGTTTTTGGTTCCTGGTTTTCGGATTTTAGCTTCGGTATGGAGAGGAGGGAATGAGAGAACCGAATATGTTTTATGATTATGAAAGCGTGAGAATGTGTAAGGAAGCAAAGATATGTCGTGTGTATAATAGATGAGATGAAATAGAAATCAGGTCTTTTCTTAATCGTAAAAACATGTGATAATAAATGGTATGTCGTGTTTATTGTTATGGAAAGTAGCTATGATAGGGCCGAAATTATTGGGAGAATTAAGGGTAATTGGTGCCGAGACAAATGAGGGTGATTTGGCAGTGATTATGAGTGATTCTCCAAATTGAAGTTACCATAATTCGAATAAGATTTTTAAAACTTGTGATATAATTTATACAGGTTGTCACAAATAAATAATGAGATTCGGTCCTCACAATCATATGAACGTGTGATATATTTCTAAGATATTAAGTTATGTACGTTTTAGGTTATCATAAGTTTTATGACTCGTATAAATGTATATGGTTCAAGTATTAATGATTTAAATACTTAGGTTATAATATAATGTAATGTCTTAAATTATTCGTCTCTTTATAAATCCGAAATTTGAGGGGTATTTAACAAATTTAAAAAATTTGGGTTTTACACTGGTATCTCTCCATTTGCTGGTACTGGGGCGACTTCATGGGCTCCTGGGGTAGCCTTGCACAATGCTATGGACAAGAAAAATAGAAAGTATGGTATGCATCCAAATGTGAGGACAACAGATACAAGTTCATACCATTTGCTTTTTCTACGTTCGGGGAATTCGATACGGAGGCTTTGGACACACTTTCGCGTATTGAGTCTATTGCCATTAGCCACTCTAATAATGCTAAAAGTGGTGTTTTTATCTTTCATAGAGTTAGCTTTTTTATTCAGAAATGAGTGGGAGCACAACTTGTGTCTAGACTCCCATCCAACTTTATGTAAAATTATTATGTTTTTCTAATAATAATAATAAATAACGGTAATAATAACAACAATAATAATAGTAATAATAATAATAATAATAATAATAATAACGGTAATAATAATATTAATAATACCGATACTAATAATAATATCGAAAATAATATAAATGATGATATAGAAATGATAAAAATAAAAATATTAATACTGTTAATATTAATATCGTTCCTATTATAAATATTTTTATTATTAAAAATAATACCTTTAATAATTATAATATTAACAACAATGACTAATATTAAATGTTTCTGTGAGTTTAAATTGAGAAATTGACTCAGGCTTAGAACATATGATATATCATGAAAATGTCTATGATTTTATTAAATGAGATTACATGAATTTAACTTGTACGTGTAGTGAAAGTAATTGTACAATAATTACTCACTTGGTAGTAAAATAAGGTTAAATGAAATAAAATGCATTATTAATATTATTATAAATAATAATAATATTCTATAAAAATGGCGGATATTACATCAGGACTTTTATTATGCTCTTCCAAAGAGATAATTCTACCCGAGCCAACTTCCTGAATGAATTCATCCTCAAGGAAGTGCACCTGTAAAGCCACAACGACCCTATGGTCTGGCATGTAGAATAGATAACCCATCGAGTCCTCTGGGTATCCAATGAACTGTCCTTTGATGGACCTCGCTTCCAGTTTTTTCACGTTAGCCTTCTTGACATAGGCTGGACATCCCCAAATCCTTATGTGATTAAGAATTAGTTTCTTACCCTTCCACATATCATGCAGAGTGATAGGAACGGATTTGGAAGGACATCTATTAAGGATATAGGCAGCGGTAAGTAAGGCGTATCCCTATAGGTAAATTGGTAAATCATTGTAATTCAACATGGAGCGGACCATATCTAACAAAGTCCGATTTCTTTTCTGAAACACCATTTAACTGTGGGGTTCCTCGCGGCGTGAATTGTGAAACTATTCCATGTTCCTTGAGGAACTCATCAAACTCTGTGCTCATATATTCCCCACCTCGGTCCGAACGAAGTGCTTTGATATGATATCCAGTCTGTTTATCAACTAGGGCCTAAAATTCTTTGAATTTAGTAAAGGATTCGGGTTTATGTTTCATCAAGTACACAATCCCATACCTAGTATGATCATCTGTGAACATTATGAAAGATTGATATCCGTCTCGGGCTATTTCTAAAGCACCACAAACGTCGGTATGTACCAACCCAAGTTTTTCAGCAGCCCTTTCAAATGTCCCTGTGAAGGGGGACTTAGTCATTTTGCCTCTAAGGCAAGATTCACAAGTTGGATAGGGTTCTACACCCAATGCACTTAAAAGTACATCTTTCTCCATTTTCTGAACCTTGGTCTGACCAACATGACCAAGTATAAGGTGCCACTTAAGAGCTTGATTAGTATCTTGCCTGCCACGTTTCCTAGTAATAGTGTTCACTGCTGTTTCATTTTGTAAGTTCATATGATATAAACCTTTCAACAATGTAGCTGTGCCAACCAATTTATTTCGAAAATAAATTTTACAACTACCATTGCTAATGAAGAAACAAAATCCTTTCCGGTCCAAGACTGGAATGGATACAATGTTTTTATGCCCCTTGGGCAAAACCAGTACTTCATGCAACATCAAAATAAAACCAGATTCTAAACCGAGTAAGAGTGATCCAATATCGGCTGCCTCGACACTTTGTCCGCTTCTGACAGTGATCATCACTTCCCCATCCTCAAGCTGCCTAATTCATTCCAGATCCTGATTTATAGTACAAATATGAGAAGTAGCACCTGAATCCAAAATCCATGAAGCAGAATATACAGTAGCGGAATAATTGGTTTCAGAAACAAAAAGTTCCGTACCTGATGCACCAGTAATCTTAGGACAAGTCCTACGCCAGTGGCCCAGCTCATCGCATTCAAGACATTTGTTCGTAGGTCTAGGACCGGCTACCTTCTGAACCTTTAGGGCCTTGCCCTTTCCTTTTTGCACCCCTTTCTTGGGTTTATACTGCTCATAGATCTTTTTCTTCTTGTTCTTGGACCTCCGAGGCCCAGAAGAAATCACAAAAGTAGCCTCCCTCGGTTTAGTATTCATGTTAGACTGTTCCATCACCAGTTTATTCATTATCCCAACTAATGTGCATGAAATCTCATTACAGTAGAAATTCATTAGAAACTGCATGAAGGAGTCAGGGAGAGATTGAAGGATAAGATCAATCTGAAGGGATAAATCCATGTGAAAGTTGAGCACCTCGAGCCTCTCAATCATAGAGATCACCTTGAGGACATGGTCTCCCACTTTCTCTCCTTTCATCCTAGCACTGAACAACTGCTTCGATATCTCATATCTAGCAGTCCTACTGTGCTCTCTATAAAGTTCGGTCAAGTGTGCGAGAATCTGCCTAGCCGAAGTCATTTTCTCGTGTGCTCTCTGCAGCTCATTAGTCATTGAGCCACTCATAAAGCCACGGACCAGCACGTCATCCTTGACCCATTTTTCATGGACGTCAATCTCTTCTCGATTTCCCCTAGTCCGGATTGGAGTCGGTGGAATGTCCGCCTCCAAGACGTATCCCAGAGACTCCATGCTGAGTACAATCATCAGATTCCGCAACCAGTCAACAAAGTTGGGGCCAGTTAGGAGATTCTTTTCAAGTAATATTGCAAGTGGGTTCTTAGCCATTTTAGAGAGATATAGTTTCGTTTCTCTGCATAGATTTAGACAAGATTGAATTAGTGACTTGTTTTATTATGACTGAGTATAGAATTTAAGGGCTTGTATAATTTTTATCTCAGCTCCCACTAATTTTATCGGAATTATACACTTCCATATTATAATCCGGAAGTCATGGTAAGATCGACTTCTTAGTGGTGATCAAGTTCATTACAAATTTTAACAGACGCAACCTGTCAAGTTTCTTGCCAATTGATTTTTGTAAAGTGGTGTCTAACACCAACCCGTCCAACGGATGATTTAATCTTCTTTTACCCCTAGTCTTCATGCCCTCAACCTATCAGGTTTCTTGGCAATCTAGACTATCTAAGTTGTTGACCATCAACTCTTTCAGTTTGACTATTGAATCTCGCCCGGCAACCTATCAGGTTTCTAGGGGCGAAATTTATCACCAACCGAAGGCATCTAATGCACTCAAGAATTCTTCAACCTCTACCAAATGTACTACCCGATAACTCGGAAGCAAAGCACACCAGCTCAGGTATCAATTTTCTACGAGTTTGATGGAGGGTAGGAAACCTCGTAACCTTTTTCAAACTTAGTCTGTTTGTTGTCGGGAGAATTTCGCGATTAATGTTACACTTTGCACATTAATTCATTTATAAGCGCATTTGTTTGTCAATCATTCAAAATGAAAAATAGTAAATAGTAACCTAGTTACTACCAACATATAGTTCATGGACTTTTTTCCTAAGTACTGGGCCAAGCGAATGACCTAATAAAAAAAAATAAAATAGTCTTCGATTCTTCGTCTTCTCAGTCGGTTGTCTTCGGTCTTCGTCATGGCCAAATAAATAATTACATCATAGAAAAATGCAACCTATTATACTAATTTTCTAGTAAAAATAAATAGGTTCAAAACGGCCTTTACAACTCAATCGAATTGAACAAATCAAAACTAAGTCGACGAGCTATATCACCATCACATAAGGATTCCACACAACATGTAACAGCAATGAAATTAAAAAATTAATTTTAATATAAATTAATCCAACTATTCTATAAAATTAATATATTCAATTTCTACTATATAATCAATTAATGTATTAATCTAATCAATATAAAAATTAATTTATTCAATTCGTTCGAAGTAATCCGACTAAACATTGTATTTTCGTTTAATATCTTTCCCATTTTAAATAATATTCCAAATATTCATTTTAATTAAATTAAATCCAATTTAGAATGTGGGAAAATATTACAACATAATACAGAGACTAAACGAAGTCCCGGACAAGTAGGAACGGGCCCAGCTTGCAAACGGAGCCCGAAAAAGGGGGCTAGCCGAGGGTGACCCAATTGAGCGAGTCACTTGCTCTGCTGGCAAAGGCGGCTGACACTGTCTGGCCACCTGCCAGTCTTGCTGGCGGTGACTCGGCGACCACTGGCTGCCGAGTCCGATCTCCATTCGGCTCGTTTTTTCGGCTCGTTTCCAAAACGTGATGTTATAACGAACAATTTAAAATATCTACGATTATACCAGTAATGATTCTAAATCATAAACATCAACCAAAAGCATTCAAAATGCACAAATAATCGTATATACGGTATCGTTGACCTCGCTCCGATACCACTATTGGGATTCCAGAAATAAA
Organism: Orobanche coerulescens; assembly: GCA_033398695.1. NCBI lineage: Eukaryota > Viridiplantae > Streptophyta > Magnoliopsida > Lamiales > Orobanchaceae > Orobanche > Orobanche coerulescens. The sequence goes on from CM065802.1 coordinate 202,346,518, forward strand.
ACGAAATACGCAGCGGAAAAATAAAAACTAATCCCCAACATGATCGATCAAGTAACGTATATACGAAAATGAAAAATACGAAGATTAAAAGGATCAAAGTCCTATACCATTGAAGCCTTTGATAATATCTTCGTAAGTTGATGTTGTTCACGAACCCCGTCACGAATGCGAATTCCCTTCATTCCAAGCACCGAAAGTACGATGTATCTACTTCATCACGTGACGTAACTTGATCAGAAAAATATATAGCAATCCGTTCTTGGTAGAACACGGCTAGGAATTACTATATGAATTTCTCTCTCTTATTTTTCTTATCTTTTTCTCACCTCCAAGATGATGAATTGAACAAGAAAAAATTCTCACTTCCTCTCACCTTATGCTTCGGTCGAACACTCCATGAATGAAGGTGAAGTGTGTGTTATATTGTAATATAATGATATGTTATTATATCATTACACCATATAATGGTGATATTGATATAACATGGAAAAGAATCTCCGCATATCATAATAACCACAAGACAAGCCAACACAAGCAAGATGGAAAAATAATTCCATGTGAGGGGAAGTGGGGGGTCTATTAGGAGTTTTCTAGGAAACGATCCGAGTCACTCGGCTCGTGTACCAGACGTCCGTCAAATGACTCCGTTTAATCTCCAATGTATTTATATAAATAAATTAATCCAATTAATTAATTATATCAAATACAAAATATATTTCTCTAAGAAATATTATTTATGAATTAAATTAATTACCCGATAACTTAATTTCAATTCATAAGTCCGCTATTTGATTTATCCAATAAATCATAATTGGATATCCAATATCTAATATTATTAGAGAGATGATAAATTTATATTTATCCGAAAATGCTCCTGATGCACGACTCTGTAGGTCTGTCTCAGCCGGCATTGGGAGGAACCAATGAGTGCAGGCAGCTTAGCCAGCCTAGCGGCTCGCAATGTAAATACCGACTGAGAACGAATGAAGGGGTCATTACAGAACCATTATGTCGTGAATACCATATACGTATAGACCTTTCATCAGATGTCCCGGTCAAGTCTTCGGGTCATGGTAAAGTCAAATCCTACTGTTGACTGGACACTATACATGTGTTAATGCAAATCAAGACCGACTGATTACTAGTGTATCTAATACGGCTAGATCAGAATGCTTTGGCCAAAGACTTATGATCTCATTTGCCATTAACCGTATAGGACATTCGCCTGCTCATTAACAGGAGATAGAATCCTTTCTTGGCGTATAGTAAAGACTGCTACCTACCCATATAGTCCGCACCTCGAGGTTGACTCAGCAATTAAGCGAATGAGTCTAACTACGCTAATGACAAACTAAACGTCACAGGCACATATTCTACTGAACCCTCAAGTCAAAGGTCCACGCATACTATCACAACCTTTCGATTCGGCATCGACTCTCCGAGAGTGAATACCATGTGACTGAATCAAGTATGAGTCGTGTTCGAGTATACTGGTCCCACCATTATACTTATAACTATGCTATCAAGACATGCACACGTCCTAGCATCAGTTATACAAGTCTTACTCAAAACTTAATGTCCATTTAAGTTTATCGACTTGCAAACGGTTTACGTAAATAAACTTTAAACACTTCAAGTGCATATTCTCTTATCCAATAACGAGAATGGAATGTTCGCTTTATTTACATGGATTTCATTTCAATGTTTACCAAATCAAGAATGCATTTGAAATACAATAAACAGTGAATGAATTATATTGCCTTTAATTGATAATTTCATAATTACAAGTACAATGCCCCTTTTCTCTCATCCTCTGAGTAACATTCGAGGGCATATTCCTAATAGACCTAGCAATTCATTCGTGCTGTGTACTTTCGTGTTTCGTGTAACAAAAGTCCAAACCCATACACGACACGAAATGAATTTGTGTTATGTCGTGTCGTGTACCGCCCAAATTTGTGTCGTTTCGTGTCGTGTTTTCGTGTCAGGCACCTAATATAAAGTAAATATTAAAATATTATAAAAAATAATAATTTTAATATTTTAATATAATTTTTATAGGTTTTAGTAGACGAAATGAAAAGAATGGCAATGAAAACACGAATGTTTACACGAAATATATGAAAGTTCACATTATATTTTCAAATTTTAAAGTTTAGTACAAACCTAATTCACAAAATGTATATTTTTATAAAATTAAATACGAAATATTGTATATTTATTTATATATTTATTTATTTATTTCGTGTACCTCGTGTCGTGTCGTGTACCTAAAGGGTAAACACAAAACCGACACTAAATCTCGGTCGTGTACATTCGTGTTCGTGTATTTTCGTGTCGTGTACTCAAAATGCAAACCCAAATACTAAATTTTCGTGTCGTTTTCGTGTCGTTTTCGTGTGGTAATTGCCGGGTCTAATTCCTAACAACCATGTGAGGGTGTTGTTGATCCTTCGTTGGTAATATTGGAGTTTATCATGTTGATGATATTCTCGGTTGTGTTTTGACCTTTGGTTGGCCGTATTAAAGTTTATCATGTTGATGATATTCTCGGTTAATTTATTGGTTGACCATTGTTATTGATCGTATGAGCATTTAGACTTTGTGTCGATGTTTGGGGATTTGTTGCCATTATTTTGGGCAGTTGTTTTACAGATGTATCGTGTATTATTAGTTTTTATCAGGATTGTGACTTGATTGTGCGATCAGGCAGACAAACTTTGACACAGATGGATTATTCCATACTTGAGGTACAACGATGTATTTTGTTGAAATTCGCGAAATTGTGATTGTAAGCGTATTGAGGCTTTGAAGGGGGTCATTTTCTCGTATCATAGGAGATCATCGACTTCACGCATTTGTATGTATATTGTTTGGTAATTCGTTAATGATGACGATTGATTGGTTTCGTGATGGTTTTGGATATCTTGGTTGAACTGTTGATCACGATGGGATTGCAAGTTTTGAGGAAGAAACTTAATTTAAGTGGTGTAGTATGTAATATCCTAAATTTCTACTATAGTTGTTTAATGTTATTTTATTCGAGTTATGTTGTACAGTGTGGAATCTGTACAGTATGGATAAAATAATTGAAGGACTGAGACATATGTATTGATATAATCGTCGTATTTGCTCTACAATCGCATTTGAAGACATTGTGTACCAGGTTGTATTAATTCTGATATCGGGTGTATCGTATGAAAATGTTATTGGGACGAGTATATGTATTTAGTATGTGTGTATACGTAACCAGTATGTAGAGACGGACAGGAACAGTTGGAATTGGCTAAGTGCAGAAGCCATTACGTACGCTAAGCTGAGGAGATTACGTACGTTAAGTTGGTAAGTATAACGTACGTTATGTATCATGCATTATGTACGTTATAGCATCAGGTGAGATGCAGTCGTATGATCAGAGGACTTTGTCAAAATACAGGCGTAGCGTACGTTAGGCATAGGAGCTTACATACGTTAAGACACAGACGTAACGTACGTTACGTTGAGTATATAACATATGTTATGAAGAGGATCGGTTAGGATCAGGCTATGACCGACAAGTGGGTCCTGTGGTCGGCAACTTGTGGATGGCATGCGAAAATGCAAGTCAACGAAGAGGTTAACGTACACAACGGATTGCTCATTACATACGTTAAATGGGTATATTACTGTAGCAAGTCAACTCTATGTTACGTACGCTGTGGCACAGGTGTTACGTACGTAATACAAGGTACGAAATAAGGCAGTGGGTTCTGGAGTAGTGTTATGTACGTTATCGAAGCCGGATAATGTACGTAATGCTCGTTAGGTACGTTAGGTGGATTAGGTAACGTACGTAACGACTGAAGTTTATATAAATATGAGATGTCCGTCACTTCGATATTTTGAGAGTTTCACTTCATTTCTTCTGCCTTCAACCCTCCGAGATGGATTCTTGGCTCCTATAACTTGATTATGAGCTTGATGGCATGGATTTGGAGCTGGAGATATGAAGATATTGTTGATCCTTGAGGTGTTTGATGGTGTTGTTCATGTTCTTGAGTTATGTCGATGAACTCTACACCTTGATTTCGGATTCTTGGTATTATTATCCTTATTTGCTTCGTATGATGATGGTTATAGTGGTGTTGTTATGATTTTTAATGTTATGTGAAGTGTATGTTGAAGAACATGATGATATATGTCTTGAGTTATGAATTAGGTGATTGTTTAGATGTTAGAACACATCGTATTATGCCGTTTTGTTGGCTATGAACATGATTACGTATTAATTCACGTTCTTGAAGAACTCTTGAGTTATATATGTCATGATTTTATGAATAAGGGATGGAATTTGGAAAGATTACGGTTAATTTTGGTATATGACTATTCGTGATAATAACCGGTAATTAGTTTTCTATGAATTTACGAATATGAACAAGAATGAACCTTGTTAATTCGTATTTAAAATTAAAGTTGGAGTCGAGTATGTTAAGACACTTAGTTGAATTAATTATTGATATGATTATTGGATTGTGGAATCGTATTATGATTATGGATTCGTGATCGATTGATTTGGGTTATTCGGATTTGTGTTTAATTGGGATATTGTGGAACCGTTGGGTTTGTTGATCGGTTATATTGATTGATAATTATGATTATCGAGTTGCGGTTTGTATTGTGGACATGAGTTCGTAATTGTTGAGTTGGATTATTTGGTTTTGTATATGATTGAGATATCGTTGAACCGTTGAGTTTGATTGTGGATTGTTATTGGATTGTTGTTAATTTATTATTGCAATAGATTGTGGTAATTGATCATTGATAAGAACCGTGCCTTACGTTCGAGTTCGAGGATGCTCGTGGATTGCATTGGTCAAGGCCAAGGAGCTTGTAGACGACAGCAATGAATTGGTAACGGCTTCACTATCATCGTATCGGTATTGAGGCAAGTTATCACTTGCTCAGTTAATAATATTTAATGAATGGTTTCAGTTTCATTCGTTTATAATTCGTATAGCAATGATTATAATTGTGAACTCTGGAGATTTGGGATTGTACGTTGTGTTCGAATTTTGGGAATTTAGTCATAATGTCTATGATTTACATTTGTTACTTGTATACTTGGGCGTCGAGGATCCATTGTGGTAAATGCGAGGATACAAATTATCTACAGTCCATGGCACTTTTGGATCGTCGAATATTGAGGAAATTGTTAGTGATGGTTTAGACATCGAGATTGCTCTCGAAGGACTCGAGGCAAGTACTCTAATCATATTTTTCATTTGTGTGGATCATGTTGTAATACATTTGTGTATTGATGTTGTCGTGCATTCGTGTATTGTTGTTAACATGCATTTATGCATTGTTGTCGTATGTCCACCTCGTGTTGGTCCAACGGGATCATCTTGGGTATCTATGCTATGTGCACTGGATCGTTAGACAGGTATTTCCACCATGCATTGGTCCGACGAAATCATCATGGAAATCTATAGTTATGTGCGCTGGATCGTTGGATTACCATGTGTTGTTGTTGTGCATAAGTATATTATTGGTTATCCACCTCGTGTTTATCTAACAGGATCATCTTGGGATCTATTTTGTGTGCGCTGGATCATCGGATTTCCATTGAGTATACATTGTTGTTATTATTGTGGGCATATTAATGTCGTCATGTGAGTATGCATTTGTAGGTCTTGTATTAGGACCATGTCCGTATATGGTATTGATCTGATCTCGGATTAGACTAACGTGATTCGTCGTGGCATTGCACAGCTCGAGGTATGTTCTGTATTTCCTTCTTGGTTCTTGTCTTTGGATGGACAATCGATTATCGTGTTAATATTTGTTGATGTTATCCGATGGATTGAATTGGCCAGAGTTGGTACATTTCCATATTGGTGAGTTATCATGTTGTTTTGAGAAGCTTGAGTATTGTTTGAGGTACCATATAGATGTCGTGTATGCATTCATTACTTAATGGAGATTACGAGATGTGGAATATGATAAGAGTTATTTTGATGAGGATTATCACGAATTGGTAAAGTTATGACGGTAAGATTACAGTAGTAGTATTCTTACTTAGTATTTTCATTGGTATGTAATTATTGACGTGATGCGATCGTTATCATTGTTGAGTATTATGGATGACCCCATCGTGGGTTTTCTTTTTAGGTTCTTGGCATATCGAGCTTGTAGCGGTCGTGAAGAGATGATCTTCCCGGAGGATACTGGCTATGGCATGTGTTTGTGAATCGAGTACTTTGACTAGTTGTTGTATTCCGCTGCGTGAGTATTTTTAAATGGCCTTTCGGTTTTTGGCAACTTAAGTTATTTTGGAAAATAGTTTCTAAACTATTTTGTCAGTACGTGTAAGTGATGGCTTAACGTACACCTTTGGAACTGTTGAGCTTTGGCATTTTGGTCTTGTACTTTCAAATGAGATTTTACGACGGTATTGATAAATGGATTTTTATAAAGTCTTTGCATATTTTAAAAAGATGTTACCGTCATCGCCGCATAGCATACTTGAAATGTTTGTAAAAATATATTTTAGACTTGTGGGTTCCGTGTCGGGGCCCATGGTGCTGTAATATTTCCTGGATGGCTCTGGGGGTGTTACAAGTTGCTAGACATGGGTTACATTCGACCGAGCGCTTCACCTTGGGGCGCACCGGTCTTGTTTGTGAAGAAGATGGATGGGTCGCTTCATTTATATATCAACTACCGAGAGTTGAACAAGGTGACCATCATAAACAAGTATCCGCTTCCGAGAATTGGTGATTTGTTTGACCAATTGCACGGAGCTGTGTTTTCGAAGATTGATTTGAAATCGGGGTATTACCAACTCCAAGTGAAGGATTCCGATATTCTGAAGATGGCCTTTCGGATGAGATACAGCCATTACGAGTTTGTGGTTATGCCTTTTAGGCTAACCAACGCCCCAGCCGTGTTCATGCAGCTAATGAACAAAATCTTTATCGAATATCTCGATAAGTGTGTAGTCGTCTTTATCGACGACATTCTAATCTACTCGAGGAGCGAGGAGGAGTATGCACGTCATTTGCATATCGTGTTGGGAATCTTGAGAACTCAACGCCTTTATGCGATGTTCTCAAAGTGCGAGTTTTGGCTGTGGGAGGTTATGTTTCTCGGCCACGTGAACTCAGCCGAGAGTGTACGTATGGACCCACACAAGATAGAGGCAGCATTGGATTGGGCGCCTCCCAAGAGCGTGAAGAAGGTTCGTAGTTTTTAGATTTGGCATGGTATTATCGAAGGTTTGTCGAGGGGTTCTATAAACTCACTCGACCGCTCACTCAGTTGTCGCAAAGGTCAAAAAAGTTTGTGTGGTTAGACGAGAGGCAGAAGATTTTCGAAGATTTGAAGAAGTGGTTGACTACCGCTCCTGTCTTAGCCTTACCCTGCAGTAATGAGGGCTTTTCAATTCATAATGATGCCTCAGGCCAAGGACTTAGATGTGTACTCATGCAGCACGGGAAGACGATTGCCTATGCTTCCTGTCAGTTGAATTCATATGAGTTGAACTATCCTACGCATGATCTTGAGTTGGCTGCAGTTGTGTTTGCGTTGAAGATTTGGCGTCATTACTAGTACGACTCATGGTGTCAGATTTTCATCGATCATAAGAGTCTGAAATATATTTTCACATAGAAAGAACTTAATATGAGACAGAGAAGATGGCTGAAGTTAATTAAGGATTACGTTCTCAAAATCCTTTATCATCTGGGCAAGGCAAATGTGGTGGCAGATGCCTTGAGTCGGAATTCAGTGTCGCTTCGGACACTCGAGTTACTCAAGGCTCATCCAGGACTCCAGCAAGAGTTGATGAGGTTGAGTGTTGAAGTTGTGTTACCATGGAATGCCGGACAGTTGTGCACTCTTGAGATCTCTTCGTTACTGGTCGACGACATTAAATCGAGACAGTTAGAAGACCCGATGTTTATTCAACTCCATGAGAATGTGGTGAAGGGGATAGCCCCGGGATTCATGATTCATGAAGATGGTGTGCTGAGATTCCAAGGCCGGCTGTGTGTTCGGAACGACTTGGAATTAAGGCAGGGCATTATGCGAGAGGCTCATGCGTAACCTTACTCGGTCTATCCAGGATCGAGTAAAATGTATAACGATTTGAGGAAGAATTTTTAGTGGAATGACATGAAGAATGAGGTAGTACAATTTGTGGCTAAGTGTTTGACTTGTCAGCAAGTTAAAATCGAACATCAGCGGCCAGCCGCGTTGTTGAAACCCCTTCCCATTCTGGAATGGAAGTGGGAGGACGTCTCAATGGATTTTGTCACGAATTTGCCGAGGAAAAAGACAGGAATGAATATGGTATGGGTGATTGTGGACCGGTTAACTAAGTCGGTACATTTTCTGGGTATCAAGGACACTTGGGGTCCAAAAAAAATGGCTCGCATTTTTATTGCGCAGATCGTGAGACTTCATGGTATGTCGAAGACTATTATTTTGGACACAGATGGTCGGTTTGTATCGCATTTTTGGTAGGCGGTAAGGCATTGGGGACACATTTGCGTTTGAGTACATCTTTCCATCCTCAAATCGATGGACAGTCCGAGCATACCATTCAGATACTCGAGGATATGTTGCGCGCATGTGCGCTAGACTGGAGTAGTGATTGGGAGGAACATCTGGCCTTGATCGAGTTCACTCATAATAATAGTTGGCATGCGTCGATTAAGATGGCACCGTATGAGGAGCTTTATGGCCGACGGTATCGATCACCGATATATTGGAATGGGCCGTCCGATTTAGTTAGCACCGAGCTGGACCTTGTGTTGGAGACGAGGAGGAAAGTTGAGTTGATTCGAGAGACAATGTTGGCGGCTCCGAGTCGACAAAAGTCTTATGCGGATGTTAGGCATCGACCCTTGGAGTTTGAGGTAGGGTATCATGTCTTATTGAGTGTGTATCCGTCGAAGGGGGTTTTCCATTTTGGGAAAAAATGGAAGCTTAGTCCGAGGTATATTGGACCTTTCGAGATATTGGAGAGAGTTGGCGAGTTGGCTTACCGATTGGCATTACCTCCATCGTTGAGCCATGTGCATAGTGTATTTCACGTTTCTCAGCTGAGGAAGTATGTTCCAGACCCGACTCATGTTATTGACTTCGGTGATGTGGAGATCGAGAGGGACGTTTCATTTGAGGAGAGGCCAGTGAGGATTTTGGAAGTCGGGATAAACAGTTAAGGCACAAAATCATTACCTTGGTTAAGGTGCAGTGGTCGAGGCATGGAACAGAGGAAGCGACATGGAAATTAGAGGGGACATGCGGGCGAGATACCCCGAGCTTTTTGATCCTTAAGTTTCGGGACGAAACTTCTTTCTAGAGGGGGAGAATGTAATATTCGTACCTTTCTATTTTTAGCAGTTTCTATTTTTGGTGCATGTCTATTTTATCGACTCACTTGTAACCATTTCGACATTTTCAATCTATGTCGTTCTTGGTGTTTTTCCATTTGGATGATTTTTGGAGGTATTTTTACGTAATTTCGCTTTATGTTATGTTTTGTCGCATGTATGTTCGATTCTCGTAAAACTCGTTCTATCTCGTTGTTTCTTTATTTCCATGAGTCATGTTGGGAGTTTCGGGTGGATAATCCGACGTTGTATCGTGATTTTCGGATGTTTGGGCTGTTTTGTAATTTCATATAAGTTTAGGGAATTTTATCTCCTTTACCATTTCGAATCTCTCGGTAGTCAGAATCGTATTTTCTTTCAGCACTTAGCTTCGTCGTCGCGACTATTTCCTATTTACATTTTTGGGTTCTGTCCTTATTTTTCGTTTTGACTTCGTACCTTCTTGTGCAGTGAACTGCATTCAGTAGTGTTGAACTGCTGCATGAATAACGTACTTTATTCATGATTTCTTGCGTTCGCTATCCATGCCTGCATAACGTACGTTACACCTTAGTGTTAACGTACATTATGGCCCTCAGCATTTTGCACAGTAGGTTCTGCCCAGTTTTTGCCGAGTCCTTACGTACGTTAACTCATTGGTGTTACGTACGTAAGCCTCCTTACAGCGGACGCTAACTGTTTGTTGTAGCGTACGCTATCGGCCTTAGCAAATTGGGCATATTGTTCTGCCGAACTCTTACGTACGTTAACTATATAAGTGTTACGTACGTAAGAGTCTTAATATACGTTAACCACCCCATGTTAACGTACGTAACGAATAGTCAGGTATTTAATACCTGACCAGATCCAGTCTCGCCATTTTCTTCTTTTCTCCTTCCTCATCCGCAAAACTGAGTTCCTGAGAGCGATTTCGAGCGTTTCTTCAAGATTTGCCCATAGAGTTCCGTGATATATCGAGTATTGTGCTTCAAGCGAAGTTTATCATCATCTTAATCATCTTTCTCCGTACGAATCCAAGGTATTTTAGCTTAAAACCCTAACTTTGTCCATTTGGGGGGGGTTTCGGGATTTGTCTAGATTAAACTCGAGTGGTTCGTTCCTGTCATTATATTTCTTATCGATTATTGTTATTGGGTGATTCCCAAACCATTTCCGTTATGTTTAATCCATGGATTGTTGATTCGGGGAGGTTTTGTGAAAACCCTCGCCCGTATTCGACATTCGTGTATGTTTATGATTGATAATCGGGGTTGTGGGCGTATTTCGTTCAATTATTGTTATCACTTTGGATCATTCCTAATTGTTGTTCATCCCCATTTCGTCGAAGATGTCTCAAAGGCAAGTACTTTACATTTGTTTGCATATTCTAGTATTTGAATTATGGCTTCCTGTGTATGTTGTGGATGTGAATGGGCAGAGGCCGATCTTGTTGAGTGGCTCGGCCTCTGACCATTTCGTGAAATAATCGACCCCCACAATGGCGAATTTACATCCCCCTAGCGCCGTCGGCAAAGGACCGATGAGGTCGACGCCCCATTGGGCGAACGGCCACAGACTGTACATAGAAGTGAGCTGCTCGGGAGAGAGCTTGATGTTCGGGCCCATTACTTGACACCTGTGACAAGATCGGGCGTAGGCGATCGCGTCTTTTTGTAGGGTAGGCTAGAAAAAGCCTTGCCTGGTCGTCTTGTGGATGAGAGATCACCCTCCAGCGTGATTTACACAGATCCTGTCATTGATTTCGGCTAAAACAAGTCGGCCTTCCTCCGGCGTAATGCACTTGAGGAGAGGAAGGCTGAAAGCTCGCTTGTAAAGCCGGTCGTCCAATATGGTGTATCTGGTTGCTCGGAGCTGAAGCTGGCGAGCTTTGATCCGGTCTGCGGGGACCGTTCTGTCCTTTAAGTATTTAATGAACGGAGTCATCTAGTTCTCTTCGGCGATGGCAACTGTGGTGACCAGGCTTCTGTCGATCGCCGATTTTGCTGACTTCGTGATTTGGATGTTAGAGAAGTCTGTCGCCCCATCTGACGATGCGAGTTTGGATAGGGCATCGGCCTGGGAGTTGTGCTCTCTCGGGACTTGTTCGATCAGCACCTCTTCAAACTTCGTGCACATTTTGGCGACCAATTCTTGATATTTGATCATCTATTTGCCGCGCGCCTCATATTCCCCCTTGACTTGGTTCACGACCAAGAGGGAGTCCATGAAGATTTGGAGGCGATGAACGTCCATGGCGAGTGCTAGATCGAGCCCGCCTACCAAGGCTTCGTACTCGGCTTCATTGTTGGTCGCATGGAATCCGAAACGCACGGCGTTTGTAAAACTCTGGCCGTCGGGGCCGATGAGGACAATCCCTGTCCCTGCTCGCGAGCTGGTCGCCGAGCCATCTACGTACAATTTCCAGGCAGGACGACTGACCGGGGTCGGACTGGGCGGGGACATTAATTCCACCACGAAGTCCGCCAGAGCTTGGCCTTTGATCGCCGTGCGAGGAGCGTACGTGACACCATATTGGGCGATCTCCAGTGACCACGTGAGGAGTCCCCCGTTGGTGTCTGGCCGGTGCAGAACTTGCCTTAGGGGGAGAGTCGTCAGAACCTCCACTTGGTGTTCGAAGAAGTAGGCCCTCAGCTTGCGAACACTCATGACTAGTGCATAGGCGAGCTTCTCCAGAGGTGTGTAATGCGTTTCCGCATCATGAAGCGCTTCACTGACGAAGTAGATCGGCAAGTGGGCATGCCCCTCTGCTCGCACTAATACAGCGCTCAGCGCGACCTCCGAGGTTGCCAGGTATAGGAATAGCTTTTCGCTAGGGACTCGCTTTGCCAAAATTTGGGGATTAGACAGATACTCCTTGATTTTGGCGAATGCCATTTGACTTTCCTTCGTCCATGCAAATTTCTTATTCTTTATGGTGGCGAAGATGTAACACCCCCAAAACCGTATGGGAATATTACACGCCGTAGACCCTTTCCACAAGGATCTACCAGGCTAAACATCCATAAACAACCAAATGCTTGCCCGGCCAGGGTTAAACAATATAATAATACAGACCGTTAAGGTCACTTACACATAAACACACAGACCGATGAGGTCACATAACTCTATCAACAAAACTGACTAACAACATTACCCACACAGGGGTCGAAACATAATACAGTGGAAGACTGAATCAACCCTAACAATACAACCAAACTCTACCAACTCTCGACTCTTGATTAGTATCGCATCTCGTCATCCCCTTGTGCCAATCCTGTGACTGCTCCCCTGAACCTGCATGTACCTGGACGCAGAACAGACATCCACCCCCCGATTACTCGGGGGTTAGTAAAACTCCACTGTTTTACTAGTGCAAGTATAAAATGATACGAAATGCAACAAGTAAATAGCAACTACGAATTTAATACGGAAAACAATTATCAAAATGTTCCCGAGAAGTTTTAGAATTTCGAACTCAAGTAAGAGATACTTGAAAAGAAACACATCATCTCGGGGATTTTTAAAGCAGAAATTCTTTTGGACCTCGAGTCCCTATTTACAAAACCTTTTTGTAAACATTAGGGCCTTAGCCCGATTCTCGTTTCAAAGCACACTAGATAATATATCATTATGAGTCCGATACCCATATTTAAAATGTTACCCAACCAATCACTGCTACACGATCATTGTTCGTACACATCATGTACCGAACTCCAGAGGCCTCAACGGACCTTACCCGGACCACACACACTGTTCGTACACATCATGTACCGAACCCCGGAGGCCTCAACGGACCTTACCCGGACCACACACACTGTTCGTACACATCATGTACCGAACTCCGGAGGCCTCAACGGACCCTACCCGTCCACAAACATCGTTCGTACACATCATGTACCGAACTCCAGAGGTCTCATCAGACCCTACCTGGATCACACACCTTGTTCGTACACATCATGTACCGAACTCCAGAGGCCTCGCCAGACCCTACCTGGATCACACACCTTGTTCGTACACATCATGTACCGAACTCCAGAGGCCTCGTCAGACCCTACCTGGAACACACACACACACACATCGACACGACATAACTCATAATCATCAAATATCAAGCCATTCCACATTACACCGAAATGTATAAGCAAGTATGTAAACCAAAACAGCACAATTATCATAATCATCACAACAACTCAACAATGACCAACCATACCCAGCACAAACTTAGATGATCAACACGACCAACACAATTTCACGACGTTAGCTAAGTGAGGGTATTATCGCTACAATCAATCATTCATAATAATTAATTCTTACGAATTATATTCACGAAAGTAAACCAAATTCATCACAACCATAACACGACGTACCTATTCACAGTAAAATACTTGCCTTAATAACTGCTACCGAATACTCCGAAGAACACGATTTGACCGGGAAGCTCGGACCCCGAAGAAGACAATGAACGGAAGGGTTCCGACTCGAATTCTTTGCGAGAAATCTGACCCTAACATCATACCATCAATAAATTAACGAGCGAACGAGGAAGAATAATCGTAGAACGCTCGAATCCTCTTTGCGACATTTTATCGAACACCTTCAAGGCGTCGATAAGATACTCAATAAAACGACGAATCCTCGGCGATTCAACCATGGAACAGCAAGGAATTCGACATAATATTGTTTAACAATCATAAATCCATCACTATTCTGAGTTAAAACGGATTAAACGGACAAATCGAACAAAATCCCCAAAACTAGATTTTAAGAAAACTTGCCTTGATTCGCTGGATTGAAGGATGTTACGTGATGATAAATTGATGTTATGAACTCCAAAACTTCGTGTATTCATAGTATAACAACATGTCTTAGACTTCCCAATGAATCCAGCCACGGACAGGAAGGATAGGAAATGAAACGAGTGGAAAAAAACGACTGCTCGGCCATATTTATACGCCTGCCGGACACGGCGCAGCAAACGGCCCACACCAGCGCCGGGTGTCTCGGCCGTATCTCGGCAGGCTGCCGGTTTTGGACGACCCGGCGCAGGACACGGCGCTCGGCAGCGCCGTTTTCAGAGCCGTTTTGCCCAGGTCCGGCCAGCAGCCTCCAGGCACGAAATGAAGAATCACAACGACGAACCAAACGACCCCAAAACCCGAACCTGAATACGAATCGAAGATACGGTTACGAAGTACTCGCAAAGACGAATCTAAGAGCTAAGTGAACACAGGATTCCGACCACCCGAAGGCTCGAAATTCGACAACGGAAGGTAATTACCCCAAACTTTGGGAAATTACGAAAATGGCCCAAAACGTCCGAAAATCACGATACGTGATCGAATAACCAAACCGAAGTTCGCAACACGTCTAACAAAGTTAAACGGACTTACGGGAAACTCGAAACAGTAATTTCGGATGAAATTCACAAGAATCGAACTCGAGTGCGGAAAAGTCGTTAAGAAACACGGGACTCAACAAAACAATACCGAAACGAACTCGGATGACAAAAAGTGCAAAATTAATCATTCTCAGAATGATGAAACGGTCCCAAGCGAGTCGTCAAAATGGACCTCCGCCGTAAAAATAAAATTACCGAAAATCCGAAATTGCGGATATTACATTCTACCCTCCTTAAAAGAAGTTTCGTCCCGAAACTTAAATCAAGTAGGGAGAAGCAATATCCCACTAGGAAAACTCAACGAGATACACAAGGACCGAAAAAAAATCGCGCCCAACGGCGAAACGTTACAAGCAACGCGAAAGAACATACAACGTGAAAACACGCCCCACGACGACCATAACAACGCCACCGGCAATGATTCAAAACAATAACGAGCAATTAACGATGCATCAGATGCACACATTTAATCAAAGAAACGCACGCGACAACAAGTCGCACCCGACCACAACGACTATGCGGTAGAAACAAATATAGTATTATGATAGAATTCACTCCGATTCTCGTCAACAAGAAAATTTCCGACGTCAAGACACAAACAATTCAAGATAACAGAAAACGAGAATACCGGACATTACATTCTATCCTATTAAAAATAAGTTTCGTCCCGAAACTTAAAATAAAATATTATGGTAGAATACAAACAAAACCAAAAAGTTCACGCAACAAATATCAATTTCTACACGAATTACAGCACGAAGTACGATACACAACTACATCACGGGACACCACCAGGCACTCCCCGAGTAGGAACGAAAACCCAATTCCCGAACATCTTGGCAACGGTCTCACAATGCACCGCTCGGTGACCCACTTGGCCACACTCGAAACAGTTGACTAACGGTGAACGACAATTCTTCGCAGTACGAGATCAGGCAACAACAGTCAGACAACCCCGTTCGAACAACAACGATCGAACAACAACGATCAAATAACAATGATCGAACAACAATGATCAAATAACAATGATCGAACAACAACGATCAAATAAAAATGATCGAACAACAACGATCAAATAACAATGATCGAACAATAATGATCAAATAACAATGATCGAACAACAACGATCGAACAACAATGATCGAATGACAACAGTCGAACAATGACTCCGAAGTCCCCACTTCAACTCCAGACATTAAAAGAACTGGTAGAAAGTGAAAGATGTTACTTCCAAACAAGGTTCACAAGAATCGAACCGAACTCGGAAAGGTCATGATGACAAACAGGTCGATCTGAAACAAGGTCACAACCAGTTCGAACGATGACAACTGAGACATCAAACAAGTTCAAAAAGTATCGACGAACACGTGCAAGTCGATAGAATTTAGAAGGAGAAACTGCAGAAGTCAAATATAGTACGAGTATTACATCCGACCTCTTATAAAAGAAATGTCGTCCCCGCAACTCACAACAACGGAAACAAGGTAACAACACAAAAAGCATCCGACAGGAAAATCTCCGATGGGTCTCTCAGAGCCGATCCTGATATCTGTGCTGAAGCGCAAACTCCGAAAGTCTTAGTAGCCAATTCGCAAAACTGAATTTGGTGTCCCTCGAGTCCGCACTTGAAACGCGTTAGTGACGAGAAGGACAATTTACACATGCATGCCCCGGCACATCACGGTTGAAACACCTCGGCTCGGCATACCGAAAATACAAATGCTAGATACAATGGGGCATAACGTCGCAAAACAATATAGCAGAGATGCCAACTCAGCACAACAAAGAATCATAACACATATCATATACAACGATTACCATCGTAAAGTAATACACACACAAACACTACAACAACAACGGTATCGTTCGGCGACCTCAACGGCCCGAACGATAACCAGCACATAATTACAAACATTATGAAACAATCACACATGGACACAAACGTACAAACCCAAGCTTCAACAGCTCACACTCGTGCGACAACACACAAATCACCATGAGGCGATAAACAGTAAACACCAGTTCACACCTCTCACAGAGGCCTAGTACAACAAATGCGTGGCAACGCCTCGACGTTCATGCCACCAATTCGATCATACTCGGGAGCAAACATCATAACGACAATGCGAACATCATACATACATACCCAGCCCTCAAACGGGAATGGATATGTTTTAAAAACGAAAACCTCCTTTTGAAAATAATTTTGGAAACACCGATTGATCTTGAGTATCACCCTTCAAAAAAAGTACAATCGTGAAACATCGTTATCGAGATTTTGGAAAACTATTTCGCATTCGATAAAAATGAGGACACTTTCTTTTCGTGAAAAACTTTCGGAAATATTCGACCCTCGGGTCCAAGTAAAAGTGTTTCTAAAACATTGGAAATATCTCAAAACATTTTGGTCCTCGAGGTAGAAGAATCTTAAAACATATTGTGGCACCTTGGATGTACCACGAGAAAATAATTCATTTTAAAAATACGTCTCGAAATTTATTTTCTAAGGTACTCAAAGTTTTCAAAGATAATTCAATGGGCTAGATGCCCAAAAATTTCAGATAATTACACGGAACATTATAGCGCCGTGGGTCCCGCGCCGGAACCCACCAGGCTAAAAACCATTTACAAAATGCCAAAAAGGTCGATGACGGTAATATTTCAAAAACTCACAAAATCCATTTACAAAATACTAAATACCGTCATAAGAATTTCGCCAAAACGATCAAGGCCATAATGCCAAAAACTCGGTTAAGGGAATCGGTTTTCGAAATAAAACTCAGCCGGTAACATACCGAAAGCCATTACAAAAGAACTCACGCAGCGGAAAAAGGAATACAGCCCCACATGCACAATCCAATTGAATACATCTCACAGCATCTAGTTTAAACATGCAACAAAACCATTCCTCGGAGTTTCTCACGAACTCAATCGTCGATACCTTATTCGGAACCCAACAAGGTTCTCAATTTTCACACCATACCACCCCTCACGGTGGATCAAAGGTAAAACAACAATAGGCCCAGTTTTATACATATACTATATGTCACACGTATTAAATACAACTATATTCACAACACCGTGCAAATAAAATTATGCACCGCAATTAACTCATTTAGATAAAATCATGATACACAGGTACTTCGCATAAAAGAGGAGACTTACGTCCACAGGCCGCACGGAGATGACGGTCGCCCACGATACTAATCTCATCCGACAACATATCCGACACGTTGTGACTACCCACAACTCAACTTGTCACCTGACGACTCGAACGACAAGACAACACATTACTCGACAAACCACGACTCGACTCGACCCGACAGCCTAGGTTTCCGCAACCTAAGCTCCGATACCGTAAATGTAACACCCCCAAAACCGTATGGGAATATTGCACGCCATAGACCCTTTCCACAAGGATCTACCAGGCTAAACATCCATAAACAACCAAATGCTTGCCCGGCCAGGGTTAAACAATATAATAATACAGACCGTTAAGGTCACTTACACATAAACACACAGACCGATGAGGTCACATAACTCTATCAACAAAACTGACTAACAACATTACCCACACAGGGGTCGAAACATAATACAGTGGAAGACTGAATCAACCCTAACAATACAACCAAACTCTACCAACTCTCGACTCTTGATTAGTATCGCAGCTCGTCATCCCCTTGTGCCAATCCCGTGTTGCTCCCGAACTGCATGTACAGACGCCTTGAGCAGACATCCACCCCGATTACTCGGGGTTAGTAAAACTCCTGTTTTACTAGTGCAAGTATAAAATGATACGAAATGCAACAAGTAAATAGCAACTACGAATTTAATACGGAAAACAATTATCAAAATGTTCCCGAGAAGTTTTAGAATTTCGAACTCAAGTAAGAGATACTTGAAAAGAAACACATCATCTCGGGGATTTTTAAAGCAGAAATTCTTTTGGACCTCGAGTCCCTATTTACAAAACCTTTTTGTAAACATTAGGGCCTTAGCCCGATTCTCGTTTCAAAGCACACTAGATAATATATCATTATGAGTCCGATACCCATATTTAAAATGTTACCCAACCAATCACTGCTACACGATCATTGTTCGTACACATCATGTACCGAACTCCAGAGGCCTCAACGGACCTTACCCGGACCACACACACTGTTCGTACACATCATGTACCGAACCCCGGAGGCCTCAACGGACCTTACCCGGACCACACACACTGTTCGTACACATCATGTACCGAACCCCGGAGGCCTCAACGGACCTTACCCGGACCACACACACTGTTCGTACACATCATGTACCGAACTCCGGAGGCCTCAACGGACCCTACCTGGATCACACACCTTGTTCGTACACATCATGTACCGAACTCCAGAGGCCTCGTCAGACCCTACCTGGATCACACACCTTGTTCGTACACATCATGTACCGAACTCCAGAGGCCTCGTCAGACCATACCTGGAACACACACACACACATCGACAAGACACAACTCATAATCATCAAATATCAAGCCATTCCACATTACACCGAAATGTATAAGCAAGTATGTAAACCAAAACAACACAATTATCATAATCATCACAACAACTCAACAATGACCAACCATACCCAGCACAAACTTAGATGATCAACACGACCAACACAATTTCACGACGTTAGCTAAGTGAGGGTATTATCGCTACCATCAATCATTCATAATAATTAATTCTTACGAATTATATTCACGAAAGTAAACCAAATTCATCACAACCATAACACGATGTAGCTATTCACAAGACACAATTCGTATAGTAAAATACTTGCCTTAATAACCGCTACCGAATACTCCGAAGAACACGATTCGACCGGGAAGCTCGGACCCCGAAGAAGACAACGAACGGAAGGGTTCCGACTCGAATTCTTTGCGAGAAATCTGACCCTAACATCATACCATAAATAAATTAACGAGCGAACGAGGAAGAATAATCGTAGAACGCTCGAATCCTCTTTGCGACATTTTATCAAACACCTTCAAGGCGTCGATAAGATACTCAATAAAACGAAGAATCCTCGGCGATTCAACCGTGGAACAGCAAGGAATTCGACATAATATTGTTTAACAATCATAAATCCATCACTATTCTGAGTTAAAATGGATTAAAGGGACAAATCGAACAAAATCCCCAAAACTAGATTTTAAGAAAACTTGCCTTGATTCGCTGGATTGAAGGATGTTACCTGATGATCAATTGATGTTATGAACTCCAAAACTTCGTGTATTCATAGTATAACAACATGTCTTCGACTTCCCAATGAATCCAGCCGCAGACAGGAAGGATAGGAAATGAAACGAGTGAAAAAAGACGACTGCTCGGCCATAATTATACGCCTGCCGGACAGGGCGCAGCAAACGGCCCACACCAGCGCCGGGTGTCTCGGCCGTGTCTCGGCAGGCTGCCGGTCCTGGACGACCCGGCGCAGGACACGGCGCTCGGCAGCGCCGTTTTCAGGGCCGTTTTGCCCAGGTCCGGCCAGCAACCTCCAGGCACGAAATGAAGAATCACAACGGCGAACCAAACGACCCCAAAACCCGAACCTGAATACGAATCGAAGATACGGTTACGAATTACTCGCAAAGACGAATCTAATAGATAAGAGAACACACGATTCCGACCACCCGAAGGCTCGAAATTCGACAACGGAAGGTAATTACCCCAAACTTTGGGAAATTACGAAAATGGCCCAAAACGTCCGAAAATCACGATACGTGATCGAATAACCAAACCGAAGTTCACAACACGTCTAACAAAGTTAAACGGACTTACGGGAAACTCGAAACAGTAATTTCGGACGAGATTCACAAGAATCGAACTTGAGTGCGGAAAAGTCGTTAAGAAACACGGGACTCAACAAAACAATACCGAAAAGAACTCGGATGACAAAAAGTGCAGAATTAATCATTCTCAGAATGATGAAACGGTCCCAAGAGAGTCGTCAAAACGGACCTCCGCCGAAAAAAAAATTACCGAAAATCCAAAATTGCGGATATTACAGAAGAATGGCTTGCTTTTGTCTCCGAGCGAGAAATTAAACAGTTAAGGGCTGTTAGACAACTCGTGAGGCGTTGCACCTGTTTGACATTCTGTGGCTCCTACATGTCGAGGATCGCCTGGATCTTGGTGGGGTTCGCTTCGATCCCCCTTTGGCTCATGATGTGCCCCAGGAACTTTCTGGAGCTTACCCCGAAGTTGTATTTCTTGGGGTTCAGTCTCATGTTGAATTTCTCGAGGATGGCGAACGTCTCGGAAAGGTCTTTGAGGTGATCTTCCTTTTTGAGGCTCTTGACCACGATGTCGTCAATGTAAACCTCCATGGTCTTGCCGATCTGGTCGGCGAACATCCCGTTGACTAGTCGTTGGTAGGTCGCCCCTGTATTCTTCAGACCGAACAGCATTCGGACCCAAAAGTACACATCTTTTTCCATGTGGAACGGCGTGTGTTTTACGTCTTTCTCCGCCATTTGTATCTGATGGTACCCGGCGAAGGCGTCCACAAACGACATCATTTCGCAACTTGCCGTGCTATCGACCAAGTGGTCAATATGAGGCATCGGAAAGTGGTCTTTCGGACATGCCGCGTTGAGGTCGGTGAAATCGATGCATAACCTCCATGAGTTGCTCGCCTTTTTGACAAGCACCGCGTTGGCTACCCACTGTGGCTCGTCGGTAGTTACTCCGATCAGTTTGTTGTCGAGTAGCTTCTTGAATTCTACATCGAGCGCAGCGTACTTCTCAGGACCGAATTTTCTATGTTTCTGATGAACAGGTTTCCTTGCCGGGTCGATCTTTAGATAGTGGCAAGCTTGTTCAGGACTGATGCCGACCATATCTTGATGCGACCAGGCAAAGATTCCGATGTTCTTACGTAGTAAACTGATCAGATCGTCTTTTAACTCGGGACCGACTCTTGAGCCGATCTGCACTTCCCGCTCCGGGCGAGCCAGATCGATTGTTATACTTTCCAACTCTTCAATGGGGATGGTTGCTTCTCATTTGGAACGGTTGCCAGACTCGATCCTTGGATCAATGTTGAGGCTTGGCTCGAAACCGATCCTTGGCTCGATGTCATCCGACAATTGATGCGAGATGCCGTCCTCTGAGTCGGGCTGGTATGAGGTTTGTTAAATTGATACCGCCACTAGAAGGGGGGGTTGAATAGTGCGGTTAAGAGTATTGTACTCTTTTTCGTGCGGAAGCAAAAATAGCGGAGAATAAAAGTGCAGAAAAGAAAGAACACAAGGAATTGTTCGAGAGGTTCGGCTATTAACGAAGCCTACGTCCCCTACCTAGTTTTATCGACTAGGACTTTTCTTAGAACTTGGAATTTGCACTTTCTAGTTTAGTGCCAACTTCTTACAACTTCTTGATTTCCGGGCTCAAGAACAACCTCACAAAAACACTCTTGTTTTTCTAGGTACAAGATAACCAATACACAAAATAAGTGCGAGTAGAAACTCGGCTTTCACGATATATCGCTCTAAGATACAAGAATGAAGATTGGAAATTATAGAACAAATCTTCTCGTATCACAATCTAGAATAAGAATATCTCTCGAATGTTTGCTTGATATTGCTTGAGTATGCTAGTAAGCTCGGAATTCTTGTGTATCTTCAATCTCCATGAAGGTGGCTATTTATAGCCTTCTTGAGCTCAATTTCCCGTTGGAGCAGTATAAAGGGTTACGTCGTTATATGATGCTGATTAAATGCGTTATGTATGCGTTACGTCGTTATATGAGCGAATAACGGCCGTAATGAAAGTGCCAAACTGTCGGTGAAATATGATGAAATGCGTTAAATGCGTTATAAACCTCCCGGTTACGTCGTAATATCTGTCAAAGATCCGTTGATTGAGGCGACTTGTTGCAACGGCTAGTGGCTTTTCCAACGGTCGGAATAATTCAAGCCTTACGTCGTTATATAATCCCGATTCGTCGTTACATGCTGAAAAACTTACGAAAATAGTGAATGTTACGTGCGTTATAAGAGATGCGTTACGTCGTTAACTATAGAATGTTACGACGTTAATGTGATATATTTTACGACGTTAATCAAGAGAAAGTATGTTTTAAGTAAATTTTGGTTTTAATAACACATCATCAAAAGCGATCTAAAAATATTGTTCCAACAATCTCCCCTTTTTGATGATGACAAAATTTACTTTATGTGAGTTTTTGAAAACATGATTTTAATAAAAATTAGAAACTCCCCCTGAACACGAGCACTGCAAAAAATAATATGCTCCCCCTGAAAACGTGCACGGGTTATTTCAAAAGTTGATTTCAAAAACGAATACATATTATTCTCCCCCTTTTTGTCATTAACAAAAAGTTGAGAAAACCTGCAAGAGACATCAATGATACGCATAATAATCAACATAAAACAAGTCAATGATTAAACAAAACGATAACCAAAATGATGTATGAAAAGATAGTCATTACAGGCAAAGCATAAACATGAAATGTTTGGTCTTTGAATAAAACAGGAAACATCATCATTAGAAAGGATAGCCCGACTAGTCAAGGTCCGCATCCGGCGGTGTCGGCGGTATCCCAAAATGCGTGCAAATGTTCTTCACCATGATCTTGACCTCGCTCATGTCCTTCTCAAGCCTATCCATTCGAGAAGCCATCTGGGAAGAGGAGGATTCCGGACGAGGACGGGAGGAACCAAGCTGTGATGACGGACGAGGTCTAGTATGTTCGAGCCCCCTCGATGTGATCCTCTCCTCCGGTCTCGGAAGAGTGCCTCCATCAATGAGCCGATCATCATCCTTAATATAAGCAAAGTATATCCATCCACGATTTCTCGTGCGAAGATACCTCATCGTCCGCAATGTCCCTTCAGTGACGAGGCTCCCCCTAGGAATCGGAACCCCGTGGACCCCAGACAGATCAACTCCAGCTTTCTCAAAAATTTCGGTTAAGATAGAACCAAAAGGCATTCCTGATTTTCTCTGACGATCAACTTTCGCGTAGCTCTTTTTGTGGAAAATTTGCCCCTTTTCCACGAACCATTTCAGCACAATAGACGCGAAGTTGACTTGGTGATCCTTCCACACATGATAAATAATTTCCATATCGATATTCACAAGTCGAAGTTGAGCATTCACTTTAGGCATAAGACAACGAGTGATAGCATCATGAAGCAAACGAATGTTTATCCCAAAGTCATTGTTTTCAAACCGCCCGGAATGAACATTTAAAACGGCTTTGTCCGATAAGAAATTACGGACTTTCGACTCGTGAACACCATAGCTTTCATCACCGGACCAGTCGTTAAAGACTTCGTCCGGAGGAGCAAACTCTCCCTTGCAACGAAAACCCTCATTAGGGAGTCCAAAAATTTCCGAAAGCTTTGCTTCATCAAAAGATATTGATTTACCACGCACAAGCGAGTTAACAACGGCAAGTCCGTCAGCATCATAAGTGACAAAAAAATTCGCATAAAACTCTTTTACACAAACTTCATAAATTGGTCGAGCAAGACTAACGAACCTATTGATCCCAAGCATATCGAAGAATTCTTCGATAGCAACACCAGCATTGTTCAGAGATTCAAAATCAAAGTGATGACTCGGAGTTACCTCTTCGTCAATAAGGATTTCGTTGAAGACTTTCATGGCTTGAGCATTCCGGAATGTTAGATCGCCGGAAGCCGTGGAGGATGATTGGGAGGTTTCTCCTCTTCTCTTTTTTCCGGTTCTGGAAGCCATGAGGATTGAATTGGTCGAAAAAAAATGAAGTTTTGATGAAGTTTGATAGGGTTTGCCGGAACAGTTCGTCGCTTGTCGCTAGGGATTTTGTAGAAATGAACAGGGAACTGACGATGGGTTTATATATGAGATGGTCAACGATCGCTTACGTACGTTATATTCCTTTAATAACGTACGTAACGTAAAATCCTAAACTTTCTGGAGCAAAACCTGCGTTTCGTTACGTACGTAACGAACCAACCTGTAACGTACGTAAGGTCCTATTACGTACATAATGGACCGCGTATACCGTACGTAAGCAAGACCAAATGAATAGTCTTTTCCTTTCGATGATGTCCCGTTTTAAATGACCATTTAATGTGACTATGATGAGTATGCAATATTTAAAAGTGATCAGCATGTCCCATTCCTAAATTTATGCGAATAAAGTTGAAAGCTTCTTCGGGTAATGGTTTTGTAAAAATATCCGCCAATTGTTCATTAGTACCAACAAATTGGAGACGAACATTCCCGTTTTGGACATGGTCACGAATAAAATGGTGACGAATTTCGATGTGCTTTGTCCTACTATGCAAAATGGGGTTTTTACTTAAATTATTGTATTGTCACAAAAAATAGGAGTATTTTTAAGTTCGATGCCATAATCAAGTAATTGATTTTTGATCCAAAGAACCTGTGCACATGCACTTCCCATGACCACATATTCAGCGCTTCATTTGTGGAAGTAGCGACACTAGTCATTTCTTACTTCCCCATGAAATTAAACATGAACTCATAAAATGACAAGTTCGGTGGTGCTTTTTCTATCAATTTTACAACCACCTAAATCGGCATCACTATATGCAAAGAGTTGAAAATCAATCTGGAAGGATACCATAGGCCTAAACCGGGTATATTTTAAATATCGAAAAATTCGTTTACATGCTATGAGATGGGATTCTTTAGGATTAGCTTGAAAACGAGCACATAGACAAGTAGCAAACATAATATCGTGTCTAGATGCGATTAAGTAAAGTAAGGATCCGATCATACCTCGATCTTTTTGGTCAATGATTTACCTTTTTCATCTTTATCGAGTTTAAGAGTGGAAGACATAGGAGTGGATATTTCTTTGCAATCTTCCATCTTAAATTTCTTTAGAAGCTCATTGACGTACTTGGATTGGTGAATGAATATTCCGTCATTGAGTTGCTTAATTTGGAGTCCGAGAAAGTTTTTCAACTCTCCCATCATACTCATTTCGAACTCTCCCTTCATAAGATTTGAAAATTCCTTGGACAGAGTTTCGTTAGTTGCACCAAAAACAATATCGTCCACATAGATTTGACAAATTAACATATCATCATTTAAGACCTTAATAAACAGTATTATCAACATTTCCTCTTTTATAACCATTTGAGATAAGAAAAGAGCTTAGACGATCATACCATGCTCTCGGAGCTTGCTTTAATCCATAGAGAGCTTTATGGAGCTTGTACACATGATCCGGATGATCATAGTCTTCAAAACCCGGAGGTTGCTTGACATAAACTTCCTCTGGATGATTCCATTTAGGAACGCACTTTTACATCCATTTGATGGAGTTTGATCTTCTTGTATGCGGCAAAGGCACGAGAGAAGACGAATAGCTTCAAGACGAGCAACAGGAGCGAACGTCTCTTCATAGTCCAAGCCTTCTTCTTGATTATAACCTTGGGCGACCAACCTCGATTTATTTTTAATAGGAGACCATCATCATCGGTTTTGATTTTATGAACCCATTTGGTACCAATGATTGATTTGCCTACGGTGCGGAACTAATTCCCAAACTTTATTTCTTTCGAATTGGTTTAGCTCTTCTTGCATAGCAATAGCCCAATTCTCATCATTTATGGCCTCATCGATGTTCTTTGGTTACGTAAGAGAAATAAATGCAATATTGTTAATACAATCATTTATATTTCTCCTAGTTCGTACACCTTCATCGATTTTTCCGAGAATTTGTTCCATCGGATGGTCTTTCACATTTGCCCAATCTTTAGGAAGGTTGTAAGTATTTTCCTCTGTTTGTCCGAGCTTACGTCGAGCTTCTCCAATTCCTTTGATACTTCGGATACTTCTTTAGCCGGAACCATACCGCATCATCATCAAAAACAACCTTTCTCGGGGTAAAAGCGTATCATCGAATTTTACATGAATGGACTCTTCTACCGAGCCTCTTCTACAATTAAATACACGATAAGCTTTACTATTAGTAGAATAACCAAGAAATATTCCAATATCGATTTAGAATCGAATTTACCCAAATTGCCTTTTCCATTATTATGAATGAACACTTTACACCCAAATGGATGAAAATAAGATAAATTGGGCTTTTACCTTTAAAAATCTCATAGGAGTCATCATTTTATTTCTCCCGAGATGGACACGATTTATAACATAACAAGCGGTGTTAACGGCTTCGGCCCAAAAGTATTTAGGAAGACCATACTCGTTGAGCATTGTTCGGCTCATTTCTTCTAGAGAGCGATTCTTCCTCTCGACAACTCCATTTTGTTGAGGTGTCCGAGGTGCCGAAAAGTTGTGCCCAATACCATATTTATCGCACCAATCTTCAAAGAGATTAGAATCAAATTCTCCACCATGATCGGTTCGAATGGCGATAATCGGTAATCCTTTTTCCTTCCGGTAACCTTACACCACTTAACAAACTCGTTAAAAGCATCATCTTTATTGGCTAAGAATTTTACCCAAGTAAATCTTGAAAAATCATCGACAATAACTAAGGTATAAAGTTTACATTAGTCCGGCATGTCGAGACGGACCAATTAAATCCATATGAATTATTTCAAGAATGCGACTAGTGGAAATTTCCATTTTGGTTTAAACGAGCCTCTTGCATGTTTACCTTTAATACAGGCCTCACAAATGTGGTCTTTTCTAAAATTCAATTTTGGTAGACCACGAACAATATCATTTTTGGCCAATTTTGAAAGAAGTGGTAAAGAGGCATGTCCCAATTTTCGGTGCCAAACAACGGCATTTTCATCGTATGAAAGTAGACATTTTTCGTTAAACGAAGATTCATCTTGGAGATCAACAATGTAAATATTTCCATAGCGATTTCCAATAATATCGTTTTGCTCTTTTCTCATTGCCGTGCAATGCGTAATTTCAAAAATTAGTTTAAGACCGGTGTCACATAATTGGGAAACACTTAGGAGATTATGGCAAAGTCCATCAACAAATAGAACATTTTCAATAGTGGGTAAAGGTTTCTTACCAATTTTACCTGTCCCTTTTATTTGGCCCTTTTTATTATCGCCAAATGTAACACAGCCACGATCTTCCTTTTCGGCTCCGTGAAGAGATGTTCATTTCCACTCATGTGGTTTGAACATCCACTATCAACATACCATTTATTTGATAATGTTGTCTTCCTTGCTTGTACCTACAAAAATCATTTTCTTCCGTTTTATCGGTACCAGGCTAATTTGGGTCTGAGGAGTTAGATATAAAAACTTGATTTTTAATAACGGTCCCTTTTGGTACCCAAATTTGCTTAACCTTTATAGTACGTCTAGAGTTTCGACAGTAGGTTTCGGTATGTCCAGGTTTTAAGCATTTTGGACATGATGGGATACCCGTTTTCAAAGTGTCCGAATCTTTTGTGGTAATTTCTAAGGACTTTTTCATCGGGAATGAATTATATCCAAGTCCTTGTTTTGAAAGAGAAAATTTTTGACCAAATAATAATTGCTCGAATTTGTCATTACCACATGAAAATTTTCGACATAAAGTTTAAATTCTTTCCGAGTCTTATGCAATTCATCTTTCAGAATTTTCTCAGTTTCCAAGCAATTTGTATGATCAATAGAAACTTCCTTGTTTTTCAATAATTTAGCATTTTCAATTTCAAGGAGTTTTATTTTCTTTTTCAAATTTTTTATTGCTATTGCAAGCCTTTTCGTATTCATTATTTAGAGATTCAAAAGCATCAAGTAGTTCTTCATGAGAATCACTAACCTCGACTTCTTCGTCACTCTCTTCGGATGCGCGGGCCATAAGAGCAAGATTGGTTTGGACTTGTGGTTCATCATCCTCATCATCGTCACTCCATGTGGCGACATAAACCTCCTTCTTTTTGAACTTTTCATGAGGTGGTTTTGATGAACTTATTGGAGCAAAGAAGACGACAATCTTTTGCAAAATGGCACAGAACGCCGCACCTTCGACAAGTGTTGTCGAATTTTTGTTTTGAGGGAAGTGAGTCTTTTGGATTCATCCCTTGATTCTTGCTTGATATCTCTCCGCCGCCTTTGAAGAAGATTTTTAAATTTCTTTATGTTTTTGGCATAGAAGGCGGTTTCTTCGTCCTCTTCTTCGATAGGTTCATCCTCTAGGTCGCTTTCTTCTTTGGCCTTGAAAGCGATAGTCCTTTCTCTCTCCTTAGGGTTTGGTTTGAGCTACGAGATTTGATGACGATCTCATAATTGATGAGAGATCCGATGAGAGCGCCGAACTCTATTGTATTAAGGTCTTTCGACTCCATAATAGCCGTAGCAGTGGCGTCCCATTCTCTTGGTAGAGACCGAAGGATTTTCTTGGCTTTATCACTACTTGATATCGGTTTCCCGAATGAAGCTAGCCCATTTGTGATTGCCGAGAAACGGTCAAGCATAGTGGTGATGCTTTCTTCTTCTTTCATGGTGAAGAGTTCATAATCGTGAAGAAGCATATTGATTTTGGTTTCCTTCACTTGACTCGTACCTTCATGGGTGATCTCTAGCATTTTCCAGATTTCTTTTGCCGTCTCGCAGGAAGAGATTCTATTGTGATCTTCTGGATTGAGAGCACAATAAAGCAATTGAGTGGCTTTACTGTTGAAGTGATCGTTCTTCCAGTCGGCATCGTCGTACTCTTCGAAACTTTTGAGAGAGCCATCCGATTTCTTAGGAATGGTAGGTCCAAGGGCAATGACCTTCCATATTTCAATATCGTGAGCTCGGATGAAGATGGACATCTTCTTCTTCCATGTCATAAAGTTTGAACCATCGAAGAAAGGAGGGCGATTGAGAGCATTGCCTTCAACGGAGGAGTGGATAAAGGCCATTTGGATCTTTTCTCTAGCGGGTGTTAATCCGGTGATAAAGAGACCGCTCCGATACCAGTTGTTAAATTGATACCGCCACTAGAAGGGGGGGTTGAATAGTGCGGTTAAGAGTATTGTACTCTTTTTCGTGCGGAAGCAAAAATAGCGGAGAATAAAAGTGCAGAAAAGAAAGAACACAAGGAATTGTTCGAGAGGTTCGGCTATTAACGAAGCCTACGTCCCCTACCTAGTTTTATCGACTAGGACTTTTCTTAGAACTTGGAATTTGCACTTTCTAGTTTAGTGCCAACTTCTTACAACTTCTTGATTTCCGGGCTCAAGAACAACCTCACAAAAACACTCTTGTTTTTCTAGGTACAAGATAACCAATACACAAAATAAGTGCGAGTAGAAACTCGGCTTTCACGATATATCGCTCTAAGATACAAGAATGAAGATTGGAAATTATAGAACAAATCTTCTCGTATCACAATCTAGAATAAGAATATCTCTCAGAATGTTTGCTTGATATTGCTTGAGTATGCTAGTAAGCTCAGAATTCTTGTGTATCTTCAATCTCCATGAAGGTGGCTATTTATAGCCTTCTTGAGCTCAATTTCCCGTTGGAACAGTATAAAGGGTTACGTACGTTATATGATGCTGATTACGTACGTTACGTACGTTACGTACGTTATATGAGCCGAATAACGGCCGTAATGAAAGTGCCGAAACTGTCCAGTGAAATATGATGAAATGCGTTACGTACGTTATAAACCTCCTGGTTACGTACGTAATATCCTGGTCAAAGATCCGTTGATTGAGACGACTTGTTGCAACGGCTAGTGGCTTTTCCAACGGTCAGAATAATTCAAGCCTTACGTACGTTATATAATCCCGGTTACGTACGTTACCTGTACAGAAAAACTTACGAAAATAGTGAATGTTACGTACGTTATAAGAGATGCGTTACGTACGTTAACTATAGAATGTTACGTACGTTAATGTGATATATTTTACGTACGTTAACTGAAGAGAAAGTATGTTTTAAGTAAATTTTGGTTTTAATAACACATCATCAAAAACGATCTAAAAAATATTGTTCCAACAAGGTTCTTGGATTTTCGATCTCCATTGGTTGAGTGTCGATCGTCTCAATGTTATAAATAGTATGGGAAACGTTTAAAGGGGAAGTTACGACACAGGAGTAATTCGAACATTTCTTTGCCATTAGCTGGTCTCCTTTTACAGTACTGACCGTCCCATCGGTAGTGGGGAACTTGATACAGTAAAAGAAAGAAGAGGCGACCGCCTCAAAGGTTTCTAGAAAGGGGCGACCTAGGAACCCATTATAGATGCTGGGCCTATCTATGATTACAAAATTGAGGTTCCTAGTGATCTTAACCTTGGGATCGTAACAGCATATTAGCTCGACAGAGAGCTTGATCCTTCCATAGGCTTGGACCGTGTTGTCGCCGAACCCTTGAAGCATGGTATTAAATGGCTTGATGAACTTGGTCAGGTTGCCGAGCTGGTCCAGAGAAGATTTGAATATGATGTTGCAAAAGCTCCCATGGTCAACCAGCACGCGGTCGACCATTTTCCCAAGGATACATGCAGAGATTACCAATGCATCCTCTTTGGGGCACTGCACTCCCTCCCTATCCTTGTTGGAGAAGGTGATAAGCGCGTCTCTAGAGATGGTCGGCTCTGGGGGCACCACGACATGGACTTCGGCGAACGCCCTCAGCTCGGCCTTCCGCTTTCTATTTGATATGGTGAAAACCGGGGAAAGACCTCCGAGGTTTCCACCTCCCGACTGAAGCATATTGATCCGGCCGTCGGGGTTGATCAGAGGGATCGACTCGTCTGAGTACTCTGGCTCGGTTTGCTCGATCCTGGCGACTGGATTGGGAGGGATTCTGTCGTTCTGTCGGTGATCGCGCCCCCCGGCCCTTTCTGCTCGGGGTTCTGGCTTGATCACCAAATTGTCCAACTTGCCTTCCTCGAACAATCTCCAGAGTTGTCTGAGGAGGTCGCGGCACTGGCTGGTGTTGTGGCCGGGACTTTTGTGGTAGGCACAAAATTTGCTGCGTTCCAGATGACTATTGTCCCTCATCAGCTTCGGCTTGCTAAGCCACTCGCGCCCCTTGATGGCGTTGAAAATATGGGCCGGAGACAGATTGAGGTTGCGGAGGAGGTGAACTTCCACATCCTCAAAGGCCTTGAACTCACCAGGCGGCTTTGCGACCGCCTTTCTTGGTTTGGCGACCGCCTTCTTCGGGATGGTAGATGGCGCCTTCCTTTCTCCGGTAGATCCCTCGCCTAAGCCAAGGGAGAGCATCCTCTGCCTGGCCAGAAAGTCGGCGACCTTGACGCGGAAGATCGCATAGGTCGGGGGGATGTCCTTCGTGAGGTGCCTGAACATGGGTGAATGGCCATAGAATCCCCCTAGGACCGAGTAGAGGGCGAGCTCATCGCTAATGGGCTCGCCGGTGAGGACTATCTCATCCACCCGGTCGATGTAGTCTTCATCGGGCTCGTCCTTCCCCTGCCTGATTTTCATCATGCGGTGGGGGCCTTCTGGCCGAGCAACTTTGGCGGTGAAATACGACGTGAAGTCATTCGCCAGTTTCTCAAAACAGTTGATTGAGCGTGGTGGCAATGAGATGTACCACCTATGGGCAAGATCGTCCAATGTTAATGGGAACATTCGGCACTTCGTCGCGTCCGATGCCCCGCATCCCGTCATGTAGATCCGGAACTTGCTCAAGTGGGTCTCAGGATCCGATCTCCCCTCATATAGAGGTGTTTGAGGAGGAGCGATCTTCGGTTGCACGGGGTAAGCTCGATCTGGACCGCGAGTGGCTCACTTGGTCCGGCGATCGATCTCTTGGCGCTTGCCCCAGTTTCAATGAGCGCCTTCATTTCGTCAAGCTGGCGCTGCATTGCGGGCATCGCTGTGGCCTGACTGCTCGCGGTTTGGCTCTCGGAGCGGGAGCCGAGGCAATCATGTATCGAAATCCTGGCCCCGTGGTAGATGACGAGATCTCTGCCGCCGAGCTCAATTCTTGGGCGAGCGGGAGCGAGACGGCCGACCTGTCTTTTGGAAGTTGGATGCGCCGAACTCCTGGTGATGGATTCGGACTCCGATGTCTCACGGCTGGGGCCCGAATGCCCGGGTCGCCATGAGGGATCACTCCCTAGGCGGTTGAAGACGGAATCGTCCCGCCTTACGAGCGCCTTTTCCTGCGGCTCGGGGCTTTTTGATGATTTCGCGACATATATTCTCCTCGATCTGTTCCGTGGTCTGGAAGCTGTCCCTCAGGGGCGGGAGTGAGAGTCTAGCGTCGCCACGGTCGCCTTCGGCCGCACGGTCTGGGCCGGAATAAGGTGTCCGGCGGATCGTAGGGTGGCCCTTTTCGAGGTCGTGGCAGACGTCATGATTCTGGAGGTTTTTCTTTGAAGAACAGTGAGTGTTTCTTCAAGTATATGCTACGGAGAACAGTGAGTGTTCTTCGAAACGGTCGGAAAGAAAGTGAAGGTAGATCCCCTTCTTATAGCGCCAATTGTTGTTACCCGAAATATTATCCGGAGATGATATGCTGGAATGGGCGAGTAACAAACAAAATGCGAGAGCACGTCCGTGGGGAAGTAAATAACACAAGATTTGCCGGGGTTGTTAGTCCCGGGCTTGAATGCTCTCGCGAGATTTTATTAATATGAATACTTGTGAGTACAAATATTAATGTTAGAGTACAATTACAATGAGTGTAAAGACCCTAGTTATCTTAGCTCTCGAGTGCTGAAGATTGCCGGAAGAACCAGAGTTGAAGCTCTGTGAGTTCTTGTTACAAAGATGAGGAGCTCTCTGTATTGTTTGTTGTGTGTAATCGTGTTAACGTTGTCACTCTCCCTTTTGCCAATGCTGGAGGCCTCCTATTTATAGGAGAAAAGGTTGATGGGACGTCCCTGTCAACCGCGGGCGATCGCCGTTCCTACATTTAAATAAGGCGGGCGATCGTCCCAGCACGTGGGACTGTTTCCTTAAAGACCACAGCTGCTGCTGGCAGCCAGATGCGTGATCCAATGAGGAGGCGACAGGTGCCTCTTCTCGCTGCCTTGGGAGGTCTCACCTAGGACCTTTCGGCGGGTCTGTCGGTAGGTGAGGCCATCCTTATCACTAACAGCTGCTGATGGGCTGGAGTAGGGCCTGTTCTTGCGGTGCCTTTTGCGGATCTGCACGTGGGTCTTCACCCGAGATTCGGTCTTCGCAGACTTTGACAGGTGTCGATTCACACGTGGCATGGGACGGTCGTCCCCAGTCGGACATTAGAGGCGATCGCCAGATGCCAATAGACGATCGCCTTAGACGTCAACCGCTAGGCGCTTGCCCAGCATCTGTCTTCTTTGGTTGGCTTCCGACCATTATGTCGATCGCCATTGAGGCGTATAAATTGCCGCACAACACCTCAAAGCTTCAAACACAACAAAGAAAAATTACTTCCTGAGGCAAGAGTTCGGGTAAAACTTTCCAAAACCGAAAGATCATAATTCAAGGGAAACAATTTACAAAATGGTTTAAAATGCCATCGAGAGTTGTAATAGAAAACAATTTAGGATTATCGAATCCTTGTCTTTCCAAAATCAACAGGGGTCACAGCCCAAAGGTTTTGTTTTCTCAAATAAAAGCCAACAACAATTCACAGGGTTCAAAACCCATGTCACGTTTCCTCGACGAACATAAAATCAACAAAACATAACCACTCAAGATACGTAATCTCAGTAACACATCCAAGGTACTCGACCTGGCAAAACACATCCAAAATCATATATCACATTGTGGACACATGCCACGACCACTCATGGTTGGATCAATCACTTGTTGCATCCTGACCACATGATCGCTAGCCATGTGTCACCGTAGGGTTACTATACCACCGTGATCACTTGCCACATCATCTCACGGTTGAATCAATCACTTGTTGTCTCCTAACCACATGATCGCATGCCATGTGTCAGCGTAGGTATTCTTTGGCGCTCACGGTTGGATCAATCACTTATTGCATCCTGACCACATGATCCCATGTCATGTGTCACCGTAGTTTTTCTTAGGCTTTCACGGTTGGACCAATCACTTGTTGAATCCTGACCACATGATCGCATGCCACGTGTCACTGTAGACCTCGCCCACATCCACACATTCACACACATAACATAGTACACCAACGATATCCAAACAATGCATCCAGAGGCATCAAACACTTAGCAAAACACAACGTCAAACCACAACGCACCAAAATGAGGCAATATATGTACACACGCATTATCAAGCACAACAATAACACCAAGCGTATTCATAGGATTCACATAGTCATTTACGAAAAACACACCAATCACAACATACACACGGGTTTGAAAGGGAGCCTTTAGCGAGGCTAAACCAATCTTTAGAAAGTTCATTTCAAACAACCAAACAAACACACTTAGACGATCACCGATCATCATATCCACAAAACAAGAAATGTATGGACAAGGTACTTGCCTCGAAACTACGATCGCAACGAGACGACGGATGGGATGCGGTCAAACAGCCCCGAACTCCCGAACACTATCAAGAATACGATAGCACCACGAACACTACGAGAATAACACCACACGAATTATCAATCACCAAACGGGATTCAACATGGAATCCTCGACAACCTATAATCCTCCAGAATAAACAACAAAAACATGATTACGACGAGGATCAAGACCAAAAACAACGGAGATCACAACAAACTATCGAAGAAAAACTCATTCGAACATTTGATCGAACATCAAATGTTCACTACACCTCAAGAACACCAAAATCACCCTTCAGGTTGAAACCAACCGAAGATATGGATATACAATCCATAAAACATGTTTAATAACAACATCTAAAAACAATCGATTTATCAAAATCGGATGGAAAATGAAATCAAGAACAAAACTCCCAAAAAAAAGGTCAACTCTAGAGAATCAAGAAAAATACCTCGATTCGGCGAAGAACAACGGATTAAATGATGTTAAACACACACAAATCCATCCCAAGATGATGCTTGATGATGAAGATCACCCAAAATCGCTCCAAGAATCTCCCACGGAGAGAAAGAAGAAGAAAGGAGAGGAAAAAATGAAATCCTCTCCAAATCCCGCTGATAAAAGGACATTCTGACTCGCGTGCCGCGGCGCAGACTGAGTGTGTCGCGGCCCGCGGCTAGAATTCATGGTCAGGCCTCCAGGCCATGCCATGCCGCATACTGAGCGTGCCGCGGCCCACGGTACAGCCGCGCCCAGCCCAACTCTTGACAGGGGTGTGCCGCGGCACACACTATTCGTGCCAAAAAGTGCCGAAAAATCACGATACGTGATTGAATAACCAAACCGAAGTTCACAACACGTCTAACAACGTTAAACGGACTTACCGGAAACACGAAACAACAGTTTCGAATGAGATTCGCAAGGATCGCACTCAAGTGCGGAAAAGCCGCTAAGAAGCACGGAACTCAACAAAACGACACCGAAACGAACTCGGAGGTCAGAAAGTGCAGAATCAATCATTCTTAGAATAACGAAACGGTCCCAAAAGAGTCGCTAAGATGGACTTCCGCCAAAAAAGAAAATTACAGAATATCGAAATTGCGGATATTACATATTACCCTCCTTAAAAGAAGTTTCGTCCCAAAACTTAAAATAAATAGAGAGGATCAACATCCCACCAGGCACATCTCAACGAGATACACAAGAACCGAAAGACTCACACCCAAAGGTGAAACGCTACAAGCAACACAGAGAAACATACGGCGTGAAATCATGCTTGACGACAACCCTCGCAATACCACAAACAGAGACATAATAAAACCAATAAGTGACGAGCGTCATCAAACAAATAGTACAATCAAGTCAATTATCCGAACAATCACAAAACAGGAGGTACTTAATATCAGAAAACATACACAGTCAAGGAAACAGAAAATAAACACAAAACGATCTACAAGGACAACCACAAGCAATTCGGACCATGCCAAAATCCTTAAAAACCACACTAGGCATCACCGTGTCCTATCGGAGTAGAGGCGCAACCTCGATCCTCAAATATCTCAGCTACCGTCTCGCAATGCACGGCTCGGTGACCCACCTGACCGCACTCGAAACAGCTAACTAACGGTGAACAACAATTCTTCGCGGTATGGTCCGCTCGACTACAGTTGTAACATGTCTTCGGGCTGTTCACACTACTCACTGCAGGGGTACTACTCCTCCGATCTTGCTATCGAGGAACCCTCTTAGAATGATGAAGCGAAGTCCCAACCTCAGGGTGCCCACTCCCCCGATTTCCAGAAAAGTCCCCAACGGTTTTCTGTTTCTTCAATTTAGACATATTCTCAGTCGATAATCTGGATAGCTCATAGGCTAATTCCCTATTCTGATAATCTCTCAAGGAAGTACAAGTGAGACCTGCCATGTACTGACGAATCTCCGGCTTCATCCGCTAATTAAAATGACAGATCTTATCCTCCTCCGTCCTTACTTGATCCTGCACATAGCTGAGCTGTTTGCTAAAAGCAATAATAGCTTGAGACAGCGGTACATCTTGCGGTTTCGTTTACATATTGGTTCCGGACAAAACTCATCTCTCATGAATCTCTAGAACTCTGCCCACGTGACAACACGATCTCGAGGCTTAACAGCCTCCCACCAACTAGCGGCATCTTTGTCAAGAAGATACTGAGCGACTGGCAACTTACGCTCTTCTGGACAATCCACTACCTCGAATATCTTTTCCAACTGGAAAAGCCAACCATCCCACCCCAATGCATCAGCAGCACCAGCGAAACGAAGAGGATTCATACGAACCACTTCTCGAAGCCACTGATTTGCACTAATGTTCTGGGTCACATCTATATTACGCTGAACTGCCTGAGTCAACTGAGTCATCTGTGCATCTACCTGTTGCAAAATAGTAGCAACGCCGATACCAATCCCATCACCAGCAGTATGATCCCGATCACGCATCTGATCGCCGCTACCACGACCTCTGGCCCTCGGCATACTAAATAAGTAACCACTCAGCACAACAGAAAATCATAACATACAACACAGACGACGATTACCATTGTAACGCAACACACATACGAAAATCACAGCAACGACGGTATCGTTCGGCGATCACAACGGCCCGGATGATAACCAGCACACCATTACAAAACATCATGAAACAATCACAGATGTACATGATCATACAAACTCAATCTCTAACAACTCGCACGGGTGCGATAACACGCAAATCACCACAAAGCGACAACATTCAATACCAACATCTCACCTCTCACAGAGGGCTAACATAATAAATGCGTGGCAAATGACTCAACGCTCACGCCACCAATTCAATCATACTCGGGGGCTAACATTCTAATGACAATGTGAACATCATACATACATTCCCGGACCGCAAACAAGAATGATAGGTTTTAAAAACAAAAACCACCTTTTTGAAAATAATTTGGAAACACTAGTTGATTTTGAGTATCATATTTCAAAAAAGTAATGCAAACCTCGTTATCGAG
Source organism: Orobanche coerulescens (assembly GCA_033398695.1). NCBI lineage: Eukaryota > Viridiplantae > Streptophyta > Magnoliopsida > Lamiales > Orobanchaceae > Orobanche > Orobanche coerulescens. The sequence continues at coordinate 202,384,695 of CM065802.1, forward strand.
ACTTTGAAAAACCATCTTGCGTTGGATAAAAATGAGGACACTTTTCTTTTAAATTAAAACTTTCAGAAATATTCGACCTTCGGGTCTAAGCAAATGCGTTTCTAAATCATTGAAAATATCTCAAAATATTTTGGTCCTCAAAGCGGAATAATTTTGAAACATACTGTGGCACTAGTAGGCACCGTGAAAGTACCGCGAGGAAAATAATCCATTTGAAAAGTACGTCTCGAAATTTATTTCGTAAGATACTCAGGGTTTTCAGAAATCCATTAGGCTAGAATGCCCAAAAAAACTCACAGGTAACAACATTCGTTTACATATTTCATAGTACATGCATCGAAGCATTTCGAAATCAAAACAAGGCACGTCTTTTCCAGAAAACAAACAGTCAATAATCCATTTGCCTAGGACCGGGGCTATACCACTGGTCCCACTCGAGGCCTCTAAGGAACCTCCAGATCTGTCCATATCATAAAACAAATCATGCACAGGCATCGCCTAGCACCGGGGCTATAGAACTGATCCCACTCGAGGCCTCTAACGACCCTCCCGAGCTGGCTAGCGAATCAAACTCGTGAATCCGTGGCTATACCACTGGATTCCCTCGAGGCCTCGTCGGACCCTCTTGAGGTGAGCAAAGCACACACAAATACATCACCATTCTACATTAAGCACAAAGGCTTCCAAAAATACTTGTAAGACGAGCAAATCATTTTGAAAATTATTAGCAGCGGACAAAAACAACAGTCGAAAAGACATAAACAGCAACAATGCTCTTCATATAAACAAAATATGAGAGTCGAATAAACACATATCATGGGAACAAAAATCTACATAAGGATTCCATCACTTAACACATAATCATACCAGTAACTCGTGTCACACGAGGCACAACACAAAGAAGGGAGACTTACATCCATAGGTCGCCCGAAGATGATGATCGCCCCACCATACTAATCACGACCAACAAACTCAAATGATGCATCACGACACGACTCAGTCAGACAAAATCCGACGAGACAAAACTCAACAGACACAACTTGACCCGACAGCCTGGGTTTCCAGAACCTAAGCTCCGATACCATTTATGTAACACCCCCAATCCGCTCAGGGATATTACACGCCGTAGAACCTTTCCTCAAGGATCTACCAGGCTGGTAACAAAAATCAAACATCTCAACAATGCCTTTAAGGCTAAAATGACTCAGTAGACCGATTTGGTCTTTCAATTAATACACACAACTCAATATCAATACGTGCCCACGTAGGGGTCAAATACAACACACTTCCGTACAACGGGGAAAGAATACTACAGCGGAAATAAAATACAACTGGACCAATACAACAACGTATGGGTACTCATGTGATTAGTATCGGTCATCTTTCATCGCCCTTCATACCAACCCTGTGTTATGCTCCCCAAAACCTGAATGCAATATAGACATCTACCCCCCGATTACTCGGGGGTTAGCAAAATTCCACTATTTTGCTAGTGCAAGTACAAAGTGCAAATACGAGTCATACAAATCATATTCCAAGAATAACAATAACCAGGAATCCTCGAAGCTTCAAACACAACGAAGAAAAATTACTTCCCGAGACAAGAGTTCGGGTAAAACTTTCCAAAACTGAAAGATCACAATTCAAGGGAAACAATTTACAAAATAGTTTAAAATGCCATCGGGAGTTTTAATAGAAAACAATTTAGGATTATAGAATCCTTCTCTTTCCAAAATCAACAGGGGTCACAGCCCAAAGGTTTTGTTTTCTCAAATAAAAGCCAACAACAATTCACAGGGTTCAAAACCCACGTCACGTGTCCTCGACGGACATAAAATCAACAAACATAACCACTCAAGGTACGTAATCTCAGTAACACATCCAAGGTACTCGACCTGGCAAAACACATCCAAAATCATATATCACACTGTGGACACATGCCACGACCACTCACGGTTGGATCAATCACTTGTTGCATCCTGACCACATGATCGCTAGTCATGTGTCACCATAGGGTTACTATACCACCGTGATCACTTGCCACGTCATCTCACGGTTGAATCAATCACTTGTTATCTCCTGACCACATGATCGCATGCCATGTGTCACCGTCGGTATTCTTTGGCGCTCACAGTTGGATCAATCACTTGTTGCATCCTGACCACATGATCGCATGCCATGTGTCACCATAATTTTTCTTAGGCTTTCACAGTTGGACCAATAGCTTTTTGAATCCTGACCACATGATCGCATGCCACGTGTCACTGTAGACCCCGCCCACATCCACACATTCACACACATAACATAGTACACCAACGATATCCAAACAATTCATCCAGAGGCATCAAACACTTAGCAAAACACAACGTCAAACCACAACGCACCAAAATGAGGCTATATATGTACACACGCATTATCAAGCGCAACAATAACACCAAGTGTATTCATAGGGTTCACATAGTCATTTACGAAAAAACACACCAATCACAACATACACACGAGTTTGAAAGGGAGCCTTTAGCGAGGCTAAACCAATCTTTAGAAAGTTCACTATTATGCAGCATGCCAATATGCACGTACCAGCGGCCGTGAGAGCATCTAACTATTATGCAACATGACAATATGCACGGACCAGCCGCCGTGAGAGCATCTAACTACCATACAAATAAAAAAAATACCTTGTTTCCTCGCAAGAAACTTGAAGAATGTTCCCAACTAGTCCAAGAAATCGGTAGCAAGTTCTATTAAGCTATACGAAACAACACAATATTAATTAATTGGTAAGTTCACAAAAAATAGAAATATGTAAATCAATATCAAACAAAAAGTACAAGAGAAACAACAACATAAAAATTTAGATACATGCAGGATCTATATACATGCAAGGTATGAGGGACTCTCTCTCTCTCTCTCCAGCATAACTTTAGCATCTATAAATAAAGAAAATTTGTGGATAATAGCGGCCGGGTATTCCTCGATATAGTTGATCTGAGACCTGTGTTTTTTCCTTTCCTTTCAAGTAGCTAACTATACATATTTCAAGTAGCTAATTAATTTGATGATCTAGAAATAAAGCCAAGTATTATTCTGATATGTTTTTCGTTCCAGTTCTTGTTCAAGTCTTGAGCTGCTCTACATTACTTGTCTGATCTACATGTGTGTGCGGTATGCACTCACTTGTGCATATGTATACCCCCCTATTGGCCAGGATCGATCAACTTTTTCTGAAGCACATTTTAGATTTGTGTATGTAGAGATGATTGAAAGGCAATGATTCTTCCTATATCTATTGGAACTACGTACTTGCTAATATTTCTACCCTCAAATAGTATTATCCCACTTTTTATTTCATATTCTGTACATAAATGTCATAAGCTTCAAAACCCCAAAGCAATACTACATCATGGATATAAGTTAATTAGTAGTAAACAAGAGTTACTACTAAGAAGTCACATCAGGCCAAAACATCCCAAAGCTTTGGAGATGTCATGAACTTCAAACCCCTCTGCAAGAGCTAGTTTCGTGTTGTCCCGAGCGACTACTATGTCATCCTTTTCGAAGCAATCCTCACTACGCACATTCATCTAACTTGGTTATTTAACAAAATGATGATAACAACACTGAAGCAAAATTCCAGCAGGACATATGACTTGTGACTCATTATTGTGAAAAATGTTTTAACAAAATTTCATTTCTTTCAAAAAAATATTTATTGTGAAAATAATTATACAAAAAGGAAAAAGAAATCTGGACACTGGAAAAAAATTATACAAAAAGGAGAACACAAATACACGCAACAAGAGAAAACAGGAACTCATTACAACATGTGACTCGTGATAATTTAAAGAAATAAAAATAAATTAATTGAATTCACAATTCTGGAGACCTGTTCTGGAGCTAGCTCAGCCGAACCAGAGAAGAACTGGCTTTCAAAACAACATCTATAGTCTCTGATGAAGAAAAGATGCAAATCAGATGAAAAGATGCAACATCTACGGTCTCCGATTCGATGGCCGGACGGAGAGTTGAGAAAAAAGGTCGGGCCTTCTTTCTTCCTTGAGAGAGTCGTGAGAAGGAGAGTGGAGGAGGAAGAGACGTGGTCGCGGTCTAGGTTGTGAGAGGAGATTTTAATTTTAATTTTTCATATCTGGGCATAACCGATGCCTTTGACAAAAAATTGTTTAAACTTTTCATGGTTCTAAGTCGTGACAAAAATTTCTTTAAACTTGTCACGGAATTGTCACGGTTAATAGCCGTGACAAAAATTTCTTTAAACTTGTCACGGTTAAAAGCCGTGACAAACATTTTAATTGTCACTTTTTATCATTTGTCACCGTCATTGGCCGTGATAATATTTGTCACGGTCATTAGCGGTGACAAATAGCGCGGATAAAAAGGTGATAAATCGGACATTTTTATCAGTTGAATTTTAGTACGGCCTATCATCCTCACACTGATGGTCAGTCTGAGAGGACCATTCGGATTCTTGAGGAAATGTTGCGAGCGTACGTGTTATACATGGGTAATAATTGGGAACAACTGTTACCTTTGGTAGAATTTGCTTACAACAACATTTATCAGTCAACGATTGATATGGCACCGTATGAAGCCTTATACGGTAGGAAGTGTCGATCACCACTGTATTGGGACAAAGTAGGTGAAAGAAAAATCTTGGGTCCCGAGATGATCGAACAAACAGTATGTGTGGAGGATAAGATTCGTGAGAGGATCAAGATAGCACATGATCGTCAGAAGTCTTACGCCGACAAGCGTCGGAAAGATCTCGAATTCTGTATTGGCGACAAGGTATTCCTGAAAGTGTCTCCTACCAAGGGAATTGTTCGTTTGGTCCAAAGAGAAAGTTGAGGCCGAGATATATTGGGTCGTTCGAAATTCTTGAACGAATTAGAGATTTAGCTTACCATTTGGCTTTACCCCAGAACTTTCGGCCGTGCACAACATTTTTCATGTCGTTGTTGAGGAAGTATGTGCACGATCCCGGCTACGTCATCTACTATAGCACCGTGGAGGTGAACAAAAATCTTACTTATGAAGAACAACCTGATGTTATTCTCGACCGATCAGTCCGAAAGTTGAGGAACAAAAAGAAGGTATTTGTCAAAATCCAATGGCGTAACCACAATAAGGATGAAGCCACTTGGGAGCGCGAAGAAGAACTTCAAGCTCGTTATCCGAATTTCTTGAATCGAGGTATGTCATTTATTTTCGAGGACGAAAATTTTTCTAAGAGAGGTAGGATGTAATATCCGCCATTTTCATGATATAATATTATTATTTATTAATAATGCATTTCATTTCTTTTGATCTCATTTAGAGGATCATGAATATTTATTTCGATGTATCACAAGTTCTAGCCCGAGTTATTTTGTCAGTTATATTCAAGAAGTCATTATTATAATAGTGTTATTAATTATTCAAGCATAATAGTAACACTACTATTATTAATGTTATCATTATTATTAATAATAATAATAATAATATTAGTACTAATATTATTATTATCATTATCATTTTTCCGACATTATTATCATCAGTACAAAATTTAAATTTTTACTTTTATTATTATTATTATAATATTATATTAATTATATTTAACCTTGTGTTATAATTTAACCAACTATATTTAAACTTAATTAACCATAATTAAGGACTCTCCTAATCGATCGATCACCACAATTCTTCACTTCACCAAACTCCTTGATGTTTATCCTAACACAATGGAGCTGAACAAAGATCTTACACAATAGTCAAAACACTCGAAACCTATATCTATAAATACAATTCTTCCAACCAACACCATTCGCGTTTTGCCCAAAAAAAAAACACATCAAATTCTGTCGAACGTAGCAGCCTCAATTCTCAACATATTCTGTGCATAAATTTTCTTCCCAACAGTCACACCTCAGGACCTTTTCTTCTTCAACCACAGGTAATCTTCAACCCCAGTTTCATAATTCCAAATTTCTGTATCAACTTGCACCCGAATTCCACCATCAACAGGGTCCCATATTCAGTCCGAGTAAAATGCCCTTTTGGTCACTCAACTATTTAAGTTTTAACCATTTGGTCACTAAACTATTTTCTTTTTCCTTTGCATCCTTGAACTTTGCATTTCATGACTAATAAGTCATTCTGTTACATTGGTGTTTATTTTGCCGTTAAACTTGATGAGTTGGCAGATACATGGAGTTGGTGAGGCGACTAAGCAAACAATTGTGAAATTGATCGATTTTTCCTCACCAAAATCTCCAATCCTCTGAAATTCCATTAATCCTGAATAACCTAATATCTATTTGTGAACTTATCATAGCGCGAGGAAGAGAGAAAGAGGCCACCAGCGACATCGAAGAATCAGCAGAGATTCAAGACAAATCAGGTCAGAATTCACATGTTCTTGATGAAAAACAAAATAATGGTCAGAATAACCTAATATCTATTTCTGGCTAGGGTTTGCAATATTGGAGAAGAAAAACAAACTACAACTATTTCTATCAAGTAAGTATTCATAATATAACCTAAATTGAATACACATGTTCTTGATGAGATGATAATGTTTTTTTTTTTCAAAATAATAGTTGGTGATTTCTTTTTACTGTAGTATATGGATGCTCATGAGAATGTTCCCAATCCTATTGATGTTGAGGAAGACAATAATGAAATTGATAAATGGTGGGTTGATAATGAATATTTTATAGAGAACATGATTAGTCAGTCTCAAAATAAGAATATTGATGAGAATGTTCCCAATCCTATTGATGTTGAGAAAGACAATATTGGAGAAGATAGTGATGATAGTTTGGATGGTATTGATCCTATGACCGATGATGAAGAGTATATCTCTAATAGGGTTATAGCTGAAGAAACTAGGAGAGTAATGGGACACATAAATGTTGAGAATGACATTGTTTATTTTCAGAATGAGGATGATGAGAATGGTGAGATGGTAGAGAATGAAAATGTTGAAGGTGAATATGTTGGAAATGAAGAGGGTGAATATGTATGTGATGAGAATGGTGAGAATGCACAAACCGAAAATATAGAAGGTTAGAATGTTTGGGAACAATCAGATTACTTTGACTTTGAGACAGAGGGTGAGTTTAAACCATGGAAAAGTGTAGATGACGGGGGGTTATCTGATGACTCTGACTTTGTTCCTAAAAGTAGTAGTGATGAAGATGATTGGCTGTTAACAACCAAAAAAAGAAGACTAGTTGAGGAAGTGCATTTCAATCCTAAAATAAATATCAAAACTTTTGATTTTTGTGTTGATATAATTTTTGAAAGCCCTGCACAATTGAAGGATCAGATCAGATCATATGCTGCAGCCCATGGTTATCCAATTAGGTTCCAGAAAAATGATAAAAAGAGGGTGCAAGCTAAATGCACAGACTGTCCTTGGAGTTTATGGGCAAGTTATGAAGGAAAGGATACAACTTTCAAGGTCAAATCCTATCAAAAGAAGCATAAGTGTTCAATGAAGCCAAGCATTAGAATGGTGAATGCTAAGTGGTTGGCAAACAGATTGGGTGACAGAATTAGATTAACTCCATTTATGAAGTCGAATGAAATCAAGGATTTGGTGAAGAAAGAAGTTGGTAGAGAAGTTACTTTTAAAATGTGTCAAAAAACAAAACAGAGGGCTTTGAATGCAGTTAAACAATCAATGAAGGAACATTATGCTACACTTTGGAACTATGTGTATGAGTTGGCAAGAACTAATCTAGGCAGAACTATTGTGTTAAAAGGGACAAGTGATGAGTGGGTTGGGGATCCACTGTTTAGAAGATTTTATATATGTTTTGATGCAATTAAAAAGGGATTTGTCGAGGGTTGTAGAAAGTTTGTGGGTGTTGATGCTTGTTTCCTAAAGACATGGGTTAAAGGTGAACTTTTGATTGCAATGGGAAGCAAACAACCAAATGTTTCCTATAGCATGGGCTATTGTTGAGAAGGAAGATCAACACACTTGGGGTTGGTTTCTTAACCTTCTTGCCAAGGACATTAGCATAGGATATGGAGATGGGTGGACCATTATGTCTGATCAACAAAAGGTACTATGCTTTCACAATTAAAAATTTTTTCGATTTCATTTTTTATATTTTTGTTAGGATAATTATTTATAACCATGTATTCAGATTAACTAACACTTTCTTGACTACCATGCAGGGCTTAGAACATGCTGTGAAGGAGTTGTTCCCTGAAATTTATCATAGGAACTGTGCAAGACATATTTATGCCAATTTTAGAAAAAAGGGGTTTTACTGGTGTGAACTATAGGAAGTTTTTTTGGGCAGCAGTAAAATCAACAAGAAGGGTAGATTTTGAGAAGAACATGCTGAAAATCAAAGCCCTTTCTGAACAAGCTTACAAGCATTTGATGGATATGGATCCATCTAGGTGGAGTAAGGCCTTTTTTCCTACAGATTGCCTTTGTGATTCAGTAGATAATAACATTTGTGAGAGCTTCAATTTTTGGATTTTAGAAGCAAGATATAAACCTTTGATTAGTATGCTTGAAGCTATTAGGCAACAAGTCATGGTCAGGATGAGGGACAAAAGGAAGTATATGATAAAAAGATTGTCTGAGGGTAGGAGATATGGACATAGAGTGGTGGCTAGTTTGGAGGATTCAGTTACAAAGTCTAGAGAATGCAGTGCTTTGTGGGTTGGGAATTTAGATTTTGAGGTGGGTGGTACAAGAGGGGGGACAGTAGTTGACCTCAAGAATTGGACTTGCACTTGTAGAGCATGGCAGTTGAGTGGTATTCCATATTGTCATGCTATTTCAGCTATTTACTGCATGAGAGAAGAGCCGGAAGACTATGTGTATGAATGTTTAAAGGGTGAAACATATCTTAAGTGTTATCAACACATGCTGAAACCATTAAATGGAATAGAGTCATGGCCCCATTCTGATAAGCCAGTACTATTGCCACCGCCTCCAAGAGTTGTGAAAGGAAGACCAAAATGGAATAGAAGAAAGGATGCCATTGAAGATGGAAAAGGGAGACCAATCGAAGAGATTATGGTAGTTGAACATGTAGAAGAGGATCCATACAAGAGTATTAAAAAATCAAAGAAAGGGGTCAAAATGACTTGTAGTAATTGTAGAAAAGAGGGACATAATAAGGTAAAATGCCTTGATAGGCCTAGAACTGAGAATTCAGAACCACAAGCTCAGTTTGCAGATAGAACAGAAAATCAAATACCTCATCTAAGGAGAGTCAAACAACCTGTAAGTAACTAATATTATGTATAAATATGTGTATAGCAGAAGTAGATTTCTTGATTAACAAAATACTTTCCTGTTTCAAACAGATAACGAAGAAAAGCTCTGGATCTGGTATTATAGCTGCAGCCATGACAGGAAGAATAAATGAAGTTGTATGATATTATATTGCTTTTGTTGTTTTATGGATTAGAAATATGCACTTTAGTATGGTTACATGGCTTTCTTTATTTCAAGAGACTGGATCAACAAATGGGGCTGTAAATGGAAGGAGACAAGGACAAATGTCTAGAAATGATCAAACTGGGGTAAGTTTTGAATAAACGTTTTCTTTGATCCTAACTCATGTAATTTAATATCCTCTATCAACTAGCTTTTAATTGTTCATTTTGGATATTATAGGTGAACACAAGACCTGGTATAAGTGACCTTCAATCTTCTTTCACAGGGAGGAAGACTTTCATAACATCAGATTCACTTCAACAACAATTCAAAAGCAAGAAAACAAATAGGGGTTAATTTTTAGTTATTGTTATATTGATGCTTTTTGGCTGGTAGATGTTATGGCTTTAAACACATACTTAGTGGATTTTGTTTACCTTTGTGGTGCATCTTTTGGTAGAAAGCTCTTGTCAAAAGTGATGGATGGTACTTATTTTGCTAGCTTTTATTTTACTGGTGACAATCGTTTGATTAGAATTTTATTATTTGATGAATTTTGTATACCTTTATTTTGATAGCTTTTGTATAACTTTATTACATTTTTTTGTTCATTTCAAATGTGACATTTCTTATGAAACGGAGGGAGTATTTTTTTATTTTTACCTAATAAACAGTTTTGGTCTATTACGCAATCCGTAATAAAATTACTCCATCCATTCCATAAAAATATTTAAATGAGATATTTATTATGGGACGGCCGAAGTCTTTTTTTTCTTCTCGCATTGTAGTGTAACTGCAGGCAGACCATATGCGTTTGCTTAGTCACTCCACATAGGTAATTGTCCATGTCACACTACCAACTCATCAAGTTTAACAGCAAAATAAACACCAATGTAACAGAATGACTTATTAGTCCATGAAATACAAAGTTCAAGGATCAAAGGAAAAGGAAAATAGTTTAGTGACCAAATCGTTAAAACTTAAATAGTTGAGTGACCAAAAGGGCACTTTACTCTATTCAGTCCCGAATCAGAACCAAACCCGCCAGCAAGACCACCGAACCCAGCAGCCCCGACATCGCCCGAACAGTAAATCACAGCCAAAAATCCGACCCAATCCAATAGGCCGAAACCCGTAAGAATTCCACCTCCAACCAACCTGAATCCCACGGCCGACCTAAATCGCCGCCGCCCTCCCAATTTCTGCCGTGTTGTGTACGAAGTGGGTGTTAGGTCGAGAGGGAGATGAGTCCGTTTGAGTATGAGTTAGGCGTGCGTCTTCTTTGATTTTTTTTCAGTAGGTGTGTTTGTGTGTATTGTGAGATGGAAGAAAGATAATTTCAGATATAGATGAGGGAGTAGGGGTAAGGGTCGATACCAGATGTGTTTTAGAGAGAGAGATGGGGATAGGATAGAAAGAGAGGCGAGAGGAAGAAATAAAAATCAGTCTGCCGACCCGTGAGAGAAAGAAGGGTTATATACCCGAGATCTTTAGGGTTATTCCATTTAACCCCCAAATTTCTGGACTTCTCCAATTTAGCCTCAGTCCGTTTTCCAGTCTTTCAATTTAAGCCGTCAATTCTTAATTCCTACGATTTTCACCCCAGACATCTTTCAACATATAAAATCAGACCCTTTATTAATTTGACTTTTTCAATCAGTTATGTTACAATTATATATTTAATTTATTTATTTTACTTTAGTATTGAATCGTTATTATTTATTTTGTAGATAATAATGAGGATTTTCAGGCATAGAAATTTGTGAGTCGAGCTTTCTGCATTTCATCCAATTCAAGCTACATATATTAGGTGGGAATTTTCACTATCACTTTAATTGCTTTAATTGGATTGCTATGTGATATTCTATTTATGTTGAAAATCGAAGATACATGTTGTAAATCAGGCTCACCTGTATACATGTAAAGAGGCTATCTTAAGATATATGTTGTGTGGGGACACCTGTACAACCTCAATATTCACATGCGTGCTCGATTCATGCTACATATGGTATTGTGTGTATGTCTTCATGTTGAGGAAAATATTATTGATAGAATAATCATTTAATTGCTTTCCATGAGATTGTATATTATTATGATATGTTTGATTTCCACGAGCTGAAGGAAGCTCACCCCCACCTATATTGATCCCGCAGGTTAAAATGAGCCGGATGGACGAAGGAGGGAGCCGAGAGGACATATGATGATAGTTTTATCAAACGATATATTCTTTTTATGTCTTATGCTTTGAACTATTTATTTGGGGAACTCTTGATTAGTAATAATAATTTATAAATTTTTCTCCCGCCGCAATTATTATCTCTTTTTTATGTCATTACCACAACACCAAACATATTGCGAGAAAATATCATTTTGTTAGATAAATGGTTCAGGAAGGTAATGTTATACTGTAGAGAGTGGACACGGCAAATAACGTTGCTGATCCGCTTATCAAGCCACTATCTCAAAAGGTCTTAGAGAGACATTTGGAGAGTATGGGTATTAGATACCATAGTTTGTGGCATTGAGTGCAAGTGGAAGATTGTTAGGAATATGCTCTCGAATGCCACTCAGATGATGAGAGAGTGAGAGCATTGTATTGTTATTATGAATATTATATTAAATAAGGCATTTATTATTTCTATATTATTGTATATCACAGGCATTGTGATTTGGTATATAAAATAATAGTCCTTGCATTTGAGAGAAAACATTCCACCTCTTATGGAGATAAGAAGATAGTCACTGGAAGTGCTTAGGACTCGAATGCTTAAATAGTTCGCAAGTCGATAAAACTTAATTGGGCAGTAAGTTTAGACAAGACTTGTATAACGTGTACTTTGATATGTAGAGTGCCAGTCTTCACTAAGGGTTAGTGGGAACACACGTTATAGGTATGCTAATGGGATTAGTATACTCGAACACGACTCAACTCGATTCTGTAACATGGATATCACTCAGGGATGGTCAATAACTGAATCGAAAGATTGTGATAGGTATACATGGACCTTTGACTTGAGGTTTCAGTAGGAGGTGTGCTTGTGATATTAAGTTAGTCATTAGAGTAGTTAGATCCAATCGCTGGTTGGTGGGGTCAACCTCGAAATGCAACTTAGTGGGCAAGTAGTAGTCTCTACGGAATACCAAGATAGGATTCTTTCGCCTGTTAGTGAGCAGGTAAATGTCCTATGCGGTTAATGGCAAATGAGATCATAAGTCTTTGACCAAAGCAGTTAGAGCTAGTTGTATTTGATACATGAGAGCTCGGTGATCTCGGTTTGTATTAACAAATGCATAGAGTCAAGATACAATAGTTTTTGACTTTACCGTGACCCTGATACTTGACGGGATATATGATTGAAAGGTTTATACGTATATGGTATTCACGACATAATGGTTTTGGAATGATCTGCTCATTCGTTCTTAGTTAGATTACGGTACGGAGCACTAGACTGGCTAAGTGTTACCCATACTCCTTGATTCCTCCCATTGCCGACTTAGACAGACCTATGGAGTCGCGCACAAGGATATTTGATGGATAAAATATATATTTATTATCTCTTCATTAATATTGGATATCTAATTTGATTTGTTTGATAAATCAAGCGGTCTTGTGAATTAAAATTAATTACCGGGTGATTAATTTAATTCATAAATAATTATTTCTTAAAAATAAATTATTATAATTTTGTATTTGATAAAATTAATTAATTGGATTAATTAATTAAGTATAAATACATTTGAGATAAAACGAAGTGTACTTGACGTCCGGTACACGAACCGAGTGGCTCGGCTCATTTTCTCACCTAGACAACATGTGCCCCCCCTCACCTTCCACTTACCTTCCATGTGTTTTCTTCTTCATGTAGGGTGTGTTAGTATAGTAATAAGATGAGGATAAATGGATGAGATATCATATCTCATCATTTGATCTCATATTGCTATATTATATATGTTAGTCTTTCATTTGATGAAGACTAAGCAAAACACACACACTTATACACACACTCCAGTCGTGAGTTATTGTGGGAGGAGAGAAGATTTTATTTTTCTTGTTCATCTTTGAGAGAAAGAAAAGGAAGAAGAGAAGAGAAGAAAAATACCGTATCAATTTCTAGCCATGTTCTTTGAGAACGAATTGATATTTTATTTTTCCGATCAATATCCGACGCGTGATAACATAGAGACACTCGGAATTTTCATGTTTGATCATTCATCAAGATAGAACGAATCGGATTACTATTCGTATTGGTGACCGAAAACAATCAAAGGTCGGCTCGGGAATTTTTCCTTCAAGAAGATATTATCAAAGGTCTACGAGGGTATGACTTCTAAATTTTATCTTTGTCATTTTATATTCGTTTATACGATGCTTGATCGATCCGTTTTTGGGGTTTGGTTTTATCCGGTTGGACTGATTTATTTTCCACTACGTATCGATTTTAATCACCAAATCCAAACATAGGCGACACATCGACCATAGCCTAAGGTAGGAGTATCTTCAGTTGAAATTCCCCAAAGAACTTTCGGACGCCCTTTGGGGACGTTTCGGGAATATACACAGTACCTTACTTCCTGAGTTGACCGTGTAGTGAAATGAAATCCGCTTTCTTGATTATAAACGAGTCAACAATTTCAACAAAGATATGCTCCGCCTCAAGGCACGCCTCAACTTATGTGGTAAGGAAATCACAGTGGATACTAGTGAACTAGTATCGATTGAAGTACGATAACAAGCGTATCACCACCTTCAGTAAGCTAATCAACCTTCTTCAGGTAGCTGAAAGGTATAATGAGTTGTTGGTGAACAATAATGCTAGGCCAGCCAGGACAAAACAAATTCTTGAGGCCAATTTTGGCAAACCGATACGTGGAAGGAAAGTCGATGAATGGGGTACTGGACGCGCTAATCCTAAAGCACATGGAACGAAACCACATAGTGGTACAGGACGTAGCATTCGTAGATGTGATCGAGGTTGTGGAGGCTCTTCCAGTGGAGAAAGAAGAGATAATGCTCCTGGTTCGCTAGGCTATGGGACCAAGCAGTAAGTACCTCCTAAGCCTCATGCTCTAATAGAAAGAGTACATGACGCCCTATGCTTTCGTTGTGGAATGACTGGCCATTGGTTCTGAATGCCATGTAGGCAAACACGTCGCAGCTGCATACAAGAAATATAGAGAGACCAAAGCAGAGGCTCAATATATGGAAGAAGATGATTATGGTGTTCCTCCCAATGTCAATTTCACAGTTACTTATTGTAATAATAATAAATACGAGCTGGAGTCATTAGATGCCCCACTCTATGACTAATTTAAGTTTATGTTTCGATTGACATTTTTTGTTTTGGATGTCTTTGCCTTAGATGATTTTATTCATTAAAAGTGTGATGAATTTTGGTTTTTGAACAAGATATTATTGTTACTTACGTTATACATGTGATTGGATTTATCCTACGTCTTGAGTATTGCTCCTTATGCTTGAGTTTGTAAGTTCATTCTCTCCACTTCCCATAGGAATGGATCGTGGGGAACTGGAATGCTTGGTAGATTGTGGCACCACCCATACTATCCTTAGAAATAGGTTATTATTCATCGAACTGATAGCCTATCGCACATTGGTGACCATAATGATTGGATCATCTCAGATCATTCAAGGATGCGACACTACCCAGTTCCTGATGCCTAATGACACGGCCTTTATCGTCATTGACGCTCTATATTCACCAAGAGCGACTCGAACCTTACTAAGATTCAAGGATATACGTAGCAAAGGATTTCATATTGAAACATATTATGAGAATGGAATAAAGTTTCTCTATGCCATTATAATACCCGGTTGTGAATTCATTTATTTTCATTCAGTAATTGTCACTCAGTAATTCTCACTCATTAATAATCATTCATCATTCATATTCATTCATTTGTGTTCACCGTTCGGCGTAACTTTGAATAGTGTATCAGTTATCATTCGCATTCAACCCTGTTTGAGAATCGAGACGAGAATATTATCATAATCATTGTGATTGGTAGCCTTGTGTTGGAAGTATCAGTTATTATGTGTTATTGGACTTAATATTACTCATACAAGTGGTGTAGGTCGGATCATTCATCATTCGTAACGTGAAGATGGAGTTGTCGAATTGTTATCGTTCCAGCAGTTAGTTATGGCCGTAGCCTATCTTACATTATGGCCGTAACATGCATTCGTTGGTTTCATGTTTTTTTGGACGAAGACAACTTACGGTCGTAAGTTTTGCAAGATACGGCCGTAAGTGATGATTTTGGTGTTCTGGGCGTTTTTCGACGAAGTGAAGTTACGCCCGTAAGTGGGATAGTGTTACGGCCGTAAGGCCGGGAGATGGACATTTTGGTTTTTCGACGAGGTGTAGTTACGGCCGTAAGTAAAGGTTATTACGGCCGTAAGGTCGTTGACTTTGAAAAGTTACGACCGTAAGGTGGCAGAGTTACGGCCGTAACTCTACGCAATATTTAAGGATATGGACAGGACTTTTGTGCTCATTTTCCTCATTCTTCACGTGGTTCCGAGAAAGAGGTTCTTGGGAGAGATTTTTCATCATCAAACACTTGTGTGTCCGTGTTCTAACCATCTATCTTATATTGTGGAGCTTGGAAAGTCGTTTTAACGCGAGTTCAACGGATCGAAGAGTTTGAATCTTCAAAGGTAATTTCTTCAAAACCTTAGATTTTGATTTTGAGATGGAATATGATGTTTTGGATGTTATAATCATGATATGTGAAGGGATA
This sequence comes from Orobanche coerulescens, assembly GCA_033398695.1. NCBI lineage: Eukaryota > Viridiplantae > Streptophyta > Magnoliopsida > Lamiales > Orobanchaceae > Orobanche > Orobanche coerulescens. The sequence goes on from CM065802.1 coordinate 202,400,869, forward strand.
TACATATGATTATGAGTTCATATGAACTACCTTTGGATTATTGGAGAATTATTCGAGAACCCTTTGATTGTTGGTCTTGGAATTGGGGGTTTCGATTAGATGTTATCGAAATCTCGGGTTGTGTATTCCTATTGGATTATTGATTGTACTGATAATATTTTGTTGGATTGAATCACTCATTTGGAGGCGTGGTATCGATATAATTGGGATTGGTTGTAAACAATTGAAGATTATGTGCAACGTGTTTGTTAGATTGCCCCAATGAGTTTGGGTTGTTGTATCGACTTTTGAATTGGTTGTGATCATGCTTGATTCTTGTATTAAGCGAGTTGCTGGTGGTTATGTTATTTAAGGTTGTTCGAGCGGCCGAAAATCACCTTGAGGACGTTATTCGAGGAAGGACATTCTTCACCGGTATTTGAGGCAAGTTGATCATTGCTCGGTTAAAAGGATAATTATTCCTTTCGTTGTTGTTCATTCATACGTATAATTCATGCATAGTATATTAATCATGTTGGACTTGTAATTGTCAAACTAATCATTCAATTCATGAGGAATGATAGTTCCAATCATTTCATTTGAAGCTATCACTCATTGCGTCATTAATTCACCTCGATGAGTCATTCTTGGACCCTTGTCGGATTTTTATTCATTATTTTTTATCATGGTCGCTTTTGTTCTTGTGACCTTCCGGGATTGAATTGCGTTACCGGGTGGTATATGTGTGGAATTTTTAGTTGGGCACACTATGGTCATGTGTATATGCGGGTATCCGGACACATTGGACTGTGCACACGGTAACGTGCCTTCGTGAGACTAATTAGGCCAAGTTGCGGGTGATTATACGGGACGCCGGGCACTCGGCTACTTGTACACTTGCACATCTCATTCGGGCGTACTATGATGCCCCTCGTTCAGCTTGATTTCATAACTAAGACGTGTGATTATTGTATTTGTTCAACTATTGAGGATTGTTGTTCTGTGTAACTGACCCCATTGGTGATGTTGTTTTTAGGTCATGGCAAGGCAAAGGCACGGGAAGAGAACGTTGACGGCGAGGAGTTCCAGTGATACTAGTAGGGGGCCCCAGTCCTTCCATTTATTCATGTTCCTTTGATGTGTATTTTCCACTGCAGTTTTCCGTTTGAATTTTCATTTTATTTGGTGTTGTATATTTCATCTTCATATGAAATATATAAGTATATTGTATTCCTGGGTGTATTGTACTTGAGACTCCTCATCAGAGTAATTGATAATATAATATGGTGCGGTACTATAGTTATATTATTTAATTCATTATATTTCATTTGCCTGGTGGGTCCCAGTTGGGGGTCCACGGCACTGTAATATTCGCCTAGTTTGGGGTGTTACAATCACCTCTAATGAACGGACGAAAACGCATCTTAGAAAAACTTACGAGTCAATCAAGTGGACTTTACCTCACTACGATTAAAGTTGTTGAATCATATTCCATTACCCAGAATGAACTTTGGGATGCTGACTCATACAGGCTTTGGCATGATAAATTAGGACATCTCGATCGTGACATGATGATTCATATCCTTAAGAATACGCACGGACATCCTTTATTTTGCGTGCAAAGTAGAAAGAGACATCAACCCAACACAACGAAGTTTGTCGGTGTTTCCCATACCATGTCGTCCAAAGTACCCGATACATCAGCCTATTCTACACACTTGACTTTGTCAAATGTACATCGTCATTTCGGCAAAGTCTGCTCTTTAGCCAAAGTAGGAGCTAGACTTTCATACGCTAAAGATGCAACTGGGAACATTGCATTCTTACATAGGATTCAAGGTGATATTTGTGGACCTATTCAACCAGAATGCAGGCGATTCAGGTACTTTTTTATTCTGGTTGACGCTTCGACACGTTGGTCACATGTCGCCCTATTGTTCACTCGAAATGCTGCTTTTGCAAAGCTTCGAGCATAGATTATCTGGCTAAGGGCTCACCTCCCTGACAACCCTGTTTGGTATATAAGACTTGATAATGCTGGAGAGTTCACATCTAAAGTATTTGATGAATACTGCATGTCGGTCGTGATCGACGTAGAGCATCTTGTTCCCCACATGCATACGCAAAAATAGTCTCACAAAGGCAACCATCAAACGAATTCAGATGGTGGATCGGGCATTGGTTATGCGCACCAACTTACCTGTTTCTCCTTTGGGATATGCAGTCTTGCATGCAGCTTTACTTATTCATTTTTGACCGATAGATAACAAACCATTTTCTGCATACCAGTTGGTAGCTGGATATGAGCCTGACATTTCACATTTACGCATATTTGGTTGTGCAACTTATGTGCCAATTCCATCCCCATAACGCAATAAAATGGGTGCGCATAGACGTTTATGTATTTATGTTGGATACGAATCCCCAACAATTATCCGCTACTTAGAATCTTCGACAGGTGATCTATTTACCGCTCGATTTGTGGATTGTCACTTCGATAAGACAACCTTCCCATCATTAGGGGGAGGGGAGAAGACGAACTTTCTCCAGAAATGATAGGAATTGTTGTGGTTGGTTCCTACTCTGTCTCATTTCGATACCCGAACTTCGCTATGTGATAGTGAAGTGAAAAGAATTCTCGATCTTCAGAACATAACAGATTTGATGCCTGATGCGTTTACTGATATCGCGAAAGTGATGAGATCACATACCTATTGCAAACGTGCCTGCAAGGTTAGAAGTCCCCGAAAAAGAGTGCAACACCAATGAAGTGAGTGCTGTTATCGCACTTGGTGGCAGTGCGGCTGAGGCCATGGCTCCCCAAAGGAAACGGGGGGGACCATTTGGTTCGATTGACACCCTTCCAAGAAAGAAAAGGGATGGTGAGGCACATAATGATCCCCTAAACATTAATGCTGGGAATCCTTCCCACGAGATTGTCTCTGACTAGAGCTATGTCCATGAGTCATTTTCGTGGGATGCCCCGAGGTCTGTTTCAAGCTCAGCGAACAAAAAAAAATCTCATGTATGAGAGAGTTTGCGATCTAGTTGATAGGCCGACAACTCGCGTTGATGATGCGTTCGCTTACGCTATTGCCCATGATATCATGGAGCATGACGATATTGAACCACGCTCCATGGTTGAATGCCAACGCAGAGCGGCTTGGCCCGAATGGAAAGAAGCAATCCATGCAGAACTTGATTCTATGACAAAACGCTAGGTATTTGGCCCGGTAGTGCTAACCCATCAAGTGTAGAGCCTATTGGACATAAATGGGTTTTTGTTAGAAAGCGAAATGAGAAAATATAGGGCCTTCGGTACAAGGCCCGACTTCTCTCCCAAGGGTTCTCACAATGCCCTGGAATTGACTATGAGAAGACGTATTCTCCCGTAATGGACGTGATAACATTCCATTACTGAATAGCTTAGTAGTTTCCGAAGGACTGGAAATGGAGCGAATGGATGTAACTGCATATCTCTACAGGGATCTTAATAGAGATATATACATGAAACTGCCTGATGGTATTTCACTACCCAAGTCAAGTGACTTTAAACCACGGAGTGTGTATTCAGTTGGACTGAGATGCTCACTTTATGGATTAAAACAATCCGGGTGGATGTGGTATACCCGCCTAAGTAACTACTTGATTGGAAGGGGATATAAGAACGACGAATTGTGTCCCTACATGTTTATTAAGAAAAAAAGTTCTGGATCAGCGATTGTAGTTGTATATATTGTTGATATGAACATAATCGGTACTCTTGGCGAAGTAAGGAAAACTACAAGCTATCTAAAATCCGAATTTGAGATAAAGATCTAGGAAAAACTCGGTTTTATCTACGCATTGAGCTAGAACACTGAGCCTATGGAATCCTCATCCACAAGTCTGTCTATGTCCAAAACATACTCAGACGTTTCAATATAGACAAGGCACACTGTTGGAATATTCTATTCCACATAATTATAAAATGGTTTTGATGATGAGTTGATGATGAGTTGTCGATCAAAGAAACAACAACATAACGAAGCAAAAACAACAATAAATCAAGAAGGATTCGAAGTCGCACAAGCTGGGCAGAATAGAAGATAACACACGCTAGGGAACAAACTAGCGCACGCTAAATGAAGGACCTAACGTATACTATGAGTATAGTATAACGTACGTAATATAAAGTCAGCTGAAGACTCACCTGATGTCACCTGATGGATAACGCACGCTATATGCAAAGTTAATGCACCCTAAGGATGATGATTAATGTACATAATGGACACCAGTAAACGTATGCTATGAGAGTTGTGTTGCGATATTTCTTGAACGCAAGTGCACGTTATCGTATACAAGTAATAAAGTGATGAGTGAGTATCGTTCCCACGAGGACTGAATCACTAACTACCGATTTTTGTGTATTCCAGTTTTATTTGAACAATCGAACTTTGGGTAGCAATTAATTACTAAAGAAAATTAATAAAAGACTAAACAGTAAAAACGATCGCTTGAAGAAAGAGAATCAAATGATGAATAAGTCTAGGATTCTGAATCCACCTCGGTTTATCCGAATTTACTCTCGATTATCTGAAGTTAATGATTTTCCTAATTTATTGAAGGCGAAGATTGCTAATATATTCTACCGCCTCTCCCGAGGTCAATAGATTTTTCTAAAGGCGAATAACGCACTCTATCCCTAGGTGAATTAATTCATCAATAGGCAAAAAGCATAAAATCTCCAAAAGGCCACGTAGTTCCTATGAGTATATTCCTATCTCACAAGATAAAACGGTCCTCACCAATAGTTCCTCACCAACTCTCCTCTCCCGATTCGAATTGAATGATTAAAACAATACAACTATTGGCCAGACAATTGAAAGCATTAAACACGATTGGGAAAACTCAACAAAAAGGGAATTAAATAGATAATCTCAAGCAAATTCGTCAAAACATAGGTTTCATCAAAATCCTAGATTAGGGTTTTAGCCTGACATGCTAAATAATGAAAATACAGAATTAATAAATAAAAGCATGAAAATCAAACGCAGATGAAGAGCTCGGATTCCTCCGTTCTTCTGGCTTCCGCCCTCTGCCTTTGATCTCTTCTGCTTCTCTCGTCTGCGATAATCTTCTGTGATCCTCCTTTTCCCAAGCCTCCCAGATGATTAATTAGGGTCTTAAACCCTTATTTATAGCTCTCAACAGCCTCCAAATCTCGTCCGTGTGAGTAGGTCGAGAACTGGCTTCAAAACGGCCCAAATCCGCGCGGAGCACACCAAAACCGCCTTGTGTGCCGCGGCTCACTTAATCTGTGCCGCGGCACATGGCGTCCAGGTTAAAACCTGGGCGCTGTGATTTTCTTCTGGGCCGCGGCTCACCTGGACTGTGCCGTGGCACAGAGTACAGATTACTCTGGTGCCCGCTGGTTGCCTTCCTGTGCCGCAGCCCACTTGCCTTGTGCCGCGGCCCACGGCCAAAATTCGCCGTTTTCGCCCGTTTTGCCTCGTTTTAGCTTCCAGACTACAATCTCCTGTCAAACATACAAGAATAAGACATTAAAAGCTCATTTATGCAATTTTACTCGCCAAAATAATACGAAATAATGATAAATATGCGTATAAAAATACGCCTAACAAATACCCCCAAACTTGAGCCTTTGCTTGTCCTCAAGCAAAAAGAATTAATTTCAACAAAAGAATATCGTGAATAAGCGTGCAACTCAAAGTGCTCAACCTAATCAATACTATCCTGAAATTCTCTCTGAATAATACGAGTATCGTAATAGCGAGCTACACTCAGAACACTGATTCCACAAAGTAACCAAGTTCAGTCCTAATCACTCGTTCATGAAGAAAATCCAGCTCAAAGATTAACAAACGTGAATCTAATCGACCGTCAATATGAAAGGTTAAAATAAACAAGCTAGTTCACCCCGTTCCACAGTCTAATGGCAAAATTTTCACGAGTTTCATCAAAAAATAACCCTCGGACAGTATTCCCTTATATATATGCTCAAGAAATTGATTCGAGCTGACCACTAGGTTTGGATCTCGGGATGTTTCATTGGGATAATCCTAGGGTGGAACTTCCATTCTCATGTATTGGGAAACCGTTTGACGTAAAAGACACTCATGGGGCACATGGATGCTTCTAGTTACTAAGTTCCCCTCCACAGCGGAGAAACAACTCGAATAGCTAATTCCCGCATGTCCGAATCAAGGTCGCTGTTTTACGCGAGAGTAAACAACGGGTCACGTGAATACCCCCGGTTACTAGGTTCTTTATCATTGGCACATGCGAAATTTCTAAACCACTAGTCTAATCAGGGTCGTCGTTTTACGCGAGAGTAAACAACGGGTCACGTAAATACCCCCGGTTACTAGACTTCCCATCATAGAACAAAAATATCTCGACTTTTGGGAAAAACTGACTGACTCTAAACTCAATCTAAGTGCCAACACGACTTATGTAACTGGACGACTAGCTAACCGAAAAATGTAACCAAACGTATCGACGGTGATTTTAAAACACGTATGTCTCCTCTCTTATCCTCTAAGATCTCTACAAAAAACGAAAAAATTTCGTACCTAAATGAAGACTTAGCAGAAACAGAAATCACTGACTACAACCCGACTAAAACTCGACCATTTCTTCAGAGAGAAAAACAGTGTCGTAACATCAGTATTACACAAATAAAAGCACGAAAAATTCACGAATAAGAGAAAAATCATGACAAGCAAGGCTATCGACAAAAAGATAACTAGAAATAACAAAAAGTGCAACGAAATAAGTACAGCAGTAAATGTAGCAACAGAAATAGACCCCCCCAAACTTAGGACGTACATTGACCTCAATGGACAAAATATAATATGCAATAAAAGTGAAAGGTCAAGTACTCCCCTCCAGTTCTCTCACGAGCTGGTGCCGGCATCATCCGGTGAGGAGGGTGGTGTGGTTGGCCGAGCAGGTGCAATAAATGGCCCTTCCGGATGCAAAATGTGGGCCGTCCATGCGGCAAGGTGCTCCTGATGGTAGGTGTCCTTCGCTGCCAGACGCCTCGCCTCACGCCGGTTGGCCCGGCGGGCCTGCTCTCGCATCTCACCTCTGACGGCAGCAATAATGCTCTCTCTCTCCGTCCGCTGCTCCTCTCTCATGGCAGCCAGCATACTCTTCCTCTCTCTCCTCATCTCCTCTCTCTCTCTCCTCATATCCTCTCTCTCTCTCTCCTCATATCCTCCCTCAGCCCGTCGAACATCGCTTGCAATCTCTCTCTGTCGGGTGGCGGGCCGGCATCTGCCTGCCCCTGTGTCAGCAGTTGAGGCTCGGGGGATCCCTCGTGGGCCTCATCCAATAGAAATCCTCAACCCCGAGCATGTGTCGGCGCTCCTCCCCACTGGTCAAAATGTGAGATGATGCGGTGGTCGATCGGGGCCTGGGGAGCTAGCATCGGCTCGTCGTCCGACCACGTCAGCCCCGACTGCCGACACAGAGCGCAGATAAGAGAGGGGTGCTTCAACCCCGTCTTGGCCCCTCCCTGAATACACTGGAATATAGATCGGACCAAGAAAGGGGCCACATCGAATCGCAGCCCGAATATGATAGCATATAGTGTCCGGGCTCGGGATAGAAAAACAGTGCGGATCTGAGAGGTGGGGTCTATACGGGCGCAGATAAAATATAGCCAGGCACGCCCGAGCCGACTGAGGCGCGAGCTCTTAAAAGTGGAAAGTGGAAGAACCCGGTGCGCGCCGCTCCCAGTCGGAGTCGGGCTGCGTAAGAGTCTCGAGCAGAGCCTCCTTCGTGAGGCTAGCCATAACTCGGTCATAAGCTGTCTCATCTACCACCGGCAGCCCAAACAACCTCCAAATAGCAGCTACAGAAAAATCAACCGTAATACCTCGGACATCGACCTGAGTCCGAGTGTCTGACTGCTGCAACATCTGGCCTGCCCGAATGTGCTTTAATAACGCGCTGGCATAGAACTCCTGCACTATCGATATCACCGTTGGCTCGGGGGGTGCAGCAAAATGGGCCCACCCCATCTCATCTATCATGGTAAGCAGTTCCCCGTCTTGGGGGGCTGGAGTGAATCCCCTCTCCGGGATCAGAGGTCGCGGCCGAATCTTCTCGTTGAAGATTTTGTGGATCTCCGGCGTGACTACGAGAAGTTTCCCCTCGAGTGGGGGACGACTGAGTCCTGGCCCTCTTGCTCAGCTTCTTAGTCCTAGCCATAGCGAGTCCTGAAAAAATTAAACACCGGAGTTTACTTACTCGAACAATAACGAGAATAATCATCACTCGGCTAAGGATATCCGGCCGTAAATCAGAAATTTAACGAGATAGCACAGCCGTGAGAGAAAAATGAAATTGAACCATAACGTTTAAACTAGACGTACGGGTTGGGGTTGCTGTAATTCTAGAACGAATACGTTGCACATAGATTCAAAATATTGCCTTAACAAAGAAAATTTTTCATTCGGACATTTCATCAAACACTTAAAGGGCATGAGTTCAATTGAAGAACAAATATGGCAATAGCTCGATTAAATCCCCAAGAACAAAAACACGACTCATTCCTCATGACAAACGACACATTCAACTCATTCATAATCGAAAATAATCATGAAAAATCAACCAAAAACTATCGTATCCTCCACTTAACCATCATAGAACTTTTGAAAGAAGAAATAAACATATTGAACCATCAAATGCATAACACAACTTCACATTTAAATTCATAGAACAATTTGAGATTAGAGATTTAGACTTACCTTGCTTGGATTGTGAAAAGTGCAAGGAAATTGCAAGAAGAAGAAGGGATATGAAGGTTAGCCGATCGCGCGCGCAAGGGAGAGGAAAGGGAAGTTAAGCGTACCTGGGTAGTCGGCCGAATGAGAGTTATAAACTACCTGGGCTGTTCAAATTCCGCAAGGTGTGCCGCGGCACAGCTCAAGTGAGCCGCGGCACAGAGTACAGTCCCTTTTACCTGTTCGTTTGTTTTGTCGTGGGCCGCGGCTCAGCTTCCGTGTGCCGCGGCTCAGGGCTCAAGTGTGCCGCGGCTCAGTAATGTTGTGCCGCGGCACATAGTACAGAAAGTTTAGCTCTCCCTTTCGATTTGTGTGTGCCGCGGCTCACAAGCCTTGTGCCGCGGCTCAGGCATAAATTTCTCCACAGGAGTTTTCTGCCTGAGAATTTTAAGAAGAACACATCAAGAGCGAGAGGTAAAAGCAAATCAAAGCACAAAATGATGAAAAATAAAAATTCAAGAATGCAAGAAAAATACAGAAATGCAACAATCTACAACTAAGAACTCGGGTTGCCTCCCGAGAAGTGCTAAGTTTATAGTCTTCAGCCGGACCTATTTAAAAATCAGTTTGCTTTTCGCAAACTCCATTTGATCTCCGCACCGTTGATCGAACCGTTAATATGGTTTTTAAAATTTTGACCATCGGTCATTAACGATTCGATTTTCAGTTCGGACACCCAATGTTGGTTGCGGAAAGGTTTTGACGAGAACAACTTTCCGAAACACCCGTTTTTCTCATGACTAGACGTCCGTTTGACTTCCGGCTTATTTTCCTCTTTCACGAACGAACTTATGACAGCAGCAGACTTTTCCGATTGTGGCTGGTCAGATGGCGATGATTGCATGTTCACATGCTTGAGAAATGCGACTCATTCTACATCGTTCTTAAAAGTCGGATCATCTGAAACGGAATCTGAATTTTTTGACCGACGATTTTTTTGGTGTCTTTCTTTCGCAACGGCCTCCACACTTTCACTTTGTGAGCTCTTATCAACACCTACCGGCCATGAAAAGGATTTGAATACTTGGAACATAACATGCTCATCTTGAACCTGCAGAGTTAATTCCCCTTTTTCCACGTCTATAAGAGTTCTGCCGGTCGCTAAAAATGGTCGTCCCAAGATAATCGAGATATCTTGATCTTCCTCCATGTCGAGAACAATAAAATCCGCTGGAAAGATAAATTTATCCACTTTTACTAACACGTCCTCAATCACTCCCCTCGGATACTTAATAGATCGATCCGCTAATTGCAAGGAGACCGTTGTCGGCTTTGCTTCTCCAACTCCCAGCTTTTTGAAACTAGACAGAGGCATGAGGTTAACACAAGCACCGAGATCGCACAACGCCTTATTAAAAGAGAGATTCCCCATGGTGCACGGAATGTTGAAACTTCTCGGATCTTTCAATTTTGGTGGAAGCTTCTTCTGAAGAATCGCGCTGCACTCCTCCGTCAAGGCGACTGTCTCAAACTCCTCGAGTTTTCTTTTCTTTGACAAGATCTATTTCATGAATTTAACATAGCTTGGCATTTGTTCCAACGCGTCGGCAAATGGAATGTTAATATGAAGCTTCTTGAACACGTCGAGGAACTTTGAGAATTGCTTCACTACAACAAAAAGAGGCATTGACAACGTTTTTTTTAACAACGTTTTTAAAAAAACGTTGTCATTTAGGTTTTCGACAACATTTATTTTAAAAACGTTGTAGTATTTCTATTTTGACAACGTTTATAAAAGAAACGTTGTGGTAACGAAAATAGACAACGTTTAGTGAAGAAACGTTGCACTATATTACAACGTTTAATTGTTAAACGTTGTGAAAAGAGAAATACTACAACGTTTTTTTATAAACATTGTATTATTGTTTCACTAAAATCTTAATACAATAAACTAGAAAAAGGAAAAAAAGAAACACAAAAACTGTAAAAGGAGAACGGCTTCTCCCCACAGACGCAGTCAAGCAAAGGAGTTCTTGGGCATCGCAGCGATACTGGTCGGAGGCGGGAGGCGGCGCTGCTCTTAACACTCTCCACAACAACAACAACACTGTATCATCTCTCTTCCTTCCCCGTTTGTTTCCCCTATACCCTAGCCCTCATGATTTTGAGATTTTGAGCGGGCATTGATTCAGAGTCTGATTCTGAGGTAAATTTAGGGTTTGTTAGCACGGAGTTAACTGTTTCAGCCATTGGTTGCAGGGTGTGTTTGTTGAAGGAGTCAAGGAGGAGGTTATATTATCCCCAGCTCACGCCCTTTCCCTGATTGCAGCAGGCGAAGGTAAAACTTGTCCATATTTCATGTGGTATCATATGCGTACTGTATTTAATGCAAATCCCTTTATCAAAACTGTTTGCATTTTTGATCAATCTATTGCACTGAATGACTTCTTATTTTTGGTATTTAATGCTAAATATGCTAAAAGAATGTGTTGTTCTTTTGCTTTTGAAGCATTTGGCTTAGTTTTAACTGAAGGCTGTGTTGCCTTTCAGTTACTCTCATTTTATGGGATCTAATTTCTAGCAGTTGACAATGGCTCAAAAAACTAGATTAGATTTTCTATTTTTCTTGTTGCCACGGTAACGATGACCTCTTTTACTATAGCATTTCTGCAGTTATTTTTCAGTGATGACCTCTGTTGCTATGTCATTTATGTAGCTACTTTTTCAGTGTAGCCATCTGCTGCTATTGTCATTTCGATTGCTGATGTTAAAGCATTATGTATTTATTGGACTAAATCAATATTATCTTGTGTCCACATTTATGGTTTATGTTGCATAATGCAGAGCACAGACATGTGGGTTCGACAAACTTCAATTTACAAAGCAGTAGAAGTCATACAATATTCACACTGGTATTGTGACTTGGTTATTTGCGGCTTTTGAAATCACACCAAATGCAAACTTTTGTTCTCCTTTTACTTGTCTCGGGTTGATGGTTCTACTGGTTTGTAAATATTTTTGCTCTGCAGACCATAGAGAGTAGCCCTTGTGGTGAAAATTGTGACGGTGAAGCGGTTACCTTGTCACAGCTGGTATTTATTTTACTCGCATACTCTTAACAAATTTCAAGTTTTAGCAGATTTGCCTTTTGCCACTGCTCATATAACTCTTATTCATGTTTTGGATCATACTCGCAGAACCTAATTGACTTGGCAGGTTCTGAGAGCTCAAAGGCTGGAACAACAGGCTTGCGCAGAAAAGAGGGATCCTATATTAACAAGAGTTTGTTAACTCTTGGAACTGTGAGGCCCATATCCTTGAGACTGATTGTTGTTTTGTATCAAACTTTCTTGGCTAAATGTGCACTCTCTTCCCCTCCCCATCCCCAACTGCACGCACACTCCCATACGTGAAGACGAACATGTCTGCTCAATCCCTAGCATGTGCTTTGCACACAGAATTACAAAGGGGCAGAAGTTCGCGTAGTTTCAAACTTGAATCCAATCTTCTAGCACTAGATGTTGCTCGAATACCTAGTTTCTTAAACATCTTTTTTTTTTACAGTGATTAATTCATATGGTTTTTCAATTGCTGATCATCTCAGGCTCTAATCCCCCCTAGGTTATTCTCTTCGGATAGCAGTCTAATGTTTGCTAATGATCATGTTATCTGTGGCATCATTAGGTTATTTCAAAATTAACGGATGGCAAATCTTCACACGTACCCTACAGGGATTCCAAATTGACAAGGCTTCTTCAGTCCTCACTTAGTGGCCATGGGCGTGTATCTGTAAGGATTCAGACCTTACTTTATATTATGTAGATCTTTGTGTTGTGCATGTAAAAAACACGTGTGTTAGTCGAACATTTTTGTGAGCTTAACAGAGTGATTTATCATTGACATATCTTGTGGGATGGCAAGCTTGAAGCTTCATTGAGTTAATTTGGTTATCCCTTTTTTCTGTAGCTTCTGTCAATATATTTATATAGATAGATATATACATATTTGTAGTCTTACTTCTTTACATGTTTGTATCAGTTGATCTGCACTGTTACACCCTCATCAAGCAATTCTGAGGAGACACATAACACATTAAAGTTTGCCCATAGGACAAAACATATTGAAATTCAAGCAGCACGGAACAAGGTATGCACATTAAAAGCTATCTATGATAAAATTCCTTTTTTTGACCTCACACTGAAGCAATCCTCCAACATGCAGATAATCGATGAGAAATCACTAATCAAAAAGTACCAACAAGAAATTCGCTGTTTAAAGGAAGAACTGGATCAACTTAAGAGAGGCATAGTTACAGTTTCACAAATGAAAGACGATGGAAATGGGGATATTCTTCTTCTAAAACAGAAGGTGTTTTTTCTACACATTCATGATTTTATCTGTAACTGCATTTCGTGCTGCTAGGAAGGGTATGCTTGTAATTATTTTGGCTTCTGTGTCATGTTTTGTATGTACAAGTCTTCTGTCACTAATTAGCACCATGTATTAGTTTGTTTGTGGTGGGATTCAAGTTTTTTACTTTAGGAGGAACTTTATTTTGAGAATCCACCAGTTATTAACACAGAAAACTTTGGTTCAATCATCTTGTTTTTCTCTTTACATCTCATCATCACCAACTCCGGCAGAATGTAGTTTAATTCTAAACCAGATTCTACCTATATGATATAACCCATGAATCCTTACAAGGACGTTGTCTTCTTAGAAAGTCGTCATCTATTCCAAATACATTTATGATTAGGTTTCGAACAGTTGGGTCTTGACCCTTATCACATGGAGTCCAGGCCTACTTTTACACAGGGCCTTGTCATGTGAAGCAAACACTGAGATAGGGATAGATCACTGGATAATCAATCACATTCCAATGAAGCAGACGTGCCTTTAGAATACACTCCTTCAAACCCGCCTGTGCTAAAACGTAGAATTTATTAGGGTCGTCTCCTAAGCATCCTACTTCATCTTGGTGGTTTTAGAAATTATGATTGGTTTCATTCCATGGGTGAAAATTACCTTCTTATTATGTGCATTATAACTACAAATTTTCCTCTTTGAAGCAAATATTATCATGTTTGCTTCTCTTCACAATAGTTCATCCATAATGCTATATAAATATTTTTCTAAAACTACTTATGTGCTCTTACTTAGCATGGGTAGTGGTGGTTATGTATTAACTTGTTGCAACACTTTGTGGTGGTCTGACTCCTAAAGCTAGAAGATGGTCAAGTGCATTGATCAAGACTGGAACAAGAAGAAGAAGCTAAAGCCGCTTTAATGGGCAGAATACAGAAGCTAACAAGACTAATTCTTGTGTCTACAAAATCTTCACAATCATCAAGATTTCCTCAGCATCCAGGAATGAGAAGAAGGCATTCCTTTGGAGAAGAAGAGGTTTTGGTGCCAATTTCTTTCATTTCCTTTTCTTCTCCCTCTACCTCTGGTTTCCTTTAGTTCCCGAGTTTTAGTAAAGGAAAGAAAAGAAAGTGAAAGAAAGTTAGGAGAGAAAAGAAGAGAAAGGAAAGTGAAAGGAAATTGTATTTTGTGTTTTGGAGTTGGAAGGAAGTGAAACGAAAATTAACCATTTTGTTCTTTTCTCTCCAAATCCTTCCAAATCGGAAGGAAAGTTAGGAGGGAAAGTTTTCCTTCCATTTCTTTCCGTTTCTTTTCATTAAAAAACTCAGGAACACCAAATATTTTTTCTTTCTTCTTATTTCCATCCATTTCCCTTCTTTTCCCTCGTTAAGTTAAACTCGGGAATAGAGGGTAAGTCCATCAATTGGGGATGTGGGTGGTGGGTGGATGGACATTTTAATCTGCCTTTGTTATGAGGCATTCTTTAATGGCTATCTGCTGCTTCCATTAATGTGATGACAGCTTGCTTATCTTCCACATAGAAGACGAGACTTGATCTTGGATGATGAAAATACGGACATGTATGTTTCTATTGACGGCAGTGGTCAAACTGTTGATGTAAACGGAAGAGAAGAGAAAAGGACTAAGAAGAACGGACTGATGGGATGGTTAAAGTTACGGGTTCGTATGCTTTAGTTCTAAGAGTTTTAGCGTTATATGTGACTCGCCTTTCCTTTCTTTCTTATACTTTATTCAATTTTCTGGTCCTTGGTTAAATGTGTGGAGATTCACAAACTGACCTCGTGAATTTCTGAACTTCTTGCTAACTTTCGAGGTACTGTTGAGATTCTTAGCTACAACAATAATTTCCTTTTGCAGATTTGCTCCATTTTCTTCTTTCCTTTGTTATGTCAGGTTAGGAGCCAAGATGCTGTATTTGGATTGGATGTTAGTAGGGAAGCTCGTGAGACAGCATGGGATTGGTTGAAAGTAAGTTGGCGTAGTTGTTGTAAACAATAGGAATCCAATCGCGTTATAATGGAATTCAGAACAAAATGGACTATGTTATCGCCCTTTTACTGATGGTTTGTGCTCATTACAGGACAATTGGGACAATATCTCTGAAACTTACGGAGCTGGATTTCTGATAACTCGTTTCATTGCCGCTGTCGTGTCGCCGGTTGGTGCTGTTCGCCTTAGCTCTTCAAATTTTTATATAAACTTAGGCGCATCAAACTATTAGGCATGAAACAGTTTTTTTTTCTTTTTAAATTACGAAAAATGACCCATGAGGTTTGTTTATTGTAACACTTCCTATCCCCTCATAAGCATAGAACAGTTCAAACACTCCCCTTACATTTGTAAAAATATTCGATTACAGATTACCCCCTCGCATTTTAACTATTTAAGACATAATCAAGCATCAAGATCTTTTTCTAAAATTTTGAAAATAAAACTTTGGGATCTTATAAATACTCAAAAACCTCAATTTTTGTTTTATAATTATTCAGAAATAATGATGGTGATAAATTGATTTACCATTTTTGATTTCCTCTATTTTTCTTCCCAGTTCACTTGTTATGAAAAGGCAGAGGAAGTTGGAGAGTTTGCTGTTGTGCGATATCGATCTCGTTTGAAGTACTTGGCACATTACAAACTCTCATTCAGCAATGTCTTTGCAGAAGGAAAGACACTTTGTAGTTCGATCAAGTGTTCCTCATTTTCTTGTTTTGATTTGTATTATTCGACCTTGAACTAATATTCGCATAGAAATCTCTTTTTTTTTCCCGTGATGTTATTGGTTAGGAATTAACTGTGTGGGTTAGAGGCGAATACTTGGGTTGGACAGCAGATCGAATGTTCAATTGAAAACACTAATTGTTACATCAATTTTTTTACTGGTGTTGGTAAACTAATTGTTATAATTTTGTTTTGCTTTGAAATCTATTGGTGAAGCAAATAGGAGAAAAAAAATAAAAAATTGTAGTAGGTGCAATATGTGAATTTGGGGGTGGATATTTTTTTTAGAAAAATAACTTTATACAACGTTTTACATAAACGTTGTGAATACTCAAAGACAACGTTTCATTAAACGTTGTCTAAGTGGAAATTTTTTTAGAAAAATAACAACGCGTTTTACATAAACGCGTTGTTAATACTCAAAGACAACGCTTTTTTAAGCGTTGTGGAACTTATTAACAACCTTTTGTAAGCGTTGTCAATAAACAAGGACAACGCTTACGAAACGTCGTTGAAGTTAGTAACAACGCTTGCTAAGCGTTGTTAAAGGTTTTAACAAAAACGGGAACGCTATAACAACAACGTATCCATAGCGTTTAGAGAACGTTGTCATAAAGATAGACCTAAGACAACGTCGGATAATACAACGTTTAAAGAAACGTTGTCAAACGCTAATTACAACGTTTAAAAAACGTTGTTAAAGACCTTTTTTGTTGTAGTGCTTGTCCGCCTTTTTCTGCTATAATCTCTGCGGAAACGGGACGGGTGGCACATATGCCTTCGGGTTATCCGAAAACTTTATCGAGGGTCTCCAATCTTGTGATTCCTCTGTCGCTAAATTTTTCTTCTCCTCAATTTCACTTCTCTTTTCACTCCTCTCGGGCTGGTCACATACCTCCTTCCCGCTTCTCAAACTTATCGCATTTAGACTTTCTCTAGGATTTGTCTCGGTCGTACTTGGAAATGCTCCCTCCGGTCGGGCTGTCAACACATTAGCAATCTGGCCCAGTTGGACTTCCAAGTTGCGAATGGAGGCGGAATGATTTTGCAATGTTGCTTCAGTACGGGTCATGAATTGACTCGTATTCGCTGCCAATTTCGCAATTGCTTCCTCGAGAGAAACTTTTGGAGCGGAGGAGGTCATTGCTGGTTTTGAGCGAACGGAGGCTGGTTCGAGTTCTATCCGTTTCTCCATGAGAAGTTGGGATGATTACGCCATCCCGGATTATACGTGTTGGAGTACGGATTATTTTGCCGATTTCCGTTTCCTACGAACTGAGCTTGTTCAATTTGGTGCTGCTCGAACGGGTTTCCGACTTGGCACTCCGCGCTAGGGTGAGATCTGTTACACCAATTGCAAGACTCAATGGTAACGGGGCAAGGAGCATGCGAAAATGCTTGAAGCTGTTGTGTTAATGCTGCGACTTGGGCTGACAATGTAGATATCGGGTCATTACTCGAAATTTCCATAACTCGCTTCGGCGTTATTCGTTCGGATGGCCATTGATAAGCATTAGCGGCCATAGCTTCCAACAACGAGTGTGCTTCAGCCATCGTCTTTCCCATCAAAGCTCCACCGACGGCTGTATCGACGAGAGTGCGTGTAGAAGCACTCAAACCATTGTAGAACGTCTGAATCTGAAGCCAGTCCGGAAGGCCGTGATGTGGGCATCTCTGTAACAAATCTTTGTATCACTCCCACGCCTCGTGGAGCGATTCCATGTCATACTGACCAAAAGTAGTGATCTCGTTTCTCAGTCTCGCCGTCTTAGAAGGTGGGAAGAATTTAGCAAGGAAGGCTTGCGCTAACTCTGCCCATGTCGTGATCGAGCCTGGCGGTAAAGAATTCAACCAAAATTTCGCTTTATCCCTCAAAGAGAAAGAGAAAAGCCGTAATCGGATAGCATCGTCGGTGACACCATTGTTCTTGAACGTGTCACAAATCTCGAGAAAAGAAGCAATATGAGCGTTGGGGTCATCGTTCGGCAATCCACAAAACTGGCTAGCCTGCACCATCTGAATGATCGCAGGCTTGATTTCAAAATTGTTGGCTTGGATTGTTGGATGCCGGATCCCCGAAAAGTTCGCGTTGATTTGCGGCATAGCATAATCTCGAAGTGCCATTTCCGGTTGAGCTTGCTGCACAATATTATTTCCTCCTTGATTTTCGATATTTTCAGCCATGGTGACTGTTGTCGGTAGCTCTCGTTTCTCCTTCTTCTTTCTCCTAAGAGTGCGCTCGAGTTCGGTATTCAAAGGTAGTAGGCCTTTGTTACCGAGTTTTCTCATGCACTACCCGAAAAATTCCTGAAAGGAAAAAGAAATAAATAAATAAAATTAAATACACGAAAATAAGTAAATAAAAACGTTCAAACTAAGACTAGAAATACTGAAATCGATATTAGTAAAAATTTCAGTCCCCGGCAACGGCGCCAAAAACTTGTTGCGATATTTCTTGAACGCAAGTGCACGTTATCGTATACAAGTAATAAAGTGATGAGTGAGTATCGTTCCCACGAGGACTGAATCACTAACTACCGATTTTTGTGTATTCCAGTTTTATTTGAACGATCGAACTTTGGGTAGCAATTAATTACTAAAGAAAATTAATAAAAGACTAAACAGTAAAAACGATCGCTTGAAGAAAGAGAATCAAATGATGAATAAGTCTAGGATTCTGAATCCACCTCGGTTTATCCGAATTTACTCTCGATTATCTGAAGTTAATGATTTTCCCAATTTATTGAAGGCGATGATTGCTAATATATTCTACCCCCTCTCCCGAGGTCAATAGATTTTTCTAAAGGCGAATAACGCACTCTATCCCTAGGTGAATTAATTCGTCAATAGGCAAAAAGCATAAAATCTCCAAAAGGCCACGTAGTTCCTATGAGTATATTCCTATCTCACAAGATAAAACGGTCCTCACCAATAGTTCCTCACCAACTCTCCTCTCCCGATTCGAATTGAATGATTAAAACAATACAACTATTGGCCAGATAATTGAAAGCATTAAACACGATTGGGAAAACTCAACAAAAAGGGAATTAAATAGATAATCTCAAGCAAATTCGTCAAAACATAGGTTTCATCAAAATTCTAGATTAGGGTTTTAGCCTGACATGCTAAATAATGAAAATACAGAATTAATAAATAAAAGCATGAAAATCAAACGCAGATGAAGAGCTCGGACTCCTCCGTTCTTCTGGCTTCCGCCCTCCGCCTTTAATCTCTTCTGCTTCTCTCGTCTGCGATAATCTTCTGTGATCCTCCTTTTCCCAAGCCTCCCAGATGATTAATTAGGGTCTTAAACCCTTATTTATAGCTCTCAACAGCCTCCAAATCGCATCCGTGTGAGTAGGTCGAGAACTTGCTTCAAAACGGCCCAAATCCGCGCGGAGCACACCAAAACCGCCTTGTGTGCCGCGGCTCACTTAATGCCGCGGCAAGACATGGCGTCCGAGTTAAAACACGGCGCCGTGATTTTCTTACGGGCCGCGGCTCACTGGATCGTGGCCGCGCCTGCACAGATTACTCTGGTGCCCGCTGGTTGCCTTCCTGTGCCGCGGCCCACTTGCCTTGTGCCGCGGCCCACGGCCAAAATTCACCGTTTTCGCCCGTTTTGCCTCGTTTTATCTTCCAGACTACAATCTCCTGTCAAACATACAAGAATAAGACATTAAAAGCTCATTTATGCAATTTTACTCGCCAAAATAATACAAAATAATGATAAATAAGCGTATAAAAATACGCCTAACAAGTTGAAATACGATATCAAACAACACAACCATCGGAATATTCAAAGTCAAAAGAATGCAACGGATACATGGTGATGCACGCAATGACGTCACATTAGCGCACGCTACGAAGGTTATTAACGCATGCTAAAGATAGATCTAGAAGCTACTGGACTCAACCAATCAACAGTTAACGTACGCTACAGCTGATAATAATGTATGCAATAAGGCTTAACGCACACTAAACCTACATATAGCACACGCTAAAGAGAGACAGGAGCTAACGGCTAGTTGAGGTTTTATGCCTATAAATACCAAGGTATTTGGTATCATTCATAACAACAACTTCAAGGAACTGATATACATACTCGTTATCATTGTGTACATTATTTTTGTTGTAATTGTGCTTAATTGATAAGAGTTTG
Source organism: Orobanche coerulescens (assembly GCA_033398695.1). NCBI lineage: Eukaryota > Viridiplantae > Streptophyta > Magnoliopsida > Lamiales > Orobanchaceae > Orobanche > Orobanche coerulescens. The sequence continues at coordinate 202,420,849 of CM065802.1, forward strand.
AGTGTTCATACACTAAACCATACACGAGAGGAAAGAAAAGATTGTAGATTGATTCGGTGTTATTAGGATCGTTGATCCGGCATTATTAGAATAATATATAAATCCAAGTGAGGTTTGTCTAGTACCAATCGAAAGCTAGATAGGTTGATTCCTTGTCCGATAGAAAAGGAAAATAGTTTAGCTCGGACCAACAAAAAGCAAGAGGATGGTTTATCTTAGACCGATTGAAGACAAGATTTTAACGGTATCCCTCGGACCGATAGAAGACTAGGTGTAAAGGTTGATCTTAAGCCTAAAGAAAAATATACGAAGAGAGGATGTACATATATGGCCGAACCTCTATAAAACTTGTGTCGTTTATATTCCGCTATTTAAATATGCTTCCACAAACACAAAAAGTTTGAAACCATTAACAAGTAGTGAAAAAGTGAAGAAAATCTTACGATCACTACATGTTGAATGGGACGGGAGCGTTACGGCGATTATGGAATCGAAAGATTCAAATAATCTTGATTTTAGTGCCCTTGTTGGTTCACAAATAAACTACGAGATAGTTCTTAAATCTTGAAATGCCAAGCCGAAACCGAAAGAAAGGTCAATAGCTTTGAAAGCTAAGATATCAAGGAAAGAAGAAATCCCGGTAGATGAAGATGATGAAGAATCGGCATATTATGCCAAAACATAAATAAGTTCCAAAACTTATTAAACCGGAGAATAAAAGACATCTCGAGCGAGTTAAAGAAATTCGATAATAATTGTCGAAACTATGGAAAACCGGGCCACTTTCCTAGAAATTGCCGAGGCTCGACTTCCAAGAAGGAAGTGCTCATAGCTACAGGAGTGACGAAGAGGAAGATGATGAATATATTCAGAATAATCTCGCATTCATGGCAAGAAGTTCATGCGACGAAAGCGACATCGAAATCCAAGTAAGTATTTCCTCTCAAGACGAACTTTTTGAAGCATTCGAACTTTTACATATGGATTTTCAAAATGCTTTAATTGATAATAAATTTCTGAAAGCTAAAAATAAATTATTAAAAATCGAAATTTACAAAATGAAAGGGGAAGTTCTTGAAAATGATCATTCTATGTGCCTTGAAAAGGAGAATAAATTGAAAGATGATCTTTTAATAGTTCAAAATGAACTAAAGGATTTAACAAACAAATTTTCTTTCGAAAACGAGAAATTTGAACAATTGCTTTCTGTTCAAAAAATTTCGGTAAACAAACAGGGGTTAGGATTCAAACCGAGTGATAAAAATGAATCCTTAACTTTTAAATACCCCAATATGATAAATGTTTAAAAATTAGGCATCATATTTCGAATTGCAAAAGCTCAAGACGAACGATCAAAATCAAGAAAATTTGGATTCCTAAAGGAACCACAATACCGAATATCGACTATTTGCCAAATACGAAACGACCAAGAGTCGGATGGATCCCCAGCAATCAAAATTAATATTTCATCAATTGATAATTTTTTTAATTGATATTTTCAATATTGGTATTTAACTCAGGGGGGATATAATTTTAAATGGAGAGATATATTTTTCAGGGGGAGTTTTACCGGTTGTCATATTTATTTATTTTTCAATTTTATGATTTTATGCACTTTTTATTATGAAAAAAAGGGGGAGAAAATGAGAGAATAGGAGAATACAGGTCATGGAAAAATGACGAGAAAAATAAAAACAATATACCGATCAAGAAAGAGAGAGAAAAGACGAAGGAGAAGAAAGTCGAGAAAATAAAAGAAGAAGTTGAAAAAGAAAAAATGAGAAGAAGTTGAAAAGAAGAAAAGAAAAGATGGGGAGAAGAAAACTAACGAAATGGAAAAAGCCGAAAACTTTGATCTGTATTGTTTATATTTTCGCAGGTATAAAATCCCATTGAAGGTTATTGTTTTGTCATCATAAAAAAGGGGAGATTGTTGGAATATTTTATTCCACATAATTATAAAATGGTTTTGATGGTGAGTTAATGATGAGTATGAATTAATGATGAGTTGTCGACCAAAGAAAACAACAATAGAATGAAGCAAAAACAATAATAAATCAAGAAGGAGTCGAAGTCCCACAAGCTAGGCAGAATAGCAGCTAACGCACGCTAGGAAACAAACTAGCACACGCTAAATGAAGGACCTAACGTACTCTATGAATATAGTATAACGTACGTAATACAAAGTCAGCTGAAGACTCACTTGATGTCACATAATGGATAACGCACGCTATATGCAAAGTTAACGCATGCTAAGGATGATGATTAACGTACGTAATGGACACTAGTTAACGTACGCTATGAAATTTGAAATAGGAATACAAACAACACAACCATTGGAAGATTCGGAGCAAAGTCAAAAGGATGAAACGGATACATGGTGACGCACGCAATGACGTCACATTAGCGCACGCTATGAAGGTTATTAACGCACGCTAAAGATAGAGTCAGAAGCTACTGGACTCAACCGATCAATAGTTAACGTACGCTACGGCTGATAATAATGTCTACAACAAGGCTTAGCGCACGCTAAAGAGGGACAGGAGCTAACGGCTAGTTGAGGCTTTATGCCTATAAATACCAAGGCATTTGGTATCGTTCATAACAACAACTTCAAGGAACTTATATACATACTTGTTATCATTGTATACATTATCGTTGTTGTAATTGTGCTTAATTGATAAGAGTTTGAGTTTTTATACACTAAACCATTCATGAGAGGAAATAAAGGATTGTAGATTGATTCGGTGTTATTAAGATTATTGATCCGGCATTATTAGAATCATATCTAAATCCAAGTGGGGTTTGTCTAGTACCAATCGAAACCTAGATAGGTTGATTCCTTGTCCGATAGAAAAGGAAAAAGGTTTAGCTTGGACCGACAAAAAAGACAAGAGCATAACGATTTATCTTGGGCCGATTGAAGACAAGATTATAATGGTATCCCTTAGACTGATAGAAGATGATATATAGAGGTTGATCTTAAGCCTAAAGAAAAATATACGAAGAGCAGACGTAGGCATATTTGGCCGAACCTCTATAAATCTTGTGTCGTTTATCTTCCGCTATTTAAATACGCTTCCTCAAATGCAAAAGAGTTTGAAAACTCTACTCCGCAATATTATCCACTATTGTAAGTGGGGTACCAATTCCCAACACACAGCCAGTTAGTATCCCCATGATCGATCATAGTCTGGACTTGGAAAAAGATCCATTTCGACCAACGCAATGTGACAAAGAGCTTTTGGGAGCTAAAATTCCCTACTTAAGTGCAATTGGTACATTATTATACTTAGCTCAGTGTACTCGACTTGATATTACTTTCTCAATGAACTTGTTGGCAATATATAGTTCTGATCCCATGCGACGTCATTGGATCGGTATCAAGAACATCTTTCGATACCTGAAAGGAACCATTGACTTGGGACTTTTCTTTCCATACAAGGCTAAAGAAACTACCGATGATTGCGCAATCACTAAAGCAAGTATGAATGTCAATGTTACTACCCTGACGAATCTGTTGGTGGGTTTTGCTGATGCTGGGTATCTTCAGACCCACATAAAGGTCGATCCCAAACTGGTTATGTATTCAACGGTGAGGACACCGCTATATCTTGTAGATCAACTAAGCAAACCTTTGTTGCTACCTCATCGAATCACGCTGAGATTATTGCTCTACACGAGTCAGTATGTGAGTGTATGGTTGAGAGCCATCCTCACACATATTCGAGGTAACAATGGACTAAGTAGTGTCACTGATGCGCCCACATGTACGAATATAATGTCTCTTTCATCGTATAGATGAAGCTTGGGTATATCAAGGGGGATAATATAAAGCATATCTCTCCAAAGTTTTTCTACAATCAGCAACAAGAGGCCTTCCTCGACATCCAAGTTAAGCAAGTGAAGTCTGAGGAGAATGTGGCTGATTTATTCACTAAATCGTTGCCCAAAGCCGTATTTGAAAAATATGTGAGAAACATTGCAATGCATAGGATCTCCGAACTCCTGATATCGAAGTAAGGATCGGATAGGAGAGTAAGGTATAACGAAGCTTACCCACCAAATGTTGTACTCTTTTCTTTGACCAAGGTTCATTTTGTCCCAATGGATTTTGTTACTTGGCGAAGTTTTTAACGAGGCAACGATATATGTACTGTTTTTCAAATTCCTTGATTGACGAACTAATCAGGGGGAGATGTAAACTTGAGGTGGAGTCTTACATCCACGTCACAAGTTACACGCTTTTCCTTAACCAAGGATTCTTTTTTTCCACTGGGTTTTTATCACCGAAAAGATTTTTAACGAGGTAACTAGACATTTAGCTTATTGATCGATGAACTTATCACGTTCACATTGATCGACGAAATGATCAATAGAGGTTTTGGCTTAACAAAATTAGCATAGCATATATGTCTGGATGTTGTACTATTTTTCCTACGATCCAGGTATTCTTTCCTATGTGGTTTTTGCTTGACGAGGTTTTAACGAGGTAACATGACATGCGTTGAAGACTCGGCACAAGGGGGAGTGTTAAAGTAAATACACGTGTGTGCTTTAGTCTACATGTTAATTGGCTTCTCCTAGTTAGTGTAGGACTATGCCTCTTAAAATGTTCCAGAATATGTAATCTCTCTCTATTTAAAGGGATCCCATCAATGAGTATAAACACATCTTCTACCTTAATTCTTGTCTTGTTTGCTTTTACTTCAACAAATTTTCAATTTTATTAGTAATAGTGTATGAACATTTATTGAAGTGAACAATGAGTATTAAATTGCTCTTGGAACTACAAAAAGAGATACTAGTCTACAGTTTTCTATGAAAAGATGATGGGGATATAAACGTAAACTAATATTATCAGCATTAAATTACATAGTATTCTACAGATAGTAGAAGCTCCATATAAATGATGCAATCTACACACGAATTTACTATTTTTACATTTTCTTATGCATAGAAATTACATTCAAACGTCAATTAACGTTATCACCATTAAAATACATAATATTCTAGAGGAGAAAATTATCAAATTGGTCTCGTATGTGGGATCAATTAACCAAAAAACTCTGTCTGTCTTCGGTGGACCAAAAAACCCCACATCTCCCCCTGTTTTCGTCAATTTAGTCCTCCGTCGCCGGCCTGAGTATTTTCCGGCCATCGGAGCTGGCGTGGACGACATGTGGCTGACAAGTGGCAAAAATAGTGGGTCCGCCTGAGACAGACAGGGCTTTTTGACTAATTGGTCCCACATACAGGACCAATTTGATAATTTTCTCATTATATATATATATACATATATATATATATGAAATTATTTTTCAATAAACGTAATAAATATAATAAATATTAATGGCACATGATATAAAGAACTATAATTTAATTGAGTTTAAATTATTTGTGGCAAAATAATTCTATCAAATGAAAAGTTGATGAGCGGTAAAAATTTTATTTTCTGAGGGTAGAATTATTTATCAAATAAAGATTGGTAGAAGTTTATTGCTTGCAAAATTGATTTATGGTTTGTTTATATTTTTATGTCAGGTTTTTAGTTTTCTGATATAATTGATTTTGTAAAATATATTTTCTAAATCAATTAAATTTACTTAAAATGTATTCAATTTCTCTCCTAAATTGATTGAATAATACCATTGTTTTTATTATTTAAAAAAAATCAACTAAGTAAGCTCTTTAGAATAAATGCAAAGTATGTTAAATAAAGAAATATATTATTGGGTATTATTATTTCTTTTATTGCAAGAACGTATTCTTTTGTTGGATAATACAAACAGAACCTATTCTTAAAACAGTAATAAAAGTATTATAATTTTATTATGAAGGATATATTATATAAAGTAAATCGATTCTTAAAGTAGTAATCAGAATATCTTTACATCAAAATAATTTTATTGCTCATCAACTTTTCATTTGATAGAATTTTTTTGCCACAAATAATTTAAACTCAATTAAGTTATAGTTCTTTATATCATGTGCCATTAATATTTATTATATTTATTACATTTATTGAAATATATATATATATATATATAATAAGAAAATTATCAAATTGGTCCCGTGTGTGGGACCAATTGGCCAAAAAGCCCTGTCTGTCTCAGGCGGACCCACTATTTTTGCCACTTGTCAGCCACGTGTCGTCCGCGTCGGCTCCGATGGCCGTAAAAATACTCCGGCCGGCGATGGAGGATTAAATTGGCGAAAACAGGGGGAAGATTTGGGGTTTTTTGGTCCGTCGGAGACAGTCATGACTTTTTGGCCAATTAGTTCCATATACGGGACCAATTTGATAATTTTCTCTATTCTAAAGATAGTAAAATCTCCATACAAATAGAGCATTCTCATTGTTGCCTTGTGCATTTCTTCATTGCATTTTCTTTGCTCTTCTTCATTTTGTTAGGACACAAAAATATAAGAGAACAATAAGAACAGGGGTGTTATATTCTTCAATGGAAAATTTTTCTATTATTTTTATAGTGGCAACACTAATTTGGATTTAATTTTCTTTGTCACAAAGAAAATAATATGACAAATACCAACATTCTGAGCAACAATTCTTCATTCTGTATGGATTTAAGTAAGTAAAAATGTTTTTAGTTAAAAGGTTTAAGTTTCACTTGTTTTTACTTCAACTTTTCAAGTGCTTATATTCTGGAATCTTATAATCAGGGCAAACCAAGAAAGACAAAATATGGAGGTTGATGCATGCAACTACGATGAATTGTCTACCATCTTGGAGTCATATTCATTTATGACTACAGAAAAAATAAAGGAAACATGTATCGAGTCCAAGTACGTGATCTTTAATATTTATACAATGTAGACTTGTGAAACGTTATTTTTATGAAAGTTTCATTGGTGCATATACTTTTTACGGGTAGTTCTGCGGTCAATCAAGAATGTACTTGGTGAATATACATCAAGTTAAAATGTACTTAATTTTCACCGTTGGATTAATGTCAAATATAATGAAATCAGTAGTAATAAATCTTAGCCATATGTATATTGTAAATCTAGTACAAGTATTTTGTTAGAGTCGTACTTTTAGAATTAAAATTACGTATTTAACCTTTTATTTTTTATATTAAAAAATAAATTTCACACCTAAATAATTTTTTTATTTTTTCCAATTCGGTAATTTTTATTTATGAATTTATCTATATTCCACTACGGAATTCGGGAAAATCTGAAAAATCTGAAAAATTCCAGAAAATCTAAAAAATCTGAAAAAATAAAAAAATTCTGAAAATTCTGGAAAAATCCGCAAAATTTAAAAAATCTGAAAAAAATCAGAACTTTTATTTTTTAAGAAAAATTATCTTGAATAATAATATTAAAAATCAGATCTTTTATTTAAAATTCAAAAATAAAAATTAAAAAAAATCTGGAAAATTTAAAATAAAATTCTGAAAATTCTGAAAATAATAATATTAAACATAAGAACTTTTAGTTTTTATTTTTGAACTTTAAATAAAAGATCTAATTTTTAATATTATTATTCTAGATGAATTTTTTTTAGAAAATAAATTTCCAATTTTCTTTCAGGTTTTTTAAATTTTCCTAAATTTTCAGAATTTTTTTATTTTTTACTTTTTATTTCTGAATTTTAGATAAAAAAATTCTGATTTTTAATATTATTCCATATATTTTTTTAAAAAAATAAAAGTTCCGGTTTTTTTGTCAGATTTTTTAAACTTTTCAGAATTTTCAGAATTTCTTTATTTTTACTTTTTATTTTCGAATTTTAAATAAAAAATTATGATTTTTAATATTATTCCATATCTTTTTTTCCTTAAAAAATAAAAGTTCCGATTTTTTTGTCAGATTTTTTAAATTTTCCAGAATTTTCAGATTTCTTTTTTATTTTTTACTTTTTATTTTTGAATTTTTAATAAAAGATCTGATTTTTAATATTTATTCCACATAATTTTTTATTAAAAAATAAAAGGTCCGATTTTTTTTCAGATTTTATAAATTTTGCAGAATTTTCTGGATTTTTTTTTATTTTTTTCAGATTTTTTAGATTTTTCAGAATTTTCAGAATTTTTTTTACTTTTCAGAATATATCTGTAAAAATATAATATACTACAATTATAATATATGTGGTTAAGATGTAGTATAATTATTTATAATAAATTTACTATTAATCTAAATGTTATAATTAAGTACATCTTAAAGTAGTGTATGTTAACCAAATATAAAGTAGGATGAACCCTAGAATTCCCCTACTTATAACTCATTTTATTTGCAATCAAGAACCTCACTACGTTATCCCGTAAGGGTAGCCAAGTTGGTGGAGTAGGTGAGCACGGGACTGAAAGGTCACGAATTCGATGTTCCCTACCAACACTTTTTTGGTTGGGCCTGTCACACAGGGTTTGCCTAGTGTGGTTTACCTGATTGACGTAGTTTGCAGGTTATTACGTCTAGCCCGAGGGTTTATCCAGTGCGCACTTTGAAATTTAAATGCCAATCGACCATGAGTTTAATATCATTTGTGGAATTTTTACTCCTAAATGTATAGTATAACATAATAAATGTTATGAAGCCAATTGTACCAAAATATTGCAAATATGCATCATCCAAAGCATATTAAAAAATAAAATAAAGAAAACTGAAGTCTCTCACATAATCAATTATTCTTGCAATAGCAAAATAATTTCCTTCTTTTCTCACACGAATTTCTTATTTTTTGAGTGACTGAAAATTAAAAATAATTAAAATACTTATCGAGATATATTTTTAAAAAGATTTATAGTCAATTTTTATTCTCTATAACCCTCTTTTATTTAGAGATCATTCTAGTGATAAATATATTGTTATAAAAAAAAATTACTTACATATTTTAGGAGGAAAAATTACACTATGGTCTTATGAGAAATTTTTAAAAATAGATTCGATTCTGCATCCTTTTTTGGTCATTTTTTGCCAAAATGGTCCAAATCATTAAGTATTTAACGGTTTCTATTAAATGGCAAAAAATGAAATAATTTAATCTTTATATTTGAAAAAAAAATTACATAAATTATTTGGATATAATTTAAAATACAAAAATAAATTCAAAACTTCAAAAATATATAGTTGACTTCAAAAGTAAATAAATTAACAAATCTTTTAAAACTAAAAAAATAAAAAAAATCACTTGAAAATCACTCAAAATGATCTATTTTTTATTTTCTATAATTCTCTTTGTACAAAGACGAATCTACGGATTAGTATATTATTATTAAATTTATTGCTTATGTATTTAGAAATATCTCTTTGAAAATTCATAAAATTAGAAATTATATAATTTAGTAAATATGAGGTTTTCATTTATTTTGTTATTTTATATAATTAAATAAGATTTAAAACTAAGATAGAGTAATTTATTTATTCTATAGTTTCTTTGATTTATTTATAAATAATAATTAAAACCATTATTTTTATACTTTCAATAATATTTTTTATTCATATTATTTTGAATATTTAATTGATAAGGACTTCAATCAACTTTTATTTTCTAAAGTTCTCTTTGTACAAAGATGAATCTATGGATTAGTATGTTATTATTAAATTTAATTACTTATGTATTTATAAATATCTCTTTGAAAATTGATAAAACCAGTAATTATATAATTTAGTAAATATGACTTTTTTATTTATTTTATTGTTTTATATTAATTAAATAGGATTTAAAATAATATAGACTAATTAATTTATTCCATAGTTTCTTTGATTATTTATAAATAATAATTAAAACTATTGTTTCTATATTTTTAATAATATTTTTTAATAAGATTATTTTGATTTATTTAATTGATTAGGACTTAGAGTACTTTTTAATTAAATATATTGAACACTTCTTTTGGAATACCCTCAGACATCTTTCATTTCAGTTGATATTTCTGTAACACCCCCAATCCACTCAGGGATATTACATGCCGTAGAACTCTTCCTCAAGGATCTACCAGACTGGTAACAACATCGAACATCTCAACAATGCCTTTAAGACTAAAATGACTCAGTTGACCGATTTGGTCTTTCAATAAAAACATACAACTCAATCTCAATACATGCCCACGCAGGGGTCGAATACAAAATACTCCCGTACAACGGGGAAAATATTGCAGCGGAAATAACATACAACTGAACCAATACAACAACGAACGGGTTCTCATGTGATTAGTATCGATCATCTTTCATCATCCTTCATGCCGACCCTGGGCTATGCTTCCCAAAACCTGAATGCAATACAGACATCCACCCTGATTCCTCGGGGGTTAGCAAAATTCCACTATTTTGCTAGTGCAAGTACAAAGTGCAAAATACGAGTCATACAATTCAATTCCAAGAATAATAACAACCAGGAATCCTCAAAGATTCAAACATAACGAAAATACTTCCCGAGGCAAGAGTTTGGGTAAAGCTTTTCAAATTCGAAAGATCTCAAATCAAGAGAACAATTTGTAAAACGATTTAAAATGCCCTTGGGAGTTTTAACGGAAAACAATTTAGGATTTTCAAATCCCTCTCTTTCCAAAATCAACAGGGGTCACAGCCCAAATGTTTTGTTTTCACAAATAGAAAACCAACAACAATTCACAGGGTCAAAATCCACGTCACGTGTCCTCGACGGACATAAAATCAACACAACATAATCACCCAAGATACGCAAATCTTGGTCACACAAATACAACACCAACTCGTGAATCCAGAGTGAAGTCATAGATTCCCTCGAGGCCTCGACGGACCCTTGACACGCTTTTTGTGTAACTATCGCAAGTGCACGATATCGTATCAAGTAGTAAAGTGGACTTTTTGAGTCCGGTTTATCGATCCCACAAGGAAGTTATGTTATAATTTGAATTATACACTATTAGTCTATTTTTATAGATACTTAAGATGAGTGAAACACACAATTAAAAAGTTTGGTTTAATAATTGCAAAGAAATTGCAATAATAGTTCTAATATTATAAGGAAATAAAAAGATAGCAATAATAATAGATTGATTATCGATAAAATGAAATAGTTGGGATTACAAACTTAGTTCGTCATTAGTTATAAAAGATGTATTGGAGATCATAAGATGAATTTACTTATTATGTTGTGTAGATTCGATTTTCCTTAAAAAGACGGTTTCTCTTTCGAACTATAAACGCCCTTACATATTGAATCAATCCACTATATTTCTATGTTGATTGGCTTCAATACATAGCATTAGGATTTGTGAAAATAACTCAATGAATCATCTAAGGACTAGGGGTATATTTCTATCCCCTAGAACAACTTAGAGTGAAGATCATTTGATCTAATCAAACATATTTTCTTTGAAACATATGAAGATCATAAATATCTTCATTAATTGGCCAAATAAATAAAGATTGTTAAAACAATGAAAATCACACACAATAATAAGTAATTCATAATATATCTTTATACAAACATAAATAACATGACTAACCTTGTTTATAATCCCAACTTAAGAAACTTAGCCCATAAAGGGTTTATTACACATATTACAAGCTTTGGTGGTCATTCTTAGTTGAATCAAGAGAAAGAATTGATCCTAACTCCCTTAGTAGATAAAGGAGATAGAAGCAATAAACTCTCCGAACAACATATACTATACCACACTTACAAAGATCACTCAAGAACACAAGTGTGTTCTTCACACAAAAAGAAAAGTTTACAAGAAAATGGAAAATTATATGATGAATGGTGAATGATGAAGGATCTAAGGGGTCTATTTATACACCTAAAGTCATCTAATAGCTCCAAAACTACAGCATTATTACATTATATCGGATCAATGCCACCATCCCTCAATAATACACAAAAAGTATAAAAATTAGACAAATCATAGCAATTGTCAAGAGTTACGCCGTAACATCAGGAGTTACGGCCGTAATCGAGGTGACTTCCGGCCGTAACTTCTGAATGTTACGGCCGTAACGTGGCTTCAGAATTTGCTCATTTGAAGCTTTGATAGTTACGTTTTCAGCCTGAATTCCTCGACTTTGCGTTTTTGCCCCAGATCTTCTTCGGATGATAACTTTTGATATATAACTCTGATTTTGAATCCGGAAAGACTGCCGAATTCGTCTCGGAAAGCCCTACAACATGAATATATCAAAATTCAATAAAGAGAATATTTATTAAACATGTTGTTTCTTGAGTAATTCAGTTATTTAATCCGATCATCATCCAATAAAAATAAAATTATTAAAACTAATAAATTAAAAGCAAAAAACGAGTAGACTAGCTCAATGATGGGTGAATTTTATCGATACAAACCATGGATAAGTGTACAAAAATGACACTTATCAACCCTCCCGAGGTGAGCAAAGCACATATACATAACACCGTGAACACATGCCACGTCATCTCACGGTTGGATCAATCACTTGTTGTCTCCTGACCATATGATCACATGCCATATGTCACCGCAGGTTCCATATGCCACCGTGATCACTTTCCACGTCATCTCACGGTTGGATCAATCACTTGTTGTCTCCTGGCCACATGATCGCACGTCATGTGTCACCGTAGATATCGCGAGGCTCTCACGGTTAGATCAATCACTTGTTTCATCCTGACCACATGATCACATGTCATGTGTCACCGTAGACCCCACCCATATACACACATTCACACACATAACACAGCTCGGCAATGATATCCAAACAATTCACCCAAAGGCAACAAACACACAGCACGACACGAGTATCAAATCACAACATACTGAAATGAGATAATATATGAATCTATATTATCAAAGCACAACACCAACACCAAGCGTACTCATAGGATTCGCATAATCGTTTACGAAACACACTAATCACAAAATACACATGGTTTTGAAAGAGAGCCTTTAACGAGGCTAACCGAATCTTTTGAAAGTTCATTTCAAACAACCAAACAAACACATTTAGATGATCACCGATCATCATATTCACGAAACAAGAAATGTATGAACAAGGTACTTCCTCGAATAACCACAAACGCGAAGAATCGACTGAAATAGGTTGGCACGAACCGACTACGAATCCGCCGACTCCGCCGAACGCCCACTCGCGACAATACACTACGAAGGACAATAACAACAATGAAAATGAATTTCATAGCACGACCTAAAGTCACTGAATTCAAGGAACAAACGACAAAAGTTAAAGGGTTTCCCCCAAAATGGCCAAGAACGCGATACGTCCGACAAAACACGAAAACAGAAATCCAAACCGAAATATGGATATACAATCCGCAGGATATGTTTAACAACATCATTAAACAACAATCGGTTTATCAAAATTGGATGGAAAACGAAATCAAGAACAAAACTTTCAAAAAGTCAAACTCTAGGGATTCAAGAAAAATACCTTGATTCGGCGAAGAACAATGGATTAGATGATGTTATAATCACCTAGGATACTCCAAAACACCTTTGGATGGAACAAGATCGACAAGAAGTTCGGACCCCATTCGCCCTCGTCTCAAACCCACGGAGAGGAGAAGAAATGAAGTGGAAATGACGTTCCACGACTGATGTCCAGTTTATAGACACTGGACAGCTTAGCGTGCGCTAATCTTTAAGATTAGCGTGCGCTATCGTGGCACCGAAACAAACTGCCTGACCAAAACACACTGTTAGCGTGCGTTAATGAGACCTCCAGACCCAGTCCAGTAGCTCCTGGACTGCCCGTGAACAACCAGGTAGCGTGCGTAATTCTAACCCTAGCGTGCGCTACTAATGCACCCTATCGCGCGCTATGTTACCAAATAGTGTGCGCTAACCAACGTTTAACCCAGTCCAGTAGCCTCTGGACTGTTTCTGCACCACCTGTTAGCACGCGCTAACTACAATACTTAGCGTGCGCTAACTACAACACCTTAGTGCGTGCTAGCCAAAAAGCATAGCGTGCGCTATCGACTCAGAGAGACAGCATCATAACATCTCAGAAATGGGTATGACGACGGATATCCACAACTTTGGAAAATTACAAAACGGTCCCAAATGTCCGAAAATCACGATACGGCAACAAATAACCAAACTGCAGCTCATAACACATATAACAACGTTGAATGAACTTAGGAGAAACCCGAAACAACACTTTCGAACGAGATTCGCAAGAATCAAACTCAAGCGCGGAAAAGTCGGTTAAGAACACGGAACTCAACAAAACGACACCGAAATGAACTCGGATGTCAAAAAGTGCAGAATTAATCATTCTCAGAATGACGAAACGGTCACAAGCGTGTCGTCAAAATGGACTCCCGCCGAAAAGAGAAAATTACCGGAAATCGAAATTGCGATATTACATACTACCCTCCTTAAAAGAAGTTTCGTCCCGAAACTTAAAATAAGTAGGGAGGAGCAAAATACCACCACGAAACACTCAACGAAATACACAAGAACCGAAAATTCACGCCCAACAGCGAAACGTTACAAGCAACACAAGGAAACATACGGCGTGAAAACACGCTCCACGACGACCATCACAACGCCACAGGCAGAGACATAATAAAACCAACAAGTGACAAGCGTCATCAAACAGATAGTACAATCGAGTCAATTATCCGAACAATCACAAAGCAAGAGGTACCAACATAAGAAAACATGCACAGTCAAGAAAACAGAAAATAAACACAAAACGATCCACAAGGACAATCATAAACAATTCGTACTACGCCGAAATCCTCAAAAACCACACTAGGCATATCCATGTCCTTTCGGAGCAGAGACGCAACCTCGATCCCCAAAATCTCTCAATTACCGACTCGCAATGCACGGCTCGGTGACCCGCCTGGCCACACTCGAAACAGCTGACTAACGGTGAACGACAATTCTTCGCGTTATGGCCCGCTCGACTACAGTTATAACATATCTTCGAGATGCTCACGTTACTCACTGCAAGGGTACTACTCCTCTGATCACGCGATCGAGGAACCATCTTGGGATGACGATACGAAGTCCCAGTCTTGGGGGGCCCACTCCCCTGATTTCCTGAAAAGTTTCCAACCGTCTTCTGTTTCTTCGACTCTGACATATGCTCAGTCGATGATATGGATAGCTCGTAGGCTAACGCCCTATTCTGATACTCTCTAAACGAAGTACAGGTGAGACCCACCATGTACTGATGAATCTACGGCTTCATTCTCCTACTAAAATGGCAGATCTTATCTTCTTCTGTCCTTACCTGATCCTGCACATAGCTGAGCTGTTTGCTAAAATCAATAATAGCTTGAGACAGCGATACATCTTGCGGTTTCGCCGAAAAGAATTCATTGATCCTTTGATTTCTGATCGGCTCCGGACAAAACTCATCTCTCATGAATCTCTGGAACTCTGCCCATGTGACAATACGATCTCGAGGCTTAACAGCCTCCCACCAGTTAACGTCATCCTTGTCGAGAAGATACTGAGCTACCGGTACCTTACGTTCTTCTGGACAATCAACTACCTCGAATAGGGCTGGGCAAAAAAACCGCCCCGCACGTCCCGTCCCGCCCCGCACCGCAAAAATGGCGAGGGAGTGCGGTTTGATATATCAAAATTTCCCGCCCCGCATCAAACCCGCACCGCCAAAAAAAATATAAAACGAGTGCGGTTTTATTATTATTTCATCCGTCCCGCCCCGCCCCGCTTCGTCCCGCCCCGCCCCGCATATAACAAGATAAAAAACAAAAAAAATAGTCAAAATCCTATTTCACTCCGCCCCGCCCCGCTCCCTTCTTGCCCCGCGAAAAGTGTGGCGCGGTGCGGTTTTAAGTTGTAAAAATGCGCCGCCCCGCATAAAACCGCACCGCACAAAAAATACGGGGCGGGTGCGGTTACACTCTCGCCCCGCCCCAAACCGCCCCGCCCCCAGCCCTAACCTCGAATATCTTTTCTAACTGGAAAAGCCAACCATCCGAACTCAATGCATCTGCGGCACCAACAAAATGAGGGGGATTCATACGAACCACTTCTCGAAGCCACTGATTTGCACCAATGTTCTGGGTCACATCTGTATTACGTTGAACTGATTGAGTCAACTGAGTCATCTGTGCAGCTACCTACTGCAGAATAGTAGCAACCCCGATACCAACACCATCACCAGCAGCATGATCCCGATCATGCATCCGGTCGCCACGACCACGACCTCTGCCCCTCGGCATACTGAATGAGCAACCACTCAGCACAACCGAAAATCATAACACGCAACATATACAATGAGTACTATCATAAAGCAACACACATACCAACATCACAGCAACGACATCATCGTTCGGAGATCTCAAAGGCCCGAACGATAACCAGTCACAAAACATCATGAAACAATCACTCATGTACACAAACGTACGAACCCAAGCTTTAACAGCTCGCACATGTGCGACAACACGCAATTCACCACGAGGCGATAAACAGTAAATACCAAATCATACCTCTCACAGAGGGCTAGTACAAAAAATGCGTGGCGAATGACTCAACGCTCACATAACCAACTCAATCACAACTCGGAGGGCTAACACCCTAACGACAATACTAACATCATACACACCTTCTCCGACAACAAGCAAGAAGTGATAGGTTTTAAAAACGAGAACCACCTTTTGAAAATAATTTTGGAAATATCAGTTGATCTTGAGTATCACCTTTCAAAAAGTAGTACAACATCGTCATCGAGACTTTGAAAAAACCATCTTGCCTTGGATCAAAATGAGGACACTTTTCTTTAGTGAAAAACTTTCCGAAATATTCGACCCTTGGGTCTAAGCAAATGCGTTTCCAAAATTACTGAAATATCTAAAAAAAATATTTTGGTCCTCAAAGTAGAAGAATTTTGAAACAGATAGTTGCGCTAGTAGGCCCCTCGAAAATACAATTCATTTAAAAGTACGTCTCGAATTTTATTTTCTAAGATACTCAAGGTTTTCAAAAATCTAATAGGCCAGAATGCCCAAAACTCACACGTATCGGCATTCACTTACATACATCATAATACACGTATCAACTCGTTCAAAACCAAGACAACACGTCTTTTACCGGAAAACAAACAGTCAAATATCACAGTCAAAAGGACATAAATAGCGACAACACTCCTCATATAAACGAAATATGAGAGTCACATAAATGCATCACGAAACCAAGAATCTGCATAAAGATCCCATAACTCAACGACTAATCATACAAGTGGCTCGTGCCACACGAGGCACAACACAAAGAAGGAAGACTTACATCCACAGGTCACACGAAGATGATGATCGCCCCATGATACTAATCACGACCAACAAACTCAGACGACGCGTCGTGACACGACTCAGTCAGATAAAATCCGACGAGACAAAACTCAACAGACACAACTAAACCCGACAGCCTAGGTTTCCACAACCTGGCTACGATACCATTTATGTAACACCCCCAATCCGCTCAGGGATATTACATGCCGTAGAACTCTTCCTCAAGGATATACCAGGCTGGTAACAACATCGAACATCTCAACAATGCCTTTAAGGCTAAAATGACTCAGTAGACCGATTTGGTCTTTCAATAAAAACATACAACTCAATCTCAATACATGCCCACGCAGGGGTCGAATACAAAATACTCCCGTACAACGGGGAAAATATTGCAGCGGAAATAACATACAACTGAACCAATACAATAACGAACGGGTCCTCATGTGATTAGTGTTGATCATCTTTCATCATCCTTCATGCTGACCCTGTGCTATGCTCCCCAAAACCTGAATGCAATACAGATATCCACCCCCCAATTCCTTGGGGGTTAGCAAAATCCCACTATTTTGCTAGTGTAAGTACAAAGTGCAAAATACGAGTCATATAATTAAAATTCCAAGAATAATAACAACCAGGAATCCTCAAAGATTCAAACATAACAAAAATACTTCCCGGGGCAAGAGTTTGGGTAAAGGTTTCCAAATTCGAAAGATCACAAATCAAGAGAACAATTTGTAAAACAGTTTAAAATGCCCTTGGGAGTTTTAACGGAAAACAATTTAGGATTTTCAAATCCCTCTCTTTCCAAAATCAACAGGGGTCACAGCCCAAAGGTTTTATTTTCACAAATAGAAAACCAACAACAATTCACAGGGTCAAAACCCGCGTCACGTGTCCTCGACGGACATAAAATTAACACAACATAATCACCCAAGATACGCAAATCTTGGTTACACAAATACAACACCAACTCGTGAATCCAGAGTGAAGCCATAGATTCCCTCGAGGCCTCAACGGACCCTACCGAGGTGAGCAAAGCACATATATATAACACCGTGAACACATGCCACATCATCTCACGGTTGGATCAATCACTTGTTGTCTCCTGACCATATCATCACATGCCATATGTCGCCGCAGGTTCCATATACCACCATGATCACTTGCCACGTCATCTCACGGTTGGATCAATCACTTGTTGTCTCCTGACCACATGATCACACGTCATGTGGCACTGTAGGTATCTCGAGGCTCTCACGGTTCGATAAATCACTTGTTGCATGACCACATGATCACATGTCATGCATCACCGTAGACCCCGCTCATATACACACATTCACACACATAACACAGCTCGGCAAGGATATCCAAACAATTCACTCAAAGGCAACAAACACACAGCACGACACGAGTATCAAATCACAACACACCGAAATGAGATAATATATGAATCTATATTATCAAAGCACAACAACAACACCAAGCGTACTCACAGGATTCACATAATCGTTTACGAAAACACCAATCACAAAATACACAGTTTTGAAAGAGAGCCTTTAACGAGGCTAACTGAATCTTTTGAAAGTTCATTTCAAACAACCAAACAAACACATTTATACGATCACCGATCATCATATCCACAAAACAATAAATGTATGAACAAGGTACTTCCTCGAATAACCACAAACGCGGATAATCGACCGAAATAGGTTGGCACGAACTGACTACGAACCCGCCGACTCCGCCGAACGCCCACTCGCAATAATACACTACGAAGGACAATAACAACAATGAAAATGAATTTCATAGCACGACCTAAAGTCGCTGAATTCAAGGAACAAACGACGAAAGTTCAAGGTTTCCCCCAAAATGGTCAAGAACGCGATCCGTCCGACAAAACACGAAAACGAAAATCCAAACCGAAATATGGATATACAATGCATAGGATATGTTTAACAACATCATTAAACAACAATCGGTTTATCAAAATTAGATGGAAAACGAAATCAAGAACAAAACTCCCAAAAGTCAACTCTAGGGATTCAAGAAAAATACTTTGATTCGGTGAAGAACAATGGATTAGATGATGTTATAATCACCTAGGATACCCCAAAACACCTTTGGATGAAACAAAATCGGCAAGAAGTTCGGACCCCAGTCGCCCTCGTCTCAAACCCGTGGAGAGGAGAAGAAATGAAGGGGAAATGACGTTCCATGACTGTTGTCCGGTTTATATACACTGGACAGCTTAGCGTGCGCTATCGTGGCACCGAAACAAACTGCCTGACCAAAACACAGTGTTAGCGTGCGCTAACGAGACCTCCAGACCCAGTCAAGTAGCTCCTGGACTGCCCCTGAACAACCAGGTAGCGTGCGCAATCCTCACCCTAGCGTGCGCTACTAATGCACCCTAGCGCGCGCTATGTTACCAAATAGCGTGCGCTAACCAACGTTCTAACCCAGTCCAATAGCCTCTGGACTGTTTCTGCACCACCCGTTAGCGCGCGCTAACTACAATACTTAGCATGCGCTAACTACAGCACCTTAGCGCGCGCTAGCCAAAAATTGTAGCGTGCGCTATCGACTCAGAGAGACAGCAGCAAAACATCTCAGAAATGGGTATGACGACGGATATCCCCAAGTTTGGGAAATTACAAAACGGTCCCAAATGTCCGAAAATCACGATATGGCAAAGAATAACCAAACCGAAGCTCACAACATGTATAACAACATTGAATGAACTTACGAGAAACCCGAAACAACATTTTCGAATGAGTTTCGCAAGAATCGAACTCAAGCGCGGAAAAGTCGGTTAAGAACACGGAACTCAACAAAACGACACCGAAATGAATTCGGATGTCAAAAAGTGCAGAATTAATCATTCTCAGAATGACGAAACGGTCACAAGCATGTCGTCAAAACTCCCGCCGAAAAAAGAAAATTATCAAAAATCGAAATTGCGGATATTACAATTTCTTTTATTGATACACCTAATTATAGTGACTAACTAATATAGAAATATATAATATTTCCGCGAGATTTAAGGTTTAAATTTTTAATATATAGTGCATGCTACTATATTAAATTTCTCTTTGTTTGGGATTTTTATTTTTTAATTAATGAAACCCTGAAATATTTATGTAAACATAATCAATTCCTATTTATTCGTAATTCATTCCTTAATTTGTAAAAATTAATAAGGTAGGTAGGAGTTATTTGAGGTATAATTATAAATATAATTAATGCAATGATGATTAGGCCAGTAATTGATTATGTGTCAGTTGAAGCATGAGAGACTGACACATAAGCACACGAAGCACCAGCAGAAGACATGTGGCAGCCGAAGCATGAGAAGCTGCCACTTAGGCTCAACATATTCTGCATTAGTATATAGGTTATGTATTTAGAAATATCTCTTTGAAAATTTATAAAATCAGTAATTATATAATTTACTAAATATGAGTTTTTTATTTATTTTGTTATTTTATATTAATTAAATAGGATTTAAAACTAATATAGACTAATTGATTTATCCCATAGTTTCTTTGATTGTTTATAGATAATAATTAAAACCATTGTTTCTACACTTTTAATAATATTTTTTTAATAAGATTATTTCGATTTATTTAATTGATTAGGACTTCGAGTACTTTTTAATTAAATATATTGAACACTTCTTTTGCAATACCCTCAGACATCTTTCATTTCAGTTGATATTTTTATTATTGATACACCTAATTATAGTGACTAACTAATATAAAGTAATTAATTAGTAGAAATATATAATATTTTCGCGAGATTTTAGGTTTAAATTTTTAATATATAGTGCACACTGCTATATTAAATTTCTCTTTATTTGGGAATTTGATTTTTTAATTGATGAAAACCTGAACTATTTATGTAAATATAATCAATTCCTATTTATTCGTTTGTAAAAATTAATAAGGTAGGAAGGAATTATTTGAGGTATAATTATAATGTAATTAATGCAGTGATGATTAGGCCAGTAATTGATTATGTGTCAGTTGAAGCATGAGAGGCTGACACATAAGCACACGAAGCACCAGCAGAAGACATGTGGCAGCCGAAGCATGAGAAGCTGCCACTTAGACTCAACGTATTCTGCATTAGTATATAGGGGAGATTCTTGATCACGTCTGGTCATAAGATTATTTAGTGATTTTTAGAGCAATTTGTTATTTGATGAAGGAATTATTTGACAAATGAAATTGTATTTTAGAGCAATCATCTTCTTCATTTCAAAATTCATTCTCAAGGAATTATTTGATGAAGGAAATTGTTTAATGATTAAGAATTCTTAATCACGTCTAGTCATAAGATTATTTAATTGTGCTGAATATAATGAATTTGTTTAATCTAACAATATTTTTTTAACGGGCCAATTCACTACTATGCGATATTATGAAATTATAACAAACATAATTGGATTAGATTCATAAGAATTGAATTTTCGGGCCCAAAAATCCTTCGACGGAGTAGGAATTAAATAATAAAATATAAATTTGAGAAATCTTGTTCTAGACATGCAGTTCAAATAAATTAAGTTTAAACTTGTCATATACTCAAAATGATAATTAGGCTTGGGGCTTTTCAAAGCGAGAATCACTGAGCCGATCCGAACCGTGCAGAAACCGAAGTTTCGATTCGGTTCCTAGAAGCAAAATTAATATTGTTTAGGCGATTCGGTTCCTTGATTTTATAGTGGTTTGGTTCGCGGTTCCTATTAATTTTTTGAAAAAATGACTGATTTAGGCCATGTACTTTGGTCCAATTAACAGTTATGGATATGCACTTTTTTATTAACAGTTATAAACATCTACTTTAAATCGTTAAACACGTCGGGACAACACAGTAACTCCGTCTTTGACTTGTTTCACGGAGTTACTGTTTTATCCCAATGTATTTAACGGTTTAAAGTATATATCTATAACTGTTAAAAAAATAAGTGTTCATAACTGTTAATTGGACCAAAGTACATAGCCTAAATCAGTCATTTTTCCTTATTGTTTTGATATTATTGTTTTGTTATGTGCTTTATGCCCGTGATTATTATTCTTTTTAATGATGCTTATGTCATAAAAATTGTAATATAATTAAATTTGATTGTGATTTTTTTCTTATGAATACTATGTCTGTAATATCCGCAATTTTCGATTTTCGGTAAATTTCTTTTTTTCGGTCGGAGTCCGTTTTGACGACTCGCTCATGACCGTTTCGTCATTCTGAGAATGATTAATTCTACACTTTTTGACATCCGAGTTCGTTTCGGTGTCGTTTTGTTGAGTTCCGTGCTTTTTAGCGACTTTTCCGCGCTTGAGTTCGATTCTTGCGAATCTCGTTGAAAGCTATTGTTTCGAGTTTCCGTAAGTCCGTTTCACTTTGTTAGTTGTGTTGTGAACTTCAGTTTGGTTATTCGATCACGTATCGTGATTTCCGGGCGTTTTGGGCCATTTTGTAATTTCTTGAAAGTTACGGGTATCCGTATCTGTAATTGTTGCCTCGACCCGTTTCTTGGTCGCGTATGACTAATTATGGTATTATGTTTTCATTTCGGGCCGTTGACATTGTCCGCGAACTTTTCGTCGTGTTCGTTCCGTGCGTTTTCGTGTCGGTCGTCGAGCCACGGCAGTTGCGGAGGCGCCGGACGGTGGCGGGGCTGGCCGGACGATTGCAGGCACTGCCGGCCGGGCAGTGCGCGAGAACCGCGTAGCACACGCCTTCTGGCCGGAAAGGCTGCGCACGCTAACCGGCAGTGTAGCGCCTGTGCCGGGTGGCCTAGCGTGCGTTATCGGGCACAGGCAGAGGATTACGAGGTTACGGACTCGGTCGGGATCGGCAGTAGCGCCTTCTTTGTCGGTCATAGCGCACGCTAACGGCGGGGGTAGCGCCTGTGCCGGCCGACTATCGTGCGTTACAGGTAAGTTAGTTAGTCCGGTGGCTCTTTGGGCCAAGTCTACCGCGCGGAGCTTCGGCCGTAGCGCACGCTAGCGGGAGTCGGGTCGACAGGTTTGGTCGGCGGGGTTGGTCGGTGATGCCGGGTCGTGTGGGCCTGGCCGAGGGTACTCGGCGTCTGGCCGATAGCGCACGCTAGTCCGGGAAGGCTAGCGCACGCTAGTCCGGCCCGATATAAATATGGTGGCGAGTCACATTTCACTTCGTTTTCACTTCCTTCCTTCTCCGTCCGCGGGTGGCGATTCATGGGTCACGAAGCCATGTTGTTTAACAACAAATCCTTGAAGTTCTTGAGTCCATAACATCAATCAATCGTCCGTTATCATCCTTTGATCCAGCGAATCAAGGTAATCTTCCTTAGAACCCTAATTTCGTGAATTTGGGGATTTTTGCATTTAAATCAGATTCGTTCCGTGTTGTTGATTAATTCATGATGGGTATGATTAATCTTGGTAGTATTCTCGTGTTTAACATCATTTAATCCATTGTTCTTCGTCGAATCAAGTATATTTCTTGATTTCCTTGAATTGACTTTTTGGGGGATTTGTCCCGATCTCGTTTTCATCCGTTTTCGATGGATCGATTATGGTTAAATGATGTTGTTAAACATATTCTATGGATTGTATATCCATATTTCAACTTGGAATTCCGTTTTTGGGTTTTGGCGGAGCGAATCGTGTTCTTGGCCGTTTTGGGAAATCGTGAACTTTCGTCATTCGTTCTTTGAATTCAACGGCTTTGAGTCGTGTTATGGAATTCATTTCATTGTTATTATTTGTCCTTCGTAGTTTGTGAACGTGAGTTGGCGTTCGGTGGAGTCGGCGGGTTCGTAGTCGGTTCGCCAACCTACTTGGTCGATTCTCGCGTTGTTCTTATTCGAGGCAAGTACCTTGCCCATACTTTTCTCGTTTTATGGATATCATGATCGCTGGACGTCTTGATGAGCATGTTTCGTTAATTGAAATGAATTTTCAAAAGATTTCGGTTTGGCCTCGTTAAAGGCTCTCTTTCAAAACGCGTGTGTTTTGTGAGCGTTGTGTTTTGGGAATTTATTATGATTTGATTATTTTGAGCGTTGAAGGATTTGATGATGATACTCCTATTGTTTAAAGTTATGGAATCGTGTATTCCGTATTTAATCCTGTTATTGTGTTTTGAAGAGTTTGATAATGGTGTCGAGTTAATGGCCATCTCTAGTGAGTATTCTTAATGAACTTACATTCTTAGCATATTAGTATTTCATGAGTAACGTGTGTGTGTGTATGCTCACTACGGGTTAGATCCGACGGGGTCTCGGTAGGGGTCCGAGAGGCGTGGATCGGCGAGCTTGCTTTTAACCACTACGGGTTAGATCCGACGGGGTCTCGGTAGGGGTCCACAGAGACGTGGATCGACGGTTAATTGTGGTGCATTTTACAAATGTGATTTTGATATTGGCATTTCCGGAAATGAGTGCTTTCGAACGGTTTTCATGATTGCATGCATTGACTAAGTGTGTAAGAGGTAAGTTGTTCGTTTGGCCTACTTGGCTAGGATGGCTATATAGTATTTTGTTGGTTGTTCTAAATCCTTTATTTGTGGATTTTGATGTTGGAAGACGAACCTTGTTGTCGTTCTTGTGTACTGTGAGTTGCTAAGATTTGGGGCTAAAATCTCAATGGTTTTGTAAAAGTCGTTTTACGGATTTGGGGCTAAAATCCCAACGGTTTGGTTAATGTCATTTTTCAGAAAGTAAACCTTTGGGGCGGTGACCCCTTTTTGCCTTTTGGATTTTGAAAAGTAGGATTTGATAATCCTAAATTGTTTTCTATTAAAACTCTCGATGGCATTCTAAACCGTTTTATAAATTACTTCCATTGATTTATGATATTTCGATTTTGAAATGTTTTCTCAAACCCTTGCCTCGGGAAGTACTTTTCGTTTCGTTTGGATCTTTGAGGATCCTCGGTTATTGTTATTCGTGGAATGTGAATTGTATGGCTCGTATTTGCACTTTGTTCTTGCACTAGCAAAACAGTGGAGTTTTGCTAACCCCCGAGTATTCGGGGGGTGGATGTCTTTTTTTGCATTCAAGTTTTGGAGCATAACACAGGGTCGGCACGAAGGATGATGAAAGATGATCGATACTAATCACATTCAGTTGTACTTTATTTTCCGCTGCTATATTGTTCCCGTTGTACGGGTGTGGTTGTATTTTGTCCCCTGCGTGGGCATGAGTTGTATTTGAGTTGTATGTATTTGTGGAAAGACCAAATCGGTCTACTGAGTCATTTTAGCCTTGAAGGCATTGTCGAGATGTTAAATGTTGTTACCAGCCTGGTAGATCCTCGAGGAAAGGGTCTACGGCGTGTAATATCCCTGAGTGGATTGGGGGTGTTACATAAATGGTATCGGAGCTTAGGTTGAGGAAAACCTAGGCTGTCGGGTCAAGTCGTGTTGTTTGAGTCTTGTTTCGTCGGATTTTATCTGACTGAGTCGTGTCGCGACGCGTCGTTTGAGTTTGTTGGTCGTGATTAGTATCGTGGGGCGATCATCATCTTCGTGCGACCTGTGGAAGTAAGTCTCCCTTCTTTGTGTTGTGCCTCGTGTGACACGAGCTATTTTTATGATTATTTGTTAAGTGGTGGAATCCTTATGTGAATTTTGATTTCACGATATGTATTTAGCCGACTCTCGTATTTGATTTATACGAGGAGTGTCGTCGCTTGTGATGTCTTTTTATTGTTGTTTTTGTCCGTTGTTGATGATTTTCGAATCGATTTGCACGTTTTACAAGTTCTATTGTGGAATCTTTGTGCTTATACGCGTTCGACTTGTTCACTAGCCAGTGCGGGAGGGTATTTTATCAGTGGTTTTGTTCTGAATGTGGTATTTTATCGTTTATTTCCGTTTAAAGACATGTATTGTCTCGATTTTAAACCTTTTGATGCGTGTGCTAGGAGTTGTTTTAGTGAACGTCGATATGTGTGAGTTTTGGGCATTCTGGCCTATTGAATTTTTTTTTTGAAAACCTTGAGTATCTTAGAAAAATAAATTTCGAGACATACTTTTCAAATGAGTTATTTTCTTGTGGTACATCCTAGATGCCACAATATATTTCAAAAATTTTTCTACCTCGAGGACCAAAATGTTTTGAGATATTTTCAACACTTTTATTTAGACCCGAGGGTCGAAAATTTTGAAAGTTTTCACTAAGAGAAAGTGTCCTCATTTTTATCAAATGCGAAATGGTTCTCCAATGTCTCGATAAC
This sequence comes from Orobanche coerulescens, assembly GCA_033398695.1. Classification (NCBI taxonomy): domain Eukaryota; kingdom Viridiplantae; phylum Streptophyta; class Magnoliopsida; order Lamiales; family Orobanchaceae; genus Orobanche; species Orobanche coerulescens. The sequence continues at coordinate 202,447,285 of CM065802.1, forward strand.
GATGTTTCACGTTTGTACTTTTTTTGAAAGATGATACTCAAGATCAATCGGTGTTCTTCTAAATTATTTTCAAAATGAGGTTTTCGTTTTTTTAAACCTATCCATTCCCGTTTGAGGGCTGGGTATGAATGTATGATGTTCGCGTTGTCATTTTGATACTTTCTCCCGAGTATGATCGAATTGGCGGTGTGAGCGTTGAGTCGCTTTCCACACATTGGTTGTGCTAGCCCCCTGTGAAGAGGCGGGATGCTGGTGTTGAATGTTGTCGCCTCGTGGTGATTTCTGTGTTGTCGCGTATGTGCGAGCTGTTAGAGCTTGGTTTGGTATGACCGTGTGCATCGGTGATGGTTCCGTTATGTGTCGATTGTTTAATGTCTTGTTACCTTGCTCCCGTTTTTGTGAATTTCGTGGACGAGGTCGGAGGTAATGCCCGTACTATTTTGACTTCTGTATTTTCTCTTTCTCCAGTCTATCGATTCGCTCATGTTCGTTGGCACTTTATGAACTTGTTCTGTATTTCGATTTCATCGTCCGAACGAGCTGTGATCTTGTTGTGGGTCGATCTGGTTATCGATGTTACTTTTTCGGGTTCAGTTCGATTCTTGTGAACCTTGTTTGGGAGTGACATCATCTGGTTCTATTAGTTCTTTTATTCGAAGTGGATCGGATTTGGAACTCTTGTGTTTTAGACTCTGTCGACTCATTTATGTTCGTTGACATTTCTGAGCTTGTCCTGCCCCTTGCTTTTGTTGATCGAACGAGTGTGGTATTGTTTCGGAATAACTCGTTTGTCGTTGTGACTTTTTAATTGCTATTCCCTTTCCTGTGGATCTTATGTGAATGCACATCCTGTTGTTTTCACCGGATCATATATTGTCTCGAGTCGAGATGTGAACCTTGGAGTTGTTGTTTGAATTTTATTATTCTTCGTGATTCGAACATGATTCTTCGATTTTTGTTGTCTCGATCGTTGTGGTTTGATCGTTTGATTGTTCGGTTTTTATTGACCTCGTTCCGTGATTGGTGAACATTCAGGCTCCTTCGTAATTCCCTTCAGTTCGGGAAATTAGTTTCGTTTTCGATCTTCCAGCCCTTAGGCGGTGGGATTCCGTGTTTGTTCAGCGGTTGACTCGCGTTTTGATTGATGTACCGTTGGGTTGGTCAATCATATTGGTTTTCGTTCGTTGTGTTTTGTGATTGTCGGATAATTTACTTGGCTATATTATCCGTTTGATGACGCTTGTCGTTTGTTGGTTTTATTATATCGCTAACGGCGACGTTGTGTTGGTCGCCGTGGAGCGTGTTTTCACGCCGTATATTCCATTGCGTTGTTTGTAACGTTTCGCCGTTGGGCGTTAGTTACGCATTCTTGTGTATCTCATTGAGTTTTTCCTGGCGGAATATTTCTTCTCCCTACTTGTTTTAAGTTTCGGGACGAAACTTCTTTTAAGGAGGGTAGAATGTAATATCCGCAATTTTCGATTTTCGGTAAATTTATTTTTTTCGGTCGGAGTCCGTTTTGACGACTCGCTCATGACCGTTTCGTCATTCTGAGAATGATTAATTCTACACTTTTTGACATCCGAGTTCGTTTCGGTGTCGTTTTGTTGAGTTCCGTGCTTTTTAGCGACTTTTCCGCGCTTGAGTTCGATTCTTGCGAATCTCGTTCGAAACTACTGTTTCGAGTTTCCCGTAAGTCCGTTTAACTTTGTTAGACGTGTTGTGAACTTCGGTTTGGTTATTCGATCACGTATCGTGATTTCCGGGCGTTTTGGGCCATTTTGTAATTTCTTGAAAGTTACGGGTATCCGTATCTGTAATTGTTGCCTAGACCCGTTTCTTGGTCGCGTATGACTAATTATGGTATTATGTTTTCATTTCGGGCCGTTGACGTTGTCCGCGAACTTTTCGTCGTGTTCGCCTGCGCGCTTAATCGGTCGCCGAGCCCTGACGGTTGCGGGATCGCCGGTGGCGGGATCGGCCGGACGATTGCGGCACCGGACGGTGGGGCAGAACCGGCGAGCGCACGCCACGGGCCGGAAGGCTGCGCACGCTAACCGGCAGGTGTAGCGCACGCCGCCGGTGGCTAGCCAGCGACGTTATCGGCCCGGGCAGAGGGATTACGAGGTTCGGACTCGGTCAGATCGGCAGTAGCGCACGCCGCTTCGGTCATAGCGCACGCTTACCGGCAGGGTAGCGACGCCGGCTGCCAACTAGCGACGTTACTGGGTAAGTTAGTTAGTCCAGTGGCTACCGGGCCAGTCGGCTAGCGCGAAGCTTCCGGCCGTAGCGCACGCTAGCGGGAGTCGGGTCGACAGGTTTGGTCGGCAGGGTTGGTCGGTGATGCCGGGTCGTGTGGGCCCTGGCCGAGGGTACTCGGCTGATACCGGCCGATAGCGCACGCTAGTCCGGGAAGGCTAGCGCACGCTAGTCTGCCTAGTATAAATATGGCTGAGCAGTCACATTTCACTTCGTTTTTCACTTCCTTCCTTCTCCGTCCGCGGGTGGCGATTCATGGGTCACGAAGCCATGTTGTTTAACAACAAATCCTTGAAGTTCTTGAGTCCATAACATCAATCAATCGTCCGTTATCATCCTTTGATCCAGCGAATCAAGGTAATCTTCCTTAGAACCCTAATTTCGTGAATTTGGGGATTTTTGCATTTTCGTCCGATTCGTTCCGTGTTGTTGATTAATTCATGATGGGTATGATTAATCTTGGTAGTATTCTCGTGTTTAACATCATTTAATCCATTGTTCTTTGTCGAATCGAAGTATATTTCTTGATTTCCTTCGAATTGACTTTTTGGGGGATTTGTCCCCGATCTCGTTTTTCATCCGTTTTCGATGGATCGATTATGGTTAAATGATGTTGTTAAACATATTCTATGGATTGTATATCCATATTTCAACTTGGAATTCCGTTTTCGGGTTTTGACGGAACGAATCGTGTTCTTGGCCGTTTTGGGGGAAATCCGTGAACTTTCGTCATTCGTTCTTTGAATTCAACGGCTTTGAGTCGTGTTATGGAATTCATTTCATTGTTATTATTTGTCCTTCGTAGTTTGTGAACGTGAGTTGGCGTTCGGTGGAGTCGGCGGGTTCGTAGTCGGTTCGGGCCAACCTATTTCGGTCGATTCTCCGCGTTGTTCTTATTCGAGGCAAGTACCTTGCCCATACTTTTCTCGTTTTATGGATATGATGATCGGTGGTCGTCTTGATGCGTTTGTTTGGTTAATTGAAATGAAGTTTCAAAAGATTTCGGTTTGGCCTCGTTAAAGGCTCTCTTTCAAAACGCGTGTGTGTTTTGTGAACGTTGTGTTTTGGGAATTTATTATGATTTGATTATTTTGAACGTTGAAGGATTTGATGATGATACTCCTATTGTTTAAAGTTATGGAATCGTGTATTCCGTATTTAATCCTGTTATTGTGTTTTGAAGAGTTTGATAATGGTGTCGAGTTAATGGCCATCTCTAGTGAGTATTCTTAATGAACTTACATTCTTAGCATATTAGTATTTCATGAGTAACGTGTGTGTGTGTATGCTCACTACGGGTTAGATCCGACGGGGTCTCGGTAGGGGTCCACAGAGACGTGGATCGACGAGCTTGCTTTTAACCACTACGGGTTAGATCCGACGGGGTCTCGGTAGGGGTCCACAGAGACGTGGATCGACGGTTAATTGTGGTGCATTTTACAAATGTGATTTTGATATTGGCATTTCCGGAAATGAGTGCTTTCGAACGGTTTTCATGATTGCATGCATTGACTAAGTGTGTAAGAGGTAAGTTGTTCGTTTGGCCTACTTGGCTAGGATGGCTATAGAGTATTTTGTTGGTTGTTCTAAATCCTTTATTTGTGGATTTTGATGTTGGAAGACGAACCTTGTTGTCGTTCTTGTGTACTGTGAGTTGCTAAGATTTGGGGCTAAAATCTCAATGGTTTTGTAAAAGTCGTTTTACGGATTTGTGGCTAAAATCCCAACGGTTTGGTTAATGTCATTTTTCAGAAAGTAAACCTTTGGGGCGGTGACCCCTTTTTGCCTTTTGGATTTTGAAAAGTAGGATTTGATAATCCTAAATTGTTTTCTATTAAAACTCTCGATGGCATTCTAAACCGTTTTATAAATTACTTCCATTGATTAATGATATTTCGATTTTGAAATGTTTTCTCAAACCCTTGCCTCGGGAAGTACTTTTCGTTTTGTTTGGATCTTTGAGGATCCTCGGTTATTGTTATTCGTGGAATGTGAATTGTATGGCTCGTATTTGCACTTTGTTCTTGCACTAGCAAAACAGTGGAGTTTTGCTAACCCCCGAGTATTCGGGGGGTGGATGTCTTTTTTTGCATTCAGGTTTTGGAGCATAACACAGGGTCGGCACGAAGGATGATGAAAGATGATCGATACTAATCACATTAGGAACCGTACATCGTGTGTTGGTTCAGTTGTACTTTATTTTCCGCTGCTATATTGTTCCCGTTGTACGGGTGTGGTTGTATTTTGTCCCCTGCGTGGGCATGAGTTGTATTTGATTTGTATGTATTTGTGGAAAGACCAAATCGGTCTACTGAGTCATTTTAGCCTTGAAAGCATTGTCGAGATGTTAAATGTTGTTACCAGCCTGGTAGATCCTCGAGGAGAGGGTCTACGGCGTGTAATATCCCTGAGTGGATTGGGGGTGTTACAATGTCTTCAAACTGCTTGTAGTTTTCTTTTTATTTACTGATTTTGTTTTGAGGCTCTTGATCGTAATTTGTGTGATATTATATGTAACCCGAAGCATATAATGAGCCATCTGTGGATAAGGTTACTGTATTTGCATGACCACATGATCATATGTCATGCGTCACCGTAGACCCCGCTCATATACACACATTCACACACATAACACAGCTCGGCAAGGATATCAAAACAATTCACTCAAAGGCAACAAACACACAGCACGACACGAGTATCAAATCACAACACACCGAAATGAGATAATATATGAATCTATATTATCAAAGCACAACAACAACACCAAGCGTACTCACAGGATTCACATAATCGTTTACGAAAACACCAATCACAAAATACACAGTTTTGAAAGAGAGCCTTTAACGAGGCTAACCGAATCTTTTGAAAGTTCATTTCAAACAACCAAACAAACACATTTAGACGATCACCGATCATCATATCCACAAAACAAGAAATGTATGAACAAGGTACTTCCTCGAATAACCACAAACGCGGATAATCGACCGAAATAGGTTGGCACGAACTGACTACGAACTCGCCGACTCCGCCGAACGCCCACTCGCAATAATACACTACGAAGGACAATAACAACAATGAAAATGAATTTCATAGCACGACCTAAAGTCGCTGAATTCAAGGAACAAACGACAAAAGTTCAAGGTTTCCCCCAAAATGGTCAAGAACGCGATCCGTCCGACAAAACACGAAAACGAAAATCCAAACCGAAATATGGATATACAATGCATAGGATATGTTTAACAACATCATTAAACAACAATCGGTTTATCAAAATTAGATGGAAAACGAAATCAAGAACAAAACTCCCAAAAGTCAACTCTAGGGAATCAAGAAAAATACTTTGATTCGGCGAAGAACAATGTATTAGATGATGTTATAATCACCTAGGATACCCCAAAACACCTTTGTATGAAACAAAATTGGCAAGAAGTTCGGACCCCAGTCGCCCTTGTCTCAAACCCGTGGAGAGGAGAAGAAATGAAGGGGAAATTGTAATATCCGCATTTTTCCTTCCCTTGTATTTTCATTTTTGGTGTATTTCTCGATCGTAGTGACCCTCGTGTACCTTTTAGTGTGTCCTTCCTGTCAACTGTTGAACTGTATTCTCGTTATTGTTGTGCGGAACCGCTGTTTCGGGGTTGCCGTGGATCCATTTCGTGTTATTGGTTCCCAAATATTGATTCCTATCGTTTTCATTCTCTTTCCGAATCATTTTTATCATTTTGGGACCCAGAAGGGGTGTGGGCCGCGGCACAAGGTGTGTGCGCCGCGGCACACAAATTTCTCCAGTTGTTGGTCGAGCGAACTGTACTGTGTGCCGCGGCACACCCATCCGGTGCCGCGGCACAGTGCCGAGTCAGTGCCGTGGCACACCCGTCCGGTGCCACGGCACACCCGTGTGACATCTGCGACCAAAACCCGATCAGACGGTGCCGCGGCACACACGCAGTCGCCCGCGGCACACTGCCGAACCCTGGGAGTAAATTTTTGGCCTGTGCCACGGCACACTTCGGCTGTGCCGCGGCACACAAAGCGGTCAACTGTATAATCTCGTTCTTATTAGACGAGATCGGCCATTTTCCTTCATTCTTCACCTGCGCGCGAGAGAGAGAGAACTAAGGGGGAGAACTTCTCAAGCATTCATCAATTGGGGGTTGATTTTCATCATTTTCCTTCGGTTGTGAGGCCCGAATAATCAATCTAATGCGCGTTCTACGGATCTTAGTACTTGAATCTCCAAAGGTAATATCTCTTAGAACCCTATTTTCGATTAATTTGGGGGTTTTGGGTTTTTCTTCCGATTCGTTCCGTTTTGTTGGTGGATTCATGATGTATACGATTAATATTGTTAGTATCTTTAGTTTTCCTACGGATTCATGGATATTTTGTGGGTTTTTATGGAATCGAGAGGGTTTGGTTGTGGTCCGCCCTCGTTGTTATTTTTGGTACGAATATACATGAATCGTAGGCGGGTTTCGGGTGTATTCCATTTCCGTATTCGTTTAGAGTTGGTTGTGATTGTGTTATTCGAATCGTTAGGTTCATTTCCGCCGGTTCCTCGCGGTCGTGTTCGATTCTTCCTTTCCGTTCGTATCACCGTCTATTAACCGAGGCAAGTATCCTTATGAACTTACAATCTTGACATAGTAGTATTGTATGAGAAATGGTGTGTGTGTGTGTGTATGCTCACTACGGGTTAGATCCGACGGGGTCTCGGTAGGGGTCCACAGAGACGTGGATCGACGAGCTTGCTTTTAACCACTACGGGTTAGATCCGACGGGGTCTCGGTAGGGGTCCACAGAGACGTGGATCGACGGTTAATTGTGGTGCATTTTACAAATGTTATTTGATATTGGCATTTCCGGAAATGAATGTTTTGGAATTATGTTCTCTTGAATTGCATGCATTACTATTTGTGTAAGATGTAAGTCGTTCATTTGGTTACTTGTACTAGCGTAATTGCTAACCCCTCTGGGGACCCGTTTTGGGGAAATTCGTTTTATGAATTTTAGGTCAGGTTCATCGAGACGAGCGGGTGCTGGACCAGTATGCGGATGATGGCCGTGCGTGATGATTGTGCACGAGTGGTGTCTTATTACTTTCTATCTTTTTATTTTTGTGGTCTTTAAACTAGTAGAAGTACTCGAGTACTTAAGAACTTTTACTCTTCGGGATTGTATCGTTGTTTATTATGTTTGTGTCGGATTATGGTATTATGTTAAACCTGTTGAACCGGGTGGATTATTTTGTTGGGCGTCTTTATGACGAGATATTTTTCTGTTGCTTCTGTGAGTCGATGAGTATGATGCTTGATCAGCCTGGTGGGTCCCATATAGGGATTCACGGTGCTGTAATATACCTCGGATATCCTGGGGGTGTTACATAAAATGGTATCGGAGCCCTAGGTTTATGGATACCTAGGCTTGTCGATTTATTGGGTCTTGTTGTATTTTGTTTTGCACATCATCATCACGCTGCCATGATTCCGGTACTACCAGTGCCCGTAAGTTTTCTTTCCTCTGTTCCTTATACTCTTGTATCGTACCTCTAGTTCTCGATTTGCGATCGTTCTTTTCTTGTACTTACCATCGTATGGCTTTTGCTACTTATTTAACTCCAGTATGGATGCTGGAAGAGGTCGTGGTCGTGGTCGCGGTCGTGGTCGTGGATGCGGCCGGGGACGTGGGGCAGCCGGTGGGGCGGCCACGTCACAGTCTTCGGGAGCCAGCAGTATCGGCGACCGTCACAGTCATGCTTCTTCTCAGGAGCGCGCCGACCTTGGTATTGCGGCTGTTATGCAGCAAATGGTGAACCAAATGGCGGCAATAGCTCAGGCGGTTCAGAATCCGGATCCGGCCCATGCTAATCGGGGCGGAGCGGATCGTTGGCTTCAGGATGTCATCAAGATGCATCCTCCTCAGTTTTCGGGAGCTTCAGACCCGATCGGCTGGGAAGGGTGGATCAAAGAGATATCTAAGGTCTTCACTGCTACCAACTGTCCCGAGGACCGTAAAGTCCCTATTGCCCAGTACTTTCTCACAGGGGACGCTACGGATTGGTGGGAGGCCGTTGGGCCCAAAGACCATGTTGCTTCGTGGACCGAATTCCAAGGACTGATGGAGACTGAATATTGCCCGTGGCGTCGGCCGATGTGCTCGAGTACATGCTTTCTATGATGCTCAACCACGGGATATCCCCGTATCTCAGGCTATTGCCGACTTTAATAAGGAGTTGGGTTATGTGAAGACCCAAGTTGTCGAGGAGAGCGACAAAATTTTTCATTTTTCCAGACGGATGAAATTGTCGATTCGGGACTATATGTCGGGGCTCGTCTGTACTACCTTGAAGGATTATCAGAGTAGGGCCCTTGCTTACGATATGTCAGTGACAGCTAGCGAGGCGGCCCGCGAGAGCAAGAAGCAGAAGTCTGCCGGGAATTTTTCGGGCCACAAGGGTGGGGGTCAGCAGAAATCCCAATCTGCTAACTTCCCCGCCGGTGGTGGTCCAGCTCGTTCCGCTGGGGGTCCTCGTGGAACTACCAGTGCTCCTTTCCGTGACGTGAAGTGTTTCAATTGTGGCCGTATAGGCCACGTCAGTCGTACTTGTTTGAGCCCTTTGCTGACGTGTAATCGGTGGCCACCGGTCACAAGGCCGTCTGGCCGAGAGGGAGAAAATCCTTGGTGCCCGGGCTTCCATTCCAGCGCCTAGGGAACCAAGTGTGAATCAGGGATCGTTTGCTCCTCAATCTCCGCCGAGTGCTGGTCGGGGGAGAGGTCGGGGTCAGCCCTCCAAAGGGGGAGCTTCCAGCGTCGGCTCAGCCCACCCGCGTGTCTATGAGATGCGGAGAGCCGATGATCCAGCGGCGACCGTAGCGACAGGTACCGTTCATATTCTTTCTCATCCTGTCAGTGTGCTTTTCGATTCTGGTGCAACGCATTCATTCATATCTCTGGATTGTGTGCGCCGTTTGAGTCTCGACTGTTTGACGCCTTGTGAGCCCTTCATCGTTAAGATTCCTAGCGGTGATAGGATCGTTGGTGATCAGGAGGTTCGAGACTGTTCTGTGTTTATTTGTGAGAGGGCTTGGCCCTCTAATCTTATTGTTGTGGGTATTGAGGGTGAGGACTTAATTCTCGGGGATGATTGGCTCGAGCGTCATGGTGCAATCATGAACTACCGCACGAGGATCATCACCATGTTAGCCGATGACGGCACCGAGCACTCTTTCGCCGGGCGAAAGAGGGGGAACCAGAAATTCATTATTAACTCCTTGAAGGCGATGAAACTCCTGCGAAAGGGGTGTATTGGCTATTGGTGCTACGCCTTGAAGGCGGAGAGTGGTGGAGTCGAACCTTCATCGATTCCGATCGTTAATGAGTTTCCTGATGTATTTCCTGACGAGTTACCGGGATTGCCACCGGATCGTGAGGTCGAGTTTGCTATAGAGTTAGAGCCGAGTGCGGCTCCTATTTCGAAGGCGCCCTATCGCATGGCACCTTCAGAAATGTCCGAGTTGAAGAAGCAGTTGAGTGAACTTCTTGAGTCGGGGTATGTTCGACCGAGCGCCTCGCCTTGGGGCGCACCGGTCCTGTTTGTGCGGAAGAAGGATGGTTCACTACGTTTGTGTATTGACTATCGCGAACTAAACAAGGTGACCATCAAAAACAAGTATCCTTTGCCGAGAATTGACGACTTGTTCGACCAGTTGCAGGGAGCTGCGGTATTCTCGAAGATTGATTTGAAATCGGGGTACTATCAGCTCCGGGTGAGAGAGTCCGATGTGCCGAAAACAGCTTTTCGGACGAGATACGGACATTATGAGTTTGTAGTTATGCCTTTCGGGTTAACTAATGCGCCGGCGGTGTTCATGCAGTTGATGAACAAAGTCTTTATCGAGTATTTGGATAAGTGTGTCGTCGTCTTCATTGACGATATTCTTATTTATTCGAGGAACGAGGAAGAGCATGCCCATCATTTGCGGATAGTGTTAGACATTTTGAGAGCCGAGAAACTCTATGCGAAGTTCTCGAAATGTGAGTTCTGGCTGAAGGAAGTGATGTTTCTAGGTCACGTGATTTCAGCCGAGGGAGTTAGAGTGGATCCGCAGAAGATCGAGGCAGTGTTGGATTGGGCACCGCCCAAGAATGTGAGAAAGCTCCGTAGTTTCTTGGGTTTGGCTGGTTACTATCGTAGGTTCGTCGAGGGTTTCTCGAAACTAGCTCGGCCACTTACGCAGTTGCTCCAGAAATCCGAGAAGTTGTCTGTAATGACGAGAAGCAGTCGAGTTTTGAGGAACTGAAGAAGCGTTTGACTTCAGCTCCGGTTTTGGCGTTGCCATGTGGCAACGAGGGATTTTCCGTTTATAGCGATGCTTCGGGTCAGGGTCTTGGGTGCGTATTAATGCAGCACGACAAGACCATTGCCTTTGCGTCGAGACAATTGAGGCCGTATGAGCTTAACTACCCTACTCATGATTTGGAGTTAGCGGCAGTGGTTTTCGCGCTCAAGATTTGGCGTCACTATCTTTTCGGCTCTGCATGTCAGATTTTTACCGATCATAAAAGTCTGAAATACATATTTACTCAGCGGGAGTTGAATATGAGGCAGAGGAGGTGGTTAGAGCTGATTAAGGATTATGACCTCGAAATCCTTTATCATCCGGGCAAGGCGAACGTCGTGGCCGACGCCTTGAGTCGGAAACCGATTGCATTGCGATCGCTTGAGATCCTTACGCCTCAGTCCGGGCTTCGGCGAGCTTTGATCGAGTTAGATGTTGAGGTTCTGTTGCCGGGAACTGTCGGGCAATTTTGTGCTTTGGAAATCTCGTCGTCTTTGATCGATGAGATTAAGCTGAAGCAGTTAGATGATCCGATGATTACTCAAATCCGAGAGAACGTTCTTAAAGGAAAGTCTCCTGGGTTTGTGATTCACGAAGATGGTGTTTTGAGATTTCGGGGTCGGCTTTGTGTTCCGAACGACTCAGAGTTGAGGCAGAGTATTTTGCGTGAGGCCCATGCTACACCTTATTCCGTTCATCCTGGTTCGAGTAAGATGTACAAGGACCTGAGAAGGAATTTCTGGTGGAATGATATGAAGGAGGAGGTCGCGCAGTTTGTAGCAAGGTGTTTGACTTGCCAACAAGTCAAAATCGAGCACCAGCGACCGGCTGGGCTTTTGCAGTCACTTCCCGTTCTGGAATGGAAATGGGAATATATATCGATGGATTTCATTACGAGTTTGCCGAGATCGAGGTCGGGCATGAATATGGTATGGGTGATTGTTGATCGTCTGACCAAGTCGGCACATTTTCTGGGCATCAAGGACACTTGGGGCCCGGAGAAGTTAGCTCGTGTGTTTATCGCGCAGATTGTGAGGCTTCACGGTACTCCGAAGTCTATTGTTTCGGATCGTGATGGCCGTTTTGTATCGCACTTCTGGCAGGCGGTGCATAAGGCGTTGGGTACCCGTTTGCGTTTGAGTACCTTTTTTCATCCCCAGTCAGATGGACAGTCGGAACGCACTATGCAGACGTTCGAGGATTTGTTGCGTGCCTGTGTTCTCGATTGGAGTAGTGACTGGGAGGAACATTTGCCATTGATCGAATTCACGTACAACAACAGTTGGCACGCGTCGATTCAGATGGCACCGTATGAGGCACTTTATGGGCGGCGATGTCGATCACCGATTTGTTGGAATGAGGCGTCCGATTTGGTCGGGACCGAGCCGGATGTCGTTTTAGAGACGAGGCGGAAGATAGAATTAATTCGGGAACGGATGTTGACTGCCCAGAGTCGACAGAAGTCATATGCCGACGTCCGTCGTCGACCTTTGGAATTCGAGGTGGGAGACCACGTTTTGCTAAAGGTGTCGCCGACGAAGGGAGTTTTTCGTTTCGGGAAGAAAGGGAAGTTGAGTCCGAGATTTATCGGCCCCTTTGAGATCCTCGAGCGAGTCGGTTGGTTGGCATACCGTTTGGCGTTACCTCCGGCCTTGAGTCATGTTCATAGCGTTTTTCATGTTTCCCAGCTGAGGAAATATGTCCCGGATCCTAGTCACGTCATCGATTAGGGTGAGATTGATATTGCTGAAGATATTACTTTTGAGGAGCGTCCTTTGAAGATTTTGGAGCATCGTGAGAAACGATTGAGGCATAAGACCATCCATTTGGTCAAAGTGCAGTGGTCGAGACACGGTGTCGAGGAGGCAACTTGGGAAACCGAGGATAGCATGCGTGCTAGGTACCCTGAGTTGTTTGTTTCTTAAGTTTCGGGACGAAACTTATTTTTAGAGGGGTAGAATGTAATATCCGCATTTTTCCTTCCCTTGTATTTTCATTTTTGGTGTATTTCTCGATCGTAGTGACCCTCGTGTACCTTTTAGTGTGTCCTTCCTGTCAACTGTTGAACTGTATTCTCGTTATTGTTGTGCGGAACCGCCGTTTCGGGGTTGCCGTGGATCCATTTCGTGTTATTGGTTCCCAAATATTGATTCCTATCGTTTTTATTCTCTTTCCGGATCATTTTTATCATTTTGGGACCTGAAGGGGTGTGGGCCGCGGACAAGGTGTGTGCGCGGCACACAAATTTCTCCGATTGTTGGTCGAGCGAATCAGACTGTACCGCGGCACACCCATCCGGTGCCGCGCACGATGCCAGTCGGGCCGCGGCACACCGTGTGACATCTGCGACCAAAACCCGATCAGACCGGTGCCGCAGACACGCAGCCGTGGCCGCACACTGCCGAACCCTGGGAGTAAATTTTTGGCCTGTGCCGCGGCACACTTCGGCTGTGCCGCGGCACACAAAGCGGTCAACTGTATAATCTCGTTCTTATTAGACGAGATCGGCCATTTTCCTTCATTCTTCACCTGCGCGAGAGAGAGAGAGAACTAAGGGGGAGAACTTCTCAAGCATTCATCAATTGGGGGTTGATTTTCATCATTTTCCTTCGGTTGTGAGGCCCGGATAATCAATCTAACGCGCGTTCTACGGATCTTAGTACTTGAATCTCCAAAGGTAATATCTCTTAGAACCCTATTTTCGATTAATTTGGGGGTTTTGGGTATTTCTTCCGATTCGTTCCGTTTTGTTGGTGGATTCATGATGTATACGATTAATATTGTTAGTATCTTTAGTTTTCCTACGGATTCATGGATATTTTGTGGGTTTTTATGGAATCGAGAGGGTTTGGTTGTGGTCCGCCCTCGTTGTTATTTTTGGTACGAATATACATGAATCGTAGGCGGGTTTCGGGTGTATTCCATTTCCGTATTCGTTTAGAGTTGGTTGTGATTGTGTTATTCGAATCGTTAGGTTCATTTCCGCCGGTTCCTCGCGGTCGTGTTCGATTCTTCCTTTCCGTTCGTATCACCGTCTATTAACCGAGGCAAGTATCCTTATGAACTTACAATCTTGACATAGTAGTATTGTATGAGAAATGGTGTGTGTGTGTATGCTCACTACGGGTTAGATCCGACGGGGTCTCGGTAGGGGTCCACAGAGACGTGGATCGACGAGCTTGCTTTTAACCACTACGGGTTAGATCCGACGGGGTCTCGGTAGGGGTCCACAGAGATGTGGATCGACGGTTAATTGTGGTGCATTTTACAAATGTGATTTGATATTGGCATTTCCGGAAATGAATGTTTTGGAATTATGTTCTCTTGAATTGCATGCATTACTATTTGTGTAAGATGTAAGTCGTTCATTTGGTTACTTGTACTAGCGTAATTGCTAACCCCTCTGGGGACCCGTTTTGGGGAAATTCGTTTTATAAATTTCAGGTCAGGTTCATCGAGACGAGCGGGTGCTGGACCAGTATGCGGATGATGGCCGTGCGTGATGATTGTGCACGAGTGGTGTCTTATTGCTTCTATCTTTTTATTTTTGTGGTCTTTAAACTAGTAGAAGTACTCGAGTACTTAAGAACTTTTACTCGTCGGGATTGTATCGTTGTTTATTATGTTTGTGTCGGATTATGGTGTTATGTTAGACCGGTTGAACTGGGTGGATTATTTTGTTGGGCGTCTTTATGACGAGATATTTTTCTGTTGCTTCTGTGAGTCGACGAGTATGATGCTTGATCAGCCTGGTGGGTCCCATATAGGGATTCACGGCGCTGTAATATACCTCGGATATCCTGGGGGTGTTACAGAAAAGACGTTCCATGACTGTTGTCCGGTTTATATACACTGGACAGCTTAGCGTGCGCTATCGTGGCACCGAAACAAACTGCCTGACCAAAACACAGTGTTAGCGTGCGCTAACCACAAGTGTTAGCGTGCGCTAACGAGACCTCCAGACCCAGTCAAGTAGCTCCTGGACTGCCCCTGAACAACCAGGTAGCGTGCGCAATCCTCACCCTAGCGTGCGCTACTAATGCACCCTAGCGCGCGCTATGTTACCAAATAGCGTGCGCTAACCAACGTTCTAACCCAGTCCAATAGCCTCTGGACTGTTTCTGCACCACCCGTTAGCGCGCGCTAAATACAATTCTTAGCATGCGCTAACTACAGCACCTTAGCGCGCGCTAGCCAAAAATTATAGCATGCGCTATCAACTCAGAGAGACAGCAGCAAAACATCTCAGAAATGGGTATGACGACGGATATCCCCAAGTTTGGGAAATTACAAAACGGTCCTAAATGTCCGAAAATCACGATATGGCAAAGAATAACCAAACCGAAGCTCACAACATGTTTAACAACGTTGAATGAACTTACGAGAAACCCGAAACAACATTTTCGAATGAGTTTCGCAAGAATCGAACTCAAGCGCGGAAAAGTCGGTTAAGAACACGGAACTCAACAAAACGACATCGAAATGAATTCGGATGTCAAAAAGTGCAGAATTAATCATTCTCAGAATGACGAAATGGTCACAAGCATGTCGTCAAAACTCCCGCCGAAAAAAAAATTACCAAAAATCGAAATTGCGGATATTACAATTTCTTTTATTGATACACCTAATTATAGTGACTAACTAATATAGAAATATATAATATTTCCACGAGATTTAAGGTTTAAATTTTTAATATATAGTGCATGCTACTATATTAAATTTCTCTTTGTTTGGGATTTTTATTTCTTAATTAATGAAAACCTGAAATATTTATGTAAACATAATCAATTCCTATTTATTCGTAATTCATTCCTTAATTTGTAAAAATTAATAAGGTAGGTAGGAGTTATTTGAGGTATAATTATAAATATAATTAATGCAATGATGATTAGGCCAGTAATTGATTATGTGTCAGTTGAAGCATGAGAGGCTGACACATAAGCACACGAAGCACCAGCAAAAGACATGTGGCAGCCGAAGCATGAGAAGCTGCCACTTAGGCTCAACGTATTCTGCATTAGTATATAGGTTATGTATTTAGAAATATCTCTTTGAAAATTTATAAAATCAGTAATTATATAATTTAGTAAATATGAGTTTTTTTATTTATTTTGTTATTTTATATTAATTAAATAGGATTTAAAACTAATATAGACAAATTGATTTATCCCATAGTTTCTTTGATTGTTTATAGATAATAATTAAAACCATTGTTTCTACACTTTTAATAATATTTTTTTAATAAGATTATTTCGATTTATTTAATTGATTAGGACTTCGAGTACTTTTTAATTAAATATATTGAACACTTCTTTTGCAATACCCTCAGACATCTTTCATTTCATTTGATATTTTTATTATTGATACACCTAATTATAGTGACTAACTAATATAAAGTAATTAATTAGTAGAAATATATAATATTTTCGCGAGATTTTAGGTTTAAATTTTTAATATATAGTGCACACTGCTATATTAAATTTCTCTTTATTTGGGAATTTGATTTTTTAATTGATGAAAACCTGAACTATTTATGTAAATATAATCAATTCCTATTTATTCGTTTGTAAAAATTAATAAGGTAGGTAGGAATTATTTGAGGTATAATTATAATATAATTAATGCAGTGATGATTAGGCCAGTAATTGATTATGTGTCAGTTGAAGCATGAGAGGCTGACACATAAGCACACGAAGCACCAGCAGAAGACATGTGGCAGCCGAAGCATGAGAAGCTGCCACTTAGACTCAACGTATTCTGCATTAGTATATATGGGAGATTCTTGATCACGTCTGGTCATAAGATTATTTAGTGATTTTTAGAGCAATTTGTTATTTGATGAAGGAATTATTTGATAAATGAAATTGTATTTTAGAGCAATCATCTTCTTCATTTCAAAATTCATTCTCAAGGAATTATTTGATGAAGGAAATTGTTTAATGATTAAGAATTCTTAATCACGTCTAGTCATAAGATTATTTAATTGTGCTGAATATAATGAATTTGTTTAATCTTACAATATTTTTTTTAACGGGCCAATTCACTACTATGCGATATTATGAAATTATAACAAACATAATTGGATTAGATTCATAAGAATTGAATTTTTGGGCCCAAAAATCCTTCGACGGAGTAGGAATTAAATAATAAAATATAAATTTGAGAAATCTTGCTCTAGACATGCAGTTCAAATAAATTAAGTTTAAACTTGTCATATACTCAAAATGATAATTAGGCTTGGGGCTTTTCAAAGCGAGAATCGCTGAGCCGATCCGAACCGTGCAGAAACCGAAGTTTCGATTCGGTTCCTAGAAGCAAAATTAATATTGTTTAGGCGATTCGGTTCCTTGATTTTATAGTGGTTTGGTTCGCGGTTCCTATTAATTTTTTGAAAAAATGACTGATTTAGGCCATGTACTTTGGTCCAATTAACAGTTATGGATATGCACTTTTTTATTAACAGTTATAAACATCTACTTTAAATCGTTAAACACGTCGGGACAACACAGTAACTCCGTCTTTGACTTGTTTCACGGAGTTACTGTTTTATCCCAATGTATTTAACGGTTTAAAGTATATATCTATAACTATTAAAAAAATAAGTGTCCATAACTGTTAATTGGACCAAAGTACATAGCCTAAATCAGTCATTTTTCCTTATTGTTTTGATATTATTGTTTTGTTATGTGCTTTATGCCCGTGATTATTATTCTTTTTAATGATGCTCATGTCATAAAAATTGTAATATAATTAAATTTGATTGTGATTTTTTTCTTATGAATACTATGTCTTCAAACTGCTTGTAGTTTTCTTTTTATTTACTGATTTTGTTTTGAGGCTCTTGATCGTAGTTTGTGTGATATTATATGTAGTCAAAGACCCGAAGCATATAATGAGCCATCTGTGGATAAGGTTATTGTATTTGCATGACCACATGATCACATGTCATGCGTCACCGTAGACCCCGCTCATATACACACATTCACACACATAACACAGCTCGGCAAGGATATCCAAACAATTCACTCAAAGGCAACAAACACACAGCACGACACGAGTATCAAATCACAACACACCGAAATGAGATAATATATGAATCTATATTATCAAAGCACAACAACACCAAGCGTACTCACAGGATTCACATAATCGTTTACGAAAACACCAATCACAAAATACACAGTTTTGAAAGAGAGCCTTTAACGAGGCTAACCGAATCTTTTGAAAGTTCATTTCAAACAACCAAACAAACACATTTAGACGATCACCGATCATCATATCCACAAAACAAGAAATGTATGAACAAGGTACTTCCTCGAATAACCACAAACGCGGATAATCGACCGAAATAGGTTGGCACGAACTGACTACGAACCCGCCGACTCCGCCGAACGCCCACTCGCAATAATACACTACGAAGGACAATAACAACAATGAAAATGAATCTCATAGCACGACCTAAAGTCGCTGAATTCAAGGAACAAACGACGAAAGTTTAAGGTTTCCCCCAAAATGGTCAAGAACGCGATTCGTCCGACAAAATACGAAAATGAAAATCCAAACCGAAATATGGATATACAATGCATAGGATATGTTTAACAACATCATTAAACAACAATCGGTTTATCAAAATTAGATGGAAAACGAAATCAAGAACAAAACTCCCAAAAGTCAACTCTAGGGATTCTGTAACACCCCGAGAAATTCGGAATATGTTACAGCGTCGTAGACCCCTACATGGGACCTACCAGGCTACAATAGAAAAACTCCACTCGACTAACCATCTTGGTTAGCGAGGATACACAATTAAATAATATGACATATAAAGATACGCCCGGAGCAACCGGCAAAATAAGCATCAACCAACAACGTGACAATTTAAAGCAATACAATACGGAGTTTGAAACAAAAAGCCTAAGTACTCGCGAGTACAATCTATAAGTTTAAAACTGTGGGAACAACCATATCGAAATGGACAAAGGAAATAAATAGACCCAAATGCACATGTCAACGACTCGGCCAACATCCTCGTCTTGTCCCGGTGCCCGCCGTCAGGATAATCATAACCTGAAATCCATAATAAGAATTTCCCCGAAACGGGTCCCCAAAGGGGTTAGCAATTACGCTAGTACAAGTAATCAAGGCAAACCAATCGCTTACACATTTCATAGTACATGCATCAATATCATTTCAAAAACCAAAACTAGACATGTCCTTTCCGGAAATAAACAGTCAAACAATTTTGCCTTGGGAACAGAGTCATATCATAAATTCCCGCACGAGGCCTCTAAGGACCCTCCCGCACTGGCTATGTTATAAAAACAAAACACGCACATGCATCGCCTTAGGAACAGAGTCATATCATAAATTCCCGCACGAGGCCTCTAAGGACCCTCCCGCACTGGCTAGCTAGACAAACTCATGAATCCGGGACGCAAACCTTTGGATTCCCTCCTTGATCCCGTCGAACCGACACGAGGTGAGCAAATCACACACAAAATACATTACCATTCCACGTTAAGCATAAAGGTTTCCAAGAATACTTGCCTCGAATTATTGACGACGCGAAGAACGGAAAGGAAAGTCACCGACGAACGCTAGGAACCAATGAAACCGAACCTAACGATTCGAAGAACACAATCACAACCGTTTCTAAATGAATACGGAATTGGAATACACCCGAAAACCCGCCTACGATTCATGTATATTCGTATATAAACAACAACGAGGGCGGACCACAACCAAACCCTCTCGATTCCGTAAAAATCACGAAATATACCATGAATCCGTAGGGAAACTAAGAATATCAACAAGATTAATCATATTCATCATGAATCCATCAACAAAACGGAACGGATCGGAAGAAAATCCCAAAACCCCCAAATTATCCAAAAGTAGGGTTCTAAGAGATTACCTTGGATTTAGGATGAGAAACACAAGTGGATGATGTTAATCTACACCAAGAACTCAAGCAAAAGAATCTCGAAGTGATTGGAAGAAGAAAATCGCCTCAAATCGCCTCTGGAGTCGCTCGGCCGCGGAAGAAGGAGAGAAATGAGAAATTGTGTTTATCTCGGTCAACTCCTGGTTTATATAGCAGGAGTGTTAGCGTGCGCTAATCCTCAAGGTTAGCGTGCGCTAACGAGAAAAATTACAGCCAAAATAGTTAGCGTCAGTCCAAAGAGCTGACTATTGGCGTTAGCGTGCGCTACTCAAACGTGGCGTGCGCTAATAACCTCGGTAGCGCGTGCTATCGACCCGATAGCGCGGCGCTACTGGACATTAGTCGAGTCGGTGGCGTCGCCCGAACCCACCTGATACGTTAGCATGCGCTACCACACAAGCGTAGCGTGCGCTAACGGATCCGTTAGCGTGCGCTACCATACAAACGTAGCGTGAGCTAATGGCGCCCGATCAGGTTGATGAGTAAAGCGTCGATCTTTGGACACTCACGCTAGCGCACGCTAGCGGGCATCATCGGCGTGCGCTAGCCTCAACATTAGCGTGCGCTAGCATATGTAGCGTACGCTAATACGATAGTCGAGAAGGTGGAAAACAAGACCTTTGCCACTCCCGGGGCTACTGCAAGCGCGCGCTCTGAAACAAGCGTAGCGTGCGCTACTAAGGGACCCCTAGCGCGCGCTATGCAGAAAAAATAACGTACGCTAGGTATGAAATATGAACGGTTCAAAACACCGAAAGGTGAACGAAACATCCAACGGAACATCTCAACGGGTATCATAACATAGAATGGACCCACGGCAACCCGAAACGGGCGTTCCGCTCAACAATAACGGGATAAAATCTATAAATAATAGAAAAGATACCTTTGAAAGATACACGAGGGTCACTACTATCGGAAATACGCCGAAAAGAAAAAATACAAGGGGAAGAAAAATGCGGATATTACATTCTACCCTCTAAAAACAAGTTTCGTCCGAAACTTAAGAAACAAACAACTCGGGGTACCTAGCACGCATGCTATCCTCGGTCTCCCACGTTGCCTCCTCGACACCGTGTCTCGACCACCGCACCTTGACCAAAGGGATGGTCTTATGCCTCACCGTTTCTCCCGATGTTCTAAAATCTTCAAAGGACGTTCCTCAAAAGTAATATCCTCGCAACGTCAATCTCCCCATAGTCGATGATGTGACTAGGATCCGGACATATTTCCTCGGTGGGAAACATGAAAACGTTATGAACATGACTCGGGGCGGGCTAACGCCAACCGGTATGCTAACCCACCGACTCGCTCGAGAATCTCGAAGGTCCAATAAATCTCGGACTCAACTTCCCTTTTTCCGAAACGGAAAACTCCTCTCGTCGGTGACACCTTCAAAGAAACGTGGTCTCCCACCTCGAATTCTAAAGGTCGACGACGGACATCGGCATATGACTTCGCCGACTCAGGCGGTCAACATCCGTTCTCGAATTAATTCTATCTTCCGTCTCGTCTCTAAAACGACATCCGGTTCGGTCCCGATCAAATCGGACGCCTCATTCCAACAAATCGGCGATCGACATCGCCGCCATAAAGTGCCTCATACGGTGCCATCCGATCGACGCGTGCCAACTATTGTTGTACGTGAATTCGATCAATGGCAAGTGCTCCTCGATCGCTACTCCAATCGAGGGCACAAGCACGCAACATGTCCTCGAATGTTTGGATAGTGCGTTCGACCGTCCATCCGATCGGGATGAAAAGAGGTACTCAAATGCAAACGGGTACCTAACGCCTTATGCACCGCTGCCAAAAGTGCGATACAAAACGGCCATCACGATCCGAAACAATAGACTTCGGAGTACCGTGAAGTCTCACAATCTGCGCGATAAACACACGAGCCAATTTCTCCGGGCCCCAAGTGTCCTTGATGCCCAGAAAATGTGCCGATTTGGTCAGACGATCAACGACCACCCATACCATATTCATGCCCGACCTCGATCTCGGCAAACTCGAAACAAAATCCATCGATATATCTTCCCATTTCCATTCTGGAATGGGAAGTGACTGCAATAACCCAGCTGGTCGCTGATGTTCGATCTTGACCTGCTGGCAAGTCAAACATCTCGCCACAAACCGTGCGACCTCCTCCTTCATATCATTCCACCAGAAGTTCCTCCTCAGGTCCTTGTACATCTTACTCGAACCAGGATGAACGGAATAGGGTGTGGAATGGGCCTCATGCAAAATACTCTGTCGCAACTCTGGATCGTTCGGCACACAAAGCCGACTCTGGAATCTCAAAACGCCATCCTCGTGAATCACAAACCCAGGAGACTTTCCCTTAAGAACGTTCTCTCGGATTTGAGTAATCATCGGATCCTCTAATTGCTTCAGCTTAATTTCATCGATCAAAGACGATGAAATCTCTAGAGCACAAAGTTGCCCGACAGCTCCAGGCAACAAAACTTCAACATCTAACTCGATCAGAGCCCGCCGAAGCTCAGACTGGGGCGTAAGGACCTCAAGCGTTCGCAACGCAATCGGTTTCCGACTCAAGGCGTCGGACACGACGTTCGCTTTGCCCGGATGATAAAGAATTTCAAGGTCATAATCCTTAATCAGCTCTAACCACCTCCTCTGCCTCATATTCAACTCCCGCTGAGTAAATATGTATTTCAGACTTTTATGATCGGTAAAAATCTGACATGTAGAGCCGAAAAGATAGTGACGCCAAATCTTGAGTGCGAAGACTACCGCCGCTAACTCCAAATCGTGAGTAGGGTAGTTAAGTTCATACGGCCTTAACTGTCTCGACGCATAGGCAATGGTCTTGCCGTGCTGCATCAATACGCACCCAAGACCCTGACCCGAAGCATCGCTATAAACGGAGAATCCCTCGTTGCCACATGGCAACGCCAAGACCGGGGCTGAAGTCAAACGCTTCTTCAGCTCCTCGAAACTCGACTGCCTCTCATCGGTCCAGACGAACTTCTCGGATTTATGGAGTAACTGTGTAAGTGGCCGAGCTAGTTTTGAGAAACCCTCGACGAACCTACGGTAGTAGCCAGCCAAACCCAAGAAACTACGGACCTCCTTCACATTTGTGGGCGATGCCCAATCCAACACTGCCTCAATTTTATGCGGATCCACACGGACTCCCTCGGCTGAAATCACGTGACCCAAAAACATCACTTCCTTTAGCCAGAACTCACATTTCGAGAACTTCGCATAGAGTTGCTCGGTCCTCAAAATGTCTAACACTATCCGCAGATGATGGGCATGCTCTTCCTCATTCCTCGAATAGATAAGAATATCGTCGATGAAGACGACGACACACTTATCCAAATACTCGATAAAGACTTTGTTCATCAATTGCATGAACACCGCCGGTGCATTAGTTAACCCGAAAGGCATAACTACAAACTCGTAATGTCCGTATCTCGTCCGAAAAGCTGTTTTCGGCACGTTGGACTCTCTCACCCGGAGCTGATAGTACCCCGATTTCAAATCAATCTTCGAGAATACCGCAGCTCCCTGCAACTGGTCAAACAAGTCATCGACTCTCGGCAAAGGATACTTGTTCTTGATGGTCACCTTGTTTAGTTCGCAATAGTCGATACACAAACGTAGTGAACCATCCTTCTTCCGCACAAACAGGACCGGTGCGCCCCAAGGCGAGGCACTCAGTCGAACATACCCCGACTCAAGAAGCTCACTCAACTGCTTCTTCAACTCTGACATCTCTGAAGGTTCCATGCGATACGGCGCCTTTGAAATCGGAGCCGCGCCCGGCTCTAATTCTATAACAAACTCAACCTCACGATCCGGTGGCAGCCCCGGTAACTCGTCCGGAAATACATCAGGAAACTCACTAACGACTGAAATCGACGAAAGCTCGACTCCACCATTCTCCGCCTTCAAGGCGTAGCACCAATAACCAGTACACCCCTTTCGCAGGAGACTCATCGCCTTCAAGGCATTAATGACGAATTTCTGATTTCCCCTCCTTCGCCCCGCGAAGGAGTGCTCGGTGCCATCCTCGGCTAACATGGTGATGATCCTCGTGCGGTAGTTCATGATTGCACCATGCCGCTCGAGCCAATCGTCCCCGAGAATCAAATCCTCACCCTCAATATTAACGACAATAAGATTAGAGAGCCAAGCTCTCTCACAAATAGACACAGAGCAGTCTCGGACCTCTCGATCACCGACAATTCTATCACCGCTAGGAAGTTTAACGATAAAAGGCTCGCAAGGTGACAAACAGTCGAGACTCAAACGGCGTACACACTCTAGAGAAATGAATGAATGCGTAGCACCCGAATCGAAAAGCACACTGACAGGATGGAAATGAATGTGAGCGGTACTGCCGCCACGAGGCGCTGGATCATCGGCCCTCCTCATCTCATAGATACGCGCCGAGCAGAGCCGACACTGAAGCTCCACCCCTAGCGGTGACCCGACCCCTACCTCGGCCGGCACTCGGTGGAGGCGGCGGAGCAAATGAGCCACGGTTCACACTCGGCTCCAACGGCATCTTGGTTGGGAAGAGCAGGCGCCGAGAAGCTGTTTGAACTGCTCACAAAAAGGGGCCTTGTGGCCCAGTGTCCCACAAGTGTGACAAGTAAACTTGACGAGGACAACTGCCGGTTCCTATGGCCACGCACACCACGATTAAAACATGTGGGTTCACGGCGGAGGTTCCGGCGGCACCCGAAAGCTCCCGAGAAACGCAGCGTAACCGCCGTTGAAATATTTGCGGCTTGAGATTTCGCCGGCCTCCACTCTTGGGACCAGAAAAATTTCCGACCGACTTCTGCTTCTTGCTCTCACGAGCCAAATCGCTAGCCGTCACCGACATGTCATAAGCAAGAGCTCGACTCTGATAATCCTTCAAGGTAGTACATACGAGCCCAGACATATAGTCCCGAATGGACAGTTTCATCCTCCTGGAAAAATGGAAAATTTTGTCGCTCTCAGCGACAACTTGGGTCTTCACATAACCCAACTCTTTGTTGAAATCAGCAATAGCTTGGGATACGGGAATATCCCGAGGTTGAGCATCGTAGAAATCATGCACTCGAGCCTGTCTGACCGGCCACGGACAATACTCGGTTTCCATCAACTCCTGAAACTCGGCCCACGAAGCAACATGATCTTTGGGACTAACGGCCTCCCACCAATCGGTAGCATCTCCCGTGAGAAAGTATTGAGCAATAGGGACCTTACGGTCCTCGGGGCAGTTAGTAGCAGTGAAGACTTTGGATATCTCCTTGATCCACCCTTCCCAGCCGATCGGGTCCGAAGCTCCCGAAAACTGAGGAGGATGCATCTTGATGACATCCTGAAGCCAGCGATCCGCTCCGCCCCGATTAGCATGGGCCTAATCGGGGTTCTGAACCACCTGTGCTATAGCCGCCATCTGGTTAACCATTTGATGCATGACAGCCGCAATACCAAGATCGGCGCGCTCCTGAGAAGAAGCATGACTGTGACGGTCGCCGGTACTGCCGGCTCCTGAAGAGTGCGATGTGGCCGCCCCACCGGCTGCCCCACGTCCCCGGCCGCGTCCACGGCCACGACCACGACCACGACCACAGTTTCCTCCGGCATCCATACTGGTGTTAAAAGATAACAAGAGCATGTCGAGGATGAGTAAGGAAAACTACGATGATAAGCAAAAGAGGGAGAATAACCACGGTTCAAGAAACGGAATACAGTATGTGAAAGCAAACAATCGGGTAAGGAAACTTACGAGCACTGGAAGTACTGAGATGGCCGGCAGCGGCGTGACAATGTGCAAAACAAAACACGACTAGACCCAAATAACCGACAAGCCTAGGTATCCATAAACCTGGGCTCTGATACCATTTTCTGTAACACCCCGAGAAATTCGGAATATGTTACAGCGCCGTAGACCCCTACATGGGACCTACCAGGCTACAATAGAAAAACTCCACTCGACTAACCATCTTGGTTAGCGAGGATACACAATTAAATAATATGACATATAAAGATACGCCCAGAGCAACCGGCAAAATAAGCATCAACCAACAACGTGACAATTTAAAGCAATACAATACGGAGTTTGAAACAAAAAGCCTATGTACTCGCGAGTACAATCTATAAGTTTAAAACTGTGGGAACAACCATATCGAAATGGACAAAGGAAATAAATAGACCCAAATGCACATGTCAACGACCCTGGCCAACATCCTCGTACTGTCCTGGTGCCCGCTCGTCCGGATAATCATAACCTGAAATCCATAATAAGAATTTCCCCGAAACGGGTCCCCAAAGGGGTTAGCAATTACGCTAGTACAAGTAATCAAGGCAAACCAATCGCTTACACATTTCATAGTACATGCATCAATATCATTTCAAAAACCAAAACTAGACATGTCCTTTCCGGAAATAAACAGTCAAACAATTTTGCCTTGGGAACAGAGTCATATCATAAATTCCCGCACGAGGCCTCTAAGGACCCTCCCGCACTGGCTATGTTATAAAAACAAAACACGCACATGCATCGCCTTGGGAATAGAGTCATATCATAAATTCCCGCACGAGGCCTCTAAGGACCCTCCCGCACTGGCTAGCTAGACAAACTCATGAATCTGGGATGCAAACCTTTGGATTCCCTCCTTGATCCCGTCGAACCAACACGAGGTGAGCAAATCACACACAAAATACATTACCATTCCACGTTAAGCATAAAGGTTTCCAAGAATACTTGCCTCGAATTATTGACGACGCGAAGAACGGAAAGGAAAGTCACCGACGAACGCTAGGAACCAATGAAACCGAACCTAACGATTCGAAGAACACAATCACAACCATTTCTAAATGAATACGGAATTGGAATACACCCGAAAACCCGCCTACGATTTATGTATATTCGTATATAAACAACAACGAGGGCGGACCACAACCAAACCCTCTCGATTCCGTAAAAATCACGAAATATACCATGAATCCGTAGGGAAACTAAGAATATCAACAAGATTAATCATATTCATCATGAATCCATCAACAAAACGGAACGGATCGGAAGAAAATCCCAAAACCCCCAAATTATCCAAAAGTAGGGTTCTAAGAGATTACCTTGGATTTAGGATGAGAAACACAAGTGGATGATGTTAATCTACACCAAGAACTCAAGCAAAAGAATCTCTGAAGTGATTGGAAGAAGAAAATCGCCTCAAATCGCCTCTGGAGTCGCTCGGCCGCGGAAGGAGAGAAATGAGAAATTGTGTTTATCTCGGTCAACTCCCTGGTTTATATAGCCAGTGAGTGTTAGCGTGCGCTAATCCTCAAGGTTAGCGTGCGCTAACGGGGAAAAATTACAGGCCAAAATAGTTAGCGTCGATCCGGTAGCGGACTATTGGCGTTAGCGTGCGCTACTCGAAGCGTAGCGTGCGCTAATAACCTCTCGGTAGGGCGTGCTATCGACCAATAGCGTGCGCTACTGGACATTAGTCGAGTCGGTGGCGTCTGCCGAACCCACGATACGTTAGCGTGCGCTACCACACAAGCGTAGCGTGCGCTCACCGAGCCGTTAGCGTGCGCTACCATACAAACGTAGCGTGCGCTAACCGGCGCTGGCTGGGTTGATAGTAAAGCTGTCGATCTTGGACACTCACGCTAGCGCACGCTAGCGGGCATCATCGGCGTGCGCTAGCCCTCAACATTAGCGTGCGCTAGCATATGTAGCGTGCGCTAATACGCTAGTCGAGAAGGCCGGAAAAACAGCCTTTGCCACTCCCGGGCTACTCGCTAGCGCGCCATTTAAACAAACGTAGCGTGCGCTACTAAGGGACCCCTAGCGCGCGCTATGCAGAAAAAATAACGTACGCTAGGTATGAAATATGAACGGTTCAAAACACCGGAAGGTGAACGAAACATCCAACGGAACATCTCAACGGGTATCATAACATAGAATGGACCCACGGCAACCCCGAAACGGCGGTTCCGCTCAACAATAACGGGGATAAAATCTATAGATAATAGAAAAGATACACTGAAAGATACACGAGGGTCACTACTATCGGGAAATACGCCGAAAAAGAAAAAATACAAGGGGAAGAAAAATGCGGATATTACAGATTCAAGAAAAATACTTTGATTCGGCGAAGAACAATGGATTAGATGATGTTATAATCACCTAGGATACCCCAAAACACCTTTGGATGAAACAAAATCGGCAAGAAGTTCGGACCCCAGTCGCCCTCGTCTCAAACCCGTGGAGAGGAGAAGACATGAAGGGGAAATGACGTTCCATGACTGTTGTCCGGTTTATATACACTGGACAGGTTAGCGTGCGCTATCGTGGCACCGAAACAAACTGCCTGACCAAAACACAGTGTTAGCGTGCGCTAACCACAAGTGTTAGCGTGCGCTAACGAGACCTCCAGACCCAGTCAAGTAGCTCCTGGACTGCCCCTGAACAACCAGGTAGCGTGCGCAATCCTCACCCTAGCGTGCGCTACTAATGCACCCTAGCGCGCGCTATGTTACCAAATAGCGTGCGCTAACCAACGTTCTAACCCAGTCCAATAGCCTCTGGACTGTTTCTGCACCACCCGTTAGCGCGCGCTAACTACAATACTTAGCATGCGCTAACTACAGCACCTTAGCGCGCGCAAGCCAAAAATTGTAGCGTGCGCTATCGACTCAGAGAGACAGCAGCAAAACAACTCAGAAATGGGTATGACGACGGATATCCCCAAGTTTGGGAAATTACAAAACGGTCCCAAATGTCCGAAAATCACGATATGGCAAAGAATAACCAAACCGAAGCTCACAACATGTATAACAACGTTGAATGAACTTACGAGAAACCCGAAACAACATTTTCGAATGAGTTTCGCAAGAATCGAACTCAAGCGCGGAAAAGTCGGTTAAGAACACGGAACTCAACAAAACGACACCGAAATGAATTCAGATGTCAAAAAGTGCAGAATTAATCATTCTCAGAATGACGAAACGGTCACAAGCATGTCGTCAAAACTCCCGCCGAAAAAAGAAAATTACCAAAAATCGAAATTGCGGATATTACAATTTCTTTTATTGATACACCTAATTATAGTGACTAACTAATATATAAATATATAATATTTCCGCGAGATTTAAGGTTTAAATTTTTAATATATAGTGCATGCTACTATATTAAATTTTTCTTTGTTTGGGATTTTTATTTTTTAATTAATGAAAACCTGAAATATTTATGTAAACATAATCAATTCCTAGTTATTCGTAATTCATTCCTTAATTTGTAAAAATTAATAAGGTAGGTAGGAGTTATTTGAGGTATAATTATAAATATAATTAATGCAATGATGATTAGGCCAGTAATTGATTATGTGTCAGTTGAAGCATGAGAGGCTGACACATAAGCACACGAAACACCAGCAGAAGACATGTGGCAGCCGAAGCATGAGAAGCTGCCACTTAGGCTCAACGTATTCTGCATTAGTATATAGGTTATGTATTTAGAAATATCTCATTGAAAATTTATAAAATCAGTAATTATATAATTTAGTAAATATGAGTTTTTTTATTTATTTTGTTATTTTATATTAATTAAATAGGATTTAAAACTAATATAGACTAATTGATTTATCCCATAGTTTCTTTGATTGTTTATAGATAATAATTAAAACCATTGTTTCTACACTTTTAATAATATTTTTTTAATAAGATTATTTCGATTTATTTAATTGATTAGGACTTCGAGTACTTTTTAATTTAATATATTGAACACTTCTTTTGCAATACCCTCAGACATCTTTCATTTCAGTTGATATTTTTATTATTGATACACCTAATTATAGTGACTAATTAATATAAAATAATTAATTAGTAGAAATATATAATATTTTCGCGAGATTTTAGGTTTAAATTTTTAATATATAGTGCACACTGCTATATTAAATTTCTCTTTATTTGGGAATTTGATTTTTTAATTGATGAAAACTTGAACTATTTATGTAAATATAATCAATTCATATTTATTCGTTTGTAAAAATTAATAAGGTAGGTAGGAATTATTTGAGGTATAATTATAATGTAATTAATGCAGTGATGATTAGGCCAGTAATTGATTATGTGTTAGTTGAAGCATGAGAGGCTGACACATAAGCACACGAAGCACCAGCAGAAGACATGTGGCACCCGAAGCATGAGAAGTTGCCACTTAGACTCAACGTATTCTGCATTAGTATATAGGAGAGATTCTTGATCACGTTTGGTCATAAGATTATTTAGTGATTTTTAGAGCAATTTGTTATTTGATGAAGGAATTATTTGATAAATGAAATTGTATTTTAGAGCAATCATCTTCTTCATTTCAAAATTCATTCTCAAGGAATTATTTGATGAAGGAAATTGTTTAATGATTAAGAATTCTTAATCACGTCTAGTCATAAGATTATTTAATTGTGCTGAATATAATGAATTTGTTTAATCTTACAATATTTTTTTTAACGGGCCAATTCACTACTATGCGATATTATGAAATTATAACAAACATAATTGGATTAGATTCATAAGAATTGAATTTTGGGCCCAAAAATCCTTGACGGAGTAGGAATTAAATAATAAAATATAAATTTGAGAAATCTTGCTCTAGACATGCAGTTCAAATAAATTAAGTTTAAACTTGTCATATACTCAAAATGATAATTAGGCTTGGGGCTTTTCAAAGCGAGAATCGCTGAGCCGATCCGAACCGTGCAGAAACCGAAGTTTCGATTCGGTTCCTAGAAGCAAAATTAATATTGTTTAGGCGATTCGGTTCCTTGATTTTATAGTGGTTTGGTTCGCGGTTCCTATTAATTTTTGAAAAAATGATGATTTAGGCCATGTACTTTGGTCCAATTAACAGTTATGGATATGCACTTTTTTATTAACAGTTATAAACATCTACTTTAAATCGTTAAACACGTCGGGACAACACAGTAACTCCGTCTTTGACTTGTTTCACGGAGTTACTGTTTTATCTCAATGTATTTAATGGTTTAAAGTATATATCTATAACTGTTAAAAAAATAAGTGTCCATAACTGTTAATTGGACCAAAGTACATAGCCTAAATCAGTCATTTTTCCTTATTGTTTTGATATTATTGTTTTGTTATGTGCTTTATGCCCGTGATTATTATTCTTTTTAATGATGCTTATGTCATAAAAATTGTAATATAATTAAATTTGATTGTGATTTTTTTCTTATGAATACTATGTCTTCAAACTGCTTGTAGTTTTCTTTTTATTTACTGATTTTGTTTTGAGGCTCTTGATCGTAGTTTGTGTGATATTATATGTAGTCAAAGACCCGAAGCATATAATGAGCCATCTGTGGATAAGGTTATTGTATTTGGAGGCAATTTTGGTCAAATATTGACCGTCGTTCCTAAAAGTACGGCACAAGATATCGTACACGCTACAATTAACTTATTGGCTATTTGGCGAAGTTGCAAGGTATTGAGCTTAACTGAACATGAGGTAACAAAATTTGCGTAATGCACATGATGCAGATAGTTTGACAACATTTTCTTGAATGACAACCATAGGTGATGGAACTTTGGGTGGTGGCAATAATGGTGAGGTTCAGGTTGAGATTCCTAATGATGCCACCTTGTGATAACTGAATCTAATGATTATATTTGTTCCATTGTCGATGCGACTTATCCTTCATTTGGTGATCATATTGGAGATTTATCGTATTTGCAAGGAAGAGCAATTTTGACACTTACTTTAGATGAAGTTGGTCGTATTAATGAGTACATGATGTCTATGCATGATACAGATGAAAAAATTTATCTCAGTACATATTCAATTGCTACAAGGATAAGTGTGTTTGAGCAAATGCATTCCGTAGAGTATTTGAATAACATAAAGTGTTCGAGTGTGGCGAACCATCAACTGAAATTAAAGGTTTATATTCTGAATCCTATAATTTTATCTATGGAAAATAATTTAAATTTACAATATTTTTATTTATGAAAATCAAAACTAATTGTTCATTTTTCTGAAATTTGGTGTTCTTAATGTTGTTACGGAATATTGATCACACAACTGGTCTGTGTAATTCAAGGAGGTTAGTTATTAAGAAGTTGGGATCTTATGTTCTTGAAGCAAGAGTATTGGAGGGAATTAATGTAGGAGATAGACCTAGCAAAGCAGTCTCAAGCCCGCGGGTCGGGATGGGGGGCATTTGCACTCCACTTTGTTGGCCCAAAAAGGCCTTTTTGGCCCGGCCCAATTTTTACCCGCCCGTGGAGGCCCAGGCCGTGGGCTGCCCTCCCGACCCAGTTTTTTTTTTTATTTTTTTAAGTTATGTGTAATTATAATATTTAGATCTTTTTCCTTATATATTTTGTTAGATATATTACATCTATATCTTAATTGCTGATGTAAATTTATTTTTTATGTGACTTTGTGGTTATTTTGTAGTATATCATATCACTATATAATATTTTTTTTGGATGATAAACGATATAATGATCAAATAAAATATTTGTATATTTATTTTTTGATTGTGGTAGTGTAGTAAATGATGTAATGATCAAATAAAAATAATCGTATATTTATTTATTTGATTGTGGTAGTGTAGTAAATAATATAACGATTAATAATCTACAAATATTTGTACATTTATTCAGAATATTCTATTTCATACTTAAAAAAAAAACTTAAGGCCCGTCCTGGGCGGGCCACGGGCTTCATGTTTTAGGCCCAAAAAAAACGGGCCTTTTTTGGCCCTACCCGGAAAAGGCCTGACCGTTTTTTGCTCTGCCCATTTGAGCGAAGCCCGCCCATTTGACATGTCTAGCAGGAGATATCGTTTATATTCCTAGACTCACTCTTAGTCTATCTGATGCAAGATTGTCTTTTCGTTTTCAAATGAGACAATTTCCTCTTATGGTTTCCTATGCTATGACGATAAATAAAAGTCAGGGATAATCTGTTTCAAATATCAGAATATTTTTGAGGGGGTCGATGTTTACTCACAGACAATTATTTGTGGCAATTTTCAAAATAACTAATAGAAGTGGTTTGAAGATATTAGTTTGTGACGAGAATGTGAGCAGTAAAATTCTAATGTAGACTACAAGTAGATTTTCAAAATTTTTAATATTTTTTGTACATGAGATTATGTAATAATTTATTATCAATACATAATAAAATATAATTTGGAAATCTTTTTAGTTGCTTTAATATATACTTTAGTAGTTTAATATATAAAAATAAAAAACCTTGTGCTCTAACACTAGTATAATCAATTGTATTTATACGCATTCATTTTTTTTAAGAAAATAGCCATATATGAATTGATTTTTTGTTCATATTCTACAAACATTATCCTTATAAGATTTGGTACTTTATGTTTGAACACGAGAGATATTGTTAACAAGAAAATGCAGACATGAATTTGTCTCATCTACAAATATAATGTTAATTTCAATTGTACTAGAAGCCATTAATGTATGTGTTCCATGGTTAAGCAAAAAAGTTGAGAATATTCTTATATGACGATGCTGGTTCACTTAATTGTTTGAAATTATATCCTCCATTGTTTAT
The DNA here is from genome assembly GCA_033398695.1 of Orobanche coerulescens. Taxonomy (NCBI): domain Eukaryota; kingdom Viridiplantae; phylum Streptophyta; class Magnoliopsida; order Lamiales; family Orobanchaceae; genus Orobanche; species Orobanche coerulescens. Next base: position 202,480,406 of record CM065802.1, read on the forward strand.
TTATTGAATCAAGGATTCATTATCATTATATGTAAATGATATCATTAACAAGATATAAGTATCACACCTGCAACTCATAATTTTATGTTGTTTCTCAAGAGTCGAGCTTCGTACTTTTAGGTCTAGGTAAGATTCATGACAAGTATGGTACCAAACACTGATGGTACTAGATTCATTTAATACTGAACTTGTCATGGTTTTTTACGATAATTTCTACAATTCGACAATATAGTGCATTGCACGGCATAATGTATTATTCGCACCAAAAATATTATTACATGTCCGTTGTAGTACCAACTAGATGTTCTCCGGTGCGATGCACCGCATAAGATATTCTTTTATTAGAAAATTATTTCTCGATCTCTAAATTTATTTTTGATGATCTTCGAAATGAGTATCATATTAGCATAATATTTATAAAAGATTTATTGAGTGTATTGTGGGGTGTAATATAATTTAAGAAAGAATACCACGTTAACGGAGTGTTAAGTCAATTAGTGTCCATTACATGAACAAATTTCATGGACATACCGAAAAAAAATAGGAACAAATTTTGGGAACGAAAGTAATATGTGATTAAGTCTTAATATATGTGTGTGTGCAGTGTATGTTTTATTATATTTAGTTATTATAATTAAATAAATATCATATTTTATTTTTTATGTAAGCAATAAATGAGTTAATATATTTTTATTTTGCATCAATTAATTTTACTGAAAATAAATATTCATATTTTTTCTAATATAATTTTTTTGTGCAATCGGTCATTATTGTAAATCCATCAAATTTATTATATTGATATGGATGTCTAGTTGAAAATTATTAAATAAAAATTAATATGATATATTTTTTCATTAAAAATAAACTTGATTTAAAAAATTATAAATATTTAAAAATTTTAAGCTAAAAAAATAAAGGAAGGATTTTTTTATTGGTAGATGAGTGTAAGTTGTGGAATAAAACTCCCACAATATATATTTAGATTTTTTTGAGGAAATTTAAGAATACATCTCTATATATAAACTATATTTTAAAATAAAAAATCAAAAACCTTACAAAGTGACATGTGTCACGACTCTCTTTTAATAGAAGTATAGATTATTATAATATTATTACCGATCACTATTACAACCGCTCTCCGCGGCGCTACTACCCCATTACTCCTGCCCCCACCGTCTCAAACGAGTCCGCCCACCATGTTTTCTTAATAGAACGAATCACTTAAATTGGTTAAAAAGGTCAAATAAGGAAGATTTCCGGTGCCTTAATGCCACTGCAAGGTACCGTAACGTAACAATCTTGGTCCTTCATTCAATATCTTTTAATCTAGCCAATAATATTATATATTTATAGAAAAAAAAATCTTTATTAAAACTTAGTTAAATAATCAGTAATTAATATAAGTTGTTTTACATCAATGAACAAGAAAACTAAAATATAATAAAATTTACAAAAAAGTTGGAAATATTATAAATGAAGCATTTTAAATTATAAAACTAAAATATAAAAAGTGTGGAAAAATCGTAAATATATTATTCCCTCGGTTCACAAACAATTTACTCTTTTGATTTGACATGAGTTTTAAGAAATTAATTCAGTGTGTTATGTAATTAGAATAAGGGTCATATTTTTATAATAGTTTTAAAGTGAAATGTGTAGGATATACTTACTAAAATTATAGAGATAAATTTTTTGTGGACGGACCAAAATAACAAAAGGAGCAAGTAGTTTGTGACCGGAGGAATTATAATAATACGATAAATACTAAAAGTAGAAATCAGTTAAATAAAATTTAAATATTTATTATATATATATATATTTATTATATATATATCAGAGAGAAGGTAAGAGTTGTGTCTATAGAAGACAAGATGATGGAGAATCGATTACGATGGTTTGGTCATGTGAGAAGAAGACCTATTGATGCCAGGTGAGGAGAAATTTAGAAAGTTGGGAGCAAATAATGTTGTGAAAGGTAGAGGAAGACTCAAGAAAACTTGGATAAAGATGATTGAAAATGATATGCGGTTTCTTGGAATTGGAGAAAGTATGGCGATGGAGAGGCAAATGTGGCGGGAAAGAATACGGATGGTGGATGGAGTCTGATTCCTTTTTTTTTTTTCTTCTTTTTTTTTTTTAAATTCCTATTTTATTTTATTTCATTTTATCTTTTAATTTATTTTTCAGGATTTTTTTTTTTTACATTCATTCTCTTTTTTTATTTGCTTTTTTCTCTACTTTTTCCCTCTTGTTTCCTTTTATTTTATTTATGTAACGATTATTGTGGTTTAAAGTTTGATTCATTAAATTAACCCCAAATCATTTTGGGGTAAAGCGCTAGATGTTGTTGATATATATATATATATATATATATATATATATATATATATATTGGAGCCATTGGGAACCTATGTTAAAATGTATATCCAAATTACGATAAATGGCGTTTGAAATTTAATGGTTAATGAGATAATATTTTTAGTTTTCTAAATTGACAATGTTAATGGTATTAGTTTAATTTCCTAAATTACTATATTAAGGATTGATCTTGATTATCCATTTCTGTTCATCAATGGTTGGAATTTGGCCCTACATTTTCTATTATAAGGATATGTTCCTAATAGATCTAATATACGATATTAACTAAATTTACAATCGGCTTTAGGATTTGTTCTTTTGAGCTGAATAACTATGAACTAAATTGAAATTACTGAATAATAATAATAATAATATATGTAACAATAACAATACATATATAACAATAATAATAATATAAATAATTATAATAATATCAGATAACAATAGAGATAACGGTAAAATTATTTTTATTACAATAACAATGATAATAATAATAATAGTAGTAACAACAAAAATAATAATAATAAGTTCTTCATAATACTACAAATAATATATAATACTATTGATAATATTAATAACAATAATAATAAAATTATTAATAGTACTACAAATTATATAATACTATTAAAACCTCGATACTAACAATACTAATAATAATAAAATAAAATTGATATTAATTTATATAATAATTATAATTTATATTACATTACATCAGCATTAAAATATTAATAACAATAAGGTAACATTCATAATAATCATTATATATAATTATTGATAATATTAGTTATTATCAACATTTCTCTTAGTAACTAATCATGTTAGAAAATGATATAAGAACAATAATAATTATTACTTGTATTATCACAATAAAATAACAATAATAAAATAAACAATTTTTAATAATTATTATATATAATAATTAACTTGAATAATCAGAAAATGCTAAAACAAAAATTAAATCTAAAAATACAAATTATTTTTCGCGTACTACTTTGAAAAACATGATTTAAGATAATAAAATGGGTTGAACAACACCCTTTTTATACTAGAGTTTAGGATTCAAAATGTTAATCTTATCTTATCTATCTATCTATTATATATAAAATTTATCCGTCTTAATTTAATGTGCGAGGGAGTTGTGCACAAAAATTAATACCCCTTAATTTAATGTGCAAGGGGCTATTTTAATTGTAACTTTTAATATAAATAAACTAATTTAAATACAAAAGTTATGATAACATCACAATTAAATCCTCCAAAATAAATACAATACAAATTCTCTAATAGGCATCTAAATACCGTCATATGCCCATTCAAGCGTCTGCAACCAATGCTCATTCAAGCGTCTGCAACTAAAGACCGTGCATCGCACGGGTTGGATCAAGCCTCGTACTATATAATACTTATCCCCTTAGTTTAATGTGGAAGGGGGATTTAATTGTAACTTTTAATTATAAATATATGAAGAGACTATTTTAATCGTAACTTTTAATGTAAATAAACTAATTTAAAAACAAAAATTATGATAAACATCACAATGCAAATGCACCTTCTAATACACAAGGTGATTAAAATGAACTTTTAAATGATAGTATAAATTACAAGATGGTTAAATTTTAGCTATGAAATCTTAGATACAATCGGTGCATCGCACGGGTTGAATAAACCAAAAACAACCCCGGAGCAACATACGGGTTAGTAAAGCCTCATTTCATATAACTAATTACATAGACTAAAATAAAAGGACAATAACAATAAAAAACATATAAACTTCTCTAAAAGGCATTTAAATTCTGACATCTGCTCATTCAATCGTCTGCCCCAACATTACATACAAAACATGTGCACCTTCTAATACACAAGGTGATTACAATGAACTTTTAAATGATAGTATAAATTACAAGATGGTTAAAATTTTAGCTATGAAATCTTAGATACAATCGGTGCATCGCACGGGTTGAATAAACCAAAAAAAACCCGGAGCAACATACGGGTTAGTAAAGCCTCATTTCATATAACTAATTACATAGACTAAAATAAAAGGACAATAACAATAAAAAACACATATAAACTTCTCTAAAAGGCATTTAAATTCTGTCATCTGTTCATTCAACCGTCTGCCCCAACATTACGTACAAAACACGTAGATATTCAACCAAAGACCGTGCATCGCACGGGTTGGATAATGCCTCGTACTATATAATACTTATCCCCCTTAATTTAATGTGGAATGGGGATTTAATTATAACTTTTAATTGTAAATACTATATAATATATAATACTTATCCCCCTTAATTTAATGTGGAAGGGGAATTTAATTGTAACTTTTAATTGTAAATACTATATAATACTTATCCCCCTTAATTTAATGTGGAAGGGGGATTTAATTGTAACTTTTATATGAAGAGACTATTTTAATTGTAACTTTTAATATAAATAAAAATAAACTAATTTAAATACAAAAATTATGATAAACATCACAATGCAAATGCACCTTCTAATTCACAAGGTGATTAAAATGAACTTCTAAATGATAGTATAAATTACAAGATGGTTAAATTTTAGCTATAAAATCTTAGATACAATTGGTGCATCGCACGGGTTTAATAAACCAAAAACAACTCCGGAGCAACATACGGGTTAGTAAAGCCTCATTTCATATAACTATTTTCATAGACTAAAATAAAAGGACAATAACAATAAAAAAATATATAAACTTCTCTAAAAGGCATTTAAATTCTGCCATCTGCGTATTCAACTGTCTGCCCCAATATTACGTACAAAACACGTAGATATTTAACCAAATATCGTGCATCGCACGGGTTGGATAATGTTAGGCGTATTTTTATACGCTTATTTATCATTATTTTATATTCATTTGAGGTCTAAATCTACTTAAATGAGCTTTTAATGCACTATTCTTCTATGTTTGGCAGGAAATTGGAGTCCGGAAGGTCGAACGATGAAAAACGGGCGAAAACAGCGATTTTTGGCCTGGGGCCGCGGCACGAACCAAGTGAGCCGCGGCACACGTAAGTGACCTGAAAGTCCCGAGGGAACTGTACCCTGTGCCGCGGCACAAGGATGCTGAGCCGCGGACCAGGAGGAAAAATAAGCGCCCAGGTATAGGCGCTGAACAACGTGAGCCGCGGCACAGATTAAGTGAGCCACGGCCCACGGGGCGGTTTTTGATGTTTTGGCCGCGGTTCTGGGCCGTTTTTGGAACCTGTTCCCAACCTAATTCCCGGACGCGTTTTGGAGGCTGATGATAGTTATAAATAGGGGTTTAAGGGCTGAAGACATCATCATCAGATCGAGGAGGAAGATATCGCGGGATCAAAGAACACAAGGAGAAGATTTGTGGGCGACGACAAGACCACGGATCCCTACGGTTTTTCTTAATTTTTCCGCATCTTAGTTTCTAGATCTTTTCGAGTAGGATTGTGATTGTAGCCGATTACATGACGATTTGATTTATTTATTTTTATTTCAATTTACTCGTTATTCGTATTGAGTTGGATTTTTCTCATTGTTCTTAATGCTTTTTAATTGTGTGGCCAACAGTTGAATTGTTATGAATGTCTTTATGGATTCGGGAGATGAAATTTAGGCATAGTTCTTGTGAGAAAAATCATGATTGTCGTGAGATAGAGATATACTCATGGGAATTGTGAAGCCTATTTATTGTGGGGATTCTTGAACTGTTTTAGCTATTAATTATCTAATTCGAATAGGGATATATCGGGTTAATAATTCGTAGTATTTTCTCTCGACCTTGGGAAAGGCTTTAGAATAATTTAGGAATTCCTAGCTTACAATCAATTGAATAAAGGTGAATTGAATTAAATAAACATCACTCCTGATTATTTGAGGTGAAAATCATAATCCTACACCCTTATTTATTACTATTATTATTTTCTATTTATTTTTCTGTAATTAGTTTAGTAATAAATTCCATATAATTGTTCTTCAAATAAAATTGTGAGTTGACTATAATTTGGTACTTAGTGAAATCAGTCCTCGAGGGAACGATATCTTACTTATAACTTTATTACTTGTTGACACCGTGCACTTGCGGCATAGTGTGAGGGATTTCCTCACAACAAGTTTTTGGCGCCGTTGTCGGGGACTGATTTTTCGCTAATATCATTACCAAGCGACTCTAATTTTAATTTGAAGTTTTTTTTCTTTAGTCTCTATATTTTTATTTTTTCATTATGTTTTCCTTTGATTATCGTGACCCTTGGCATTTCATAAATTTCGATGATCTCAATAATTTGTCTAATAGGGTCAGTCAGCCCCCTCCCCCAAAACAAAAGACCATGCTTGAACAATGTGTAGACGCTCTCAAAAATCCTGATAGTACCCCTCTTGAGCGAGAATGTGCACGTCGTGGTCTTGAGATTCACTATGGTTATTTTCGAGCTCATATATTTAGTAGTGAAGTTGAGGGGGAGGTTGAGAAGAAAGACATGTTGAGTTTTAGGGTCGATCCCCCAGCACCTGATAATTACATAAAGCGTGATGAGCCTGTAGAAGAAGTTACCATTGATGATGTTTCCAAAGAAATCTCATTAATTTGTCATCAAACTTCGAACAATAAGGTGAACACTTTTGTGCCTAAAATTTTATTAACGGTGCCGCGCATAATTTTTCCTAAATCCATAATGGGAGAGATTGACCCCATTACTCTTGATTTTGTTGAGGCTGATTCCTTGAGTTCTAATGAGGTTGTTCATGATATGTCCTTATTATCTACCCATTCGAACTCTGCTTATTTTTTCATGCCTTGTCATTATTATATTCTTCCACTATTTTTTGGTTGTCCGCATAATTATTCTTACTCACTAATTTTGGCAACCAGGCATGAACCAAAGCCTCCCTTGTGGAATAAGAGGCTTATAGATTGTAAGAAGGGGGTATTTGGAAATCTCCCTAGAAAGAAGCCACGTTAAATTTTTTTGCCACGTCATGCTCAAGACGTAAAATAGAGCGCTTGATGGGAGGCAACCCATCATTTTTACTTGCTTTCTAGTTAGTTGTTTTTATTTGATTTTTTTCGTTAATAATTTTCTTTTCTTTGTTTTGTTATTTCGTTTGGATTCGTGTATTCTTGTGGCCCTGATTTCTCTAATATTTTGTTTTACCCCAATGAGTATTATCCTTCATATTCTAGTCTTTCTTGACTTAATGTCTACAGTTATTTAATGACTAGAGACTAAGTTTGGGGGTTCCTGGTGATGTTGGGCTTTAATTGAAGTATGGATTGACATACGATTCCACTCAGACATGTGCTGGCGTTCAAGAAGATATTTGGAAAAAGATTCACTTTTCCTTATCTCTTTTATTTTCACATGAGTTTTATTTTTGATGATTTTATGTGTAGTGGAATAAATTGAAGCATGCGATATTCTCTTAATTTTTCTTGGTTATAAATTGTGATTTCATCAGTACTTTATTGTCCTTGCATGTTGTTGATGGTTTTTGCTAAAAACGTGAATTTTTCGTGAATTTTTCGTGCTTCTTTTTGTGTAAAACTGATGTTACGATACTGATTTCTCGGGGAAGAAACGGTTGAGTTTTAGTTGAGCTGTAGTCAGCGATATCTGTTTCTGTTGAGTATTCATTTAGGTCCGAAATTTTTTCGTTTTTGTAGAAATCTTAGCAGATAAGAGAGGAGACATACGTGTTTTCAAATCACCGTCTATATGTTTGGTTACACTTTTCGCGTAGCTAGTCGTCCAGTAACATAAGTCTTGTGGGCATTTAAATTGAGTTTAGAGTCGGACAGTTTTTCCCAAAAAGTCGAGATATTATTTGTTCTATGATGGGAAGTCTAGTAACCGGGGGTATTCACATGACCCGTTGTTTACTCTCGCGTAAAACGACAACCCTGATTAGACTAGTGGTTTAGAGATTTCGCATGTGCCGGTGATGGGGAGTCTAGTAACCGGGGGTATTCGCGTGACCCGTTGTTTACTCTCGCGTAAAACAGCGACCTTGAATCAGACATGCGAGAATAGCTATTCGAGTTGTTTCTCCGCTGTGGAGGGGGACTTAGTAACTAGAAGCATCCATGTGCCCCATGAGTGTCTTTTACGTCAAACGGTTCCCCAAGACATGAGAATGGAATTCCACCCCAGGATTATCCCGATGAAACATCCCGAGATCCGAACCTAGTGGTTAACTCGAATCATCTTATTGATCATATATAAGGGAATACTGTCTGAGGGTTATTTTTGATAATGAAACTCTTGAAATTTTTGCCACTAGATTGTGGATCAAGTAGTTGGCTCGTTTATTTTAACCCTTCATATTGGCGGTCGGTTAAATTCACGCTTGTTAATCTTTGAGCTTGATTTTCTTCATGAACGATTGATTAGGACTGAAATTGGTTACTTTGTGGAATCAGTGTCCTGGACGTGACTCACTATTACGATACTTGTATTATTCTTTGAAATTTTCAGGATAGTATTGATTAGGTTGAGCACTATGAATTTGCACGATTATTCTCGATTACTCACGATACTTTTTGTTTGAAATTAATTTTTTGCTTGAGGACAAGCAAAGGCTCAAGTTTGGGGGTATTTGTTAGGCGTATTTTTATACGCTTATTTATCATTATTTTATATTCATTTGAGGTCTAAATCTGCTTAAATGAGCTTTTAATGCACTATTCTTCTATGTTTGGCAGGAAATTGGAGTTCGGAAGCTCGAACGACGAAAAACGGGCGAAAATGGCGATTTTTGGCCTGGGGCCGCGGCACGAACCAAGTGAGCCGCGGCACACGTAGGTGACCTGAAAGTCCCGAGCGAACTGTACCCTGTGCCGCGGCACAAGGATGCTGAACCGCGGCCCAGGAGGAAAAATAAGCGCCCAGGTATAGGCGCTGAACAACGTGAGCCACGGCACAGATTAAGTGAGCCGTGGCCCACGAGGCGGTTTTTGATGTTTTGGCCGTGGTTCTGGGCCGTTTTTGGAGCCTGTTCCCAACCTAATTCCCGGACGCGTTTTGGAGGCTGATGATAGTTATAAATAGGGGTTTAAGGGCTGAAGACATCATCATCAGATCGAGGAGGAAGACATCGCGGGATCAAAGAACACAAGGAGAAGATTTGTGGGCGACGACAAGACCACGGATGCCTACGGTTTTTCTTAATTTTTCCGCATCTTAGTTTCTAGATCTTTTCGAGTAGGATTGTGATTGCAACCGATTACATGACGGTTTGATTTATTTATTTTTAGTTCAATTTACTCGTTATTCGTATTGAGTTGGATTTTTCTCATTGTTCTTAATGCTTTTTAATTGTCTGGCCAACAGTTGAATTGTTATGAATGTCTTTATGGATTCGGGAGATGAAATTTAGGCATAGTTCTTGTGAGAAAAATCATGATTGTCGTGAGATAGGGATATACTCATGGGAATTGTGAAGCCTATTTATTGTGGGGATTCTTGAACTGTTTTAGCTATTAATTATCTAATTCGAATAGGGATATATCGGGTTAATAATTCGTAGTATTTTCTATCGACCTTGGGAAAGGCTTTAGAATAATTTAGGAATTCCTGGCTTACAATCAATTGAATAAAGGTGAATTGAATTAAATAAACATCACTCCTGATTGTTTGAGGTGAAAATCATAATCCTACACCCTTATTATTATTACTATTATTATTTTCTATTTATTTTTCTGCAATTAGTTTAGTAATAAATTCCATATAATTGTTCTTCAAATAAAATTGTGAGTTGACTATAATTTGGTACTTAGTGAAATCAGTCCTCGAGGGAATGATATCTTACTTATCACTTTATTACTTGTTGACACCGTGCACTTGCGGCATAGTGTGAGGGACTTCCTCACAACAGATAATGCCTCGTATATATAAAGATTAAGTCCTCCTAATTAATGTGGAGTATTAAGGTTTAAATGTCATTATATCAAATACATAATTTTAATATATAAAATGTGGAGTCATAATAATCTATACTACTTCCAATCAATGTTTGAAGAATTTCGAAAGACACATCTCTTTATCATAAGATTTTAACGTCTATCTTTTGGTGTGTAATAATTGAATTCAACAATAAATGAACGATTAAACTACTCACCCATCTTTTCATTTGCTTACAAGCTAACGTTTCTCATGACTATATATAGTCCATTTTATTGTCTTCACCGATTACATAATGCAAATTAATACACAAATGATATATAACCCGATTAATTAATTGTTGTCTCATATCACTTATATCATATAACTAAAATATTAAGTCCTAAAATTTATTGTGGAGTCATAATGACTTTAATTTTATGTATTTTTATGTATAAAGTTAAATGATGGGAATGTGAAAGATGTAGTCCTCCTAATTAATGTGGAGTATTAAAGTTTAAATGTCATTATACCAAATACATAATTTTAATATATAAAATATGGAGTCATAATAATCTATACTACTTCCAATCAATGTTTGAAGAATTTCGAAAGACACATCTCTTTATCATAAGATTTTAACGTCTATATTTTGGTGTGCAATAATTGAATTTCAGCAATAAATGAACGATTAAACTACTCAGCCATCTTTTCATTTGCTTACAAGCTAACATTTCTCATGACTATACATAGTCCATTTTATTGTCTTCACCAATTACATAATGCAAATTAATACACAAATGATATATAACCCGATTAATTAACTGTTGTCTCATATCACTTATATCATCATCATATCATATCTATTATACTAAAAGATTGAGTCCTCTTATTAATGTGGAGGCTTCAAGAATTGAGTCCCCTTATTAATGTGGAGGCTTCAAGAATATTATTTAATGTAGAGTCTTAATGAATTCAATTTTTACCTAAAAATTTATAAAATCTCAATTTTAATAATTTGAAAGTCTCTTCTTAATCATTTGAAAAGTCTATTAATAATTTGAAAAGTCTCTTCTTAATAATTTGAAAAGTCTCAATTTTTATCCCATCTTACTATTACAACTTCCACACTATAATTTAAGGGTGATCACCTTTTAAGCTTACGTCTGTTTGTATTTCCATTGGTTACAAGTATACCATCACCATTATATATATATATATATATATATATATATGGAGCTTCACTACATGGAGCTTCGATTAGTATGTTGCAATACAATTTGTGCCAATTAGTTGTTTGTTGTCTCATGCTATAATTATTATATCACAATTGCTGAAACTGATCTAAATGATTTTTTGTTTTGTTTTGTTTCAGACTTTCAGGAGCAAAGAATTCAAAAATCAAAGGAGGCACTCTTCAATTTATATATAATGTTTACCTTCTCTAAAGGTAAGTCTCAAATTTACGTTAGAGCCTACAAGTTCGATCATTCTCTTTAAACGAGCCGTTTAAATATTGTAATCATGAAAGCATGTTACAAAATTCAAGTTTGGGTGGCGGCAGAAACACTTCGACCCAACTACTATGCTGACAATATTTTCGTATTGATCTTGATTTGTAGTTCTATAGGGTTTTGATGAAAGGAGACGAGGAAGATTGGATACAATATTCATAATTTTTCTCTATGTGTGAGTTTTTGCTTCTTAAGGAAGACATGGGAGGGAGGAGGAGATTGTCTTTTTATAGTTATTGTTTTGCTAAAGAAATTAATCAATAATATAAATTTATAATAATGTTAAAACTTATTTTGAGAATTCAAAATATTATAATTTTCATAGAGTCGTATGCGTTTGATTTTCGGTTTGGTTTGTTTAAGTTTATCGAGTATTTGTGGATATCAAACTACGCTACGTGAATTGATCAAGTCGGTTTGGGACTTAACACTTAACGGTTATGTTAGATTCGAGGTCAACTCAATTTATCTTAAAACTATTTGGCTAAGAATTGCAATACACGTTTCAATGAGATGCACCATTAGATTTACACTTTAATGGTTTACGCTGAATATTGCGTAAGGAACAATTTTTATACAAACTGTGTGCATCGCACGGGTCTGAACGCCTCGTATATTGAAAGATTGAGTCCTAAAAATGATTAAGGAGTATTAATGACACCAATTTTGAAGTGAAAATATATGCAGATTAATCGTTAAACGTTTCAAGAGAGTTACAGGGAATGTACCAACTCAATGCATTCAGTCCTGTGAATTTAATGTGGAGTACAAATAAACAAATTTATTTGTAGCAAGTGAATGTTATCACGAAGATGAAGATGAACTGTTGTATAGTTACAACCAAAAACTCTCAATCTTTTCAGTTGCTTACAAATAAATGTGACTTTTCAGTTGAATTTTTGAACATTATAAATAACAAATTATCACCATTTTACCACTCACAGGTCCAAATCAAAACAAAAAACGAAAAGAAAAAAAGAAAGAAACGAAAATGTATTTTGCTTATCAATGGGTGAAACATGCAAATGGCGTGAAAGTCATCCACAAACCGATCTACAAACCACTATAACAAATCCCATCGCCACAATCCACAACTACAAATCCATCCCCATCTCATAGTTGTAACACCCCCAATCCGCTCAGGGATATTACACACCGTAGAACCTTTCCTCAACGATCTACCAGGCTGGTAACAACATAGAACAACTCAACAATGCCTTTAAGGCTAAAATGACTCAGTAGACCGATTTGGTCTTTCAATAAATACATACAACTCAAACTCATTACATGCCCACGCAGGGGTCGAATACAACACACTCCCGTACAACGGGAAAGAATACTGCAGCGGAAAATAAACTATAACTAAACCAATGACATCATACAGATCCTCGTGTGATTAGTATCGTTCATATTTCATCACCCTTCATACCGACCATGTGTTATGCTCCCAAACCTGAATGCAAAAACAGACATCCACCCCCCGAATACTCGGGGGTTAGCAAAACTCCACTGTTTTGCTAGTGCAAGAACAAAGTGCAAATACGAGCCATATAATTCAAATTCCAAGAATAACAATAACCAGGAATCCTCAAAGTTCCAAACGTAACGAAAAGCACTTTCCGAGGTATGAGTTTGGTAAAACATTCCAAAACCAAAAGATCACAAATCAAGGGAAACAATTTATAAAACAGTTTAAAATGCCATCGAGAGTTTTAATAGAAAACAATTTAGGATTTCCGAATCCTTCTATTTCCAAAAATCAACAGGGGTCACAGGGCCAGAGCCCAACATCACGTGTCATCGACGGACATAAAAATCAACACAACGTAATCACGCACGCGCATCGCCTAGGACCGGGACGAAGCCACAAATCCCACTCGAGGCCTCGAAGGACCCTCCCGAGCTGGCTAGCGAAACAAATCACACACATCTCACGGTTGGATCAATCGCTTGTTACATCATGGCCACATGATCGCATGCCATGTGCCACCGTATATTATCTTTGGCGCTCACGATTGGATCAATCACTTGTTGCATCCTGGCCACATGATCGCATGCCATGTGCCACCGTAGTTTTTATTAGGCTCTCACGATTGGACCAATCGCTTGTTGCATCCTGGCCACATGATCGCATGCCATGTGCCACCATAGGCCCCGCCCACATCCATATATTCACACACAGCACAATACAACACATATATTCAAACAATTCACCCAGAGGCATCAAATACTTAGCAAAACACCACGTCAAACCACAACGCACCGAAATGAAATAATATATGTCCACACGCAATACCAAGTGCAACATCAATACCAAACATATCCATAGAATTCACATAGTTATTCAAAAACCACACCATTCACAAAACACACGCGTTTTGAAAGCAAGCCTTTAACAAGGCTAAACCGAATCTTTTGAAAGTTCAATTCAAACAACCAAACAACCACATTTAGACGATCACTAATTATCATATCCATAAAACAAGAATTATATGGACAAGGTACTTGCCTCGAAATCGGCACGCAAGTATTCCGACGAACACGGCTCAACCGGAAAGCTTTGAAACGCTCGATGCTATCGAAAAGGAAGACGACAACGAACGAAAGGGTTCAACTCAGTTTTTTCACAAGAAACTCGATCCTAATAACATATAATTAATAAATCAACGATCATAAGAGGAAGAATAATCGTAGAACGTCAGAAAACCCCTTTATGACATTCTACCGGACACCTTCAAGGCGTCGACCAAGAACTCGACCAAAACAATGAATCGATACGATTTAACTATGGAATAATAAAGGAAATGATATAATACATCTAAATAATCATCAATCCATCACAATCCTAAGTTAAATCGGATTAAACGGACGAAATCGAACAAAATACCCAAAATCCCCAAAATTAGATTTCTAGAAAATCTGACCTGATTCGCTCGATCAAAGGATGTTATAGGACAGATGATTGATGATATGAACGTCAAAACTTCATGGATTCATTGTATAACAACATTCCTCCATGATTAACCAAGCTCCATCCGCAGAAGGGAAGAAAACGAGTGAGAAAATGGCTGAAGAAAACGTCTGCTGGCCTTATATAGGCAGCCTGCCGGCCGCCTTACGTACGTAACCGGCCATGGCCGAACTCGCTGCCTAGAAATGCCGGAAACGTTACATACGTTACCGGCCAGGGCCTTACGTACGTAACCGGCCTTACGTACGTAACTGCCGAGCACTACCGGCCGTAACTCGGCGATCTTGGCTGAGCCTGACGCCGGCCATGACTCGGCCGGGGCCAACTCCGACGGCCCGATGGACCCCGAAACCCGAACCTGAATACGAATCGAAGATATGGTTACGAATATCTCGCAAAGACGAATTCGAGCACTAAGAGAACACACGATTCCGACCAGCCGAAGGCTCAAAATTCGACAACGGAGAGTAATTACCCCAAACTTTGGGAAATTACGAAAATGGCCCAAAACACCCGAAAATCACGATACGTGATCGAATAACCAAACCGAAGTTCACAACACGTCTAACAAAGTTAAACAGACTTACGGGAAACTCAAAACAGCAGCTTTGAACGAGATTCGCAAGATTCGAACTCAAGTGCGGAAAAGTCGCTAAAAAGCACGGAACTCAACAAAACGACACTGAAACGAACTCGGATGTCAAAAAGTGTAGAATTAATCATTCTCAGAATGACGAAACGGTCATTAGCGAGTCGTCAAAACGAACTTCCATCGAAAAAAAAGAAATTACCGGAAATCGAAATTACGGGTATTACATTCTACCCTCCTTAAAAGAAGTTTCGTCCCGAAACTTAAAACAAGTAGGGAGAAGCAATATCCACTGTCAGGAAGACTCGACGAGATACACAAAAACCGAAAACTCGCGCCCAACGGCGAATCGCTGCAAGAAACGCAAAGAGACATACGGCGTGAAAACACGCTCCACGACGACCAACACAACGCCACCGATAGAGACATAATAAAACCAACAAGTAACAAGCGTCATCAAACAGATAATACAACCAAGTCGATTATCCGAACAATCACAAAACATAACGAACGAAAATCAATATGATTGACCACCCCAACGGTACATTAATCAAAACGCGAGCCAAACGCTGAACAAATACGGAATTCCACCGCCCAAGGGTTGGAAGATCGAAACGAGACTAATTTCCCGAACATAAGGAAATTAGGAAGGGGTCTGAATGCTCAACAATCACGAAACGGGGTCAACAAAATCTGAACAATCAATGATCGAACCACAACGACTGAACAACAATGATCAAATAACAATGATTGAACAACAATGATCAAATAACAATGATCGAACAACAACGATCGAAAAAACAATGATCGAGTAACAACGATCGAACAACAATGATCGAATGACAACAGCCGAACAATGACTCCGAAGTCCCCACTTCAACTCCAGACATTAAAAGAACTGGTAGAAAGTGAAAGATGTTACTTCCAAACAAGGTTCACAAGAATCGAACCGAACTCGGAAAAGTCACGATGATAAACAGATCGATCTGAAACAAGGTCACAACCAGTTCGAACGATGACAACCGAGACATCAAACAAGTTCAAAAAGTATCGACGAACACGTGCAAGTCGATAGAATTTAGAAGGAGAAACTGCAGAAGTCAAAAAAATAGTACGTGTATTACATCCGACCTCTTATAAAAGAAATGTCGTCCCCGCAGCTCACAACAACGGAAACAAGGTAACCACACAAAAAGCAACCGACAGAAAAATCTCCACTGGGCCTCTCAAAACCGATCCACGATAGGGTCTTTGAAGCGCGAACTCAAAGTCTCGGTAGCGATTCGCAAAGCGAATCGGTGTCCCTCGAGTCCGCACTTGAAACGCGTTACTGACGAGAAGGACAATTTACACGTGCATGCCCCGGCACATCACGGTTGAAACGCCTCGGCTCGGCATACCGAATATACAAATGCTAGATACAATGGGGTATAACGTCACAAAACAACATAGCGGAGATGCCAACTCAGCACAACAAGGAATCATAACACATATCATATACAACGATTACCATCATAAATTAATATACACACAAACACTACAGCAACGATGGTATCGTTCGGCGGCCTCAACGGCCCGGACGATAAACAACACATAATTACAACCATCATGAAACAATCACACATGTACACAAATGTACAAGCCCAAGCTTCAACAGCTCAGTCGTGCGACAACACGCAAATCACCACGAGACGATAAACAGTAAACACCAGTTCACACCTCTCACAGAGGGCTAGTACAACAAATGCGTGGCAACGTCTCGACGTTCATGCCACCAATTCGATCATACTCGGGAGCAAACATCATAACAACAACGCGAACATCATACATACATACCCAGCCCTCAAACGGGAATGGATTGTAACACCCCAAACTAGGCGGATATTACAGTGCCGTGGACCCCCGACTGGGACCCACCAGGCGAATGAAAATGAATGAATTACACAGGTAAATGTAGTACCGAACCACATTACAACATCAATTACTCCGACGAGGAGTTTTATACAACACACCCAGGATGAAATAGAATACATGTGTATTTTATGTGACGATAAAATACACCACACTGAATGAAATGAGCATTCAAACGGAATGTCTGCAGCGGAATAAATAAAGGAAGCACAAATGACTGAATAAATGACTGAACAGACTGGGGCCCCCTACTAGTATCACTGGGACTCCTCGCCGTCACCGTGCTCTCCCCGTGCCTTAGCCTTGCCATGACACAGCAGCATCCCCAACGAAATCGATTTACTGAACAACAATCCTCAAGGGTTGAAAATACACAATCATGATATATCGAAATTATGAATTATTCTGTCAAAACATACGCAATCAAACATGCTATATGAATCGACTAATCGATGCGGCTCAAAGGAATGGCGCCACACTACGCCGGGATGGAAATGTGTCCGTGCACAAGCCACCAACGATCAAACACGCGTGGTCTTGTACCTAATCGGTCTCACGAGCAATCGACTCGTGTGCACGATCAATGTGAGGCCACCAACCAACACACGACTATAATGTGCCCGACATGAAAATCCTACACATACCAAGCACGCCAAGATATGACCCGGAATGCCACAATATGACAAAAGTGACAATGAAAATGAATAATGACTCACCAAGATTGAATGATGGTGAAATGAATGATAGCTCAATGAAATGGTCGGAACCGTCGTTCCTTATGACTGAGGTGATTAATTGACAATGACGAGTTTTGATACGATTAATACAATGATGAATGAGTTATGATTATGAATGAACAACGACAAAAGGAATGAATATCCTTTTAACCGAGTAAGAATTAACTTACACAATACCGATGATGAATGTCCGTCCACGAACAACGTCCTAAATGAAATATCGGTCGCTCGAACAACCTTGAATAACACAATTACCAATAATCCGATCATTACGCAAATCAAAAACGATCATAAACGACTCAAACATCGACACAACGATATCCGAGTTCGAATGAATCGAAACCAACTCCAAGATGAGTATTCCAAACCATCAAAACACTTTCAAGGATATCAATAATCCATTAGGAATCCATAACTCATGATTACAACAACATCAATCGGAAAATCCGCAATTAACCGAAGTCAACCCCAAGGGTTCTTGGAATAATTCCGAAAATAACCGTTTAAATCCGTAGGAATATATTTATCCAAGTTAGATAATCCATAACTAACATATTCCAATGATAATCCAAGCTTACACGAAGAAATCGGAAGGAAAACCCAAAAATCCAAATTCTAGATCCAAGAGTTTAATACCTTTGATTCGATGTGATGAAGATGATGAAATGATGATCAATCCGAAAGATGAGCTTGAAGATGATGATTGATGATTACACCTCGAAGAATCCTCTCCGAATCGCTCGAAATCGCCCAAAACTACCGAAGGAATGAAATGAGATGGAAAATGACGAACTCTGACTAAACTGTCGATTTATACTCGGTCCATGTTAGCGTGCGCTAGCCCTTGTGCATAGCGTGCGCTAACGTGTAATTTGGGTAGTCCGGTACCCTGTCCGAAACGCGGTAGCGCGCTACGTACCTATTTGTAGCGTGCGCTACGGCCATACTACTAGCGTGCGCTAATATCCATTGTTAGCGTGCGCTAGCGAAATATTTGACGCCCAGTACTGGAGTCCAGAAAACCGTCTGCCCTCTGATCTAACCTCGATAGCGTGCGCTAAAACAACCGATTAGCGTGCGCTATAATATTGATTGCGTACGCTGAACATAACTCATAGCGTGCGCTATGAATTACTCCGGTGCAGTCCAGTAGCCACTGGACTCAACCTGATCCGTCCCTAGCGCGCGCTACTCCACACATATAGCGTGCGCTACTACAACCCGTTAGCGCGCGCTACTTACCACTCGTAGCGTGCGCTACAAATAATCTCACCTGCAGTCCAGTACCTTCTGGACTGCAGCCAGGACAACCTTAGCGTGCGCTAAAGCTGAGTGGTAGCGTGCGCTACCTATACCCAATTAGCGTACGCTAAAAGGAGTATGTAGCGTGCGCTACTCCTCAAGCACAGCTTGCAACGAAAATGACAATGATGATAAACACGGCACGAAACTCCAATCAGATTAGTGATGAATGACGATTGATACACGATACAATTACTCTGAATGATGAATACCATGGTGAATCGAGTGATAAATGATCAATAATGAAATTCGAGTACCAATTCTTGAATGATAAATCTTGAATGATAATTCTGGGTATTACATACACCCCCTTAAAAGAGTTTCGTCCCGAAACTAAGGGTCAAACAACTCGGGATAACTCTCGCATACTATCCTCGGTTTCCCAAGTAGCCTCTTCGACTCCGTGTCTAGACCACTGAATTTTAACCAAAGGAATCATCTTATTCCTCAACCGCTTGATTATTGCTCTAAAACTCGTATAGGGCGTTCCTCATATGAATGATCGTCGGCGATCTCGATTTAAATCGGCCGAAGTATGTGACTCGGGTCGGCAACATACTTCCGCATGGGGAGACATGAAACACATTATGAATTCGGCTCAGCCGGAGGTAAAGCCAATCGATAAGCTAACTCGCCTACTCGATCCAAAATCTCAAACGGTCAATGAATCTCGGACTCAACTTCCCTCTCTTCCCAAAGCGGAAGATACCACGACTCGGGGATACCTTGACCAACACGTGGTCACCGGCCTCGAACTCTAATGGTCGGCAGCGATTATCGCATATGATTTGCCGACTCGAATTGTCAACAAGCGACTCGATCAAAGCTACCTTCTCACGGCGGCTATAAGCATATCGGGCTTGGTGCCCAATGATTACGATAAGTCGTCCCAACACAACGGAGATCGACAACGGCGACCATACAAGGCCTCGTAAGGTGCCATCTTGATCGAAGCATGCCAATTTGTTATTATCGTGAACTCGATCAATGGTAGTTGGGCTTCCCAATCGTCTTTCAATCGAGGACGCATGCCCTCAACATGTCCTCTAATGTCCGAATGGTCCTCTCGATTGCCGTCGGACCGAGGATGAAAAGCTTGCGAGATTAAGCCGAGTTCCCATAGCGCGATGGTGATTTCCAAAGTGCGACACAAACCGTCCGTCACGATCGGAAGCGATACTTTTAGGAGTACCGTGCGATCGACTATCTCTTTGATGAACGATTGAGCAAGTCTCTCGGGACCCCACGCTTCCTTGATCTCAAGGAAATGAGCTGATTTAGTTAAGCGGTCCACGATCACCCAGATCGTGTTCATGCCTGACGACTCGTCGGCAAACTCGTGATGAAATCCATAGAAATGTCTTCCCACTTCCACTCGGGAATAGGAAGAGGTTTCGCATACCCGCCATGTTGATGTTCAATCTTAACTTGTTGTGAGTTAAGCATCTCGAAACAAATTCTGCGACTTCTCGCTTCATATTACTCCACCGGTAATTTTGTTTCAAGTCCTTGTACATCTTACTAGACCCGGATGCACGAGAATAAGGGGTAGCATGAGCTTCTTTCAAAATCGAGTTTTTCATTTCGTCATTCGCGACGCACAACCGATTCTTAAACCTCAAAAGTCCATCCTCGTGGACCACAAATCCAGGGCTTTCCCAGGCCACATCCTCTCGGATGCGCAACAATGATGGGTCCGAACCACGATTCTCTCGGATTTCCTCCTCGAGTGACGATGAAATCTCTAACATACAAAGCCGCCCGAACTCGCTGGCCGGACCTCGATCTCGGGTCTAAGGAATTCTCTTTGAAGCTCCTTCGAATTGTTAAACGGGCAAGCATATGCTCTGAACGGACTTACGACTCAAGGCGTCGGCGACAACATTCGCCTTGCCGGGTGGTAAAGGATCTCGATATCATAATCTTTGATTAATTCCAACCACCGTCTCTGGCGCATATTTAACTCCTTCTGAGTAAATATATACTTTAAGATCTTATGATCGGTGAATATCTGACAGGTAACGCCATAAAGATAATGACGCCAAATCTTCATCACGAACACCACTACTGCTAACTCCAGTGTCGTGGGTCGGATAATTAACCTCGTAAGGCCTCAATGCCGTGAAGCATAGGCAATAACTTTCCCGTTTCGCATGAGTACACATCCGAGACCCTGTCCGGACGCATCACTATAGACCACAAATCCTTCCGTCCCCTGCGGCAAGGAAAGTACAGGTGCTGACATTAACCGACTCTTGAGTTCCTCAAAACTCCGTTGACACGCGTCGGACCACGTGTATTTCTTATCCTTCCGCAAAGGTTCGTTAAGGGTTGAGCGATTCGAGAAAATCCCTCTACAAATCGCCGATAATAACCCGCTAATCCGAGGAAACTTGGATTTCCTTAACATTCTTCGGAGGTAGCCAATCTCGAATAGCCTCCGTCTTCGAGGATCGGCGAACTCCGTTTGATGAAATTACGTGTCAGAAACGTCACTTCGGACATCCAAAACTCACATTTGGAAAACTTCCCATAAAGTTGTTCTCGCCTCAACACGTCGAGAACTAGATGAAGGTGAGACTCGTGTTCCTCCCGGTCACGAGAATAAATCAAAATGTCATCAATGAAGACAACAACAAACCGATCCAAAAGTCGATGAAGACCCGATTCATTAACTCCATGAATACCGCAGTGCATTAGTCAAACCGAACGGCATAACCACAAACTCATAATGACCATAGCGTGTTGAAACGCCGTCCTCGCGATATCCGACTCTCGGATCCGCATCGATGATATCCGGACCTTAAGTCGATCTTGGAGAATCTTGAAGCTCACGAAGTTGATCTAAGAGATCATCAATACGGGGTAAGGGATACTTATTCTTGATTGTCACCTGTTCAACTCCCGATAATCAATACATAAGCGGAATGAACCATCCTTCTTCTTGACAAACAACACCGGTGCTCCCACGGGGGCGCACTTTCGGTCGGATATAACCTTTCTCGAACAACTCCTCAAGTTGGTTTTAGTTCTGCATTTCGGTCGGGGCCATCCGATGCGGTGCCTTCGATATCGGGGGCGTACTGTGCTCCAACTCAATCGTGAATTCCACATCCCTCTGTGGAGGCAAACCAGGTAGCTAAATGCGGAAAAACATCGGCATATTCCCTCACCACCGGAATATCCGTTAACATTCTTGATGACTTCTCGGTTTTGGCCATATAGCACCAATAACCGACACATCACGATTGAGTAACCTTACCGCTTTCATTGAATTAATGACCTTACGAGCAGTAGGGATTACCTCCTGAAACACACATTCAACTCCATCGTAAATGCGAAATGATAGTGACCATACGCTTACGGACATTAATGATGGCATCATGACGATCCATCCAATCAATACCCAAGATGACGTCGTCTCTCGGCAAATCTACCACGATTAGGTCCGTGGCCATACACGACCATGGCCAGATCGGACAATTACGAATCTCACGGTTCCGATAATGCGTCTACCATCGGGTAGGCCAATGACATATGGCTCACAACTAGTAGCACTACCTGGGCGTAGTCTACTCAAACATGACTCGGAAATGAATGAATGAGATGCACCGGTATCAAAAAGGGTACACACGAGGTTGAGATAGAATAACGAGTGTACACGAGATCATCCGGCCTCGGGATCATCGGTCTTCTTCATCTCATAAATTCGGGGCTTGCGGCCCGAACCGGATGCTCCGTCGATAGCTCTTGGCTCCGCCTTTAGCTCTGTCGTCTTGAACGACGCCGAGTGAGTGGCCCGATTACGCACCTGAATGACACGGGGCTTGAGATGACGCCGGAGTGGGTTTAGAGTCCCTACGGCAAAACGGGCCCTATGCCCGGCAATCCCACGGTTGTGGCACGTGATGATTTCGGACACTTGGTGCTGAAATGACCTGTTCCTCACAGTTGAAACAAGTGATGGCAGGCGCGCTCGCGGCCCGAGATTCCGCGGGTTTAGGCGCGGGAGTCGCTCGAGAAAAAGTAGAGCCCGCACGTGGTTTCTTGAAAGTGGCACGACTCCGTCGGTGATTACGGTTCTTGGACTTTTGCTAGCGACGAAGGTTCTTTGCTTAGCAATTTCCTTAGCCGTAAGCTCGTAAGTAAGAGCCTTCTCAATGAACTCGGCAGTGGCACGATTATGATTAAGTGGCGAAGTCTCATACGGGGTTTCGACCTCTTCTTTGAAATACTTGATCTTGTCCGCTTAGAGTGAATGATAGATGAGGCGACGGAAGAAGTTCTGAAATTTTTCGGCGATGGCGAGAACGTCATCATCCGCCGAAAGGTCGGGAGTGAGTAATTCCGACAACTTGGCCTCCCGAGTGGGGCCGGATAGTACCTCTCCATCATGAGAGTCTTGGGCGATCCCAAGTACATGTTCCGTCAGTGGGCCTCAACGATAACCACCATGAATGAGCGCTCTTACCTAGATAGTAAGCCATGAAACTTTATGCCCTTGGGGCAATCCACCATAGCAAATAACTTCTCAAAATGCTCAAGCCGGTGAACAATATCCGCCGGCTCGGATGAGCCCTCAAAAGTAGGTGGTCGGCAAGAGAGATATCGCTAATGATATTGCTTACACCTCTCTTGCCTCGAGGTGGCGGCGGAGGAGCCTCGCTGATTTTGATTGACGGAGTTATGCATCGTCTCCATCAACCGAGCCATCCGGGTCATTTGGGCCATCATGCCACTGCATAAATGCGAGTGGGTCGACCCGAACACCCTCGACCGAGCCGTGTCAGTACGACTCACTGACGATGAATGATCGCGTCGGTGAGTGAGTGGCGGCGTCTTGCTCGATGAGTTAGCATTATTCCTGGCATTTGCACGGGTATTCGCACGAGTTCTCGGGATTCGGCCCGCTCCACGGCCTCGTCCTCCACGTCCTCTGCCAGCCCTTTCCATACTGAAGTGGAAAGTCATATGATGATTATACATCTCGCATGAGTATCACATTATGATTATATTATGAAATGATGAAAATGAGCATACGCGCTCAAATACAGCGATTACATGAATGATTGATTGACGTGACATGATTATCTGATGAAGTTACTGAAATGATTATCTTGAACAATTTAACAAGATCGATGCTATGATCTTCAAGATCAACAACTGAGTAATGGAATGAATTGAGTGATTAATGAGTTAACATTATCGACTTGATCACAATTGAAATTGATGAATGAGGATTGTTAACTGATGAATTATGAATGAATGATTAATGCCAGAAATTATACCATGGCGTTAGAAGTCTTACAGTTCTTTCGGTCTGATTGGCTCGGCATCTGCACAGGTCACACGTGACGCGAAAGTCCAATGATACTAGTCCGATGACGATGATTTCAAATGAGACATGACTTGGAGGGTAGTATTCAAAACCACGCTCCGATACCAACTCTGTAACACCCCAAACTAGGCGGATATTACAGTGCCGTGGACCCCCGACTGGGACCCACCAGGCGAATGAAAATGAATGAATTACACAGGTAAATGTAGTACCGAACCACATTACAACATCAATTACTCCGACGAGGAGTTTTATACAACACACCCAGGATGAAATAGAATACATGTGTATTTTATGTGACGATAAAATACACCACACTGAATGAAATGAGCATTCAAACGGAATGTCTGCAGCGGAATAAATAAAGGAAGCACAAATGACTGAATAAATGATGAGCAGTGGGGCCCCCTACTAGTATCACTGGGACTCCTCGCCGTCACCGTGCTCTCCCGTGCCTTAGCCTTGCCATGACACAAAGCAGCATCCCCAAGCGGTCGATACTGAACAACAATCCTCAAGGGTTGAAAATACACAATCATGATATATCCGAAATTATGAATTATTCTCACAAAACATACGCAATCAAACATGCTATATGAATCGACTAATCGAGACGGCTCAAAGGAATGGCGCCACACTACGCCCGGGATGGAAATGTGTCCGTGCACAAGCCACCAACGATCAAACACGCGTGGTCTTGTACCTAATCAGTCTCACGAGCAATCGACTCGTGTGCACAGTCCAATGTGAGGCCACCAACCAACACACGACTATAATGTGCCCGACATGAAAATCCTACACATACCAACCGGCACGCCAGTATGACACGGAATGCCACAATATGACAAAAGTGACAATGAAAATGAATAATGACTCACCAAGATTGAATGATGGTGAAATGAATGATAGCTCAATGAAATGGTCGGAACCGTCGTTCCTTATGACTGAGGTGATTAATTGACAATGACGAGTTTTGATACGATTAATACAATGATGAATGAGTTATGATTATGAATGAACAACGACAAAAGGAATGAATATCCTTTTAACCGAGTAAGAATTAACTTACACAATACCGATGATGAATGTCCGTCCACGAACAACGTCCTAAATGAAATATCGGTCGCTCGAACAACCTTGAATAACACAATTACCAATAATCCGATCATTACGCAAATCAAAAACGATCATAAACGACTCAAACATCGACACAACGATATCCGAGTTCGAATGAATCGAAACCAACTCCAAGATGAGTATTCCAAACCATTAAAACACTTTCAAGGATATCAATAATCCATTAGGAATCCATAACTCATGATTACAACAACATCAATCGGAAAATCCCCAATTAACCGAAGTCAACCCCAAGGGTTCTTGGAATAATTCCGAAAATAACCGTTTAAATCCGTAGGAATATATTTATCCAAGTTAGATAATCCATAACTAACATATTCCAATGATAATCCAAGCTTACACGAAGAAATCGGAAGGAAAACCCAAAAATCCGAAATTCTAGATCAAAGAGTTTAATACCTTTGATTCGATGTGATGAAGATGATGAAATGATGATCAATCCGAAAGATGAGCTTGAAGATGATGATTGATGATTACACCTCGAAGAATCCTCTCCGAATCGCTCGAAATCGCCCAAAACTACCGAAGGAATGAAATGAGATGGAAAATGACGAACTCTGACTAAACTGTCCAATTTATACTCAGTCCATGTTAGCGTGCGCTAGCCCTTGTGCATAGCGTGCGCTAACGTGTAATTTGGTAGTCCAGTACCCTGTCCGAGCACGGTAGCGCGCTACGTACCTATTTGTAGCGTGCGCTACGGCGTATTACTAGCGTGCGCTAATATCCATTGTTAGCGTGCGCTAGCGAAATATTCGACGCCCGATCGGAGTCGAGAAAACCGTCTGCCCTCTGATCTAACCTCGATAGCGTGCGCTAAAACAACCGATTAGCGTGCGCTATAATATTGATTGCGTACGCTGAACATAACTCATAGCGTGCGCTATGAATTACTCCGGTGCAGTCCAGTAGCCACTGGACTCAACCTGATCCGTCCCTAGCTCGCGCTACTCCACACATATAGAGTGCGCTACTAAAACACGTTAGCGCGCGCTACTTACCACTCGTAGCGTGCGCTATAAATAATCTCACTGCGGTCGGTACCTTCCGGTGCGGCCAGGACAACCTTAGCGTGCGCTAAAGCTGAGTGGTAGCGTGCGCTACCTATACCCAATTAGCGTACGCTAAAAGGAGTATGTAGCGTGCGCTACTCCTCAAGCACAGCTTGCAACGAAAATGACAATGATGATAAACACGGCACGAAACTCCAATCAGATTAGTGATGAATGACGATTGATACACGATACAATTACTCTGAATGATGAATACCATGACTGAATCTGAGTGATAAATGATCAATAATGAAATTACTGAGTACCAATTACTGAATGATAAATACTGAATGACAATTACTGGGTATTACATGGATAGGTTTTAAAAACGAAAACCTCCTTTTGAAAATAATTTAGAAAAACACCGGTTGATCTTGAGTATCACCTTTCAAAAAAAAAGTACAAACGTGAAACATATTTATCGAGACTTTGGAGAACCATTTCGCATTTGATAAAAATGAGGACACTTTCTCTTAGTGAAAAACTTTCAGAATATTCGACCCTCGGGTCTAAGTAAAAGTGTTTATAAAACATTGAAAATATCTCAAAACATTTTGGGTCCTCGAGGTAGAAGAATTTTGAAACATATTGTGGCACCTTGGATGTACCACGAGAAAAAAATTCATTTTAAAAGTACATCTCGAAATTTATTTTCTAAGATACTCAAGGTGTTCGAAAATAATTCAATGGTCTAGAATGCTAAAAAATTTTAGGTAATTACACAGAACAATATAGCGCCGTGGGTCCTGCGCCGGAACCCACCAAGCTAAAAACCATTTATAAAAATGCCAAGAAGGCCGATGACGGTAATATTTCAAAAAAAAACTCACAAAATTCATTTACAAAATACTAAATACCGTCATAAGAATTTCGCCAAAACGATCAAGGCCATAATGCCAAAAACTCGGTTAAGGGAATCGGTTTTCGAAATGAAACTCAGTCGGTAAAATACCGAAAGCCATTACAAAAGAACTCACGCGGCGGATAAAAGAAATACAGTCCAACATGCACAATCCAGCAACACTACTCCTCATATGAATGAAATATGAGAGTCAAATAACCACATATCACGAAATCAAAATCCATAAGAGGATTCCGTCAACTAACTCATAATACCTGTAACTCGCATCAGACGAGGCACAAACACAAAGAAGGGAGACTTACATCCACAGGTCGCACGAAGATGATGATCGCCCCACGATACTAATCACGACAAACCAACTCAGACGACGCGTCGCGACACGACTTAGTCAGACAAAATCCGATGAGACAAAGCTCAACAGACACCACTGACCCGACAGCTTAGGTTTCCACAACCTAAGCTCTCATACCATTTATGTAACACCCCCAATCCGCTCACGGATATTACATGCCGTAGAACCTTTCCTCAAGGATCTACCAGGCTGGTAACAACATAGAACAACTCAACAATGCCTTTAAGTCTAAAATGACTCAGTAGACCGATTTGGTCTTTCAATAAATACATACAACTCAAACTCATTACATGCCCACGCAGGGATCGAATACAACACACTCCCGTACAACGGGAAAGAATACTGCAGCGAAAAATAAACTATAACTAAACTAATGACATCATACAGATCCTCGTGTGATTAGTATCATTCATCTTTCATCACCCTTCGTGCCGACCATGTGTTATGCTCCCAAACCTGAATGCAAAAACAGACATCCACCCCCCGAATACTCAGGGGTTAGCAAAACTCCACTGTTTTGCTAGTGCAAGAACAAAGTGCAAATACGAGCCATATAATTCAAATTCCAAGAATAACAATAACCAGGAATCCTCAAAGTTCCAAACGTAACGAAAAGCACTTCCCGAGGCATGAGTTTGGTAAAACATTCCAAAACCAAAAGATCACAAATCAAGGGAAACAATTTATAAAACAGTTTAAAATGCCATCGAGAGTTTTAATAGAAAACAATTTAGGATTTCCGAATCCTTCTCTTTCCAAAAATCAATAGGGGTCACAGCCCAAAGGTTTTGTTTTCGCAAATAAAAAACCGACAACAGTTCACAGGGCCAGAGCCCAACATCACGTGTCATCGACGGACATAAAAATCAACACAACGTAATCACGCACGCGCATCGCCTAGGACCGGGACGAAGCCACAAATCCCACTCGAGGCCTCGAAGGACCCTCCCGAGCTGGCTAGCGAAACAAATCACACACATCTTATAACACCCCAAACTAGGCGGATATTACAGTGCCGTGGACCCCCGACTGGGACCCACTAGGCGAATGAAAATGAATGAATTACACAGGGTAAATGTAGTACCGAACCACATTACAACAATAATTACTCCGATGAGGAGTTTCAGACAACACACACAGGATAATACAGAATACATGTATATTTTATATGGAGATAAAATATACAACACTGAGTGAAATGAGTATTCAAACGGAATGCCTGCAGCGGAATAAATGAAGGAAACATAAATGACTGAAAAGACTGGGGGCCCCTTCTAGTATCATTGGGACTCCTCGCCGTCAACGTGCTCTCCACGTTCTTTCGCCTTGCCATGACCTGAAAAACAATATCCCCCAATGGGGTCAGTTACACAGAACAACAATCCTCAAGGGTTGAAAATACACAATCATGATATATCTGAAGTTATGAAATATCCTGTCGAAACATACGCAATCAAACATGCTATATGAATCAACTAACAGTACGGCTCGAAGGAATGGTGCCACACTACGTCCGGGATGGAAATGTGTCCGTGCACAAGCCACCAACGAGTATCGATCGAATACACGTGTGGTCTTGTACCTAATCAGTCTCACGAAGCAATCGACTCATGTGCACAGTCCAATGTGAGGCCAACAACCAACACACGAATTAAATGTGCCCTGTTGCTACCCAAAATATTATCCGGAGATAGATATTGCTGGAATGGATGGGATAGCAAACAAATGCAAGAGCACTTCCGTGAGAAAGATAAATAACACAAGATTTGCCGGGGTTGTTAGTCCCGGGCTTGAATGCTCTCGCGAGATATTATTAATACCGATATTCGGGGATACAAGTACTAATGTAAGAATACAATTACAATGAGTGTAAAGTTTCTTGTTATCTTAGCTAGTGAGCGTGTAGATTGCCGGAAGAACCAGATTTGATGCTCTGTGAGTTCTTGTAACAAAGGTGATGAACAGTCGCGGCGGTGAGAGATCGACCACCTCTCACGGCGAGTATTTAGCTGGATGTTTGGGCTTCTGGGCTTATGAATCCCTTGGAATCTGTCTAGCGGAGACTTGCTGCTTCTGCCGATCGTCTACTAGACGAGAGATTTGGAGAGAGAAGTCACAGGATGGATTCGGTGAGATAGTAGGAGCTTGATGATATGTATATTCTTGATATTTAGTGAATGTATCGGAATGTGAGAGAATGAGCTCGGCGTAGGTCGAGAATGAATTGGAGCGAGAACCTTTTTGGTGGAATGTATTTGGACGTAAGTCAAATGAATTCCGAACCGTAGTGGATGAGTTCTGAACAGAGAACTGAGAACCTTTTTCCAGTAGGAGGAGGTTCTCTATTTATAGGACTTGGATATGCAGGGCGATCGCCTTTACTGCAATATAATAATCGGGTGATCGTCTTTTAGCACATGGGCTGTCCTCAAAGCTGTAGGAGTTGTTGGCGATCAGTATGCGGTCGATAGGGGAGCTTACACGCGTCTGAGTTGCCGCGGGTGGTCCCAGACAACTTTCGGCGCGCATCTTGGTAGGTGAGGTAGGTGACAGGCTGTGGTCAAATGTCTTGTCTGTCAGCAAAAGATCTTATCTGCTGGCGAAGATCTCGTCAGCGCCTTTGGTGGATCTGCACGTGGGTGCTTTCCTGAGATCCAGTCCTTGATGGTTTAGACGGGCGATCATCTCTGCTCGGGCGCAGTTGATTGCCCTCGGCCGGTTAGTAGAGCAGATCGCCGGTACGCAAAGGCGATCGCCACAGGAGTCGATCGCTAGGTGCACGATGGTGGTTTGATATCTTCGACTTGGCGAGCTAGTCGAGGTTTGACCGGAGTTGACTTGGTCGCTCGGCCTTATAGTCGATCGCTGTCGGGATGAATAAATCGTGACACAACAATTGCCCCGGCTCGCTCATACGTTGGAAACGTGGGGTGAGGTGGCTCTCTTAGCGATCGCCGAACTATTGACGAGCGACATCGTGTTTAATGGAGCGCGATCGTCTTTGGTGATATACTCTGGATTTGGACGACTGGATGGCGGCCGAATGCGGGAAAAAGCATCGGGCGTTGAAAAGTCTCGCGCACGTGTCGAGGCTTCTCTTGGAGGACGCCAACGGTCATTAATGACTCCTCGGGCGCGCGTCCTCGAAAGACGCGTCGCGGGTCTCGAGGAGTCAACCGTGCGCCGTTTGAGATCCGACCCCGAGGTTTTCCTTTATTGCAATCGGGTCCCCGCTTTCTCTATAAAAGGGCGCGGGGCTGCGATCTTACTCACGCGTACGCATTGGAGAAAGAAGGTCCTGGCCGAATTTTACGAAGATCTAAGCGCCGATCGTCGATCGATTTCACTTTAGGGTAAGAAAAATCCTTCTCTTCCTTTCTAACTCGAAAATGGCGGAACCTCATCGTCGTTTGGAGCGGAACTAGTTACGCCGGGACATCGGTGCCAGGAGAAACTTCTTCCGTCTTCCACTGAGAGGCAGTGAAAGCCATTCGGCCGGAATCGACCAGTGAAGTTGAGGCTTTGTTCAATGAGGCCGATGTTGCTAGGAGTCGAGCTGCGAGGAGAGACGATCGCAGATCGAGAGAGATCTCGCGATCGGGGCTTCTTGGGAGCAACATAGTGATTTTGGACGGGCTATAGGGCCTTTCTTGAAAATAATGGATAGATTGGCGGTCCTACTCCGCGATTCGATTTGAGGATATTCGGTCGCTTATCCCTATGTGCTCCCCAAGCGGTCGCGATATCGTGCCGCGGCGTGATCGTTGTGGTCGCTCGGCCAAATCTGAGCTCGGCGTCCGGGAGAGATCGGCCGTCTGGAGGACAAGATTCCATGTTCCTTGAGATGTGGACATGTTCGCGCCGCGGAGAATGAACGAGCCGACCCGACCTCGATGGGTATGGTCGCGATGAGTGAGGCCGTTATGGAGGCCGGCTGCGCTTCCCTCCGTCCTGCGGTCTCCCATCTGTTGGCCGCTTGGAATGTGGCGCCACTTGGCCGCGAACGCCCGGCTCCAAATCATATGCACTTTCACCTATTCGGCGGTCACCGCTGTGCGAATCTCCGTCGCCGTTGGAGATGAACTATTTGTTTAAGCGGCACATAGAGGGTTGGTCGGCGGTTACCATATTCAAGGCCGATCTGGCCGGGTGATTCATGGAGTTCGAATAAGATACGGGCGATCGAGACGAAGTGGTTGCGGGTCGGCAAGTGGAGAGCTTCGGCGGCGACAATCCCACAGTGACTGGAGATCCCAGAATTTCGGGAGAGAAATCCCGGTAAGGGTTTAGACTCTCCCTTCGCTTGGATGCGTGTTGGGTGATCTAATTTGATTTCTATTTTGCAGGCTTTCATATCCGTGATCGGAGGCGCCTTTCGACTTCCTCGTTGTTTGGGAGCGAATTAGGAGCTTGTCGGACGGCGACCTAGACGCCACTCGGATCAACAAGGAGAGTCGGCGGTTGTCGGCTCGACTATTCCGCTTCCCGAGACATCTCGCGGTGCAGGTATGACTTTATGCGACCTTGATTTCTAGCGATCGCCTTATTTGAAGATAGTGTCGACCGTTAGTCGATCGTCTTTAAGCTGCAGAGGTTCGTTTCCCTCGCTTTTTGGAGCCTCCACGTGATCGCTATGTCGAACCCGGGAGTCTAGGCCGTCTTCACGCGAAGAGGTCGACTCGGGTTCCACCGTCGCATTGCCTATAGTTCGGAGGCGGAGCCTCGTGCGGAGCCGGAGCCTCGCGTAGCGCAGTCGAGGTTGAGGAGGAAATTCGGAGGAGGGGCTTGGGCGAATCGCAAGAGGCCGAGGCCGCAGAAACCGTTTCTGCCCCGGGCGATGAAGGGCGATCGCGCGCCTCCGATCACCATCGTTGCTCGGAGCGCGAGCCGCCCTCTGCGGCTTTTCGCGGGAGACGGCGATCGCGGATGCGGAAACTCCTCGAGGAAACCGTTTTGGTCGGGATCGAGAAGGCCGAGAGGTAGATAGCATTTACGTGTTGACAATTTCATCTGCGTAGGAGTCGTATTAACCTTGGTGTTTTGGTGCGAGATCCGTCGCGCGAGACCGTCTTGTCCACCGATGGTCGTGGATTTCTGGCGAGTCGATCTCTCGCCATTCTGCGACATTCCCCTACGTGAGCAAGGCATACGCTTTGCGAAAGCGTGGACAAGCGATCTGGATGCGATCGCCGGCTGCGATCGTCGAGTTCGATGGATCTTTGTTGTCGCCCTTTCTCTTGAGACGGCGACCATGGCCGTCCAGTGCTCGGGAGTTTGAGGCGGCCCTCCACTATTCGCCTTGGGGAGGATCTTGAGGCGGCTCGGAAAAGAGAACGCCGAGTTTCTTGATAAGATTGCAGCGATGGAGAAGGACTCCTTGGAGGCGGCCAAGCGGGCGAGCCATGAGCTTGAGCTGGAGAAGAAGGAGGCGAGAAATTCGAATGGCGGTCGACCGATTTGGGACCGGATGCGAGTGCCGTCCGGGCGAGGAATGTTCTTGAGAGGAGGCCGATCGCGAGAAGGTGACGATCGCTCGGTGATGGCGAGGCGGCGGAGGCGAAAGAGAAGGTTCTGCGAGGGAGGCCGAGCTCGAGGATCGCAACAGGCGATGGCCGAGCCGAGAGGAGAGGTTGAGGCGACCAAGGCCGATCCCTTCCAAAACTTTGAGTATGTCAGCGAGTTCGCCTATTACTTGGCGTTCGCCGACTCGATCCGAGCGGCTAAGAAGGGAGGCTTGGAGGTCGGTCCTCTTGCCGAGAAGTTCAAGTCATATGCATTGGAGCACCCTCTCAATTCGGCTTTCTCCTTGCCGATCTTGGACCTGGCGGACATCGGTGTGGATTTGAGCTGGTATCCGTCTCCAGATAGTCTTGCTCATCCCGATGCTCCGGAAGATGAGGGAACCGCGCCGAATGTTGATGGCGAAGGCCCGGCAGGGGCCTGAGGCGCTTCCTTTTTGATGTTTTTAGCTTACTTTCTTTGTAGTTTGTAGCTTTCTTTTTGTAGCACTTAGGCCTTCGGGCGATCATGTACTCTATTTTTTCAAGTAATGAAATGAGCATTTGTCTTTCTGACTTATCACTTGAATGAATGGTTATTTTTAAGTCTTTGTTTGACTTTGTACAAATGTGTGAGGAGAGATCGTTGCGAGGGTAGTTCCAAATAAACTCATAAAGATGACTTTTTACAACAAATACGATCGCTGTACTACATCTGGAAAAATGACGATCTCCGTATGTGGTTGAATAGCGACGATCGTCGTGTAGGTAGTCCGCACTCTTCTTGCCCCTTGTTTTTATTCACTTAGTGGAAGTAAGGGGATGAAAATAATTCCTTGAGTGAGCGGTCTTTAACTTTGTCGAATCCTCGGGGACGGTCGTCCATCTTGAGGAACCGTGCACGATCGCGGAGTTCGATGGACCGACTCCTTGATCATGTCTTGATGCGCGAAGACATTGAGTGTCTCGTGACTCACTTTATTATGAGGGTCCTCCGTTAGGCTGCGCCTCGCCTCATATTTAAACGAAGGGCGTGCGGTCTCGGTCTAGAGGAGTCCTTGCGCGGGGCAGCGTCGGATGAATCAACTCCACGCCCGCGGCTTGTTAGCTCTGCTTCCACCTCGGCCAGCCATGGAGATGGCCGACCTCGACGGTGTACGTTGAGACGGGGTTGTGGCACGTCGCGTTGTCCGGGTTCACCATGTTAGATGATGAACCTTTGAGGGCGAGCGATCGTGTCCACTGATTTATTTTGGAGGGCCCTCAGACTACGCCGGCCTCGTATTTAAACGAAGGGCGGGCGATCTTGGCCTAAAGGGACCTTGCATGGCCTAAGCAGTCGGTTCCATCGACCACCAGGACCATGGCTGCACTCTTTCACCTTGGATCGTCATGTAGATGTCGATCTTCGACGGTGTACGTTGTGCGGGGGAGGCGATCTCGTGCCTTAGTCCATCATGTTATATGGTGAACTGTAGATGGCGATCGAGTCCTCCGGTTTCTTGAATAAGGAGGGAGATCGGGATGACTTCCGTGGTCTCCTTCTCTTGATTGAAGCATACAGAGACGGTCGTCGAGGTTGATCTAGGGGTCGGCTCGTATGAGCTTTCCAGCCTGTTTTGCGTTCGACTCGGACGATCGTCTATAGAGATAGGCGGGGGCTTCGGCTAAACCAATAAGGCATCAACTTGCCCTCCTCGAGCAGTCTCGGAGCCGCTTGAGGAGGTCGCGGCAATTGTTGGTGCTGTGGCCGGGACTCTTGTGGTAGGCACAATATTGATTGTTGTCCAGGTGACCGTGGTCCCTTATCGCCTTTGGCTTTTTGAGCTCTTCGTGCCCCTTGATGGCATAGAAGATATGTGCCGGAGTTCTGTTGAACGTATGGAGGAGATGGGCTTCCATGTCCTCGAAAGCCTTGAGATCTCCGGGTGTCTTGGCGATCGCCTTCTTTGCTTTGGCGATCGCTATCTTCTGGGCAAGAGGTGGCGTTTCCTCGTCTAAGCGGAGGGTGAGTAGCCTTTGCACGGCCAGGAAGTTGGCGGCTTTAGCGCGGAAGATCGTGTAAGTTGGGGAAAATCCTTGGAGAGATGTCTGAACATGGGAGAGTGACCGTGGAATCCCCCATGACCGAATAGAGAGCGAGCTCATCAGCGACGGGTTCGCGGTGAGGATGATTTCGTCTACGGTCGATGTAATCTGCGTCGATTTCGTCCTTCCCTGCTTGATTTTTATCATGCGCTGGGGCCTTCGGTTTGGCGACCTTCTTGGCGAAGTATGACGTGAAGTCATGCCGAGTTTCTTAAAGAGGTGACCGATCGTGGTGGTAGTGAGACGTACCACTTATGGGCGGCTAAGCCCAATGTCGTGGGAAGATCCGGCACTTGGTTGCCTCGGATGCCCCACACCCGTCATGTAAATTCGGAATTTACTCGGGTGGGTTTCGGGTCCGATCTCCCCTTATACGAGAGGTGTTTTAGGAGGAGCGATCGTTGGTTGTATGGGGGCAAGCTCGATGTGGACCGCGAGTGGCTCGGTCGGCCGGCGATCTTCTTGCCGGTGCTCGCCCTGGCGTCCAAGAGTGCTCTCATCTCGTCGAGCTGACGTTGCATGGCGGCCATCGCCGTGGCCTGACTGTTAGCGGCTCGGCGATCGGAGCGGGAGCCGAGGCGATTGAGTACTGAGTCCCTGGCGAT
Source organism: Orobanche coerulescens (assembly GCA_033398695.1). Classification (NCBI taxonomy): domain Eukaryota; kingdom Viridiplantae; phylum Streptophyta; class Magnoliopsida; order Lamiales; family Orobanchaceae; genus Orobanche; species Orobanche coerulescens. Next base: position 202,516,591 of record CM065802.1, read on the forward strand.
CGGGGCAGGAGTCAGATGGCTTACATGTGTTCGGCCGTGAGGTGAGTAGGCCGAACTCCTGGTGACGGATTCGGATTCCGTCTTTTCAAGGTTGGAAACAGAGTGCCCCGGTCGCCGGGATGGGTCGCATCCCAAACGATCGAATATGGATCCGTCCGGTCGTGCGAGAGCCTTTCCTCGCGAATTGGGGCTTTTTGACGATCGCTCGTTCAGTAGCCCATTGAATTTCCGTTTTCCCATGCGGCGGATGATCGAGGGAGTTATCGCGGGCGGCGCGCATGCTCTCCGTCGCTCCTCCAGGATGGCCATAGCCTCCTCGATCTGTTCCTTGGTTTGGAACTGATCGAGTGGGAGGTTGGGGCCATCTCTCGGATGCGGGATCGAGAGTCTCGCGTTGCCGCGGCTTCCCCCTGTCGTCGGCTGGGGTTCGGACTGAGCCGGGAAATGGTGTCCGGCGGTTCGGAGAGCAGCTTTCTTCGATGGACCGGCGGATGTCATGATTCTGGAGGTTTTCTTTGAAGCGCAGTGAGTGTCACTTCAAGTATATGCCCCGAGAACAGTGAGTGTTCTTCGGGATGGTAGAAATAAAAATATGAGGGTTAGATTCCCCTTCTTCTAGCGCCAATTGTTGCTACCCAAAATATTATCCGGAGATAGATATTGCTGGAATGGATGGGATAGCAAACAAATGCAAGAGCACTTCCGTGAGAAAGATAAATAACACAAGATTTGCCGGGGTTGTTAGTCCCGGGCTTGAATGCTCTCGCGAGATATTATTAATACCGATATTCGGGGATACAAGTACTAATGTAAGAATACAATTACAATGAGTGTAAAGTTTCTTGTTATCTTAGCTAGTGAGCGTGTAGATTGCCGGAAGAACCAGATTTGATGCTCTGTGAGTTCTTGTAACAAAGGTGATGAACAGTCGCGGCGGTGAGAGATCGACCGCCTCTCACGGCGAGTATTTAGCTGGATGTTTGGGCTTCTGGGCTTATGAATCCCTTGGAATCTGTCTAGCGGAGACTTGCTGCTTCTGCCGATCGTCTACTGGACGAGAGATTTGGAGAGAGAAGTCCTGGGATGGATTCCGGTGAGATAGCCGGGAGCTTGATGATATGTATATTCTTCAGTATTTCCGTGAATGTATCGGAATGTGAGAGAATGAGCTCTGAGCGTAGGTCAGAATGAATTCGGAACTGAGAACCTTTTTGGTGGAATGTATTTCGGACGTAAGTCAAATGAATTCCGAACCGTAGTGGATGAGTTCTGAACCGAGAACTGAGAACCTTTTTCCAGTAGGAGGAGGTTCTCTATTTATAGGACTTGGATATGCCGGGCGATCGCCTTTACTGCAATATAATAATCGGGCGATCGTCTTTTAGCACATGGGCCTGTCCCCTCAAAGCCTGTAGGAGTTGTTAGCAGTCAACTGTGCGGTCCAATGGGGAGCTTACACGCGTCCTGAGTTGCTGTCGCGGGTGGTCCCACTGACAACTTTCGGCGCGCATGCTGGTAGGTGAGGTAGGTGACAGGCTGTGGTCAAATGTCTTGTCTGTCAGCAAAAGATCTTATCTGCTGGCGAAGATCTCGTCAGCGCCTTTGGTGGATCTGCACGTGGGTGCTTTCCTGAGATCCAGTCCTTGATGGTTTAGACGGGCGATCATCTCTGCTCGGGGCGCAGGTTGATTGCCCTCAGCCGGTTAGTAGAGCAGATCGCCAGCTGCCAAAGGGCGATCGCCCTGGGAGTCGATCGCTAGGTGCCTGATGGTGGTTTGATATCTTCGACTTGGCGAGCTAGTCAGGGTTTGACTGGAGTTGACTTGGTCGCTCGGCCTTATAGTCGATCGCCTGTCGGGATGAATAAATCGTGACACAACATGCCCGACATGAAAATCCTACACATACCAACCGGCACGCCAGTATGACCCGGAATGCCACGATATAACAAAAGTGACATCGAAAATGAATAATGACTCACCAAGATGAAATGATGGTGAAATGAATGACAGCTCAATGAAATGATTGGAACCGTCGTTCCTCGTGAATGAAGTAATTAGGTGACAATTATTAGTTTTAAAACGGTTAGTACCTTATGAATGAATTACGATTATGAATGAACAACAACAAAAGGAATGAATATCCTTTTAACTGAGTAAGAATTAACTTACACAACACCGGTGACAATTATCCTTCCACGAACAACGTCCTAATTGAGATATTGGTCGCTCGAACAACCTTGAATAATACAATTACCAACAATTCGTTCAATATACGAATCAAACACGAATATAACGAACTCAAAACGTCGATACAATTAAACCAAGTTCATTGGGGCATTATATCGAACACTTTGTGGCCAAACTTCGATTATTTATAACCAAACCTCAATAATACCCACATCAAATCCCCAAAAAGTGTTTCAAACCAACAAAACATCTTCAATACGATCAATAATCCATTATGAATATCCAAAATCGTGATTTCAACAACAATTAATCGAAAACCCCTAAATCCAACACAATATTCAAAGTGTTCTTGAATAATCCTTCAATAATCCAATGAATAATCAAACATGTCCATAATCATGCGTATATCACTTCATACAACATGATCTTAACATCCAAAACATCACATCTCAATACAAAATCGAAATCTAAGAGGTTTGATGAATATTACCTTTGAAGATCCAAGTACTTTAATCCGATGAAATCGCGTTAGATCCACAATCCGAGCTTCACGATCGAAAGGAGATGAAGAAAAATCAAACACTCAAGTGATAGATGATAAAAATTCTCTCCCTCAAGCCTTCTCTCTCGGAGCAAGGTGGATGAAATGAAAAAATGGGTTGATCTCGCTCAAAAATGCAATTATAGTGCTGAATGCACTTTGTGCCGCGGCCCGGCCGAAGTGTGCCGCGGCACAGGGCCAAAACTGCCCCCAGTGATCGGGAGCGTGCCGCGGCCCGGACGAATGTGCCGCGCGATGACTTCAGCGGTGTCTGCAGCCACTGTCGGCATGAGCCGCGGCCACGGTACGAGCAGTTTGGCGATAAGTTGCAACATGAGTGTGCCGCGGCCGGGCGTGTGTCTTGCAGCGGTGACTCAGCGGTGTGCGCAGCCCTGCCGGCATGAGCCGCGGCCCACGGTACAGACTGCTCGGCCAAAACTGGAAAAATGTGTGTGCCGCGGCGCACACTCCTTGTGCCGCGGCGCACACTCCTTGTGCCGCGGCCCACACCCCCCTTGGGTCCTAAAATGATGAAAAATGATCCGGGAAGAGAATAAAAGCAATAGGAATCAATATTTGGGAAACAATAACACGAAATGGAAGTACGGAAACCCCAAAACGGTGGTTCCAAGCAATGATTACCAGGGTTCGCCCAACAAAACACAATTTGAACAATGAGGAGATTTGAAATGACATGAACTCCAACGACAACATCGACTAATGAATCAATTACAACAATCAAAATAATACTCTTGTTTCGTTTCCCGAATAAGGTTGAAACAATGAACAATATCGATACCCAACTCGAAGTTATTCCGAACGGTGAACACGGATGAATGATTATTAACAAATGAAAAATTACATAGTGACAATTACCGAATGAAATTACTGAATGATAATGACTGAATTACGACCGGGTATTACATACACCCCCCTTAAAAGAGTTTCGTCCCCGAAACTAAGGGTCAAACAACTCGGGATAACTCTCCCGCATACTATCCTCGGTTTCCCAAGTAGCCTCTTCGACTCCGTGTCTAGACCACTGAATTTTAACCAAAGGAATCGCCTTATTCCTCAACTGTTTGATTCGCCGCTCTAAGACTCGTATGGGACGCTCTTCATACGAATGATCATCTGCGATCTCGATTTCGTCGAACTGAAGTATGTGACTCAGGTCGGCAACATACTTCCGTAGCTGAGAGACGTGAAACACATTATGAATTCGGCTCAACGCCGGAGGTAAGGCCAAACGATAAGCTAGCTCGCCTACTCGTTCCAAAATCTCAAACGGTCCAATAAATCTTGGACTCAACTTTCCCCGCTTTCCGAAATGAAAGATACCTCGACTCGGGGATACCTTGACCAATACATGGTCACCTGTCTCGAACTCTAATGGTCGACGACGATTGTCTGCATAAGATTTCTGTCGACTCTGAGCGGTCAACAAACGACTCTTGATCAAAGCTACCTTCTCACGGGCGGCTATAAGCATATTGGGCTCGGTGCCGATTGATTCTGATAAGTCATCCCAACACAAAGTAGATCGACAACGACGACCATACAAGGCCTCGTAAGGTGCCATATTAATCGACGCATACCAACTATTATTATACGTGAACTCGATCAATGGTAGTTGGGCTTCCCAATCGTCTTTCTAATCGAGGACGCATGCCCTCAACATGTCCTCTAATGTCTGAATAGTTCTTTCTGATTGTCCGTCGGACTGAGGGTGAAAAGATGTGCTGAAATTAAGCTGAGTTCCCATGGCGCGATGAACTGATTTCCAAAAATGAGACACGAATCGCCCGTCACGATCAGAAACGATACTCTTAGGAGTACCGTGCAGTCTGACTATCTCTTTGATGAACAGCTGGGCAAGTCTCTCGGGACCCCACGTATCCTTAATCTCAAGGAAATGAATTGATTTAGTTAAGCGGTCCACAATCACCCAGATCGTATTCATGCCACGACGACTCGTCGGCAAACTCGTGATGAAATCGATAGAAATGTCTTCCCACTTCCACTCTGGAATAGGGAGAGGTTTCAGCATACCCGCTGGTCGCTGATGTTCAATCTTGACTTGTTGACAGGTTAAGCATCTCGAAACAAATTCTGTGACTTCTCGCTTCATATTACTCCACCAGTAATTTTGTTTCAAGTCCTTGTACATCTTGCTTGACCCCGGATGAACATAATAAGGGGTAGCATGAGCTTCTCTCAAAATCGAGTTTTTCAACTCGTCATTCGCCGGTACGCATAACCGATTCTTAAAACGCAAAAGTCCATCCTCGTGGATCACAAAGCCAGGGGCTTTCCCCTGAGCCACATCCTCACGGATGCGCAACAGTGATGGGTCTGAACCCTGATTCCCTCTGATTGCCTCCTCAAGTGACGATGAAATCTCTAACATTCAAAGTTGCCCTTGTACTCGCTGAAGCCAGACCTCCATCTCGGGTCTAAGGAATTCCTACTGAAGCTCCTTCTGAATTGTTAAACGAGCAAGCATCTGCTCCTGAACGGACTTACGACTCAAGGCGTCGGCGACAACATTCGCCTTGCCCGGGTGGTAAAGGATCTCGATATCGTAATCTTTGATTAGTTCCAACCACCATCTCTGACGCATATTTAACTCCTTCTGAGTAAATATATACTTTAAACTCTTATGATCGGTGAATATCTGACAAGTAACGCCATAAAGGTAATGACGCCAGATTTTCAAAGCGAACACCACGGCTGCTAGCTCCAGGTCGTGGGTCGGATAATTAACCTCGTAAGGTCTCAATTGCCGTGAAGCATAGGCAATAACCTTCCCATTCTGCATGAGCACACATCTGAGACCCTGCCCGGACGCATCACTATAAACCACAAATCCTTCCATCCCTTGCGGCAAGGAGAGTACAGGTGCCGACATTAACCGGCTCTTGAGTTCCTCAAAACTCCGTTGACACGCGTCGGACCACGTGTATTTCGTATCCTTTCACAAAAGGTTCGTCAAGGGTTGAGCGATTTTAGAAAATCCTTCCACAAACCACCGATAATAACCGGCTAATCCGAGAAAGCTTCGGATTTCCTTAACATTATTCGGTGGTAACCAATCTTGGATAGCCTCCGTCTTCTGAGGATCAACACGCACTCCATCTGATGAAATTACATGCCCGAGAAAAGTCACTTCGGACATCCAGAACTCATATTTGGAAAACTTTCTATAAAGTTGCTCTCGTATTAACACGTCGAGAACCTGATGGAGATGAACCTCGTGTTCCTCTCGGTTACGAGAATAAATCAAAATGTCATCGATGAAGACAACAACAAACTGATCCAAAAAGTCGATGAAAACCCGATTCATTAACTCCATGAATACCGCAGGTGCATTAGTCAATCCAAACGGCATAACCACAAACTCATAATGACCATAGCGTGTTCGAAACGCCGTCCTCGCGATATCCGACTCTCGAATCCGCAACTGATGATATCCAGATCTTAAGTCGATCTTGGAAAATATTGAAGCTCCCTGAAGTTGATCCAAAAGATCATTGATACGGGGTAAAGGATACTTATTCTTGATCGTCACCCGGTTCAAATCCCGGTAATCAATACACAAGCGGAACGAACCATCCTTCTTCTTGACAAACAACACTGGTGCTCCCCACGGGGACGCACTCGGACGGATATAACCTTTCTCGAACAACTCCTCAAGTTGGTTCTTTAATTCCTGCATTACGGTTGGGGCCATCCGGTACGGTGCCTTCGATATCGGAGACGTACCGGGCTCCAACTCAATCGTGAATTCCACATCTCTCTGTGGAGGCAAACCAGGTAACTCGTCTGGAAAAACATCAGCATATTCCCTCACTACCGGAATATCCGTCAACATTACTGATGATTTCTCGGTTTTAATCATATAGCACCAATAACCAACACACCCCTGACTGAGTAATTTCACTGCTTTCATCAAGTTAATGACCTTACCAGAACAGCCGGGATTACCTCCCTGAAAAACACATTCAACCCCATCGTCTGAAATGATAGTGACCATACGCTTACGGACACTAATGATGGCATCGTCACGATCCATCCAATCAATACCCAAAATGACGTCGTCTCTTGGTAAATCTACCACGATTAGGTCTGCTAGCCATACACGACCCTGAAGCCGAATCGGACAATTCGGAATCTCACGATTTCCGGTAATTCGTCTAACATCAGGTAGACCAATGACATAAGGCTCACAACTAGTAGCACTACCCAGACGTAGTCTACTCAAACATGACTCGGAAATGAAATAATGCGATGCACCAGTATCAAAAAGGGTACATACAGGTTGAGATAAAATATCGAGTGTACCTGAGATCATTCGGGCCTCTGGATCGTCGTTCTTCTTCATCTCGTAAATTTGGGGCTTGCCGGCCCCCGAACCAGATGCTCCCATCTGATAGCTCTTGGCTCCGCCTTTGTTAGCTCCTGTCGTCTTGAACGACGCTAACTGAGTGGCCTGATTCTGCACCGCTAAATGTCCTGGGGCCTGAGATGACGTCGGAGTGGGTTTAGAGTCCCTTCGGCAAAAACGGGCCCTATGCGCAATTCCACAGTTATGGCACGTGACAGTCTGTTTCGGACATTTGGTGCTGAAATGACCCTGTTCTTCACAGTTGAAATAGGTGACGACCGAACTGGCCGCTCGCGACTGAGATTCCGCAGGTTTAGGCGCCATAGGTGGTCGCTCAGAAAAGGTAGAGCCCGCATGTGGTTTCTTGAAAGTGGCCTGACTGCCGTCAGACTGATTACGGTTCTTAGACTTCTTGCTAGCAGATGAGGGTTGTTGCTTAGCAATCTCCTTAGCAGTAAGCTCGTAAGTAAGAGCTTTCTCGATGAATTCGGCCAGAGTGGTGCAATTATGATTAAGCAACTGTAGCCGCATACGAGGTTTCAGCCTCTTGCTGAAATACTTGATCTTGTCCGCCTCAGAGTGAATGATAGATGAGGCGAACGGAAGAAGTTCCTGAAATTTTTCGGCAATGGCAAGAACATCGTCGTCCGCTGAGAGGCCGGGAGTGAGTAATTCCGACAATTTAGCCTCCCTGAGTGGGGCTGGATAATACCTCTCCATCATGAGAGTTTTGAACTAGTCCCAAGTACATGATCCTTCGGTGGGCTTCAACGAAAACCACCAAGAATGTGCGCTTTTACCCAGATAGTAAGCCGCAACTGAGACTTTGTGTCCTTCGGGACACTCTACCATAACAAATAACTTCTCGAAATGTTCGAGCCAATGAACAATATCCGCCGGCTCAGATGAGCCTTCAAAAGTAGGTGGCCTTTGGCGAGAGATGTCGCCGATGATACTGCTCAGATTCCTCTCTTGCCTCGGAGGTGGCGGCGGAGGAGCCTGTTGATTTTGATTAGCTGAATTATGCATCGTATCCATTAGTTGTGCCATCTGAGTCATTTGGGCCATCATGCACTGCATAAAAGTGAGTGGGTCAACCCGAACACCTTCTGACTGAGTTGTGCCCCGGGTACGCCTCCCCGATAGTGAATGATCACGTCCAGGTGAATGAGTGGCAGCGTCGCTTCTCGATGAATTAGCATTATTTCTCGTGTTCGCATGTGTATTCACACGAGCTCTCGGGATTCGGCCTACACCGCGACCTCGTCCTCCGCGTCCTCTTCTTGCTCTCTCCATACTGAAGTAGGAAAGTCACATGATGATTATATTTCCCGCATGAATATCACGTTATGATTATGCCATGAAATGGTGAAAATGAGCATACGCGCTCTAGCATAGTGATTACATGAATGATTAACTGAGGTGACATGATTATCTGGTGAAATTCTTGAAATGATTATCTTGAACAAGTTAACAAGATTAAAAATATGATCTTCCAGATCAACAACTGAGTAATGAAATGAATTGAGTGATAAATGAGTTAACATGACCGTCCTGGTCAAAATGAAAATGATGATTGAGGATTGTTAACTAATGAATTATGAATGAATGATTATTGCCAGAAATTATACCATGGCGTTAGAAATCTTACAGTTCTTGGTCTGATTGGCTCGGCATTTGCACAGGTCACACGTGACGCGAAAGTCCAATGATACTAGTCCGATGACGATGATTTCAAATGAGACATGACTCAGAAGGTAGTATTCAAAACCACACCCCGATACCAACTCTGTAACACCCCAAACTAGGAGGATATTACAGTGCCGTGGACCCCCGACTGGGACCCACTAGGCGAATGAAAATGAATGAATTACACAGGGTAAATGTAGTACCGAACCACATTACAAAAATAATTACTCCGATGATGAGTTTCATACAACACACCCAGGATAATACAGAATACATGTATATTTTATATGGAGATAAAATATACAACACTGAGTGAAATGAGTATTCAAACGGAATGTCTGCAGCGGAATAAATGAAGGAAACATAAATGACTGAAAAGACTGGGGGCCCCTTCTAGTATCATTGGGACTCCTCGCTGTCAACGTGCTCTCCCCGTGCTTTCGCCTTGCCATGACCTGAAAAACAATATCCCCCAACGGGGTCAGTTACACAGAACAACAATCCTCAAGGGTTGAAAATACACAATCATGATATATCTGAAGTTATGAAATATCCTGTCGAAACATACGCAATCAAACATGCTATATAAATCAACTAACAGTACGGCTCGAAGGAAGGGCGCCACACTACGTCCGGGATGGAAATGTGTCCGTGCACAAGCCACCAACGAGTATCGATCGAATACACGTGTGGTCTTGTACCTAATCAGTCTCACGAAGCAATCGACTCGTGTGCACAATCCAATGTGAAGCCAACAACCAACACACGACTTAAATGTGCCCAACATGAAAATCCTACACATACCAACCGGCACGCCAGTATGACCCGGAATACCACGATATAACAAAAGTGACATCGAAAATGAATAATGACTCACCAAGATGAAATGATGGTGAAATGAATGACAGCTCAATGAAATGATTGGAACCGTCGTTCCTCGTGAATGAAGTAATTAGGTGACAATTATAAGTTTTAAAACGGTTAGTACCTTATGAATGAATTACGATTATGAATGAACAACAACAAAAGGAATGAATATCCTTTTAACTGAGTAAGAATTAACTTACACAACACCAGTGACAATTATCCTTCCACGAACAACGTCCTAATTGAGATATCGGTCGCTCGAACAACCTTGAATAATACAATTACCAACAATCCGTTCAATATACGAATCAAACACGAATATAACGAACTCAAAACTTCGATACGATTAAACCAAGTTCATTGGGGCATTATATCGAACACTTTGTGGCCAAACTTCGATTGTTTATAACCAAACCTCAATAATACCAACATCAAATCCCCAAGAAGTGTTTCAAACCAACAAAACATCTTCAATACGATCAATAATCCATTATGAATATCCAAAATCGTGATTTCAACAACAATTAATCGAAAACCCCCAAATCCAACACAATATTCAAAGTGTTCTTGAATAATCCTTCAATAATCCAATGAATAATCAAACATGTCCATAATCATGCGTATATCACTTCATACAACATGATCTTAACATTCAAAATATCACATCTCAATACAAAATCGAAATCCAAGAGGTTTGATGAATATTACCTCTGAAGATCCAAGTACTTTAATCCGATGAAATCGCGTTAGATCCACAATCCGAGCTTCACGATCGAAAGGAGATGAAGAAAAATCAAACACTCAAGTGATAGATGATAAAAATTCTCTCCCTCAAGCCTTCTCTCTCGGAGCAAGGTGGATGAAATGAAAAAATGGGTTGATCTCGCTCAAAACGCAATTATAGTGCTGACTGCACTGTGTGCCGCGGCCCGGCCGAAGTGTGCCGCGGCACAGGTCCAAAACTGCCCCCAGTGATCGACAGCGTGCCGCGGCCCGGACGAATGTGCCGCGACAGTGACTCGGCAGTGTGCCGCGGCCCTGCCGGCATGAGCCGCGGCCCACGGTACAGACGGTTTGGCCGATAAGTTGCAACATGAGTGTGCCGTGGCCCTGCCAGCATGAGCCGCGGCCCACGGTACAGGCTGCTCGGCCAAAACTGGAAAAATGTGTGTGCCGCGGCGCACACTCCTTGTGCCGCGGCCCACACCCCCCTTGGGTCCTAAAATGATGAAAAATGATCTGGGAAGAGAATAAAAGCAATAGGAATCAATATTTGGGAAACAATAACATGAAATGGAAGTACGAAAACCCCAAAACGGTGGTTCCAAGCAATGATTATCAGGGTTCGCCCAACAAAACACAATTTGAACAATGAGGAGATTTGAAATGACATGAACTCCAACGACAACATCGACTAATGAATCAATTACAACAATCAAAATAATACTCTTGTTTCGTTTCCCGAATAAGGTTGAAACAGTGAACAATATCGATACATAACTCGAAGTTATTCCGAACGGTGAACATGGATGAATGATTATTAACAAGTGAAAAATTACATAGTGACAATTACCGAATGAAATTACTGAATGATAATGACTGAATTACGACCGGGTATTACACATCTCACGGTTGGATCAATCGCTTGTTGCATCCTGGCCACATGATCGCATGCCATGTGCCACCGTAGATTATCTTTGGCGCTCATGGTTGGATCAATCACTTGTTGCATCCTGGCCACATGATCGCATGCCATGTGCCACCGTAGTTTTTATTAGGCTCTCACGATTGGACCAATCGCTTGTTGCATCCTGGCCACATGATCGCATGCCATGTGCCACCGTAGGCTCCGCCCACATCCATACATTCACACACAGCACAATACAACACATATATTCAAACAATTCACCGAGAGGCATCAAAGACTTAGCAAAACACCACGTCAAACCACAACGCACCGAAATGAAATAATATATGTCCACACGCAATACCAAGTGCAACATCAATACCAAACATATCCATAGAATTCACATAGTTATTCACAAACCACACCATTCACAAAACACACGCATTTTGAAAGCAAGCCTTTAACAAGGCTAAACCGAATCTTTTGAAAGTTCAATTCAAACGACCAAACAACCACATTTAGACGATCACTAATTATCATATCCATAAAACAAGAATTATATGGATAAGGTACTTGCCTCGAAATCAGCACGCAAGTATTCCGACGAACACGGCTCAACCGGAAAGCTTCGAAACGCCCGATGCTATCGAAAAGGAAGACGACAACGAACAGAAGGGTTCAACTCAGTTTTTTCGCAAGAAACTCGATCCTAATAACATATAATTAATAAATCAACGATCATAAGAGGAAGAATAATCGTAGAACGTCCGAAAACCTCTCTATGACATTCTACCGGACACAAGGCGTCGATCAAGAACTCGACCAAAACAACGAATCGATACGATCCAACCATGGAATAATAAAGGAAATGATATAATACATCTAAATAATCATCAATCCATCACAATTCTAAGTTAAATCGGATTAAACAGACGAAATCGAACAAAATACCCAAAATCCCCAAAATTAGATTTCTAGAAAATATGACCTCGATCAAAGGATGTTATAGGACGGATGATTGATGATATGAATGTCAAAACTTCATGGATTCATTGTATAACAACATTCCTCCATGATTAACCAAGCTCCAACCGCAGAAGGGAAGAAAACGAGTGAGAAAATGGCTGAAGAAAACGTCTGCTGGCCTTATATAGGCAACCTGTCGGCCGCCTTACGTACGTAATCGGCCATGGCTTACGTACGTAACCGGCCATGGCCGAACTCGCTGCCTAGAAATGCCGGAAACATTACGTACGTTACCGGCCAGGGCCTTACGTACGTAACCGGCCTTACGTACGTAACTGCCGAGCACTACCTGTAACACCCCCAAAACCGTATGGGAATATTACACGCCGTAAACCCTTTCCGCAAGGATCTACCAGGCTAAACGTCCATAAACAACCAAATGCTTGCCCGGCCAGGGTCAAACAATATAATAATACAGACCGTTAAGGTCACTTACACATAAACACACAGACCGATGAGGTCACACAACTCTATCAACAGGACTGACTAACAATATTACCCACACAGGGGTCGAAATACAATACAGCGGAAGACTGAATCAACTCTAACAATACAACTAATCTCTACCAACTCTCAACTCTTGATTAGTATCGCAGCTCGTCATCCCCTTGTGCTAATCCTGTGACTGCTCCCCGAACTCGCATGTACAGACGCGAGAATAGACATCCACCCCGAATACTGGGGTTAGTAAAACTCCATTGTTTTACTAGTGCAAGTATCAAACCATACGAAATGTAACAAGCAAATAGCAACTACGAATTTAATACGTAAATCAATTATCAAAATGTTCCCGAGAAGTTTTAGAATTTCGAACTCAAGTAAGAGATATTTGAAAAGGAACACATCATCTCGGGGATTTTTAAAGCAGAAATTCTTTTGGACCTCGACTCCCAATTTACAAAACCTTTTCGTAAACATTAGGGCCTTAGCCCGATTCTCGTTTCAAAGCATACTAAATAATATATCATTACGAGTCCGAGATCCATATTAAAATGTTACCCGAACAAACACTGCTACACGATCATTGTTCGTACACATCATGTACCGAACTCCGGAGGCCTCGACGGAACCTTACCCGGACCATACACACTGTTCGTACACATCATGTACCGAACTCCGGAGGCCTCAACGGACCCTACCCGGCCACACACACTGTTCGTACACATCATGTACCGAACTTCGGAGGCCTCAACGGACCCTACCCGGCCACAACATCGTTCGTACACATCATGTACCGAACTCCAGAGGCCTCGTCAGACCCTACCTGGATCACACACCTTGTCCGTACACATCATGTACCGAACTCCAGAGGCCTCGTCAGACCCTACCTGGATCACACACTTTGTTCGTACACATCATGTACCGAACTCCAGAGGCCTCGTCAGACCCTACCTGGAACACACACACATAGACACGACACAATTCATAAACATTAAATGTCAAGCCATTCCACATTACACTGAAATGTACAATCAAGTATGTAAACCAAAACAACACAAATATCATGATCATCACAACGACTCTTAACCAACATAACACACATTCGGTACACAATACATTGAACAACCACGTGTACAACCATCTCATATGTACATCGCAATCCTGCACAAATGGCACAACGCCTAACACGGATACCAATATATCACTATTATCACCAAACCTTCAAATTTGGAAAACACAACCAACTCAAACGGAACATATTTACGGAGGCAAGCAAAATCGTCATACATATCATACGTAATTACTAGTCACAAGATACAAGTCGTATAATAAGATACTTGCCTTAGTAACCGCTACCAAACGCTCCGAAGAACACGGTTTGACCAGGGAAGCTCGGACCAGAAGAAGACAATGAGCGGAAGGGTTCCGACTCGAGTTCTTCACAAGAATTCGACCCTAACAACATAAATTCAATAAATCATCGATCATACGAGGAAGAATAATCGTAGAACGCCCGAAAACCCCTCTATGACATTTTACCGGACACCTTCAAGGCGTCGGTCAAGAACTCGACCAAAATAACGAATCGATACGATCCGACCATGGGTTAACAAGGGAAATGATACAATACATCCTAATAATCATCAATCCATCACAATCTTAAGTTAAATCGGATTAAACGGGCGAAATCGAACAAAATACCCAAAATCCCCAAAATTAGATTTCTAGAAAATCTGACCTGATTCGCTCGATCAAGGGATGTTATAGGATGGATGATTGATGATATGAACTCTAAAACTTCATGGATTTGTTGACAAACAACATCTCTCCATGATAGGAGCAACTCCATCCGCGGGGAAGAAGTGGAAGAAGGAGAAAAATGGCGAGAAAACGTCTGCTTTGGGCCTTAAATAGTGCACGGTGTGCCGCGGCCCGGCGGGAGTGTGCCGCGACAGGCCAAAAATGGCTCCGGTGGTCGGCGGTGTGCAGCTCGGCCGGCGTGTGCCGCGGCACCAGTCATCGGTTTGGCCGAAAAATGCCACGAATGTGCGGCGGCCCTGCGGGCATGTGCCGCGGCCCTACGGCCGCCGCTTTCGGCCGGAGCTGCCGATCACTACCGGCCGTGACTCGGCCAGAAGCTGCCGATCACGCCGGCCGTGACTCGGCGATCTGGCCCCAGGCCTGATTGCCGCCATGTCGGGGGGCCAACTCCGACGGCCGAACGACCCGAAACCCGAATACGAATCGATGATACGGTTACGACGTACTCGCAAATACGAATCTAAGAGCTAAGAGAACACACAATTCCGACCACCCGAAGGCTCGGAATTCGACAACGGAAGTAATTACCCAAAACTTTGGGAAATTACGAAAATGGCCCAAAACGTCCGAAAATCACGATACGCGATCGAAACACCAAACCAAAGCTTGCAACAAGAATAATAACATTAAATGAACTTACGAGAAACTCGAAACAACAGTTTCGGACGAGATTCGCAAGAATCGAACTCAAGTGCGGAAAAGCGTCTAAAAAGCACGGAACTCAACAAAACGACACCGAAACGAGCTCGGATGACAAAAGGTGCAGAATTAATCATTCTCGAAATGACGAAACGGTCGTGAGCGAGTCGTCAAAACGGACTTCGGCCGAAAAAAGAAATTTACCGAAAATCAAAAATTGCGGATATTACATTCTACCCTCCTTAAAAGAAGTTTCGTCCCGAAACTTAAAACAAGTAGGGAGAAGAAATATCCCTCCAGGAAAAACTCAACGAGATACACAAGAAGTGCGTAACTCATGCCCAACGGCGAAACGTTACAAGCAACGCAACGGAATATAAGGCGTGAAAACACGCTCCACGACGACCAACACGACGCCACCGGTATAGACATAATAAAATCAACAAGTGACAAGCGTCATCAAACAGATAATAAAATCGAGTCGATTATCTGAACAATCATAAAACACAACGAACAAAAATCAATACGATTGACCAACCCAACGGTTCATCAATCAAAACGCGAGCCAAACGCTGAACAAATACGGAATTCCACCGCCCAAGGGTTGGAAGATCGAAACGAGACTAATTTCTCGAACTTAAGGAAATTACGAAGGAGTCTGAACGTTCAACAATCATGAATCGAGATCAACAAAAAAAACAAACAATCAATGATCAACCATAACGATCGAGTCAACAAAAATCGAATAATCATGTTCGGATCACGAAGAACAATAAGGTTCAACCGACAAACTCCGAAGTTCACATCTCGACTCGAGACAAAACATGATCCGGTGAAAACAACAAGATGTGCACCCACATAAGATCCACAGGAAAGGGAATAGCAATTGAAAAATCACAACGACAAAGGAGTTATTCCGAAACAATACCACACTCGTTCGATCAACAAAAGCAAGGGGCAGGACAAGCTCAGAAAATATCAACGAACATAAACGAGTCAACAGAGTCGAAAATACAGAGGTTCAAAATCCAATCCACTTCGAATAAAAGAACTAATAAACCAGATGATGTCACTTCCGAACAAGGTTCACAAGAATCGAACCGAACTCGAAAAAGTTACAGCGGTAACCAGATCGACCCATAACAAGGTCACAACTCGTTCGGATGATGAAACCAAAATACAGAACAAGTTCAGACAGTATCAACGAACACGAGCGAGCCGATAGAATTGAGAAAGAGAAAATGCAGAAGCCAAAAATAATACGGGTATTATATTCGACCTCTTATAAAAGAAATGTCGTCCCCGAAGCTCACAACAACGGAAACAAGTTAACCACACAAAAAGCAACCGACAGAAAAATCTCCACTGGGCCTCTCAGAGCCGATCCTGATAACTGTACTGAAGCGCGAACTCCGAGAGTCTCGGTAGCCAATTCGCAAAACTAAATTCGGTGTCCCTCGAGTCTGCACTCGAAATGTGTTACCGACGAGAAGGACAATTTACACGTGCATGCCCAGTAGCATCACGGTTGAAATGTCTCGGCTCGGCATACCGAAAATACAAAATGCTAGATATAATGGGGCATAACGTCGCAAAACAACATAGCAGAGATGCTAACTCAGCACAACAAAGAATCATAACACATATCATATACAAGGATTTCCATCGTAAAGTAATACACACACAAACAATACAGCAACGACGGTATCGTTCGGCAACCTTAACGGCCCGAACAATAACTAGCACATAATTACAAACATCGTGAAACAATCACACATGTACACAAACGTTCAAACCCAAGCTTTAACAGCTCACACAGGTGCGATAACACGTAATTCACCACGAAATGACAACATTAAAGATCGTCATCACACCTCCCACAAAGGGACAACAAAAACAGATGCATGGCGAACGACTCAACGTTCACACCACCAATTCCATCATACTCGGGAGCTAACATTCTAACAACAATGTAAATATCATACACACATTCCTGGTCTACAAACAGGAATGATAGGTTTTAAAAACGAAAACCACCTTTTGGAAACAGTTGGAAACGCCAGTTGATCTTGAGTATCATTTTACAAAAAGTTGAACAAACCTCATTTTCGAGACCTTGAAAATCATCTTGCGTTTGAACAAAAATGAGGACACCTTCTCTTAGTGAAAAACTTTCAGAATATTCGACCCTCGGGTCTAAGTAAAAGTGCTTATAAAACATTGAAAATATCTCAAAACATTTTGGGTCCTCGAGGTAGAAGAATTTTGAAACATATTGTGGCACCTTGGATGTACCACGAGAGAACAATTCATTTTAAAAGTACGTCTCGAAATTTATTTTCTAAGATACTCAAGGTTTTTTTAAAGATAATTCAATGGGCTAGAATGCCCAAAAACTCTAGGTAATTACGCAAAATATTATAACGCCGTGGGTCCCGCGCCGGAACTCACCAGGCTAAAAACCATTTACAACGTTAAAAAGCCCGATGACGGTAATATTTCAAAAACTCACAAAAGCCATTTACAAAATACTAAGTATCGTCACAAGAATTTTGCCAAAACGTTCAAGGCCATAACGCCAAAAACTCGGTTAAAGGAATCAGTTTTCGAAATCAACTCAATTGGCAAAAGGCCGAAAGCCATTTGAAAGAACTCACGCAGCGGAAAAAAAAATACAGTCCAACATGCACAATCCAATTGAATACGTCTCACATCATCTAGTTTAAACATATAACAAAACCGTTCCTCGGAGTTTCTCACGAACTCAATCGTCGATACCTTATTCGAAACCCAACAAGGTTCTCAATTTTCACACTATACCACCCCTCACAGTGGTTCAAAGATAAAACAACAATAGGCCCAGTTTTATACATATATTATATGTCACACGTATTAAATACAACTATATTCACAACACCGTGCAAATAAAATTATGCACCGCAATTAACTCATTTAGATACAATCATGATACACAGGTACTTCGCATAAAAGAGGAGACTTACGTCCACAAGCCGCACAGAGATGACGGTCGCCCACAATACTAATCTCATCCGACAACATATCCAACGCGTTGTGACTACGCACAACTCAACTTGTCACCTGACGACTCGAACGACAAGACAACATATTACTCGACAAATCACGACTCGACTCGACCCAGCGGCTAGGTTTCCGCAACCTAATCTACGATACCATAAATGTAACACCCCCAAAACCGTATGGAATATTACACGCCGTAAACCCTTTCCGCAAGGATCTACCAAGCTAACGTCCATAAACAACCAAATGCTTGCCGGCCAGTGGTCAAACAATATAATAATACGACTGTTAAGGTCACTTACACATAAACACACAGACCGATGAGGTCACACAACTCTATCAACAGGGTGACTAACAATATTACCCACACAGGGGTGAAATACAATCTGACGGAAGACTGAATCAACTCTAACAATACAACTAATCTCTACCAACTCTCAACTCTTGATTAGTATCGCACTCGTCATCCCCTTGTGCTAATCTGTGTTGCTCCCTGAACTCGCATGTACACAGGACGCAGAATAGACATCCACCCCGAATACTCGGGGTTAGTAAAACTCCTTGTTTTACTAGTGCAAGTATCAAACCATACGAAATGTAACAAGCAAATAGCAACTACGAATTTAATACGTAAATCAATTATCAAAATGTTCAGAAGTTTTAGAATTTCGAACTCAAGTAAGAGATATTTGAAAAGGAACACATCATCTCGGGGATTTTTAAAGCGAAATTCTTTTGGACCTCGACTCCCAATTTACAAAACCTTTTCGTAAACATTAGGGCCTTAGCCCGATTCTCGTTTCAAAGCATACTAAATATTATAACACAACGAGTCCGAGATACATATAAAAATGTTAACCGAACAAAAAATGCTACACGATCATAGTTCTTACACATCATGTACCGAACTCAGGAGGCCTCGACTGAACCTTACCCTGACCGTACACACTGTTCGTACACATCATGTACCGAACTCAGGAGGCCTAAACGCACCCTACCCGGCAACACACCTGTTCGTACACATCATGTACCGAACCGGAGGCCTCAACGGACCCTACCCGGCCACAACATCGTTCGTACACATCATGTACCGAACTCCGGAGGCCTCGTCGGACCCTACTGGATCACACACCTTGTCCGTACACATCATGTACCGAACTCCGAGGCCTCGTCGGACCACTACGGATCACACACTTTGTTCGTACACATCATGTACCGAACTCCGGAGGCCTCGTCGGACCCTACGGAACACACACACATAGACACGACAATTCATAAACATTAAATGTCAAGCGATTCCAGATTACACCGAATTGTACAATCAAGTATGTAAACCAAAACAACACAAATATCATGATCATCACAACGACTCTTAACCAACATAACACACATTCGGTACACAATACATTGAACAACCACGTGTACAACCATCTCATATGTACATCGCAATCCCGCACAAATGGCACAACGCCTAACACGGATACCAATATATCACTATTATCACCAAACCTTCAAATTTGGAAAACACAACCAACTCAAACGGAACATATTTACGGAGGCAAGCAAAATCGTCATACATATCATACGTAATTACTAGTCACAAGATACAAGTCGTATAATAAGATACTTGCCTTAGTAACCGCTTACCAAACGCTCAGAAGAACACGGTTTGGCCAGGAAGCTCGGACCGAAGAAGACAATGAACGGAAGGGTTCCGACTCGAGTTCTTCACAAGAATTCGACCCTAACAACATAAATTCAATAAATCATCGATCATACGAGGAAGAATAATCGTAGAACGCCCGAAAACCCCTCTATGACATTTCTAGGACACCTTCAAGGCGTCGGTCAAGAACTCGACCAAAATAACGAATCGATACGATCCGACCATGGGTTAACAAGGGAAATGATACAATACATCCTAATAATCATCAATCCATCACAATCTTAAGTTAAATCGGATTAAACGGGCGAAATCGAACAAAATACCCAAAATCCCCAAAATTAGATTTCTAGAAAATCTGACCTGATTCGCTCGATCAAGGGATGTTATAGGATGGATGATTGATGATATGAACTCTAAAACTTCATGGATTTGTTGACAAACAACATCTCTCCATGATAGGAGCAACTCCATCCGCGGGGAAGAAGTGGAAGAAGGAGAAAAATGGCGAGAAAAACGTCTGCTGGGCCTTAAATAAGTGCACGGTGTCTGCATGGCCCGGAGTGTGCCGCGGCACGGGGCCAAAAATGGCTCCCGGTGGTCGGCGGTGTGCCGCGCTCGGCCGGCGTGTGCCGCGGCACCGTCTGATCGGTTTGGCGAAAAATGCCACAGAGTGTGCCCCGGCCCAGCCGGCAAGTGCCGCGGCCCAACGGCCCGGCCTGCTCGCCCGGAAGCTGCCGTCACTACCGGCCGTGACTCGGCGAAGCTGCCGATCACTGCCGGCCGTGACTCGGCGATCTGCCTGGGCCCAGGATTGCCGGCCATGTCGGCCGGGGCCAACTCCGACGGCCCGAACGACCGAAACCCGAACGAATACGAATCGATGATACGGTTCTGACGTACTCGCAAATACGAATCTAAGAGCTAAGAGAACACACAATTCCGACCACCGAAGGCTCGGAATTCGACAACGAAGTAATTACCCAAAACTTTGGGAAATTACGAAAATGGCCCAAAACGTCCGAAAATCACGATACGCGATCGAAACACCAAACCAAAGCTTGCAACAAGAATAATAACATTAAATGAACTTACGAGAAACTCGAAACAACAGTTTCGGACGAGATTCGCAAGAATCGAACTCAAGTGCGGAAAAGCGTCTAAAAAGCACGGAACTCAACAAAACGACACCGAAACGAGCTCGGATGACAAAAGGTGCAGAATTAATCATTCTCGAAATGACGAAACGGTCGTGAGCGAGTCGTCAAAACGGACTTCGGCCGAAAAAAGAAATTTACCGAAAATCGAAAATTGCGGATATTACACTACCGGCCGTAACTCGGCCAGTGCCGGCCTGGGCCCAGACTGCCCGGCCATGACTCGGCCGGGGCCAACTCCGACGGCCCGAACGACCCCGAAACCCAAACCTAAATACGAATCGAAGATACGGTTACGAAGTACTCGCAAAGACGAATTCGAGCACTAAGAGAACACACGATTCCGACCAACCGAAGGCTCGAAATTCGACAACGGAAAGTAATTACCCCAAACTTTAGGAAATTACGAAATGGCCCAAAACGCCCGAAAATCACGATACGTGATCGAATAACCAAACCGAAGTTCACAACACGTCTAACAAAGTTAAACGGACTTACAGGAAACTCAAAACAGCAGTTTTGAACGAGATTCGCAAGAATCGAACTCAAGTGCGGAAAAGTCGCTAAAAAGCACGGAACTCAACAAAATTACACCGAAACGAACTCGGATGTCAAAAAGTGTAGAATTAATCATTCTAAGAATGACGAAACGGTCATGAGCGAGTCGTCAAAACGAACTTCCGCCGAAAAAAAAAATTACCGGAAATCGAAATTACGGGTATTACAATAGTAATCCCATCTCCATACATCACCAAGACTCGAAAACAAAAATAAAAAGAAAATAAACAAGGTCTCAGGTTCTAATTACGTCGAGTTAATAGATCCTTAAAGATCTAACACAAGAACACATCATAGATCTATATGAAGCACACACTTCTTTTTAAATATCCGGACTTTTAAAAGAACAAATAAAAACCAAATCGATTTTCATCTCTCTTTTCATTCAGTTAGAACAAGAAACGAATACAAAAATTAAAATAACCCTACCCGAGACCTCATTTAGAGATCTTGAACCCGTTATCACAAGTTCTTCAAGCTTTTGTATTTCGTGGTTTGTGGGTTTCAGATTAGCGAAAATAAGGGACGATCTTTGTTTCTTATTTTTGTTTGTGTTATCCAGTCGAGTAAAGAAATACAAACAAGGTTGAAGGTTTGTGGTGCTGCGTTTTCAATTGGAAGAGAAGAAAAAGATGAGGCGTGAGTTTGTGGTGCTGCGCTTTTGTTTGTGTTATCCCGTTATCAACTCAGCGTAGGGTTAGGTACAAAACAAAGAATATTGGGTCGGGTTCTGACTGATATGTGGTGTGGATCGGTGTTTGGCTGATATTGGGCCGGGTTTATTTTTAA
The DNA here is from genome assembly GCA_033398695.1 of Orobanche coerulescens. Lineage (NCBI taxonomy): Eukaryota > Viridiplantae > Streptophyta > Magnoliopsida > Lamiales > Orobanchaceae > Orobanche > Orobanche coerulescens. The sequence continues at coordinate 202,539,024 of CM065802.1, forward strand.
CAAAACAAAGGATTTTCTCACTTAAAATGTTGACCCGTAAACATTATAATTTAATACGCTTCGCACTTTATTGTTTCTCCGAGTTAAAAGCTTTTCAGTTTGCTTACCATCAAATGCAACTTGAAGATAAATTCACTATTATATTGTTTATTTGGGTTACTCCATTATATAATTAACTGATATTAAAATAAGGATCCCTTAAAATAATATGTATATCTCAATTATCATTTATATTATATATTTGAATTTATGTCTTTTGTGTATGTTTTTCCTGCAAAACCTTTGCCTTCAAAGGATATAACCTCACTTTTACGTAAATAAATTTCTAATTCCAATTCTTAAATGGAATTTAATGTTGGTATTTAAACTTAAAATGTGTGCTAAATCAAACATTACACTTTACGTTTTGCAATATTTATCGCATTTATTGTATTTAAATTGATTCATGCTTACTAAAAATTAAATAATTAAAATATTCGTTTATAAATAGAAAAAATTGTTACTAAAATATAAAATGAAGTTAGCACTCAACAAGCTCTTCTACGCCAAATCTAAAGATTAGCACTTGAAGTAAAGGAGAAGTAAACATCCGTTACCAAAACTTAAAATTCATATTTAAAATCCTTGCATTGTCCACCGCACGGGCTATGGTATTTTTGTAAACATGTGTGCATCGCACGGGTCCAGAGATAGCCCAAGTTATATATTGTAGTTTAAGTGTTTGACTCGACCTCAATTAAAAGTAACGTAATAACGGCACAATATGAACACTTAGATAAATGAATAAATGATCAATGTAATGATGTACATTATCCGACTTATACAATCATTTTGAGTTTTTGTGATAACAAAATCACAACTTATGAACTTATTGACCAACAACCAATGTGGGCGACCTAGTGGTAAGGGCTTAGTCTCTTAGGACGAAAGTGCCAAGAGGTCTTGGGTTCGAACCCTGGGAAGAAAATTAATCCCCCATCGGCCACGGAGGTTCACCTACGACGACTCTGGGCTATCCAAAAAGGGTAGTAGCCCTGGGATTAGTCGGATCGCAATGTCGATTCGGAAACCCAGGTATACCAAAAAAAAACTTATTGACCAACAGAAAATCGATCCATGATCAACATGACAAAAATTAGTGCTGATTTTTACGCTATGAACACTTAGATAACTAAATAAATGATCAATGTAATGATGTTCCCTCTTCGACTTATAAAATCATTTTGAGTATTTGTGATACCAAAATCACAACTGATGAACCTATTGACCAACAAAATGACAAAAAATAGTGCTGAGCAACACGCTACGAACAATTAGAACGAGCCCGTGTGCATCGCACGGGTTGGACTGACTCGTATATATTGAAAGATTAGGTCCTAAAATTGATTGTGGAGCATTAATGACACCATTTTTGAAGTGAAAATATATGGAGATTAATGTCATGACATCACTAATTGATTGGAGTATTAATGACTTCAATTTTAAAGTGAACTCATTTTAAAGTGAAAACTTATTCATATCAACCGTATGTATTGTTAATTCCTTTCATATTGTGTCAAATTTAATGAGGCAAATATTAATTGCCTAAAGTTATCAAATTCTTTTCAAGTCTCCTTCATTTAATCATTTGCTCCTTTGATTTGCCTTCAAATAAATGTACAAACCCTTCAACCACCATCATTTGATACTATAAATAACACCATTTGAAGAGCAAAAAGTACAAACTGTTCGAATGGTAAAAGCTAGAATGTAGCAAAGCATTTGGAGAATTTACCCGAGACATGGTTTTATAAACCTGTATTATGGGTGGATGTGATTATTTACATATCCCAGAAGTTGGCGTATCACGAGCCATCCGTACTATGAGGGATCGTAAAGGTGTTATGAGAGAGGAGTATCACTATCTCAATGTACATTTATGATCTCGCATGTGATTTTCTTCTTTTCCTACTTTTAAAAGATTCTAAGCATTTGCACCATGTTAGAGGTTATTAAGGATGCGGGCGCAATCGATGCAACTCCCAAAAACATCAACGAGTATACAACCCCGACAACAAAACTATAGTCCATCTTACAAATATGGCTTCCGAAAGAGAAGAAGATTATTTGTACGTAGGGTCACCCATAGCATAAGGATTTGTTGAGGATATAGCAATTGTGGATTTAGATCCTGCTACTAAAGAAAATATGCAGGTGTGTGTTTGTGTTCGTGTAATTGTTGTGTCCTAAATAGGATTGAGTGTTGGATGTGAATTGCGCTTCAAAGTCGTGGATGTGATCAATGTTTGAGTAAAATAAATTAGTTGAACATTGATCGACTTACGTGTTCAATAGTCATCGATGAATGAGGCTAGATATATGTGTGCTTTGAATGCTAACCAATTGGCATGTCTACGTGATAAAAATTTATGGATGAAAAGAAGTTTGAATCTGAGTTTAGAAACTCAGAAGGGTACTTGCGGATTAACAATTAATCATTGAGATGCCATTGATGTGTTTGGGGGAAGATTTTAAAAAGAAGTTTGAATCTTAGTTTAGAAACTCAGAAGGGTACTTGCGGACTAACAATTAATCCCCACCCAAAAATATGGAATGAAGCTTTTTAGTTGATTATTAATGGTGGAATTATGGGGAAAAAAATCTGTTAAGGGTGGGAGCAATAGCATCAAATATTACCAGTAAGTTGTAAACATGAAAATTGTGAGACATGTAATGGAAGGTATTGCTATTCTAAGGCGTATTGGTGTAATATTTATAAGAGATATCTGTTTCCATGACAATATAATTTTTATCGACTAATATAAAAAATTATGCACGCACATAAGTCTATACATGAGGTACATTTTATCCTTGGTATTTCAGAAATGTGTGAGTCTTAAAGATTTTTAAACATTATTTTCTAGGATATAAAGAAAGGGGTTGACACTCTACTAAAAGTGATAATACGATTCAAGTAACATTTTAATGATGTTCTGGAAATATACATGAGTACCGAATTTGTTATCCTCATGAGAGGCTAAAAAAAGTATTTTTATTTGCATGATATGTAGTCAAATCAACGAAAGAAAACGTCACATGTTTTGGTGAAAAATGTAACCCATCTAAAACTTACACTACAAACATTTTAAAAATAAAAAAACACCAAGACAACAACAAGAAATAAACTATAAACTCAACAAAATGATTACATTTACGTAAACATTAACGAAATACTCAAACAATCAACAAAGATCTCCTGCGGCAGCCTTAGTTATAGATTGTTGTATATTCGGTAATTGACACAAACATTACGCGATGAACACTTAGATACAACATTTGTGCATCGCACGGATGAGTGAGTTTCAGTACATCTGATTTGAACAGATAAACTAAAAGAGTTTGCTAAAATAACAAAATTCGACATATTAAAAATATCACCTTGATAATGAATAGAAAGGAAAAAGTATATAATTTTGTCTCGAAGTCATTTGTAAATTATAATAACCAAATAAAAAAAGTTAATTTTTAGGCATAAGAAGAATGTGGAAGAAAACCCCGATTTACCACTCCAGTTAAGCACAAGAAAAATAAGACAAGCGTGTTTCAAAGCAACTCACAACAAGAAAAAAACAATGAGGTTGACACTATCAATAACTGATTCGACAACATCAAATGTTACTACACATTTGCCATCATCATCTTCTAACAATGATGCAGATTGTTAGGTGATGAAAGATGATTACAACAGTCATTACGAAGGCCAAGAGTAGTTAAATTTACAGATTTACCTTTTGCAATATTAGTAAGATGTTACTTAACTACAATAACGAGTTATGGAGAGTGCAGTTTTGTATCATTTATGATATATGAAATGCATATTAAGACGAAAATATTATACATAAGTGTTATATTGATCGATCTTAATATTGATCGAAATTATAACTACGGGATTTCGTTAAAATATATAAACTAACACAATTGATATACAAAAACTTGGGAGAAATAAATGGACAATGGGCCACATCACATAACAAAGGCCAATTATTTTGTATTGAATATGGGTCATCTAAGACCAATACTCTTATGAAACATCAAGCACATATCAACTAAAATAATCCCAATACATTACATATAACTAATTATATAAAACTTATATTACAAACATTAAAAAAAAGGCTATAATCTTCTCAAAAAGTAACAAACAAAATCCGACGCAATCTTGATAACAAGTATTCAACCATCTGTACCAACATCACGTCCAAACCACGTACATATTCAATCAAAATCACGGCCGGTGCAACGCACGGGTTCGTAAAGCCTCGTATACTAAAAGATTGAGTCCTAATATTAAATATTTAGTTTTAATGATTCACGTTATTAATTCAAAAGTTAAGTTTTGGGTGTGTAAAAGCTTGAGTTTAAATACAACAATTGAATTGTAAGGATTTCTAAAGTCATGAACTGAAGTATTAACCACACAAAGTATATTTATTGTTTAACTCTTTCAACTTCTTCTTTAAGGTATTTATATTCCCTTATAAATAACACAAAAACACACCTTCAGACAACCGAACCTAACTCATACATAACCAACCCAAAAGTCACACACAACACAAAAAATACAATTTTTTTTCAGTTTGCCTTCTCTAAAATGTCCGCCCTCTCTTCTTTATCTCATATTCAGAAAGTCAATCACACATCAACTCACCCACTCACAAAACAGGTCACGCCCACCATTTCCAGCAGGCTCACAGCAGATTCTTCCGCCGCCAAAGCCACCAGAACCGCTGCCAACATCAATTGTTTCCGCCGACAACACCACCGAATCTTAATTTAATAGGTGGTGTTTCGAGCTTACATGGTTTCGTTGTTTTAGTGGTTCCAATTGTGATTTTATGGCTTTGGTGGTATTTTCGAGCTATATTGTGGCCGAGTCATGGGTGGTTCCGTTGTTGATTTAGTTGTACTTGCTAGATTTAACTGTATCTGATCGGATTCATGTGTAGTTTTAAGGTTTGGTTGTTTCGGTGTTTGCTATTTTGTGGTTCGTGATCCCGTTAACGCCGTTAAAGTGTTGGTGGTGTTTTAGTTAGATTGGTTTGTGTTTGTTTAGTTAGATATCTTGATTAACTTTTCTATGATCTTAATTAATTTATAAGACTTGGTGGTTTTTAACTTTTGGGTTATGTTAAGATCTGTCTTTTGAGATCTCTGTTTTTCGATCTCTCTTTTTCGAGATCTACCTTTTGGCTTATAGTGATAAATTTGAGTTGTATATTGGCGGGGCGCACTACAGCAACTGTGCCAAAATAGAAAAGCTTTAAGAAGTGTGAGTTTTATATGTTTTGATTTTTCTATGATGTTCTTGAAACACTTTTTTTATTGAAGGTACTGGCTCCATGAGACTTTTATTGATATTGAACAAGGAAGCAAAAGAAACGCATAGGAAAGTGAAATGACAGAAAAATGCAAAAAGCAATAGTGCTATTATGACATGCTTGACTACCCAAAAAAATTGTTCACACTTTATATTAATTTTGAAGGATAGTAAATTTAAGTCTGTCGATTAAAAATTGGCTAGGCAATGCAAACGTGATACACATTAAAAAGAAATTTGACTAGCCTTCTAAAGTTCTAATGAAAAAACTAGATATTTGCATCCATACATATCCCAGGAAAATAATGATGGTTTTAATTAATTTTGAAAATTTATAAATTTAAAATTTTGAGGTTATGCAATTTTGAGAACACGTTGAATTCCACGTACATGACACAAAATAACATTATTAATACGTAATAAAATCATAATATTTGTCTTCAGGATTGTTAAGTATAAAAATGTGTGAGAAAAATTAATTCAAATACGTAACATCGATGTGTAATAAGTGTTTGGTTAAATGGCAACAAATCATATATTTGTCTTTCATTTTAGATGATCGTACATGTTTGGTAATCTGACTATATAGATATCAATTTGATATCGTCGATATTGATTTCTATAAACACGAACAAATATTTTGCTTCAGTGAGATATTATTCATCTTATGAAATGCATGTGTAATTTTTTGATGGTGTTAGTATCATGGATAAATATGTTGCATATTTTGAGTACAAGCCATTTTAACCCGTTAGTAACCCAGCCAAGGCCATGATATAAAATACATAATTTAAAAATACGACGTTTTAGCTTAGAATAATTGCACGCGAAAAATCAAAACAGTGAATCGCTCGGACCCTAAAACAATATGTAATATAAACATGATATGCAAGATTGATATATTATCGGAAAGAAAAGTACCCGAGCATCGCACGGGATTGAGTCCTAAGACTTAAATGTTGAGTCTTAATGTACAATATATTTTGATCTATAAAATTATAAAATAAATTGAGTTTCTTGCTATTTATGATATGATCTCTAATTTTATACAATTCACTTAAAAAAATGATAGACCTATCATATTTCACGTAAGAGGTTTACAACCAGACACCTTTTTTGACCAAATGAATGTTATAAAATAGTATGTTGAAATAGCATACGCAATTGCATCATCAAATTAAAAATAAAGCCAACTTATAACAACATTTATAGAGCCGTAAGCGTTTGAGCTTCGTTTTGTGTTGTTTAAGTTTATAACGATTATGTTAGATTCGAGATTAACTCAACTTATTTTATAACTATTTGGCTAAACATTATGATGCACGTTTCAATTAGATGCACCATCATATTTATGCTTCAACAATTTACGCTCAACATTACGTAATGAACAATTTTATACAAACTGTGTGCATCGCACGAGTCTGAACGCCTCGTGAAGTTACATATCTCACATATAATATTAAATCCAATTGATGAAAGTTATTGAATAGGTAAAATTTCAGCCGTTTTATCCTTCAATAATGATCATAAGATACTCATTTATTCGGTTAATTAGTTGGCTAACTTTACATATACATAAATAAATTTTGAGGTTGAAAATATCAAAAATTATTTAACGTAGAGTAATATATCTTTGAACTTACATAATTTTTATGAAAAATATAAATATGCGCTCAGATTATAAAATAATTATCTATAGAATAGATTTATAATAAAATAATAATTGTCTAAATAAATACTCAACTTATTTATAAAATAAATTATATTATTAGTGTTGAATCGAGATTTGGGCTTAGCATTTATGTGGTAAAATATAAAAGGTAATAAAATGGAAATATATATATATAATAAAAATTCCTATAATTGAGAATTGGACTTGGATTTAGAATAACAGATGCAGAATGATTTGATAAAATATGAAAATGAGAGAATTAATTTGACACCTTAATAAAAATCAAATGAAATATATGATAAAACTATTGGCAACATAATGCATAATGAGATTTTTATGTCGGATCGAACTAAAATTTTGAAATTCAATCTGAATAATTTAACTAAAGCGAAAATATATTTTGGGGTGCTACCGTGCTACAATATTTTTCTTCATATTCTAGGCCACATACATAATTTTATTTTTTTAGATTTTAGCATTTATTTTTAATTTTAGAATCTATTAGATTTTTCTGGAATTTTATCTATTATATATCATAATTTTAGAATTAATTATTAAACTTTAAAATTAATTTATATTTTTATGAAACTTATGTTTTAGCACTTTTCGATTTTTCAGAATTTATTTATATTTTATGGTTTTAATTATATAGGAAAACTGAAATATGGAAAATTGAATATTATACTACTTTTATCTATTTATAATTTCTTCAATTTTTTATTAAACTTTCTGAATTCTAAACTTATTTCAATTTATTCGATATTTTTGTTCGATTTCATACTTAAACGATGGATGCTATATGTAGTTAAGTTGCTTTGGAGTTATGGAAAAAGATTACTATAGAAATTAAAAAAAAAAATGTTAGACCTGCAATTTTTTAAGGGTACTACAAGAATTTCATATTAGTCTCTTCTTTTTCCAAAAGTATAAAAAGAAAATGAAAAGTACAACATTATTTTTGATAACAGTACAAACATATCAATTATAGTATTACCGTTCGACGATCATGATCAATTTAATTTGATCGAATAGAAATAAGAAAGCTATCTCTATGCAAGTACCACAACTAGGGGTGAGCTTGGTTCGGTTTGGTACGGTTTCTAGCTAAAACCGATACCGAATCGCATCTTATCAGCATCTAGCATTTGAGTACCGAAATGATTCGGTTTTAAATCGGCTCGGTGTGATCGGTTTCGGTATCGGTTCGGTAGCAGTTCGGTGTCAATGGGCTGATTAAATGGGCCACTTAAGTTGGGCTTGCGCCAGACGCAAATTGAACTACTTGGGCTAAATCAGACAATTGTAAGTTCAAATAGAAGGATTTAGACATAATTAATCCACTTCAAAGCTTGAATAAAAATAAAATCTACTTCAATAACATGATAATAACTAAGGATTCAAAAAGTCCAATATCAGATTAAACAAAAGTCTTGAATTTCCTCCTCAGCACAAGTCCATCATTTCATAACAACCTACATAAAGAAAAAACAAAGTCTGCAGAATAGTCATCTGTTCTATCGGTTCGGTTCGGTTTTAAAGTCGGGATCCATATCTGAACCGAAACCGAGCCGCATAATTCGGTTTTCAAAATTTTAAGAACCGTACCATACCAATATCTTATTGGTTCGGTTTTTCGGTTTCGATTTTTTCGGTATTTTCGGTATTATCGGTTTTTGTCGGTTTTTCTGCTCACCCCTAACCACAACTTCTATATATTGATGACTAATATTAAAAGATAGTAGAGTAAAGTGCATTTTGTGTGCTCGTAGTTTGGCTGTCAGACCACTTGCAATACTAACTTTCAAAAACTAACAGTTGCTATACTGAACTCCCTAGCTTTTTACGGTTTGTGTACGTCCGTCAAATCCGTGTAACTTCGTCTGCCTGGACGAGGATAAATTCATCTTTTTACAGTTATCTTCTTCCAGAAACTCATTTCCACCATTGTCAATTTTTGTGAGAACTTGAAACTCGAAAATATCATCCATTTCATAACGAAATATACTCATTTAAATTGCATTAAACCCGCGTCTTTCTCCTCTATGATAGGATATCAATTACAACTATCAAATATTACTTTCAAGATTTTGTATATTTAACAAATTTCAATTAATGTATAGTTTTTTAGTTATGTCCATTTAAATTTCTTTCTAAATTAAAATATTAATCAGGAAAATCAATATCAAATTGTAGAGAAGAAGAAGATGATCGTTTTGCAACTTGAAGTTCTTGATTTCGTTAAGAAATGAATGAAATATTGTAATTTTAATTCATCACAAGCTTCAACAACTGTGGAAATGAGTTTGAATAAGAATATGATAACAAAAAGATTGAAATGCCCTTCAAAATAGTAACGGAGTTAACCAGATTTGACGATAGTACACACATTGTAAAAAAAAAGTTAAAAGTTCAGTATAGCAAATGATAATTTCTGAAAATCAATATTGCAAATGGTCTGACAGCTAAATTACGAATACACAAAGTTCACTCTACTCAAAGCAGTATCAATCAAAAGTTCAACAGTAAAGTATTACATAATCTTCTGATAAAAAATAGCCATGTGCGCGAATTGATCATCTTAAAATTCTTATCCTTAGCAATTTAGTTTTATATATTACCGCATCTAACGACTTTATATGGACATAAAATCGAGCACATGGACCAAATGAAGTGAGATAACCGAATACTACTACATTACTTCTTTTTATCCATTTCACAGTTGTTATTTTTAATTCAATATTATTTTTAACTTTCTCTTCCATCCCACTGTCTAACTTTTCAAAAATATAATTTTTTAATTTTAATTATCTTAACAAAAATACAACTCATGTTAAATCATCATTATTACTTTTATTTTTAATTTTCAATCAACTAGTATTATAATAATAAAAATAATATTATGGAATATTATGTAAATTTAATATAAATATTATGCTGAAGCTGTAATCGGATTACAGCCGGTCAACCCCCGGTCAAACCCCGGTCAACCCCCGGTCAACGCTCGATTTAATATAAAATATATATATATATTTTAATATATATATTTAATACATATATAGTTTTTTTTAATATATATATATATATATTTAGTAAAATATATAATTTTTTTAATATATATATATATATACCGGGTCCGGGGCGGGTCAGGGACCCCATCCCCGACCCGGATCCGTCCCCGGTTTTTTGAAATGGAGAATACCCGGCCCCGATACCCACCGGCCCCGATCGGGTCGGGTGGAGCGGGTTTCGGGGCGGGTCAAATTACCATGCCTATGTAATCCCATGTTGAAAAAATATAAAGTCATGTCTTCAAATATTATGCCGAACCTGTTTTTACGTGATATCAGAATTTTGAGATCGAATCTTAAATTTTAACATGGTATCGGCACATAATTTTTTATAATATTTATTTTGAAAAAAAGACTAATAAATATGATAATTTAAACTATAATAATTAACTATTGAAAGCTTTATTTGTACGATAAATGTATTCCTTTATGCATCATAGTATACGCATGAACCTGACAGAAGTCGAATAATTTTTATATGGGACACAAACAGAGCATCGATGTTTGCCTGATGATGATAAATTGATAACCCCACGACAATCAAAGCATACGAAATTATGTAAGATTTTTCATGACGAGCTCGTGCTATTACCAATTAGTAGATTGGTTCTTTCTACATGTTAGGCCAATATTATCAGTATATATCTCATTGAATTACATTTTAAAAAACAAAAAGTAGATAAATTGTGTTCCCAAAAGCTTCTTTCTGTGTAATGTTTTTCGATCATACTCATTTATTGTTGGAAAAAACAGTTTTCAATTGAATTTTTAATGACTAAAAATTTAATTTATACTTCATCCTTCACAATTTAAATGGGATCTTTCACTTTTACGATTTCCCAAAATAAATTTGTCATTTGTATATTTTTCATCTTTGTACTCAAATTACCCCTATTTCACACATTATTGTACCTCACAAATAACACCACATTACTATTATGTTTGACCAATCTCGACCCCATATGTCATTTTCGAAGTCATTCAACATATTTTCAACTTATTTCGGGTCGGGATGTTATTTTCGATCATTTTCACCTCAAAACATTATTTTCCACCCGTTTTGTCTTGAAATATTATTATCGATCGTTTCGTCGTTGGACGTTATTTTCGACATGTTTCGCATCGGGATGTCATTTTCGACTCGTTTATTCACGTGATGTTATATTTCGATTGTTTTCACCCTGAAATATTATTTTCGATCCGTTTCGCCTCAGAATGTCATTTTCGACTTTTTCGTCCTCGGATGTCAATTTCGTCCTAATTCGCTACACACCATTATTTTCGACATGTTTCCCCTTGCCTTCATTTTCGACCATGTTTCGTCACGAAATGACCATTTCGATTAGTTTCGTTCCCAGATGTTATTTTCGATCAATTTCACCCGTGAATATATTTCAATCCGTTCCGCCCAGGGACGTCATTCTCGACTAGGTTCGCCCCATGACAATATTTTTGACTAGTTTTATCCCGAGACATTATTTTCATCTAATGACATCATTTCGACCTTTTTGTTCATGTTCGTCCCCTTTTCGGGACGACATATTTTGCCTGTTCTTCCTCGGACGATATTTTCGATTAATTTCCTTACGGGATATTATTTTCGATCCGTTCTAACAAACAAGAGCTCAAAGAGAATTGCTGTGGATGTTAAGCTTCCTTGAACTAATAGATAACAGCTCATAGCCCGAAATACATCGAATGAGGGACACCTTAAGTGACTCAGAAATGCACACCACTTAGCTCCGCCAAGATGAGCTAACCCTTCTCATACAGTACTGGGATTTCCGCTTAGACTCTTGCATTCAATAATGGGAAGAACCTCTATGTCTTGGGATATTATTTTTTGACCTGTTTCGTCCCGGAATGTTATTTTGACCTGTTTTATCCCGAAATGCTATTTTCATCCCGTTTTATTCCTGGACGTTGTTTTTGGGTCGTTTTGTCATAGGACATTATTTTCGATTACCTGCATCCCGAGACATCGACCCATTTCGTCTCGTGACAACATTTTTGGCGCGTCTCGCCCGTGGCGACATTTTCAACCAGTTTTGTCACAGGGACGTCATTTTCGACATGTTTCGTCTGAGGGCATTATTTTCCACTGGGGATGTTATTTTCGGCTTGGACGACATTTTCGACTCATTTTGTCCCCCGATGTCCTTTTCGACCGTCTTCACTCTGGGACGTCATTTTTTACTCATTTCGCCCCCGAGACGATATTCTCGGCCCGTCTAGCCCCGGGACCTCATTTTCGACCTATTTTGCCAGTTGATGTTATTTTCGGCTTGATTTGTCCGACTATTTTGCCTGTGGACGTCATTTCCAACTCGTTTGCCCAAAGACATCATTTTTTACTTGTTTGGTCTAGGACAATATTTTTAACCGATTTCGTCCTGGGACACCATTTTCTGCCCATTTCGTCATTGGACGTCATTTTCAAGCCGTTTTATCCCCGGACGTTATTTTCAGCCCAATTTGTCACCATGACGTTATTTTGGATTGTTTTCGCCCGTAAACGTCATTTTCGACCAGTTTTTTAAGGATGTCATTTTCGATCAATTTCGTCACGGGATGTTATTTTCGATCTCGTCCTGGGACGATCTTTTCAGCCTGTTTCACACAGAATGACATTTTTGGCCAGTTTCCAAGAAGACCTATTGATGCCCCAGTGAGGAGGCTAGAAAGTTGGGGAGCAAGTAATGTTGTGAAAGGTAGAGGAAGACCCAAGAAAACTTGGATAAAGATGATTGAAAATGATATGCGGTTTCTTGGAATTGGAGAAAGTATGGCGATGGAGAGGCAAATGTGGCGGGAAAGAATACGGATGGTGGATGGAGTCTGATTCTTTTTTTTTTTTTTAATTCCTATTTTCTTTTATTTCATGTTATCTTTTTTTCTTTTTTTTTCTCTTTTTTTCTTTTTTTCTTTTTTTTTTTTCTTTTTTTTTTCATTCTCTTTTTTTATTTGCTTTTTTCTCTACTTTTTCCCTCTTTTTTCCCTTTATGTTATTTATGTAACGATTATTGACGGTTTCAAAGTTTGATTCATGTTAGCCGACCCCAAATCATTTTGGGACTAAGGCTTAGATGTTGTTGTTGTTGTTGTTGTACCGTTGTATTTATGTATTTAGTTTGGAATTATACAAGTCATGTTGTATTGGATTTGGATTTATACAATGTATATTGTACCGGATTAATGTGAGACTGGATCTGTTTATGTTTATCATTTGTATCATTTTTACCGGTTGGATTTTTCATGTTGAGTTGCGGATTTGACTAAGTGTTGTAATGTATGCTACAGTCATAGGATAACATACGCTAAATGAGGCATGTTACATATGTTAGATGGTCGTGTTGCGTACGTGTTGATATCAAATTAGATCACCTTTCGGCATGTAAGATAGAGTACCTTTGACTTGATTGGGATAACCGAGTCAACGAGGTTTACATACACAAACCATGCAGTGGTAAGCGTATGCAATGAATGAGGACTAACGTGCATTATGGTGTCGAAAAATTACGTCCCAAAGAAAAAATGGGGCAGAAATAAAGTCATGTGACGAAAATGGTAAAAAATATCGTCCCCAGACGAAAAATGTCGAAATGGATGTCTCGGGACGAAAATATCGTCCTTGGGCCAAAAATGTCGTCCCATGATGAAATGTGTAGAGAACGACATGTTTTCCTGGGGTGAAAGTGTCCTTGGGCAAAAATAGTCGCAAATGATGTCCTCAAACAAAACGGGACGATAATATCGTCCTGCGGCGAAACATGCCAAAATATCGCCCCATGACAAAACAGGTCAAAAATGACCTGGGGCAAAATAGATCGAGAGTGATGTCCCATGACGAAAATTATCGAAAATAATATCCCGATGCGAAATGGGCCGAAAATATGTTCCCAGACCAAACAGATCGACAATAACATCCCTCGTGAAAATGGTTGAAAATGACGTCCGGTGACTAAACAGGCCAAAAATAACGTTCCGTGACAAAACAGGTCGAAATGACGCAATGAGGCAAAACGGGTCGAAAATAACGTTCATGGATGAAAATGACGTCCCTCGGCGAAACGGGACGAAAATATGTAAGGGGGCAAAATGGATTGAAAACGACGTTCCTGGATGAAGACGGTCGAAAATGACACCCCGGGATAAAACCAGCCGAAAATATCGTCTCGGGACGAAACGGGCCGAAAGTAATGTCTCGGGCAAAAAAAAGGTCAAAAACAATATCCGAGGACAAAAGGGGCCTAAAATAATGTCTAGGGGAAAAAAGAATCGAAAATGACACTCGGGAATAAAACGGGTAGAAAATGACGTCCTCAAACGAAAATGACGTCCTTACGAAACGATTCGAAAATGTTGTCCGAGGATGAAACAGATCGAAAATGACATTCCGGGGGCAAAAACGATCGAAAATTGTAATGCCCATGATTTTGGCATCCAGACATCTTGACTTATTTACCGATTCAATCGGATATGTGGTGGCAGTGTTTATGTGATCGTATGTCGTTGTCTGTTAGTGTTTCGTTGTATGTTGAATGATCGATGTTTTGTCGAGAAGTATCGTCGTTGTGCATTTGGATCGACTTTGTAAGATCACCACCGGCACTTATAAAGTCTAAAGTATGAAACTTTACAGTGTTATAGAGCATCAAGTTAACTTTCTAATAGTTCAAACGGTGAGTCAATCGGAGTCCGGACGAAGGAGTTATGGTCGAAATAGCAAAACTACACAGTGAGCATATAGTGTATAATTAGCGCACGCTAAACGCATCTATTAGCGCGCGCTAACGGAGACAGGCAGAAGGTTCTGGACTGCATTTTCCAGCCGATAGCGCACGCTACACATGCCGTAGAGCGCGCTAATTGTTGACAGTATATATAGGACTACAGAGGTCAACTTTCGTTATTTCTTCCTCTCATTTCTTCCTTCCGGCGATCTGGGCAATATTGAGGGTTTGTAAGCGTGGATTTTGGCCTGATATCATCATCCATCAACATCTTTGAGTTCCTAGTACGGATTTAACAACGTCCCAACATCTTTCACCGTTTTAATCAAGGTAAAATTCTTAGAACCCTGAGTTTGGGTATTTTGGGGAGTTTTGTTCTTGATTTTGATTTCAATCTATTTTTGATGAATCAGGTAGTGTTAAATGATGTTGTTAAACATGTTCTATGGATTGTATATCTATTTCCTTGATTCTTTCAACCCGATTGATGATTCAAATGTTCTTGAGGAACCGTTAATATTTAGTGTTCGATTAAATGTTCATATAATTTTTCTTCGTTGATTTGAGGCGTTTCCCATTGGTTTTGGTCTTGCTTCTTGTTGTGATCGTATTTTCATTGTTTCTTATGGAAGTTGTAGGTGTTCGAAGTTTTTAGATCGAGTCGTGTTCTCGAAGTTTTTGGTATCGATTATCAAGGCAAATATCTTACCCATACATTACGTGTTCCGTAGAAATAGTAGTTGGTGACCAATTATGTGTGCTACTTAAATGCTTATAATGAATTTCCCAAAGAATCGGTATATCTTCAATAACGGTTTCTATAAAGACAACTCATGTGTTTTGTGAACAAATGTGTTTTTCTGAATATATATTAGTGTGGTATGTTGGAGTATGTTGTAGTTATATTACGTGGTTATAGTAGTCATTTTTCGCTTGTCGAGGATTGCCTATTGATACATATACTCATTTGGTAAATATGTGATGTTGTGTGATATTAGTCGTGACTCCTTTGTAAGGAGGTTGTCATGTCCGGTGTTGTTTGGAAAGTGTACTTACTTGTTGATGTGTGATTGTTGTAAAGTGATGTACCACCGGGTAAGGTTGTTGAACCTCTGGGATCCGTACTTTCTAGTACGGGTCGGGTGTGACCATAGGGTTCTCCAAACTGGGTATGTCTCGTGGAGGCTGCGAGGTTCGTGACTGGATAGCCCGATGCCGGGATAACTTATGGTTGTGGTTTGGTTGTGTGACGTACGTGTCATGGGTTGTCCAAACCGGGTTGGTTTCACGGAGGCTCCGAGGTTCGTGGCTTGCTAGCTCGATGCCGGAATACTATGAATGTATGTCATGTTAGTGGTTATTGTGACTGTTGTCACGATGATATCTGATATTGTGTGGTTTTCCATTGGGTTATTCACTCGGGTATGTCTCGAGGAGGCTCTGAGGTTCGTGGCTTGCTAGCACAGTACGCGAATAATCCTTAGAAATATGTTGATATGTATGATTGGGTCGTGGACCCCGTGTTTGTGATCGGAATGGTATGATTGGGTCGTGGACCCCGTGTTTTGTTATTGGATTTGCATTTTAGAAAATGATCTTTGGGCTGTGTCCCTAAGTGGTTTCGATAAGTGAGAATTCTTAAATCCCAAATGTTTTTAAAACTATCAAGATCTTAAAAATGTTTTCTCAAAATGTATATCGAGTTACATTCCTATCTTTCGTGGTTCGAACTGTTTTATATAAGTGAATTATCTCGAGAAGTCTTTTGTTATTTGTAACTGAATGACCGTTCACGATTATTATGTTCTTGGAGGATGTTGTGTATGGCTCGTATTTGCACTTTATACTTGTACTAGCAAAATAGTGGAATTTTGCTAACCCCCGAGAAATCGGGGGGTGGATGTCTGTATTGCGTCCAGGTACTTGCAGGTTCTTGGGGAGCTAATCACGGGATCGGTATGAAGGATGATGGAAGACAAACGATACTAATCACATGAAGACTAGTACTTGGTACTGTGGTCGTAATGTATTTTCTTTTCCGTTGTAGTGTTTTCCCGCTGTATGGGAGTGTTGTTGTATTTTGACCCCTGTGCGGGTATGAGTTTTGAAAGAGAGATATATATATATGAAGTTTAAGTTGTATGTTTGTATTGAAAGACTAAATCGGTCTAATGGTTCGTTATTTTGCCATGTCGGCAAGTAATGTGATGTCCTTTTCTGTAATTATCCTGGTATATACTCACGGAGAGGGTCCGCAGCGCTGTAATATTCCCGAGTGGATTAGGGGTGTTACAAAAATGACGTCCCAAGACAAACGGGCCGAAAATATCGTCTCAAGGTGAAACTTGTCGAAAATGTCATCTTTGGCCGAAAATGTTGTCCCATAACGAAACAGGCAGAAAATGATGTCCTAGGTGAAATGTGTCGAAAATGAAGCTCTGATGCGAACGGGTTGAAAATGACATTCCATGATGAAACGAGCCAAGAATGTCGTTCTGGGACGGACACGGGCCAAAAACATCATCCCTGGGTGAAACAGGTGGAAAATGACATCCTCGGCGGAATGCGTCGAAAATGACATTACGGGACAAAAAGAGGCCTAAAATAACGTTGGAGGACAAAACGGGTTTAAATTAACGGTCCACAACGAAACTGATTGAAAATAATGTCTCGTGGCGAAATGGGATGAAAATGACGCACGTGGATAAAATGGGCTGAAAATAACGTCACGGGGCGAAAGGGGTCAAATAACGTCCTGGGGCAAAACCGGTTGAAAATAAGGTCCCAGACGAACAGACCGAAAATGACATCACAAAGCGAAATAGATCGAAATAACATCCCATGACGAAACAGGTCAAAAATATCTTTCCAAAGCGAATGATCGAAAATAATGTCCTATTTTGGAGCTAATTACAAATATAATCTTGGGGCAAAATGGTCAAGAATATCCCATGTGGGTCTAAATGGGCCGAAAATAATATCTCGGTGCGAGATGGTCTAAATACAATGTCTTGGAGCGAAACGAGTCGAAAATATCATCCCAGGGACGAAACAGGTCGAAAATGACATCTCCATGCGAAGCAGGTCGAAAATAATATAACGAGACGAAACTAATCGAAAACAACATTATGTGGCGGAATGGGTCAAAATATCATCCCAGGACGAAACTGGTCAAAATTGACGTCCTAGGTATAATGGCCGAAAACAACAGTAATTTGGTGTTTTTGGTGAGATACAATGACTTACTAAAATTTGTGTAATTTAGGTATAATGATGAACAATATTTAAATAATAAACAGATTTAAAATGACTTACTGAAATTTGTATAATTTAAGTATAATGATGAACAATATTTCAATAATAATTGAAAAAAATAGAAACCTCTCACTTAAATTAGGAAAGAGGAAGTATAAAACTGGGGCCATGATTAATCTATGTTCAAAGTGTTGGAGCTGTGAATTTCCAACAATATAATTACAATAAAAATTACGAAGAAAGGCAACCTAATACAATCTTAAGAAATTAAAAGCTGGATTGAAAATTAAAACTTTAGCAGAGACGAGTAGAAATCTTTCCGTAAGATAATTTTGCCCCCATATAAGAGCATACGACTCAGGCAATATGTCCCCAAGATACAACTGCTACACGTTTCTGATTTATGTGCTCTCCAAAACTCAGAACTCCGGCGAACGTTAAGTGCTGGAAACTGGGCACGAAAAACAAGAAAGAAATATGTTGCAATATGTGGTATGCTATATTCGTTCTGTTGTATTTTCTCTATATTGAAATGAAATGCATAAGATCCCCTTTTATAGGGTTTAATTCCACTCCATCAGGTGGGGAGTTACTACAAATTAAAGTGCCATTAATTCTCTTTAATCCTTGAGCTCAAGAGTTACCTCCATAAATAGTCTCATTTAATTCGGACGTTACATTATGGAGTGTGAAGAGTCTTATTCCAGAAGCTAAGTTCTCAACCTGCTTCATTTCAGTCGAGACTAAATATCAGCTGAGTTTTCAGCACCCAAATATCAGATCAGATAGGTTTTCAGCCCAAATATCAGATCAGATGGGTTTTCAGTCCCAAATATCAGATCAGATAGCTTCAGCCCAAATATCAGATCAGATAGCTTTCAGCCCAAATATCAGATCAGACAGCTTTCAGCCCAAATATCAGATCAGACAGCTTTCAGCCCAAATATCAGATCAGATAGCTTTCAGCCCAAATATCAGATCAGACAGCTTTCAGCCCAAATATCATATCAGACAGCTTTCAGCCCAAATATCAGATCAGACAGCTTTCAGCCCAAATATCAGATCAGATAGCTGTAAGCCCAAATATAAGATCAGACAGCTTTCAACCCAAATATCATATGGGTTTTTCAACCTGGTTAATTCTTCACCTTTTCAACTAAATGGCCAACTTTAATCATTTATTTCTCACTCATCGGAAATTGGTTTTGAGAAAAATAAAATCCTATGTTCATTTTCTCGGAACGTAGATTCACAATTTATTATTTAATTCCCAAGAATTAAATATTTTATCATTATTAAATTGGTTTAAATTGAGTTAAAACTCATTTATTCTAAAATCAATTTCCAACAATCCCCCACATAAGTAGAAATAAATGCATGCATGAATGCAGACTCACATACCCAGTTTCCATAAAACACTGCTGCATGGGGAAATGTAGTTTGTGGCTTTGAACCTTCCTTAGTAAAATATCGTCGGATATACTGGCAGCTTAGTGGAAACAGTGCCTTGAACTAATCCTCCTTGGTGTATACCGAGTCAATGATACTTACACAACAATGTCTCAACACCTTCCGTTCTCATAGTAGTGTCCGTCTTAGCCATGGACAACATCTTGATTTCCTAAATGTTTATTCGAGGCAGCCCATCCTCACACCTAGATAAGTGGTCTTCTTTTCTAAAGTACCCTGCAATACTTCTCCTTTCCAAGGACAAGGAACCATTAAAAGTCCAGAGACTTAACCTCACCACAATCACAGGACTCGGCACTTCTTCTGCTCTATAGGGATGGATTTATTATAAGCGCTTTTCAATAGAACTTTCATAACTTTATTTTCCCATTGAACCAAGTTTCTGGGATCTCCAGTCTTCGAAGTTGGGTTACCACTATGATTGTTCTTTCAAGATGTGGATTTTAATCCCATTCCCTCTAGCAGTTTATGACTCTATTCAGACCTTTTATGAGTGGATCCGCCAAATTAATATTTGACCTCACATAGTCAATAGATATAACTCCGTTTTTGATCAATTGTCACACGGTATTATGTCTCCGACGAATGTGTCGAGACTTACCATTATACATAAGGCTCTGTACTCTTCTAATTGTAGATTGGCTATCACAATGGATCATAACACTGGGCATAGGCTTTTCCCAGCATGGAATATCCTCAAGAAAGTTACGGAGCCATTCAGCTTCTTCTCCAGCTTTATCTAGAGCTATAAATTCTGATTCCATGGTGGATCGGGCTATACAAGTCTGCTTGATTGATTTCCAAGATATAGCTCCACCCCCAATAGTAAATACATACCCACTTGTAGAGTGAGAGTCTTTCGTGTCTAAAATTCAATTAGCATCAGTATATACTTCCAAAATTGCAGGATAATTACTATAAAATAGCCCATAACTTAGGGTGTACTTTAAGTATCTTAAAACCCTAGTCAGTGCATTCCAGTGCTCTTTACTCGGATTACTCGTTAACCTGCTTCACTTGTTTACAGAAAATGCCAAGTCTGGCTGTGTACAATTTGTAAAGTACATCAGGCTTCCAATTACTCTTGAATATTCGAATTGAGCCACTGGATCACTTCTGTTCTTACTTAAGTGATACTGGTATCAACAGGTGTTTTAACAGGTGGTCTGTCAAAAGCGTTAAACTTCTTGAGCACTTTCTCAACATAATGAGATTGTGATAAGAAGATACCTTCTGACGTTCTGATAATTTTAATTCCAAGAATTATATCAGCTAAACCCAAATCCTTCATGTCGAAGTTTTTACTTAACATCCTTTTTGTATTCACAATTACTTCATTGCTACTACCCATGATTAACATATCATCTACATATAGACAAACTATGACAAATGACTCCGGTGTGCCTTTAATATACACACATTTGTCACATTCGTTGATCTTGAATCCATTTTCCAACATAGTTGTGTCAAACTTCATATGCCATTGTTTAGGAGCTTGTTTTAGTCCATATAATGACTTCAACAGTTTACACATTTTCTTTTCCTGACCACGCGCAATGAAACCTTCAGGTTGTTCCATATAAATTTCTTCTTCTAGTTCACCATTCAAGAATGCAGTTTTCACATCCATTTGATGAATTTCGAGATTGTGCAATGCAGCAATATCTAGGCCTGGGACTTCGGTTACAGGGAGAAATATACAGGAACGAGAACCGAACCGCATAGTTTTTTCGCGGCTCGGTTTTGCCAATTTTTTTTGCCCGAACCGACTCGGAATCGAACCGCATTGGAACCGAACCGAACCGGAACCGATTTTGTATGGTCCGGATGGAATATATTATATTATATTTTATTTTATTAAGAATATATTATATTATATTATATTAATTATGTTTAATAAGAATATATTATATAATATTATATTCAGATGGTCGATTCCCCGATTCTGTGCGGTTTGGACGGTTTCTTGTGGTTCGGATCGGTTCCTATTTAAAAAGGACAGGAACCACGAACCGAACTGAATAATAACAGTACGAACCGAACCGAAAAAAAAAATATTTTTGTTTCTAGGAACCAAACCGAACCGACAGTTCCGATGCGGTTCGGGTCGGTTCCGTGGTTCCCGCTTTCAAAAGTCCCAGCCATAGCAATAGCAATAAGCACTCAAATGGAAGTTATTCTGGTTACTGGTGAATATGTATCGAAGAAATCATAACCTTCTTTCTGTTTAAACCCTTTGGCAACAAGTCGGGCCTTAAACTTGCCTATCGACCAGTCATCTTTGTATTTCCTCTTTAGGATCTATTTACATCCTAAAGGGTTACATCCTGGCGTAAGTTCAACCAGTTCCCAAGTAGAATTTTGCATGATGGAATCCATTTCACTATAAATATCTTCCTTCCAAAAAGGAGCATCACGACTAACATAAGCTTCCTGTATAGTCTTTGGATCATCGTCAACTGCATAAGTCTCAAAGTTATGACCAAATGACTTAGTCTTTCGAGCTCTCTTACTCTTTCTTGGCTCTTAATTTATAGGATTTGAACTACTTGCAGTTTCAAGAGTTCTTTTATTTGAGTTTGTCACTATCCTCTATTTACAAGGATAAACATTTTCAAAGAAAATGGCATTTCTTGACTCAATAACAGTTCCTTCATGCATATCAGGAATTTTAGAGTTATGAATTAGAAATCGATATGCACTAATGTTGTATGCATAACCTATGAATATGCAATCAACTGTCTTAGGACCAATTCTTACTTGTTTTGGTTCGGGTACTTCAACTTTTGCCAAACACCCCCACACTTTAAGATATTTGAAAGAAGGCTTGCGCCCTTTCCACAACTCATACGGAGTTTTATCTTTCCCTTTGTGTGACACTTTATTCAAATGTGGTTAGCTGTAAGAATAGCTTCCCCCCACATATTCTGCGCGGCAACCTTGAGCTTATTAATAAAGCATTCAGCATTTCTTTCAGGGTTCGATTTTTCCTTCGGCAACTCCATTTGACTGAGGAGCATGAGGAGTAGTCGTTTCATGAATTGTGCCTGAATCGGCACATAATTGTTCAAACGGTGCTATATATTCACCTCCTCTGTCACTTTGGACTGCTTTTATTTTACAGTTCATTTGATTTTCAACTTCATTTTTATACATCTTAAATGCCTCGATTGCTTCATCTTTGCTTATCAAAAGAAACATATAGCAATATCTTGTGCAATCACCTATAAAAGTGACGAAGTATTTTTTACCTCCCCTAATTTGCACAAATTTTAAGTCACACACATAAGTGTGAATTAATCCTATAGGAGTAGTATTTCTTTCCACTGAATGAAAAGGCAATTTATCCATTTTTGCTTCAACACATACTTCGCATTTCTTATTAGTTCAACATGGGTTTTTGGAATTAATTCTAGATTAATTAGTCTTTTAATTGATTTTAGACCAACATGTCACAATCTAGAATGCCATGAATCTGAACACTCGAGCAAATAAACAGAAGAAGGAGCATTATTATTATTATTTTTGTTTTTGCCTTCACGGTTTACAGGCATCACATTCATTTTGAATAATTCCCTGTCAAGATAACCTCGATCAAGGAACATTCCAAACTTGCTCATAATAAATTTTTCAGACTAAAAAACTAGTCTAAACCCATGACTAACTAGTAAAGAGCCTGAAACTAAATTTCTTCGGACGTCTGGGACATGCAGCACATCCTTAAGAAGAAGCTCCTTTACAGAGGTCATCTTTAAGACCACGTTCCCCACATATGCAATCACAGAAGAAGCAGAGCTTGCCATATGCAATTTTCTACCATCAGTAATAGTGTAGGAAGAGAACATGTCTTTTTCAGAACAAACATGACGAGTAGCCCCAGTATCAACGTACCAGGTGCGGTGATTCTCCACCATATTGGTTTCAATCACCATAGTTGAGACCTCCTCGTCCAGCTCCTCAACCATAGCTGACAGCTCCAGATCTGGCATGTCAACATCGCTATGTTCAACCATATTGGCAACTCACTTGCCTTTATTTCTCTGACCAGTTGAACTTATTGGGAAGCGATAGTCTTTTACCTTATGGTTTGGTTTACCACAGTTGTGTCAATTTACAGTAAACTTCTTTGCCTTAAACGAATTTTTTCCTTTGTCCTGAACATGGTTCAGTTTCCTGTTTTTGCTAGAGGACCCATGTTCAAGCAAATTTACTTTTGCCTCTATAGGGCCTCTTTTGAACTTAAAATCAGATTTTCGGTTGTCTTCCTCAATTCTGAGTCAAACAACCAAATCCTCTAAGCTCATTTCCTTTCGTTTGTGTTTCAGGTAATTTTTGAAATCCTTCCAACTAGGAGGCAACTTCTGAATTGTCGTTCCCACAACAAATGGTTCAGGAAGGGTCATTCCTTCAGCATTGATTTCACGCACAATCAATTGAAATTGTTGGACTTGTTCGATAACGGTTTTGAAGTCCGTCATCTGAAAGTCCAGGTAGCGTCCGATCACGAACTTCTTGGCACCAGCATCATTGGTGTTATAATTTTTCTCCAAAGAATTCCAGAGCTCTTTGGATGTCTTGATTTGACTGTACACGTTGTACAGAGAATCAATCAGCCCATTCAATATCGTATTACGACACATAAAATCTCCGTTATACCACTGATCGTAATCAAAAGGCTTCGTACGATCAGTTTTCGTCTCACTTGTTGTTACCCAAAATATTATTTGGAAGGGTTTGCTGAAATGGATGAGTAACAAACAAAATGCGAGAGCACGTTCGAGGGAATGTAAATAACACAAGATTTTCCAGGATTGTTAGTCCCGAGCTTGAATGCTCTCACGAGATATTATTAATACGAATACTTGGGAGTACAAATATTAATGTTAGAGTACAATTACAATGAGTGTAAAGACCCTAGTTATCTAGCTCTTGAATGCTGATGATTGGCGGAAGAACCAGAGTTGATGCTCTGTGAGTTCTTGTAACAAAGATGGAGTGCTGTAGTCAACTACGAGAGATCGACTGTCCCTTACTGTGAATTTAGCTAAACTCTCGTATGAAAACAGATTCTGAACCTTGAATGAAAACAACAGTTTTTTAACCCTTTTCCAGTTGCTGGAGGTTTCCTATTTATAGGAGTCCAGGTAGCTGGGCGATCGCCTTTACTGTATTAAATAAGCGGGTGATCATCTTTAGCACATGGGTTGGTGTCCTTAAAGTCCGCAACTGCTGCTGGCAGCTGGATGTGTGAACCAATGAGAAGACAACACGCGTCCTATGTCGTTGTCTTGGGAGGTCCCACCGAGGACCTTTCGGCGGGTCTGTCGGTAGGTGAGACTGTCCTTATCGTTGATAGTTGTTGATGGGCTGGAGTCAAAGATCCTTATTCCGCGGCGCCATTCGCAGATCTGCACGTGGGTCTTCACTCTGAGATCCGGTCTTCGTAGATATGACGGATGATGGCCTTACACGTGGCATGATGCGGTCGTCTTTAGTCGGGCACTAGGGTCGATCGTTAGGTGCCCAAAGACGATCGCACTGAATGTCGATCTCTCGGTACTTGGTCTGCCTTGGATTATTTGATGCTGACTTCGGTTGCTCGGCCCTTATGCCGATCGCCGCTGAGGCGTGTAAAAATCGACGCACAACAATTGCCCCCCAGCTCGCTCCGATGTTGAAGACGTGGGGTGAGGTGGTTCTACTGGCGATTGCTTGACTTAGACGAGTGACTCAACATTTTATGGAATAGACGATCGTCTCTCGAGCAGACTGATTTTGAATTTGGATGACCTATTTGATTGCTGCAACGAGCGGGAAATGACAGCGGTTTTGACAATGTCACCAGGGCACGTGTCGTGCTCCTGTTGGGGGAGTCCGACGGTTTTGTCAGGCTGTCCTTTGGCGTGCCCTCGAAACGATGCGCACACGGCATTCGAGGGCAGCATTAAATGTGGTCTTATCTGACGGTTGCACTTTGATCCTCGGAACTTCGCCTATTTGCCCAGAAGCCCCCGCTCTTGTCTATAAAAAGGACTGGGGTTACAAGGTAAAAAATCTTATGCATTTCCGTTTGAGAATAAGACATAGCTGATTTCCCTCGTAGCTTTGTGTGATGATCGTCATTCGACTCAGAATCTTTAGGTAAGAATAAAAACTTCTTCTCCCTCTTTTCCCTTTGAATATGTCCGGAGGAAGACCAGATTTGTATGAGGCGGGTAGTACCTCCGCCACCGGGGTTTCGACCGCCTGGGATGAACTTTCTGCGGAGTTCCATGTGGACACCGTCGAGGCCATCCGCGCCGGGATTGAGACCGCGGAGGTCGAAGAACTTTTTAATGAGGCTGACGCGGCCAAGGCGGCGGAGGCCGAGTGTATTCGTTCACTGAAATAGGAGGAGACAGATGCGACGGTGCACTAGGAGCGGAACAGCGCGTTCGGCAAGGCTTCACAGATTTTGCCGAAGTCATGGAGAGATTGGCCGGCCCACTTCCCAAATTTAACTTTACTGAATACTCGATCGCCCATCCTTGTGAACCTGTAAGGCGAACGTTGTTCCGGGATACTCACCGCTCTCCGTGGACCCTTGGCCAGATCGGGAGCTTGGCGACCAGGAAGGATATGGACCATTGGAGGGCGAGGTTCCATGTTCCTTCTGATGTTTGCCTCCACGTGCCCGCCAAGAACGAGCGAGCCAACCAACCTCCCGAGGGCATGGTCGCCGTCAACGAGGCGATAATGGAGGCTGGACTGCGATTCTCACGGCCGTTTGCTGTCTCCTACCTGTTGACCGCCTGGAACATGGCACCGCTTCAATTGACATCGAACGCCTGGATACAGATCGTCTGCACCCTTACTTTGTTTGGTGGCCATTGGCTGTATCGTCTTCCTTCGCAGTTGGAGATGAACCACCTCTTCAAATTGTCGGTTCAAAAAGGCTCTGTCGGCGGCTACCACATCCAAGGTCGCTCAGGCCGAGTGATTCTTGGGGTCCCGAACAAAGTAAGGGGCGATCCGTCGAAGTGGTTCTGGGTCGGCGGCGCATGGAAGTCGACAGCGAGCGACAACCCAACCAACGAGTTGGATATTCCCACCGGCTTTCGGGAGAGGAGTCCGATTAAGGATTTAGACTCTCCCTTTGTTCGGATATATTCTGAACTGATCAGATTTTGGCCTTCTTTTTGCAGGTGTCATTGTTCCGGCGGCAGGCGACCTTGCTTTTGATTTCACGATCGTCTAGGAGAAGATATGGAATCTTCCTGACGACCATATAGACGCACGCCGAATCAACAACGAAGCCTGTTGGTTGGCCACTTGGCTATTTCGCTACCCTCGCCATCTAAAGGTTCCAGGTGCGAACTTTCGCAATCTTCTTTGACATGTTGATCGTCTTGATTGAGGAAGATTACTAACTTTGTCGATTGTTTTCTTTTGCAGAAATTCGCTTTCCTTGTTTCCCAGACCCCCCTGCTGCGATCGCCATGTCTAATTCGGGGATTATGAGCCACCTTCGTCAAGGGAAGAAAGTGAGCCGAGCTCCTGCTGCTCCGCCCCGACCGATCCCGGAGGCGAGAACTCTCCAGGAGCCGGTCATCGAAGAACAGGAGCCTCGGGAGGAGGGGAAACTTCGGCTCATCCGCAAGAAATGGAGGACTGAGGAGCGCTCGTCCCCTGCCACTGCCGACGAGCCGCCGATTTTCGTGCCTCCACTTTCCGTGGTTCCTCTGGTGGAGGAGTCCATGCCATCTTCAGCTTTCCTTCAGGTCATGGCGACCGCTGAGGCCGAGACTCCGTGTGGCAGGCGGTTCTTCGGCCGTGACCCAGAGAAGGTCTAAAGGTAAGCCTGGTCGCTCTTCTGGGTTATGACATTTCCTTTGTTGGAAATATACTAACTCCGTTACTTTTTATGCAGGATCCACCACTCCGACCCGAACTGCTCGCCGATGGTGTTGGACTTTCTATCGAGCAAAGTTCCTCGCGAGCCCAACGATGTCCCTTCTTACGTTACTTGGGCTACCGCCTCCTTGCCGAAGGCCTGGACGACCGATCTAGATGCGTTTGCGTGCCGGTGATCTGCTGACGCGATGCAGGTGACCTTCGCGCTGGCCCTTCAGACGGCGACGATGGCTGCTCAGGCCATGAGGGAGTATGAGGGGCAGCCGTCCACCGCTCGTCTCCACGCGGACCTCGAAGCCGCATGGAAACAAAACATTGAGTTTGCCGACAGGCTCGTGGCCATGGAGAAGGGCTCCATAGAGGCGGCTAAGCAGGCGAGGCAGGATCTTGACAGGGCGCGGACGGCGAGTGACCGGATGCGGGACCAGATGACGGAAGCCCGCAGGTGTAACACCCCCGATATATTCGGGAATATTACAGCGCCGTAAATCCTTTACGTAAGGATTTACAAGGCTGAAGAATTGAACAAGTATAAAAAGGTACTAATAAATGGAAATAACGGAATTACAGTACATCAGTTCTGACCCAATACAGGAATAGTACAATTGTTCAACAGAACTTAATAATACATCACCAAATTCAAAATATCACAACCGACTTCGTACTCGAGTACTTATTGAAATAACGAATAAACAACAGATAAATAAACCCGGTCGGGACATCACTCTGCACCCTCGTCGTCATCTGCTCCGGTGGTTGTTTCAGCTCTCTGGATCCCGAACACAAACAAAATGTTCACCCCGAAGGGGTTAGCACAACGATGCTAGTACAAGTACCACAAAGATATTATTCATATCTCACGGTGAATAATAATGATAACGTAAACGACAAAATACCAACGAGTCTTCTCCTACGAAACTCAAACATAACATACACAATCGATAATCACAACATGATATCAATACATACACATGGTAATTCCATCGATCCAGCTTCATCGCTGCTAGAACCCACGATGATCCCGCTGCACCAACCCGTGGTGGAAAAACCCGTCCGATGATCCAGCGAACGCTAGCATAGATCCCCCGATGATCCCGTCGGACCAACACGAGGTGGACATACAATAACGACATACATGCACGACAATATGTATAACAACAATACGTAAAACAATTAAGGTACTTGCCTCGATTTGAAGACAATAATAACACTTCCACGGAAATGAACACTCGACGATCGTCCTCCTCAATCAATCACGTAACTAGACCAAACCTTAACAAAAGAAATAATATAGGATTTATCTCACGTCGTACAAATGTTTAACAATTCGATTAACGGTCGAAGTTCATAAGCGCAATCTGCCCGAATAACTTAGCGACGCTAAGTATTACGTAGCGTCGTTAAATGCGCACGATAGCGCACGCAAACAACAAAGCCTAGCGACGCTAACGATGCATGGACAAGATTACACCGATCACCAATCGACTTGCTCGATGGTCTAGCGACGTTACGTACCAAACATAGCGCACGCTAACTAGTGTTCGATAGCGCACGTTAAGCGCATATCATAGCGTGCGCTATCTACGCATGGCGATTTCTGCCGAGCAGTAAACTGTTCTTGCCATGTTTGAAACAATGAAATCCTTCGTGATCATTCATGTTACTTCCTTGAATACCAAGTTCTTACTCTTATGAATGATCTCCAGGATGATAGCAACTTCAAGATGCAAATATACGTATAATCATCATGACACCATAATCCATCTTGATTACAATTCTCATGCAAAGTTGGTGATCTCCGGTTGATGTATTAGATGCTACTATCTTTATACATATTCAGACTTCATCTTGAGGTGAACTAACAATTCCGACTTATACGAAAGAATATTTCCTAAGATGATTCTTCCTTTAAGTTCTTATAACATCTTTTCCAAATCATGATCACAACGATAACATAAATCATACGGATTGTTAACTTCAGAATATTTCTCTCATCATTTGAAGTACTAGGATTCCAACTACGGGGTTCCAACAATAATATCGTAATTGTAGACATTCCAATCTTCTAAACATGATGTTGTTGAAATAATTCACTAATGAAATCCAATATCTGGTTAACATGACCATCATATCCATTGGAAATCCAAATCTAATACTGGTGATAGGTTGAACATACCTTAATATGCTGAATTCACTGAGCCACAAGGTGTAATTCGACTCCGGTTGATTATGTGCCCCTCCAAGGTGTTACTTCTCTTCAATAATCACTCACAAGTGATACTCAATCATTCAATGATCACTCATAAATGTTCTAAGTGTTTAGAAAGGAAATTCTTGATCTCTGGACTCTCAAAGATGAAGTATAGACGAAGGAAATGAAAACCCAAGCGGTTGTTGTCCCATTTATAAAATTCTGCATTATTGACAAGTTAGCGCACGCTACTAAGCATCCCTTAGCGTGCGCTAATAATGGTTGACTTCAGATTTTGTCCGGGTGCGTCTGCGGGAATCTTATCCGGACCCATGTCCCGCTGGCGCACGAGCCAGCTGCCCCGCTCAATAATTGAGTCCTTAGCGCACGTTACTCATACCTGCATAGCGTGCGCTAATAATGGCCCGATAGCGCGCGTTAAGATACATTCTTAACGTGCGCTATCACGAGGTTGTTTGAGCAATTTTGCAAGTTGCTATACTTATGTATAATGATATTAATGCACTAAATATCATACTCCAATAATCAAAATCACCAATCCGAATTAATACATGGTTTGAATACAGATGAAATACACTGTAATAAATCCGGATATTACATACTCTCCTACTAAAAAGGAGTTTCGTCCCGAAACTCAAGACGAAAATAACTCGGGATATCTAGACTTCATATCGGCTTCTGTTTCCCAAGTGGCTTCTTCCGTTCCATGACATGACCACTGAACTTTGACCAAAACGATTGACTTGTTCCTCAGTTGCTTAACTCGACTCTCGAGTATCTTGACTGGTCTTTCTTCAAACGCGTCCCATCTGCTCGACTTCGATCTCGCGAAATCGATGATATGACTGGATCTGGTATATATCTCCGCAATGGGATACGTGGAACACGGTAGGAACCGGGCACAATCACGGCGGGAAAGCTAATCAGTAAGCCAACTCCCCAACTCTCTCGAGGATCTCAAATGGTCCGATATATCTCGGACTCGGCTTTCCTTTCCTACCAAACGAAAGATTCCCGGGTAGGAGAAACCTTCAAAAGTACGTGATTTCCGATCGAACTCCAATGGGCGGCGGCGACGTCCGCATAGGATTTGGCGACTGCGGGCGATCAACAGCCTTTCACGAATCAAGGCTATCTTCTCTCGAGTCTGCTCGATCAACTCTGGTTCTGTTCCGATCAAGTCCGATGAATCGTCCCAACATAAGGGCGATCTACATCTCCTTCCGTATAATGCCTCAAACGGTGCCATCTTAATGGAAGCATGCCAACTATTGTTGTAAGTAAATTCAATCAACGGTAGATGAACTTCCCAATCGTTTGACCAATCTAAGGCATGTGCCCTTAGCATATCTTCCACCGTTTGTATAGTTCTCTCGGATTGTCCATCGATTTGCGGGTGATAAGTCAGATCTTGAAGTTCAATTCGGTCCCCAAGGCCTTATGAATCGCCTTCCAAAAGTGAGACACAAAACGGCCATCTCGATCGAAACAATGGTCTTCGGCGTACCATGCAATCGAACTATCTCTCGAAATAAAGACTCGTGCCAACCTCTCTGGTCCCCACGTATCCTTAATGCCTAGAAAATGAGCCGATTTGGTTAAACGATCAACTATCACCCAAATCATGTTCATTCTGTCACGGTTTTCGGCATATTAGTGATAAAGTCCATTGATATGTCCTCCCACTTCTATTCAGAATCGGGAGCGGCTTCAACATTCCAAAGAAAGCGGTTGATGCTCGATCTTAACTCCGACAAGTCAAGCATTTGAAACATAGTCCGCTACGTCTTTCTTCATGTTGCCCCACCGTAAATTCCGCTTCAAGTCCTTATACATTTTATCGGTGCCCGGGTGGATAGAATAGGCGAACTATGAGCTTCCTTCATAATCGTCTGCTTTGAACATCAACATCGGAACGCAGAGTCGGTCTGAAATCTCAAAACTCCATCGTCATGAATTATGAATCCGGGGCCTTTCCTTTGATCACTTCGTCATGCAACCGAATCATCGAGGATCATCTCGCTGTCTAGATTTGATTTCTTCGGTTAATGACGAAGTTATCTCCATCACGCACGATTGTCCCCTGGACTCTCTGTAACCACACTTCAATCCCTTCACGAATCATCTCTCGCCGAAGGCTAGGTTGGGAGGTCGGTGTCTCCAAGATCTCGAATAGAGACAGGGCTTGCGGCTAAGTGCATCGGCCACTACATTCGCTTTGCTGGATGATATAAAATCTCCAAGTCATAGTCCTTAATCGCCCAACCATCTTCTTTGCCGCATATTCAACTCTTTACGATTGAATATGTACTTGAGACTCTTATGATCCGTAAAGATCCGATGTGAGTCCCGCATGATAATGCCTCCAAATCTTCAAGGCAAAAACCACTGCTGCTAGTTCCAAATCATGTGTCGGGTAATTCACTTCATAAGGTTTCAGTTGTCGCGACGCATAAGCGATCACCTTATCATTCTGCATCAACACGCACCCAAGTCCTTGGTTCGAAGCATCACTGTAAACTATGAATCCTTCAGTTCCCCGCGGAAGTGATAGAATCGGTGCCGTTGTCAATTTCTTCTTTAACTCATCAAAACTAGTCTGACACGACTCGTTCCACTCAAACTTTTGAGTTTTCTGCAGAAGTCGAGTAAGTGGGCGGGAGATTTTAGAAAACCCTTCCACGAATCGACGGTAATATCCAGCAAGTCCTAAGAAGCTTCGGACCTCTTTCACATTCTTTGAGGCTTCCAATCCAATATTGCTTCGATCTTCCGAGGATCTACTCGACTCCTTTAGTCGACACCACATGGCCGAGGAACATTACTTCCTTTAGCCGAATTCACATTTAGAAAGTTTGGCATAATTGCTCGTTTCTCAAGAGTTCCAATACAATCCGCAAATGCCGCGCATGTTCTTAGGACTCTTAGAATACACGAGAATGTCATCAATAAACACGACCACAAATTTATCCAAAAATTCAATGAACACACGGTTCATTAATTGCATAAATACAAAGTGCGTTAGTGAGACCAAACGGCATCACTACAAACTCATAATGCCCGTAGCGAGTTACGAATGCCGATTTCGGAACATCGACTCCTTAATCCTCGATTGATGGTATCACGATCTCGGATCGATCTTAGAAAATATTGTTGCTCCTTGCAATTGGTCAAACAAATCATCAATCCGTGGCAACGGATACTTGTTCTTAATCGTCATCTTGTTCGGCTCTCGATAGTCAATACACAATGGAGCGATCCATCCTTCTTTCGGACAAAAAGAACTGGGCGCTCCCTGGTGGTGAAACGCTGTCAATATAGCCCTTGCCCAAGAACTCCTCCACCGCTTCTTGATTCGTACATCTCAAAGAGGTGCCATACGATACGGCGCCTTAGAAATTGGTGTTGCTCCGTGTTCCATTTCAATAGTAAATTCTACATCCCTTCGTGGAGGTAGCCTGTAATTCATCAGAAATACATCCGGAAATTCGCTCACAACAGGAATAGATGAAAGTTCCACCATTTCGTCTTCTTTCTTCATTGCGTAACACCATGCAGTCTGACCTTGTTTCAACAATTTGTGACTTTCATCGCCTTGATCAACTTTCCCGAGCTTCCGGTTTCCATCCTCAAACAAAATCTCTAACCATCATCCGATCAATGAGATATTCCTCCTTCGGTAGTTTACAATTGCTCTGCACCGATTAAGCCAATCGTCTCCGAGTATCAGGTCATCTCCTTGCATTTCTATCATGATCGATTTGAGAGCCACTCTCGCCTCCAAATGATACAGGGAAATTTCTAGTTTCTAAGTTTCCGACAATCCTTTCTCCACTCGGTAACCCAACCACATAAGGTTCACAAGCATGAAAACCGGAAATATTCAAACGATTTACACAAGACAAGGATATGAAAGAATGTGTAGCTCCAGTATCAAATAAAACACTAACTGGTGGGAAAGGATCTCGACAAGACACGATGCAACAAAGAAGATCCCGATCGTCTGTCCTCCTCATCTCGCATGCACGTGGGAGCAGATCCGGCACTCGATGTCCCCTTTCGGTCCCATTGTCCTCTCGCCTCGCCCGCGGCCAAAATTCCGAGGCATCGAACACTTTGCTGCGTCGTGGAATACCGGCCTCATACGGGCCTTGTGGTGTACGGGCTCTAAAAGACTTTGCGGCCTCTTCACAAAACACCGCCCGATGTCCTCTCGTCCACAATCAAAACAAATCACGGGAAGGGGGCAATTCCGTCGATAGTGCACTGCCTCGGGCGCAGCTTAAAGCATTTCTGGTAACATCGAAAAGTTGATGTCGCCCAAGTTCTTTCCGCTCCTAGTAGGTGCGGAGGTTTCTGAAAGAGTGAAAGGATGACTGGGCCTTACGGGCCCCACTGTTCTTGTGCTCTGTAAAAGTACCAGAGACTTTCTGTTTCTTGGTTTCCGCAAATTTCTCCATGGCTGCTTCCTTGATCTCATATGCCAACGCCTTATCCTGGTATTGGCGGAGTGTGGTACATTCGAATCCGGACATGTACCTCTGGACTTCTGGTTTCATTCTCATATCGAAATGAATCATCATTTCTGCATCTGTTCTGACCAGATGTCGAACAAATGCCAGCTGCTGGTTAAACGTCTTGATCGCCTGGGATACTGGTACATCAGAAGGCTGAGCGGAGAAAAACTCCCGAACTTTGGCTTCCCTCACAGGACGAGGGCAATACTGAGCTTCCATCATCAATCGAAACTCTGTCCAATCGGCATCATGGTCTACAGGCCGGATGGCTTCCCACCATTCGGACGCTTCCCCTATCAGAAAATATTGAGCGATAGAGGCTCTACGGTCGTCTGGGCAGTTGATTCCGGCAAAGATTTTCTCCAGCTCCTTTATCCTTTGATCCCAGGTGGGTGTCTCAGAAATACCGTCGAATTTGGGTGGTTGCATCTTCGCCACTTCTTGCGGCCACCGGTCACCTCGATTTCCCATATCTGGGATCCCTTGTCTCTCTCTCCTGCCGTAGTCCCACCGCCACTTGCATTCGGTCCACGACACCGGGCGAATCGAGTCATCTGGTTCACCACTTGACGAAGGATCTCTGCATGCAGGATCTCGGTTCATTATTAATAGATTGCGGCTCGCGAGCCGTGATCGCCCGGTTAGAAGGCGACGCCTCCTTTCGGCATTTCTTCGTCCGCGTCCACGACCGCGACCACGCCCACGCCCGCCTCTCAACATACGTAAGCATAAATACTCAATATACAGAAACAACATCGTTCTAATATTCGAGTATAAAGAGATACAATATGTAAAGAACGCGATAGAGTTTAGGAACTTACAACCACTGTTCGCATGAAGACGTAGGCGGCGGTGATGTCATTCACGGCTGCTACCCCAAAAGACATAAATGACCCCTATTTTAACCCAACGGCCAAGATATCCATAATCTTAGCTCGATACCATATTCGTAACACCCCGATATATTCAGGGAATATTACAGTACCGTAAATCCTTTACGTAAGGATTTACAAGGTGAAGAATTGAACAAGTATAAAAAGGTACTAATAAATGGAAATAACGAATTACAAGACATCGATTCGACCAATACAGAATAGTACAATTGTTCAACGAACTTAATAATACATCACCAAATTCAAAATATCACAACCGACTTCGTACTCGAGTACTTATTGAAATAACGAATAAACAATGATAAATAAACCCTTGGGACATCACTCGCACCCTCGTCGTCATCTGTTCCGGTGGTTGTTTCCCGACTCTCACGGATCCCGAACACAAACAAAATGTTCACCCCGAAGGGGTTAGCACAACGATGCTAGTACAAGTACTACAAAGATATTATTCATATCTCACGGTGAATAATAATGATAACGTAAACGACAAAATACCAACGAGTCTTCTCCTACGAGAAACTCAAACATAACATACACAATCGATAATCACAACATGATATCAATACATACACATGGTAATTCCATCGATCCAGCGTTCATCGCCTAGAACCCACGATGATCCCGCCGACCAACCCGTGGTGGAAAAACCCGTCCGATGATCCAACAGACGCTAGCATAGATCCCCGATGATCCGTCGGACCAACACGAGGTGGACATACAATAACGACATACATGCACGACAATATGTATAACAACAATACGTAAAACAATTAAGGTACTTGCCTCGATTTGAAGACAATAATAACACTTCCACGAAATGAACACTCGACGATCGTCCTCCTCAATCAATCACGTAACTAGACCAAACCTTAACAAAAGAAATAATATAGATTTATCTCACGTCGTACAAATGTTTAACAATTGATTAACGGTCGAAGTTCATAAGCGCAATGCCCGAATAACTTAGCGCACGCTAAGTATTACGTATGGCGTGCGTTACGTCACGATAGCGCACGCAAACAACCAAGCCTAGCGCACGCTAACGATGCATGGACAAGATTACACCGATCACCAATCGACTTGCCTCGATGGTCTAGCGTACGTTACGTACCAAACATAGCGCACGCTAACTAGTGTTCGATAGCGCACGTTAAACTGCATATCATAGCGTGCGCTATCTCTGCATGGCAGTTTACTGCTGAGCAGTAAACTGTTCTTGCCATGTTCGAAACAATGAAATCCTTCGTGATCATTCATGTTACTTCCTTGAATACCAAGTTCTTACTCTTATGAATGATCTCCAGGATGATAGCAACTTCAAGATGCAAATATACGTATAATCATCATGACACCATAATCCATCTTGATTACAATTCTCATGCAAAGTTGGTGATCTCCGGTTGATGTATTAGATGCTACTATCTTTATACATATTCAGACTTCATCTTGAGGTGAACTAACAATTCCGACTTATACGAAAGAATATTTCCTAAGATGATTCTTCCTTTAAGTTCTTATAACATCTTTTCCAAATCATGATCACAACGATAACATAAATCATACGGATTGTTAACTTCAGAATATTTTTCTCATCATTTGAAGTACTAGGATTCCAACTACGGGGTTCCAACAATAATATCGTAATTGTAGACATTCCAATCTTCTAAACATGATGTTGTTGAAATAATTCACTAATGAAATCCAATATCTCGTTAACATGACCATCATATCCATTGGAAATCCAAATCTAATACTGGTGATAGGTTGAACATACCTTAATATGCTGAATT
Source organism: Orobanche coerulescens (assembly GCA_033398695.1). NCBI lineage: Eukaryota > Viridiplantae > Streptophyta > Magnoliopsida > Lamiales > Orobanchaceae > Orobanche > Orobanche coerulescens. The sequence continues at coordinate 202,575,886 of CM065802.1, forward strand.
CACTGAGCCACAAGGTGTAATTCGACTCCGGTTGATTATGTGCCCCTCCAAGGTGTTACTTCTCTTCAATAATCACTCACAAGTGATACTCAATCATTCAATGATCACTCATAAATGTTCTAAGTGTTTAGAAAGGAAATTCTTGCTCTCTGGACTCTCAAAGATGAAGTATAGACGAAGGAAATGAAACCTGCGGTTGTTGTCCCATTTATAAAATTCTGCATTATTGACAAGTTAGCGCACGCTACTAAGCATCCCTTAGCGTGCGCTAATAATGGTTGACTTCAGATTTTGTCCGGTGCGTCGGGAATCTTATCCGACCCATGTCTACCGGCGCACGAGCCACCGCCCAGCCAATAATTGAGTCCTTAGCGCACGTTACTCATACCTGCATAGCGTGCGCTAATAATGGCCCGATAGCGCGCGTTAAGATACATTCTTAACGTGCGCTATCACGAGGTTGTTTGAGCAATTTTGCAAGTTGCTATACTTATGTATAATGATATTAATGCACTAAATATCATACTCCAATAATCAAAATCACCAATCCGAATTAATACATGGTTTGAATACAGATGAAATACACTGTAATAAATCCGGATATTACAGCAGGTCGCATGCGGCCGTGCAGAAGGAGGCCGACCAGCTGAAGGTGACCGTCGCCCGACTGACCAACGAGCTGGCATCCTCGAAGAAAGAGGTGGCCGCCAAAGCTGCCGAGCTCGAGGGCATGAGCCAAACGGTTGCGGAGCTGAGGGAAAAGCTGAAGGCGAATGAGGCCCATCCCTTCCTTAACATGAAGTACGTCAGCGAATTTGCCTACTATATGGCTTATGCTGACGTGATCCACGCAGCTAAGAAGGGAGGGCTCGAGGTCGGCCCTTTGGTTGAAAATTTTAAAGATTACACGCTTGAGCACCCTCTGCAGCCAGCCTTCACCGTGCCGATCCTCGACCTTTCTGCGGATTATGGGATCGATTTGAGCTGGTACCCGTTGCCGGACAACCTTGTTCATCCGGGTGCCCCGGAGGATGGGGGCTCAGAGCCTGCTGTTGGCGATGGAACGGGCACCGATCTTTGAGCTTTTTCTGCTTTTTGACTTGTAATTTTTTATAGCTTTCGTTGTATTTTGCCTTCGAGCGCTTGTACATATATTTTGAATGAAATGGAATAATATGTTTGCTTTTGATTTCACACTTGTATGTATTGCGGATTTCGTTTAACGCAAGTGCACGTTATCGTAGACAAGTAATAAAATGATGAGTAAGATATCGTTCCCACGAGGACTGAATTACTAATTATCGATTTATATGTATTCTAATTTTATTTGAACGGTCGAAAGTTGAGTTGCAAGTTATAACTAAAGAAAACCAATAAAAGAATAAATAGTAAAAACGATCGATTGAAGAAAGAAAATCAAATAAAAAATAAATCTAGGATTGTGAATCCACCTCGGTTTATCCGAATTTACTCTCGATTATCTGAAATTAATGATTTCCCAATTTATTGAAGGCGAAGGTTGCTAAAGTACTCGACCGCCTCTCCCGAGGTCAATAGATTTTTCTAAGGCGAATAATACACTCTATCCCTAGGTGAATTAATTCGACAATAGACAAAAGGCACGGAATCTTCAAAAAGGCCACGTAGTTCCTATGAGTATATTCCTATCTCACAAGATAAAACGGTTCTCACCAATATTTCCTCACCAACTCTCCTCTCCCGAATCGAGTTGCGCAATTAAAACAATTCAATTATAGGCCACATAATTGAAAGCATTAAAAACAATTGGGAAAACTCAACAGAAAAGGGAATTATATAGATAATCAAAGTAAATCCGTCAAAACCTCAATTTCATCAAAATCCTAGAACAGGGTTTTAGCCTGACATGCTAAAGAATAAAAATACAGAAATAATTAAAGAAAGCATTGATAGCAAACGCAGATGAAGAGCTCGGATTCCTCCGTTCTTCTGCTTCCGCTCTCTGCTCCTTGGTGTCTTCTGCTTCTCTTCCTTGATGATGATCGATCCTTCGATGATAGTTTTTGGTTTATGAACTTAAACCCTTATTTATATCTCTCATCAGCCTCCAAAACGCGTCCGTGTGATTCGGTCGAGAACAGGCTCCAAAACGGCCCAGAAACGCGACAATTTCTATCAAAACCGCCCCGTGGGCCGCGGCTCACTTAATCTGTGCCGCGGCTCACGGTGCTCAGCGCCTCTACCTGGGCACGACATTTTCCTTCTGGGCCGCGGCTCAGCATCCTTGTGCCGCGGCTCAGGGTACAGTTGGTTCGGCACTTTCAGGTCACCTTCGTGTGCCGCGGCCCGCTTTCCTTGTGCCGCGGCCCGAGGCCAAAATTTGCCATTTTCGCCCGTTTTCATCGTTTGAGCTTCGGGACTCCAATTTCCTGCCAAACATAAAAGAATAGTGCATTAAAGGTTCATTTATGCAGGTCTAGACACAAAAAATGGATAAAGAATAATGATAAATAAGCGTATAAAAATACGCCTAACAAATACCCCCAAACTTGAGCCTTTGCTTGTCCTCAAGCAAAAAGAATCGATTTCAAATAAAGGAATATCTTGAATGATCGTGCAACTCATAGTGATCAACCTAATCAATACTATCCTGAAAATCTCAAAGAATAATACAAGTATCGTAATAGTGAGTCACGTCCAGGACACTGATTCCACAAAGTAACCAATTTCAGTCCTAATCAATCGTTCATGAAGAAAATCAAGCTCAAAGATTAACAAGCGTGAGTTTAACCGACCGCCAATATGAAGGGTTAAAATAAACGAGCCAACTCGCCCAGTCCCACAGTCTAGTGGCAAAAATTTCAAGAGTTTCGTCATCAAAAATAACCCTCGGACAGTATTCCCTTATATATGCTCAATAAGATGATTCGAGTTGACCACTAGGTTCGGATCTCGGGATGTTTCATCGGGATAATCCTAGGGTGGAATCCCATTCTCATGTATTGGGGAACCGTTTGACGTAAAAAACACTCATGGGGCACATGGATGCTTCTAGTTACTAAGTTCCCCTCCACAGCGGAGAAACAACTCGAATAGCTATTCCCGCATATCCGATTCAAGGTCGCTGTTTTACGCGAGAGTAAACAACGGGTCACGCGAATACCCCCGGTTACTAGGCTTCCCATCATCGGCACATGCGAAATTTCTAAACCACTAGTCTAATCAGGGTCGTCGTTTTACGCGAGAGTAAACAACGGGTCACGCGAATACCCCCGGTTACTAGACTTCCCATCATAGAACAAATAATATCTCGACTTTTTGGGAAAAACTGTCCGACTCTAAACTCAATTTAAGTGCCCACAAGACTTATGTTACTGGACGACTAGCTACGCGAAAAGTGTAACCAAACGTATAGACGGCGATTTGAAAACACATATGTCTCCTCTCTTATCTGCTAATATTTCTACAAAAAACGAAAAAATTTCGGACCTAAATGAATACTCAACAGAAACAGATATCGCTGACTATAACTCAACTAAAACTCAACTGTTTCTTCCCCGAGAAATCAGCATCGTAACATCAGTTTTACACAAAAAGAAGCACAAAAAATTCACGAATGCAATTAATATCACGACAAGCAAGGCTAGCAACAAAAAATAAAAAAAATGCAAACGAATAAGTACAGCAACAGAAAGTAAAACCCTCCCAAACTTAGGACGTACATTGACCTCAATGTACACAAAATGTAATAAGCAATAAATGAAAAGGTCAAGTACTTCCCTACTGTCCGCCCATGAACTGGCGCCGGCGTCGTCCGGCGAGCCTACACGCTCATCGACTACACCATGCGGAACGTGAATGAATGAGCTTGCATCATCAAAGAGGAAATTAAGAATGAGCTCTAAAGTTTAAATATGATGTAAGGTGATAAGTGGTAATTTTACCACATTTTTCTAGGATTTTATACTAGGTTTTTATCTCGTTTCGTGGTTAATGTGCTCGTATTTGGCTTATTTATGATTAGTCGAGCAGTATTACGCGTTTGGATTGTTTTTAGTGTGTTTGCAGGTTTTTAGAGCCAAAAGGACCCAAAACGAGACAAAGGACCGAGAGTCGAGTCAAACGGACGGAAGAAACGGATTTTTGCAAAAGTCAGACCACCTATCGGGCCAGCCTATCGGCCGATAGGTGCGTCCGACAGGTGTTCCGAGCCCTATCAAGTGAAGTCGACCGACAGACCACCTATCGGGCCAGCCTATCAGCCGATAGGTGCATCCGATAGTCTGCTCCGCGGGTTCTCGTGTTTTGACGGATTGTGACTCTTTTGGATAGATTTTGTTTCCTAGATTAGTTCCAATCGGGAATTTAACTCCCATAGGCTATATAGACCTCCTTCTTGACCTAGTTTAGGGGGCTTTGATGATCTTTCATCATCTTTTATCACCTTTTATCATCTTTAGCACACTTTTACATTTTTTGGGCAAGATTAATTCCTTGGAGACGAGAACTTTTTGGAAGGCAGCAATTATTATTGTTTTTCTACTTTTTCGGAGATTGAAGACTCAGAGTTCATCCGGAAGGGTTGTAATCTCTCTTTTCATATTAATAATATGCATTCTCCATCTATTTCTTGTTTAATTTCAATTATGTCTGGCTAAATCCATTGATTGATTCTAGGGTTAGTAATTTTAATTGATGTTCACATGATGTTCCTTTGATTACCTTTTACCTTTCATCCTAGGCTTGTGATCAAGATGTGTTAAATCTCATGCTAGATTAAAGGGCCCTTAATCGATGCATGTTAGCTAATTGATTTTGCCGGAAGGATTAATTAATTAGTGGAAATACTTGATGCACAATATGATTTGATCTTAAGACTGAGTGGAGTAAGATTAATCATAGATAAATAAGTTGACGCTTTTAAGTGATTTAAATTCTTTGAGTTCTCAAGGCGAAAAGGGTTTAAATTAATTATCTTTCTAGGTTGCCTTGATCGGAATTCTAGATCGGCTGAGTGATTATTTCTAGGATTGAATTAAAATTTGGGGAAAAGGAATCAAGTGAATGGATTGTGTGAACTCAATTAGATGATACTACCCTAGGATCAATTAGTTTTCAACTTGTGATTTTATCTTGCTAATTTGCTTTATTTGCTTGATTTAGATAATTCATCTTTTATTTAATTTTTATATTTCGATTTTTTAAAGTTAGATAATTAGAAACAAACCAAATTTTCGGATTCCTAAATAGCAGTCAAATTTTGAGTAGAGTTACTTCCTTTATTTTCGACATATCAATTCCCTTGGGTTCGACACCTTGGAAATACTTCGAGGTTTTACAAATTTTAAAATTGATCGGATTTGAAAACCATACTACGCGAATTCTAGCGATCAATTTTTGGCGCCGTTGCCGGGGAATTGATAGAAAACTTAAAGGGATAATTCGAAAAAGAAGAGATTGTTACTTTAGGTTGTATACTATTATTATTAATATTCAATCTCGTTTCCTCACATATTGTTTTCTCTTCCTTGTAGGCGGTGCATGATCACAAGATCCCAAGGAAAGGACTTATTTCCTTTGGATCCGGAAATCGAGAAGTCTTTGAGGAGGAAGAAGCAAGAAGCGAGAACCGAGACTATTTCTATACCTATCGTTGATACCATGGCCGGCATTGTTGACCCACCACGAGAACTCGCTCGTCCCGAGAAGATCCCTTTGAATGCCCGCTTTCGACCTAAGCTGGACGATTATCAAGAAGGAGGTTGGGGGAAGATTGATGCCAACAACTTCGAGCTTAAGCCGTCCCTCATCGCTACGGTGAAGTCTCAAACATACGGAGGAGGAGTTAATGAAGATCCAAACGCTCATCTTGAGTCGTTTTTGGACATATGTGCCACCATCAAGCAAAACGGAGTGCCTCAGGATGTCATTAAGCTCCGCCTATTCCGGTTCTCCTTAGAAGACGATGCGCTAGATTGGTACAAGAGCCTAGATCGGAAGGAAATTGGTACTTGGAGAGAGATGACTCGGTTGTTCTTAGCACAGTTCTATCCTCCCTCGAAGGTGCAAAAACAAATCAACGATATCTTGCAATTCGAGCAATATGAGGATGAATACTTATACGAGGCATGGATCCGATTTAAGAAGCTACTTTGCAAATGCCCACAGCATGGAATTGACAAGGAGGAAATCTACATTCGGTTTTATCGGGGTTTGACGAGGAAGGCTAGAAGAGAGTTGGACTATTCCTCGAAAGGGGGATTTCTTGCTAACGATTATGAAGAGGCCAAGAATCTCATCGAGCTGGCGGTCAACAATGATTACGAGGAGGTGACCGATAGGAAGATGACGAGAAGAAAGGTCCCATCCGGTGACGAGGATGCCTACGGTGATTTGAAGGCGAAATTTGAAAGACAACAAAAAGAGCTTGAGATGCTAAGAAAGAAGACTTTGGGAGTCAATGCAGTTTTTGAAGAGCTAAACGAGCCTATTGCAATTGAGGAGGATGTAAATTACGTGCAAGGAGGAAACTTCTGGCAAGGGGGAAATAGGGGGAACTATTATCCGAACAATCGAAACCACCCTAATTTCTCCTATGCCAACCCGAACAATGCTCTTCAGCCACCACCGGGATTTAACGTGAAAAACGGGGTTATTCAAGACACCGATGGAAGAGATGTTGGAACGGTTAGAGGCAAGTCAAAAAGATTTTATTTATAAAGCAGACAAGAGGTTTGGGGCTCTCGATCATAGTGTGACATCTATTGGAAACTCAGTGATAGCCTTGACAAAGCAGATGTCGATGGTGGAGACCCAAATGGGTCAAATGGCGAACGCCCAAGCCGGAATTCATAAGCCGGGCCATTTTCCGAGCAGTACCGAGACCAACCCGAAGACGCAACAATGCAACGCAATCGAGCTTCGGAGTGGGACAAGGTACAGTAATCATGGGGCTGAAGTTGAGGAATCTGGAAACGAGGATGTACTAGAAACGGGAGCCGAGAACGAGAAGGCAGATGAAACGCAGCAGGCCTTTCGGCCAAGACTATCGGCCGATAGGCCCACCCGATACCCAGACAGAATACCAGAAATTGAGCCTATCGACCCCCCTATCGGTCGAAAGGCTCCTTTAGGTTCGAATGTGAAGGATTTTGAGGTAAAAGCTCCATTTCCACAGCGATTGGCCAAGTCGAAATATGATGAAAAGCTTCAACGGTTTATTGACATGTTT